>CM057934.1:433621-2833621 GCA_030141595.1 Chydorus sphaericus | reverse complement strand
ATCGAAATAACTGTAATACGTGGCACTTTATTTGGTTTACATTGGATAATACGTAAATAATCAGCCTTATCTTAAGCTACCTTCATTTCCTTTAATCAATGCTTAACTATCAAAAATTATTTAATGTATATTACAGTGGTCTTCAACTCAGCGTCTTCTACTGCTCTTGTCAAGAAGAGAAAGCAACCTAGTTGCATTCCACTTTGGCAATTAAAGGTTGGAGAACCAGTGCCTATTCACTGCCTATCAGTAGAACATATAAAAACGACTTATTTAAAAAGCGATCGCCCTGTATTGGAAAAATGCGAAAATCGTTATCCCGCCGCAGAGCAAAAATGGTCAATGATTGAGTCGGAAAACATTGGAGTGCGCATCTGCCAAGAACAATCGAATCAATGCCTCACCTTTGCATCCGGTATGGATTACTTGCCTGATTTCCCGCATATTTCTTTAAAGACTCGGGATGAAAAATCTAAGGGTCAGTTATTTACGATGAATAATGAAACCAGTCAAATAATGATTGTCGAACCTGGATCTTGCTTAGTAGGCCTAATTAGGTCTTATCCATGGGTGCCAGGAGTAGGAGTACATGGTTGTAATGAAACAACAGATAATATAACAGTCAAAAAGTGGTCTAGTGTACCTTTAAATAATTGCTTGTAGTGAACTTGAGTAATGTGGATGAGAAGATTTTTTGAAATGGAATTACTGACATGCATGAAAAGAATCAACGATAGATTGGATACGTTTTCTGTTTTATTAATTAGGTGCAGGTTCGTAAACGTGCAGTTTATTGGGTTTTTTTTAATAGCGAATTGTTCCAGTTCCGAACTGCTGAAGTGCCAAGAACTTGAACGTCTTATATTATGAAACATAGCTAGCTTCAAGACCAGTTTTAATTTGTAATTCTTTTCTCCTCTTTATAGCACTGCTGCAATAGTTACAAATAGAGAATAATACTTCAACATCATTGTTATAAGTGGTAGCAATTTATTTGGTTAATATTGCACAAATATTTCACTGGTTTCTGTCTTTCATAATGTGTGAAACAAAATACGGTTAATACACTTTATGGTAAGTCTATTTGTAATTAATATGTATATAGTATTCAATAATGATTTCCTATAAAGTAGACTCTAAAAAAGTGTGCAAACTTCTTGTAGTACGTGAAATTAGAACCAATTACACTCATAATGGTTCCTATTTAAGTGTGAATCTAAAACCAGGCCCTGAAAATACCCTTATAATATATATTTCCAAAGTTAAGAGTATAAGATGCGTTTAAATAAAAGATGGGCTTCTAAGAATTGAAATATTCTTTTTCATAGAGTATACCGTATTTTTTTGTGACTTAAGAAAGTAAGCATTTGTATCCAATTTGATGTCCCCAATAGATTGGCCAGTTAGATATAGTTTTCTATTTAAACTACCTAATCTACTCGATATTCCCATCGCAATCCAGTTGAATAATTGATTAATTACACATTAAAACTATGAATCTGATCAAGTTTTATCAACGGCGTTGCATATATTCCAATATGGTTTAGCCATCACAAAAATGTGTACCACTTTGTAGATGTTCTGGATACTGGTTTATACGTAAAGAAAAGACATTGTTAGGTTGAAGTGACAATTTTAACTTATTCATCGAGACTTCAAGCTATTTCTCTACTGACGAGTATATTGTAGTCATACAACGAAAATCGTTCACGTCCGTCAGAATTTATCTCTCTCTCTCTCACACACACACACACACCCAATCTGAAATAATCTAGAAACCTTCAACTCTATTTGAATTTATTCAAGTTATATAAATATCATTTGGGTTTTTATCGAGATATCGTAGTAATCTGCTCAGAGACAATAAGTAAACATGCTGACTGGACTGATTTTAAAAATAGATCAACATATCAGCTGACGAATGACGAAGGGATAATATCTCGGTAAAACCATCTAAGAAAGATATGGCTCAGAGGAGTTTAAAAAGACCTCAGATTTTGGTGCAAAAATCACTGTTTCTAATCCTCTCAATCTTCTTGTTAAAGACCTGAAAATGAGAATTTTTCTTATTTTTTCTTTACTCTTTTCAGCTGCCATTTGTGCAAGTTTGGTTCATCAACCCATTAAGCAGCAAGATGTCGGTCCTGTAAAACTGAATGGTTTGCCTGAAAACGTTGAGGTTCATACTGGTAATAATGATTTTTTTAAATCTTCCTTCTTTATATTCAACATCACTCAAAATGAATTTATATTAAATGACCAATTCCTGTAGCATGTATGGGGTCAGTTAACAATGTTCCGAGTGGTGGTAATATTTCATCGCTCAATTACCCCGACCGCTATCCAAATATTTTCTGCACATACCTAATTGATCTTCGATCATCAGCGGAGTCGGTTCTTTTGAAATTCATGGATTTAGACACGGATTATGAACAAGACTATGTCAAGGTATGTAAAGGGATTTAAAAGTAATAATCAATAATGGATATTTGGTGTATATATATTCTTATTAAATTCTCAAATTAAGGTATTCGATGGACCTTCATATGTTTTTGACAGTTTGCTATTGCAAACCAGTGGGCCCTACATCCCGGAACCAGTATTGTCAAGCACCGGACAAATGTTGATTACGTTTGACCCTACTGGGCTCAACCTAAGACCCTTCAGGGGTTTCTCAGTAGCGTTTTCCAACGGAGGTAAAGGAAATATCAACAATATTTTAACTTTATAATACATGTTCTATGTCAGCGCAAATTTTTTATAAATACAATATTAGGATGCGGTGGAACGTTTACTAAAATGATTGGAAACATATCATCCCCAAATTATCCTGATGATTACTTTGACTTTAGAGACTGCCAATACAAAATTGATCTTCGTTCCTCGGGGGCAACGTCGGTCAACTTGACATTCCTTGACTTTGAAGTTCAAACCGATATCGACTTTGTTTATGTATATATTGTTTCATTTATTATTTCGCTACACAATGCAGTGATTCTTATTCTTTAATGTATTGTGTTTAAAAATCAAAGGTTTACGAAGGGTTGTCCACTACTGGTGTGCTTCTACTTGCGGCGACTGGTAACACAATCCCACGCTCAGTCGAATCTAGACAAGGTGCGATGCTTGTGAGATTTAAAACTGCCAAAAGCCTTTCTCGCTTCAGGGGCTTTCAGGCAACCTATGAGGGATTCTAGAAATGGCAGTTATACATCCAGTTATTCATCTAAATAACCCTTTTAAATGTCATACATGAAAAGGAATCCAAGTAAGATTCAACACAAAAATATAATTATATCTACGTGCTGGGGTTTGATTCATATGCAACTGAAACAAAAAGTAGTATATGATTAAAATACACAAATTTTTGGGTGATTTGCGTGATGATTTTTTGTACACAGCATAGGCAACTGACAAATAAGTCACAGAGAAATCAGATATAGTCTCGTTGAGCATCTCATGTAGTGTATAAATCTCTCTTCAAACTTAAGAGAGAAAATAGATAAACATGACTTGGCATATTTCAATATAAAACAGGTTATAAAATGATGATCAATCATGACACTTTTTATTTTATTTGAAAAGTAAATATCGTCTGTGTTTGTATCTGTTTAATAGATACAAAAAGTAAACATGCTGACTGGACTGATTTTCAAAAATAGATATCAGTTTGCAAAGGATGAAGGGATAATATTTTGGTAAAACCAATTTAGAAAGATTAAGCCTCAGACAAGTTTTAAAAGACCCCAGATTTTGGGGCAAAAATCACAGTTTCCAATCCCCTCGATCTTGTTAAAGACCTGGAAATGAAAATTTTCTTATTACTACTTTACTCTTTTCATCTGCCAATTGTGCAAGCTTGGTTCATCAAACTAACAAGGATCAACAGTTCGGTCCTGAAAATCTGAATAGTTTGTCAGAAAACTTTGAGGTTCACGTCGGTAATTTTTTTTTCAATATGTCTCCTTCTCAATGAGTTTAGATAGAGATTTTTTATAATAATAAATGGCCATATTTTTTAGACTGTGCCGACTCAATTTACACTGATCCGGATGGCGGCGAAATTACATCGCCTAATTACCCCGCTAACTATTCAGATAATCTTTTCTGCACTTTTCTCATCGATATCCGGTCTCCAACAGCGGAATCTGTTCTTTTAAAATTCAACGATTTAGATACACAAGCAGATTATGACTATGTCAAGGTGGGTAGGCAGTTATATGTATATATTTACTACATTTATTGCATATCTGCTCTTTTTTATATTAAGGTATTCGATGGGCCTTCTTATATTTATGACACCTTATTACTAAGTACCAGTGGAGGTTACCCCCCAGAACCAGAATTGTCAAGCACCGGTCAGATGTTGATTACGTTTAAGACTGATGGATTCAATCCACGACCCTTCAGGGGTTTCTCAGTAACGTATTCCAATGGAGGTATATAGGAAATTCTAACTAGCAATTTCTTACACACACGATTATACATGTTTTAAACCAGCCATGTAATATTATAGGATGCGGTGGAACGTTTACTAATATGACTGGAACCATAGCATCTCCAAATTATCCAGAATACTATTTCGACTATAAGGATTGCCAATACAGAATCGATTTACGTTCTTCGGGAGCAACGTCGGTCAACTTGACATTTCTCGACTTTGAAACTCAAATCGACAAAGACTTTGTTTATGTATACATACATTTCACTTAATATTTCGTATATGATGTTTAATATACTAATGTGTTTGAATTGAAGGTTTACGAAGGGTTATCCACTAACGGCGTGCTTCTACTTGCGGCGACTGGAAACGCAATCCCACGCTCAGTCGAATCTAAGCAAGGTGCGATGCTCGTGAGATTTAAAACTGTCGGAAGCTTTTCTCGCTACAGGGGCTTTCAGGCAACCTATGAGGGATTCTAGAAACAGATGCTATATACAAAGTCATTCAACAAACATAATAGTAACCTTTTAAAAGTTTATGCGTGGGGGGGGGGAATAATCAAGTAAGCAATGAAGCTTTATCATACATTTAAACATTGGGGGTTGATTTTTCTATAGCTGCATGAAAAAATATTGTATGAATAAAATACAGTATTTTCGATTATTCGTGTGAATGAATTATATCTTTTTTATTAACATTTTTATTTATTTATTAACATATATTTTAGAAATGGATTTTTGGTATTGCTTTTCAGCTATTTTTATTGTGTTTTCAAAGAATCACATTTATGATTGGATGGATTTATCCTAATAAATTTGAAAATTGCTGGTCTATAAGGCTACCAAACACATACTCTCTTCCAATAGTCAAGAAATAGTTACGAACTTTTAGGTTAAACTATAACATATTGTTACACTTTTACTTTTAGTAAATTTACCTAATTTCCTATTGCATGTAACCATAATTTGTATTAAAAACAAGAATAGTCTCATTGTTGTAATTGTAGTAAAAAACATATACTTAATTTAACAAAGGTGTACAATTAGGGTTACTGGTAGTAGACCCAGTTTGACTCATTTCTATTATATAATCTCTTATTGAGAAAAAAGAAAATCCAGTTACACGAATGGACGCGACTTCTCCAGTCGGTATGAGAACTTCACACTGATACCTCTCTAGAAATGTTTTAGTCTCTTCAAAGTTCAAATAATAGTCGATTGTCGTTGCAGAGATATCGTAAAAATCCATAGAATTATCCCAACTTGAAACCTTTGTCAATGGTGATGTTGGCTTCAGCTCAAAAGTTAATATTAGCAATTTATCATTGGCATTAGCAGCATCATCACTTTGATTCCAAGAGAGAGATCGGTTCCCTTCATCTCCGATGCCAAAGCCGGCTGAGAGTAGACATAGAACTAGAATAATCAGTGAAGATATCCCTAAATAATTTCCTTTCGAAGATGTTGGATTTGTTATTGAGTTTTGATTTGAAGACTTGCGAAGCTCGGCACCGAAATAAATGCCGTACCAGATGAAAGTTATGCCAAAAATGAACTGAAATAAATGAGTAAGAAAAATAAATTGGAAATTTATTAAAATAAATATTGGAATTAAACTTGCTTTGAAAACTGTAATAAAGCCAATATTCAGTTCTCCGGAGCACCAAACATTTCGTTGGCAATGGTCCCTTACGGTATTTTCAGTGTAAATCCAGAGGCTGATGGAGTCAGCCAAAATAGCAGTCATCAACATTCCTATTGATACAATTTTTTAACTAACTATATTTTGATTTTAAAATGCACTTTTGGTCTTTGATGATTAAAGATATAGTACCATAAGAAAGAATACTCAGGAAATATTGCCAATATTCAATAGTTATTGATCCTTGAAGCTCCTTCAAAAATAAATAAGACTGTTTGCATTAAAGATAATTTTGAATAAAGTTATAATAAATTACTTTGGTAGAAGATTCTTGATGGTTGACTTTCCCATCATTGCCAGACAAAGAAGCGTTATAAGTAGGGAAAGGTTGGATAGCCATAATTTGATGCGCTGTTCGTCCTATAAACGATCAAAACCGAATGAAAAACATTTCCAGAGCTTCATATAGTATGGCATACCCTTGAGACCATCAACGTCGTCGCATCTAATAGATAACTTTTCTTTTGAAGCGATTAAAGTGTGAACTTGGCCATGGGGAATAAGGAAAACATTCTATTAAAAGAGCTCCCTGTATTATCAATATACAAAAGTGTTAAAATATGTCTATATTATTACACAAACCTTATGACCATCAACCTCGGAATCTGAAAATGATGTTCTATTGTTCTCCTTCCAGAGGAGAGAACTTAAATGCCATAAGAATTCTATTTAGCCTCTTGTTTTCTGAAACATTGGCTTTGGTCATTCATTTTCCAAGAACCATTTAATGTACATTTGGATACTGGCCAAATCGTCCTCGAAACGATCTATATATAGAGGCCAACGTTAACATCGAGGTCAACATCGCTTGTTATTGCACTGCTTTCTTTAAATCAATTAAAGTATGTGGACTTGACTATAGGAATTTAGGAAACAGGGGAAAACATATCTGTTAATTGTTATTAGCATTATTTTGTGAATTTTATATTATTGACAAGAAACATTTGTGAATAAACATGCCAATATTACTGTACATAAATTGAACTACTGGTGCCCAGAAGACGACCCATAGGAGTCTGCAGCGGATCAAATGAAACTGGGAAGGACAACCGATCATTGCAGTTGTATTTCTCGAGAAACTTTCGAGTTTCAGTAAGATTCATTTGGTTAGCGATCATCCTAGCGACGATATCGTAGAACTCTGATGGAGGAAGAGCATATCTAAGTGATTTATCACTGACTGATCGATTAACGCTGTAAGAGAATATCGGCGAGGTTTCGTTAAGATCATCTATGATTGGATGGTGCTGCTTATTCCAGGAAAGGTAATTTGCCCCTTCATCCCCAACACCGAGCCCGACAACCAGGAGGAGTAAAAGTAAAGGGATAGATATTAAAAAATTTGCAAAAAATGTCCAAGTTTTGAGTTCTTCCTTCTCCATCTTGTTGGAGCATTGACAAACGGAGGCACTAAGTATAAGAAATATCAGAAAAAGTGCAAGGAAACCAACCTGAAAATAATGGAATAATTTATAAAATGAGATGCTATTTTAATTTTTTTATTAAAAAAAAATAGTCGTGAGGAACTATTATGGCTTACTTCCAAAATTGAAATAATTTCGACTCCAAGAAAGTGAGGATTGGCATAATCGAACCGATTTCTGTCCTTTGTATCAATGTAGCAAATGAGGGCAATGGCCTCTACAGCAATGGCAACAACCAGAAACCCTATTAAATTTAATCACAGGGTTAATAAATATATTACAATAAAGAAATACATATAATGTAATTTGTTAAATATACCTAGAGAGAGGTAGTTTCCGATGCTTTGCCAAAATTTAGCATCAGTATATATTGACTGCGATTCTTCCTTCGACTTTTTAATTTTAAATACAGTTAAAAAATAGTTTAGCAAAATGATATCTGGAATAAATTTAATACGTACGTTGATGGTTGCTAAGAGAACAATTAGTAGAATCTAATTGATGGTCACCAGGAATGCTTTCAGTTGATTGGGATGCTGATGAATGATCGTCCTTTTCGATATTACCGATTTCATCAATTTGACAAATGGTATCATCGTTAATAGATTGAGAATTGTCCATGGTGATATGATGCTCTCCTTTCAGAGGATGGAACTCGAATGCCAAGTATCTGTTTTTCAGCAACATAAGCGTTGTTTAATCTTTTTTTCCAGGAACCCTCTGCTGTGTATTAAGGTTTTCCCTGGAGTCTTACATTAATAAGAATTCTCTACATTATTTTCAAATCATGGATTCTTGGTAAACATGATACACACATAGCTAGCTCTTTAAAAGATCTAATTAGATAGGGAAGAGAATAATCTAAGCACAAATAACAATTACTGAACTAAAATTCAAACAGTTTATAAATGTACTCCAGAATATATCTGTTATGAGAGAAGACCATATTATTTCAATATTTTCCATAGTTGTTGGCAATGCACAATGCTGCTCGTTCTAGAAACGATTTTGACCGAATTAAATAAATGTTGTCCAGTTGAGCCAACACTGGCTCAACAACAAGCTTGAGATCATCAACGTCGCTATCTTGTGACGAACAAAAACTTTCTTTTGAAGCAATTAAACTGTGAACTTGGCCATAATAGGGAATAAGGAAAACATTCGATTTAAAAAATTCCTTGTATTGGCTATGAATACATAAAAACATATCAACATTACACAAAAATTTAATTACAAGAGCTTTGAGTAAACTGCAAATCGGAGTCAGCAGGGGATCACACGTAATTGGGCATAAGGACAACTTATCATATTGCAGTTATATTGCTCGAGAAACTTTTGAGTTTCCGTATTAAAATTCATTTGATCAAGGATCATCGTAGAACTCTGATGGATGAGGAGTGAATTGATTTAATTTATCAATGACCGAACAGCAAGTAACGCCCGAAGCTTATAATCCTTCTGATCAATCTTGGTAGTGCCAACACAAACAGAATTGTACAGTATACATTTAATACCATGAAAACAGCAATGAAAGCGAGCTAAAAATTAAAATTTTTTAAAAAAATGCAAATATTTCAATTTATTATGAAAGTTCATCATGATAAAATTGACTTACGTGGAAAACTGAGACAATCAACAGGAGAGCAACGTTACAATTGATATCAAGGCCGCCGTACTAAATGTAGTAATACAGGATAACTACGGCACAAATACAAATACAAATACTTTTCTCGTCATCATCGGTTGATTGGGATGCTGGAAGATCTTTTTCAATTCCATTCCTGACTCCGTTATCTTGATGATTGCTTTCTGTGACAGATTGTGATGACTTGTTCATAGCGATATGATGCTCTCCTTTCAGAGGACTGAACTCGTATGAAGGTGATTCAAACTCTGTTTGACTGTTTCAGCAACATAAACGCTGGTCATTCTTTTTCTTCTTTTCCAAGAACTATGTTTATTCATGAACTAGATGTATTCTAAGAAGCTATATCCACTAAGAAAATCTTAATATTTTAATTCTCTAGAGTCTTATATGTGTAATTCGAAACTTCTATATATTTGTTTGCAACATGATACATATTTAACTACATTGGTTTAATATTTCGATCAATTTATAGTCTCTATGAACTTCAGTAAATATCTATTCAGAGACGCTGAGAGTAAACATTACCGGCTTAGCAGTCATAAAAATAAAACATTTTTTCACCTTACGAATAATAAAGAAATGTATTCCAAACTCCGAAGTTCTCTGACGTGTATGATAACCGAATCGCCTAAGAGATATTAAGTTTGGAACAATATAAAAAGAAGACCCTTGGATTTTGTTGGTTGATACCTATACCGTTCCGATTCCTCTATACATTTGAAAAGACATTAAAAATGCGAGTTTTCATAACTTTTTCATCGCTGTCAATTTAAAATAATCGAGTACTATAAATGTTGTCTGCATATTCTTATAACCTTAAATCCTATTAAGGTCTATGATGGTTCGTCAATTAATGACCTAATATTAGTGGAAGTGGAATCTGTAATCTGTAATCCAGTGCAGTCAAGCACCGATCGGATGCTGGTCACAGACAGTTGATTATTGCAGTTGTATTTCTCGAGAAAATTGTTGAGAAGAAAAGAGTTGAGTTTCCGTATAAGTTTTATTGGATCAAGGGTCATCTTAACGATGCTATCGTAGAATTCTAATGAAGGAAATAGCAAATCGAGTTGATTTATCAATGACCAAAGACCAAAGAACGTCCAAAGCTCAAGATCTTCCACGCCCATCTTACTAGTACCATCACTAAGAGAAGCAAACAGTATATAATAAATACCAGAATAAGTGCATGGAAAGCGATCTGAAAGTAATATAATAATCTAAATTATGTGATACCAAATTTTTATATTTATGTTTTCTAAATGTTCATAATGAGAAACTTACGAATAAAACTGAGACAATCGTCATAGCAACGCCGCAATTAACATAAAGACCACCGTGCTTAATGGAGAAATAGAGGAGAACCATGGCATCGTAAGCAATGG
Source organism: Chydorus sphaericus (assembly GCA_030141595.1). Lineage (NCBI taxonomy): Eukaryota > Metazoa > Arthropoda > Branchiopoda > Diplostraca > Chydoridae > Chydorus > Chydorus sphaericus. Next base: position 2,823,019 of record CM057934.1, on the reverse strand, counting down.
CAACAGTCACAATTCCTGTAATATTTAATCATTGATTTACGAAATATAATTTAAAATGTTTAATGTAATCTAATATAATAATATAATTACCTAGAGAGAGATAGATTGCGAAGCTCCTCAAATAATATTCAGCAAAAGTAAATGTTGACTGCTGTGACTTTCCCTTTGACTGTGCAATTTCAATTATAATTAAAACAGAACGTGGCCAATAATATTTGGAATAAATGTAATACGTACGTTTGTTGACAGAATAATTTCATCATCCGTAGAATCTTCCTGCTGGTCACGATTTTTCTCATCGTCATCGCCATCAGAGATGCTGCCGGTTGATTGCGATGTTGAAAGGTCTTTTTCAATGCTATTACTGATTCCGCCAATTGATGGATAAATGTTATCGGTGACAGAATTGGAATTATCCATGGCGATTTGGTGCTCTCCTTTCAGAGGATGGAACTCGAATGTCAAGTTCTCTGTTTTTCAGCAACCATTCAACAAAAACGTTGATCATGTTTGTTTTTTCCAGGAACAGGAGCTGTTTATTAAGGTTTTCCCCGGAGTCTTTTTTTTTAAATCATGGATTCTTAGTAAAAATTCAAGGGCGAGTAGTGGTGACTAGTTTATGTTAAGCAAACAGCTCATAATCTCGATAATAAGTGATAAGCAATTAATTTTTTTTAAATAAATAGACAATTAGAATAAACAAATAATAAAATGCATTACTTGTTTAACAACAATAAACCTAATCGAAAGATTTCATGTCGCAGTACACAATGTAGTAGGCCTAAGCGATCGAGGTCAATTGCCTCTGTATCAATAGCAAGAATATGACACCCACCAATTGTATGTATAGAAAAGAATACAAAAATTACTCGACTAAAAATCCAGTGCTCGTCATTTAAAATCCTTGACCTTCCTTGACACCCTAACCAACAACAAATTTAACCGGTGGTTGTTTACCAGTATATTTGAATTTGTGTGACAATATAATAATACCCTTGCATCTTATGCTTTCTTGTAATATTGTAATACAAGATATCTTTGTATTACCTTGAATTATAATGTTCAATTGTATCCCCATAGATTCTATTAAAAACAAGAATCGCTCAATAATTTTAAATGTAGTACAAAAACATATACTTTACATAGGTGTACAATTAGGGGTACTAATGGTAGATCCAGTTGGGTCAAGTTCTATTTTATAATCTCTTATTGGCCAAAAAGAGAACCCGGTCCTTTACGGTGTTTGCCGTTTAAATCCAGAGACTGGTGGAGTCCACCAAAATAGAAGTTATAAACATTCATATTACAATAATTTTTAACCAACTATTTTTAAAATTTAAAAATACACGTATTTGCTTTGATAATTAAGATAGCATAAGAAAGAATGTTGAGGAAATAGGGCCAATATTCATCGGTTATTGATCCTTGATACTCCTAAATATTAATAATTTTTAATATTAAAGACTATTTTTGAATAAAATTAATAAATTACTTTGGTAGAAGATTCTTGTAGGATAACTTTCCCATCATGATCAGCCAAAGAAGCGTTACACTCGCTAAAAAGTGTTGTCCGGAAATTGGCTCCCGGACGCAAATTGTCTTAAATTTCCGGACAAATTGTCCAGAGTTTTAAGACAAATTGTCTTGTAGATGCAGGACAATAAATGTTAGGAGCCATTTTCCGGACAAATTGTCCGAGATTTCAAGACATTACTTTTTACAGAGTACGTAGGAAATGGTTGAATAGCTATATTATGATGCTGTTCGTCCTAGAAACGATCTAGACCGAATGAAATGTATGTCCAGAGCTTTACAGTGACACCCCTTGAGACCATCAACGTCGACGTATCGTCTGACAAACAACTTTCTTTTGAAGCAACTTAAGTGTGAATAACTTTATGACCACAGGGATTTTAAGGAGAGATGTATTCTATCATCAGAGTTCCTTATATTGGGAACAAATATGCCAAACCAAGGTCATCAATATCATTACAAACAAATTGGATTGCGTATAGTCTAATAGACTACTAATCGAAGTCAGTATAGAGGATCAAACGAAATTGGAAAAGGGCGACCGATCATTGCAGTTCATTTATTTATCGAGAAAGTTTTGAGTTTTGATAGAATTTGTTTGATGTAGGATCATTACGATATAGTAAAACTCTGATGGAGGATATTTATTGTCAATGATGGCCGAAGAGAGAAAAACGATGCAAGGTTATGTTCTTCGTCGTCTATCTTCATGCTAGTTACATCTTCAACACCACAGCATCCAGTATATAATAAGTATCAGGAAAATTGCATGGAAAGCAGGCTGAAAATAGTATTATAATTTAAAATAAAATAAATTTTCATACGTTCAGTAAATGTCACCGCGAGAAACTAATCGAGGGGCAACCGACTCTTTTTTTACTGATTTTCTTGGGTGTAGAAAACCAAGAAAACGCGAAGAAAAGCAAGAAAAGGTAGGAAATTTCAGTAAAAATGAGAAAATTACCGGAATTTTTTAAGAAAAAACAAGAAATTTACCAACTTTTACCACTTTTTCTTGCTTTTCTAAGCATTTTCTACGTTTTGTACACTTTTCTACGCTCAAGAAAACGATTAAAAAAGAGTCGGTAGCCCCTCGAAACTAACTTACATAAAAAACAGAGAAAATCATCAGGGCAACGTGACAACCACAATAAAGTTCACCGTACTACTGACTGCCTGTACAGCACTGTACTGCGAGACTGTCTTTTTCGGCAACATAAACGTTGGTCATGTTTCTCTTTTCCAGGAACCCTCTGCTGTGTATTAAGATTTTCCCTAGAGTCTTAAGGTAATTGGCATTTTCTATATTCTTTTACCAGGGAATTTTGGTAGACATAAAATTTATTTTAATTAACTATGTTTTGATTTAAAAATAAACGTTTAAGCTTTGATAATTTAAAAGATACCATAAGATAGGATATTCAGGAAATAGTCCCAATATTCATTAGTTGTTGATCCTTGATACTCCTTCATAAACACATTAGACTGTTATGTTAAAAATAATTTTGTAAAGTTAATACATTAGTAACATTACTTTGGTAGAAGATTCTTGTTGGTTAACTTTCCCTTCATTATCAGTCAACGAAGCGTTATAGGTAGGGAAAGGTTGAATAGCCATCTATAATGCTGTTCGTCCTAGAAAAGATCTAGACCGAATGAGATAAATGTCCAGAACTGCACAGTGACACCCCTTGAGACCATCAACGTCGATATCGTATAACGAACAACTTTCTCTTGAAGCAATTAAAGTGTGATGAACTGTACCTATTATGTAAAAGAGTTCCTTGTATTGGCTATGAATACGTGAAAACATATCAATACTACACACAAATTGCATTATACTAGTTCCTCGTGGAGTCGTAAACTATTCTCCTTTGACTGAATAATTTTAATTATAATAAAAAATGATTTAGCCGATAATGTACGATGTAATACACACGTTTGTTGGGAGAATAGTTCCACTAGCAGAATTTTCTAGACGGTCAAGATTTCTGCCATCAGGGATGCTAGCGGTTGATTTGGATGCTGGAAGATCTTTTTCAATGCAATTAGTGATTCCGTCAATTGATGGATAAATGTTATCGGTGACTGAATCAGAATTGTCCATGGTAGTAAGATGCTCTACTTTCAAACGATGGAATTCGAATGCAAAGTGCGCTATTAAAACTCTGTTTTTCAGCATCAGAAACGTTTGTCAAGTGTATTTTTCCTGGAAGGCTTGAACCATCTGCTCTGTATTGAGATTATCCCAAGAGTCTTAAGGTAGTTAGAATTATTTTTATCATGAATTCTTGGTAAACATTAATTGTTTACCATGATAATAATAATAAATAGCTCGCTAATTTAACTATTTAAAAAATACAACTAGACCAAGTTTAAAATCATACTTTCAGTCTTAATTTTTAAGAAAGTACAGGCGAATTGGTAAGCAACCAAATATTCATTTGACGAAGGATCATTGCCATATCGTATAATAGAACTCTAACGGAGGATATTTATTTTTCAATGACCGAAGAGCGAAAAACGACGCAAGCTTATGTTTTTCGTCGTCCATATCTTGCTAGTTACATCTTCAACATTGCAGCATCCAGTATATAATCAATAACAGAACAATTGCTTGGAAAGCAGGCTGAAAATAATATAATAATTGAAATTAATATATGATTTTTTTTCGTACGTTCAAAATAACTTACATAAATAACTGAGAGAATCATCAGGGCAACGTGACAATTGACGTCAAGTTCACCGTGCTTAATGTAGTAAAAACTGAGATTTATGGCAATGATACCAAAGGCAACAATCAAAATCCCTGTGGTTATGTGGGTTTATATTCCCGATTAAAGAAATGTAATCAACAATATATAATGTGATTTAATATAAAAGTATAATTACCCCAAGTGAGAGATAGTGCAATTATTTGCAATTTTTCGGCATAAGTATGTGAAGATTGTGACTTTTCCTTTGAATGTACAATGTCAATTTTAGTAAAAAAGAGCTTGACCAATGGTATTTTGAATAAATGTAATACGTACGTTTGTTGAGAGAATAATTCCATCGGTAGAATTTTCTTGATGGTCAAGATTTCTCTCATCATCATCGCCATCACGGGTGCTGGCGGTTGATTGGGATGCTAGAAGTTCTTTTTCAATGCAGTTAGTGATTCCGTCAATTGGTGGATAAATGTTATCGGTGACGGACTGAGAATTATCCATGGCGATATGATGCTCTACTTTCAGAGGATGAAACTCTAATGTCGAATATGATGTTCAGACTTTCTTTTTCAGCAACGTAAACGTTGGTCATGTTATATTTTTTCCAGGAACCCTTTGCTATGCATTAACATATTCCCTAGAGTCTTAAAGTAGCCTACGCACTACCCCTCAAAATTTCGTTATAACACGTTATAATACCGTAATAGAGGTTATTTTTTAAAAAAGGAAAATTTACGTGTGAATGCGATTTTACTCTTATTTGCCTTATTGATCAATACGGCATCAATATTGTCGTTATAAGGTCTAATAATGGTTTACGTTAAAAATCGATCGGGGCATTTTTAACGTAAGGAAATTTTCCCCAAACGCTTTACGTATTTTATGAATGGCGCCCCGAAAATGGCATATGCTATAGGTTGATATGAAGATATGTTGAAGATAGGTACTATATCAGAGTTTGCAATAAAAGTTAAGGAAATATTTACCTAGAGACAGGTAATTTGCGAGAATTTGCCAATCTTCAATATTTATTCGATTCTGGAATATCTTTATTTGCAATGTTATTATTACCAATTCCTTCAACATTGGAAAGATCTTTGCTTCATTTTCTTTCCTGTTCTTCTTTTTCTAGCGATTGAACTCGAGTTCCTGTATGTATGTTCCAATAATGTTCCTTGCAGCCTAAATTATAATGATTCACAACACTATAAACGTTGGTAGACTATGTATCTTCCAGGAAACCTCTAAGCTGTACTTGGTCTATTAATAACAGACATTGGTTTCCTTAGAATTCGGTGCACTTCTTTATGTTCTGCGATGCTTTCTTTAAGTAAAATTCGGGTTTTTGAAAGTGCAAAAATTTATTAAACAACATTTATACTACCAAAACCAAACACTTAATAGGTCAATAACCGTTCAAAACATTTTCATTGGCTAATTTAAGGAGGTGAGCAATTAGGATTGCTATCGGTATACCTCTTATGGAGACAAAATGACCCCAAAGGTTCAATCCAAGCTTGGTACGTCGGAATCAAATTTTCACAGTGATATCTCTCTAGAAAATCTTTAGTCTCATTAAAGTTGTAATTACTATTATCTGTTTTAGCAGATGAGATATCGTAAAAATCCATAAATTCGGATGGTTGCCGTGATGCTGGTTTCAATTCGTAACTAAATACCAATCGAGGATCACTGGTATCGTCATCATTACTATTTCTCCGATTCCAAGCGAGGTTTTGATTCTTTTTATCTCCAATGCCGGAAAAAGCAGAGAGTAGACATAGAAATAGGATAACCAGTGTTAAGAATTTGAGAAAAGTTCCTTTCAAAGATGATTTCTCTCTCATTTGGTTTTCTTCCGATGTGCAACAGAAAAGCGTGATGCCGAATTGATGGAAAAACCAGCCGAATGTCGCTATTGAAAAAAGATACTGAAAGCAGTATAAATAAAATTTTAAAATAACCATTCTAAATTCCAATACATGTTATTTATAAAGTTATCAATAACTTACTTGGAAAACTAAAATGCAGGAAATGCCCAGTTCGCACCAAACGACATGACTTGGGCAACGTTCATACATGCTGTAAAAGTCGTGATTGTAAAGATTGGTGGCGTCCGCCAAAATAGAAATAAGCAGCATTCCTATTATATCATTCAGAATTCAATTTTTGAAATCATAGTTGACAAGGCTTATTATTGGATTCGTACCATGAGAAAAGATGTTTATAAAACATAGCCAATAATCCGTTATTGAACCTTGATGCTCCTACAATTAAAAGTAATAATAAAGGAGTGATTTTAAAAGGGGAATAATTTAAAATTTTAAAATAAATTACGTTTGTAGAAGATTCTTTGTGGTTATTCACTTGGTCATCTTTAGAAGTTGACGAGGCGTTACAAGCAGGGAAGGATTGGATAGCCATATAATGATTTTGTTTGTGCCGCTCGAAACGATGTACAACGAATGAGAGAATTAATGTCAAGAGCCTCTACAAAGACAGTGATGACATTTCTACATCAACGTTGACACCGTCGTCCTTTTGACAATTTTCTTGTGAAATATTAGTGTTTGGACTTATCGGCCATGGGGAATAAGTGAAAGCTCACACTTCTTATGTCGTGACTATATTTTTTGAATCTTTATTTGATTATATATAATTTTTTTTCTACTTTGCCAGTTGAGAATTTTTTTTTTTCGTATTATACGATGGAACTCAAATGCAAAGACGTATGATATTCAGACTTTGTTTTTCAGCATCAGAAACGTTGATCAAAAGTTGAAAAGTTTCTTTTTCCAGGAACCCTCTGCTGTATATTAAGATTTTCCCCAGAGTCTTAAGGTGATTAGAATTCTGTATATTATTTTTTATCACTGATTCTTGGTAAACATGCTATGTTTGCCATGATAAAAATTAATAGGTAGATAATTTAACTATTACAAACATGTAACTAGATCAAGTTTAAAATAATACTTTCAGTCTTACGTAGGTGGTGACGCGTAGTAATAACTAATTGGTAAGCAAACAGCTCATATGCAACAATGTATAATTTGATCTAATATAATACAACTAGCTAACCGATTTAAAGCTAAAAAGTTCAACCTATAAGTTTCCCTTTGCAAAACATTCACAATACATTCTTAAAATTAAAGTTTATTTGTATTTGACCTAATTAGAGCCGATAGTGAAAGCTTTCTCGTTGCAATTAGTTAATGTTGTAGCTTAGGTGTTATAGGAAGCAAAAGATGATAGATTATATTAGCTCTCCCGTTGCAGAACGCTCTTACAGGGAGCAAAAAATGGTAGCTTATTATCCCTCCCGTTTGAAAGCAATTCGGTTATTAAGATAATTAGCAATTGAACCAACTTTTCCATTTTAAAACTGGACAACTTATGACTTTATAGCTAAACAGTATTTACTGCACTGCGACTGCGAGAAAGAAAAATTGTCGGTCCTGAAAAATCGAATCATTGGCTGTCAAAGATTAAGCTTTTTGACGGTACATATAAATATATACGTAGATTCAAATAATAAAATAATCTCGGTTATCTCTGCCTTTTTAAAAAGCAACCACGTGGTTTTGAACATAAAACTTCTGATCATGAGACCAGTATTTTAACCTCTGCACTATGACTTACTTGTCGAAGATGGTGCTTTTGAATTATTTATACAAATGTATGGTAATGACTATGTTTGGGCAAAATTTTCTTTTATATTAGATAATTTCAATATTAAACAAGTATTTAATTGATAAGCTTCGTCTTAAAATATGTGATTAAGAATAGAGAGCCATTTAAATTGGTAATACAAAAAAAGAACCCGAGAATCGAACTCGATAACCATATAAAACCGATTTTCACGAACATATAATCAATCAATAAAAATAATCATTTCTTAAATTATAAATAAAATTCATGCTTATATAATTGATATACAATTGAGATTGTCATTGAAATCTAACAAGATTAGAATTTTTCTCATCAAATGTCTGACGAGAAAATGAGAAAAATTTAAGAAAAATTAAACAGTCGAGGAAAAATAGGGAAAAAGAGATAAAAATAGAAAAAAATGGAAAAGGAAGAAATAACTGGAAAACCAAGAAATTTTTCTCGTTTTGTATAAAAAGAGTCGGGCCCCCCTCGTTTGTATTAAAATATACTAGAATCGTTTAATGCTCATAGATCAAATGTAAAAACATATTATTAATTTTATAAAGGTGTACAATTAGGGGTACTAGTGGTAGACGTATTTAGACTGACTTCTATTCTATGCTCCCTTATTGGTCCAAGAGAAAATCCAGTTACACGAATTGAGGAAACATCTCCAGTCGGTATGAGAACTTCACACTGATACCTCTCTAGAAATGTTTTTGTCTCCTCAAAATTCAAATAGAAATAATTTTCGATTGTCGTTGCAGAGATATCGTAAAAATCCAAAGAATCATCCCAACGAGAAACCTCCGCCAATGGTGATGTTGGTTTCAGCTCAAAAGTCAGTATTAGGGATTTATCTATATAATAATACCAATTGGTATTATCAGCTTTTAGATTCCAAGAGAGAGATTGATTCCCTTCATCCCCGATCCCAAAGCCGGCTGAGAGTAGACTTAGAATTAGAACAATCAGTGTAGATATTCCTAAATAAATTCCTTTCGAAGATGGTGGATTTCTGATTGAGTTTTGTTTTGAAGAATAGCAAAGCTTGACGCCAAAATAAATGACGTACCAGATGAACGTTATTCCAAAAATAAACTGAAATTATTAAGTATAAAAATAAATTGAAATAACTTAAATTAAATATTATGGTATTCGACTGACTTTGAAAACTGTAATAAAGCCAATATTCAATTCGCCGGAGCACCAAACATTATGTTGGCAATGGTCCTTTACGGTATTTGAAGTGTAAATCCAAATACTGATGGAGTCCGCCAAAGTAGATGTTATCAACATTCCTATTGAAATAACTATTAACCAAGTCACTTTTTAAAATAGGCTTTGATATTTAAGTAACCATAAGAAAGGATGTTCAAAAAATATTGCCAGTACTCATGAGTTATTGATCCTTGATGCTCCTTTATAAGTAAATTAGACAGTTGATTGTGTTCGAGATAATTTTTTTGGAAATTAATACATTACTTTGATAGAAGATTCTTGATGATTAAATTTTCCATCATTAATGGTAAAAGACGCGTTATAAGTATGAAAAGGTTGAGTAGCCATATATTTTGATACTGTTCGTCCTAAAAACGATCTAGACCGAATGAGATCAATATACCTAGAGTTTACAAAGACAATGACACCACTTGAGACCATCGACGTTGATATCGTATGACGGACAACTTTCTTTTGAAGCAATTATAGTGTCAACTTGACCATAGGGAACATTATATTAATAGTTAGCCTATACTTGTATTGACAAAAATATGTAAAAACATGCCAATATTATTTCGTTCAAATTGAATTACTAGAGCCTATTAAACTACCGATTGGGGTCAACAGCGGATCAAATAACATTGGGAAGGCGAGCGGTCATTACAGTTGTATTTCTCGAGAAACTTTTGGGTTTCTGTAAGATGCATTTGGTCAAGGATCATCTTAGCGACGATATCGTAGAACTCTGATGGAGGAAGAGCAAATCAGTGACGTATCACTGACCGATCGATTAACGTTATAAGAAAATATCGATGAGGTTTGGTTAAGATCATCTATAATTGGATTATGATGGTTATTCCAGGAGAGGTAATGCACCGCTTGTCCCCTTCATCCCCAACACCGAGCCCGACAGCCATGAGAAGGAAAAGTAGAGAGGTAGATGTTAAAAAAGTCACATAAAACGTCCAAAGATTTAGCTCTTCCTCATTCATCTTGATGGTGCCATTTCCATCAATGGAAACACAAACTATAATAAATATCAGGAAAAGTGCAATGAAACCCCTCTGATAATAAAATGAGATATTACTTTCATTATATTTTAAAATTTCGCCGTGAGAAACTATTGGTTGATTGATTAACTATGGGTGGTTAAACCTATGACTTATAAATGTATATCGATTTAGCTATTTAGTGCTATGACAACTCTCTAATTTTTCACCAGCGCACCAACAGTCCAACACTAAGATGCTATAATATAAGCAGTAAAAGTTTATTCGTCCTTGAAACGACCTAGACCAAATGAGATAAATACCAAGAGCTTCTACGAAAACACTTAATTAGCTATCAACATGGAGACATCGTCTGTTGCTGATGAGCTGTCTTCAAACCAATTAAAGCATGTGCTTCACTTGACCACAGGGAATAAGAGAAAACATAGTAACACACCTTCTCTTTACATTTTTTGTTATTTGTATTGACAAGAAACTATGTATAAGCTACCATGTCAATATTATTATTTAAAAATTTGATTACTAGATCCTAGAAGACTTCTAAGATTCGAGTCAGCAGAGTATTCATATTTTCCCTAGAGTTTTAAGGTAATTAGAATTCTATATTATTTTCACCATAGATTCTTAATAAAAAAAACTAGCTATAGTTATTTTAAAAAATCTAAATAGAAAGAAAGATTTAAAAACATATTTTTCAGTCTCAAGTAGGTGGTGACGCGTAGCGGTAACAATTCGATAAGAAAAAAAAAACAGCTCATAATCAATAACGATAACAAAAATGTTTATACAGCCAACAACACGTCATCCATGGGTGGTAACCAAATCGTCTAAGCTATTAGATAAAGTTCAGAGCTTTATAAAGAGGCCCTTTAGCTTTTGTTGCTTAAGCACAGTTTCAAGTTCTCTTGGTTTTAAAAAAGGCTAGAAAATGCGAGTTTTTCTTATATTTCCTTTGCTGGTTTCTGCTGCCATTTGTGCCAGCTTGGTTCCTAAACCTGCAAACTTAAAAGCGAATCTCGAGAAATATCGGTTCTCAAAAGTTGAAGTCCTTGATGGTATAAAATTTGTGTATACATCATGCTTCATTATTTTAATTTTTTAATCTATTATTTTAGAATGTACCAATTCGGTTTACACTGACCCGAACGGAGGTATCATTACGTCTCCCAATTACCCAGGGAACTATTCAAATGATCTCGCCTGCACATACCTCATTGATCTCCGCGCATCATCAGCTGAGTCTGTTCTTCTGGAAATCCTCGATTTAGAAACGGAAGAAGGTTTTGACTATATCAATGTATGAAGATATTAAAAACCATATTATACAGTCTTATATAAGTTTTATTATCGGTTTAAGGTGTACGATGGACCATCAACTTCTGACAGACTTATATTAAAGGCCAGTGGATCTGTAATTCCACCCCCAGTGCAGTCAACCACCGGCCAAATGCTCGTCACGTTTACCACTGATTATTCCGATTCCCTAAGTGGTTTCTCGGCAACGTATTCAAATGGAGGCCCGCCCGGACCACCTACTGGTATTACCCTTCAAAAAATGTATACGTTAAATAACATTATGCCAATGACACTCTGCCATGTCATGTTAGGATGCGGGCTAACCTATACTGAAATGACGGGAAACTTCACGTCGATAAATTATCCTGGAGCTTATGCGAGCAGCCTGGTTTGCGATTATAGAATCGACCTACGCTCCTTGGGAGCATCATCGGTCACTTTGACATTCCTTGACTTTCAAACTGAAGACAGATGGGACACTGTTTCTGTATAATCTCTTACACATTGTGTTATAACTATATCGTACTATGATATATTTTACTTGTATTTTAATCAAGGTTTACGAAGGGTTAACGAGTTTTGGTGAGCTACTTTTGGTGGCGTCTGGATCCGAAATCCCTGCTCCAGTTGTGTCTACAACAGCTCAGATGCTCGTGAGATTTAGCACTGATTACAACAATGTCGAAAGGGGCTTTTTCGCAACCTACGTGGGGGCATAGAAAACGTATAGATCATGTACTGTCGTTCAACAAATCTTGAATCTTAGAAACCATTTATAAGAACCAAAAAAGAGTCACCAAGAAAATTTTTATTTTATGGTAGTTCATGCATCCCAAACTGGAACTGAAGCTTTAAGAAAATATAATGTTTTTGGGTTATTTTCTTCGATAATTTCCACTTGAAAAATAAAATAAAATCATTGAGTTATTCTTTAGGAATCCCACATTCCCACAACTCCACGAGATACCCATAAGATTCCCACATTCCCATAAGATGGTGATGGAAGCTCCTTTTCAATTACATTACTTATTTCATCAATTTGATAAGTAGTATTGATGAGGAGGGAGGATTATTCATCTAACTTCTTTCAGAGGATGGAACTCGAATTATATTACTATCTACGAAGGTTGTTCAGGCTGTTTTTAGCAACATAAACGTTCTTCGTCAAATCAAAATTCCGATTAAACAGTCTACACGCTGCAAGTGCTCTGCTGTGTATTCTATTTAAACATTATTGTAAATTCAAGCAGCCTCGATGAACTATACCATTAGTCCTATAAGATATTCATGGAGATTGTAGTAGTAACATAAGATAGGGCTTCAGATTTTAAAATATTGAACATATAACACCTAACGAATGATAAGGAAATAATATATTTCGATGAAAAAATTTATACCAAACAACAAGTGCTCTATGTATTGTAATCCAATCAAGAAATATTACGTCAAAGCGATACAAAAATGTCCCAAATTTTGGTAAAAAGCGGAGTTTTAAGTCTTTTTTACTTTTTACAAATTAATGAATCCACTTAATTGCAAAAACTTATTCTTAACCACAGTGATATATAATCTGAAGCGAGTTGTTTGACAGACGCGATAATAAAAGATTTATCCACAATATATTTTTGTTTTCTCTATTATCACTCAAAGAAAAGGGTTCTAACACGGAAAAAGGGTTAGATTTTTTTTTTATTTTCTTTAGAATAAATTGTCATGTTTTTATGTGAGTTAATAATTTATTTTTTTCGTATAATACAAGGAAATGGTGATGCTGCCATTTCTTCTTCTGATGTTAGTTTTACTAAGGTAACTACTTAACTTCTCAAGTTTTTTTATGCATCTTATAATGGGCTAAGTGACGGTAGAACAATATAATATTAAACGGTTCATACACAAATGACAAATTTAATTTTGCATTTGTAAATTTATTAACGTTTGATCCATTCGAATTCAATAAAGGAAATTAATAAATTATTTTGATGGAAAGACAGAGTACTTCAAATCCCCTAAAAGTGGCATCTATCACTTCTTATACGAAACTTTATTAGGTAGTAAAGGCAATGGAACAAGCGTCGATTTTTACATGAATGATGTCCTCGTTGTCAACCCTTTTTTCTTCCATCTCCCAAGACGATGAAAATAAGATAGGGCATGAAGTGACATTGAAGCTTAAGAAGGGGGATTCCATTAGTCTTAAAGCTAAAAATAAGAATTATAGCAATAGTTTCTCAAGCGAACCAACCGTTATTATAGAATAAATAACGGGATTTCTTTAGAAAATGACTTTATTTTGAAAATAGGGAGAGGGGGTTGAATATTTATGCAGAAATTACAAGACTTTGAAATACCTTGTCTCCTTTAATATTGTAATAGTATTTTTGCTCTCCTTAGATATTTAATACAATAGTAGGTAGAGGATTCCAACTTGAACCAAAGAACATAAAAAGTAGCACGTTATTTGATTTACATTGCATGACAATTTATTCTTATGACTGAGTCTACATGGAAAATGTTTCCTTTTTTTCTTTTGGTTTCTGTCATTGCATATAGTGTATTAAACGAATATTTCCAATACACTTTATGCTTAGTTTTATGTGTTTTATACATGCAGAATCCAACAAGTATATATCCATATGCACTCATATTATTCGGATCGCTGGAATATATAATATTCTTTTATTCAAAAATGTTTTGTTTTTGCTTCTTTATAGTCTTATAGATGATAAGTCTAGACAGTAATGAAGTAATGCCATTGATCAAATAAACTTGATTCCACCAGCAAAGAGGAATCACAAAAATTTAAATCACCTCAAAACATTTATTGTTCAGAGTTCGCATATTAACAAATGTATTTGAAGGTTTGGCTAAACTATAGAATGCGACTACGCTTTTTCGTCAATTAGTTTGATCAAATCACTTAAGTCTCTTGATTATTATATTGAAAAACACGGGGTTTTGTGTAGGGGATATTTAATTAACTTTAATTATTGAAATAACTCAATTTCTTTAAAATAGTTAAATTACTTGAACTCCGTCAATTAATGAAGCCGAATGTCATCCCGAATGGACCTTTAAAAAACTATAATTTTAAACACTTCAGTATTTTAAGTAAATTAATGGATTTGACTAAATTAACCTTAGCATACACCGAGAATCGAACCTAATATGTTGATCATAGGAGCCTAGTACTATACCAATAAGCCAGCTGGACGACGAAAATCTAACAATTTTTTAGCTATTCAATTATGTATCTCACAAACACATATATATACAATATATGTATATTAAATTAAATTAAGTATTTTCATAATTTTAAGTATATTAAGTATTTAACGAAAAAGCGTAGTTACATTCTATAGTTTTACCTCAAATATTAGACATGATGGGAAAAATCAACTGAGCCAAGAAGTTTCACAATTAATTTTGACACACTTCGGGGTTGATTCATCACAAATTGTATTTTTATCATTATTAAATTGTAATACAGTATTTCCGATTATTTGTGTGAATGAAATGTATCTTTTTGAACATGTATTTCAAAATTGATTTTGTATTACTATTATTCAACTTTTAAAGCAGTGTTCTATTTGTATTATATATTCAAGGAATCAAATTTAAGATTTATGGTATCTAACATAATAAATTCGAAAACTCTCGGTCTATGAGGGATATACAAAATATGTTCTTTTAATAGCTAAAAATAGTTATAAACTATAACAGATTGTTACACTTTTACTCTTAGAACTATATAGTTTATAACAAGAACCGTTTAATGGTTACAAATGTAGTACAAAAACCTATATTTATTTACAAAGGTGTACAATTAGGGTTACTAGTGGTGGCCTTAGTTTGACCAGCAAAGTCTACTTTATTATTGGATTTCCAAAAGAAAAATCCAGTTATACGGATTGAAACTATTCCACTCGGTATGAGAACTTCACAGTGATACCTCTCTAGAAATTTTTTTGTCTCCTCAAAGTTCAAATAATGGTCGATTGTCGTAATATAGATATCGTAAAAATCCATAGAATCATCCCAACGAGAAACCCCCTCCAATGGCGATGTTGGTTTCAGCTCAAAAGTCAATATTGTAAATTTGTCATTGGCATTATTAGCATTATCACTTTGATGTCTTTGAATCCAAGAGAGAGAGAGATCGATTCCCTTCATCCCCGATCCCAAAGCCGGCTGAGAGTAGACATAGAACTATAATAATAAGTGTGCATATTCCTAAATAAATGCCTTTGGAAGACGGTGGATTTGTGATTGAGTTTTGTTTTGAAGAACTGCAAAGCACAACGCCGAAGTAAATGACATACCAGGTGAAAGTTATGCCAAAAATAAACTGAAATAAATAATTAAAAGAAAACATTTGAAGTTATTAAACTGAATATTGGTATTCGACTTACTTTGAAAACTGTAATAAAGCCGATATTCAGTTCGTCGAGGCACCAGATATTACGTTGGCAATGGTCCCTTACAGTGTTTGCGGTGTAAATCCAAAGACCGACGGAGTCCGCCAAAATAGCCGTTATCAACATTCCTTTTTAAATAATTTTTTAACCAATTATATTTTAATTTGAAAATACACCTTTAAGCTCTGATAGTACTAACATATGAAAGGATATTCAGGAAATGTTGCCAATACTCATCAGTTATTGATCCTTCATGCTCCTTTACAAATACATTAGACTGTTATATTCTTTAAAGATAATTTTGTTAAGCTAATAAATTACTTTGATAGAAGATTCTTGTTGGTTAACCTTCTCATCATTACCAGCCAAAGAAGCGCTATAAGTAGGAAAAGGTTAGATAGCCATATTATGATAAATGTCCAGAGGACCAGAGCTTCATAGTGACACACCTCGAGACCATCAACGTCGATAGCATATGGATATGACGGACAACTTTCTCTTTGAACAATTGAAGTGTAAACTTGGCCGTAGAGAATAAGGGGAACATTCTATTAAAAGAGTTACTTGTATTGGCTATGAATATTTGAAAACAAAGCAGCAATATTAAACACAAATTGAATTACTAGTGCCTAGTAGACTACGGATAGGAGTCAGCAGCGGGTCAAACGAAATTGGGAAGGACAACCGATCACTGCAGTTGTATTTCTCGAGAAACTTTTGAGTTTCCGCAAGATTCATTTGGTCAATCATCTTAGCAACGATATCGTAGAATTATGATGGGGGAAGAGCAAATCTAAGTGACTTATCACTGATCGATCGATTAACAGTGTAAGAGAATGTCAAGGACGTCTGGTTAAGATAATCTATGATTGGATGATGCTGGTTATTCCAGAAGAGGTAATGAACCCCTTCATCCCCAATACCAAGCCCTACAACCAGGAGAAGGCAAAGGAGAGAGGTAGATGTGCAAAAAGTCGCAAGACACGTCCACAGGTCAAGATCTATCTTGGTGCCACGACAAATGGTAGCACAGAATATAAGAAATACCAGGAAACATGCAAGGAGAACAACCTGAGAATAATATGATAAGTAATGAAATATTAATACATATATGATTTTCAATTTACTTTAAAATTTCACGGGAGACTGACTTACTTCAAAAAATGAAATCGACATATCGGCTGAAACATGACAGTTGACGTAATTGAAATGATCTCTGCCACTGTGCTTGATATAATACATGAGGGCAATAGCCTCTACAGCAACGGCAACAATCAGAAACCCTATTTCATAATCATAGATTTATTAAATACTATTACTGAACTATATGTGAACAATTGATACAATATAATATAATACATACCATGAGAGATATAGTTGGTGATGCTTTGCAAATATTCGGCATTAGTATATACTGACTTTGACTCTCCATTTGACTGTTATTTTAATAATGATTAAAAAAGAACTTGGTCGATAATATATTGAATACAATACGTACGTTTGTTGAGCTAATTTTTCCATCATCAGTAGAATCTGCTTGATGGTCAATATTTCTCTCATCACCACCGGGGATGCTGGCGGTTGATTGGGATGCTGAAGGATCTTTTTCAATACTAATACTGATTCCGTCAATTTGATAAATAGGATCGGTGACTGAATGAGAATTATCCATGGCAATGTGATGCTCTCCTTTCAGAAGATGGAACTTGAATGCCAAGTACGGCTATCTCGACGGCTATTCAAACCCTTTACTCCAGCAACATATTAATGATCATGTTTTTCCCCCAAGAATTCTCTAGAGTACATTAGGATAAATGCCTTTTATTTCTCTAGAAAGTAAAGTAATTACAATTCTCTATATTTTATTTTTGTGCATGGTTCATAGTAAAATATAAACGTTGATCATTCGTCATTTTCCAAGAATCATCAAGGATATTTTCTATATCGTTTCCTTGTTTATCTTATACTAAGAATGTATATAATTTATTATCACACGATTTTGGAAACATAATAAGAGAAAATTAGAAATATAACTAGAGCAGGTAGTTGTTTTTTCTTCTTTTCTATCCTAAATAGGTGGTTATGACTAACATATACCTCAAAATAACATATATTTATTATTTTTTGGGGTTATAACTCCCTAATACAGAAGACTAACCTCAAGAGAAATTGGGACACCCCCTTTTTCTGCCGTTTTTAACACGCGTCCTACGGAGGAAAGTGTCAGTTGTTTTCTCGTCCGGAAAAACACAATTTCGATTAAAAAACATACTTTTCGGAATTTGAGAGAGAGAATGAACGAGCTTTCTGCCACTATTTTTTTTTTGTAAACTTTGAGTCATCAGTGGCTTCAGAGTTATTTATTGCGTTTTTGAAATAGGAACGTCCCTGTTTTTAACACGGGGTTTATGGACAAACGTATACTCCCAGATAGAAGCCAGAATTTTTTATTGACAAAAACGAATACTTCCAAATTTGTAAAATAAAACACAAATGGTTGCAAATCAGAGAAGTATGTACACCCCCTTTTTTCTGCAGTCTTATGGGGGAAATGTCTAGTAAATTTTCTCTTGAGGGTACTGTACCATTTCATTCATGTAGGCCTAAGAGGCTTTAATATAAGCAGTAAAAGGTTATTCTTCCTCGAAACAATCTAGACGAACAATAGATAAATATCAAGGGCTTCTACAAAAAACAGTTAATAACCCATCAACGTCGAGTATATAAGCTTTCCTCAAATCAATTAAAGCATGTGCTGAACTTGACCATAGAGAATAAGGGAAACATACCTACTATTTGCATTCTTTAGTAAATTGAGATTTGTATTGGAAAGAAACCATGTATCATACCATATAATATTATTATACACCAATTGAATTATTAGAACCTAATAGACAGTTAGGAGTCAGTAGCGATTAACTGAGAAGGGAAATTGAGATTACAGTTGTATTTCTCGAGAAACTTTTGATTTCCCATAAGATTCATTTATTGATGAAGGATCATTACGATATCGTAGAATTCTGCTGGGGAAAAAACTAATCAAGTTGTCGATTTATCAATGACCAAAGAGCGAAAAACGTCCAAAGCATCAATTTTGCTAGTGTTATTACCAACAACAGCACCAAGTATATAATAAATACCAGGAAAACTAAACTGAGAGCGAGCTGAAAATAATATAATAATTTAAAATAAGATATGCCCACCATTTAAATATATTTGATCTTCGTTGGAAACTGACTTACGAATAAAGCTGAGACAATCGTCATAGCAACGTGACAATTGATATAAAGGCCACCGTACATAATGTAGAAGTAGAGGAGAACTATGACATCGTAAGCAATGGCAACAGCCATAATCCCTGTTATATTAGATCATCGATTTAAGAAATATAATTAACAATATATAATGTAATCTAATATAATAATGTAATTACCAAGAGCGAGATATATTGCGATTATTGTCAAATATCCAGCACAAGAACGTGATGAGTGTGAATCTTCCTTTGCCTGTATAAATTTATTCATAATAAAAACGAACTGAGCCAATAATATTTAAAATAAATATAACACGTACGTTTGTTGAGAGAATAATTCCATCAGTAGAATTTTCTTGCTGGTCAAGATTCCTCTCCTCATCATCGCCATCAGTGATAGTGCCGGTAGATTTGGATGCTGGAAGATCTTTTTCAATACTATTGTTGATTCTGTCAATTGCTGGATAAATCTTATCGATGACAGAATGAGAATTATCCATGACGATATGATGCTCTCCTTTCAGAGGGAGAAACTCGAATGCCAAATATGTTATTCAGAAATTGTTTTTCAGTAATATTAATGTTGGTCATGTTTCTTCTTTCAAGGAACCCTCTGCTGTGTATTAAGATTTTCCCTAGAGTCTTAAGGTTATTAGAATTATCTAGATTTTTTAATATCACGGGTTCTTGGTAAACATTTAATGTTCACCCTGAAAAAAATAGCTAATTTAACTATCCAAAAAATGTAACCATTACATCAAGTTGAATTTTTTTTCAGTGTTTAGTAGTTGATGACGCGCATGGTGACTAATTGGTAAGCAAATAGCTTATACACACCCATATAACAAATAAAAAATAAGTTAAATGGAAAACACAGCTACACTTATTCTCAAGTAAAATTCAAACAGTCTCAATAACTTTAGAATTTATCTGTTGCATAGCTTTAGGCAATATTAAGTAAACATAACCTACTAGGTCAATTTCAAATCGAGCAATACACAGCGGCGAAAAAGTGCTTAAATCACAGGTGCTGACGAGTGCGGAAAGTGCTTAATTTATAGACAATACTTAAAAAGGTGGGTGCTTAATACTTTTTTATATTAAGCACCTTACGTCGTTTTCTTCTTAAAAAATTGTAATTGCAGCGAGAGTTGAACCTACGAACTCAAAAGTCCTAATCCAGTGCTCTACCGATGCGCTATCGGAGTTTTCCATGTGAAAACTTTTTTAACAATAATTACCTTGGGCCGTTGGTATGTGTAGTAAAATAGTAGGACTTGTAAAATTTTCACCATCCTTAGTTTCTCTTCAACACCATAACTTAAATAATTTTTAGTGGAATTTTATTTTTGTTTACAAAATGAACAATATGAAAATGTATTTGACTCATCTGTTGGTAAAAGAATTGATTGTAATTTACATTCCTTAATAGAAATATTTAATTATTCAAAGTTGAATTGGCGTTCCTATCATTAAGTACCTTGGCGCTGAGGTCAATTTTAGGTCCAGCACTAATAGGGTGCTGACAGGGTACTGAACAGGTACTGAACAGGTGCTGGACAGGTGCTGGACAGGTGCTGAATTTTTTTTAAGCATCAATGATTCGACGTCTAGTACCAACGACATCACTTTTCAGCACCAAAACGGAAGATGCTTATAGATTTAGCACTTTCCGCATTGGAAAGTATCATAAGGGTGCTGAAAGTCGAAAATTTAAGCACTTTTTCGCCGCTGTGTATGCCAGCACCCTAACGAATAATGAAGAAATAATATTCTATTAAGAAATGCTGCACACCACGATGGCTTATTATATATTTTGGTGATGATTTATAATTTTGTATACAATCAAATAATCTCTGACGAAATTCATTATATCCTTTCAGAAACTATGGTCTAAGTCAACATTGTCGGCAGAGCAAATTAAAAATGCTTCCTTTCTTCAGAGTTACATCGTTTTCAGTCAAAGACAATAATACATTTCTGTTCTTATTTTATAAGGTTTACGATAGCCCATCAGTCAATGACAGACTATTATTGAGCAAAAAAGTTTTAAAACCTAAGCCTGTATAGTCAACCACTGCCTAGATGCTGGCCGCATTTACCACTGATAATTCGATCCCTATCAGGCTACAAGAGCTTCTTGGTATTTTCTTTTAAATGTTGTTTCATTCTATCACAATCGAAACCTGGTGGGTTTCCTAGCAACTTACTCAAGTGGAGGGCCACCTGATCCACCTACTAGTATATCTTGTTAAAATTATATAATAAATGACATAAACGTTGGTCATTTTTTTTCAGGAACCCTCTGCTGATGTGTATTAAGATTTTCCCCGGAGTCTTAAGGTAATTAGAATTCTTTGTATTATTTTTACTAAGGATTCTTTGAAGCAAAAAACTAGCTAATTACATTACTTTTAAAAATCTAACCAGATAGAAAGATTTTTAAAAATATTTTTGAGTCCTAAATACAATACTAATTGATAAGAAAAACCCGCTCATAATCCCCCCCCCCCCCCCCAACAAAAAAGTAACCAATTATTCAGTTGACAAGCAATAATTTTTGTAGGTCAACAGACAATCAGAATAAACAAGTAAAAAATAGCTTGATACAGCAGCAGAAACAACAACTTCTGAAATACAATTCAAATAGTCTAACTGAACTTCTAAATATATCTGTTATAATGAGAGACCATACCAATTAAATAGTACTCTGCACTATTAATGACTATTAATTACTAATAATGATTTCTGAGCACCTAACGAATGATGAAAAAAAAATTACAGGCTGGATTGTCTCTGTGTATTTTGGTGATAAGCTATCTTGTATATTAAATTTGGTCTCTATGAACCTTAGTATCACACACATATTTTGAGAGACGATGATAAGTAAACATATTCAACTGAGCAGACTTAAAAATAGAACAATTTATAGCCTGGTGAAACGATAAAAAAAAGTCTGTACAGCAAACAACACGTGATCTGTGGATGGTAACCAAATCGTCTAAGATATAGATTATAAGTTCAAACAAATATAAGACGGCCCTAGATGTAGTTGCTAAAACACAGTTTCCTGTCCTCTTGGTTTTTAAAAAAGACTAGAAAATGAGAGTTTTTCTTATAATTCCTTTGCTGATATCTGCTGCCATTTGTGCCAGCTTGGTTCATAAACCTGCCAACTTAAAACAGAATGTTAAGAAAAGTTGGTTCCCAAAAGTCGAAGTACTTGACGGTAAAACAATTGCTAGGTACATCATACTTCATATTTTTATTTTTTTTTAAATCAATTTTTGTAGAATGTACCAATTCAGTTTACACTGACCCGAACGGTGGTGTAATTACGTCTCCCAATTACCCTGGGAACTATTCAAATGACCTAACTTGCACATACCTCATTGATCTCCGCGCGTCATCAGCAGAGTCTGTCCTTTTAGAAATCCTCAATTTAGAAACGGAAGAAGGTTTTGACTATGTCAATGTATGAAGATGAAAACCATATTATACAGTATTATGTAAGTTTTGCAATCGTATCAAGGTCTATGATGGACCATCAGTTACTGACAGACTTATATTGAAGGCCAGTGGATCTGTAATTCCACCCCCAGTGCAGTCAACCACCGGTCAGATGCTCATCACTTTTACCAGGGATTATTCCGATTCCCTCAGTGGTTTCTCGGCAACGTATTCAAATGGAGGCCCACCCGGACCACCTACTGGTATTACCCTTCAAAAAATGTATACTTTAAATAAAATTATGCCAATAACGCTCTGCCATGTCATGTTAGGATATATGGAACTCAAATTATATTACTATCTACGAAGGTTGTTCAGGCTGTTTTTAGCAACATAAACGTCCTTCGTTAAATCAAAAGTTCCGATTAAATAGTCTACTCACCGCAAGTGCCCACGGTGTATATTCTATTTAAAATTATTGTAAATTCAAGTAGCCTCGATTAACTTATACCATTAGTCCTATAAGATATTCATGGAGATCATAGTAGTAACATATGACAGGGTTTCAGATTTAAAAATATTGAACATATATCACCTAATGATGAAAGAAATAATATATTTTCAACAAATTCTATACACCAAACAACAAATGCTGTATGTATTGTAATCCAATCAAAAAATATTACGTCAAAGCGATACAAAATGTCCCAAATTTTTGTAAAAAGCGGAGTTTCAAGTCTTTCTTTAAGTGCTAAAAATGAGAGCTTTTCTTGGTCTAGCTTGGTTCGTCATTCCTATCGATCATTCCTTCATTATATTAATGACTAATGAGAATAAAAATTATCCATGGTGATATGATGCTCTACTTTCAGACAATGGAACTCAAATGCTGATTATGTTATTCAGACTTTGTTTTATAGCAAAATAATCGTTAATCGTGTTTCTTATTTTCCAGGAACCCTCTGCTGATGTGTATTAAGGTTTTCCCTAGAGTTTTGTGGTAATTATAGAATCCTCTTTACTATTATATAATGCCGTTTTCACCCCGGGCGCCACAAAGGCCCACGACAGGCCTGGTTATGAGAGACCATATTAATTTAATATTAATCTTTTGAAATGGTTTCTGAGCACTTAAATAATGGCGTACAAAACATTGCAAACTGGATTGTCTCTATATGTATTTTGGGAATAAATTATCTTATAAAATAAATTAGGTCTCTATGAACCTCAGTACCACACACATCTTTTCAGAGACGATAAGTAAACATGACCAACTGAGCAGACTTAAAAATAGAACAGTACATAAGTGATAAAGAAATATATTTCGATAAAAAATTTCTATACAGCCAACAACAAGTGATCTGCGTATGGTAACAAAATCGTCTAAGATAGATTAAGTTCGGGCCAATATATATATATAAGACACTCCATTTTGTGGCTTAAACACAGTTTCAAGTCTTCTTGGTTTTAAAACAGACCATAGAAAATGAGAGTTTTTCTTATTTTTCCTTTGCTGATTTCTACGGCCATTTGTGTCAGCTTGGTTTCTAAACCTGCTACCTTAAAGCAAAACTTAAAGAAAAGTCTTTTCTCAAAAGTTGAAGTCCTTGACGGTATAATATTTTTTAGGTACGTAAATTTTAAATCTATAGTATCTTATCTTTATTTTTGTAGAATGTACCAATTCGGTTTACACTGACCCAAACGGTGGCATCATTTCGTCTCCCAATTACCCTGGGAACTATTCAAATGACCTAATTTGCACATACCTCATTGATCTCCGCGCATCAGCAGAGTCTGTCCTTTTAGAAATCCTTGATTTAGAAACGGAAGAGAGTTATGACTATATCGATGTATGAAGATATTTAAAACCATATTAAACAGTTTTATGTAAGTTTTAAAATTGTATTTCAAGGTCCACGATGGACCATCAACTTCTGACAGACTTATATTGAGAGCCAGTGGATCTGTAATTCCACCCCCAGTTCAGTCAACCACCGGTCAGATGCTTGTCGTATTTACCACTGACTATTCCGAATCCTTCAGTGGTTTCTCGGCAGCGTACTCAAATGGAGGCCCACCCGGTCCACCTACTGGTATTACCCTTTAAAAAAATTCTATGTTGAATATTATGCCAATAACACTCTGCCATGCCATACTAGGATGCGGGCTAACCTATACCGAAATGACCGGAAACTTCACGTCCTTAAATTATCCTGGAGATTACGCGACCAACCTGGTTTGCGACTACAGAATCGATTTACGCTCATTGGGAGCATCGTCCGTCACTTTGACATTCCTTGATTTTCAGACTGAATTCAGATATGACACCGTTTCTGTATGATCTCTTACACATTGTTTTATTTATAGCTATGATGTCATTCTTTATAACATTTTACTTTTATACTTATTAAAGGTTTACGAAGGGTTGACAAGTTTTGGTGCGCTTCTTTTGGAGGCGTCTGGACCCAGAATCCCGGCTCCAGTTGTGTCTACAACAGCTCAGATGCTCGTGAGATTCTCTAGTGATAGAACCAATGTCGACAAGGGCTTTTTTGCAACCTACGAGGGGATGTAGAAAAAGTAAAGGCTATAAAGACCTTCAACAAAATTACTTTTTAAATCTTATACCCGGGAACTAATTAGGGGGGAACCAAAAAAAGCGTCAAGAACAAGAAAATATATTAAATGTAGTACCTATTAAATGTATGTAACTTATTTAATTCATTTCAAAATGAATTTAAATGAACTGTTTCTAAAATTGCAATAATTTAATATCCTTCAGTCCATACGATTTTTACCAGACGATTTTTTAAACAAGTAAACATTGCAGATGATTTTTTTTCAACTAAACTATTAAAAATATGGCTACACTTTGAAGTCAATTTACGTTGAAATTTACACCATGTTGATTTATTGTTATATGTCGATTTCTGTAACATATTTTCTTGAATTTTGAAAATTAATTAATCTGCTTAATTGCAAAAACACATTCTTAACCACAGTGATAATCTAAAGCGAGTTGTTTGACAGACGTGACAATAAAAGATTTATCACCAATATATTTTTGTTTTCTCTTTAGCAATCAAAGAAAAGGGTTCTAACACGCAAATAGGTGGGTTGGATTTTTTTTATTTTCTTTTGAAGAAAATTGTCATGTTTTTATGTGAGTTGAGAGTTTATTTTTTTCGTATAATACTAGAAAACTACTTTTTTTAAAGAGAATAATTTTATTAGCAGAATTAGCTCTAATTTCCTATCATTTTTTAAATCATAGAGCATATTCCATTACAATCATTACCATTTTTTCCAATCTATATTTGAGTCTATATTCTAAGATGTATTATTGAGCAATGTATCACCTGGCGAATGATAAAGAAATATATTTTGATAAAAAGGTTTGTATATGCAGTAAATAACATGTGATTTATGGCAATGGCAACCAAATCGTCTAAGAAAGATTAAGTTCGGACAAATATTCTAATTATATTCTAGTTCGCCCAATATTTTTATGATTGAACACATAGTCTCGAGTTCTATTAACTTTTAAAAATACCTAAAAATGAAGGTTTTTTCTTATTTATTTGTTCCTGTTTTCAGCTGTCATTTGTGGCTTGGTTTATCAACCTGATCACGAAAAAGCTTCACTGCTACTTCAAGGAAGCATACTTTCTTATAGTAACAAAAAATCTGATTTTTTGTAGAATGTAGAAATTCAGTTCGATAACTGGGAAATCATTTGAGTGAACCAAAATACGTCACCAATAGGAGGGATATATAATTAAATGTGGATTGATGCATCTAAAACTATATCATGGAACTATACGATAATACACACATTTTTTTGGTCAAATTTATGTCACTCAGTAGTCAGTCGTTGTGTGCGCCTAATGTAGTAACGAAGGACAATCACTTGTATACGCAACCACCAGAAACCCTATTATGTTTAATCATCGGTATATAAAATATTATAAGTCAATATCCAGCATCAGCATTTAGTGACTGTGACTCACTTTGACTGTAACATTTAAATTGTACTTTGAAAAAAGAACTTAGCAAATAATATCTTACGAATATTTGTAAAAAAACGTTTGTTGAGAGGATAATTCCACCAGTAAAGAATATCTGCGCTTGAATATCAATCTTTCTCTAATTATGTCTGCATCAGCAGGGATGCTGGCAGTTGATTGGGATGCTGGTGGGTGGGGCACTAGGACTATTACAATTTCTCTATCTAGAGAGAATAAATATGTTCATTGAGATTAGTAGTGACATATGCCAGGGCACCAGACTTCAAAATATTGGACATAATATCACCTGACGACGAATGATAAAGACAAATATTTCGATAACAAATGTTCTAAATATAGGAAAAAAACATGTGATCTACGTATGGTAACCAAATCAGCTAAGAAAGGTTAAGTTCGGAACAAAATTAAAAGTCCCTATAGCTTTGGTTGCTTAAACACAGTCATCAGTCTTTTTAGTCATAAAAATACCAGAAAATGAGAGTTTTTCTTATTTTATCTTTGCTCTTCTCAGCTGCCATTTGTGCTAGCTTGGCTCATCAACCTGATAATGAACTAAACTTGAAAGATACACTGCCATTGCGAAGAAGCAAAGTTGCTGGTCCTAGAAAACTGAATCACTGGTTGTCAAAAGTTGAAGTTTTTGAAGGTATACCAAGTTAATCTGTTTATAAATTCTTATAACAATATATCCTTTTTGTAGAATGCACCAATTCAGTTTACACTGACCCGAACGGTGGTCCTATTTCGTCGCCCAATTACCCAGGAGGCTATTCAATTTACCTCAACTGTACATACCTAATTGATCTCCGCGCATCATCAGCAGAGTCTGTCCTTTTGCAATTACTCGATTTACAAACAGACGAAGGTTTTGACACTGTCAATGTATATTTAAAATTAATACTGTATTTTTCTTTCAGTGTATATATATTTAATGTATTCTTATGAAGGTCTACGATGGACCGTCAGTTAATGACAGACTTTTATTGAGCGCCAGTGAAATTGTAATCCCTGGTTCAGTACAATCAAGCACCGGTTTCCCATCCGGCATTTATAGCGGTTTCTTAGCAACGTACTCCGATGGAGGCCCACCTGGACCACCAACCGGTATATTACCTTTTGATAATGTTTAATTAAATTTTATTTCACCAGAAGAAAATGAAACACCGATCTTATTACAGGATGCGGGGTAACCTATACAGAAATGACAGGAAATATAACGTCCATAAATTATCCCGGAGTTTACGCGAACAACCTTAACTGCCAATACAGCATTGATCTACGCTCCTCTGGAGCATCGTCGGTCACTTTGACATTCCTTGAATTTATATCTGAGAGATGCTGTGACCATCTTTATGTATATATCTCATAGATATTGTGTATTATCGCATTTTATTACCACGGCTTTCATTAATATTGAATTGTATTTATTCTAAAATCAAGGTTTACGAAGGGTTATCGACTTCTGGTGTGCTGTTGTTGGATGCGTCTGGGAGCACAATCCCAAGTACAGTCGTGTCAAGTACGCCTCAAATGCTCGTGGTATTCACCACTGATGAAAGCTATGTCGATAATTGCTTTTTGGCAACCTATGAGGGGATCTAAAATACGTATAAGATATATTGACGTGTAACATTTTTTTTATGTTTTCTGGAAATCATTTGAGAGAACTGATTCATCTAAAAACTTTAACAGAACTTGGTGAAAATACACTAATTTCCGGTTATATCTGCGTTGAAGATTTTTCTTTTAATTTATTTAGATTATTTAGTTTCGCTTTATGTATTGTTAGCGACTTCTCGTATTGTATTGTATACAACAGCTCGGATGCTCGTGAGATTAACCACCAATTCAAATTTTGTGGACATGGGCTTTTTTTGCAACCTACGAGGGGATCTAGAAAATGTATATTTAGGCTAAATTTGTTCAACGCAATTTTTTTTAAGTCTTACATCTGGGAAATCATTTTAGAGAACCAAAAATAAAATATTAATTTGACACATTATTTCATTTATCAAAAACTATAATCAACGTATAATTTTTAAGATTGCAATATATATGTTTTACCATTCTGTTCAATCAGACTAATATACACTCCTTATTTTAAAACAAGAAAGCACTATTCATGATTTAGTTGGACTAAACTATAGATCATACATTCCTTTCTCTTGATCTTCAATATGCTACCATTTTGGTCAGAAAATGGGTTGAAAACTGTAATGAAGCCATCAATATTTTGCTGATTGCTCATCATTATAAGTGCATGCATTTTAATAACTGGTATCATTTTTTTTAAATATGTATTTGGAGCAGGTTATAACATTTTTCAGTCTAAATAGATGGTGATGGCTTTATATTGATAAGCATCAAACAGCTTATAATCCCCCTTCAAAGATGTAGTTGTTCAAATAAAAAGTGTTCCAGTTTTTTTTGTTTTTTTGAGTTGGGTAGTTACAAATTAATTTAAACAGTTTCGATGAACTTCAGTATAAATACACATCTGTTCAGAGAGAAATTAGTTTATATTTTATTAAAACTATGCATACCGACGATTTGAAAACGAATTGAAAAATATAGCACAAACATAAACTATTATTACTTTAGAACAAAATTTAAACAATATCTACGAACTTCATCAGCATTAATATGTAAACATAATCAAATATATGAATGAAAGAATGGTGAAGAAAAAGTCAAGTGCAGCAAAAATAGTGTAACCACTGCAAGTGCTGGATTTTGTAAAAACAAATGAGTGTGTCAATTCAGGTAGCCTCGATGAACTTCAGTATACCTATATGGAATACGTATGTTCATAGAGATTAGTATAGTAACATATGCCAGGGCTCAGTCCATCAAACTTCAAAATATAGATCACCTGACGAATGATAAAGAAATATATTTCTACACGTGATCTACGTATGGCAACCCAACCATCTTAGATATAGATTAAGTTCGAACAATATAAAAAGGCCTTAAATTTTGTTGCTTTGACACAGTTCCCAGTCTTCTTGGTTTACAAAGACCAGAAAATGAGAGTTTTTCTTACATTTTCTTTGCTGTTTCCAGCTGCCATCTGTGCTAGTTTGGGTCATCAACCAGTTCAACCTGATAACGAATCAAACTCAAAAGAAAAACTGCCATTACGAGGACGCAAAGATGTTGGTCCTGAAAAACTGGATCCCTTGTTGTCAAAAGTTGAAGTTTTTGAAGGTATACCAAGTTAATCTGTTTATAAATTCTTAAAATAAAATATATTATTCCTTTTTGTAGAATGTACCAATTCAGTTTACACTGACCCGAACGGTGGTCTCATTTCGTCGCCCAATTACCCAGGTGGCTATTCAGATTATCTTAACTGCACATACCTAATTGATCTCCGCGCATCATCAGCGCAGTCTGTCCTTTTACAATTGCTCGATTTACAAACAGAAGAAGCTTTTGACACTGTCAATGTATACATAGATTAATTGTTGCTTATAATATATTCTTATACAACTCAAATCTTATGAAGGCCTACGATGGACCGTCAGTTAATGACAGACTTTTATTGAGCGCCAGTGGATTTGTAATCCCTGGTTCAGTGCAGTCAAGTACCGGTCAGATGCTCGTCACATTTACCACGGATGGTGCCGTATCCGACATTTACAGTGGTTTTTCAGCAACGTACTCAAATGGAGGCCCACCTGGCCCGCCTACTGGTATTATACTATTTTAAAAATAATATAACGTTAAGTTTGATTTGTCCAGAGCTACATAATATTTATCATATTATATAGGATGCGGGGTAATCTATACCGAATTGACGGGAAACATCACGTCAATAAATTATCCCGGGGTTTACGCTAACAACCTAAATTGCCAATACAGCATTGATCTACGCTCCTCGGGAGCATCGTCGGTCACTTTGACATTCCTTGAATTTAAAACTGAGGGCTGTTGCGACCATCTTTATGTATATATCTCATAGATATTATGTATTTTATTACCATGTCTATCTTTAATATTGAATTGTATTTATTTTTAAATCAAGGTTTACGAAGGGTTATCGACTTCTGGTGTGGTGTTGTTGGATGCGTCTGGGAGCACAATCCCAAGTACAGTCGTGTCAAGTACGGCTCAGATGCTCGTGGTATTTATCACTGATGAAAGCTATGTCGATAATGGCTTTTTGGCAACCTACGCAGGGATCTAGAAAACGTACATAAACTATGCTAAGTCGTTTTTGTTGATTTTTTAAAAAGTATTTTTATCTGGAAAATGATTGAAAAGAACCAAGAAGAAAATGTGCATTATAAGTTTTTATTTATTTAAAACTGTAACAAGAACAGCATACAAATATACACATTTTCAGTCATTTTCATTTTATTAATTTAATATTTTTTCCCAAAATGTTTGCTTTAGGTCTTCCACATTTTAGTAACAACGAATAATTTTTAAGGATTTTAATATTTTTAATTATTGATTGACACATAACATTGGTTGGAAAATCAGTCTCATTCTCCAAAACAAATGTATGCATGTTAATTAATATTGATTCAATTCTTAGCTTATTGGGTTCTCTAAGCACTAAAATTATAGTTATTGTATTTTCAAAGCTTCACAGCATTCTCTAAGCCTCTCCCTCACAAAAATTTTGGGTTTTCTGCTTTATACATATTAACATATACCTAGTTATCTTTCCTAACATCATAAGCATTGACAACACATGTATAACTCTTGCCTTGTTAAGGTTTATGGTGGTTTTATACCTTCTTTTAAATCCCTTGGGTCCATTGTATACATATATATTCCATCGCTGTCGCAGTCGCTGAGGCAAAAGGTTTACGTCGTGACTACGTTGAAAACCCCTGCCGTCATTTGAGCTTAGTGAAAGTGCGGTATATAAATTGACACATAGGCCTACACACTATACAACATTTCAGATTCTCGTTTGAATTTGTCAAGTTGATTATAGCAATAATGAGGCTTTTTTCAACCTACGTAGGGATCTGGTTAATTGTAGACGATATCGAATTATTAGATTTCAAATTTGAACAGTACAACAATACTATTGACGAATGCTGACGACATGGCTATGTGGTATACATATATTATTGAAAATAAAACGGAAAATCTAATAGTCTGGATGAACTTCAGAAACAAAAAAGTTATAACATGGTGACTGGGAAAATTTGAATATACACTGTAGATCAACATATGTCACATGATGAATGATGAAGACATATTTTGTCGATAAAACCGTCTAAGAAAGATTAGATATAGAGGAGTTTTTTAAAGGCGCGACCGCAGTATCTAGTTGTCTAGTAAAACAAAACAAAAAATAGTTTGGGGTCCTCTATATTTTTTAAACAGTATATAAAAATGAGAGTCTTTCTTATTTGTGTACTCTTTTTATTGTTCTAGCTTGGTTCATGAACCTCATAAGGAATACAACTTAAAAGAGCAAGCTTCACTGCTATTTCAAGAAAGTAAAGACGTCGGTTCGAAAAAACTGAATCGTTGGTTGTCAAAAGTTGAAGTTGTTGACGGTATAGCACTAGTTATATATCTCATAGAACTTATAATGGGTTTTCTTTCTTTTAGAATGCCCAGATACAACTTATACTGACCCGAACGGTGGAAACATATCTTCGCCCAATTACCCTGGAAACTATTCAACTGATCTCTCCTGCACACACCTCATTTATCTTCGCACATCAGCAGAGTCTGTCCTTTTAACATTTCTCGATTTTCAAACGGAATATATCTCTGACCATGTCAAGGTAGGTCTATATGTAAATTTAATATCACAGTTTGAGGGGGCGTATACCTCCCGTGAATTTTTTAAAAATATTAATTGAATTTAAATGATTGACGAGTACTGCGGTCAAAACCAATTTGGGTCGCTTAAACATTTCAAGATTTACAAAACTCATTTTATGAATAATTATTATAATTCACCATCACCCAATAAACTCATTTTACGTGGACGAAATAAATTAGGTTGATCTGAACTATATAACTGTACATACATAATATATTCTTATAACTCAAATTTGATCAAGGTATACGATGGATCGTCAGTTAATGACCGACTATTATTGAGCCTTACTGGATCTGAGATCCCTGGTCCAGTACAGTCTAGTACCGCTCAGATGCTCGTTACGTTTACCACCGATAGGCCCACCTCCCACAGAGGTTTCTTAGCAACATACTCGAATGGAGGACCACCTGGTCAACCTACCAGTATATAATCTATACAAAAATACCATACTGTTATTCTATATAATGTGCAGCATCTCTTTATTTATTATATTTAGGATGCGGAGGAACCTATACCGAAATGACAGGAAACATATCGTCACTAAATTATCCCTTAAATTACGTGGAGAACCTGGATTGCCAATACAGCATCGACCTAAGCTCCTCGGGAGCATCATCGATCACTTTGAATTTTCTTGAATTTGACACTGAAACATTCTTTGACTTGGTTTATGTATGTATATCCCATACTTTTTTACGTTTATAGTTTCTAGATGGCATCTATTTAAAAATATATTTCTATTGTACTTCACAATCAAGGTATACGAGGGGTTGACCACTTCTGGAGAGTTGTTATTGCAAATAGGTGGAAGCTTCATCCCACGTCCAGTTGTGTCAAAAATAGCTCAGATGCTCGTGCGATTCATAACTGATAAAAATGGTGTTGGCAAGGGATTTTTGGCAACCTACGTAGGGGTCTAAGCAGAGAGAGGTTTTAATAACAAAATATCTTCTTGAATCCTTTATCCTACTGTTTATAACGAGTTTGTAACAATATTTTTGAATAATAAACTAACTTCATTTAATACCAATAAATTATCAAACGGAACAATACAACACATAGTACGGGAGCCCACGACACAAAACCTACGTTGTAATCAATAGAAATATTTTGTATAGGAATGGAAAGAGAAAAATCCAAAATAAAAGGAAAGTAAGGTATTATGAAAGAGACCAGGGCGTTTGACGGGACTTTTTATTTCCGTTTCTGCGTTCGTACCAGTTTGTCATTCCCACAAAAGAACGTGAACAAACATTAATGCCCAGGAACTATACTTTTTCAACCTTATTTGAGACTTAAATAAATTCATATTTGAGAAAATAAGGTTGTTTGCAAAAGGGTTTAATGTTTTAACCATCCATTCCACATTATGTGACAGCAAACATTTTAGTAATTTTGGTATAATACTGCTTTGATGGATTACTATATCATAAAGGCGAGCTGAAAAGCTCTGCTTTACTATCTTATTTGTTATTAAGTTATTACCCGGGTAGCACACGATTTTGGGAATACATTGGCGGTCTTTTGTTTTGCTTTTTTGGCGGTATGCTGTAATCGTCCGCCGGGCCTCACCAGAGCCAGTCAAAAAACCTTTTGTGTTTTCATCATTGAAAACCAGCATCGGAAAATTAAAGGAAAAGGGAAAATGGACAAAATACTTTTTTGTAAATACACTTCTATTCTGTGATGGTTTTGGGAAAATACTGAAATTTGTAATCGCCGTTAGCTATTTTGCCTGAATATTGGGCATAAATGGAAGTGATGAATAACATGAAATTGAAATAAAGTAACTTAGGAACAATGTAACTGTTTGATATGTTCACATAAGTATGCAATCTTATTTATTAACT
The DNA here is from genome assembly GCA_030141595.1 of Chydorus sphaericus. Classification (NCBI taxonomy): domain Eukaryota; kingdom Metazoa; phylum Arthropoda; class Branchiopoda; order Diplostraca; family Chydoridae; genus Chydorus; species Chydorus sphaericus. The sequence goes on along the minus strand of CM057934.1, from coordinate 2,788,798 downwards.
ATGTATGAAAATGTAGGAAATGCGTAATACTGATACGATTTCATATTGCGATATTTTTCAAATTTCTATAAATACGTTTTATTGTCCAGTTTTTTTCGAATTGATTTATTGAATAAGTTTTACTAGAAGCCACAACTTCCCACAACATCACGAGAGCATTAGTGCTTTGTGTGTTCCAAATTTCAATACCCACACTTGAGGCGGGTAGTTTTGATATTTTAACTTGATGGAGTGTAACGAATGATTTTATACCTATAGTATGCAGCATATAGTAGTAGCTGTATCATCAATATTTTCTTTTGATGTGCACTCTTATTTCAATCAAAAACTACTTTTCAGTGGACTGAAAATTCATCGTTTAGAGCTGTTCATTTAGTGGTTTACTAAAATTACAAAGCGGTTCCTCAATAATGAGCAATAATGTCATATAAATATTCAATTTTTTTAAAGTAAATCGTTATTTATTTTACTTGAGGAGAAATAAGATAGTAGTCTCCGTAAATAAAAATAAATACTATTGACAGAGACTTTTTTCTTTTTACTTTTTTAAACTAGATTTATTTTAATATTTGTACAATGAACTATATCATTTGAGCTAATATCAGTACTCCAGCCTACTCAAAGATCATTAAAGCTTGATTATGTTGCGTAAAAATGTAAAATAAAATAAAAATAGTGTCTAACTTTGATTTTACAACATGTGTTTAAAAAGGGCGCTAATTCCAAATGTGAACCATGTGTGTGCGGGCTCAGCTGGATGTTCCTCAGACTTGCTCTACTTGATTAGCTTGGCTGAGTGGCGGACGAACTCTAACAGTCGCACTCAATTAAGTATGGACTTCCCACGTCAATGAATTTTTTGATTCATTAACCAATTCTAATATGTTTACGACCAAAAACTTCTTGGTGGAATACAGATTATTGAAGATGGATATTGACATAATTGAATTAAGTCTATTAGAATCTCAGCATCCATCCGATTTTCGGTACCTAAAAAAGACATAGGCCAACACATTTAATCCTATAATTTACCTTTACGCATTAATACACATTGGTATTATATTCATGTAGCAACAATGCCAAAATATACCATTCTCGATAATGAACCATATAACATTCTAATGCTTTGGCCTGATTTTCTATTTCCAATTATGGTAGCACTTAAGGTTTTTTCACTGGCTCTGGTGAGGCCCGGCGGACGATTCCAACATACCCCCAAAAAACTCAAACGGATTAGCCCCAATATATCCCCAATGTAACTGTGCTACCCGGGTTAAGGGGTTGAACTCATCGAAAATTAATCTAAAAGGCATTAAAAATGAAAATACCTACATTATCATCATAAATAGCAAATAAAATGGTCTATAGATGGATTTTTACCACATTTATCTGCTGTGTCATTTCAGTGACAATAAGTAAACATCAGTAAGCAGCAGCTTCCAAATCGGTAAATGTGATTCCCGGCGAATGATTAGGGATTCATTAGGGAGTGCAATTTTGTTTAAATATTCAGAATATGATGAGTGTGACTTTTTCTTTGACTGAATAATTTTAATTAGAATAAAAAAGGATTTAGCCAATAATATTTGGAGTAAATGTAATAATATACGTTTGTTGGGATAATAATAATGCCATCAGTAGAATCTTCTTGCTGGTCAAGATTTCTCTTATCATCTTCATCATCGTCATCAGGGTTGCCGTTGGTCGATTTGGATGCTGGAAGATATTTTTCAATACAATTACTGTTTATGTCAATTGCTGGATAAATGTTATCGGTGACAGACTGAGAATCTAAGATCCTAAGACCTCTGCTGCATATCTAAGATTTTCCATATAAATGATACAGTATTAACAACAACTTCTGAAATAAAATTTATATTTCTAGGCCGATTTTTGAGTACCAAACAAACGATTAAGAAATACTTCAAACTGCATTCTATCTATATATTTTATTCACCAAAACTATTTCCATTAACATAAATTATTTCATCAGTAAATTTATTTTCAGTGTTGGGAACGTCATTTGATCACTTAAGTCAAACTTTTCGAAAATCTGATGTATATGTTGACTTTGACTTACTGAATTGTTTTCAAAATTGACCCAGTAATGAAAAAAAGTCAGTTGGCAACAGTGCATGCAAAGTGTGCACGATTCTTAAGGAACCGGGCCTAACGGAGATCATTTTGCCAAAGCACGTCAGGTATCGAATCCCTTATTCTAAGTTATAATTATCAAGACTATTTACTTATAACGCATTATCTGTGTTTAGGTGGTTTTCACACACACTCAGCCTAATCGCTACCACAGATATCGATCCAAGTTTGACACGAAGACCCTACCAAAGAAAAACGCTCTGCGCCAGGCACTGGCAAAGCTACAAGCCATCTGGAACAAGATTGGGAGGTCCTACCAAGCTGCAGAACTCGCCTTAGAGGTTTATGGTATTTAAAGCTTTCTTTTTCTCATCTTTGATTTTCAATCTTTAATTTACCATCATAATAGGTATTCATCTACCGTCTCCGTGTGCGACACGGTGGAATAGCCTCTACGACTCTCTTGTCGTCTTCCTTCAACATTTCATCAGCCTTGATGCGACGAATTTGTTGTTCAAGAATCTTGGATTTCCACTGTTGACCAAAGATGACATCGAGCTGCTGAACGAGTACGCCGAAGTTATGAAGCCTCTGGTGGTTGTGCTCGAAATACTTCAAGGCGATAAAGGAGTATTTCTTGGCATTGGTCTAGTCCTTCCGCTTCTCACTAAAATTACTAATCAGCTAAAGCAGCGAGTCTACTCTCATCTGTAGCCCATTCGCGATTTGATTATCAAGAGGGTTGACAAAAGGTAGACTTTTATTTTTAAATCTTTTGATAATCATAAGATGTCAATTATAAACTTGTTTTCTTTTTAGATTTGGGAAGCTTTCTAACGAGCCCTGGTATCTGATAACAGCTCCAACCCATCCAGCCTTTAAGGCTAACTGGATTGAAGATCAGGCAGAAAAGGAAGACACTAAAAGGAAATTGAAACAGCTCATTCATGATGCCGTCACATCCCTAATTGTAGAGAAGACGAGCTCTACGTTGATCGAGGAATTCTTACGGTTTGGCGAGTTTGAGGCAGACTCTGGGCGGCTTGGCGATGAAGTGGACAAGTATCTAAATGATCGTGACACTCACATTGGCATGCTATAGATCCACAAATCAAACTTATTCATTAAGTATAACACTGTGATCCAAACAAGCGCTCCAGTTGGGCGCCTTTTTAGTTTGGCTGCTCTGATTCTCACTGTTCGCCGCAACAGACTATCTGATGATGTTGATAATGTTAAAAAATAGCACTGAACATGTGATTAATAAGTCCAGTTTGCCCGCAAATTTATTGACAAAACAGGATTTTAAAAAAGTGACGTTTCTTCATGACTTATGACTTTCTTTTTCAACTCGTCCTAGGAAGTTTGACGTGCCACTTTTTACTGACTTATTACGTTGACTGTGATTATTTTAAACTAAAATAGAAATGAAGTTCCCAACACTGTTAATTTTACAAATATATATATATTTTTAATTTGGTCACTATGAACTCCAGTATCGCAGCATAAATGTTTTCAGAGACGATAAGTAAACACAACCAACTGAGCAGTCTTAAAAAAAGAACAATATATAGCCTGACGATTGATAAAGAAATATATTTCGATAAATAATGTATATACAGCAAACAACACGTGATCTTTGGATGGTAACCAAATCAACTAAGATAGTTCGGACCAATATGAAAAAGGCACTAGATTTTGGTGCTTGAACACAGTTTTCAGTCCTCTTGGTTTTAAAAATACTAGAAAATAAGAGTTTTCATTATTTTTCCTTTGCTGATTTCTGCTGCAATTTGTGCTAGCTTGGTTCAACAACCTAATGCGGAATCAAACTTTAAAGAGCGCGCTCCACTGCTGTTGCGAGGAAGCAAAGATGTCGGCCCTGAAAAACAGAATCGCTGGTCGTCACAAGTTGAGGTTCTTGACGGTAATAACTATTTTTATTACGATTCTCCTTTTTCAATGCTATAAACGAAATCTTTCGTTTAAGAATGTACCAATTTAACTTATAATAACCCGGATGGTGGTCGGATTTCATCGCCTAATTACCCAGGCAACTATCCGTATAATCTCTCCTGTTCATACCTAATCGATCTTCGTACATCAGCGGAGTCTGTCAGTTTACAATTCCTTGATGTGAATACGCAAGCAGGTTGGGATTTTGTCAAAGTACTGTATATTTAGATTTAATATTTATTATAAAATTTTTCTCACGGTGCATGTAATATTATTAATTAGGTATACGATGGACCGTCAGTTAATGATCTACCATTATATACTGCCAGTGGATCTGCAAATCTGGGTTCAATATTGTCAAATACCGGCCAGATGTTGGTCACGTTTACCACTAATGATTACGCATTAACCTATAGGGGTTTCTTAGCACAGTATTCCGATGGAGGTACAAAAAAAGCCAATTAGCATTATCTTGCATCATGATCATTTTTTTACGCCAGCAAAAAATTTATCCTAGATGTATGCGGTAAAACCTTTACTGAAATGACGGGCAACATCACATCTATAAATTACCCTAGAGATTACTTCAACAATCTGAACTGCGAATACCTTATTGACCTACGCTCATCGGGAGCATCGTCTGTCACTTTGACATTCATTGACTTTAAAACTGAAAACGGATTCGACAATGTTTATGTATATCTTATATGCATGTTTTTTTTTCTCGTTAAGATTGATTTAATATCTCTTAAAAATTGGCTTATATTCTAAATCTATAGGTTTATGAAGGGTTAACGACTGGCGTGCTTCTTTTCAACGTGTCTGGAAGTGAAATTCCAGCTCCAGTCGTGTCTAAAACAGCTCAGATGCTCGTAAAATTTACCACTGATTCAAGCTATGTCTACAGGGGTTTTTCTGCAACCTACACAGGAGTCTAGCAAACGTATTAGGCTTTCCATCAGTAGTGCAACAAAATAACTTTTAAAATCTTAGACTTGGAAAATCATTTGAGGGAGTAATCAACAAAAAAACGTTCAGATAGAAGAAAACTATGGGGGTTGATTCTTCTAAATCTGTACCAGGAAACTTTTAAGAATACAATAATTTTGGGTTATGTTGGTGTCATTTCATCATGCTGTATCAACATAATCAGTTTCAATCAACCAGTAAACTATAAGTCAAGTTCAAATTCAAAGCCAAATATGAAGTTTTATTGAAAAAGTCAAACTTCTAAGTAACAGAAATAGTCGATAGAAAGTCACGGTCAAAAGTCATTAGCTTACGGATGCTAACTCCAAATTAACTTCAAATAAAAAACAAGAAAACGAATAAAAATTGACTTAACTCAACTTAACTGAACTTAAACTGAAAGTGTATCTACAATATACCTCAATTAAGAAAGAATTAAACATGACTATACACAGATTTCAAAATTGAGCAGTATATATTGTCACGTGTAGAATTAAGTCTAGAAACTAAATACACTTTTAGTCAATATATTTTATTTAAACTAAAATTATGTTTATTAACGGCTATGTAAATTTCTTTAGTTACCACAAACAAACAAAAAATCTATAAATTCAACCACTTAATTAGTTTAACACGCTTTTAATTAACTGTCAATAATCGATTGGTAATTTATACCAGGTGCGACAATAAAAGATAGCTCGGTTGGAGTGGTTTTTTAAATAATTATAATTTAATAATTAATCCGATTTTAGTGGTTTCTTGGCATCGTACTCCAATGGAGGCCCACCTAGTCCACCTGAAACTTATCCTGATTTCCAGGCTTGCCAATACAGCATCGACCTAAGCTCCTCCGGAGCGTCATCGATCACTTTGACATTCCTTGACTTTCAAACTAAAAGGAATTACGACTTTGTTTCTGTATATCTCACATAAATAGTATTATTGTGTTTAGATTTATTCATTTTCTTTCATCTAATAAATTTATTAGGTTTACGAAGGGTTATCCATTCTCGGGGCACTTCTATTGGAGGCGTCTGGAAACTTGATCCCACGCCCTGTTGTGTCAACAACAGGACAGATGCTCGTAATATTTACCTCTGAGTATGACAATTGCTTCAGAGGCTTTTCCACAACATATGAAGGAAACTAGAAAACGGGAAGCTACGTCGTATAGTCATCTCTCTTAGTCTCTCTAATAAGAGTAAAGAGCTGCTTCTTATCGGAAGAGTCCAACGGAAAAAAACTGTTATTGAAAATTTGCAATGGTTTAGTGCTTAAAAAAATAGTTTATTAGTTTTCTGATCTTACCACGTTGGTATTAAGCTGCTAATATGCACCAAAGGGTCAGAAAGTGGATTGGAAACTGAAATGAAGCCATATTTTTTCTCATTTCTCATCATCTCATTACCGTGGTATATATATTTGATATGTATGGTTTGATTTTAAATAAATCTAACTATAACAGGTAAATAATCAGCCTAAATAGATGGTTGTGATTGAATTGATAAGCATAAAACAGCTCATAATCCCCCACCAAAAACGTATTTGTTCTATTGACGATAAATGACTCAGTTTATTTTTCGAATTAGGCAATCAGAATAAAATAAGAGTCAAATATAAAATAATACAGCATAATCATCCACGTTGTATAAATGTTTCGATGAATTTCAGTATTATGCATAGATCTGTTTAGAGAGACAACAAGTAAACATTACTGGAAACATTTCAAAATCGAGCAATATTTCACCTGAGGAAGCATGAGGAAATAGGCAGATAAAAACATCAAAGTACACACTGGTGCAAGGGTTCTATATACAATTATTGAGTAAAAATTAGATAGCCTCTATAGACTTCAGTATATATCTATACAAAAACGGTAAGTAAACATGGCCAACTGGACAGACTTCAAAATTGAGCTATTAATCACCTGACGAATTTATGGCGATGAAGAAATATTTCGACAGAACCATCCCAGCATTTACATGCAAACAGCACGTTCACCATATTTCTCAATTGAGCCGTCTATAAGAAAGATTAGAATCAGATGAATATAAAAAGGTCCCACATTTTGGTTCAAAAACACAGTTTCGAGTCAAGCTTCCAACAGCCTAAAAAATGAGAGTTGCTCTAATTTTGTCTTTGCTCTTTTCAGCTGCCATTTCTGGCGTGGTTCCTTCCTGGTGGCCTAGCCATCAACCTAACGACAATGAATCCGACTTAAAAGAACAAGTTGAAGTTTTCGGCGGTAATAAAATTATTTTTTAAGGTTTGTCTTCTTTGTTTTATAACTAACATAATCGTGATTTTAAAAAATATATTATATATAGAATGTACAAATTCAACTTATAGTGATCCGGATGGTGGTCTGATTTCATCGCCAAATTACCCAGGAAATTATTCAGATAATCTCTCCTGTGCATATCTCATTGATCTCCGCAACTCATCAGCGGGACGTGTTCGTTTAGATTTCCTTGATTTGGATATGGAAGAATATGATTTTGATGTTCTCAAGGTATATCTAGATTTAATACAAATTTTTCTCATGGTGTATGCGCTCTTATATTATCTCTAATATCATTAGGTATACGATGGGCCGTCGGTTAATGATCGACTATTGTTAAGCGCCAGTGGATCTACACGTCCGGAGTCATATGCTCTACCAATATTCTCAACCACTGCCCAGATGCTCGTCACGTTTACCACTGATGATTCCGTATCAGACTATAGGGGTTTCTCGGCAGCGTATTCAAATGGAGGTATTGCCATAGAGATTGCCATTGCATCATGATAAATGTTTGATGCAAGCTCACATATAACATAGTATGCGGTGCGACCTACACCGAAAAGACAGGAAATATCACATCCACCAATTATTATCCTAGCAATTACTTTAATAAACTGGACTGCGAATACATCATTGACCTGCGTTCCTCGGGAGCATCGTCTGTCACCTTGACATTCCTTGACTTTCAAACTGAAGCCGGATATGACAATGTTTATGTATATCTCATAGAATATTATAAGATGTTTGATATATCTTTAAAATTTTCTTATATTTAAATCAAGGTTTACGAAGGGTTAACGACTTTTGGTGTGCTTCTTCTGAAAGTGTCTGGAAGCGCAATTCCACCTCCAGTCGTGTCAAGAACAGCTCGGATGCTCGTGAAATTTACTACTGACTCAAGCGATGTCTACAGGGGCTTTTTTGCAACCTACGAAGGGATCTAGAAAACGATTACATACGCTTCGTTTCAGTTCGATTCAACAAAATTATGGTTATAAAATCAAATATTTAGGAAATCATTCAATAGACGAAGCGAAAAGCGTCTACAAGGAGATCCAAAAATATATCAGGAACTGTCTAAAAATACAACCATTGTCCGTTATTCGCGTTTAACATGGCCTTTATATATACATTCCTTTTTTTGTGCTGTTTTCAAAAGGTTTATGTAAGTTGCTAGTTTATTTTTAAATCCTTTATCCTCCTGTTTATAACTAGTTTGAAACAATATTTTTGAACAATATACAAACTTCATTTACCACATAGGATTTACCAATAAATTATCAAGCGAAATAATACAACACAACGTACGAGAGCCCACGACACAAAACCTACGTTGTAATTAGTAGAAGGATATGTTGTATATGAAAGGGCTGCGTACTTGATCAAGTTGTCCAAGAAAGATTATTTCCTATACAATCAAATAACTTTATTTCTAAAAAGTCATAACTTGTTAAAATGAGAGCTTTTCTTATTTTTTCGTTGCTCATTTCAGCTGCCGTTTGTGCTGTTAGCTTTTTAAACTCAAAAGAAGGGTTCTCGTTGGTATTAAAAAGAGCACAGATGTCGGTCTTGAGAAACTCGATGTTTGGTCCTCAAAATGGGATGTTTTTGAAGGTCTATACTAATTTTTTTTCTTATTACCACTATTTCTACTATTTTTTTTGGTTATAGAATGTAACAATTCAACTTATAGTGACCCGGATGGTGGTATAATTTCATCACCCAACTACCCTGGATTTTATTCAAATAATCTTAACTGCTCATACCTCATCGATCTTCGCACATCGTCGGACCAGCACGTTCTTATAAGATTCACCTATTTGTATACGCAAGCATCTTTGTCAAGGTAATACCGAATTAGATAAATGCAGAAATGTACAACTCTGTAATCGTGTTAATATTATTAGGTTTACGACGGACCGTCCGTTAATGACCGACTACTATTGAGCGCCAGTGGATTTTCATATCCGGAAGCGATATTGTCAAGCACAGCTCAGATGCTCAATACGTTTACCACTGACGATTCCAATCCAGTAAAATACAGGGGTTTCTCAGCAGTCTATTCCAATGGAGGTCCAGCAAAAATTGACATTTATAATATCACGATAAATGATATTGATGAATCAGCACTTATTTATCTTATTGTTAATAGAATGTTGGGTGAATTATACTGAAACGACAGGAAACATATCATCCATAAATTACCCTGAAAATTACTCGAATTCTCTGGACTGCCAATACAGAATCGACCTAAGCTCTACGGGAGCATCTGCGGTCAACTTGACATTTCTCGACATGGGAATTGAAATCAATGCCGGTGACAGTGTTTCTGTATGCATTTTGAATTGTTATTAGTATTACATTATTAAGCATTTCGATATTTTTGTTTATTATGATATCTAAATCCAGATTTACGACGGCTTATCGACTTCTGATCCGAATCTTTTGATTAAGTCTGGAAGCACATTACCACCTCCAATCGTGTCAACAAAGCCGCAGATGCTTGTGAGATTTGTAACTGATGGAAACTTTGCCGACAAGGGATTTTTTGCTACCTATATTACATAGGGGTCTAGAAAAATGTTATAGCAACTTATTTGGAGATCTATAGAAGTAAGATATAGTAAGTTCCATTCATATACAGTAGTTCATTTTTTTTTTATTCTTTAAAATGTTTGAAAGTGAGAAATCATGTGAATGATCCTTGCATTTTCATGTGTAAAATTAGAACAGGAACTAAACAGATTATAGTGATTCTTGATTTACTCATCTATGACTTTGAAACAGAAATTTATTTTTTGCTACAATTCAAAATACGTTTGCTTTCCTCAAATAAATTATACAACTATATGCTGCGTGTCAATAACTTCAAAGTAACGTTATTGTTGAGGCTATTATTAAGCTAAAAATTTATTTAATTTACATAGCATGTGAAGCACGCTAGAATAATAAAGCGGAATTTCATTTAATTAGGATTTTTTGTTTGTTAAAATAAAATTTTTCTAGTTTTACACAGATGGATAGTTATCTCCTCTAGGTTATCCTGTGTCGTATAAAATATTTTTAATGTCTCCCATGTATAGACTAACTGAGAATATATACTTTGAAAAGTGGCATTTTCTACTGTAAATCTGTAATACATTCTGATTTTAAAGCACACTGCAAGGGATCCACATACTTTATACCGTATTCACACTGAGAGTTTAAACTGAGTTTTAGTAAAACTTGGGTTAATTTAAACGTTAAACTAGTTTAATTGTCGGTTTTCATGTTCGTGCAACCATGGCAACCAATTTTAAAACAGTTTACAAATTTAAACTAAAGAAAACCAAGTTTAATTAGCGTCCCGGCAAACGAATCGCAATTTCCATAAAGTTTATCGAAATCTTCTGAGTGTTCTAATCAGTAACCCAGTTTAATCCTGGTCTACTAAAATCTGTCTGCCAGATTTAAGAAAAGGTTCAAGTTCGAGAGTAAAATGGAATTAAACCTAATTTATACCAAAAATGATAACGTTCACGTCAAAGTTTAATTTCAGAGTTTTGAAAAAACAAACTTAGTTTAAATTTAATAAACATCTCAGTGTAAATAGGGTATTATTTACAATTATTTTTAAAAAATTAGATAGCCTCGATACACCTCACCATATTAATATACTCAGAGACGATAAATAAACATTACCGTACCAACTGGACAGACTTGACAACCGAGCATGATAATACCACCTGACGAATTTATGACGATGAAGATATTTTCGATAGAACAAATACCGTATACATGAAAACAACGCGTCCACCATGTATCGCAATCTAGTAGTCTAATACCCAATTCACACCGACCGTCAAAACTTGTGTTTAGCGAAAACTCGAATTTAGCCAGGTTTAACGCAAAACCAGTGTAAATTTTGCACAAAATGATCATAAAACCTAAAATTTTAACTATTGGTGTGAACGTAGTTTTAAACTGGTTTTAAAGTTAAACGTGGTATAAGGGCTCTAAACTTGTCGTAAACTACATGCGTTCACATCAATTCCATTGTTATTCAAGGTGTAGCTTTGGTTTACTAAAATCTGTTAGATCAGATTTAAGGATTTGTCATAAGTGGTGGATAAAAGCAGATTAAAACCAATGTTTAGGCAAAACTGTGACTGTTCACATCAAGGTTTATTTATGGCCAAAACTCGGACTTAAGTAAACCCTGATTAAACTTTTCGGTGTGTAGCCAGTATAAGCCTCTAAGGTATATAAAAAGGCTCTATAATCTGGTCCAAAAGCAAAATTCCAAGTCCTACATTTAAAAAAAACCCGGAAAATGAGAGTTTTTCTTATATTTTCTTTGCTCTTTTCAGCTGCACGTGTAGCTTGATTCCTTCGTGGTGGCCTGGCTCGTCGGTTCATCGTCAACCTGACAACGAATTCGACTTAACAGAGCGAGCTTCCCTCCTATTGCGAGGAAGCAAAGATGTCAGTCCTGAAAAACTGAAACGTTGACTGTCAAAAGTCGAGGTTCTTGATGGTATATTATGATATTGTTTCAAAATTCTAATAATTCCTTATTATTTATATACCAGAACTACATAACTACAGAAATCTTATCTTATTTTTGGTAGAATGTACCAGTTCAAATTAAAGTGACCCTCGGAGTGAGTCACGATTACCTCTGATTATTCCGAATCCGATTTCAGTGGTTTCTTGGCATCGTATTCCAATGGAGGCCCACCTGGTCCACCTAGTGGAATCCAGTTGTGTCAACAACTGGACAGATGCTCGTAAGGATTATCTCTGATTATAACAATTGACTCAGAGGCTTTTCCGCAACGTATGAGGGAAACTAGAAAACGGAAAGCTACGTCGTATAATCATTCAACAAAAATTACTTTTTATCAAACATTTATATGGGATTGATTCATCTAAAATTATGTAGAGACTGGAAATCTTCATATAGATATTTTTTTCTTCTTCTCTCTTAATCTCTTTAATAAGAGTAAAGAGCTGCTTCTTATCGGATGAGTCCAACGTAAAAAAAAAATTATTGCAAATTTGCAATGGTTTCATGCTTAAAAAAAATAGTTTTAGCTTCTCTTATCTTACCACGTTTGTATTAAGCTGCTAATATATGCACCAAAAGTTCAAAAAGTGGATTTAAAACTGCAATGAAGCCATATTTTTTCTCATTTCTGTGGTAGGCTTATATGTATTTTATATATATGGTTTGATTTAAAATAAATCTAACTATAACAGGTAAATAATCAGCCTAAATAGGTGGTTGTGACTTAATTGATAAGCATCAAACAGCTCATAATCACCCACCAAAAACGTATTTGTTCTATTGACGATAAGTGACTCAGTTTTTTTTCGAATTAGGCAATCAGAATAAAAGAGTAAAATATAAAAAAAAATACAGCATAATCATCCACGTCGTATAAATGTTTCGATGAATTTCAGTAAACATACATCTGTTTAAAGAGGCAATAACTAAACATTACTGGAAAAATTTCAAACTCGAGCAATATTTCACCTGAGGAAGGATGAGGAAATAGTCAGATAAAAACATCAAAGTACATACTGGTGCAAGGGCTCTATAAATTTATTTTCAATTATTGAGTAAAAATTAGATAGCTTCTATAAACTTCAGTACATATCTACACAGAAACGATAAGTAAACATGACCAACTGGACAGACTTCAAAATTGAGCTATTAATCACCAACAAATTTATGACGATGTATAGAAATATTTCGACAGAACCATCCCAGCACACATTCAAACAGCACGTGCACCATGTATATTGCAATCGACTTCTAATAAAGTCTGAGAAAGATTAGAATCAGAGGAATATAAAAAGGCTCGATATTCTGGTCCAAAAGCACAGTGTCAAGTCCTGTATTTAAAACTAAAACTTAAAAATGAGAGGTTTTCTTATTTTCTCGTTGCTCTTTTCAGCTGCCATGTGTGGCTTGGTTCCTTCCTGGTTGTCTAACTTGGTACGTCATCAACCTGACAACGAATTCGACTTAAAAGAGCGAGCTTCACTCCTATTACGAGGAAGCAAAGATGTCAGTCCTGAAAAACTGAAACGTTGGTTGTCCCAAGTTGAGGTTCTTGATGGTAATGATATACTTATTCAATGTTCTTCTTTCTTTCTTAAATATTATAATCGATATCTTTCTTTATAGAATGTACTAATTCAACTTATAATAACCCGGATGGTGGTCTTATTTCAACACCAAATTACCCAGGAAACTATTCAGATGATCTCAACTGCGCATACCTCATTGATCTCCGCACATCAGCAGAGTCTGTCCGTTTACAATTCCTTGATTTCGACACGGAAAGAAGTTATGATTTCGTCAGGGTATATATTGAATAAATAGTTAAATTGTTCTCGGTGCATGTATATTACATAAACTCCAATATCATTTATAGGTATACGATGGGCCGTCAGTTAATGATCCACTTTTGTTGAGCGCCAGTGGATCTTCCAATCCGGCTCCAATATTGTCAAGCACCGGTCAGATGTTGGTCACCTTTACCACTGATAGTTCGGTATCTGACTATAGGGGTTTCTTAGCTCAGTATACCAATGGAGGTACAGGAAAAGCCAACAGGCATTATCTTAACTCGTGATAATTTTTGTATTCTAGTACACATTTATATTGTATTCCTATACATTAGGATGCGGTGAAACCTTTACTGAAATGACAGGAAACATTACATCAACCAATTATCCTAGAAATTACTTGAACTATCTGGACTGCGAATATATCATTGATCTACGCTCTTCGGGAGCATCTTCTGTCACTTTGACATTCCTTGACTTTCAAACTGAAAACGGATATGACAATGTTTATGTATATTTATATTTTTTTCCGTCGAGATGATTTATCATGATATATCTCTTAAAATTTTGCTTTTGTATCTAAATCAAGGTTTACGAAGGGCTAACGACCTCTGGTTTTCTTCTTTTGAATGCGTCTGGAAACGCGATCCCGGCTCCCGTCATTTCGAAAACATCTCAGATCCTCGTGAGATTTACCACTGATGGAAGCGTTGTCGGCAAGGGCTTTTCTGCCAACTATTATGAGGGGATCTAGAAAAATAACCCATAGTCTACGAAATGTCTTTTATATTCAGAATTAAAACGTTGTTAATCTACACAATACGTAGAACGCAAGAACTTGAAAAATATAGACAAATAAACGATTACTCACTTCGACTATTTTTTTATTGTCTAATAAATTTTTTGTTGCTAAATAAGTTATCTTTAAAATGATAGCTCCACATCCACGAATATATCAATTGATACTTACGCCCTATTTATAATGAACTGATAAGGAGAACAACGAACAATAAATAAAGCCCAGAATTTCTTCCTTTTTCTATTCCATTACTGTAATAAATTATTGCTCTATATGGACTAAATCAGGTGATAATAATAAGGTTTATTTTTCGTTCACCAAAAATATTCAAATGTGAAGTTTAAAAAGTAATTAAATCTTCACTCCGTTGGTTACGGCGGCATTGGTCACGTCCCATCTACTCCCAATTCTGGCACCACTATCCACGGCTCCTACCGGCCCACCGACGACGAATCCACCGGCGCCAGCTGCAACCACAGTCCGTCGTTCTAGTGGCCGCTCTCGTGGCCTAATTTCCTCCATCGACGTCTCCACAGACGTAGTGGGCGACGCCTTATTTGCCGATTTTTATATAATGAAACAAATAAAATGTTGACTTACTTGATAATGAATATGGATATGCAATGAGAACTGGGTTTGATCTGATTACCGGACTTTTTGAAATATCCCACATCGAAGACAAATTAACCTTTTGCTTATACAGTAGTTTAGATACCCCCCCCCCCCCCATCTAGTAACGACAAAGACTGCATTACACTAATAATTCAATTATACGTTAATCTCAAGAACCGCACTCGCTTTGATAGTAAATTAATATAACTTTTTAAAAAACTTTTTAGCCACATACCTCCAAATCTATATCTTCTTATATATCTAAGCTACCACTTCAGAAGTTTTCAAAACTAATTTTAAAAAAAAACTAAAAATCAATTCGTCATGCATTGTGGCTTGTTTGAGGGGATATAACGAGTTTGGGTTCTTGGAATCAGGCTGCGATATAACTATGGGACGCAAGAAGATCTAGAATTGTGGTGAAATTGTTGATTGAAAAGCTGACCGTTAACGTTTAAACAATTGATCAATTGGTATTCCATCATCCCTCTCCAAGATTCGTCCCGAGAGGAGATGACAAGATTGAAATCATACGAAGTAATCGAAGGGGTATGACCACTGGAAATCAATGCCGAGACAACCTCACAACCTGCGCAACCTGTGCACACTGGGTGACGACGGCGGCCTGTGTAGAAACAGTTTTGGTCATTGCTTCACTGTACTGTTACTCACTACTGACTACACTCTAAAAAAATTAACTCTACTTAAGTTATACTTAATAAGTATACACCTGGTAAGTAGAGCTAAGTAGATAAAAATTTAAGTTATTGCCATACTTGGTAAGTATGGTAGGAATACTTATTTAAGTTTATATATGGGATCTACTTATTAAGTTTAAGTTGATACATCACATACATTTAATAAGTAGAAATTGTGTACTTGAAACCTATAATTTACTTACTATGAAGGAATGACTTAACAAGTCTACTTAGCTTCTACCTAATAATACTTAATGGAAAGGAGCTTAAGTATACATAATCAAATATTTATAGTAAGAAAACGCTACAAAGTATTGGCCCATATAGCTGAATGGTTAACGCTTCAGACTCTCATCTAAATGACTAAGGATCAATTCCCGATGTATGCAAATCAAATTCTACTATTAATTGGTTTAAGATCAAGTGTTGACTACTGTATTGGAGTTGGGATTGACATAAGATATCTATTTAAGTTTATTTATTTTAAATTAAATTTTAAAAATACCTAGATTCTACTTATTAGGTATATATATATACTTAAATTAAGTATCAATAACACTTAAATTTTAAGTATCTCGAACTACTTAAGGGTTAGGTATACCACATGCACTTATAAGTGGATTTTTCCATTTTCCAACTTATAAGTAGACCTAAGTTGACCTAAATTTTTTAGTGTGTACTCAGTGATTAATTCTTTTTCAGAATAGAAATTCAATTGCTCTGCATTCACCTTCACGGGTACATCCTTGGGTTTCATCCCATCCTATTATTATAGTATTCGTTGAAGCTGAAAGCTGATGATCTTTCCGTTTGGTAATTAATCGAACCGTTTATATTGCGAGTACATAATTGATCGAAGATCCACAGGAGTATAAATGATTAACTTAAAATTCCTTGCAGTTTTTCTTCTGCAATAGTAGTTAAATTTGTTTATGTACGTACGTGTATCTCTTATAGATAATATACCAGAATGAACCGTTTCGGGATTCTTATAATTAACATTGCATATGCTTTCTATCGAAACCAAGGTTTACGATGAACTATCGCCTTCTAGTTTTCTTTTGTTGCAATGGAATGGAATCAAAATTCCACCTTAAATGCTGTCATAGACAACACCAATACATTCGTTAAAAAAATATCTGTCTGGAGGGAAGTTGGTTAATCTATTATTTTTTGCTCGTCTATTATTTAAGTTACAATACACGAGTGTCCACTTCATATTTTCCTTTCCTATTTAGGCGATAAGCGAATCAGTATTTTTTTCAAATTGGGCAATTAGAATAAATAAGGAAAACAATACTAGCAAAAACAACTACGCCAGAAGTCAAAATCCAGAAGTCTCGGTGAACTTCAGTACAAGTAAACACGACTGGTGTGGGGATATTTCAAAATTGAGCAATGTATCACATGACGAACTATGAAGAAATATTTCGATAAAATGCATCCTGCACACTAACAGTGGCCTAAATATTTTGTTAAATTATCGAGAAAGATAAGGCTCGGAGGGATATAAAAAAGACCCAAGCTCTTGGAGGTAAAATAAGGTATAGGCCGGGCACTCTTTACCGAAAAATAACTTAAGATGAGAATTTTTCTTATTCTTTCGTTACTCTTTTCAGCTGCCATTTGTGCTCGCTTGATTCAACAATCTAAAGAATCCAACCTCAAAGAGCGAACTTCGCTGTTATTACGAGATAGCAAAGATGTTGGTCCGGAAAAACTGAATCGTTGGTTGTCAAAAGTTGAGGTCCTTAACGGTAACAATTATTTTTTATATTTTCTTACTTCATAATATACTAATTGTACTCGATATTTAATATTTTTTAGGATGCACGAATTCAGTTTATAATGAACCAGAGGGCGGTATAATTTCATCACCTAATTATCCAGGGAGCTATTTAGACTACCTCAACTGCACATACCTCATTGACCTCCGCGCATCAGCGGACAATGTCAGTTTACAATTCCTTGATTTCGAAACGGAAAGATCAAATGATTATGTCAAGGTATTTACAGTGTTAACCTTTATGTTTTGCTCATCGTTGTATATTTTTGTATAATATGTTCTCTTAACATTTGTAATTTATTTTAAAGGTATACGATGGACCGTCAGTTAATGACAGACTATTATTGAGCGCCAGCGGAACTGGAATCCCTGGCCCAGTATCGTCAACCACTGGCCAGATGCTCGTCACATTCACCACTGATCAGTCCGTCTCAGGGTTCAAGGGATTCTTAGCAACATATACTAATGGAGGCCCAACTGGTATTATCTTTTATATTTCATTACATTTTGCGATTGGGCTATACTATAAATAAAATTGTATCACGCACATTATTTTTTTATAGGATGTGGGAAAACATATACCGCAATTACAGAAAACATCACATCCTTATATTACCCTGATAAGTATCCAGACAACCTTAACTGCCAATACAAAATTGACTTACGCAACTCGGGGGCATCGTCTGTCAACTTGACTTTCTCTGATTTTAATCTCGACAGTTCTGACCATGTTTTGGTATATTTCTCATACGTAATGTCAAAATCGGTTTGTTAGATTTTTATCTCAATAAATCTGAATTATCCAGGTTTACGAAGGGTTAACAAGTTCTGGCAAACTTCTTTTGGATGCGACTGGAAGCACAATTCCACGTCCAGTCTGGACTGGATCTGCAACACCACAGATGCTTGTGATATTTACAACCGCTAACGGAGACGGTGGAATTTCTACAGGGTTCTTCGCAACCTATTTTGGGTTCTAGAAAACGTACAGCCATTTAGACTGAACTTTTTTTTTTTACTAACCAAACTATGATCCAAGTTATCTGGATAGCTATCAGTCAAATGTGGGAAATTATTCGAGTGAGCGAAAATGAGTATATAATGGGGGTTGCTTAATGCTGATTGATATATATGGTTTAGGAGTTAAAAATACACAAATTTATTACGGTTATTCACTGTTTCTCATCAGTATGCTATAGGGTATACACAAAACCGAATAATCATCCAGCCCGCTTCTAGAATTTGTAAAATGATAAACATTTTTAGTTTACATAATTCATTTTTCAGTATGAAATGATGTATTTTGTGGATTACATATCCTTCATATTTTTTGTAAAATCACAAAATTTTATTGGTGCAAAAGAAAACATACAAAATTTACTCTTTGGTCAAATAATTTGATTTAATAGAAAATTATACAATAAAAAATTATTAAAAAGTCAACTTAATATATTGTCGATTGAACATAAACCGTTTCATGTCTTAGTTTTTATTCGAAGGGCGGAAAACCAGTAAGACTATTGTGAGAAAAAACCACTTAATGTTACCGATCATTCTTATGCCTCTCGTGTGACGCTCTCTTGAAAGTATTTTGGTGAATTTGGTCCCTGTCATCGATGAACTAACTTGCTCCATTGGCTACTAAATAAAGCCACTATAGTATATATTTTTTTCCTATTCCGTTATTCCAATTTATCGCTAGATATAATATAAGGACGAAAGCAAGCGAACAACAATAATAATACCAGATGTATTTTTTCAATCAAAATATTGAATTGTGAACTTTAAAAAGTAATTAAATCTCCATTCCCATTGTTTGCGTCCCATCTGCTTCCAGCTCTGTCACCACTCTCCACAGCTCCTACCGGCCCACCGACGACGAATCCACCGGCGCCAGCTGCCACCACAGCCTCGTTCTAGTGGCCGCTCTCATGGCCTTATTCCCTCCATCTACGTATCCGCAAACGTAGTGGGCAACGCCTTTCACATGCCCGACGACTGGAGTCCCGTTAGGTATGCTGTTCGTCATGATAGTGGCTTCTTTCATGGCTTGATTACCTCCTTCGTACCACATAAAACGTAATGACCGAGTCCTTTGGCGTGCCCAACAACGGGCAGGGCGTTGAGGGTGCTGTTGCCTCCTTCCCAGCATTTCTAAACGCGTTCGTCATTTCCAGATAGCTTGGCAACGCCGGCGTTCAGGTGAGACAAGACAGGTGCTTTGGTGTTGCACGTCTCCATCGTTTTCGCAGCGCCTTCCTTGTCATTGCAGATGAGGTGAACCCCTGCTTTCACGTGAGCTACACCCGGAATGTAGTTCAAAAACGACATATTTTCTCTTGTTCAGTTTGTTAAAAGACCAATGATTATAAGTAATGAATTTTCCTATATATTGAAACTAATAGAACGACTTGAGAATGCAATGAGAACTTGGCTCGATCTGATTACAGACTTAGATCTTACATCGAAAAAATAAACGATATGTTTATCCAGTGATCTAGATAAGCCCTCGCCTAATAGTTTTGCCCTCTTTTGATATCAAAGAAAAAAATAGATAACTTTGAACACTGTTGGGCACTGTCCTTTTCTATTATTGATTTTTTTGTTTATAAATTTATAGCTTCTCTATTCCAAAAACTATTCAGATGTAATTTCTAATAGATCGTTAAAACATAAGGATATGATACCGATTTGAAAATGTAAGTTGTAAGAAAATAAACACTATACTGTAAATTATATGCACATCTGAGAATGGTATAGCCAGAAAGAAATGTGGGAAAACAATCTGTTAAGGAGTTCTTCTTCTTGGCTTGGATTAAACGCTTAAAGTCAACGTACAAGATCATCGTCAATTGACGTCATCTTTATTACAAGCAGTTATTTGGTAAACTATAGAAGTGCTCACTCTTGGCCGTGTAACTCACACTTATGTATTTATAATGGGTGGGGGGGGGGGGGTAATAGTCACTAAATGAAAATGGAAAAGATGAGGGCAAAACCAAAAATCAATATAGTAAGATTTTCTGAATTGAAAAAGGGAACTTTTCAACTATAGGTACATGCTGTTTATAAAAATATTATCAAAATTTAAACTATATGTAAATAATTATTATAATTTAAAATTTAAACAAAACTAATCGTATAGTACCGGAGAAAATTATTATTGCTTTTCTATATTTGTGAAGACAGGCCTATATGTAGTATTAAATCCTAGTTCTAGTCAAATAGTCTCGTTGACCTTTAGTACTGTATGTATGTATGTATCAACATATTTACGACGGTGGCCAGATTTCAAAATTGAATAACAATATGTGACTCTCGCCGAAAGATAAAGAAATATATCGATAAAATGAGACCTATATACAAACAACAAGTGCTCTACCTATCTTGCAATCGAATCATTCACGAAAGATAACGCATTCATAAAGTCGAATAATACGTCCCAGATTTGAGTTAAAAACAGTTAACAATCTTCTTTAGTTTTGAAGATTAGAAAATGAAAGTTTTTCTTATTTATTTTTTAAAACTCTTTATTAGATCTATACCAATGTACAAGCTATAGTAGTAAAAAATACAAAATAACGATTTCTTTTCCTTCAATTTCCGCTACACTTGGTTATATATATATATATATAAATCAATTCGTCATGTAATCACTTGTATTATAAGCAATATCCTCTAATAATTGACAAACCCAGTCAAGAAAAAAAAATGATAAAAAGGATGTACTATTATAGGTATATTCATAGCTATATTATTGTCTAACAACCGACACTATTTTTTCTACTTTAAGAATTCTTTTTCATATTGATTTCCATACCATCTAATAAAGAAATTTCAACGCTGACTCCACCCCCAGAAGAACTCCCTGCAATGAAAAAAGAACTGCCAAAATGCTTCCCAAGAACGAAGTTCTTCAGGGCCACCACTGATGGGCAGTAAGATTGCATCCATCACCTGTCGAAAAGCATCTCTTGCTTGGGTTCCCTCTGGTAGATCGCCATTTTGAAAGTGCTCTGCTACATGTTCGTACATGGGTCGACTTGATTCTTCTCCAGCATTGGCTCCCTCATTGATTAAATCCCTTGACGCTCTGGCGTGCTCACCGCACACTCTTGCATGGGCCGATCGTTTAGTAAGACCCACGTAATTGATGTTGCAAGGACCAGCTCGACGATCGCAGAGCCGGCAGCGAATTCCGTAGATGGCGGGCCCGGTATTATGATTTGTTTGCAGGGTTAAAAGTAGTTGGGAACTTTGAAATTGGGCTGATAAAACTGTAGGACAAGAGGAGCCAGGATTGATGGGAAATCGTTGATTGAATAGTTGACCGTGAACGTTTAAATAATCTGCTATTTGGTACTCGATCTCCTCTCTCCAAGATCCGTCACGAGAGGAGATTTCAAGAGTGTTAAAATCTGAAGTATTTATCGAAAGTGTTTGACCATTGGAAATCAATTCCGAGACGATGTTGAAAACCTCTTGGAAAGATTCTATTTGAAATTGCCGGTCTCTTTGCATCGGATCTTGCTCACGACGTTGGCGAATGCGTTCGATTAGCTTGAAGAGTCTCTGGCGGAGAAGAAGAATGAGAGTCTCATCGGCGGAGGTTTTCTTGGTATTAGTTGGCTGTTGAGGAGGCTGATTAGCTTTACTATTTTCCTTTTGTTTTTGCTCTTTTTGATTATTGCTACTCTTGGTCGAAAGACCTTCTCTTGATGATGGAGCCATGACGACGGTGGCCTGTTTTGAACCAGTTTTGGTCATTTCTCCCATTGCTTGCTTGTACTGTCGCTCAGTAATAAGCTCCTTTTCAGAGTATAAATTCAATTGCTCTGGGGTCACCTTGACGGGCACGTTCTTGGGTTTCATTGCACCCCATTTTTGTTGGTATTCATTGTAACTAATTTTCCCTTCGTGATAATCGTTGACCAGCTGTTTTGCTGCTGATACTTCACTTTCTCCAACAGTTACTGTGGTACTCCCACCCGAAGTACTACCATTAGAACAGGCAGAAATTGCGTCCCATTTCTGTTGGTATTCATTGAAGCTGATAATTCCAGCATCCAAATCTGCGATCAACTGCTTTGCTGCTGCGGCTATAATCGCTTCCCCACCAACCACTATTCCTATTTGCTTCAACTTCTTATGATCATCGTTGTTACCGTTAGAGGAGTTTAGACGATCTTTTGATGGAGCAATGAAAACGGTGGTCTGCTTTGAACCAGTCTTAGCCATTTCTCCCCTTGCTTGATTGTACTGTTGATCGGTGATGAAACCTTTTTCGGAGTATATTTTCAACTGTTCTGAGTTCACTTTAATGCTCGGTACGTCGTTGGGTTTAATTGCAGCATATTTTTGTTCTAGTTCTGAGTAGCTGATCCTTCCTTCCAAAAAATCGTTTCCCATCTGCTCTGATGCTGCATTTAGTGCTTCCTCGTTAGCTACTGATGCTGCTCCTTCCACCTCTCCTTTGGCCGCTGATGGCGCTGTGCTGTCCCCCGGATTACTATTATAACCTATGGCTCTCTCAGCTATCTTACCCCCAGAATGTCCCACAAAACCATCACCAACAATACTCAAACCGGCGTCAAAGTAAGAATCGACGCTCGTCGGATTCTGGATTATCTTAGCGATACCGTTAGCCTCTCTTCCGTCGGTTACGAGGGCAGTGGTAACGTCCCATCCACCTCCGGCTGTGACCCCACCAGCCACGGCCCCGACCGGCCCTGCGACGACAAATCCTGCAGCACCAGCTCCCATCACGGCCGTGGTTCTAGTGGATGCTAGCATTGCTTTGTTACCTCCATCAGTGTCCCCGCAAGCGTAGTGGACGATGCCTTTCACATGGCCGACAACCGGAATGCCGTCAGCGATGCTGGATGTTGTGATAGTGGCATCCACCATGGCTTGATTACCTCCTTTAATGTCGCCGCAAATGTAGTGACCGAGTCCTTTGACGTGTCCAACGACGGGAAGGGCGTTGAGGCTGCTGTTGCCCCCTTCCCAGCATTTCTGAGCGAATTTGTCATATCCAGCAAGTTTAGCAACACCGGCGTTTATGTGGGACAAGATCGGCGCTTTGGTATTGCATGTCTCGATAGTCTTCGCAGCGCCTTCCTTGTCGTTGCAGATGAGATGAACCCCTGCTTTTACGTGGGCCACACCCGGAATGTAGTTCAAAAATGACATATCGTCCTCTTTAGTTCTGCTAGTAAAAAAAACAACGATGTAATGTTATTAGTGAATTGGAATACAAAATAAATTATTTAATACTTGAGATGTGATTACTTTCTTGCACCGATGGATATGCAATCAGAACTGGACTCGATCTGATTCCAGACTAAATAATAGAACCACTTACTACAAAAAATATACAAAGTCCTCTCAAGGTTAGTTTACAAATTGGGAAGCTCACGCGTGGAGAGAAAGATAAATTGTATGCGTATAAAAAAACCAGGTTTTATCAGTTTCAAGTATTTTTAAAATGCAACCTACGCACCATAATAACGGTTTTTCCAGTCCTATATCTAAACTCTCTTTTTATCTTAGAAAAAATACAGAATAAACTTTGGACATATTTATGCAATATATGCGCAAACTGCGCAGCAGAGTGCATATTGTTGATTTATTTTTTTGTGTGGGTGTCAAATAAAAGTTTGTTTGTCAATCCCAGAAACTACGTAGATTTAATTTCTAAATTATATAATAAGATATAAATTCTAATTTCGTTTAAACTAAGGATGATGATGCTTATTTTGGGGAAAACAAAATTAACGGTTCATTCATTATATATCCTAAATTATGTTAGACTGAAAGAATAAGCTAGAGCTTTGAAACACCCACCATATGCACCCATACTGATAGCCATCTGCCATGCTTTCCGTAATTCCGTTCAATTTCTGTGTAAAGCGGGCTACTTTCTACAATATGCAAGTAATACAAGAAATAAAATAAGAAATAAAGCGACTTTGAATAAGCAGGCACATATCTTAGTTATACGACCCAGCTAGGCGTTACATTGTGTACTATTTATTCCATAGTCATTTTAGATTGATTGGTCCATATATTATTAGACGAAAATTGAAGGTCCTTTCCAGTATTTTATCTAAAAGACAAAAATTCCTTCTTTCCAATCACATCGTTATTTACTTTTTAAAAAATAACATTTATGATGATTTTTGCATTTAAGAACTAAAACACTAAATTGATCGATAAAGTTTATACTATCCAATTTTAATAGAATTAATACCAATTCAATAAATCACTGCTTTTCAATTAATCAATTTCAAAATCGTTCTCCATTATTACCAGAAAATTCGGCCAACTCGATTCTATAATCTTGCTAGTGTAGCTGTGAGGGATAAATTTATTCCTTTGGTGGAAATGGTCGACTAAATATCACAATGATTCTACCCATGGATGTACTAATTCTTCAAACAGGTACAATAACACCACCCTGAATTGCTATGAAGATAACATTGTTTTTTGTTTGTTTTTTCATTTCAATGTTTTATCATCACCACACGCAGATACATATCGATGGGGTGTCCTGGAAAGTTCAAATTCTTCAAGCCTAGATTACAATGAGCAGATCCCTTTCCAGCGAAGTGGACACACGGCTGTATTGCACAATCATTTGGTTAAAAAACTAGGCTTACTTACTTTAAATATTTATCATAATTAAGTGGTTATAATCAAATCATTTATTATACAGGTGTACATTTGGGGTGGAACAAGCGATGATCCTAATCGAAATGAATCAGCCTTCAATGTTCTATTCTGTTTCAATACCACAACTCATCTCTGGTCCAAGCCTACAGTGAGCGGGATAATACCGGCTTCTCGTTTTGGACATTCCGCCTGTGTCATCAATGGTTTTATGTATATATTTGGTAGATGTAATAAGCACTCGCGCCAGTTTTTCCAAGACGTCCACAAGCTCAATTTGACGTCTTTGAAATGGAGCGAAATCGATACTAGCGTAAGTAATAACTGTTTTATGATTTATTTAACAATATTTATAGTAAAGTCAATCTGCGATTTTTAGCTGTCAAAATAGGAATTAATTATCACACAAAATCTGAATAATGAACATTATAGAAGTCAACGATGAGATTGTATTAAAAAAAATTCCCCGTCGCTTGCTTGTGGGGAACATTTTTAAAATTCAAATCACGTTGCGTAATAGTGTAAAACACATGAATAATATCATTAAAATATGTGAAAACGGTATAATCTGAACAATATTTCAATTTTGAGAAACTCTCAATCTCTCTCTTCTCAATCATATTGGTGTGTAAATATTTTTAGTTTAATCAGAAATCAAGTCTTAATAGTTGGTTTTATATGGGACAGGCTTGTTAAAATAGGGGCATATTGGAAACTTGGTGACCTTAAAAATCAAGTTTCCGACAAAAGTAAAAACATTTATACAGCAATATGATTGAGAAATGTTGTACAGATCCGACTATTTTCATATCTTCTTATGCTATTGTTCACATGTTTTACACTATTATGCAACATAATTTGCATTTTTAAAATTTTCCCCATCAGTTAGCGACGGGGAATTTTTTTAATACAATATTATTGTCGATCTTTATAATGTTCATTATTAAGATTTCGTGTGATAATTAATTTCGGTTTTGGCAGCCAAAAATCGTAGATTGACTGTACTATTAACGATTAGTTATTCTTTGGTTTCTAGGGAGTACCACCGAACTATCGAATGGAACATTCAGCTACTGCAATTCAACATCGTATGTACATTTTTGGTGGATTTGTAAATAATGGAGCACTCAATAATCCCACTACTCAAGTATTTATTATACAAGCTATATGGCTTTTTCAGTTAAATTTGAAGTAACAGCTCTCATTATTAACATCTACCTTAATTGTTTTTTATCAGACCATTCACTATAGTGAAATTATTTACCTGGATTCCATGACATTGAAGTGGATCAGACCTGAATTGAAGGGCTTATACCAACCAGTCGGTCGAATCGCCCATTCGGCTTGTAAGCTCATCAACTATATAGTGATTATCTTTGCCAAATAATGCCCTGTTACTTTTGATGACTTAACAGTTTGCTACAAGGATCACATATTTGTATACTGAGGCTTTAGCGCTGACGCACCTTTCAACGGCTTGGTCCGATACGACCCAGGTATAATAAACTTTCGATAATGCTGGTTCTATTGATTGCTATACATTATTTCCATCAAATTAGATTCCTGCTCTTGGTCTATTGTCGAACCGAGAGGAAAGGCTTCACGCAATAACTGTATGACAAGGGATGGAATGTGTTGCAGTTTCATTGGTGATCGCGTTTTTTGTTTGGTGGAGTTAGGTAACCTATTATGCTGCCTGTAAATTCTACCTGTTTCCATCTTTCCGGCTAACATTATTAATTCATCTCTCTAGTCCATTCTCAACGATTGCTGATCCAGTTGATCTTGATGACATTCGCACGAATATAGTTAAATGCGTGGCCTAAGACAATTTAAATTGATTATCAAGTCCAGTCAATTATCTCGTATCCCGATCTTAAAAACTGTATTGATTCAGTGATAAGTGGGTCGGTTTTTATTTATTGGGCAATCAGGATAAACAAGGGGAAAATAATAAGTAAAAACAACTGCGTCAGAAGTCAAAATCAAATAGTCTCGATGAACTTCAATATAAGTAAACAAGACTGATGTGGGGAGATTTCAAAATTAAACAACATATCACCTGACGAACGATGAAGAAATAATTTGATAAAATGTATCCTACACACTTAAAGTGTCCTAAATATTTTATAAAATTGCACAAGGTAGATTAGACTTTGAGGGGTATAAAAAGAGGTCCCAGATCCTGAAGCTAAAAGGTATACGTCGAGTACTCTTTATTGAAAAATAACTAAAAATGCGATATTTTCTTATTCTTTCGTTGTTCTTTTCAGCTGCCATTTGTGGTAGCATGATTCCTCGTCAATCTAACGAATTCAACTTAAAAGAGCGAGCTTCACTGTTGTTAAGAGATAGTAAACATGTCGGTCCTGGACAACTGAATCGTTGGCTGGAAAAAGCTGTCCCTCTTGACGGTAATATAATCATTTTTCAATGTTCCTGTTCCTGTTCCTTCGTCATATCATTGCACAAGTAAAATTTTAATCACGATTTTATTAAACAATAAATGATAAAATCATCATATTTTTTTTGTATGCACAAATTCAACTTATAGTGACCCGGATGGTGGTATAATTTCATCACCCAATTACCCAGGAAGCTATTCAGATAAACTCTTCTGCACATACCTCATTGATCTCCGCACATCAGCGGACACTGTCCTTTTGAAATTTCTCGACTTCGAAACGGAAGCATGCTGTGACTTTGTTAAGGTGATTATTATGTTTTATAGCTTACAATTTATTTTATTTTTAAAAGCTATTATCTATAATTAAGGTATACGATGGATCGTCGGTAAATAACAGACTACTACTATCCGCTAATGGATCTTCAATTCCAGCTTCAGTAACATCAAGTACCGCTCAAATGCTCGTCACCTTCACCACTGATAGTAACACATCAGGCTTCAATGGCTTTTTAGCAACATATTCCAATGGAGGTCCCAATGGTATTATATACATTTCAATGATATTAACTAACTATTATCCTTTTGCAATTCAACAATGACTCTTAGTATTTTGTCACGCATTAATCAAATAAGGTTGTGGGAAAACATATACCGATATAACAGGAAACATATCATCCATAAATTATCCTCAAAATTATACGGACAATTTGGACTGCCTATACAGCATTGACCTACGCTACGCGGGGGCATCGTCGGTCAACTTGACTTTCTCTGACTTCAGTCTTGACAGTTCTGATCGTGTTTTGGTATTTCTCTTAAACATATCACAATCGAGATTGATGGGTTTTTATCTGAAATCTGAATAATTCAGGTTTACGAAGGGTTAACAACTGCTGGTACACTTCTTTTAAACGTGTCTGGAAGTGTAATCCCTCCTCCAGTCATATCGAGAACATTTCAAATGCTTGTAAGATTTACCACTGCAAATGGAGACTCTGGAAACTCAAGAGGATTCTTCGCAACTTATTTTGGGTTCTAGGAAACGTACGTACAACCATATACAATTGAAAGTTTCTTTTTAAACATATTTGAATGTGCGGGATATAGTTTGAGTAAGCGGAAATGAATATGTAATGCAGTAAAAATCTAGTTGCTGATTAAAAATCTAATTGCTGGTATAAGAGGAATTGAAATGTAAACAATAGTGTTACAGTACATCAATTCACTTTTTCTCGTCTGATGTATCATGAACATGTAACATGAACCTGACTTCCTGTAGTAGTTTATCAAAGCCTGCTTTTAGAATAAAAAAAACAGATATAGAATATTGATTAGGCTACATAATTTATTCTATTTTATGCATGAAATGAGCTGTAATCACTAATCATAATTTTCACTTATTTTCTATCCACTGTTATCTACTGGCTAAATCTTCCTTAATTGATTTTGGCATTTTCGCCAATTTATGGGCCCATCAATAAAGTAAACCGCAGAAATTGAACTCTTCCATCACTTATGCAACCGATTGTAGTAGTATGCATTTTTTTAACGGACGTAATCAGCAATTAGGAAAAACATAAAAAAGAGTTTAAAGCTAAATTGGAAATTTGAATTGCATTTCTTTTATGGAGAATCGCAATTTCAAAACAAGATTCGCACGGCGTACAGACCCTCGTGGAAATAATATAATGGTGTCTATTTTTTATTCCTTCTTGATATGAGGAGATTATTAATCTGGGTCTAATAGACCTAATCTTTAGAACACAAAGGTCTGAATCGTCGAATATTTCCATGTATTAGCTCCTATATACTAGTAATACATACCAAATTTATGTTTTCCTTGAAGTTGTTAGCGACTAAACGTTACTGTTATTAACGCATTAGAACTACTTAACCTCGTACTAAACAATACTTCTAGTCGTCCGTCGAGTCAGGTAAGGTCTAACACATATTCCACAAGAGCACTAAAATGCCATAGACCTGTCAAGTCTACAAGGGATAAATGAATTGATTCCTGTCGAGTCCAGTGCTTGGAGAAAATGATACGCAAGTTGTGCAGCAAGCCCGGGCGTGATAGAATTGAAATCTTGTCCGACTGTAAAGTGCATTGACAAGTCTACCCTAACCCAGGTGAATTGACAAGTCCAGCCCTGTCTTTTGCCATGGGCATTGACTAGTCTAGGCCTGTCCTGCCCCAGGAACATTGACTAGTCTAGGCCTGTCCAGCGCCAGGGGCATTGACTAGTCTAGGCATGCTCTGTCCCAGGGGCATTGCCCAGTTCAGGCCTATTTGACCAACCAGGGGCATTGACAAGTCTAGGCCTGCCCTGCTCCAGGGACATTGACCAGTTCAGACCTGTCTTGTCCCGTAGGTATCGACCTGTTTGGGCCTGCCCTGCCCCATTGGCAAGGCTATACCTGTCCGGCCCAAAGGACATTGGCAAGCCTAGACATGTCTGGTCCATTGGCATCCAGTGCTCTGTTGAATACGGACAACATTATATTTCCTCTTAGCTCCTAAAAGGTAATATAACATCACTGCTCTAAGAATTAAAATTATGGGTACTAAAATTAGTCTATTCTACTTGAAATTATTTTTCCAAAAGCTTTAATACCTGACCAAAAGTGAATGTCTGATTCCTACTACATAGGGCCCCAAGCCCCAAAAACTGTGGATTTTTTAATCTTGTAGAAGAGTTTAAACTCAGGGAACAACCTTTATCGAATTCCCTCCTATAAAAACCTCATTTTAACTTCAAAATTATTTTGAGATAAAAAAAAAACACTTCATTAAGTTCATGTGTTCACGCTGGTTGTTATGGTATTTAAAAAATTATAATTATTAAAACCTTACTCTGCGTTGTCAAGGAGAGTCAGGTATATGTTTGAGAAAATCGTCCTTTATTGACAGGGTTCACTAAAATAAACGCTACTTCGGCGTGAAACGTTGTTTTCTTTCCATTTTTGGACGTGCAATCAAGTACCTTTTCATGGTTCTTAATTAATTTTTTTTAAAATTTCGTGATAAATTTAGGCCCCAAAAGAGGGACATCAAACTTTTTTTCATTCCCTTAAGGGACCGCT
This sequence comes from Chydorus sphaericus, assembly GCA_030141595.1. Classification (NCBI taxonomy): domain Eukaryota; kingdom Metazoa; phylum Arthropoda; class Branchiopoda; order Diplostraca; family Chydoridae; genus Chydorus; species Chydorus sphaericus. The sequence continues at coordinate 2,758,099 of CM057934.1, read as the reverse complement.
GTAAAACCTTATGGCGATTCCTAGAACAACGTTGTCTGCTCGAACAATAAAGGCCAGAGAGACCCTCTTCGAGTGTTTTCTTTTTATTCTAAAAACAAACCTCCTCTACACTCGGGGATAAATTTATTTTTTATATACTACACTACTTTTGTCGCTGTGTTTCGTTTGGAGGCATAAAATGAGTTGGGATCCTTGGACTTGGGCTAATAAGACAAAAGGACAAGATAAGAGCCAGGGGTAAGAGAACTTATTGATTGATTGAGCAGTGCGAACATCTAGATAATCAGCAAATTGGTACAGTATCCCGCATAAAAATAAGGAGTCCATTGAAACAAATAGAATGTAATACTTGATAATGAATTAAGAGCTGGGATCCGTCTGATTACTGACTTATTGAAATATTCCACGTCGAAAAGCCGGAGCTTAGAAATAAACCTATTAAAGCCATCAAGGAACGATATAAAGACTGGCAGTCACTCAGCCAACATTTTTTTTCAGCTGAAAGGCTTTCTTTTTGGGTTGGAGTATTGTCGCCGTATAATCAACGTTATCTTTCCAGCAACAAGTTATTTGGTTAACTGTAATGGTCTTCACTGTTTGTCGTGTAACTCCCTGTGTAACTGAAATTTTCCTAAAATCACTGATATTTTATTCTAGATTGAAAAAGGTATAGGCCTGACCCCTTTTCGTCAATAGAATTTATTGACTTTGGATCGTACCTCTCAATCCAAATTTGCAGCAGCATTCGTCTGCTATGTGCAGTGCCACCTTACAGGCCACTTTTATTTTAGCTTTGTCGGATCGGATCGGTCCGGACTTGCCTGTAGCTAGACTGCAGGCACTTTTAGACCTGACTGGTACGACAAAGCTACTGTAAAAGCGGCCGGTAGGGGGGATCTCGGCACACAAGACAAAAGCTGCTGCAACTTTCGGTATGCTTGTATACGCTTCAAAGGCAATAAGTTCTATAGATACATGATGTTTATACAAAGTTAGAATAAATGCTTAAATTATATGTAAATTATTACTTTTAAAAATATTCATTTTTAGCATGATTCTCTGTATTCTATAACATCACACTAATTCAATTTCTGCGTAAATCTCAAGAAACGCACTCGTCTTTATAAAAAATTAATAGCTTTAAAAAAAAAGAGGAAACCGAACACCAGGTTTAAAGATCACTCCAGAATTTTTCAAAACTAAATAAAGAAAAAATAATTTATATACTTTGATATAATTGAAATAAACTGCAATTCCAATTATGAAACAAGTATAGCTTCTACCTTTCTATAATCTTTATATCGTTAGTGCAATAATTTATACCACTATCTAAGTAGATTCGCAGTACATAACAAAAACGATTTCTTTTTCTTCCATTTCCGCTTTACTTGGGGGCATATAAAATATCAACTCGTCATCCATTGTGGCATGTTTGAGGGGATAAAACGAGTTTGGGTTCTTGGAATCAGGCTGCGATATAACTATGGGACAAGAAGATCTAGAATTGGGGTGAAAATGTTGATTGAACAGCTGACCGTTAACGTTTAAATAATCAATCAATTGGTATTCCATCACCCCTCTTCAAGATCCGTCCCGAGAGGAGATGACAAGATTTAAATCGTCCGAAGTAATCGAAAGGGAATGACCACTGGAAATAAATACAAAGACGATGTTGAAAATCTATTGGAAAGATTCTATTTGAAATCGACGGTCTAGCTGCATGGGATCCTGCTCACGACGTTGGCTAATTTGGTCGAGTAGCTCATTGAGTCAAAGGCGAAGAATAAGACTGCGAACCTCATCGGTGGAGGTTTTTCGCATTTGTTGGCTGTTAAGGAGGCGGGTTATCTTTGTTATGATATTGATTGACATTTTGTTTTTGCTCTTATTTTTTCATTACTGCTGCTATGCTCAAAAGGCCTATGTTTGATGATGGAGCTATAACGACGGTGGCCTGAGTAGAACCAGTTTTAGTCATTGCTTCATTGTACTGTTATACTCGATGATTAATTCTTTTTCAGAGTAGAAAGTCGCAATTACTCTGCGTCCTTCACGGGTATGTCCTTTGATTTTATGGCATCCCATTTTTATGATATTCGTTGAAGCTGATGATGTTTATATTGCGAGTAGGCCTACATAATCGATTGAAGATCCAAAGAAGTATACCATTGATTAACTTCCCATTCCTTGCGGTTGCGGTTCTTCTGCAATAGCAGTTGACTTTGTTTATGTGCGTCTCTAAGATAAAAAGCCAGACTGAATCATTTCGGGATTCTTGCAATAAATATTGCGTCTTTCTATGGAAAACAAAGTTAACGATGAACTATCGCCTTCAGTTTTTTTTTGTTGCAAGGGAATAGAAGTAAAATTCCATCTTAAATGTTGTCATGGACAACACCAATACATTTGCTAAAAAAAACTTGTCTGGAGGGAAATTGTTTGATCCGTTATTGGCTGTAATTATGTCTATGAACTTCAACGGGAATTTCTTTATGTTACAACACACAAGTATTTACTTCACATTTTTTTTTTTTTTTAAACTGAATATCTCTAAAAAATACTTCATGATGATATACAGTATGCAAAACAAGCCCCATAAAAAAAATCTTAAAATATACCGTCACATCAGTAGACTCGGTTCTTTTTAAAAATGTTGCTTTTGAAAACGAATTAATGCTGCGACATTTATTGTCAAGGCTTGCATAACAGATTCAAAACTCATTGGTTCTTATGTCTGCTCAAGTGATACGTAAAAGCAAAGTCTTTTGCAACATATGTATGGATCAAGAAAGCACGAAACACGATTCATCTGAAACTGTTTGACAGCATTATCCAGTAAATGAAATACATAAAATTACACAAATTTTATGTTATTCGTGATAATTTAAAGTATGTTAATAGATTTATCTATAGAAAATCTGTAAAGTTTACTATGACCGCTAATTTCGTATCAAAATGTGAACATTACTTAGCGAATGGTGATGGGATACACTAATTTAGAGTTCGTTTACTTTACTCAAACAAATTACGGTATACAACTTGTGCTTTGTGTCAATAAATTCAAACTTGCGTTATTCTTGAGGTTATTGTTTTGAAAAAAAAATAAAGCTTTATATACATAGCATGTTATTAGTAAAGCACGTTTTGTTGAATTTTGTTCAATGATGATTTTTTAATATTAAAAGATAAGTTGAGTACAGCTGTAGTAGGTTTAATCTGATTTTCTTTTTTGGTTTTTCGTATTTGTATGGTTTCTACAAAGATATTATACGGATAATTTTCTGCTTTTTCCTGTGCTGCATAAAATATTGTTTTCTTCGGTGTATATAAGCAACACGAGATAATATATTTTTTAATCAGTATTTTTTCACTTTAATTTTTTAATTTTAAGAAATAACCTAATTATTGATAATCAAATAGCTTCAAGGCCAGTCAATAATCTCAAATCCCGACCCCAAAAAAACTGTATTGATTCAGGCGATAAAGGAATCGGTACTTTTTTCAAATTGGGCAATTAGGATAAACAAGGAAAACAATACTAGCAAAAACAGCTACGTCAGGATTAAAAATCAAACAATCTCGATGAACTTCGCTATAAAGTAAACAAGACTGGTGTAGGGAAATTTCAAAATTGAGCAATGTATCACATGACGAACTATGAAGAAATATTTTGATAAACTGCATCCTACACACTAAAACAGTGCTCTAAATATTTTATTAAATTTATCGAGAGAGATAAGTCTCGGAGGGATATAAAAATGACCCAGGATCTTGGAGGTAAAATAAGGTATACGCAGAGCACTCTTTACAGAAAAATACCTTAAGATGAGAGTTTTTCTTATTCTTTCGTTACTCTCTTCAGCTGCCATTTGTGCAAGCTTGATTCAACAAGCTAAAGAATCCGACTTAAAAGAGCGAACTTCGCTGCTATTACGAGACAGAAAAGATGTCGGTCCAGAAAAACTCAATCGTTGGTTGTCAAAAGTTGAGGTTCTTGACGGTAACACATATTTTTCATTGTTCTTATTTCATAATATACTAATTGTACTCGATATTCGTACAATAATCATATCATTTAATATTTTTTAGGATGCACGAATTCAGTTTATGGTGAACCAGAGGGCGGTATAATTTCATCACCTAATTATCCAGGGAGCTATTTAGACAATCTGAACTGCAGATACCTTATTGACCTCCGTGCATCAGCGGACAATGTCCGTCTACAATTCCTAGATTTTCAAATGGAAGCTTGTTGCGATTATGTGCAGGTATTATAGAATTATTAGATATTTCTCGATCGTCTTGTTCTTATAGCAACTCCAATGAAATTATTAATGATATAGTAATTAAGTGGTAAGCAATATAAAGGATTACTGAACGAAATTATGACTAATATGTCAGGGAATTTACAATTTTTACCTTTTTTTCTCATCATAGAGTATTGTTGTATATGTTCTGTTAATTCTAATTTATTTCAAAGGTATACGATGGACCGTCAGTTAATGACAGACTATTATTGAGCGCCAGCGGAGCTTCAATCCCTGGCCCAGTATCGTCAACCACTGGCCAGATGCTCGTCAAGTTTATCACTGATAGTTCCTGGTCAGGGTACAGGGGTTTCTTAGCAACATATACTAATGGAGGCCCAACTGGTATTATCTTTCACATTTAATTACATTTTGCAATCAAACTATACCTACAATATAATCGTACCACGCACATTATTTATTTTTAGGATGTGGGAAAACATACACCGCAATTACAGAAAACATCACATCCTTTTATTACCCTCATAGGTATCCAGACAACCTGGATTGCGAATACAAAATTGACTTGCGCAACTCGGGGGCGTCGTCGGTCAACTTGACTTTCTCTGACTTCTATCTTGACCAATATGACCGTGTTTTGGTATATTTCTCATACGTAATGTTAAAATCGGAATTGATGGGCTTTCATCTCAAATCTGAATTATCCAGGTTTTCGAAGGGTTAACAACCTCTGGTAAACTTCTTTTGGATGCGACTGGAAGCATAATTCCACGTCCAGTCTGGACTGGTCCTTCAACACCACAAATGCTTTTGATATTTACCACCTTCAACGGAGACCCTGGAAACTCTAGAGGCTTCTTCGCAACCTATTTGGGGTTCTAAAACCGTGAAGCCATTTAGATTCAACGTTTCTTTTTACTAACCAAACTATGATCCAAGTTGTCTGGATACCTATCATTCAAATGTGGGAAATTATTCGAGTGAGAGAAAATGAATATACAGCGTCCAAAGGAAGTTTCTTCCCATACAACGAGATTTTAAGCTGTTTTATTTTTGCTTTTGCCAAGAATACTCTGTTTCAGTAGGACGAAAAGAAAACCCAAGGTCATCTTGGTGAAAAACAGCGTATTCTTGGAAAAAGCAAAAATAAAATAGCTTATAATCTCGTTGTTATCTATCTCTTGTTATCGATCTAGTTCCTCAACTTGAGGATTCATCCATTTTGTATTAGAATTCTAAATTTTCATGAAATATAAATCGCCTCTCTTGGAATTGAACTCAGGTCTCCGGATTCTCAGCCTCGTACTCTACCCATTAGACCAACTTGTAGTTTTTGATATTAAGTAAAGATTTATATATTTATATTATCAAACCGAATATGCACAGTATCTCAAGTCACAACTGGGTATGCATTTCTTATATATGGAAAAGAAAGTATTTGCAAGCAGTATTCGAGTTATTGACTATATAAATCAAATCTGTAAGTTTAATCAAATCTAAGATATTTGTTGAAAGTAAAAGCAACAATCTGCTATTTAAAACTATACTTTTTTTACTATTCCATTCTTGTTTTTATTTTTTTAACTAGACAAAGTTGCCAGTTGGCAAAGAATGCGATTTTCAAATCACCTTTTATCTTCTGATTTGTTTTGGTTGGGAATTTAAATTAGGATGGTTAAAATAAGGAAAATGAATAGTAGTGGAAAAAAGCCCATTTAGACTTTTGCTGAATTTGATGTATTTTTTATGTATTTACTTAAAAAAGGGTAAGACGTTTACCACTTTAGCCAAGATCTCGAGTTTTGTTTTTCTCTTTTACTAATATGCCAACTCGCCAAACTCGTCGGTTCCATCGGTCCTGGGACCGGAAAAATAAGTCGGTTAAGAAACTGGCAAAATGTGAAGTTTAATTGGACCCGCGGCCGGTATATTCGTGGGATAAACATCCGGTAAACTAAGGGTTCAATCAAGTCTACGGCCGATAAATTTGCATTCGATACTCGATAGATGACCTATATTGGTATTTTTAAAAATTTAAGGTCATGTAAACTAATAAATTAATAAATACTATGATCAAATACGTTAAATAGCCCAATTAAGCTTAATTCGCACTTGGAAGTTACGGCAAAAAAATGCCGTATAATTCATGCTGCTTTAGATTTGATCGATCTTTTGACTTAGGCAGATTTTTGGAAGATTTAATTGAAACAATAAACAGAAGAGACATAATATCTTCATTTATTGATTCAATGATTGAAATAATACTCCACTACTGAAAAACTGTTCTTTATTTAGACGACATCCTCTCGTTTCGACAGCAAGCCAAATCCAATCATAAATAAGTGGCATTATATAATTGTCAGTTAGCAAATAATGTGTTTTTCCCTCACTTGGGACGGTCGGACGGATAAAGTAGAAAGAATACACCAAGATTTAATATAAATAACAGATTACCTTACATAACCAATAACATATTAAAGATTTAATTTTGGTTCTTGCATACCTCTATAGACTGCATGTTGAACACAAAAACATAAATGGATGTGTGTTTTGCATTCTTTTCCAATTTATTGTAAAAAATAACTCCGCAATCCATCTATTCAGAGGAAAAAAATATTTTTGGGTCTTCTGTATATTCAAATTCTAGTGACTAAATATGTTTCGTAGTGAGAGGTTCATATTTCAATATTCGAATTTTAGTATATACTATTTATCAGTTTGAAACTCAAATCCTATGTTCTATAGTAAAGTGAATCGCGCTTCTACCTTAAGATACGAAGGATTTCTGTTATTCAATCACCAGACGGGGATAATAATACATTATTTTTCATTTAATACTCGTCATTGAATCATTTATTTATGTAAGATCACCACTTAATCAGCTTCAATAGAAAAATTGATCGATGAATCGGGGGCTACAACTACCGGCTCTCAAACAGGTCGGTTCAATCGGGTCTGCAAAAGGCAAATACCTGAACGAACACGTTTAAGATACCGGTCAACTCGAAAGTTTAATCGGACCTATGACCGGTGTAATATTTCGATTAAATTAAGACAAATCGGTCGACGTTCAATCAAGTCTGCATCATGCAAACTTGCAGTCGATACTCGATAGACCCATATTTGTAGCTTTTTAAAATTTTATTTAAGCTCATATAAACTACATATATAACATCAACACTGCTATGTTTGAATACGTTAAATGGTTCGATTAAGCTTAACTTTATATTATTAACTCAAACTGAGGCATCAGTGAAATAGGCATATTTCCTTTCTTTTAAGGCCAAGTTCTGTTGCGTAAAACTTCACTTCATATTTTCGCTTGACCATAATCAAACAAAAATACTGAGTCGCAGACACCCGTTTTAACTACCCTCAAATTTAGGAGCTCTCATTTTGGGTCACACTCGCAAGTTGCGGCATAAAAATTCGCATTTAATCGTCTGCTGTTCTAGATTTGATCTATATCTTTTGACTTCCGCTGCAGTTTTATTTAAAACAATAAGCAGAAGAGATATATTTCTTCATTCACTGATTTAATGCTTTGAAAAGTTGCCCTTTTAGACATGTTCTCGTATCGACAGCAGGCCACATCCATTTACAAATAAGTGGCATTATAAATGAGCAGTTAGCAAACAATGCCATTTTTCTCCCTTTCTTATTTTAGGACGGATTAAAGGGAAATAACCGGAATTTGTTCTGTAGAATAACCGAGGACTTGTAGGCACAACCGAGGTATATATTACAGATTCATACCGTACATAAACTGTAACAAATGTAAGCGCTTATTTTAGTTTTTGAATAACAAAGACTGCAGGATAAACTCAGAAACATTGAAGGACGTATGTTTTTGCATTCTTTACCAATTTATTTTAAAAACTCGCCCTCAATCCATCTATTAAAAGATCTTATCCCAGATAAGGATAAAATATTTTTGGTCATTTCGTATATTCAAATTCAATGTTTCTATAGTGAGAGGTTCATCAAAAGAAAACACGCTTCACAATTCTCTTTCACACACTCAGGGCTTTGAATCTTCAAAAATTTATGCCGATGCCGTATTATAATATTGGAATTTTATTATATATACTTATGTATTATTTTGAACCTGAACCCATTCCATAGTAAGGTGGATTACGCGTCTATCTCATGATAAGAAGATTGTGTGATGAAATCCCTAGACGGCATAATGTATTTTTTTCAATTAATATTTGTTTTTGAATTCTCCATTGAATTTTAGATTATCAATTAATCAGCTTCAATAAAAATATATCTCCATATCCAAACAAAATTTAAAAAAAAAGTAAAAATGATCGATGAATCCGAGGGTTACTCCTGCCGGCAAACCGCTAACTGTTTAATTAAGCACTTTAAGATACCGGTAAACTATTGACTCAACTTGATAAAGCATCTGCTAAACTATACGTACGTTCTATAGGGTCTGCAAAATCTAAACTTGCCAATATTTGATCAATATTTGCATCGTTTTTATATGAAGACCATGACTCAATTAGGTACAGAACGTTAAGTGACAAATCCGATCAGGGACCACAAAAAAAGACAGAAAAGCGCGCTTAACGCATGCTTGTCGAGCTCTCAAGTCATAAACATTCGGATTTTATTAGGTATATATTTATTTATTTGGATGCATTCACACAGAGTCCCGCAGCGTAGTGGATAGCACCTCTGACTTATGTTCCAAAGGTGGCGGGTTCTATCCCCTAGGTAGATTTCACATATCAACATTTTACAATTTCTACCAGTCATTTTAAATCATTTAATTAAAATGTCACAACTTCATTTGTCACTCTTAATTAAAACGACACTCTTAATTTGTGACTTCGATTGATCTATCTATGGTGTGTTTCTATATAATGGGGGGCTCTGCCCCCCAAGCCCCGCGCCTGCGGCGGGCTATTATATTATAATATTCTTTTTTTTAATCATTTTAAAATATTTTCCCATATTCCTTCTTATTGTTCTTAATTATATAATTTTTATAATTTTCATGTATATAATTATTGGTCTTATTAATGTTGTTATTAATCTTTTCCGTATATCATAATCCTAAATACTTCCTAAATGTAATAATAATTATAACTATTTCTTCCGTTTTTCGCTTTGTTTACATATCCTAGTTTTCACAGAAGCCGCGCACAGACAAAAAAAAGAGTGCGTTAGACGTATCTCCCTGCACCCGCTTAGGGCTGTGTCTGTGCGATTCGACGTCAAGGTCGCGAACAGACAGAAAGAAAAGTCACGCGTAAACTCGGCAACGCTGTGCTTTCGTCTTTAGGACGTAGGATTATACGTTTCACAGGTTGGGACGTTCAAAGATCGGGTGGGACCCCGTAGGGGGCACAGCCGATTCTTTGAATGGACCCCAATAATACTGCCAAAAATATTTCAAAAGATTCTAGAAATTGCATTTATTGTACAAGGATTAAAACGTGATTATTCGTAACCTGCTCTTAATTTTTGAGGTATTATCAGGCCTTTAAAATTGGCTGTTTTGCCTAGGTATTTAAAACTATTAACAATTCCTTAAAACAATTTTTGTGAGCTATGGTAGGATTTCATAGCTGTACCTTTACCTTAGCTTTACCTTTTATGGTTTATTGAAACGTGTGTAGACCCTTTCGAAACTAATATGTATCAACTAGTGGTGCATTGGTAGAGTCGTCGTCTGTAATAACCTCAATTGTTTTAACGGTGGAAGTTGGAGGTTCGGAGCTCGCCGGTAACCTGATGAACGGATCGCTTTTTTCAAATGCCCTCAAATCGTTTATGATAGACGAAATACGGATATCAATTCCACTTATAATTGTTTTGAATTTTAAATATATCTTAAATAACACCATTGTAAGTTGTAACAGGTTTTCTACCATTTAAACCCGTGCTTATTGAAGACCAAAAAACCCTCAGGATTATAATGCTTATGATCTTGTATAAGGACCAAAGCAAGCGAACAACAATAATATAAGATTTATTTTTCTTTCAATCAAAATATCAAATAGTAAACTTTAAAAAGTAATTAAATCTCCATTCCCATTGTTTGCGTCCCATCTACTCCCAGCTCTGTCACCCTTCTCCACAGCTCCTACCGGCCCACCGATGACGAATCCACCAGCGCCAGCTGCCACTACAGCCGTCGTTCTAGTGGCCGCTCTCATGGCTTTATTACCTCCATCGACGTCTCTACAAACGTAGTGGGCGACGCCTTTCACGTGTCCGACGACTGGAGTCCCGTTAGCTATGTTGTTCGTCATGATAGTGGCTTCTTTCATGGCTTGATTACCTCCTTCGATGTCACATAAAACGTAATGGCCGAGTCCTTTGGCATGCCCAACAACGGGCAGGGCGTTGAGGGTGCTGTTGCCTCCTTCCCAGCATTTCTGAGCACGTTCGTCATTTCCAGATAGTTTGGCAACGCCGGCATTCAGGTGAGACAAGACCGGTGCTTTGGTGTTGCACGTCTCCACCGTTTTCGCAGCACCTTCCTTGTCATTGCAGATAAGGTGAACTCCTGCTTTGACGTGAGCTACACCCGGAATGTAGTTCAAAAATGACATTTTCTCTGGTTTAGTTGGTTAAAAGACCGATGATTATAAGTGATAAATTTTCGTATATTGAAACTAATAGAATGACTTGAGAACGCAATGAGAACTTGGCTCGATCTGATTACAGACTTAGATCTTACATCGAAAAAATAAACGGTATATTTATCCAGTGATCTAGATAAGCCCTTGCCTAATAGTTTTGCCCTCTTTTGATATCATAGAAAAAATAGATAACTTTGGACACTGCGTTGGGCAGCGCGGAGTCCGTCTCTGTTGTTGATTTTTGTTGTGTAAATATAGCTTCTCTATTCCAAAAACTATTCAGATGTAATTTCTAATAGATCGTTAAAACATAAGGATGTGATACCGATTTGAAAATGCAAGTTGTAAGAAAATAAACACTATACTGTAAATTATATACACATCTGAGAATAGTATAGCCAGAAAGAAATGTGCGGGAAAACAATTTATGAAGGAGTTCTTATTCTTGGGTCGGAGTAAACGCTTAAAGTCGTCGTACCAGATTATTGTCAATTAACGTCATCTTTATTACAAGCAGTTATTTGGTAAACTATAGAAGTGCCCACTCTTGGCCGTATAACTCACACTTATGTATTTATAATGGGGTGAGGGGGGGGGGGGTAATAATCACTAAATGAAAATGGAAAAGATGGGGGCAAAACCAAAAATCAATACAGTAAGATTTTCTGGATTGAAAAAAGGGACCTTTTCAACTATAGATACATGCTGTTTATAAAAATATTATCAAAATTTAAACTATTTGTAAATCATTATTATAATTTAAAATTTTAACAAAACTAATCGTATAGTACCGGAGAAAATTATATTCCTTTTCTATATTTTTGAAGAGAGGTCTATCTGTTAATCTTTAGTATTAAATCCTAGTTCTATTCAAATAGTCTCGCTGAGCTTTAGTACTGTATATATATATATATAAAATGTAAGTTTTCTTTTTTTTTAAATTCTTTTCTCGATGGTGCAACAACTCTATAATAATATTCTTCCCTAATATACTTTCTTCCTTATCAATCAAGCTATTATACACTTTAAAAATATCTATAGAATAGTATATTAATTAATGCAAATTATTTTAGAATGCAATGATTCAACTCATAGTAGCCCGGATGGTGGTATAATGTCATCGCCTAATTACCCAGGAAACTATTCAGATGATCTCTCCTGCACATACCTGATTGATCTCGGTGCTTCAGCGGATACCGTCCTTTTTAAATTCCTTGATTTTCAAACAGAAGAAGGATATGACTTTGTCCTGGTAATTTATCTTGACTTCGTTGAGTAAATGACAATAAAATGAGTGTTTATAATATTGTGTGGTTGATATCTAAATCAAGGTTTACGATGGGTTATCGTCTTCTAGTTATCTTAATTTACAATGGACTGGAAACGAAATTCCACCTTCAGTTGCATCTAGAACATCTCAGATGCTCGTCAGCTTGTGAGACTTACCACTAATCGAAGCATTGTCTCCAAGGACTTTTTTGCAACCTACGTGGCGAGTTAAACGCTTTGGTTGGTACACCAGTGAATTTGTTAATATAAAAATATATGTCTTATTGGAAATCGTTTTAGCGATTTTTGTTTTAAACGTCTATGATTTGGAATAGAAATTCATTTTAATAATACCCGATGAGATATATATATATATGTGTAATCAACATTACTACAATTTGAAAAAGGGGATCTTTTCGGATTTGAGTAAACGTTTAAAGTTCTAGTATGACATCATCGTTAAATAACGCAATAATAATACTTAATGTGGTTTACTAAAAAGTATATCCAAGTTGTTTCGTGTAACACACACGATGAAAAATGAAAAACAATGCCAAAAACTTTCTTTAAAAAGGTATAATATTCACTTTTCATGAAGGTATGCGCTGTTAGTAAGTTTGGTTCTAGACAAAGATACAATAAAAAGGATTTAAAAAATGTTTATGTAATTACTATTCCTTATGAAAAACTAGGTTTAGAAATAATAATGGGACCGACAAAAACATTAATTATCTTTGTTTACTTTAAACCCCTTATTTTGATTAATGATTATGCATGATATACAATCGTTTTAAAGTAACCGCAACTCATACAACAATTAATACTGCTATAATCCGATTTTTTCTACTTTAATGTTAGTTTAATTAATTCTTTTATAGAAATAACCTTAGGTTTTAAAGAGACCTAGTAATTAAGTACCACACATCTCTACATTTAAATCTTAGATCGAAGGTCGCCTCCAAATAAAAAAAAATATATTGATAATAAAGATGTATAGAACTAATTCATGTATACATATAAATATGAAATATAGTATACTGCTGTGATAAAAATATGAGAAAGAACAAGTTAAGCCTTCCTCTAAGCTTAAACGCGCTATATAAGTAATAGAATTGAATATAAGATACGCAATTTCTTTTTATTCTACATTTTCCACCATGTGCTTGGAAGAATATAGAAAATCAATTCATTGTTCCATAATATGCGCAATAAATTGTATTAAAAGCAACACTCTTTTAAAAAAAAATTACAACCCAAACAATAAAAGCCACCAAAATGATATGGTATCATTTCGTATATTAATTATTATTGTCTAATAACCGAAACTGCGATTTTTCTTTTATAAGAATAAATTTCAGGATGGCTCTCAACTTGTCATCTTAGCCAAATCTTATGTTAACGTTGACTCCATCCCCAGAAAAACTTCCTGCAGTGGAAGAAGAACTGCCAAAATACTTCCCAAGAGCGAAGTTCATCAGGACCACCACTGATGGGTAATAAGATGATGTCCAATACCTCCCGAAAAGCATCCCTTGGTAAGGTACCCTCCGGTAGATCACCATTTTCAAGGTGCAGAGCAACATGTTCGTACATGGGTCTATCTTCTGGTTCTTCCTCGTTGGCCCTTTGATTGATTAAATCCCTTGCAGCTCTTGCGTGCTCACCGCACAGTCTTGCATGGGCCGATCGTTCGGTTAGACCTACGTAACTGATTCTGCACGCCAAACCCCCATTATGGCAGAGCCGGCACCGAGCCCCATAGATGATGGGCCTGCCGGAGTAATTCTCTTGTTGGGACAATACAAGTTGCGAGCCTTGCTGAAATTGAGCTACTAGAAACCCACAGCAGAGAATTCGACCCCCGGGCTGGCATCGAGCTCCAGGATTGCGAGGGAATCCCCGCTGGTGAGTCAGCTGACCGTGAACGTTTAAATCATCAATTATTTGGTACTCGATCTCCTCTCTCCAAGATCCGTCACGAGCGGAGATTTCAAGAGAAAAATTATCCGAATTAATCGAAACGGTATGACCATTTGAAATCAATTCCGAAACGATGTTGAAAATCATGTGGAAAGATTCTGTTTGAAATCGACGGTCTAGCTGCATCGGACCCTGCTCCCGACGTTGGCGAATGCGGTCGAGTAACTTCTTAAGCCTCTGACGGAGAAGAAGAATGCGAGCCTCATCTGCGCAGGTTTTTTTAGTGTTGGTTGGCTGCTGTGGAGGTTTTTTATCTTTGTTTTTATTATCTTTATCGCCCTTTTGTTTTTCCTCTTTTTTATTATTGCTGCTCTTGCTTGAAAGGCATTCGCTTGATGATGGATTCATGACGACGGTCTCTTTAAATTCAGCATTGGCCATTTCTCTCATTGTTTGATAGTACAATAGGTCAGGTATTAGCTCCTTTAAGTTAATTTCCACGGGTATCTCCTGGGGTATCGTTTTATCTAATCCCTGTTTGAATTCTTCTTGGCTGATCTTTCCATTGTAATCATCGTTTACCAAATAATTTGTTGTTTTTTCGCTCTGTTGCTCTTTACTGGTTCCCCCAGATTTACCAGAACCACTGACTTTCTCAGGTTTCTTGCCCCCAGAATCACAAGAACGAAATGAGTTTTTAACTATCTTTCCCCCAGAATGTCCAGCAAATCCATCGCTTACGATGCTCAAACCAGCGTTGAAATAAGAATCAACGCTCTTCGGATTCTGGAAAATTTTAGCGATACCGTTAGTCTCTTCCCCGCCAGTGACGGCAGCAGTCGCCATGTCCCATCCACCTCCAGCAGTGACTCCATAAGCCACGGCTCCAGCCGGCCCACCGACGACGAATCCACCGGCGCCAGCTCCCATCACAGCCATCGTTCTAGTAGCCGCTCTTATGGCTTTGTTACCTCCTTCGACGTCTCCGCGAACGTAGTGAACTAGGCCTTTTGCGTGACCGATTCCTGGGATCCCATCAGCCATGTTACAGGCCGTGCTGTTGGCTTCTTTCATAGCTTTACTACACCCTTCTAAGTCGCCACAAATGTAATGAGCGGCCCTTTGAGGTGCCCAACAACGGGCAAGGCGTTGAGGCTGCTGTTACCTCCTTCCAAGCATATCTTAGCTGCTTCGTCATCGCCGGAAACTTTTGCCACACCGGCTAAAATATGGGAAAAGATTGGCGTTCTGGTGAAAGACGTCATCATGGTTTTCTCAGCGCCTTCCTTGTCATTGCAGATCAGTTGGATCCCTGCTTTGATTTGAGCCACAACCGGGATGAAGTTAAGAAATGACATTTCCTAATAATTGTACAAAAGAGGCAATGACATATAAACGAGGATGTCAGGCTACAGTACAGTGAAATAAAAAAACTTCAATAGAGAGAATATATTTTCGAATATTAGCCTTTACTATAGCTAATTTTTTTTAAAGCAGTCTCGCAATTTAATACTAAAACTCACTAGAATCATAAGGAACGATGATAAAACTGATGGAACATTAATTTTCTTAACAGTTGCTATGAGGGGAATAACCACTATTCAGTTTTTTTTTTACATTGGCGGCTACGTTCTATTTTTAGACAGATGTGCAATCATTGATGAGAAATAATTCAAATGAAATGAGGGGGTCTGGGTGACCAAGGCCACACACCAATTTATTTTGCCGAACTTAAATAATTTTATTTGTTAACAGTAGATTATAATGTATAATTTTTTATTAAATGAGCTTTGCAAATCAGAGAATTTACAAGGAACCTACAGTGTTTTAAAAAACAACAACCAATTAAATTCAGTTAATATTTAAAAATTAACATTTTCTGTTTTTCAATGCTAAGCACAATATAAGCCTACTGATGTACTGTACATACAGTACATATTCAAGGCGTTGCAGAGTGTCAAAGAAGAAAAAAAGGCTATAAAACATAATTACTAAGCTATATCAAATTTTATTAATAATATAATAATCAGCATTGAAACATCTACCGCTAATTGAGCGAATCTAAGGTGAATGAACCCTGTAATTTATGCCTATTTCAAACTAAAACTATTTTTTTAAAATGTGTCTTACTGTTTAATACGTGGGTGATGCCGCGCCCTCCTTTTGCACTCTACTGCGCATTTTCCGACCCACTCCTTCCTCTTTAGTCTTTACCCAAAATAAAAAGTCGTCTCTTGATCCGACATTGTCAGATCTACACTATTTCAAAGCATCGAATTCCATTATTTTTGAATGAAATTAATATTTTCCCATTATTGGAAAGGAAGTCTTAATATTTTTCGAGTGTAATTTATAGGACTATTTAAATTTGTTTAAATATTAAAATATTATTGGAAATCGTATTTATAATGGGGTTGGTTATTCATCTAAGTGGTTCAGGAATTGAAAAATGGGCAAATGTATTACAGCTATTCACTGTTTTGATCTAATGTTGCTAGGCTACATCGGACTAAGGCGAATTATAACAAAAAAGTTCGCTTTGAGAATTTTAAGTATATATTTTTTTCTTTATAAGGCTATAATGTCGAAATGGGCAGGGCGTCGAGGGGCTGCTGTTATCCCAGGCCTCCTTAGCGAGTTTGTCATCACTGACCACTTTTAAAAGAGGAAACAATAAAATTGAAAGTGTAAATCAAAAGATAGCATATAACACTATGTGCAATTGATAAGATAGAGTAGCATATAGCATTATGCCCAATTGTCCATCGCAGTCTGATGGCTATATGTTTTAAGTCTTGCGTAGTTGCGTGTGCCAAATTCAGAACATAGTTAATAGGAAAAAATGAATGACAATACAACTGGAACAAAGTGACTGTAGCAAATGATTGAATGAAATTAAGCCCAAATTTTTGACATCTTGGAAAAGGAAAAGGGATCTGACGCATTTTATTTAAAATACACCATCTATGAACACACTAATGGAGTAATAGCAAAGCTACACAAAAGCTTAGGTCTATTTGAAAATGCAACCAAATAAAAATGTGTCCGCCAGTATCATTCGTGCGTACCGCACCCTTTTTCTCCACACTTATTTACTACGCATTCTTCACTCCACTCCTCTTGAGTCTTTTTGGCCGATTATCGAAAGTGATAAAAGTTTATCACTTTCTTATTTTATTACTTTTGTATAATGTAAAAATGTTTTTCGGAAGATCTGGCAATGTGGAGTTGAATGCTAGCGATTGTTTATTTTTTTTTCGAAAGAATTTGCTGAAGTAGAGGAATTGAGGAAATGCGTTGTGGACGCAGTTCAGATTATGAGGGAGTGGTAGGCGTGAACAACCAGTCAGCTAGAGGAGTTAGACACTGTTTTTATTCTGTCGCGTTTTAAAAGAGCCCTAAATATCTCATTCCAGCGATGAGTCCACTGAACAATGATTTTAAAACGGCTAACTATTTTTTTAATGATTTTTGCTGATTTATTTAATTCTTGGCCGAATACTTCTATTGAAAACTTTCTTTCTGATTCAAGATTAGTATATTTTACTCTTGTATAGACTTATTTTTGAAAATAGTCAAAGTTGCAATTCCATTGGTAAAATATATGTTTAAAATCCTATTTGCTTCTGCTATGAAATACCGCGTAGATCCAATGACTGATTAGGAATCGACTTAGTATAATTGACCAAGACTCAAGAGTCAAGAGCAGTTGAGTGAAGAATACGCGCAGTTTAGTCACCGCTTATAGTGTGTGAAAAGGGCGCGGCACGCACGCACGATACTGCCGGAGTCTGAACACATTTTTATTTGATTGAATTTTCAAATAGACCTAAAATACAAGTTTTTATAGTCACGCTTCGATTTAACAAGTGCTGAGTAGTGTTTTCACAATGAAAATTATCGTACTTTTTTTAGATATCAGAACTTAAGATATAGTTTACTTATTATTTTTTACCGATTCTTCCTCTCTGATTTATGACCAAATACAACACCACAAATTAATTTCACGGGCATACTATAGTTTCACTATAAAAACACTTAAAGTATTAAGCATAGTGAGAAGATATATTCTTTTTTCTTGTATAATTTAATGTATACGTTTATCTATAATTAATCTTCTGATGTATAATTTACAACTTAACTACTATACCACGTTTTCTATTAGTTTCTATCGTAATGCATTCTTGATAGCAACGATAAATATTCTTTCATCATACTACGCAATACAAAATTTCTGTTTCAATCGAGATTCATACAATCATACTGTAAACACTATATGTTAATTTAGTTTCTACGAAGCACCAATTCAATTTATAGTGAACGGGCGAGAGCGGTCGTGTCTCATCGCCTAATTGCCTTCGAAGCTATCTATCTATATATAGTTTCGTTGCACATACCTCCTTGACCTCCACGTATCAGCGGACAGTGTCTGTTTACCATTCCTTGATTTTCAAACGGAACTGGTTTATGACTATATCGTCACTAGCATGGACGCATGGTATATTTACAATTTTTACCTGGTGCTGTATTGTAGCAATACATGCTCTCTTAATTATACAGATATTTTAAGGTTTAGGATGGTTTACGGCCAGTAGCAGAGTATTATTGAGCGTCAGAGCAAGTTCTATTTCTGATCCGGTGTCGTCATCAACCAATGGTCAGATGCTCGTTAAGTTAACCACTAATGTTGACAAGGGACATCTCTTATCAATCTATTATAACGGAGCTCAGTCACACAGTTGATGTCTTATCTTAATTAAATCTAATTTTAACATGATTTCGCGATTGAGCTGTATATCCAAAATATTACTGTTCCATAAATACGCGTATTTATACAATAGGAAAACCGGGAAAAACATACACGGAAATGACAGGAAACATCACATCTTTATGTAACCCCGACATATGTTCAATTGACTTATAAGTCAATATATGTTGTCTTCTTTATACGCAGTTCTGTTATGTTCAAATAATGTATGATTGTAATTAATCGATTTTCGTATTGAAACAAATAGAATGCCTTACTTAAAATGGATACATTTATGTGTGTATATATGCAATGAGAGCTGGGCTCGATCTGATTATGGGTAACTTTTATGCAGCGGAGCCCGTCTCTGTTTTTAAAATTTTTGTGGAAATATAATATTTCTTGTTTATTCCAGAAACTATTCAGATATCGTTTCTAATATCTTGTTAAAGAGTATGTAATGATGCTGATTCTTAAGACAATAAAATTAATGATATGCTGTAAACTATGCTCATATAGGAATTATATAGATATGTAATCAACCAGAGCTTTGGAATAAATCTATTATAACCTATAAGCAACCTACTAATACTATAAACAACCTAGAAAAATACTGGCAGACACCCAGCCAATTGGTTTTTATGCAGTTGAAAGGAATTCATCTTGGGTTGGACCGTTGGAGTGCGAACACTAAAAGTCGTATAATCAACGCCAACTTTATAACAACAAGTAATTTTGTTCTATAACTATACTAGTGTTCATTGTTTGTCGTGTAACGTCGTGTATTGTCGTGTGTATTGATTTGAAAAAAATAATAATCCGAGGAAGGCAACACAAAAAAATAACACTAATACTTTTTGGATTGAAAAAATGTGTAGGTCTGATCCCTTTTCGTCATTTTATATATGGCGTTTACAAAGTTGCAATAAATACTTTAATTATTTGTAAATTATTACTTTGAAAATAAAATTAATGGGGCCAGAGAAAATTTTTATCGCTACTGTATATTTTTAAATACTGAATAAAACTCATAACAGTCAAAATAAATATATAACCGATGCATAAAATACTAAAAACCTGATTTTCTATATTCTATGACGCCAATTCAATTTTTTCTTGAAGCTTGTCTTTATAGTAAACAATTAGTAGCCTTTAAAAAATGGGAAACAAATTAACCGCACACCTGCAAATCTGTATATTATATATAAAATAGCTATCGCTTTAGGATTTAAAGTTACATAAAGATAAAGCCGAAAAGAATTTATGTACACTTTTATATACTTGAAATGAACTGCGATGGTAATTATGGATTATAGGTAATTATGGAATCGAACAATTAAAGCCTACCTCTAATTTTTTTTATTGGTGCAATCCATACGACTATGCCAATTAACAAGGTATAGCAGTAAAAAATACAGAACGATTTCTTTTCCTTCATTTTTCCGCTATACTTGGTTGCATATAGAAAATCAATTCGTCATGTAATCACTTGTATTCACTTGTATTAAAAGCAATATCCTCTAATAACTGACAAACCCAATCAAGAAAAAAAAGTTATCAAAAGGATATACTATTATAGGTAAATATATACCTATATTATTGTCTAACAAGCGACACTATTTTTTTCTATTTTAAGAATTCATTTTCAGATGGATTTCCATACCATCTAATAAAGAAATTTCAACGCTGACTCCACCCCCAGAAGAACTCCCTGCAATGAAAAAAGAACTGCCAAAATGCCTCCCAAGAACGAAGTTCTTCAGGGCCACCACTGATGAGTAGTAAGATTGCATCCATCACCTGTCGAAAAGCACCTCTTGCTTGGGTAATAAAACTGATGGAACAAATCAGTATAAATTAATTTAAACCTTAGTTTTCTAAACAGCTGCTATAAGAGAAGAAAGTTATGCGGCGCAAGGGCGCGGGGAATAATCGCAATAGAATTTTTTTTAAACTATTATTGGCGACTACGTTCTATTCTAGACAGTATAATGACTGAAAGTAAATAGTGCAAATAAAATGAGAGGGTCTGGATGTTCCTTCCCAAATATTTCAATTTATTTTGCCTACTTTAATTGAGTTTGTTAGGTAAGTACAGTAGATTATAATCATGTTCATGAAATGAGCTTTGCTGCAAATCAGATAATTTATTAGGGACCTGCGATGATTTTATCACCAACAACCAATTAAATAAAGATAATATTTAAAAATTAAAATTTTCTGTTTTTCAAATTAAGCACAATAAAGGCCTATCGATGTACTGTACAGTACTGTACATACAGTTCATCATATTCCGGTTACAGGTTTACAAATATTCAAGGTGTTGCAGAGTGTCAAAGAAGAACACAAATGCTTTCAAAATATAATAATTTTTTACAAATAATACAATAATCAGCATTGAAACATCTACCGCTAACTGGATGAGCGAATCTTAAGTGAATGATGTATTTTATGCCTATTTCAAACTGAAATTAATTTTTTTAATGTGTCTTACAGTTTAATTCGTGGGTGATGCCGCGCCCTTTTTTTGCACTCTACTGCGCATTTTCCCACCCATTTCTTCCTCTTTGCCCAAAATAAAAAGTCGTCTCTTGATTCGACATTGTCAGATCTACACTATTTCAAACCACCGAATGCGACTATTTTTAAATTAAATTAATATTTTCTCATAATTGGAAAGGTAGTCTTAATATTTTACGAATGTAATAGGACTACTAATATTACTCCAATGTAACTATTTATGCCGAGTTGAACAAAACTTACTGACTAATTAACTGTTGCCTCAGTTTTAACTATTTTCTTTGTATAATAAACGCTCATACGAGAAGAAATAAGCGAAACAAATCTTTTTAAATAGCCTGGCTGAAGTAGATATTAGGTATACGCCCTCGTCATTTTCTGCACAACTGCGCAACTCTCTGCAGTTCACAAGCGTATACACTTACACATCTGTTCTATAAATAGGAGCGCCTCTCCTTAATTGCACGACTATTACTTCATGGTGTGGATGCCGCTCTCCGCTAATTGGCCACTTAAATGGCCGACGATGACAAACTTAAATTGCAATCAAACTGAAACAAAAACAAAGGAGGAGGGAGGGAGCTAAATTTACTATTTCTAAAGGGTTTAAAAAATAAACTAGTTAACTCTAATCAGACGAAGTTTTTATCAGTTTTCAATCTTGTATTTGTATTTTTACTTACACGGGTAATCAGATACTTTAAATTCTTTTTTAGTGATTTGAGTCATTGAAATAACTATCGTGTCACTTATACCTCAAAATCTATGATTATATTTTTTTTAAAACTATTCTTATATTTATTGAAAATTGAAAATCTCGTACACGAATCAATATGTTAAAATTTCACGGGAATACTATAGTTTCTCTATAAAACAATTAAAGTGTTAAGCATAGTGAGAACCTTATTTTTTTCTTGTATAATTTAACATATATTTTGATAATTCATCTTCTGGTGTATAAATAAATTTAACTATTATAGTTTTTTTTCTATTAGTTTTTATCGTAATGCGTTCTTGATAGCAACAATGTTCTTTCATAACACTATAACACTGTACAATAATTTTTTCTAACTTCAATCGACATTCATGTACTGTAAATCATATACTGTAAACACAAAACGTTAATTTAGTTTCTACGAAGCACCAATTAAATTTATAGTGAACGGGCGAGTGCGGTCGTGTCTCATCGCCCATCGTCTCATTGCCTTCGAAGCTATCTATCTATATATAGTTTCGCTTGCACATACCTCCTTGACCTCCACGTATCAGCGGACAGTGTCTGTTTATCATTCCTTGATTTTCAAATGGAACTGGTTTATGACCATGTCGTCATAATAGCATGGTATATTTACAATTTTTACCTGGCGTAGGCTATTGTAGTAATACATGCTCTCTTAATTATACAGATATTTTAAGGTTTAGGATGGTTTACTGCCAGTTGCAGAGTATTATTGAACGCCAGAGGAAGTTCTATTTCTGATCCGATATCGTCATCAATCAATGGTTAGATGCTCGTTAAGTTAACCATTGATGTTGATAAGGGCCACCTCTTATCAATCTTTATTACGGAGGCTCAGTCACCGCTCATTCGATGTGTTATCTTAATTGAAGTTAATTATAACATGATTTCGCAATTGAGCTGTATCCTAAATATTCTGTTCCATATAAATGCGCGCTTCATAAAATAATTTTAGGATGTTGGAAAACCGGGGAAAACATACACGGAAACGACAGGAAATATCATATCTTTATGTTACCCCGGCATGTATCCACACAACTTTGATTGTCAATACAGTAGAATTTACCTACTCGGTACGCGGAATCATCGATCAACTTATTGACTTTCTCTGACCGTGTTTTGGCATTTCTCATAAATATTATAACCGAAAGTGATGGGTTGTCATCTTAAATTTGAATATAATATTATAAGCAAGGCTTAAAAAAGGTTAATGGCTCTTTACAACATCTTGTATACTTGTGAGATTTAACACTGCTGCGAATATCATCTCTGGAAATTCTATAATATCTGGAGGCTTATTCTTGGCAATTATTTTGGGATCTAAGCAATAGACTATTTCAATTTTTTAAAATATTAAAATATATAGGTAATCGTGTTTATAATGGGGTTGGTTATCAGTGTTCGGTACATCATACATCACATACATCATATATGATGTTACATCAACACCAACATCAAACATCAACATCATATATGATTCAAAATATTTTTCGTGATGTTTGATGTAGAATTTTTGATGTAGCGTTTTCGGCGTTGATGTGAAAAAAATACATCAATTTAATTTTTTTCGCCAAACGTTAAAATGTTTCAAAATTAGACGAAACTGAATGAGAAAGCACTTCCTCAACCTTACTTTCAATCAGTTTGGTCATCAAGACCATTTTTAAAAAATTTGGACGAAAAAAGTGGTGTGTAAATTTTTGCACGTCGGAAAAACAAAAAATAAATTGATATTTGATGTGATGTTTGATGTGATGTATGATGTATGATGTTGATGTAAACATCATCTTGAAAAATGTGATGTGTACATCAACATCAAACATCAAAATCGTTTTGATGTAAGTTTGATGTTGATGTGTACATCATACATCACGAAAAAAATTGATGTACCGAACACTGTTGGTTATTCATCTAAGTGGTTCTGGAATTAAAAAATGGGGAAATAATATATTACAACTATTCACTGCTTTCATCTAATGCTGCTAGGCTACATCAGATTAAGGCGAATTATAAGAAAAAGTTCGCTTTGAGAATTTTATGAATGTTTTTTTTTTCTCTTGATAAGGCCATAATGGCTATACATAATTAATTTTTCTTCGTGAAGTGATATAATTTGTTTGTGACTTTGTGATCTTTGATCTTTGATTTTGGATCTTGGATCAATCGGCTCAACCGCAAAAAATTGTAACATATATTTCATTAGTTTCATCGAATAAAAATTAGATGAGTCTAAAAAAAAATTTGAAGTCGACCCAACTATATTGTCGACTGCCGGAATAACTACTTGATTTTGAGTCCTAGTAGAAGGGGACTTCAAGGTTTTTTTTTCTTATTAGGAAAGAAAACCAATAAGTCAATTGTGAGAAAGACAACTTATTACAAGTCATTCTCATCTCCCTTCCTAAAAATTGCTACGATCTCCAACCTTGGAAATGCTTTGGCTACACTCTAAATCTTTTGGGGGTATTGTTAAGGTATTGTAACTACAATTGAAAATGGAAAACGATTGTTACTACAATATGCTATTGTAATTTTTAATTGTAATATACAATATGGTATTTTAAGCCTATATTGTAACAAGGAAAACTAAGGAAAATACTTGTTACAATATGTATATTGTAATCCCTAAAATATGGTATTGTAATCCTAATTTTAAATATCGTTGCAGTATAAAGTTTACAATACGGTATTGCAATTTTATAAAGCTTTTCTTTGGGGGAACCGTTTCGCTACCTTTCTTGTTCCAGACTCCAAACGTAAAAAAATAAAACAAATATAACTGTCTGATTGTGCATTTATTAACGAATTAGTAAGACGTAATCTGGGAAACATATTTTTTTACAATATAATAACAAAATAATTACACAAACTCACTTTTTAACCTTAAACTGTCAATATTGGATTAAGGAGCTCAGGAAGCAGTAGATGGACTTATTGGTTGGGATGCTTGTAAACAAAATGTCCAAAGAATTCAAACACAGGGAATGTCAATTTAGGGCGAATAGCGAAAAAAGTGAAAAAGAAGAGATGTTACATAAATTTATTTTTGATAGTCAACCCATAAAGAAATTGAATATTGGTCTACAAGGGGGAGAAACCCGTGCAGCTCGTTCAGCTCATTAAAAACAAGAAGGCTCGTCTGTTGTTGATGGTCGGATTTCTTCTACAGGAATAAATTAAAATCTCTATTTTTTAAAATGAAACATTGTGCAAGTTAATTAAATAAAATATGAATTGGAATCTATGTAATACCCCCAAAACAGGCAAACCAATCATCAAGATTATCCTGGTTGCGTCTTTATTTCATTCTTGTAATTTTCCTAACAATAAAGGGAAATATTATTCAAACTTTAATTCCAGTCAGCTCATCTCGTTACCGAAACGTAGTATCTACGTAGATTTTGCAGGCTATGACTGAAAGACATAGGGCTAGTCCGGATAGATATCTACGTAGATTTTACGTTTCAGCTACGAAATGTTGTGACTCTGATTTATAAGTAGATAAGCAGTATGAAGTAGTACCTGTTGGTGAAGCATTTGTAGTTGAGCTGGAAAAATTAGACCTGCTTAAAAAAAAATATGACGATCTTCTTGAATAAGCGATAATCAATACATAGATTTACATTGGAGGTATTGGCTTTAAAGTTTTGTAATTTCGTTGGTTTGTACGGTTGTACCTTTGTCAATTTGGCTCCGAAATTAAGTTGTGAAGTTGAACCCGAGTTCGGATATACACCACCACTTTGAAGTCATCAAACACACTTAATTTGTAAACGCCTCTACATACACATAAAGCCTCCACCTTCGCAAGAATTAAGTTGATCTGTCACCCCACTACAACAAGACAAAAATGGTCGCTTCCCAGCCAGCACAAAACGTTTATTTAACGTAGTTTTTATGCTACCAAGAAATCGTGTGTTACGTGGTTGTAGTAACGTACGATTTACGTGGTATTATACGTGTCTAACTAAACTAAAAAATTTTCAATTTTTAAAGGATCTCCGGTAACGTAAAATTTACGTGAGCATCTACGTAATCAATTAAACGAAAAATGTTCAACTTTTATAAGAAACTCATTTACGACAATTTTACGTTGAAAGTACGTGGTGACTTTAACATATTATTAGCTCAATTCAATGGAAAAATGCGATGTTCATACATGTAATATTTACGTTACATGTACGTTTTCATACGTAACTATTTAATGCTTAGCTCTTCATTGTACATCATTTAATAATATGAAAAAATTATTAAATAATCTTCTACTGCAACATGTACGAAAATAAATATAGTCCCATAGAGGAATATGCGATTGCACTTCGACAGCATCTAAAATATTGTACATCATATGTCGTTCAATAATTTTATAACTGCTATAATTAATACAGCATAATACACATTTTAAAATTTAAATGTTTCCTCATATTGCGGGGTTGCATCATTTTTACAGAATATATATTTTTTCAGAATATAACTTTTTTCATAATAACTAATTTGATAATATTGAGCGCACCAGTAGAATGGATGATGGAAGATGTTGTGCTTACGCCGTTGTCCGTCGTCGATTCATCTTCAGATTCTTTTGATTGTTCACCTTCATCCAATTCCGAAAGAATACTAATATCATCCCATTTACCTGAAGCCAGTTCTTTGTCACGCTGACAGTTGAATTTTCTCTTAGCATGCCTTGGTCCAGGATCTTTCTTTAAGTATCTTTTTGGTGAATCGCGATTACCCTCCATCCTCTTTAATCTACAACTGAATTGCTTCGAGTTATAGCAAAGTCACACTTAATTAAACAATAAAACTCATGACAGCACACTGCTCGGCAGCAAGCGACGAACGAATAAAATAAAATAGGATATTCATTTTATAACTATCGGGCAATTTTAGAAATGCGGAAATTTAGAAAACCGGAAAAAGCGGTATTGAAAAATTCATTCATTTTATAACCATCGCTGAAATTTTAGAATTCCGGAAATGTGTAACAATATTAAGAATTAAAAAATTAGGTAACTTCATTTTTCCTATCAGAAGTAATTAATTACAGCACACGAATTTGTTCAAAAAAAATTTTCCGGATTATACCTTTTCCAGTATTTTTCTATAATCGTGTTTTTATTTCCGAGTACCACGAGCTAGCTCTAGCCCTTTAAAACGGGCGAGGAAGGTAGAGTAGAATCGGAGGGGATACTATCTCATCTCGGTAATCATTGTCTATCGACATTTCACGTCCACCAAGTGAACGCGTGTTGGGACGAGAAGTTAAACCAGTAGAATCGCTATCAACATTTTTGGGAGATGCCGGAAGAGACATGATAATGCGTCCTTTTGAATTTGATTCCCTGAAATTGAGCCGATAAATATTTTCAAAAATCAAATTTGAAATCGAAAGTATGTAGCACTTTTTTTCTTTGTTGGCAAAATGTGCGCAAGCACTGTTGTCAATATAACAATAATATAAGCGCATGAAAAAGGTGACACGCTTACATCTTATTATGTAAAATCGGTAAAACAAGCGAGGAATTTAAGTTTCAATATTTATAAAAATCTAATCTTATTGCCTTAAATTTTTTTCACTGATAATTGTGATAACATTTTAATATATTGGCATTAAAAAAAATTTCAGTTTACTGTTTTACCAAATTTTTCGAAGATTTTTGTGTGTTTTACCATCGATATTCATAAAGTAAAATAGAATGATGTTTTATTGTATTGTGTTTCCGGCATTACCATTTCATTCATAGCGGCAAATGAGAGAAAACATATAATTATGATCGGAAAATTTAAAAAATAATGAACCAGGTTAATTCAGAAATTACATGATTCAATTATTATTCATGGAATTTGAAAATATTGGAATTGGAGAGACAACGTAAGAGTCACCGATGAATGGATACGATTCCTTTAACTTCACACACTTGCATTTCACATCTTCAATTCGATGAGAAGACAAATTGGGATCTAAATCGCTTACCTTCCAGGTCCCAATGTGACTGGAGGGAAATGGATAATGGAAATAGTCATCATATTTCCTAAAACGGTGTCCAAATAGAATAAGCTCTCCTCTCTCGGTTTTGAATACATTTGAAATGCAAAAAATCTCGTTCGTATTCTGAATTCTAACCGTGTTGTGGGGATGGGAAATCCCAAGTCCAATAGGGCCACAAGTTACCTTACGGTAAGATGTGCCAGGGATGGGAC
This sequence comes from Chydorus sphaericus, assembly GCA_030141595.1. Classification (NCBI taxonomy): domain Eukaryota; kingdom Metazoa; phylum Arthropoda; class Branchiopoda; order Diplostraca; family Chydoridae; genus Chydorus; species Chydorus sphaericus. The sequence goes on along the minus strand of CM057934.1, from coordinate 2,729,830 downwards.
AATCAAAATCTTCGGGGACGTAGATATCAGATTGGTTTAAGGAGAAAGAAAAGAAAAGATTGATGCTTCTGTTACTCGATGGTCGAGCATTGTTTGAATGAGCACTGTTTCGCCTTAGTTCGTCTACGCGCTTTACTGCCTGTTCTAATTCGTTGGTATAACTAACCACTAAAGCCTTAATAGTTTGTAAGTGGTTCTCATTTGCATAACATGAGAATTCATAAAGAGGACGATCAAAGAATTCGGTATCATCAGGGACATGGATGGAATTATGGACATTATAAGATATGAAATGCGATCCATAATAGTCATCTTCAGCGGCCTCCGTAACAAATTGGTTTAGGAGCCGTTTGCAGGATTCAATCACCTGTTCCCCCCCTGAAGAGTTCTTCGTCGCCAAGGATGCGAACGGCAGTATGCAGTAGAAGGTAGTGGTCGTAGAAGCGCCGTGTTTTCTCTTCCATAAGTAGGGCCTCTTTAAATATTATAGGACCAGCGTGATGCAAAATAAAATGTAGCTCTGTTCCCTTAAAACGGCACAGATCTCGTAAGCCCCTAGGATGTCTTCGAGCAAACTCTAAAGGGATGTCGCCATTCAAGCTGACTAAATGATCAGATATCATTTCTACCTATGAAAATAAAATAACATTTTTATGTTTTAATTTCCAAAAATATATAATCACTATTATAAGTTCAACTATTGATATTGTAATTAATTTCAGTTTTCTAAAGAGTGCTTAAAATTTTTATGTTTTATTGGATATTGATATAAGAATTGACCAACGCAGGTAAAGAGGACGGTAAATTAGTCGGTAAATAAACCGGCATACATGTCGGTATATATTGGTTTGGAAACTATAGTTATAGTAGTCGGTAATCTCAACATGAAAGGATCATTCTGATGTATTTTGTATAGTTATTTAATTATTAGCGAACATATAAATTAGCGTACGTTTAATGAAGTTAAGATGCCTTTTTTATAGCATAACGATATCACAGAATGAAGTATTTTTAACGTTACATACTTGTTGCTTCTTTAGTCTAGCATTGGTATTCTTTCCAGTAGTGAACCAAAGGAGGATTTTTTTTTGAAGACCGATGTCGAATAGATGCATAGGCTCTGACGGAACAGCCTTAACGATGTCCAGCGATTTTAGCTTCGTCAGAACCGATAGGGGTCCAGTGTGGTGATGCTCTGGATGGTTCCTTTGCCGGTAATCAGCATCGGTTCGTTCCGGTGCATTAACATCCCTGAACGTAGTGCGCCCGCGTCTTTCTCCGTCCTTTCTTACATAAATGCCGACGACCTTGCATTTGTGGCAACCATGAGTCCCATTGTGGCTAGCTATCTTCAATGCGGCAGCCCTTGCCGGGGCATCAGCTAATACCCCATAAACTTTAAACGGGATTTGCCTTTCTCTGTATAATCATATTTTTTTTAATTATTTAAATATATATATAAATAATTTTAATGATTTAGAGCTGATTCGAATCAAATTGAAATTAATTACACAAGAATTACCGGAAGGGAAACCCCAACGTTTCTAGAAGAACACATTCATCTACAGTGTAGATAAGAAGGTCATTGAAATCTTTCGGCTCCGCATCTCCTTCATAAATTCCAACTGTTGCAACCTGTTTGCAGTGTCGTGGCGTTCTCTATGAAACACATATATTAAATAAATACAATTTAATACATAAGAAGCTAACAATGATTCAAATTTGCATTTTTATTATCTATTAGGTCTAGATGCTATATAATAACGAAAAAAATTAAAAAAATAATTATCATTCCACTCACTAAACTTGCTGTGACAGGAACGAATTTTTTTTTTGCGCTTTTATAAAGGGGCATCCCATCGAAACTTAAATAAATCTCGATGATTTCTGGATAATTAGGGAGATTTAAGCTTTCCAATATAGTTGTCAATCCTGGAACAACTCCAAAATGGTAGTAGCGACCAGGCGGGACTTCTTTGATGTCGATTACTTTTCGCATTGATTTTAAAAGTGTCCGAACATCTTTTGGAAGGAATCCCATGAAGGGATGAAGGATATGTAGCAGTTCGGTAGCGTGAGTCTGGCGGATCTTATTTCTGACGACCCAGTCAGCAAGATCTTTCTTCAATAAACCATCGGGAGACAGGTCAGTCGCGTTAGAATGGGCTTCTAAAGCATCCAGATTGTGCATGAAAGAAAAGTCGAGATCGGCTAATTCATCCGCAAGATCAGAATGATCTGACTCACTCTCCTCATCGTTCGAATCACGATCCCGTTCATCGACCAATTCTTCATAGTCCTTTTCATCAAAAAACGACCAACCGGACGACAACGACGCGGAATCTATTTAACCATGCGCATACAAACAATTATATCAAAGATTCAAAGCGCTTTTCAATATAGAGGCTTAATATGAGCGGTTGAACATACCATGGTCGTTGTCAGAGGTGGTATCCAAAGTTCCGTCATAAATAGATGATGGATTATTGTCCACATTTTCACCATCGTTATCTGACAATGGTTTTTGCTGTGATGTTTCAACTAATTCAAAAGTAGCGGCAATTTCTTCAGAAAGTTCTATAGACATTTCTTGCTGATCCGAGGAAGAAGAATGCTGATGGTCATCGTAAGTTTCAATAGGCGGCTGACATAGAGGAACATGCGATTGTCCTTCGACGGCATCTAAAATATGATGCATCATGTCGTTCAATAATTTTATACTGGTAATAAATAATACGGCATAATCCACATTTAAAAATCTAAATTTTATAATTAATTTCTTGGTTTTCTATCCATGAATCTAAATTATTTACCTTTTTTTATTTAAAATGAAAGAAATTTAAATAATATATTTTTTACTGATAATTATAATAGTGCGCTTTGATCATATATATCAACATAACAAAATATATATCAACTACGAACTATTCAAAAGATTATTGTTGATATTTCAGCACAAAAAATTAGGCGGAAAATCGGTAATTGAAATAGTTATACGTTAAAATAAAGGCTATATACCAAAGCTCATCTTGTCATATTGCGGAATTGCATTATTCTTACGGAATAATTTTTTTTAAAGAACTCAATAACCTTTGATAGAATTGGTGGTGTCCGTAGAATAAATGATGGAAGAAGGGTTTACGTCGCCATCCGTCGTCGATTCATCTTCCGATTCTTTTGATTGTTCACCATCATCCAATTCCGCAATAATATCATCCCATTCACCTGAAGCCAGTTCTTCGTCACGCTGACACTTCAATCTTCTTTTAGCATGCCTTGGTCCAGGATCTTTCTTTAAGTATCTTTTTTGTGGATCGCGATTACTCTCCATCCTCGTTAATTTACAACTGAATTGCTTTGAGTCATAGCAGTTAACACTAAATTAAAGAATACAACTAACGACAGCGCGCTGCTCTCGCACTGCTCAGCGGCAACCGACCAACGAATGAAGAAAATAATTTGAAATTCATTCATTTTATAACCATCGGCACAATTTTAGAAATCCGGAAAACAATGATGAAAATTCATTCATATTATAACTATCGATGAAATTTTAGATTTCCGGAAATTTGTAATAATTTTGAGAAAAAAAGTTACGTAACTTCATTAAGCAACTTTCAGAAGTTATTTATTACAGCACACAAATTTGTTAAAACTTTTTATTATTTCCGGATTATTATTGTAACTGTTTTTTCCGTATTTTTCTATACGAGAACGACGATCAATCGAGTTTGATTATATAGCAATGATCACGCACTAGCTCTAGCCCTTTATAACGGGCGAGGATGGTAGCGTAGAATCGGAGCAGGATTCATCGGAATCGGGAGCTAGTAACTCGGTTGCGTTTAAATCATCCTGGTTGTCATCGTCTATAGCAATTTTTCGTCCACCTTAAAAAACCGCAAGTAAATTGTCGAAGTCATTAATTTTAAAAATAATAGTCTAGCTTATATTGTATTCAATTTACCAAAGTAATAATGTTCATCATGTAAGATGCAGTCATCAGGCGGAATTCTTTGCCCATAATCATCTTCAAGTGTGCCGATCGATAAAGAAGAATTTTCGTTGAGTTGATTTCCTAATAGTAATAAGGAACCAATTTAAAACTATTATTTTTTAATTTAATCGAAATTTTTTATAATAACCTTGCTGGGGTGTGCTGTATTCATTTAACTCTTTTAGATTAAGAGCGGAAGATAGTTCCTGGTTTTCCATATGCAGGGATCTGTTTTTTTCCTCCAATTTTTTAATAATGTTTTCATAGTGAATAGTATTTGAATTGCTTTCTTGTACAAGTTTTTCATGATTTTCACAAATGTTTTCAAGAAACTTGAGCGCGCCAATAACTTGAGACCTCAGAACCTTAACTGGGGCACCCTGAGCCATAACTTTTTTAAACTCTTCTTCAATTACACCCGACCTGTCATACACTTCGTCCAAAAGTGAACGCGTGTTGGAATGAGAAGTTGAACCAGTAGAATCACTATCAACATTTTTGGGAGATGACGGAAGAGACATGATTTATGAGTTGTTTCGAATTTGATTTACAAAAAATCGATAATATTTAAAAAATCAAATTTGGAAATCAAAATTATGGAGCACTTTTTTTTTCTTTGTTGACTAAACATGCGCAAGCACCGTTGTCAATATATAAAATTATGACCACATGAAAAGGTGATACGCACTCAAATGTGTTATATAACTAAAACGAACGAGAAAATAAAGTTTATATATTTTTAATCTAAATTTATTCCCTATAGTATTTTAAAAAATGTTAAATTTGACAACATTTTTAATACTTAGACTATTGGCAACGTCGTAACGAAACAAATGAAGAGAGAAAAGAAGAAGAAGGGGGTAGTTTAATGGCGGCTGATGGTGTGCGACGTGCAAAAAACCTCGAACGGAATTATACTTTTGAAAAAGTGCGTATTTCCATTATCTTTTTCCTTTATTTTTATTTCCATAAGGTCAATACGGAGGATCTATTTAGATTTAGAGAGATTTTACTTCATTGCTTCCTACCTATTCAATATTTTTTTAGCACGCGTCTTCCTATGGTTGATAACCTATACTGACCCATTAATGATAATCACGTGGCTGTTTAAAACAATCTTTCTCGGCAGTGACTAGTTTTATAAGATGTATATGGTGTCTTCATTTCATTATAAAACGTTTAAATAGTTTCCAGCGTTAGACTGTTGCCACGACTTTATCTTTTTTTCTTTCTCTCTTTTATAGTGGCGAGTTCATTCGTGGTGTCCTTGATATCAACAGCTCCAATCAGTGTGGATCTCAGATGTCTGCCCGGATATCCGAGTTGGTATATCACGGTGTTAAAAAATGGATTCACCATCAGGAAGGAACCGTGTTCCTTCCCCCTGATAGAGAACTGGCGACTGCTTTGAAAAACGGATGGGATGTGAATTATGAGTCTTGGCAATATTACTACTGTAGAGTATTGAGCCCAGAATATGGTAAAGATATTTTTTAATTTAAAAATCTGATTATATTTAAATCATCACAATTTAATACTCATTTTGGATTTTATAGATGACTTTAATAAGGCTATACAGATGGAAAAACTAGCTGCTGATAAAGGTTACAACCTTTTCATGTATGCGGATTGCGAGAAAAATGGCACTCGTTATAACAAAGGAGTTCCTGCCAATCCTTTCTTCCCGTCATTGCCACTGCCTCATCCACAAACTCCTTTGCAAGAGAGTTCCATTACGACCTCGCCATATCAAAGTCTCACTACTGATGCTGCTACAGTTAGTGCTCACCACTTGATTCCATCCGGTTTACCAGAGCAGCATGTGATGGTACGTCATAATAATTTTTTTTCAGTATAGTTGTTGCACGTAAAAAATTATTTGATTTCATTTTAAAATTAACCATATGTAGATACCACCAAATTCTTCTTCTCAATTGATTGATACTCATCAAGAATCTTCCACCAGCCCAGAACATTCGGATGCTCACGTCACTTTCGATGGGAGAGATATAAGCTCTCGCAGACCTTTTATAGGATCCGGGTCCTCTTCTCCTACGGAACCCACCGCCAACTCTTTAAGCCGAGCATCTGGAAGCGGAACGGCCGCTACCAACTCAGGAGCTCATTCATCTTCTTCGAGTGATACCAACGCTCAAAGTAAAAAAAAAAAAATTTCGAATATAATGTGCACACTTTCAGTTTGCAATTATTTTTTTTCTTTGTTTTTCAATTAAAATTTTTTGTATTTAAATTTATTTGTATAAATATTGGAATCAGAAAAAATGTTATATTAATTTTTTTTGTAAAATACTCATTAAGGCGTACTCATTTAAATTTTCAGGTAAACGACAGAAGAACGATCGTGAACAAAGTAGCAAGGCTAACAAGCTGATCGACACATTCCTCGAGTGCAAGGAGATGTGTAAGGAGGCACGCGACGCTAGCAATTTCGCCAAGGAGGGCCTGCAAGCTATTAGGCAACATCAGCAGGAGGCCACAGCTGTTGAAAGCGCTAAAATTTCCATTGGTAATCTTCCCACTACTACTCCGGAAGAGTTTGAAAAGTTGGAAAAAACTTTGAAGGAAGGAGCACCAGCCGTACGACAATATTTTGTAAGTATCTTTTTAACAAGCGATTTCTGAGTCGCGGAGAGAGAAATTCCCCTATTTTGGTGGGACACGGAAAGTTGTCTAAATCCGGAATCATGTTTAGGATCATGAAATAGACCTCATTCGACGCGGAATTCAATTTCGAGTCGAATGGCGTAAAGTTTATGTTAATACAAGATACCTGTTACGAGATTATCGGCTAAAACCGGGGACACTTTTGTACTTTTTAAAATTAATTGTGCCTCTTTGACATCGTTTTTCTCCCACTATAATTGAGGAATAAAAAAAGTAAAAATATGGGATGAAAGACCGTTCTTTTATCTACAACCCACTTTTTTTCTTTTTTGAAAAGTTAATTCCTGAGCTAGATATAAAAAGAATAGTGAGACACTAGTTTTGTAACTTTTTTTTCTCGTTTCCGTCGATCTCCCCTGCGCTGCCATTGGCCAGATTTTTCGCGCGGTTTAGCTCAGGTACGGACGCTTAAGAGAGAGTAAAACCGCGCGAAAAAACTGGCCAATGACAGCGCAGGGGAGGTTGACGGAAAAGAGAAAACAAAGATGCAAAACTAGTGTCTTACTATTCTTTTTATATCTAGTTCGGGAATTAACTTTTCGAAAAAATAAAAAAGTGGGTTGTAGATAAAAGGATGGTCTTTCATCCCGTATTTTTACTTTTTTTTATCCCTCAATTTTAGTGGGAGAAAAACGATGTTAAAGAGGCATGACTTTTCAGGAAAAGTTCCAAAGTGTCCCCGGTTTTAGCCGATTATCTCATAACTGGTATGTTATATCGGCTCAAACTTTACACCAATCGACTCAAAATTGAATTCCGCGTCGAATGGAGTCTATTTTATTACCCTAAACATGATTCCGGATTTAGACATTTTTCCGTGGCCCACCAAAATAGGGGAACTTTTCTCTCTTTCGCTCAGAAATCGCTTGTTAAATATAACGAAAAATAAATTCATTTTTGGTTGAAATAATTATTTTAAAATTTGAGTTATGATTGAAATAATTATAAAACTAAGATTAAAATAGTTATCCCGCAACCATAGTCGGTAACGGTCCAGTTTGAGCATCGAGAGTGAGAGGGACAGAGTGAACTGGGTTAACATTATAGCGTAGAGTTTCAGGGTGGCGTTGTTGTTGCTTTAAATGTTATCAGCTTTATTATATTTCAGAATTTGATTTTTATTGTTATTTTGCGGGAGTTCCGTCCATGGGTTATTTGCTATCTAAATGTGCTCCTTTTTGCAAGAAAATTTTCTCTCTACGGTTAGATAACATTTACTATATTGGTTTTTAAAAAATGTAATTGAATATGGTAGAATTATATAGCGCTAATATATTAATATAGCGCTCTAGCCTAGTAGATTGATAAGCAGCCGACGGCACGATTTACTCACGCTTTAAATAAAAAACTTAATAATTGGTCTTGCTTGTGTAGTCGCCTTGGAATAACTTGACTCAATATTTTTGTATTAGTTGCGGTCGAAAAAAAAAATAAATTTTCTACATTTCAAATAGGTTAACGTTATTATGAACGTTGGAGGAGAAGAGATCAAAACTGCCAACAACAAGGCCTGGCTAAAAGTGGCCAGTCCTCAAGTTCTGGCAAAGTACAATTGGGCCGGAACTAAGCGCAAGGACCGTGCGGAAAAAGGGAAACTCAAGAAAGCCGTCAAGGATTTGAAAATTACCGAGCTGCTTTACGGTATGCAACCTTAATCTATTAATTTATGGCATTTTTATCTGAAGGTGTTCCTTCTTTAATTTAGAAGCACTTCACCAGACTCGGGCTGCCAGTGGGAATTAGACCTTTGAAAGGTTCAAAGGCCATTCACAAGACAATATCAAGTCGAAAGACAAAAAGTTTCCCGTTGCCCCACTGAATGGAGAACCATTGGAACGAAATGGAGCAGGCGGAGCAGTGCAGATGCAACCAGCAGCTGCTGGTGGACGGAACAATGCTGCTGACTGACGGAACAATGCTGCTGGTGGACGGAATGATCCAGCAGACAGTGATCAAGAAAACTGAAGCGTCTCGTATTCTTTTTGCCTCTTTTTAATTTAAACAGAGAAAAGAGTGAACGATTTTAAATTGATTCTGAAGCCGTGCCTCTATGTAAACAAAATGTGCATATTCGGTTACAGTGACACATTATTTGTATTGCATCATGTTGTTTTAATCAAGGAATTGTGATACCTTTTCTGTATGTACAGCCTTGAGCGTTGCGTATTAAGGCTATTTATGTATCGGAGCGTGAATAATTGAAAAGGAAATTACAACTAATAATTCTGATAATTTTACGTTTATTCTTCATTTTATTTTTACCGTGAATAGAAGGTTATTAAAAATCAATGGATCAATAATTATTACATAATTTCATTTTATATGATGGTTCAACAAGCTACGTAGGAAAAACGTCAAAGGAACGTTCAATTTAACCTTTCATTAGGAATCCTTCGCTAACCTACGTACGTGGAAGATACGTAAAAACAACGTAAAATTGGAAAGAAATCCAGAAAAAATGGTAGTAATTCCCGATCGTAATAGTAACGTAGAAATAACGTTCGCTTCACACGTTCCTAAATTTACGTTTAGGACCTGGACATCTACACGTTCCAAAAACTTAAAAGTTACGTTGCTCAACTACGTTTTGGTAACTTGTCGCAACCATATATTTTACGTAAATAAAACGTTGGTGTGCTAGCTGGGTTGTGTCAAAGTTCCGGACTTCCAATTAGCGGCTGCTACAGAGGGTCTTTACTAAACAGCAGTAAAGTGGTGTCAACATTTATCCCTAGTCTTAAAGTAGTCGTAACAAATTAAGTGCTACTAATTAAGTCCATTTAGCACAGTTGGTTGAGCGACAGATTCACCGCCACGATCTAACTTCGGAGACACGCGTTCAAACCCGAAGCAAGCCAAAAAATTTTATTCTCCAGCTATAGAATAAGTCCACTGTAAGAATATAATGCGGTGAGAAGGTTGACATATTGTATCTAACAATAATAAATGTGTTCATATTTAAGAAATATAGCCATGTTAACGTAAAATATCCCTGTTGTAATTTCAATTGTAAGAAAAATAGATTGTAAGGCCCTAAAATAGGGTATTGTGGAATCAATTGTTAGGTCTTACAATACCCAAAAGATTTAGGGTGTACGGTTGTTGTATGTATTACTTGTTGTAGTAATTACCTACAAATAATAAATCCTATACCTCACATAATTCGATTCTCTTATTGTAATTTTTAACTTTATGGACTGGCAGGCGAGACAATAAGATTTTTTTATTATAGCATATGGTGAATAAAAAAAAATTAAATCTTCATTCCCATCAGCATCATGAACGGCCGAAAACTATTATAGTAGAAGAATATCGGCCTTTAGTCGTAGCTATAATGATCAGCAGAAGAGCAGCTTTTGGCTAATGTTGACCCTTCAAATCACAAACGAAGTTGAATAATAAGAATAACATAAAAGTGAAATAAAAAAATTAATGGATGTGGATTTTCTTTATAACATTTTTTTTCGTATGATATTTGAATAGATAGTAATTTTAAACACCAAAGAATAATTAATTGAATGTTCGATTATTCTTAAGTGCCAAGAATGAAATTAATAAAGAAACTAATATTGTTTGGATCAATAATATTATTAAATTTGTCAATTTGATTATGGGAAAAAAATAAGTCGGCTAAAACTTAATTGTCATTTGTCGATTTTGACGGATGTTTCCACTTTTACTTATTGGCAAGATATAGACTTATTGAACGTCCCACAGCACCATATGTAGATATATATATATATGCCTTTAACACATCTGGGGAAAAGTAGAATCAGCTGAGTTCTTTTTGGGTTGGAGTATACGTAAACGGTGAAAGTCGTCGTATAACATTATATCGTTAATTAACGCTATCTTTATAATAACACGTTATTATTTTAACTATGATAGTGTATAAACTGTTTTTCGTGGAACTTACACTAACATGAGATTCAAATAACAATAACAACATTCAATGTTGAAAAAGAAAAAGAAATGGCAAAACGAAAAAAATTTATGGATTGAAAAAGGTATAAGCGGTTTGCAGAAATATATATATATGTGTGTGTGTGTGTGTGCGTGTTTGTGTGTGTGCTGTTAGTTCTACACAAAATTACAAACTTACAATCAAAATGAAAAAAATTAAACTAATGTAAATTATTATTATTCTCTTTTCAACAAAACTATAATTTTAAAAAAATATGTTACTTCCTTACACTTCCTTCCCTGCGCTTCCTTAGAGTGAATTCGTTTTTTTAAGGGAGAGGTAATTAAACTCACACATATAACCGACGCCTTCAAATCTATATCCTCTGTTCAATTTCGTTTTAAGATTTTTCAAAACTACATGCAAATAAATAAACTATTGAATTTATATACTTTGAAAATCAAAAGATAGTATATAAAATTATCATGTCCAATTGATAAGATAGGGTACCATATTGCATTATGTCCAATTGTCCATCGCAGTCTGATGGCTATGTTTTAAGGCCGTCACACACGTGTGTTAAATTCATAACATATAGTTAATAGGAACGAATGAACGATAATACTACTGGAACAAAGTGACTGTAGCCAATGATTGAATGAATAATTAAACCCAAATTTTGTGACATCTTCGAAAAAGAAAAGGGCGGATCTGACGCATTTTATTAAAAACACACCACCTATGAACACACTAATGGAGTATTCACAAAGATAAATAAAAGCTTGTATTTTAGGTCTATTTGAAAATGCAATCAAATAAAAATGTGTCCGGCAGTATCATCCGTGCGTGCCGCACCTTTTTTCTCCACATATATTTATTATGCATTCTTCACTCCACTCCTCTTGAGTCTTTTTGGTCAAAAATACAAAGTATTTTATCGAAAGTGATAAAAGTGTATTACTTTCTTATTTTATTACTTTTGTATAATGTAAAAAAGTTTTTCGGAAGATCTGGCAATGTGGAGTTGAATGCTAGCGATTGTTTATTTTTTTCGAGGGAATTTGCTGAAGTAGAGGAATTGAGGAAATGCGTTGTGGACGCAGTTCAGATTATAAGGGAGTGGCAGGCGTGAACAACCAGTCAGAGGAGTCAGACACTGTTTTTCTTCTGGCGCGTTTAAAGAGACCTACATACCTAATTCAAACGGTGAGTTCATTAAAATATAGTATTTTAAAACGGTCAACTAGTTTTTTAATGATTTTTACTAATTTATTTAAATCTTGGCCGAATACTTAAATTGCAAACTTTCTTTCTGATTCAAGATTAGTAATATAGACTTTATTCCAGATGGATCGGGTGTATAAGTAGAAAAGTAGCAGCGGCGGTTGTTCCATGTTGTCGGGGTGGACCAGTAAGCCGCTGCTATTTTGCTTGACGGGATCATATGAATTTATAAGTCAACACAGTTTTTCGTCTACAGGGTGTTGCCATGGTAACATGCTACAGACGAAAAAAGTGTTTACTTGTCAAATTCATATGATCCCGTCAAGCAAAATAGCAGCGGCTTACTTGTCCACCCCAACACTACGAATCAACCGCCGCTGCTACTTTTCTACTTATTTACCCGATCCATCTGGAATAAAGTCTATATTTTACTCTTGTATAGACTAATTTTTGAAAATAGTCAAAGTTGCAATTCCATTGGTAAAATATATGTTTAAAATCCTATTTGCTTCTGCTATGAAATACCGCGTAGATCCAATGACTGATTGGGAATCGACTTAGTATAATTGGCCAAGACTCAAGAGTCAAGAGCAGTTGAGTGAAGAATACGCACAGTTTAGTCACCGCTTATAGTGTGTGAAAAGGGCGCGGCACGCACGATACTGCCGGAGTCTGAACACATTTTTATTTGTTTGAATTTTCAAATAGACCTAAAATACAAGTTTTTATAGTCACGCTTCGATTTAACAAGTGCTGAGTAGTGTTTTCATAATGAAAATTATCGTGTATTTTTTTAAAGATATAGTTTACTTATTATTTTTGACCGATTCCTCCTCTCTGATTTATGACCAAACACATCACCACAAATTAATGGATGATACGTCCGATGAAGCATCCAATTTAAGTTCTCAAATCTCTACATCCTACAGGTTGATTATACCAGCTATTACATTTATTGAATAAAAATCAACAGAGACAATGGCTCAGCAAATGAGTGAAAAAGAGGTAACAAGTATTTTTGAACAAGTCTTTGTGTTTTAACAAATTATAATATTAACTATCTGAAACATTTATGTAATTTTCTAAGTATACTTACTTTTACTGTTTATTATATCAGTTGGAGGCAATGTTCGACTCATTGAGAGCAGATAAGGCTGCATTGCGCAACCTTCCAGACTCGGAGTTTTCTGATGCTTACCTCTCTTTTCGACGCAAAGCCGAAACGACGATCCAAACTTTCTTAAAGAGCCAACTCGATTTTGAATATTTACCAGTAGGAAGTGCGCTTTTCTGGTTGGGAGACCAAATAGCCAAAGTGACCCCGGATGTCATTAAAAAACAATTCAATGTCATGATAAATACTCTTTTTGATGGCTCTGAAGGTGTCCAGAATTTGCCTCGTGACCCCACGACGTACACCCTGGATCCAGCGCCCTACAAGCAAATGATGGCCGTAATCATGTCAAAATCGAAGCCCAGTTCAGAGTACATTGACAAGGACACATCTAAAGTCAAAGATCTCTCTAGGCTTAAGAAATTTGCCCAAGGTTCCATTGCGATTGTCGCCGCGTATGGCGTCTCCAAGGCCGGCGTGAATTTGTACCTTTTAAAAGGGATCACAGATATGATTGATTCCATCGACCCCACTGTCGGAAACAGATCGATTAAAAGAGAATTCAGGGATGAGTCGATTGAGGTAAAGAAAACAGGAGCCGTCATCATTGCCTCCTATCGGTACAATTGTGAAGGGGAAATTGACAAGTCTTGCTGCTCGGACAACAGTAAAATTGATTTGGGCATCCATGTGCGCGTCTGGAAGTTCGACACGATGGGCGACTTGAAACAAGAGTATCTTCAAATCAATTGATCAGAAGATCCTAAGAAATGAAAATGATAATACATTAATAACATCGACCAACGAGGTTTTCATCATTATAAGCTTGGATTGTCCCAGCTAGCACACCAACGTTTTATTTACGTAAAATACATGGTGTCGACAAGTTACCAAAACGTAGTTGAGCAACGTAACTTTTAAGTTTTTGGAACGTGTAGATGTCCAGGTCCTAAACGTAACTTTAGGAACGTGTGGAGCAAACGTTATTTCTACGTGACTATTACGATCGGGAATTACTTCCATTTTTTCTGGATTTCTTTCCAATTCTACGTTGTTTTTACGTATCTTCCACGTACGTAGGTTAGTGAAGGAATCCTAATGAAAGGTTAAATTGAACGTTTCTTTTACGTTTTTCCTACGTAGCTTGTTGAACCATCATATAAAATGAAATTATGTAATAATTATTGATCCATTGATTTTCAATAACCTTCTATTCATGGGGGAAATAAAATGAAGAATAAACAGTGTAAAATTATCTGAATTATTAGCTGTAATTTCCTTTTCAGTAATTCACGCTCCGATACATACATATCCTTAATTCGCAACACTGAAGGCTGTACATACAGAAATGGTATCACAATTTCTTGATTAAAACAACATGACGCAATACAAATAATAACGTGTCACTGTAACCGAATATGCACATTTGGTTAACATAGAGGCCAGGTTAACACAAAGGTATTTTCCCTCTTCAGAATCAATTTAAAATCGTTCACTCATTTCTCTGTTTAAATTAAAAAGAGGCAAGAAGAATACGAGACGCTTCAGTTTCCTTGATCACTGTTTGCTGCATCATTCCGTCCACCAGCAGCATTGTTCCGTCCAGCAGCAGCTGCTGGTGGCATCTCCACTGCTCCGCCTGCTCCATTTCGTTCCAATAATGGTTCTCCATTCAGTGGTGCAACGGGCAACTTTTTGTCTTTCGACTTGATATTGTCTTGCGAATGGCCTTTGAACCTTTCAAAGGTGTAATTCCCATTGGCAGCCCGAGTCTGATGAAGTGCTTCTAAATTAAATAAGGAAAACCTTCAGATAAAAATGCCATAAAATAATAATAGATTAAGGTTGCATACCGTATAGCAGCTCGGTAATTTTCAAATCCTTGACGGCTTTCTTGAGTTTCCCTTTTTCCGCACGGTCCTTGCGCTTAGTTCCGGCCCAATTGTACTTGGCCAGAACTTGTGGACTGGCCACCTTTAGCCAGGCCTTGTTGTTGGCAGTTTTAATCTCTTCTCCTCCAACGTTCATAATAACGTTAACCTATTTGAAATGTAAAAAAATTATTCTTTTATACGACCGCAACTAATATAAAAATATTGCGTCAAGTTATTCCAAGGCGACTACACAAGCAAGATCAATTAATTTTTTTTCAGTCTAAGCGCGAGTAAATCGTGCCGTCGGCGGCTTAACAATCTACTAGGTTAGAGCGCTATATTAATAAACTAGCGCTATATAATTCTACCATATTCAATTACAGTTGTAAAAAAAACCAATATAGTAAATTTTATCTAACCGCATAGAGAAAATTATATGCACAAATAGGTGCATTTAGTTAGCAAATAAACCACCGACGGATCACCAGCAAAATAGTAATCAAAATCAAATTCTGAAATCAAAATAGCTGATAAAATTTAGAGCACCAACAACGCCGCCCTGCAACTCTACGCTAATGTTAACCCAGTTCTCTCCGTCCCTCTCACTCTCGGTGCTCAAACTGGACCGTTACCGACTATGGTTGCGGGTTAACTATTTTAATATTAACTTTTTATAACTAATTCAATCCCAACTCAAATTGAAATGATTTCTCCAACAATTTTTTTTGTTATATGTGAAAAGGTACTTACAAAATATTGTCGTACGGCTGGTGTTCCTTCCTTCAAAGTTTTTTCCAACTTTTCAAACTCTTCCGGAGTAGTAGTGGGAAGATTACCAATGGAAATTTTAGCGTTTTCAATAGCTGCGGCCTCCTGCTGATGCCGGCTAATAGCTTGCAGCCCCTCCTTCACGAAATTGCTAGCGTCGCGTGCCTCCTTACACATCTCCTTGCACTCGAGGAATGCGTCGATCAGCTTGTTGGTCTTGCTACTTTGTTCACGATCGTTCTTCTGTCGTTTACCTGAAAATTTAAATGAGTACGCCTTAATGAGTATTTTTACAAAAAAAAATAATATAAACATTTTTCTGATTCCAATATTTATACAAATCAATTGAAATACAGAAAATTTTAATTGGAAAAAAAGAAAAAAAAATAATAAAATTGCAAACTGAAAGTGTGCACATTATATTCGAAAAAAAAATATTTTTTTACTCTGAGCGTTGGTATCACTCGAAGAAGATGAATGAGCTCCTGAGGTGGTAGCGGCCGTTCCGCTTCCAGATGCTCGGCCTAAAGAGTTAGCGGTGGGTTCCGTAGAAGAAGAGGACCCGGATCCCACAAAGTGTCTGGGAGAGTTTATATCTCTTCCATCGAAAGTGACGCGAGCATCCGAATGTTCTGGGCTGGTGGAAGATTCTTGATGAGTATCAATCAATTGAGAAGTAGAATTTGGTGGTATCTACATATGGTTATTTTTAAAATGAAATCAAATTATTTTTTTACGTTCCACAACTATACTGAAAACAAAAAATAACTATGACGTACCATCACATGCTGCTCTGGTAAACCGGATGGAATCAAGTGGTGAGCACTAACTGTGGCAGCATCAGTAGTGAGACTTTGATTTGGCGAGGTCGTATTGGAACTCATGACTTCTTCAGTCTGTCCATTCTCTTGAAAAGGAGTTTGTGGATGAGGCAGTGGCGATGACGGGGAGAAAGGATTGGCAGGAACTCCTTTGTTATAACGAATGCCATTTTTCTCGCAATCCGCATACATGAAAAGGTTGTAACCTTTATCTGCAGCTAGTTTTTCCATCTGTATAGCCTTATTAAAGTCATCTATCAAATCCAAAATGAGTATTACATTGTGATGAATTAAATATAATTATATTTTTTAATTTAAAAATATCTTTACCATATTCCGGGCTCAATACTCTGCAGTAGTAATATTGCCAAGACTCATAATTTACATCCCATCCATTTTTCAAAGCAGTCGCCAGTTCTCTATCAGGGGGAAGGAACACGGTTCCTTCCTGATGGTGAATCCATTTTTGTAACACTGTGATATACCAACTCGGATATCCGGGCAGACATTTGAGATCCACACTGATTGGAGCTGTTGATATCAAGGACACCACGAATGGACTCGCCACTATTAAAGAGAGAAAGAAAATAAGATAAAGTCGTGGCAATAGTCTAACGCTGGCAACTATTTAAACGTTTTATAATGAAATGAAGACACAATATACATCTTATAAAACTAGTCACTGTCAAGAAAGATTATTTTAACCAGCCACGTGATTATCACCCATGGGTCAGTATAGGTTATCAACTATAGGAGGACGCGTGCTAAATAAATATTTAATAGGTAGGAAGCAATGAAGTAAAATCTCTCTAAATGTAAATAGATCCTCCGTATTGACCCTATGGAAATATAAATAAAGGAAAAAGATAATGGAAATACGCACTTTTTCAAAAGTATAATTCCGATCGATGTTTTTGGCACGTCGCACACCATCAGCCGCCATTGAACTAACCCCCTTCTTCTTCTTTTCTCTCTTCATTTGTTTCGTTACGACGTTGCCAATAGTCTAAGTATTAAAAATGTTGTCACAATTAACATTTTTTTAAATATTATAAGGAATAAAATTAGATTAAAAATATATAAACTTTATTTCCTCGTTCGTTTTAGTTATATAACATATTTGAGTGCGTATCACCTTTTCATGTGGTCATAATTTTATATATTGACAACGGTGCTTGCGCATGTTTCGTCAACAAAGAAAAAAAAAGTGCTCCATAATTTTGATTTCCAAATTTGATTTTTTTAAAATATTATCGACTTAATTTTAGTAAATCAAATTCGAAACAACTCATAAATCATGTCTCTTCCGTCATCTGCCAAAAATGTTGATAGTGATTCTACTGGTTCAACTTCTCGTTCCAACACGCGTTCACTTTTGGACGAAGTGTATGACAGGTCGGGTGTAATTGAAGAAGAGTTTAAAAAAGTTATGGCTCAGGGTGCCCCAGTTAAGGTTCTGAGGTCTCAAGTTATTGGCGCGCTCAAGTTTCTTGAAAACATTTGTGTAAATCACGAAAAACTTTTACAAGAAAGCAATTCAAATACCATTCACTATGAAAACATTATAAAAAAATTGGAGGAAAAAAACAGATCCCTGCAGATGGAAAACCAGGAACTATCTTCCGCTCTGAATCTAAAAGAGTTAAATGAATACAGCACACCCCAGCAAGGTAATTATAAAAAAATCGTTAATTAAATTTAAAAATAATAGTTTTAAATTGGTTCCTTATTACTATTAGGAAATCAACTCAACGAAAATTCTTCTTTATCGATCGGCACACTTGAAGATGATTATGGGCAAAGAATTCCGCCTGATGACAGCATCTTACATGATGAACATTATTACTTTGGTAAATTGAATACAATATGAGCTAGACTATTATTTTTAAAATTAATGACTTCGACAATTTACTTGCGGTTTTTAAGGTGGACGAAAAATTGCTATAGACGATGACAACCAGGATGATTTAAACGCAACCGAGTTACTAGCTCCCGATTCCGATGAATCCTGCTCCGATTCTACGCTACCATCCTCGCCCGTTATAAAGGGCTAGAGCTAGTGCGTGATCATTGCTATATAATCAAACTCGATTGATCGTCGTTCTCGTATAGAAAAATACGGAAAAAACAGTTACAATAATAATCCGGAAATAATAAAAAGTTTTAACAAATTTGTGTGCTGTAATAAATAACTTCTGAAAGTTGCTTAATGAAGTTACGTAACTTTTTTTCTCAAAATTGTTACAAATTTCCGGAAATCTAAAATTTCATCGATATTTATAATATGAATGAATTTTATCACCCTTTTCCGGATTTCTAAAATTGTGCCGATGGTTATAAAATGAATGAATTTCAACTTATTTTCTTCATTCGTTCGTCGGTTGCCGCTGAGCAGCGCGAGAGCAGCGCGCTGTCGTTAGTTGTATTCTTTAATTTAGTGTTAACTGCTATGACTCGAAGCAATTCAGTTGTAGATTAACGAGGATGGAGAGTAATCGCGATCAACAAAAAAGATACTTAAAGAAAGATCCTGGACCAAGGCATGCTAAAAGAAGATTGAAGTGTCAGCGTGACGAAGAACTGGCTTCAGGTGAATGGGATGATATTATTGCGGAATTGGATGATGGTCAAGAATCAAAAGAATCGGAAGATGAATCGACGACGGATGGCGACGTAAACCCTACTTCTTCCATCATTTATTCTACGGACACCACCGATTCTATCAAAGGTTATTGAGTTCTTTTAAAAAATTATTTCGTAAGAATAATGCAATTCCGCAATATGACAAGATGAGCTTTGGTATATAGCCTTTATTTTAACGTATAACTATTTCAATTACTGATTTTCCGCATATTATTTTTTGTGCTGAAATATCAACAGTAATCTTTTGAATAGTTAGTAGTTGATATATATTTTGTTATGTTGATATATATGATCAAAGCGCACTATTATAATTATCAGTAAAAATATATTATTTAAATTTCTTTCATGTTAAATTTAAAAAAACGGTAAATAATTTAGATTCAGGGATAGAAAAACAAGAAATTAATTATAAAATTTAGATTTTAAAATGTGGATTATGCCGTATTATTTATTACCAGTATA
Organism: Chydorus sphaericus; assembly: GCA_030141595.1. Classification (NCBI taxonomy): domain Eukaryota; kingdom Metazoa; phylum Arthropoda; class Branchiopoda; order Diplostraca; family Chydoridae; genus Chydorus; species Chydorus sphaericus. Next base: position 2,710,338 of record CM057934.1, on the reverse strand, counting down.
AAATTATTGAACGACATGATGCATCATATTTTAGATGCCGTCGAAGGACAATCGCATGTTCCTCTATGTCAGCCGCCTATTGAAACTTACGATGACCATCAGCATTCTTCTTCCTCGGATCAGCAAGAAATGTCTATAGAACTTTCTGAAGAAATTGCCGCTACTTTTGAATTAGTTGAAACATCACAGCAAAAACCATTGTCAGATAACGATGGTGAAAATGTGGACAATAATCCATCATCTATTTATGACGGAACTTTGGATACCACCTCTGACAACGACCATGGTATGTTCAACCGCTCATATTAAGCCTCTATATTGAAAAGCGCTTTGAATCTTTGATATAATTGTTTGTATGCGCATGGTTAAATAGATTCCGCGTCGTTGTCGTCCGGTTGGTCGTTTTTTGATGAAAAGGACTATGAAGAATTGGTCGATGAACGGGATCGTGATTCGAACGATGAGGAGAGTGAGTCAGATCATTCTGATCTTGCGGATGAATTAGCCGATCTCGACTTTTCTTTCATGCACAATCTGGATGCTTTAGAAGCCCATTCTAACGCGACTGACCTGTCTCCCGATGGTTTATTGAAGAAAGATCTTGCTGACTGGGTCGTCAGAAATAAGATCCGCCAGACTCACGCTACCGAACTGCTACATATCCTTCATCCCTTCATGGGATTCCTTCCAAAAGATGTTCGGACACTTTTAAAATCAATGCGAAAAGTAATCGACATCAAAGAAGTCCCGCCTGGTCGCTACTACCATTTTGGAGTTGTTCCAGGATTGACAACTATATTGGAAAGCTTAAATCTCCCTAATTATCCAGAAATCATCGAGATTTATTTAAGTTTCGATGGGATGCCCCTTTATAAAAGCGCAAAAAAAAAATTCGTTCCTGTCACAGCAAGTTTAGTGAGTGGAATGATAATTATTTTTTTAATTTTTTTCGTTATTATATAGCATCTAGACCTAATAGATAATAAAAATGCAAATTTGAATCATTGTTAGCTTCTTATGTATTAAATTGTATTTATTTAATATATGTGTTTCATAGAGAACGCCACGACACTGCAAACAGGTTGCAACAGTTGGAATTTATGAAGGAGATGCGGAGCCGAAAGATTTCAATGACCTTCTTATCTACACTGTAGATGAATGTGTTCTTCTAGAAACGTTGGGGTTTCCCTTCCGGTAATTCTTGTGTAATTAATTTCAATGTGATTCGAATCAGCTCTAAATCATTAAAATTATTTATATATATATTTAAATATTTAAAAAAATTATGATTATACAGAGAAAGGCAAATCCCGTTTAAAGTTTATGGGGTATTAGCTGATGCCCCGGCAAGGGCTGCCGCATTGAAGATAGCCAGCCACAATGGGACTCATGGTTGCCACAAATGCAAGGTCGTCGGCATTTATGTAAGAAAGGACGGAGAAAGACGCGGGCGCACTACGTTCAGGGATGTTAATGCACCGGAACGAACCGATGCTGATTACCGGCAAAGGAACCATCCAGAGCATCACCACACTGGACCCCTATCGGTTCTGACGAAGCTAAAATCTCTGGACTTCGTTAAGGCTGTTCCGTCGGAGCCTATGCATCTATTCGACATCGGTCTTCAAAAAAAAATCCTCCTTTGGTTCACCACTGGAAAGAATACCAATGCTAGACTAAAGAAGCAACAAGTATGTAACGTTAAAAATACTTCATTCTGTAATATCATTATATTATGCTGTAAAAAAGGCATCTTAACTGTATTAAACGTTCGCTAATATCTTTCCTAATAATTAAATAACTATACAAAGTAAATCAGAATGATCCTTTCATGTTGAGATTACCGACTACTATAACTATAGTTTCCCATCTAATATATACCGACATGTATGCCGGTTTATTTACCGACTAATTTACCGTCCTCTTTATCTGCGTAAAAGACAGGAATTTTTTTACAATACCGATGGCTAGAGTTGTGATTTTTAAATATTTTTAAAAATTACAACACAAAATATTTTTTTTTTTACTTTTTGTAGGTGGAAATGATATCTGATCATTTAGTCAGCTTCAATGGCGATATCCCTTTAGAGTTTGCTCGAAGACATCCTAGGGGCTTACGAGATCTGTGCCGTTTTAAGGGAACAGAGCTACATTTTATTTTGCATCACGCTGGTCCTATAATATTTAAGGAGGCCCTACTTATGGGAGAGAAAACACGGCGCTTCTACGACCACTACCTTCTACTGCATACTGCCGTTCGAATCCTTGGCGACGAAGAACTCTTCAGGGGGGCACAAGTGATTGAATCCTGCAAACGGCTCCTAAAACAATTTGTTACGGAGGCCGCTGAAGATGACTATTATGGATCACATTTCATATCTTATAATGTCCATAATTCCATTCATGTCCCTGATGATACCGAATTCTTTGATCGTCCTCTTTACGAATTCTCGTGCTATGCAAATGAGAATCACTTACAAACTATTAAGGCTTTAGTGGTTAGTTATACCAACGAATTAGAACAGGCAGTAAAGCGCGTAGACGAACTAAGGCGAAACAGTGCTCATTCAAACAATGCTCGACCAGCGAGTAACAGAAGCATCAATCTTTTCTCTTCTTTCTTCTTAAACGAATCCGATATCTACGTCCCCGAAGATTTTGATTGCCCCATCCCTGGCACATCTTACCGTAAGGTAACTTGCGGCCCTATTGGACTTGGGATTTCCCATCCCCACAACACGGTTAGAATTCGAAATACGAACGAGATTTTTTGCATTTCAAATGTGTTCAAAACCGAGAGAGGAGAGCTTATTCTATTTGGGCACCGTTTTAGGAAATATGATGACTATTTCCATCATCTATTTCCCTCCAGTCGCATTGGGACCTGGAAGGTAAGCGATTTAGATCCCAATTTGTCTTCTCATCGAATTGAAGATGTTAAATGTAAGTGTGTGAAGTTAAAGGAATCGTATCCATTCATCGATGGCGCTTACGTTGTCTCTCCAATTCCGATATTTTCAAATTCCATGAATAATAATTGAATCATGACATTTCTGAATTAACCTGGTTCATTATTTTTGAAAATTCCCGATCATAATTATGTATTCTCTCATTCTCCGCTATGAATGAAATGGTAATGCCGGAAATACAAAACAATAAAACATCATTTTATTTTACTTTATGAATATCGATGGTAAAACACACAAAAATCTTCGAAAAATGTGGTAAAACAGTAAACTGAAATTTTTTTTAAATGCCAATATATTAAAATGTTATCACAAATATCAGTGAAAAAATTTTTAGGCAATAAGATTAGATTTTTATAAATATTGAAACTTAAATTCCTCGGTTGTTTTACCGATTTTACATATTAAGATGTAAGCGTGTCACCTTTTTCATGCGCTTATATTATTGTTATATTGACAACAGTGCTTGCGCACATTTCGCCAACAAAGAAAAAAAGTGCTACTTACTTTCGATTTCAAATTTGATTTTTAAAAATATTTATCGGCTCAATTTCAGTGAATCAAATTTAAAAGGACTCATTAATCATGTCTCTTTCGGCATCTCCCAAAAATGTTGATAGCGATTCTACTGGTTTAACTTCTCGTCCCAACACGCGTTCACTTGGTGGACGTGAAATGTCGATAGACGATGATTACCGAGATGAGATAGTATCCCCTCCTATTCTAATCTACCATCCTCGCCCGTTATAAAGGGTTAGAGCTAGCTCATGGTCGGAAAAAAACACGATTGATCGTATAGAAAAATACTGGAAATGGTATATTTATAATCCGGAAATAATTTTTGGAACAAATTTGTGTGCTTTAATAAATTAATTCTGAAAGGAAAATTGAAGTTATCTAATTTTTTAATTCTTAATATTGTTACACATTTCCGGAAATCTAAAATTTCAGTGATGATTATAAAATGAATCAATTTTTCAATACCCCCTTTTCCGGTTTTCTAAATTTCCGCATTTCTAAAATTGCCCGATGGTTATAAAATGAATTTCCTATTTTATTTTATTCGTTCGTCGCTTGCTGCCGAGCAGTGTGCTGTCATAAGTTTTATTCTTTAATTTAGTGTGAATTTGCTATAACTCGAAGCAATTCAGTTGTATATTAAAGAGGATGGAGGGTAATCGCGATTCACCAAAAAGATACTTAAAGAAAGATCCTGGACCAAGGCATGCTAAGAGAAAATTCAACTGTCAGCGTGACATAGAACTGGCTTCAGGTAAATGGGATGATATTAGTGTTATTTCGAAATTGGATGAAGGTGAACAATCAAAAGAATCTGAAGATGAATCGACGACGGACAGCGGCGTAAGCACAACATCTTCCATCATCCATTCTACTGGTGCGCTCAATATTATCAAATTAGTTATTCTGAAAAAAAATTATATTTTGAAAAAAAATTATATTCTGTAAAAATGATGCAACATGAGGATGCAATATGAGGAAACATTTAAATGGTAAAATGTGGGTTATGCCGTATTAATTATAGCAGTTATAAAATTATTGAACGATATATGATGTACAATATTTTAGATGCTGTCGAAGTGCAATCGCATATTCCTCTGTGTCAGCCACTTGACGAAACTTACGATGACCAGCAGCATTCTTCTTCCTCAAATCATCAAGATTCTACCACGACTGACCTGTACTCTCCCGATGTGTTATTGAAGAAAGATCTTGCTGACTGGGTCGTCAACAACAAGATTTGCCAGACCCATGCTACGGAACTGCTACTTATTCTTCAAACTCTTTTTTACACACCGTTTACACACCGACACCGTTTTAGGAAATATGAATAGTAACTGAACCATATAAGTTCTGAATGAACCCGTTTCATTATTTTTGGAAAATTCTTCTTCTTAATAATTATTTTCCCCTTTGAATTAAATGGAAATGGCGGAAATAAAATACAATAAAATATAATTCTCTTTTATTTTTATTTAATACCGATGCTTAAAACACAAAAAGATCTTCGAAACTTAATATGGTAAAAGAGTAAACTATTACAATTTTTAAAATGCCAAATAATGTGTGGTATTACCATGGATGTTATGTCTATGGGACTATTTTTATTTTCGTACATGTTGCAGTAGAAGATTATTTAATAATTTTTCATATTATTAAATGATGTACAATAAAGAGCTAAGCATTGAACAGTTACGTATGAAAACGTACATGTAACGTAAATAAATAATGAAAATAATGTAAATTTAGTAATGAAAATTTCATTTTTTCCTTAAATTGAGCTGTTGTTATGTTAAAGTCACCACGTAATACCAACGTAAAATTGTTTACTTAATACGTATATGATCACGTAAATTTTACGTTACCGGAGATCCTTCAAAAATTGTAAAATTTTTAGTTTAGTTAGACACGTATAATACCACGTAAATCGTACGTTACTACAACCACGTAACACACGACTTCTTGGTAGCATAAAAACTACGTTAAATAAACGTTTTGTGCTGGCTGGGGTAGTTCATTTTTTTAACCCGATCAAAACATTTATTCAATCAAGATGTAGTTTGTAGTGTTAAACAATGGCTGTTACGTAATACACAATCATATACGAATATTAAACATGGATCGACAATAACGATTTAGAATTGAATATGGAAAAATATTGTAAAACTAATTCGGGAAAACGGATAAGAGCCTACAAGGCAGCATGCTAATGGTTCTAAAGGAGTAGACGGTCACATTTTGAGCTTACTTAAAAAAAAATTAAGGTTTAATTTCTTTAGGAGGTGGCACTGTTTAACTACATCCCGGGTGTGACTCACATCAAAACAGGGAATCATCTGATCTGCAATAACAAGGGAGGCGCTGCGAATACCATAGAGACGTTCCACACGAAAACGCCAATCGTTTCCCATCTTGAAGCCCGTATATAGTCAAAGTGTTCGGTAAGGACGATCTAGCCAAACAGGCCTGAGATGGAGGAAACAGCAGCCTTAACGCCATTCTCGTCGTTAGGCACGTCAATGGGGTCGGCCATTACGTCTGCGGCGACATTGAACCTTGACTAGTTGACGATTTGAATTCCGGAAAGATCAGTTTCAATGAATACCAACAAAAATGGGATGCAATAAAACCCAAGGACGTGGCCGTGAAGGTGAACGCAGATTTAACTTATACTATAAAAAGGGCAAGGCTGTAAGAGACTAAAAGTGGAAAGCAGGAAAAAAAAGATGTTTCAAGAAGGCTCTCCGTAATCTTACCAAGAATTTTGGTCAGTTTGTATGTCATGCGTGATGACTTTTTTTCCCATCATCTGCTAAAAGGCGTTTTGTGGTGGAACCCACGCGCGGTGGGCAGTGTAACGTAGGCCTATTTGGTCAAAAACGCATTTCTTTCAAATAAAATAGTTTTTTTACGAATATACTCTTACAAATGGTGGAGTTAAAAAATACAAAGTAAAATACAGTATTTCTAAGTAGAAAATAAAATATTATTCCAAATATGTTTCCAAGTAAAAAATACAAAATACTATAATGTAAAATATGTGGAAAATTTGATTTATTCAACTAGAAGACCACAGTAAGACTATAGTTAACAAGTTTATATCGTTAAACCACGATAACGACTATAGCATAGTTGCCATTTAAGATTTAATTCAAGTGTTTCCCATCCCAAAAGCATATTTTGGGCTGTTCTTGATGGATGTTTACCACAGGCAGCGCTATACGATCTTAGTCAATAAAGTATTTCCAGACAGTATTATTAGTAGGCCTATTTTCAATTTTTTTCTCGATATTACGTTGGTGTATATTCATTTGATTAGTTTTAAAAGCTTTCGGAGAAGTTTCAGAATAAAAGGATCCTAGGATCGGCCGAGTTAGTAGTATTCATGTTGTTTGGCTGTTGTGGAGTCTGGCTATCTTTGTTCTAACTTCTTATTGTCGTCATTGCTACACTAATATGATGGGAACGCCGGCATTCATGAGTGGATTAAGATTGGTATGTTGCACGTCTCGAATAATATTGTCACACCTTTTACAATAACTCAATTTCTACACGAAACTCAAGAAATCAACTTGTCCTTATAATAAATTAGTTTTAAAGGGGGGGGGGGCTAATTAATAGCAGATTACCTTTATATATATACTTTCATCATATATCAAAGCTCGCTTCTTAATTTTTTTAATTGTTCCAGTAATTAACTATTGCACTTGTACCTCTTTTGTTCGAAATTTTGCTTCAGTAAATAAGCACATCCCTCCATAAAAAACATTGTTGTCCTTGTTATTTTCCACCCAATTGCGCTACTCTCTTCAGCTCGCGTGAACACTAGCCTATATACATTTATTCTATAAATAGTACTCGCACCTCAATTGCATCCTTGCTGGTGTGTTGTGGCTCGTCGTAAAAGTACTCACGCAACTAATTTTCAATGACAGGGTCGCCGGCTCGCCGCAAATTTATACATGCATGGCTTGTGTTGCGGTTAATTATCATTATAAATCCAAATTTCTTATGTAAAAAATAGGATAAATAAAAGTAACATAATAAAATTCTCAACTCGGATTTTCTTATCTGAAAATGAATAATAAATAAATTTCGGTTTCTAAAATGTAGCAAAGAAAACAGCCACAATAAAATAAACTATTACCGGCATTTACAATAAAAATGCAACTTAATAAAGTGGCAATGTGGACTGTTCTTTTACTGTAACTTAATACACTGATGTATTAATGGGAAAATAATAATAATGACATGATGAAAAAGAAAAATAGAGGAGGGCAAAATCACAAATGCTTTCTGGATTGAGAAAGGGTAATTAGTAAGTATCACTTTTTTCAAATGAGTGGCGGGAGGAGTTTTTCATTCTTAACGAAGGAGTCGACGTAATCAGTCGAGTTGGCAGTAAGAACTGAGCAGCCTTCAGTACGTAGGATCCGAAGAGTATTGCTACACGGACCTTCAGAGAGGATCTTCAAACCCTCATCAGTCACCTACATAATTAAAGAGAAAAATTCAATTTAAAATTAAATACGAACTTAATTAAATTTTTAAAAGATTACCATGGTATAAGACAGATCAAGAGCATCCAGATGAGATAGATTATTTGCCAGGTACATCATTCCTTGATTGGTAAACTTTTCGCACTTGATCAAAGTGACGTAACGTAAATTCGGGCAGGATTGGGTCAGAACCAGCAGCACTTGATCAGTGACTTGGTCACTGGCAGAGAGATCAACCACCTCTAGCAGAGGTAGAAAAGGGAACAGCTCACACAAACCTAAAAAAATCAAATTTATCAAAATTTTAATTAATAAAAAGTTAAATGTAATTACCATCTGATGAGATTAAATGATTTGGTATCTTCAATGATTCCAACTTTGTGAAACCTTTGAGGATGGACAGAGTGGGCTCTGTGAGCTTCCTCTGGTTCACAGATTTCAGATCGTTGTGGGCCAGTGCACGCAGAACAGGCCTGGTGAGCAGGTCCTCCTTCCCGAGCAAGAGGGCAATCACACTTTTCTTCTGACCAGAGAGATTCTGAGTCAATCCAGGGTAATGAGCCACTTGATTGGCTACAATTCTACTCGATCTAGAATTTAAAATAATTAATTTAAATGTTTTAAATGAATTTAGATGAAAAAAGTAAACTTTACAATGTGGAAAGAGCCTCAACTTTGATGGATTTGTAAGGCAATTTGTACTCGACTGGATTGATGTAAGCACGATAGTGATACATTTTCCTGCTAATTGTGTATCAACATGCAATTAAATCAACTTTTATAATCAAATATAAAGATCTTAGAAAGCATGCAATTTCACAATACAAAAATGCGTTTTTGAAAATAATCAATTGAGAGCAGACGACGCTTTGATTACACAACCGACGTTGCCAAACTTAGAATATTTCTCTTTTAGTTAAAAATTTATGAAATACTACAAATTTAAGTATTATTTAATTTTATTAAATTAATTTTGATCATTTAAATAACTAAATACTAATAAAATCTAATTTATAAAATAGTTTTGATAAAAATTATTGACATGGCAACACTGAAAGCTTCATCAATTTTTTTTTTCTCGTGATGTTTGTGAGTTTTCGTCTGATTCTGTCAAATTTCGAAGGCTTTCTTTCCCAAATTTCCATTAAAAAATTCAATCACGCTCTCAATACCAAAAATCAGCCATGGAATCTGTTAATAACGACGCCGTCTACAAAGAGAAATACAAAAACTTGAAACGAAAATTAAAATTCCTCATTTACGTAAGCAGCTAATTATCTCCACTTCACTTAGCTCACTAAAACTCACTTTTCTTAATGAAATTAATTTACAGGAGAATGAATGCTATTCATCCGAGATCCGTAACATGGAAAAGAGGCTCCTCAGGATACTCAAGGACAGAACATTCCTCCTGGACCTCCTCTCTCAGCACGAGAGTGGTACGCCACTCTTCGCCTCTTCTGATGAAGATGCCACAGACTCCTCCGATGGTGGCAGCAAGGGGCAGCTCAAGAATGACAGAAAATCGTATATCTCCATTTCTTAATCAAATATATCTCCAAGAATTAATTTAAAATCAAATTTCAGGAAGAAGATGAAGAGCGAGAGGAGCTCGGGCAGCAAGCCAACCATCAGCAAGCCTCCCGGGGAGAGATCTGTGCCCACTAAACCCAGGAGGAAGCCTCCGAGCAAGGCTGACAAGAAACCGGCTGCTAAGAATGATGCAGTTTCTAATTTAATTGCAGAGGATTCTAAACAGCAGCTGAAAACTGGTCACATGACACCTGAAGAGGTTGAAAGGCACTTGGAATCTAGGAGGTATGATAGCTACATATTTTTAAATGAATTAAATTTAAATATTGAATTTTTTTAGGGCTCAGCAAAGTCAATTGGAATTCTCATTTGCACCTGATAAGGCACCTGCAACTGTGCCTACTGAAATGTTCTCTAATGACATGGATGGTATACAAATAGTTTAATTAATTGTGAATGAATTTGGATTAATTAATTTATTTATTAGGAAGTGGAGGATTTCCCGAATTTCTGGAAGATATGGAGACCTCTCCGAGTAACGGAGATGAGCACATTACACTTGATTTGGAACACAATTAATTATAAATGCATCAATAATATCATGCTTGATGGAAAATAATAAATGCTTTTTTTTCTCAGTATATTTATCAAAAATTTTTTTCATGAATTTTCATTTTGATGCCCGTTCTGTACAAAAGCTTGTAATTTCTACCGCTAGATGGCCGGTTGATTTCATCAACTTTTGAAACCAAACGGCACGAAGGCCGAAATACCTGTCAAATAAGTTTGGATGAATTCATTTAAAACTCTGTGATAAACTATTAAGTCAATTTAATGCCATGGATCTTAAAGAGAGCAGGAATTCCGATGGCCGTGGGTGTCTTACCTTGCACGACGATGAACTCTTATATCTCTCCAAAAATTACCTGAAGGAGCAGGACTGCTTCTCCCTGGCTATGTCAGGTGCCAGTGACAATTATACCTCTCTCTACACAGCAAACAGGTTGCTAATAATTTAATTAATCATATTTCAAAATTAGCTTTCAAATATTTCAATTTAAAAATGTGTATTAGGAAACGGTTGGCGATCGGAAGGAACTCTTACCACCTCACTCCAACTTCATGGGCTGATTTCTTTAAAGAGTGCATCTCCCCTCAGTCCATAACCACTTTTGATGCTAGCCACACCTACTGGCTCCCTGCAGAGGTGCTCATGCACTCAATCGTGCAGATGACCAACCTGGAGGAGCTCTGCGTGCACGACACTCAAATCTGCCTCAGCCACGTTCCAAAAATCTTCAAAAACTGCCCCAAGCTAGTCAAACTCACCTTCACTCTGAAAGAGAAGACTGTAATTGAAGCTGAGATTGAAAAAGCGTCATTGAAGCTTCTTAAAAATGGTTTCGCCCGACTCACCCAACTGAAAATCTTCAATTTCGCTCCGGATGATGGAAACGAGCGCTCCATTCAATCCTGGCTCAATCTATTTCAAGTTCTCAAGTATTATCTTAACTCTCATTCATTATCCAGTATATTATTTCTGAGAATTTGATCAAATTTATATTAAAATAAAGGTGGTGCCAAGATTGCGTCGTACTAGTCGCCAAATTCGCTCCTTCAGAAAAGGGTGAGTCCGGTTTTACCACAACCACTTTAGAAGAAGACAAACTGCTGGATGAGATTGTAGCAGAGCTCTTCCCCCATCTCATCTGGATGAAGAATCTCAAGAGTCTAGCCATTCTCAATAATCATCATAATCGCATTAATATGGGATTCCCGATTCTTACGAGGCTCCTCGGCTTGCTCTTACCTCGTCACAAATGTCTGGAACGATTGTGGATTTCTGATGATTTTGTTAACGGAAAACTAACCGGAGATTCAAGTAGCGGCCCACCCTTTCTGAAATCCTTGGAATATCGTACCACTCACTTTGATGCGATGGATGCCTGTGACGATTTTGAGGATGAACGGTTCGCCCTAATGGAACATGTTGCTGACGTCCCGTTCCAGGATTTCGGTCACCTTCCTCATCTGAAACACGTCCAAGGCTTCTTTAATCTCCACGACGTTGAGGTATTTTTTAAATTTTATTGAAATCCTTTTTTATTTAATTTACCTGCTGTAAAATTTTATTAGAGATTCAACGATTTCTGCCGGTCAGTTCCGAATCTGGAATATTTGCACGTTTGCAGAACAGCACTGTATTTTTACGAAGAGAAACTTGAAGGAGATTGGAGCCTCCCTTTGCTGAAAGTTCTCAATTTCCTTGAATTTGAAAGAAGCACAAAGTCGGAAGGTATTTATTCAATTTAAATAATAAATTATTTTAAAAAATATAATCTAATTTATTTATATGATAGAATTTATTCAGCAACTGATCCAGCGGTGTCCGAACATTGAAGAGCTGGTCTGTCAACGTATCCCAATCGACTGTTTTTCAGAGATGAGTTTCAAACATTTGAAACGTCTGAATATCTGTTTATCTGATGATGAAACTTACTTACCGACGGTATGAAAATGATAATTAACTTTATACATTTATTTATAAATAATAATTATATAATTATTAGATCTTTGAGCAATGCCCAAAATTGGAGATCCTGCATTTGAGTGGTCATGGTTTGTTGCCGAAAGTCCACTTCAATCAGCTCTCACTGTGCCTTCCGGCTGCGGCCAACTTGCGTGATTTATTGTAAATTATTCAATCATGTACCTTTTATATTCTATTTCGAATTTCAATTCGATCTCAATTGGTTTTATTTTTTTCAGGTTGTGTTGCAAGATCTGCGACGAACGTGACATTACTCTTCTGGTTGACTTGATGAGAGCTCTGCTCACAACTGCCAAAAGCTCGAATTTGAAATATTTCGAGAGACTCGTAGTGAATGTTTGGGATGATGAGGATGATCATTTGAGGGATATTGCTCATCATAAAATGCAATATAAAGAGGATGATTTTTATTATGATATTTATTTTCCTGTAAATGATAAGCCACTTGTTAAATGCACTAAATTGGAGGAGTTTATCGTTGAATTCGCTAAAGGAATGACTCATCTCGTTTGTCTGGGTATCTTTGGTTTTCGGATCGACCCCAGCGCTGCCGAGATGATTCAGCGACGGATCGCGGAAGAAGTTGTGCCTCTCCGACCTGCCTTTTGGTACCATCTGGGTAGAAAACTTCCGAATGAGAGTGATGTATCTGTCCCGCGTATTCATCTCGAAGAGATTGTTAATCAAAATAATCTTTCTGCTGTTCCACCCGATATTCTGAATCTGAAATAAACATAACTTCTTTTTTCCCTCTTCTTAATTGAATTTGAAAAGTTTTATATTCCTACCGCTAGATGGACTTGAATGTTATGAAAGTGATAGCAGACGAAATAGTTGCACAAAACTTCAAGTCCGCTCAGTCCGGTCGAGGCGACATCGTACGGGCCAAGACGCTATTGACCCCGGCTAAAAATTCATCGTCTTTCTATGGTCTTACCAGCTGATATAACTTTGCGACCACTCGCGCTTAAAAGCAAAACCATCAGACATTGAATGACACGTAGAACATTTGAGTAGGAAAAGTAAGAAAGAACTAAAAATCTCATATTCGGAAGAAAAAATCTTATTTTTCGGAATTTTAAAAATAGTTAAAAATAATTAATTGAATTTCACAAGTTCTCAATTAATTGAAAGAATATTAAAAAAATAAAATTATTTTAAAATAAAAATAGAATTTAATTTAAATTATTATTAAGTTATTTTAGTAGAAACACAACAGTTATATTTATTTATAATCCAAGAAATCCACGGAATTATATCACAAAAAAATCACGCCAAATTTGGTCATCGATACCAAAATTTCCACATCAAGGCCACTCACATTTTTCCTTTTTTTTTACAATATCCTCCCACAAAAATTAAATTAATAAGGTCAAGACAGAAAAAGAAGCAAAAAACAGGTTTTGACTTTATCCTTTGATAACGGCGATGGGGCGGAGCTTGACCGTCTTCTTGCTGATTCCGGCGGCGTGACAAGTGTCGACGACGTCGGTCACGTTCTTGTACGCTTCGGGAGCTTCCTCCATCACCAATTTGGGGGAGGCGACGCGGATGGAAATTCCCTGCTCTTTGAGACGTTCGAGCACTTCTTCGTAACCCAGATTGCGACGGGATTTCGATCGTGACATGGCTCGACCCTAAAACATAAATTCCAAGTTTTTTAATGAAATTATAAATATTTAAATGATTTATTTTGAAATTAAATTTAAATTAACAGAAAGAAAATTGTAAAAATTAGGTAATAATTCAAATTAAAAAAAATTATTCCAATTATAAAAAATTTAATTAAAATACTCGAAAAGGAAATTGTGAAAAAAATTAAGTAATAATAATTTTTTTAAATGAATAAAGTTAATTAAAAATTAATCACAATTTACATCCAGATATGATTATGCAATAACTTTTAAAAAAATTAATTTTGATTTATATGAAACTTTTTTTATAAATCTAGTCAAGGTTAGGTAAGCAATTAATTAAAATGATTATGTAAACGGGTGACTTACGGCTCCATGACAGGTTGAACCGAAGGACTCCATCATTCCTTTCTGTAGAACAAAACAATGAAAAAATATTGAAATTACAAGGTTAATATGCAACTATAAAAATAGGAATTTAGAGCACATACTTCAGTGCCGGTCAGGATGTAGCTGCAAGTGCCCATGGTGCCGCCAATCAGGACGGGTTGACCGGTCAGCTGATAATCAACGGGAATCAGTGGGTGGTGAGGCGGGAAAGCTCGAGTGGCTCCCTGTTAATAATAAAAATGTTACGTAATTAAAATTAAAGAAAAAAATAAATTCTTAACAATTCAGAATATTGAAAAGCAGCATTTTTAAATTTAAATAAATATGTTAAATTCTAAATGCATTAAATTTAAGAATAAATTATTAAAAAATAAACCGAAAAAAAGTATCTAATTAAATCAATCTTCTTATTAAAACCTAAATTAATTTAGATAATTAATGATTAAGAAAATACTTTGCGGTGAACGAACGAACGAATTTAATTTCATTAAATTAACTAAAAAATATTTATACTTAAACTTATAAATGCAATAAAAAATCTAAAATATCATTTTAAATAAATAGGAAAAAATTACTAATTTAATCAAACTTCTAATTTAAAATAAATCGTTAAAAAATAAAAATGAATACTTTGCGGTGAACGAGTAATGTTTTGAGTTTCCCGTCCACCATGTGCTGCTCCACTTTGGCGATGTTGTGCGAAACGTCGTAAATGACGTGCATGTCGAGGTCATCCGGCGTGCTGCCGAACTGCTTGGCAAAGGCCTATTATGAATCATAATTATGTAATGAATTATATAAATATTTTATTTATTTAGAAAACCTGGCGACAGAGGAAAGTCATGGAGGCGCGATTAACCCAAGCGAAATTGGCGGCAGCCGACAGGGATTTGAGATAATCTTGTCCTTCTTGAGATGAGATTTTAGCGCACGCCAACTGTCGATCGTTCACTTGGATCGCGTCACGCTTCATCGCCTTCTCCATCGACATCAGGGCATCTAAAATGAAGACAAGTTATCTTTTTTTTTTTAAATTTATTCTACAACTTTATTATTTTAACTCGAATTAAATTATACAATAAAACTGGGAAAAATCTTTGGAAAAGTAGAATTATTAATTTAAAAATTTAAATAAATTTAGATTAAAACTGAAATATAAAAATAAATAGAATTTAAGGATAAAATAGAATTTGAAGTTCAAGACGGAAAATATTTATTTTAAATAAATTTCAAATATGAGGAAAAAATCTTATGAATAGAAATTTCAAACCAACTATGAAAACTAATTAAATATTTATTATTACAAATTTAAAAAATGGAAAATATAATTTAAAAAATTTAAATTCTAAATGACTGTATCAAAAATTCAAAGATAATCTAAAATAAATATAAACTGGTAAATTTAATTAGAAGGAAAAATCTAGAAAATTAGGAATTAAATTTTGAAAACAGAAAAATAAATACCAGTGGCCACTTGATGACCGAATCCTCGACTTCCAGAATGAATCATGATGCACACTTGACCCTTGTGCTCGATTCCCATCTTCGTAGCAGCAAATTTGTCGTAAATCTCGTCCACCACTTGAATCTCTGCGTAATGATTTCCAGCTCCGAGCGTTCCCAACTAATTTTCCAAAATAAAAAGTTAATTTTTAATAGTAAAATCATAGTAAATGACGTCAAACCTGTGGCAGACCCCTCTTCTTGGCTCGCTGGCTCACTTTGGAAGGATCGGCATTCAACATACGACCGTTCTCCTCGCAGTGCTCCTTGTCCTCGGCCCAAGCATAACCTGTTAGGCAATAAAATTTAATAATTATCCAATATTTACATAAATATTCCTATAATACTGATGTAATATTGTTATTTTATTGAAAATATACACAATAAAACTGTGAATTAACTTAATTTTCTATAAAATATTATAATATACAGCATAAATATTGAAAATTTACCAATATCACGCAATAATAACTATTAATACAGCTGAAATATCGATATTGCAGCAATGTTTCACAATAATACTTGAATATTATCACATAATATTAATGAAATATCTATAATTAATGCTAGTTTAAATATTATACTATTATTCCACAATAATAACTCTTTATTACCGCAATTTTAATGAAATATTGCCATAACATGATTAATAATTATTATACACACAATAATATTGATAAAATATTATGAAATACAGCATAAATATTAATATTTTACCAAATTCACACAATAATAACTATTAATATCGATAAAATACTGGATAATATCACTCATATATTGATATAATAGCAATGTATCACAATAATACTTACATAATACCACATAATATTACTAAAATATCTACATATACTGCTAAAATTTAAATATTAAACCAATAATACGCAATAATACCTCCATATTACCATAATTCTACTAATAAAAATATTACCAAAATATTAATTAAGAATTAATATGCACACAATAATACTGCAATAATATTAATATTAATTAATTATTGCAGAAAATTACCTTCACGTAGAGACCAGTCCATGCCCATCTCAAGAGCATCTTCCAGATCTTTGACATTGATTGGAATCACTCCTTTGGAACCCACACCAACTGGAATGTGGTCAAACATGCTCTGAGTCAATTGCTCCTGAAAAAATAAAAATATTTAAGAAAATAATTTTTAAAAATTTATGAAAATAATTTTTCACCTTGACTGGCTGGACATCCTTCTCTGTGAGGTTGGTACGAAGGAGCCTGACACCACAGTTGATGTCAAATCCAACTCCTCCAGGAGAGACAACAGACTGGGGATCATCCATGTCGAAGGCGGCCAGGTTACCGATGGCGAACCCGTAGCCCGAGTGGACATCGGGGAGACCAATGGACCTGCCAACGATGCCGGGCAGGGCAGCCACGTTGGCAATCTGCTTCATGCCGGGGAGGAATCCACCAACCTGTCCCGTCTGACAGGAGGCCTTCAATTCATCAAACATGAGAGATTCCAAGTTGTGATTCACATAGAAGATTCCCTCCACCTGAAAAAATATTTTAAAATTGAGTTGCATAATTTAAAATTGAGATAAATGAAGTTACCTTCATGTTGGGGACAAATCCCTTCTTGATTCGCCAAGAATAGGGAGTGATCCTCTCAATAAACTTCATCTCCTCTTCATAAGTCCTGACAGCAGAGGACATTTTCGTGCTAACATGCGAAAATAATTATGTAACACTATTAAACTGACAGGTTTACATGAGAATACAGTGTGACTTACTCTCTGGAATGGCTCTAAAAGATTTTTTTGATGAAATAAACTGACGTAACGATGATGTTTCAAGAGAATAACAGAGCACGCATGTGGACGGCGTGAAACATGTGTGCAGCAGCCAGCAGATATTGCACCAGCCGGTTTGGGATGGTCTGCTTCGAAAACGTATACAAAGTCCATCTAGCGGTAGAAATTACCACCTTTAGCAGCGTACAGAGTGTAGAAGAGATCCAGGCATCCAGCCGTTCCAGCGCCGTGCTCGTCTCTTTTCCTCGGCTAGCCCCTCCCTTTCTCTCCCCACGAATCTGCTGCGCACATCTTTGTCACGTGTGGTACCAAGTCGGTGACGTCAGCCAACTGTTTGTTTTCATTCGAATTCAAACTACTTTTTCCCGGCTTTTCAAGCTAATATGAACACCAAAATGTAAGTAGAAACAATCCAACATCACATTTCTTTCATTTTAGTGGATCCATTTGTAATTATAATTTGTGTTTTCTGTAATTTTAGGGATCACATGAGAGCCCTGTGGTCAGTTCTGAGTGACAATGGAGCCACTTTGGAAAAGGTGAGTCAGGCCTTGACTGGGGCCAACAGGCACCTGATGGATGGTCTGACGGGTTACCAACATCCCCCGATCATGGAGCTCCCACCACTGTCATTTGACATCACAGCCTTCGTGGATGACTTCCGCTCTGTCTCGAACCTGGATGAGGACCAGATCTCCCGTCTCCTCACCCTCTTCTTCGCTCAGGAATATTGTGGCAGTCTGCAAGATTTCACCTCCATTGTGCAGCAGATTGAGCACCGAGAAGGTCTCTCAAGGAATCTGCAATGTTTCCATCTGGATGAGAGGATGGACCTTCTGCGCTCCATTGAGCACCTCATCGTGGCCTCCCAAAACACTTCTCACCCACATACAGGTAAAACATTTAAATTTCAAATCACATCAAGTTTATTTATCTCACTCTTTCTCATCATTTTTCAGACATTGCTCAACAGTTCATGGCTGATTACAATGTTGAGCACAAAATGAAGGATTCTCTGATCCAGCAGCTGGCTCATTTGGATGTTGACGCCCCATTACCGTCTCAAAGTCCCACCTGGCATGCTGGCAACCTCCAGGAGAGGATCATCATCTTGCGCTGCCTCTTTCGATATGATGAAGCCCATATGCAAGCCCAGGACTTTGTCGATCTGCTCACGTCTGTCAATCTACAGGACAAAGTCCCGAACGTTGCTGAGCTGAAGGACCTTTACAGCAGCGTCCTGCACGCACACTCGGTTCTATTAGTCAAATCCATGCAGATCGCCTCTTCCGAGAGGTAAGTTTTCAGGTTTATTCGCTATCATAACTCTTATTGATTAATTTCTTTTTTATTTATTTAAATAGATTCGAGGAGCTGTTGCCGTTTTCTGACCTCATCGAGGAGCGTCTTCTGGAGCTCTCTTCAATTGAAGAGTATTCTCCAGTCCTTCTCGCCTGGACGCTTCTCACTGGCACCTACGGCGAAGGAACTCCAACAGTTCGAGCTCTCGGGAACAGTGCGATGCAACAGAGTGCTCTGAACGTTGCTAAACGGATCTCGAGCAACTCCCACTTACAGGTAACAATTAATTTATTCCATCTTTTATCTTGTTCTAAATTCTTTTATTTTTCTTCTCACTAGATGATGTCGGATGTGATCTACAAGTTGATGGCCGATCTCTTTCAACGAATCTTGATTCAAAACGATCAGAAGAATTTGACAGAATTTCCGAAAGACTTCCGGACGGAAGCTGTCGATTTTGTTCGTCGTCAACCGGTCTCTGTGCCCGTTAGCTCTAGTTCGGACAGCTCTATTCCGCTTGCCCTGTCTAAGGATCCTGCCATCTTTGTTCAACCAAACTTGGATATCAAAGTTCACCATGAATTGGCAGTAACTTACCGCACAGGTAGCTAATTATATTTATTCTTTTTCTTTTTTTCATCATTCTGATTTCTTTTTTCTTTTTCAATTAGCTGACAAGTATCGGGAGCTGGAAGCCTGCGGAGCTTTACAGGCCTTGTCCAGAGAGCTCTCGGCCACAGCTGCAGTTTCCGCACTGAAGAAGGTGAGGCGATCAAAGATGCCGAACCGGCTTTATCGTCACTTCCTCATCTGTGATACCATCAAAGAGTGAGTATTTTTTTCTATTCTCAATTTTAAATTTTCAATAATTTTCTCTCTTTTATTACAGGTACCGTGCAAAGATGGCACGTTTCGCAACTGTTCCAGAAGAACTGGATAGTATCATTGAGCGCACCCGTTACGGCAGCAACAAGACTCGCTTCATGAGGAGTTACGGTCCTCCTCCTAATTGGGAAGATCCGCTCCCAACAATCAGTTCTGAGGTAGGTTTATTATTAAAGAAATAATATTTTTAAAAAATTATAATAATTCATTTTTTCTTCTTTCGTAGATTCTCATCCGGCACATTCCGCCACACGCTTTGGAGAATATGTTGATTCCGCTTCTCGAACAATTTGGTCGGATCTACGAGGTGCGGTTAATGATGGACGACTTATCAACACAGAACAGGGGCTTTGCTTTCGTTAGATTCTGCACCAAACAAGCTGCTCGAGATGCAGTTCAAAAGGTAATTGATTGTATCAAATTTCTTATACGTTATCTAATTTTTTTTGTTATATTCCAGCTCCATGGCTACGAATTCCTTTCGGAGAAATTTCTACAAGCCGAGATGAACACCTCGAACACGCGACTCATCGTGCGAGGACTTAAACCATCTGACAGTAAAGCTTTCATCAAGGGAGAGTTGACGGAAGCTGGTGTCGGTATGTATATATAAATTAAGATTCAATACAGTTATTTTTAATTTTGAGTTCTTGTTTCCTTTCTAGTAGACGATGTAGATTACGAGACGTATTTTGACAAAAATGAGAAGACAATCGACGGCAAGAAAGCTCTCAATTGCGGATCCTGCTATCTTGTCTTTGATACGAATGGAGAGGCCGCGGCCGCTTTGGATCTGATCGGATCTAAAAGCCACATCTTCACCCGAAATCTGTCAGTTGGCTGGGCTGATCCGCCTTTCAAGCCTGATCTCTCTCGTGTAATTTGATTTAATTTTTTCATTATTTTTCAAAACTTTAAATTTTAATAATTCTTCTTATTTTTTATTTTTTATTTTTTACTTTTAATTTAGGCTACCAAACTTGTTGTCAGTAAAATTTATCCCAAGGTCACCAACGACCGTCTGGACAGTTTCTTTGAGGAGTTTGGTGCCTCAAATGTGGAAAGGAATCCCAAGGCAGAATACGCGTTCATCCCGTTCAAAGATCACGATGACGCCGCCTTCGCTTTGCAACATCTCCAGGGCCGCCACGACGGTATATTTCTCGAAATGAACCTAGCCGATCCGGAACAGGACCACGTTCAGAACAAGAAACGTCTGGTGGATGAAGCAGATCGCATGTCGCGTGAAAATCGGGCCGAGTCGATGTCGGTTACGTCCAAATTCAGTAAACTCATGTTTCCCGCCCCCTCTTCCCCCTCCAAGCGGATCAAACATTGATTTATTACTTTTTGAAGCTCGCCCGACGTACTGAGAATGTGAAATTTGATTCTAATATTCCTTGTCTCATCGATTTTTTTATTCTCTCGTCGGCATTCTTCTGCATTCATTTTCCCGATATTTTTTTTTGTTTGAAAGAAAAAAAAACTGTACAAATACTGTACTGAAGCATAAAAGTAAAGCGAAATCTTAAATAAAAGTGTTTTTCTTCTTATTTCAATTATTTCTTTCGGACTCGGATAGAATAAACTATAAAATCAATACAATTTCGCAAACTATCACGAAACGGCAACAGTGCTTCCATAAATTTGTTGGTTTTTGGATGTAGTTTTCGTCTGCTTATCATCCGTAAGTTTGAAAAAATTTGAAAGGCGCTTGATGACGACAGCTTCTTCACTCTTTAGATTGGCAGTACCTCTTTTACTCTTCGATAATCTTTGATACCATTGTGAATGCATCGCGATATTACACCTATTGAATCAGAAATCAGCCATGGAGAAAACAACAAACGACGCCGTGTTCATATACTTGTACTTGAGACACATAAATATATCTCATTTAAATTTGTTTCCCCATATTCTTAAATTTATGTTTAGGGATATGAATTATTTTCATGGAAGATCTGCTGGAACATACGATAGAAGCTCTCCACAATAGTCAAGGATCATACCTCTTCCTACTGGACCTCCTCTCTCAGCAAGAGTGTGCAACATCCTTGTTTGCTTCTTTCTGAAGAAGATGCCACAGACTCTTCTGATCGTGGCAGCAAGGGGCAGATCAAGAATGACAGAACATTGTAAATCTCCTATTTTTCATTCATATATTTCTCTAGAATTAATTTAAAATCAATTTCAGGAAGAAGATGAAGAGCGAAAGGAGCTCGAGCTCTTCGTAACCAAGATAACATTGGGATTTCGACCATGACATGGCTCGAAGCTTAAAAATCGATTCCAAGTTATTTATTATAATTTAAATGTTCATTCAATTTTTTTAATGCTTTACTTTAAAATTAAATTTAAATACACTGAAAAAATAAGCAAATACAACAATTCAAAATAAAATTAATTAAAAATTAGTCAACATTTACTATTTATTTACTTGTTAACATTAGCTGTTCTCATGGCCAGAGTTATGCAAGTCCCCTCTTCCTAGAGTTCAGAATTAAATTTATTCATTCTTATTTTAATACGCATAAATTATTTTCATTGAAACAAAGTTTTCAAACAATTAAATCTTATAAAAATGATTTTATTTTATTTTTAAATTTTTAAATAACAAGTCTGTGGAGCTGTGCCGACAGGTGGAGATGGCGGGACTGTCGTTTCTGATGGGAAAGGGACGGGCCAAAGACCAGCGTCAGAGTGCCTGTGATTGAAAATGGGGATATCTGCAGCTTGGAAGATGCTCAGAGAGTGTATTTCTATTAATTATTTAGGCTGCTTAAATACTACTAACTTGCTACTAAATTTACCCGCTATATGTAAGATTTGAGTTGAAATAGAAATTCGCTTATTTTAACTTTTAAAAATAGAGGGAAAAACAAAATATATATATATATATATATTTTTAAATTTTTTACTTCCACCTTTAAGACTGATTTCTTTAAATAAAAAAATTAAAAGTTCGATTGTGACTAATTGAATAGCCACCTTGAGCTATCCTTCATAGATGTGACGAGACTTTGCGAACATTTAACTCGAACTCTTTCCTTGATGTTAAGGAAATATTATAGTTGTTGGCCCCGGGGAGTTAAGACCACAAATCGGGTACTTAATCCCAACGATCCTCTATGAACCGTCGCCGTCTAGCCGTATGGGACTTGTAGTCGATGCTCCCTCACACCTCAGGATAGCTCTTCGCTTTGTTGGGGAGTCAGGTTTTTTTAAAACCATCGTTCACCCCATGCTTACTATGTCATTTTTGGTACTTATACCCCACCAATTTGACAAGTTTCAGTTGAACTCTTCTGATTGGCCAATTTTTTAAAAACTCGTACGGCCACGCCCATTTACCCAAAAAGGTTATTTAAATTCTCTTTGGAATCACATATTGCAATCCAAGTTTTTTTTTCATTAAAGTATATACGTATATTCTATAAGTCGCAATCGCAATATGAAAATATATAAATCTAAAGTTTTTAAAATTAAATTATAAAAAATCCGAAATCCCTTGGGAATCACAGATTGCAATCCAAGTCTAATATTTTACCTAAAAGCATTTAAGGAAGCCTGGTACATCTGAAATGACTGGTTGGTAGGAGCATATGATGGTGTTAAAAGAAAGATTATGCTGGTACTGCCGAATGTGGTCTTTAACGCCACGACATTGCTGTTGATGATACAAGACGGTTTTATTAAAAAATCTTTTTGTGATCATCAGTAATGATAAGCTTTTTGATGGTTGTCTCTTGCTGGTTAATCGTCTCTTAATCTTTTCTTTTTAAGCGGCAATTTCCATGTTTTGCTGCTCGTGGTTCTGAGCTCTAAGACATCCCATTTCTTTGACGGAACTCTAAAAAATTAATAATTTCAAATGTATTTTTAAAAATTCACTCATGAGAGAATCGAGTATTAATTTGCTATTTTACAGGCCTACCATAGCTTAGCCCATTATTAGATGCCTTGTTAGCGTGCGTTTTCGCGCACGTAGTTGAACTATGTAGTTGAACTACGAGTTGAACTTTGATTGAGCTGATATTGGATGAATTTTGCAATAAAATGGGTTTTCCTGCATTCAGTTCAATTTTAGTTTAAGTATAGTTCAACTATGGTCCCCGAGCCTAATTCAACTTTAGTGATTGAGTTCATCGAAAAAGTTGAACTCAATTACACGTATTAACAATAAAACAGATATTCCAAGATTCGTAATTCAACTCAATCGAACAAGTCGGCGCAAAAATGTAATTGAGCTCAATTACGGCACCCAATTGAGCTCAACTACGTGCACGAAAACGCACGCTTAGTATTTGGTGCATCACAAGAAAAACTTGTTTTTAAAAATTGCTGCCGATGAGACGCTACATCGATATGATTTATAAAGTTTCAATGATCTATTACAGCAAATGCACCCAAAATCAATTAGCCAATTGATTTGGGTTTACAATAAACCACAACGGTTGGCACGGCAAACTTTTCATTCTACTCATTAATATCCCTTTGAATGACCCCTATTTTAAAGAGGTAACTGTGAAGCATTTAATTTCTAGCGGTTCTCTCTTTAATATGAAATCTAAAACTATGTAGACCGGACGATTATATTACTCGACGTTGAAAATAACGCAGTTCCACGGTATGGATAACGCGTTATGATTCACATAATAACTTTGAACTAAAAGATAGAAAAAAGAATTCCCTACAATTTTTGTTTAAACCATTTTTTGAAATTTCCCCCGCAAACGCCCCCGGTATTTTTCTTAAGACTTTACTTTTAATCATATTTTATTATTTGAATCATATTTTATTCATATAAATTAGACAACTACTTCCTCCTTTAAGGCTGATTTCCATTTAATGGACGAAATAAAATCCTACATCCACCTTTCAGAAAGAAAATTCTGGCTTCCACTTTGACTTTCAAGTGGAAAACTATTTAAAAATCATTTCCCTTTACCACTTCCACTCTTTACAGGGAGAAGCAGAAAAAATTATTTTGTGGTATTTTCCACTTCCATCTTTTAGACTGATTATCTTTAATTAAAAAAATATATATTTAAAAGTTCGATTGCGACTAATTGAATTAGTCACCTCGAGCTATCCTTCATAGATGTGACGAGACTTTGCGAACATTTAACTCGAACTTTTTCCATTTTAGGAAGTTGATATAGTTGGCCCCGGGGAGTTAAGACCACAAATTGGGTACTTAATCCCAACGATTCCGAATGAACCGTCGCCGTCTAGCCGTATGGGACATAAAAATCTTTGCTCTGCCACACCTCAGGAATAAGCTCTTCGCTTAGTTGGGGGTGTCAGTAAACCATCATTCACCCCATATAGTAGGAAAATGTGTCATTCTTCTCACATATTCCAAGCTTAAATCTACCTTAAAGCAATTCACAATGATATAAGAAGAGAATGGGTTACTTATATATTCTTATCGGGATGGAGACTGGAACTGCAAACGAGTTTCTAGACTACTATTACTTAATAATAATATTAATAATAATAAGTAAGCACGGTCGAAGTGATATGGTATGCAACGAGGCTATATTTTTGACCACGAATAAAATTGCTGCTAAGCTTTCCAACCAGTCCGTCGATACAACATAAAGGACTCCTCCGATTTTTTTTACTTATTTCTTCTTTACTTGTAACTTGTGAGATGAAAAAAATGAATTCAAATTTTTTTTTTCGCTAAAACATTTTATTAAGAAATCACTCAGACATTGCCATTTTCAAATAAAAATTTGACTTAAAAAATTTTACATCACCCAAAAAGTATACATCATAATCCTAAATCAAAAGTCACCTTTAAACAAAATGATTTAAATCATACATCATAATCCAGAAAAATTGATTTAAATCGCGATTTAAATCAAATCTGATTTAAATCACCAAGTGATGTACCAACACTGGAGCTAAGCGAAAAATCCAGTGCCCCATTATTAGCTGTAGCATTGCCAGTCTTAATGGACTACTTTTACTATTATTATTACTATATATCATTTATTTAAAAAGGATTTTAATCATCCTGATATGACTTGACGTGTGAAGATATTGGGATTCGATCTTGGTTCATAGAATTTTCGTATGCTTTTAATTAAACTCGTTGTGTCAAGCGATTCTCTTTGGCCGTTTGCACTTCACTAGTTTCACTATATTGGTATGGGTAAATCTAGCATAAATAGAGTCCCATATTCAACGAAGAATTGTGGCCGTCAAAGAGGGATTACGAATTAATCTTGGAAAGGCTGACGAATTGAATACAGATCTCAACATTTCTATCACCAACATCGTATGTGCCATTGTTATAGATTTCAAATTCACTCCGATTAAGTGTGAAAATTGTAACTTTAATGTAACCGTTTTTTGAAAATAAGTAACGATAAATCTCGACTTTTAGAATTAAAGTTTTAAAGTAAAATGAATTGTTAGCCATTCTTTACAGGAAACAGCACTAATAGCTGTTTCAATACTACTCCGATTAGCAATTATTCGTAGGGATCTTCCCGATAGAATGGCTCGCTAAATAACTTCTATGAAAGTCACTAAGCCTATATTTATACCGCAGTACAAAAAGTTCAACAATATTGAATTTATTTAGTTAAAAATGCAACTGGTAAAATGATAACATCCATGTGGCACGTGTCATAGACGTTTGGAGAAAACATTGCACACAGTTGAATCGACCTTTTGAGTTTGCCGTATGTGCCGGTTTCAGACTAGAATCAAATAAAACGTTGGTAGTAAAAATTGTATATCAATTGTTATAGTTTTTCCATCGGCATGGATGCGATTTGCTGCGGGGCCACCGGGCTAACCATAACATATTCAACGCAATATTAATTTTTAGACACTCGAGGCCTCCTGTGTATATTATAGCCTTATTACAATTCGGAGCGCAATACGTCGATATTGATCAGCTGCGATGGACAATGAAAGCCATAATTACATATATTGAAACCAATGAGATATATATCCGATTATGTAAATAACGTGCATTGAAAGCATCGAATTCGCTGCTGAAATCAACTGTCAAGGATTTTTTTAAATAAGGAAAGAAGGGATTTAAACTAAAAACTTGCTATGATGGTCGACCCTATATTGCTGCTCCTTCTTTTAGGTTTACTAACCAAGGCATCTAATAATGGGCTAAGGTATGGTAGGCCTGTAAAATAGCAAATTAATACTCGATTCTCTCATGAGTGAATTTTTAAAAATACATTTGAAATTATTAATTTTTTAGAGTTCCGTCAAAGAAATGGGATGTCTTAGAGCTCAGAACCACGAGCAGCAAAACATGGAAATTGCCGCTTAAAAAGAAAAGATTAAGAGACGATTAACCAGCAAGAGACAACCATCAAAAAGCTTATCATTACTGATGATCACAAAAAGATTTTTTAATAAAACCGTCTTGTATCATCAACAGCAATGTCGTGGCGTTAAAGACCACATTCGGCAGTACCAGCATAATCTTTCTTTTAACACCATCATATGCTCCTACCAACCAGTCATTTCAGATGTACCAGGCTTCCTTAAATGCTTTTAGGTAAAATATTAGACTTGGATTGCAATCTGTGATTCCCAAGGGATTTCGGATTTTTTATAATTTAATTTTAAAAACTTTAGATTTATATATTTTCATATTGCGATTGCGACTTATAGAATATACGTATATACTTTAATGAAAAAAAAACTTGGATTGCAATATGTGATTCCAAAG
This sequence comes from Chydorus sphaericus, assembly GCA_030141595.1. Taxonomy (NCBI): domain Eukaryota; kingdom Metazoa; phylum Arthropoda; class Branchiopoda; order Diplostraca; family Chydoridae; genus Chydorus; species Chydorus sphaericus. Next base: position 2,683,058 of record CM057934.1, on the reverse strand, counting down.
AGAATTTAAATAACCTTTTTGGGTAAATGGGCGTGGCCGTACGAGTTTTTAAAAAATTGGCCAATCAGAAGAGTTCAACTGAAACTTGTCAAATTGGTGGGGTATAAGTACCAAAAATGACATAGTAAGCATGGGGTGAACGATGGTTTTAAAAAAACCTGACTCCCCAACAAAGCGAAGAGCTATCCTGAGGTGTGAGGGAGCATCGACTACAAGTCCCATACGGCTAGACGGCGACGGTTCATAGAGGATCGTTGGGATTAAGTACCCGATTTGTGGTCTTAACTCCCCGGGGCCAACAACTATAATATTTCCTTAACATCAAGGAAAGAGTTCGAGTTAAATGTTCGCAAAGTCTCGTCACATCTATGAAGGATAGCTCAAGGTGGCTATTCAATTAGTCGCAATCGAACTTTTTTTTTCAATTTAAATTTGTCTTAAAGGTTGAAGTGGAAAATTATAATAAACAATTATTTGTTTACGGTTTTTTTATTCCGGAAATATGGAAATGGTTGGCATTATTGAAATATTGCGACACTCTGGGAATAAAGATGTGGGAGATGTTGCTGGTAGAGTATTTGAATCAGAGTGTATTTTATTTAAGCGAAACGTACACCTTATATACGTTTGCATGGTAATAAAAGATGGTTATAAAAGAAAGTCATTCAATGTTAAAGAAAGTAGGACAGCGGACAGGTAGGGTCATAAAGTAATATAAATAGTTGCCGAGTAAGATAGGTCACAGCCGAAACATTCCCTCTACTCCCATAAATCTACCTTTGCTGTCACATACTCCATGTTTAAGTTTAAAGTAATTGAAGTAAAGTAACAACGAGAGTGTGACAATATTTAACAAATGTTTTTTTTTAAATAAAAAGCGATAGTTAAGATCCACGGAATAAAATTGGACGCGCTAATAATTTTATTTTTTAAAGGGAAATGAATCTCTAGTAGGATGTATACCGCCACTATATACCGTAGTATTATTTATTTATGATTTATTTTTTAAATAAATATATTTTAAATTATCATAAGCAATAAGTCTATAAAATATGTACAGTGCATTTATCTACTGACGAGTTAATGCTTTGGCTATTCGAACTTTTCTTGAATGTTATGAAAGTGATAGCAGACGAATAAATTACACAAAATCCAATGTCGGATCGAGTCGACATCGACATCGATCCGGCCAAGACCCAATTAACCCCGACTAAAATTTTATCGTCTTACCTTTAAACCATTCAGTTGAAATAACTTTGCGACCACTCGCGCTTAAAAGCAGAACCCATTAGCTATCGAATGACGCAAAGAACGTTAAGGTCGGAAAAGTTTTAACAGAGAGCTCGACGGAACACTAGTTGTTAATAGCCTTTTAGCTTTTAAATTTTTTTCATTTTCTGGAAATTTAAATTTTTTTATGAAAAGAAAAATATTTCTGCAGTTTTTAATAAACACTAAAAGGTGGAAATTAGACGACATCAGGACATCAAGAGGTGTGAGGGAGAATCGACTACAAGTCCCATAAGACTAGACGGCGGCGGTTCAAAGAGAATCGTTGGGATAGAGACCAAATTGGTGGTCTTTACTCCCCGGGGCAACCGATATAAATTACTTAACATCAAGAAAAAAGTTCGCAAAGTCTTTATCACAGCATCAGATGAAGGATGGTTCAACTAGTCGCAATCGAACTTCATCGAACCAATTTTTTTTATATATCTAAAAGATTGAAATTGAAATAATTAATTTTTTATTAGCATTTCAATGAAGCCTATTGATTTTTAATATACATGAGGAGACGCTATTTTTAAATATTTAATGTTTAATATCATTGACCTGGTGATTTATGTTTAATATAATTGACCGTCTGCAGTATCCTTTAATTAAATTGGAAAGCAATTTAAGATGTGGTATTTCCTTGGGATTTTGTTATCATTAGAGGATATCAAGACAAAAGGGAGATATTATATATATTTCGTTATATGGGAAACAGGCCGGTTCTCTACCAACTGTTATGATTACATACGAAGACAACGAGTCTCATTTATCCGAAAACAACATTATAGTCACTGTTTACACTTTCATTCGTTCCAATTATTTTGGAATACCAGACTTTTAGGTATAGTTTTTTTGTACCTAAAAATCTGAGAAGATTTTTAGATTTTTAGGTATGGTAAATTGTACCTAAAAGTCTGGGCTTTACACCTAAAATTTTGAATGAATGACCGAATATGAATGCTGCAAACAGACAGTGTCTTATATTGAGTTTTATTTTTATTTTATTTTACTGACTACTATTACTGGTTTTACTAAATTTAGTGAATTCTGTTTTGATCGGGAGTAAGACGTGGTATATTAGTATATGGCATACATATATGACTCACGAGTCACATCTATAGGCACTAATAGCCGAAGTCACCACGGGCGGGTGCCCGTTTTGGTAACGACCACTGCTGTCGCCGTGAAAAAAAAATGATTGAGGCATCATCCTCCAAGCATTCGAAAGAGCGTATTAACTTTAACTTAAGCTGTGATTTTTGTAAACGTTTAAGATTAAGAAAGGTGAGATTTCTGCTTATTGCCACAAACTTATCCGTAGTATAATTAACTCGTGCTCGATTAAAGCCTATCGCGTAGATTTTCGATTTCTACCTAACTCAGGTACCTTAATCTCTATAGTTGGCAAGAAACCGGCTTAGAGCTCTGCTTAAGTAATTCTCTAATAACAGGGATTTTATCCCGTATATCGCGGATCAGATCAGCTTAATACATCAGTATATTTTGTGCTTATTAGCAACTTAGAGTTTACAAAAAAAAATTCATATCTTTTTTTGCCAGTTAAACCTTACACAATCCTTAAGTCGTAAAATTTTACTCTTGCATACTCTGTGTCGAGATTTTTTTATGTATTATAAATTGAATTCATTGCTCTACATACGTTTTGTTCCCTTTTTACCATTTTGATATTGTTTTGTTTATATTTAAAAAACAGCATTTTTTGGCTTAAATGTAGTAGTTTTCTGGTAATAGGAAATAAATGTTTAGAGGGTCTGGTTAAACCATTATTGCATAGTGTTTAGGAACAAATTATACAGGCATACTTTTATCCATAAGTACCATTTTTAGCGTGATAGGCTATGTGACTCATGTACAGTACAGTAGGGTCCCGTAGCTGAACGCCAGATCATCGTTTCTCTCTTTTGGCTGAACTCGGCTTTTTCATATCAAAATATGGTGTGTATAGCATTGCAGTGTTGCATGTGTTGCCTTATGGCCAAATATATAGCATACTTTTAGGTACAATATCTAAAAATTTCAGAGCCTTAGGTACGATACTTAATCCTCCAGACGTTAAGGTAAGATATTCAGTGTACCTAAGAGTCTGGTAGCGATTATTTTGTTGCACACTTCAAAATACGTTTTGGTTTTCCCCCCTCTATTTTCAAAAAAACATGTCGACCAACTGTCGTTCAAATATTATCAGAAAAGGAATTCAGTGATTTTTATGGAATAAATTAATGACCAAAACATTTAACGAGACGTTATTATCTGGAACTTAATCTGAGCTTTAAGCAGTCTTTAAGTATCCTTTTATGAATTTGAGAAATAGTTTAGTGGAGTCTTTGACAAATGAAACATACCAGCTCCACTCTTACAGAATGGAGACATTCTGTAAGAGCATTCATTTTTTAAATCCCAATATATGGAAGTTATGTTAGGGCAGTTAGGCCAACTAGCTTTTTGATTTCATTTCATTTTTCCGCATTCATATCATCGTAAGCTATGTAGAGAAAAGATCTTAAATGAAGTCAAAATGTAACCGGAATCGAATATCTTTGATTTTCAAAAAATAATAAAATCAGATATCTCATAGGAAAAAAATGAGAAGAACAATTTTCGATCGAAGACGAATTTTCGAGCTAAATGAAGATCGATACATTCGCAAATACAGGAGCGACATTGAATCTAGGTCAATTAGCTAATCTAACTAAACCAGATATCTATATTTAAAAAGACCATATGCAATAAGTTTATAAAAATATGTACGTACAGGCATCCGCATATTGATCTCCCGTTTTTTGTAACTCGTCTTTATAACTCCCATGTTAGCCTTTTGAGGCTACCTGGGGGATTAATCCAGGGGGATTAATCCAGATCCAGGGGGATTAATTCGCGGGTGCCTGTACATCAACATATAATAATACATTCACTTGACTCTCTTTCTATGTAGTTTCAAATAATAAAAAAAAAAACTCTTTATGCTCATTCCGGTATAGTACTGAAAATGTGGACCATTCAGTTAAGCGACTTGGCTTGTTAACCCTCCTCATTGAAGTTCTATTGCCGAATTACTCAAATAAATTATTTTAATTTGATTATATGGCCTATTATATGACACATTTGCTATCTAATAAATCTGGTTTCTTACAATATACTGTCACAGTCGAGGGGTTGCCCACTCGATTTCTCATGGTTCAGTCCGTGAGAAATATCCCCTATCTTTTAACAGGGAAAGTGAGAAAAGTAAGGAAAAAAGTGAGAAACGAGGGGTTCCCGACTCTTTTCCAGAGTGAACCGCGGGAAAATTTTCCCTCTTTTTATTTCCCTCTTTTCTCCCTTTTCCCTCCATTTCCCTCTTTTTTTTCCCCCCCCTCCTTTCCCCCCTTTCCCCCCAAATTTCCCTCATATTACGCTACGCTTTGGCACCCAAAGTCCAGAGATAATTTACAATTTTTTTTTTAAAGATATTCACCTTGTATTGTTTTGTTATTCAAAATACCTTGTTAGTTGACAAAAATGATCTAGTTTTCTTTAAAATACCGTCCGAATAAGCAATGGTTTCTACTTTTCTTAAAAGGGATTTCAGGAGGAGGGAGACTGCCGATGTATGTTTCACAGGTTTGTCAAGGATAAAACCCCCCCAAAAATGAATCGATTGAATATTCAAATCAAATCTTTAAAAAAGTCATCATCAGTTGATAATTAATTATAATTTGAAAAAATTTACAATTCAGATTCATATTATTTTTAAAATGAATTGATGAAGAGGTTTTAGAACACGTTTAATTAGAAATAACTGTTTGTTTTAGCTCCCCTTTGGTCGTTTATTGAAAAAAACCTTTGTGTTGATTATTGAATCGATACCAAGTACAATTAAACCAACATTCTTGATTCCTTTTTTCTAAATGATGGATGACGATTGAACTGGATGAGGATTTGCTGGTTGCTTAATTGCTTTGAATTAGATGAGTCGTCTAAATCGAAAAGGAAGATGACGTAGATTCGAGTGGAGAACGGGGGGGGGGGGGGGGCTTAAATAGATACCAGTCCCTCTTTCTGATAAGCGTACGTTGATCGACTGTCTCTATAATAAGGCTTCGCGAATTTACAAGGAAGTTAGCTGGCGAACTCGTAACATCCGAACATTACTTCTATTTGGTAAGTTGTTTTCAAGAAACCAGCATAGATTTACTTTTTTACTAAATCTGAATCAGGCAATAAGCTAGAAAATATAGATCATTTGAAGGTTCTTTGACTCTCGCTAAGAATTCACTTGGATCACTTTGGGACAACGTCAACAGTCCCTCCTAAAACCCTAAAAGTTGTCAATGATACAGGGATTTTAAAGCTTGAAACCTGTTAGGAGGGAAAAGTTTCCTCCTACGACAGAATACTAAAAAAAACTTCCTTGTCGTCTTTTAGTTCGTCTTTAAAAATAAAAAAAATGTTCCTCAATCGCTTTCCGAATGCTAGATTAATATAGAATATAGTTCAAATCCACCATAATTCTGAGAGTATTCATTTTCTTCTTAGTAGTCTCAAAAAGTTTGTGAGCACTTTTGTCAATTTCTTTTCGTCCGATGGAAGCTGGATCATTTCTATCGCCTCTTTAGATCCTCCAAAACAATTTTTCCCTTTTTCTTCACGACGATAAACAATTACATCTGCAGCTATTTACTGCAGTTAAGAAGAGCTTCGCTGCTTCAGCTTTCCGAGCTCGATCCAATAATTCTCTTTCTGTGAACTTGGGCTTGTTGAGGCTGCAGTGCCTATCGGCGGTGGAGCGGCACTGTATATCCTTTAAAAATAGCCCAAACGTGGGGTAACAGTAGTTAATAGCCACAGTGCGCAGTTTTTGAATGAAATTATGATGATATAAATGTCATTTTTGTATATTTTAGGCATTAATCTTTATAACAAATACTCTTTTTCCTGGGAAATTTCCACTAATTTCTCCGTTTCCCCACTTTCCCCCCTTTTTCCCTCCTTTCCCCCCCCCCCCTTTTCCCCCCTTTTTCCTCTTTTCTTCTCAATTTTTGACACATTTCTCGTGGACTGAACCGGGGGAAAAAGAGCCGGGAACCCCTCGGTGAGAAATAATACAGGGTAAATTTTTCTCATGGTTCACTCAGGAAAACAGTGGGTGACCCCTCGGTCACAGTAGCCACTCTTGATTGCTTGTTAATGTTCAATCTAGCAGAAGAAGGCAAAAAAGTTGTAAGAGTTATTTTCAACCATCTATCAGAAATTTAAAAAATTATGTAACAAACAATGTTTGGTGTTGATAGCTTTGGGCTCTCTCAGCCTCTGGCACGGTAATAATGGACTTGGAAGTCTTAATTACTAAATTACCACTTGATCTGTAAATACAACGAAACAAATAAAAACCGCATTCTACATTTATGCTGTTTGATTGCAAAGCACGTGACTGAAATATAATTAAAGGTTTCACACGCCATACGGCTTTAAATATAAAAAAGGAATATTATTTATACGGAGTCAACAAGGCGATATAAACACTTAACGTCTCTAAATTTTGATCTAATCTAATTTTACATATTCCCAAATCGCGGTGTAAATCATAAACCCCTCTTTCTTTGGCAGAAAATTAAGTAGTATACGAAGGAATCATTCAATTAATTTTCGGTTTATTTTGAAAAAGAAAGTTTTATTAGTTTCAAAATTTATTGTTGTGTAAAAAAAGATTAAAAGTGCATTAAATTGTTGCTTTCAACATCCATATATTTTGAGGATAATCATCTTGATGCGAATTAAAATTTTACCGGGGCTATGGCGTAACTCCATCGAGCGCTTTGGCGCCACCTGGTAGTAGAAATTTGGCGGCACATTTGAACAGAGATAAAAAAAGAATGGCAGAGGTGAATGCATATATTAAACGACTCTTCGCAGCAGTTTAAAGTATATTCAATCAATTTTGAATTCTCTCATTTATCAAATGCAATAAAATTGATTTTAAACATGCATATTTCATAGTAATAGGATTTCTAATTGGAACTGGTCATAATAACAAGTTTTCAGAAGAAAATCGCGCCATGATAGCAAAGTATTCTTTAATTATGATCCAAATGCAATCTTTTTTTTCTTTATTGACGCATTTTTATCATATATTATTAGTAAACACTCTTTGAATTAAATGAAAATTTTTTTACCGTGATTGAATGTAAGCGCAAGTAAGATAAACGGTCGTAATAAAAACATTATTGTGAAATGAAGAAATCGGGAGATGTGGTCACAAGTACTCATAGTCTTATTAGTATTTGGTGCATCACAAGAAAAACTTGTTTTTAAAAATTGCTGCCGATGAGACGCTACATCGATATGATTTATAAAGTTTCAATGATCTATTACAGCAAATGCACCCAAAATCAATTAGCCAATTGATTTGGGTTTACAATAAACCACAACGGTTGGCACGGCAAACTTTTCATTCTACTCATTAATATCCCTTTGAATGACCCCTATTTTAAAGAGGTAACTGTGAAGCATTTAATTTCTAGCGGTTCTCTCTTTAATATGAAATCTAAAACTATGTAGACCGGACGATTATATTACTCGACGTTGAAAATAACGCAGTTCCACGGTATGGATAACGCGTTATGATTCACATAATAACTTTGAACTAAAAGATAGAAAAAAGAATTCCCTACAATTTTTGTTTAAACCATTTTTTGAAATTTCCCCCGCAAACGCCCCCGGTATTTTTCTTAAGACTTTACTTTTAATCATATTTTATTATTTGAATCATATTTTATTCATATAAATTAGACAACTACTTCCTCCTTTAAGGCTGATTTCCATTTAATGGACGAAATAAAATCCTACATCCACCTTTCAGAAAGAAAATTCTGGCTTCCACTTTGACTTTCAAGTGGAAAACTATTTAAAAATCATTTCCCTTTACCACTTCCACTCTTTACAGGGAGAAGCAGAAAAAATTATTTTGTGGTATTTTCCACTTCCATCTTTTAGACTGATTATCTTTAATTAAAAAAATATATATTTAAAAGTTCGATTGCGACTAATTGAATTAGTCACCTCGAGCTATCCTTCATAGATGTGACGAGACTTTGCGAACATTTAACTCGAACTTTTTCCATTTTAGGAAGTTGATATAGTTGGCCCCGGGGAGTTAAGACCACAAATTGGGTACTTAATCCCAACGATTCCGAATGAACCGTCGCCGTCTAGCCGTATGGGACATAAAAATCTTTGCTCTGCCACACCTCAGGAATAAGCTCTTCGCTTAGTTGGGGGTGTCAGTAAACCATCATTCACCCCATATAGTAGGAAAATGTGTCATTCTTCTCACATATTCCAAGCTTAAATCTACCTTAAAGCAATTCACAATGATATAAGAAGAGAATGGGTTACTTATATATTCTTATCGGGATGGAGACTGGAACTGCAAACGAGTTTCTAGACTACTATTACTTAATAATAATATTAATAATAATAAGTAAGCACGGTCGAAGTGATATGGTATGCAACGAGGCTATATTTTTGACCACGAATAAAATTGCTGCTAAGCTTTCCAACCAGTCCGTCGATACAACATAAAGGACTCCTCCGATTTTTTTTACTTATTTCTTCTTTACTTGTAACTTGTGAGATCAAAAAAATGAATTCAAATATTTTTTTTGCTAAAACATTTTCTTAAGGAATCACTCAGACATTGCCATTTTCAAATAAAAATTTGACTTAAAAAATTTTACATCACCCAAAAAGTATACATCATAATCCTACATCAAAAGTCACCTTTAAAAAAAATGATTTAAATCATACATCATAATCCAGAAAAATTGATTTAAATCGCGATTTAAATCAAATCTGATTTAAATCACCAAGTGATGTACCCAACACTGGAGCTAAGCGAAAAATCCAGTGCCCCATTATTAGCTGTAGCATTGCCAGTCTTAATGTTCTACTTTTAATACAAGTCTCGCTTCGCGTACGCACCCTCGTGATATTTGTTGTAAGCTCCTAATATTTTTGATTTCAATTTTGCGGTTGTGATGGCAACACTGCAATGTACTGCAATATTTCAACAAATAATAATTTACTTGCATTTTATTTGGTTCACGAACGTAAAGTAAATTGCAATTCACCACTGATATCTAGTGCTTTTAATTTAAATTATAATTTGATTACGTTTTATTTCCCCCCAAACGTATAGTATATGCCATTCTGCAATATAACCACGATATACAGGCTACAGCAACTAAAAAAAGCATATAAAGAAGCAATTAAACGCGCTGAAATTTCACTTCCATATTCTCTATAATCTATGTAGTCTCTGCCTCTCTCTTACGGTGAAACTTATCGTGAACAGAGTTCATCGACTCGTTTATTTGAATCCCTTTTCTCAACATGCTGTAGCTATATATGCAACCAGACCAAATTTTTTTTTCAATCGGACGTTGGTCTCATGGGGCCATCGAATGCCCAAAGCACCTAAAGGTTGGTAGGCGATCCCATCTCCATGGCAACGAATCCTACCTGGATTTCCATGAAAATCGTCCGCAATAAGCAGGTTTTTTACTAATTATTTTTTTACTCACGAATGGAACGATGTATTGTCCCGTTTACTTGACGTCATACCCTATAATTCTATTCGTCATTTTATCGCAAAAATTCAACGGTGATCGGGAATACCGTTTTCACGTTACAGCGGACACAACTTTTTTAGTCGGCCCCAATGGGATTTGTGTGCAAATCAAATGGTCTATACCGAGAATCTCGTCGTCTGCTCGAAAAATAAAAGCCCCTTGACCCTCTCTTCGGGAAGATATTTCTTAAAAGAAATACTTCTCTATCACTCGGGGATTATTATTACTATATATCATTTATTTAAAAAGGATTTTAATCATCCTGATATGACTTGACGTGTGAAGATATTGGGATTCGATCTTGGTTCATAGAATTTTTGTATGATTTTATTTAAACTCGTTGTGTCAAGCGATTCTCTTTGGCAAGAACAGCACCGTTTACACTCGATTCTCTCATGAGTGAATTTTTAAAAATACATTTGAAATTATTAATTTTTTAGAGTTCCGTCAAAGAAATGGGATGTCTTAGAGCTCAGAACCACGAGCAGCAAAACATGGAAATTGCCGCTTAAAAAGAAAAGATTAAGAGACGATTAACCAGCAAGAGACAACCATCAAAAAGCTTATCAATACTGATGATCACAAAAAGATTTTTTAATAAAACCGTCTTGTATCATCAACAGCAATGTCGTGGCGTTAAAGACCACATTCGGCAGTACCAGCATAATCTTTCTTTTAACACCATCATATGCTCCTACCAACCAGTCATTTCAGATGTACCAGGCTTCCTTAAATGCTTTTAGGTAAAATATTAGACTTGGATTGCAATCTGTGATTCCCAAGGGATTTCGGATTTTTTATAATTTAATTTTAAAAACTTTAGATTTATATATTTTCATATTGCGATTGCGACTTATAGAATATACGTATATACTTTAATGAAAAAAAAACTTGGATTGCAATATGTGATTCCAAAGAGAATTTAAATAACCTTTTTGGGTAAATGGGCGTGGCCGTACGAGTTTTTAAAAAATTGGCCAATCAGAAGAGTTCAACTGAAACTTGTCAAATTGGTGGGGTATAAGTACCAAAAATGACATAGTAAGCATGGGGTGAACGATGGTTTTAAAAAAACCTGACTCCCCAACAAAGCGAAGAGCTATCCTGAGGTGTGAGGGAGCATCGACTACAAGTCCCATACGGCTAGACGGCGACGGTTCATAGAGGATCGTTGGGATTAAGTACCCGATTTGTGGTCTTAACTCCCCGGGGCCAACAACTATAATATTTCCTTAACATCAAGGAAAGAGTTCGAGTTAAATGTTCGCAAAGTCTCGTCACATCTATGAAGGATAGCTCAAGGTGGCTATTCAATTAGTCACAATCGAACTTTTAATTTTTTTATTTAAAGAAATCAGTCTTAAAGGTGGAAGTAAAAAATTTAAAAATATATATATATATATATTTTGTTTTTCCCTCTATTTTTAAAAGTTAAAATAAGCGAATTTCTATTTCAACTCAAATCTTACATATAGCGGGTAAATTTAGTAGCAAGTTAGTAGTATTTAAGCAGCCTAAATAATTAATAGAAATACACTCTCTGAGCATCTTCCAAGCTGCAGATATCCCCATTTTCAATCACAGGCACTCTGACGCTGGTCTTTGGCCCGTCCCTTTCCCATCAGAAACGACAGTCCCGCCATCTCCACCTGTCGGCACAGCTCCACAGACTTGTTATTTAAAAATTTAAAAATAAAATAAAATCATTTTTATAAGATTTAATTGTTTGAAAACTTTGTTTCAATGAAAATAATTTATGCGTATTAAAATAAGAATGAATAAATTTAATTCTGAACTCTAGGAAGAGGGGACTTGCATAACTCTGGCCATGAGAACAGCTAATGTTAACAAGTAAATAAATAGTAAATGTTGACTAATTTTTAATTAATTTTATTTTGAATTGTTGTATTTGCTTATTTTTTCAGTGTATTTAAATTTAATTTTAAAGTAAAGCATTAAAAAAATTGAATGAACATTTAAATTATAATAAATAACTTGGAATCGATTTTTAAGCTTCGAGCCATGTCATGGTCGAAATCCCAATGTTATCTTGGTTACGAAGAGCTCGAGCTCCTTTCGCTCTTCATCTCCTTCCTGAAATTGATTTTAAATTAATTCTAGAGAAATATATGAATGAAAAATAGGAGATTTACAATGTTCTGTCATTCTTGATCTGCCCCTTGCTGCCACGATCAGAAGAGTCTGTGGCATCTTCTTCAGAAAGAAGCAAACAAGGATGTTGCACACTCTTGCTGAGAGAGGAGGTCCAGTAGGAAGAGGTATGATCCTTGACTATTGTGGAGAGCTTCTATCGTATGTTCCAGCAGATCTTCCATGAAAATAATTCATATCCCTAAACATAAATTTAAGAATATGGGGAAACAAATTTAAATGAGATATATTTATGTGTCTCAAGTACAAGTATATGAACACGGCGTCGTTTGTTGTTTTCTCCATGGCTGATTTCTGATTCAATAGGTGTAATATCGCGATGCATTCACAATGGTATCAAAGATTATCGAAGAGTAAAAGAGGTACTGCCAATCTAAAGAGTGAAGAAGCTGTCGTCATCAAGCGCCTTTCAAATTTTTTCAAACTTACGGATGATAAGCAGACGAAAACTACATCCAAAAACCAACAAATTTATGGAAGCACTGTTGCCGTTTCGTGATAGTTTGCGAAATTGTATTGATTTTATAGTTTATTCTATCCGAGTCCGAAAGAAATAATTGAAATAAGAAGAAAAACACTTTTATTTAAGATTTCGCTTTACTTTTATGCTTCAGTACAGTATTTGTACAGTTTTTTTTTCTTTCAAACAAAAAAAAATATCGGGAAAATGAATGCAGAAGAATGCCGACGAGAGAATAAAAAAATCGATGAGACAAGGAATATTAGAATCAAATTTCACATTCTCAGTACGTCGGGCGAGCTTCAAAAAGTAATAAATCAATGTTTGATCCGCTTGGAGGGGGAAGAGGGGGCGGGAAACATGAGTTTACTGAATTTGGACGTAACCGACATCGACTCGGCCCGATTTTCACGCGACATGCGATCTGCTTCATCCACCAGACGTTTCTTGTTCTGAACGTGGTCCTGTTCCGGATCGGCTAGGTTCATTTCGAGAAATATACCGTCGTGGCGGCCCTGGAGATGTTGCAAAGCGAAGGCGGCGTCATCGTGATCTTTGAACGGGATGAACGCGTATTCTGCCTTGGGATTCCTTTCCACATTTGAGGCACCAAACTCCTCAAAGAAACTGTCCAGACGGTCGTTGGTGACCTTGGGATAAATTTTACTGACAACAAGTTTGGTAGCCTAAATTAAAAGTAAAAAATAAAAAATAAAAAATAAGAAGAATTATTAAAATTTAAAGTTTTGAAAAATAATGAAAAAATTAAATCAAATTACACGAGAGAGATCAGGCTTGAAAGGCGGATCAGCCCAGCCAACTGACAGATTTCGGGTGAAGATGTGGCTTTTAGATCCGATCAGATCCAAAGCGGCCGCGGCCTCTCCATTCGTATCAAAGACAAGATAGCAGGATCCGCAATTGAGAGCTTTCTTGCCGTCGATTGTCTTCTCATTTTTGTCAAAATACGTCTCGTAATCTACATCGTCTACTAGAAAGGAAACAAGAACTCAAAATTAAAAATAACTGTATTGAATCTTAATTTATATATACATACCGACACCAGCTTCCGTCAACTCTCCCTTGATGAAAGCTTTACTGTCTGATGGTTTAAGTCCTCGCACGATGAGTCGCGTGTTCGAGGTGTTCATCTCGGCTTGTAGAAATTTCTCCGAAAGGAATTCGTAGCCATGGAGCTGGAATATAACAAAAAAAATTAGATAACGTATAAGAAATTTGATACAATCAATTACCTTTTGAACTGCATCTCGAGCAGCTTGTTTGGTGCAGAATCTAACGAAAGCAAAGCCCCTGTTCTGTGTTGATAAGTCGTCCATCATTAACCGCACCTCGTAGATCCGACCAAATTGTTCGAGAAGCGGAATCAACATATTCTCCAAAGCGTGTGGCGGAATGTGCCGGATGAGAATCTACGAAAGAAGAAAAAATGAATTATTATAATTTTTTAAAAATATTATTTCTTTAATAATAAACCTACCTCAGAACTGATTGTTGGGAGCGGATCTTCCCAATTAGGAGGAGGACCGTAACTCCTCATGAAGCGAGTCTTGTTGCTGCCGTAACGGGTGCGCTCAATGATACTATCCAGTTCTTCTGGAACAGTTGCGAAACGTGCCATCTTTGCACGGTACCTGTAATAAAAGAGAGAAAATTATTGAAAATTTAAAATTGAGAATAGAAAAAAATACTCACTCTTTGATGGTATCACAGATGAGGAAGTGACGATAAAGCCGGTTCGGCATCTTTGATCGCCTCACCTTCTTCAGTGCGGAAACTGCAGCTGTGGCCGAGAGCTCTCTGGACAAGGCCTGTAAAGCTCCGCAGGCTTCCAGCTCCCGATACTTGTCAGCTAATTGAAAAAGAAAAAAGAAATCAGAATGATGAAAAAAAGAAAAAGAATAAATATAATTAGCTACCTGTGCGGTAAGTTACTGCCAATTCATGGTGAACTTTGATATCCAAGTTTGGTTGAACAAAGATGGCAGGATCCTTAGACAGGGCAAGCGGAATAGAGCTGTCCGAACTAGAGCTAACGGGCACAGAGACCGGTTGACGACGAACAAAATCGACAGCTTCCGTCCGGAAGTCTTTCGGAAATTCTGTCAAATTCTTCTGATCGTTTTGAATCAAGATTCGTTGAAAGAGATCGGCCATCAACTTGTAGATCACATCCGACATCATCTAGTGAGAAGAAAAATAAAAGAATTTAGAACAAGATAAAAGATGGAATAAATTAATTGTTACCTGTAAGTGGAAGTTGCTCGAGATCCGTTTAGCAACGTTCAGAGCACTCTGTTGCATCGCACTGTTCCCGAGAGCTCGAACTGTTGGAGTTCCTTCGCCGTAGGTGCCAGTGAGAAGCGTCCAGGCGAGAAGGACTGGAGAATACTCTTCAATTGAAGAGAGCTCCAGAAGACGCTCCTCGATGAGGTCAGAAAACGGCAACAGCTCCTCGAATCTATTTAAATAAATAAAAAAGAAATTAATCAATAAGAGTTATGATAGCGAATAAACCTGAAAACTTACCTCTCGGAAGAGGCGATCTGCATGGATTTGACTAATAGAACCGAGTGTGCGTGCAGGACGCTGCTGTAAAGGTCCTTCAGCTCAGCAACGTTCGGGACTTTGTCCTGTAGATTGACAGACGTGAGCAGATCGACAAAGTCCTGGGCTTGCATATGGGCTTCATCATATCGAAAGAGGCAGCGCAAGATGATGATCCTCTCCTGGAGGTTGCCAGCATGCCAGGTGGGACTTTGAGACGGTAATGGGGCGTCAACATCCAAATGAGCCAGCTGCTGGATCAGAGAATCCTTCATTTTGTGCTCAACATTGTAATCAGCCATGAACTGTTGAGCAATGTCTGAAAAATGATGAGAAAGAGTGAGATAAATAAACTTGATGTGATTTGAAATTTAAATGTTTTACCTGTATGTGGGTGAGAAGTGTTTTGGGAGGCCACGATGAGGTGCTCAATGGAGCGCAGAAGGTCCATCCTCTCATCCAGATGGAAACATTGCAGATTCCTTGAGAGACCTTCTCGGTGCTCAATCTGCTGCACAATGGAGGTGAAATCTTGCAGACTGCCACAATATTCCTGAGCGAAGAAGAGGGTGAGGAGACGGGAGACCTGCACCTCATCCAGGTTCGTGACCGAGCGGAAGTGCTCCACGAAGGAAGTGGTGTCAAATGACAGTGTTGGGAGCTCCATGATCAGGGGATGTTGGTAACCCGTCAGACCATCCATCAGGTGCCTGTTGGCCCCAGTCAAGGCCTGACTCACCTTTTCCAAAGTGGCTCCATTGTCACTCAGAACTGACCACAGGGCCCTCATGTGATCCCTAAA
Organism: Chydorus sphaericus; assembly: GCA_030141595.1. Classification (NCBI taxonomy): domain Eukaryota; kingdom Metazoa; phylum Arthropoda; class Branchiopoda; order Diplostraca; family Chydoridae; genus Chydorus; species Chydorus sphaericus. The sequence continues at coordinate 2,667,154 of CM057934.1, read as the reverse complement.
ATTTCAGAAAACACAAATTATAATTACAAATGGATCCACTAAAATGAAAGAAATGTGATGTTGGATTGTTTCTACTTACATTTCGGTGTTGATATAAGCTTGAAAAGCCGGGAAAAAGTCGTTTGAATTCGAATGAAAACAAACAGTTGGCTGACGTCACCGACTTGGTACCACACGTGACAAAGATGTGCGCAGCAGAGCGGTCCTGCGGTGGGGGGAGGAGCCAAAGAGGAGAAGAGACGAGCACGGCGCTGGAACGGCTGGATGCCTGGATCTCTTCTACACTCTGTACGCAGCTAAAGGTGGTAATTTCTACCGCTAGATGGACTTTATGTACGTTTTCGAAGCAGACCACCCCAAACCGGCTGGGGTATACCTGATCACCGCTGCACATGTTTCACGCCGTCTACATGAGTGCTCTGTTTTTCTCTTGAAACATCATCGTTACGTCAGTTTACATCATCAAAAAAATGTTTTAGAGTCATTCAAGAGAGTAAGTTACATACATCTCATGTAAACCCGTCAATTGAATAATTTTAATTAATTATTTGCGCATTTTAGCTCGAAAATGTCCTCTGCTGTGAGGACTTATGATGAGCAGATGAAGTTTATTGAGAGGATCAATCCCTATTCTTGGCGAATCATAAAAAAAATAATAATAATTAAAAGGGATTCATCCCCAACATGAAGGTAGCTTCATTTATTTCCCTCCTTCATCCCAATTTCAACAGAAGGTGAGCAAGTGTCCAGCCAGTCAAGGTGAGATTTTTTTTTTTTAATTTTTAAATATTTAATTTTAAATTTATTTTAAATTTCCAGGAGCAACTGACTCAGAGCATGTTTGACCACATTCCAGTGGGTGTTCGCTCTAAAGGAGTGATTCCAATCAATGTCCAAGCACGAACTAAGATCTGGAAGATGCTCTTAAGATGGGCATGGATTGGTCTCTTCGTGAAGGTAATTTTATGCAATAATTTTGAATATTTATGTATTAATATCAATATTATTGCAGTATTATTGTGTGAATATTAATTTTTAATATATATCATGGTAAAATTTTAGTAGAATTATGATAATATTGAAGTATTATTGTATAATATTAGCATAATATTTAAATTTTACCATTATTCATTGATATTTTAGTAATATTATGTGATAATATTAGAGTATTAATGTGAAACATTGCTTTAATATCAATATTTGAGTGATATTACCCAATATTAAGTCGATATTAATAATTATGATTGCGTGAAATTGGTAAAATATTTAAATTTTAGCATTATTTATCTATAGTTTTAGTGTTATTATGTGATAATATTGAATAATTATTGTTTAAAATTGCTACAATATCAATATTTGAGTGATATTAACCAATATTAAGTCGATATTAATAATTGTTATTGCGTAATATTAGTATAATATTTAAATTTTAGCATTACTCATTGATATTTTAGTAATCTTATGTGAAAATATTCAAGTATTTTTATGTAATATTGCTTTATAATCAATAATTAAGTAATTTTAATCAAGTAATATTATTAATTATTATTGCGTGATATTGGTTTAATATCAATATTCATGTTATATTATATTATATTTTATCGATTTAATAGTTAATCCATTGTGTTATTGTGCATATTTTTATTAAAATATCAATATTACATCAGTATTATAGGAATATTCATATAAATATTGCATAATTATTTCATTTTAATTGCATAACAGGAGCACTGCGAGGAGAACGGTCGTATGTTGAATGCCGATCCTTCCAAAGTGAGCCAGCGAGCCAAGAAGAGATGGGGCGGAGCTTGAATTGCGTCACGCTTCATCGCCTTCTCCATCGACATCAAAGCATTTAAAATGAAGACACTTTTTTTTTATTTAGTATACAAATTTATTATTTTGACTCGAATTAAATCATACAACAAAACTCTGGAAAATCATTAGGAAATTTGAATTTGAATTATTAATTTTATCAAATATTCAAATAAATTTGTTACAACTAGGAAAAATAAATTTAAAAAAATCTAAATTGAGGTTCAAGTCGGAATAGATTTATTTTAATCGCAGTTATCAAAGGATCAAATCAACACCTGTTTTTTTCTCTTTTTCTGTCTTGACCTTATTCATTTCATTTTGTGGGAGGAAATTAAAAAGAAACTACGGGTGGCCTTGATTCGGAAATTTTGGCATCGATGACCAAATTTGGCGTGATTTATTATGATATAATTCCTTGTACGGGTGGATTCCTCCAGAAATAAATAAAGAAAACTGTTGTAATATTGTAACTACTTGATCATAATTTGAATTTAGATCTTGTAATCATTTGAATTATTAATTTTTTTTTTAGTCTAAAATTTAAATTCCGGTTCCTATAATTTTGAAAGCTCAAAAAATTAGATGCCTTAAAATTCTAGAATTGAAACAGAAATAATCTCCAATTAATTAAATTTTAAAATAGCGAAAAAGCGGGCCCAAAACACGAGGTTAATGATGCGCGACCGTAAGTATCATTTATTTATCAATGTATAAAGAAAACTGTTGTGCTGATTTCATGAACTTTTTCTCTTTTTTTAAATAATAATAATTAATTAGAAAAAAATATATTCCTACAGAAATATACTAAAATTCTTCTTTGGAATTAGATTTTTTCTAAATACTTAAAAATAGAAATTTCATTAGAATTAAATTTTTTTAGAAAATAAAAAATGTAAAGCTAATAACTACGAATTCAAGAGTTGATTTAGAATTTTTATCGAATATCCCAAAATTAAATACAATATTTCCTTGACATAACCATTCCTAGATTTTAATTTTTTTTTATTCTTAAAAGAGACGTTTCATAAAAAATTAAAACTTCTAGAAATTTTAAATTTTAAAAGCTAAAAAGCTACTAAAACTAGTGTTCCGTCGAGCTCTCCATCAAAACTTTTCCGACCTCAACGTTCTATGCATTATTCGATAGCCAATGGGTCCTGCTTTTAAGCGGGAGTGGTCGCAAAGTTATATCAACTGAATGGTTAAAAAGGTAAGACGATGAAATTTTAGTCGGGGTCGGTAGGGTCTTGGCCCGTACGATGTCGCCTCGACCGGACTGAGCGGACATGGAATTTTGTGTTATTATTTCGTCTGCTATCACTTTCAAAACATTCAAGTCCATCTAGCGGTAGGAATATAAAACTTTTCAAATTCAATTTCGAAGAGGGAAAAAAGAAGTTCTGTTTATTTCAAATTCAGAATATCGGGTGGGACTGAAACACGATCAATAATTGGATTAACAATTTCTTCGTAATGAACACGCGGGACAGATACATCACTCTCAGTCGGAAGTTGTCTACCCAGATGGTACCAAAAGGCAGGTCGGAGAGGCACAACTTCTTCTGCGATCCGTCGCTGAATGATCTCGGCAGCGCTGGGTCGGATACGGAAACCAAAGAAACCCAGACAAACGAGATGCATCATCCCTTTAGCGAATTCAACGATAAACTCTTCCAATTCAGCACAATTAACAGCTGGCTGATTATTAACAGGAAAACACTCATAGTAATTATTATCTTTCTCGTTATAATCACTTTTATGAGCGGCAATGTTCGTCAAATGTTCATCCTCATCATCCCAAACATCTAAGACAAATCTCTCAAAATATTTCAAATTTGAGGTTTGGACAGTTTTGACTAGAGCCTTCATAAAGTCAACCAGAAGAGTAATCTCACGATCATCGCCTATCTTGCAGCGCAACCTGGGAAACAACAAAAATTTGAGATAGAAAAAAAATTTCAATAAAAATATAAAATTTACCTCAAATCACGCAAGTTGGCCGCAGCCGGAAGGCACGATGACAGCTGATTAAAGTGGACTTTCGGCAACAAACCATGATCACTCAAATGTAAACTCTCCAATTTAAGGCATTGCTCAAAGATCTTTTAATTAAATCATATTAATTAAATATAAATTAGAGATAGAATCATTATTTTTCATACAGTCGGTAAGTAGGATTCATCATCGGGTAATTCGATACTCAGACGTTTCAAATGTTTGAAATTCATCCCTGAAAAGCAGTCGATTGGGATTAGCAAACAGAATAACTCTTCAATGTTTGGACATCGCTGGATCACTTCCTGAATAAATTCTATCACACAAGAAATTAGATTATATATTTTAAAATGTAATTATGTTAATGTATGAATACCTCCCGATTTCTTGCCTGGATCGTGATCAAACATTTTGAGAATTTTGAGCAAAGGGAGGCTCCAATCTCCTTCAATCTCCTTGTCGTCACTGAAATACGGTGATTCGTTGATGTGCAAACGTTCCAGCATTGGAATTGACCGCCCGAAATCGTTGAATGCCTAATAAAAGATTCAATTCATTATCGAGTTTTTATAGTTGTTTAATGGTATAAATACCCCAAAGTAGCCAGGTTCAAAGTAGCCTAGAACGTGTTTAAGATGAGGAAGGTGACTGCAATCCTGGAACGGGATTTCGGCTACATGTTCCAACTGGGAGAACCGTTCACCCTCAAAATCATGACAGGCAATTATCGTATCAAAGTACGAGTTATCACATTTCAAAGATTTCGTAAACGGCTGGCTTGGGGTGAGTTGTCCGTAATGAAATTCATCTGAAATCCACAATCGTTCCAGATATTTGTGACGAGGTAAGAGCAAGCTGAGGAGCCTCGTAAGAATGGGGTATCCCATGAAAATGCGACGATTATTGAGAATGGCTAGACTCTTGAGATTCTTCATCCAGAGGAGATGGAGGAATATCTCTACTTCAATCTTGTCTAACAGTTTTTCATCTTCTAATAATGTGCTTGTGGTAAACATCTCTGGAATTGCGAACTTGACTACTAGATGGTCGCAATCTCGGCACCACCTTTAAATTAAAACAAATTTATAATTAATTAATCAGAAAAAATGTTAATTATTGAATGATGAGTGATAGTACTTGAGAACTTGAAATAGATTGAGCCAGATTTGAATGGGGTGCTCATCATCCGGAGCAAAAATGAAGATTTTCAGCTGGGTAAGTTTGGCAAAACCATTTCTGAGCTGATTAAGAGATGATTTTTCAATCTTATCCTCTTTTACAGTCATCTCTTTCAGAGTGAAGGTGAGTTTGACTAGTTTTGAGCAGTTTTTGAAGATTTCAGGGAGGTGGCTGATGGAGATTTTGGTGTCATGCACACAGAGCTCTTCCAGGTTGGTCATCTGCACGATGGAGTGAAGGAGCACCTCAGGAGGAAGCCAGTAGGTGTGGCTAGCATCAAAAGTGATTATGGACTGTAGGGAGATGCACTCTTTGAAGAATTCAGCCCATGAAGTTGGAGTGAGGTGGTAAGAGTTCCTTCCGATTGCCAGCCGTTTCCTAAACCACATTTTCAAGTAGAAATATTTAAAAACAAATTTTAAAATATGATTAGTTAGATTTATAGCAACCTGTTGGCTGTGTAGAGAGAGGTATAATTGTCACTGGAACCTGACATAGCCAGGGACAAGCAGTCCTGCTCTTTCAAGTAATTTTTGGATAGATATAAGAGTTCATCGTCGTGCAAAGTAAGACGCCTACGGCCATCGGAATCGCTGCTCTCTTTGAGATTCATTGCATTAAATTGACTTAATAGGTTTTCACAGAGTTTTTAATGAATTCATCAAAACTCATCTGACAAGTATTTCGGCCTTTTGTTTGCCTTTTGCCTCTCGTGCCGTTTGTTTTTAAAAGTTGTTGAAATAAACCAGCCATCTAGCGGTAGAAATTACAAGCTTTTGTATAGAACGGCCTTTAAATGTGCGCCCCAAACCGGCTGGTGCAATACCTGCACATGTTTCACGCCGTCTACATGTGTTTTCTGTTCTTCTAGGTACATTACACCATCGTTACCTAACTTTGCATCAACAGAAAAAATCTCTTAGCGCCATTCCAGAGAGTAAGTCACACTGTATTCTCATGTAAACCCGTCAATTGAATAATTTTACATAATTATTTTCTCATGTTAGCACGAAAATGTCCTCTGCTGTCAGGACTTATGATGAGGAGATGAAGTTTATTGAGAGGATCACTCCCTATTCTTGGCGAATCAAGAAGGGATTCGTCCCCAACATGAAGGTAACTTCATTTATCTCAATTTTAAATTATGCAACTCAATTTTAAAATATTTTTCAGGTGGAGGGAATCTTCTACGTGAATCACAACCTGGAATCTCTCATGTTTGACGAGCTGAAGGCCTCCTGCCAGACGGGACAGGTCGGTGGATTCCTCCCCGGCATGAAGCAGATTGCCAACGTGGCTGCCCTGCCCGGCATCGTTGGCAGATCCATTGGTCTCCCCGATGTCCACTCGGGCTACGGGTTCGCCATCGGTAACCTGGCCGCCTTCGACATGGATGATCCCCAGTCTGTTGTCTCTCCTGGAGGAGTTGGCTTTGACATCAACTGTGGTGTCAGGCTCCTTCGTACAAACCTCACCGAGAAGGATGTCCAGCCAGTCAAGGTGAAAATTTTTCTCAAAATTTCCAGAAATTCATTTTTAAATTTAATTAAATTTCCAGGAGCAACTGACTCAGAGCATGTTTGACCACATTCCAGTGGGTGTTGGTTCCAAAGGAGTGATTCCAATCAATGTCCAAGATCTGGAAGATGCTCTTGAGATGGGCATGGATTGGTCTCTACGTGAAGGTAATTTTATGCAACAATTTTGAATATTTATGAATCAATATAAATATTATTGCAGTATTATTGTGTGAATATTAATTTTTCATCAGTATTATGGTCATATTTTAGTAGAATTATAATAATATTGAGGGATTATTGTGTAATATCAGGACATTATTCAAATTTTAGGATTATATGTAGATATTTCAGTAATATTATGTGATAATATTCAAGTATTAGTGTGTAATATAGCTTTATTATCAAAGATTAAGTGATAATAATCAATATTACAGCTATAATAACTATTATTATTGTGTATTATTGGTTTAAAATTTAGTAATAGGATTATATATAGATATTTCAGTAATATTATGCCATAATATTCACGTATTATTGTGTAATATTGCTTTATTATCATTGAGTTAGTGATATTAGCCAATATTATATCGATAGTAATAATAATTATTGTTTGATATTGGTTAAATATTAATATTTATGCTGTACTATATCATATTTATCGATATTATAGTTAATTCTCAGTGTTATTGAGCATAATTTTATTTAAATATCAATATTACATCAGTATTACAGCATAATATTCGATAATAATCACATTTTTTTTGCACAACAGGTTACGCTTGGGCCGAGGACAAGGAGCACTGCGAGGAGAACGGTCGTATGCTCAACGCCGATCCTTCCAAAGTGAGCCAGCGAGCCAAGAAGAGGGGATTGCCACAGGTATTGCGCATTTATCACGATTTAATTATTGAAAATTAATTTTTTATTTTGGGAATTTAGTTGGGAACGCTCGGAGCTGGAAATCATTACGCCGAGATTCAAGTGGTGGACGAGATTTACGACAAATTTGCTGCTACGAAGATGGGGATCGAGCACAAGGGTCAAGTGTGCATCATGATTCATTCAGGAAGTCGAGGATTCGGTCATCAAGTGGCCACTGGTATTTATTTTTCTGTTTTAAAATTCAATTCTATTTTAAATTAAATATTATCTAATTATTTAGAATGTATAAAAAGTAATAACTCAGTTTCTTAAAGAAATTTCGATTTTTAATTATTAAATTCAAGATCTAAAATTGAGATACTATTTTTAACTGTTTTGAAACTTAATTTTTCATTTTAAAAATAAAACATAAATCTGAAATTTCTATTTATAAGAATTTTCTCTGATATTTGAAATCAATTTTAAATAAATTTTCCGTCTTGAACCTCAATTCCAATTTTTTCTCAAGTCTTATTTCTCCTTTGTTTTTAAATCTAATTTTTCTAGTGATTTTTTCGAGTTTTATCATATAATTTAATTCGATTTACAATAGTAAAGTTGTATAATAATAATTTAAAAAATCATTGTCTTCATTCTAGATGCTCTGATGTCGATGGAGAAGGCGATGAAGCGTGACGCAATCCAAGTGAACGACCGTCAGTTGGCGTGCGCTAAAATCTCTTCACAGGAAGGTCAAGATTATTTGAAATCCATGTCGGCTGCCGCCAATTTCGCTTGGGTCAACCGCGCCTCCATGACTTTTCTCTGTCGCCAGGTTGTAATTTTTTTGTTTATTTAAAATAAAAATTCTAAAAGTTCAAATACGTAATTATGGTGTAATTTAGGCCTTTGCCAAGCAATTCGGCAGCACTCCGGACGATCTCGACATGCACGTCATTTACGACGTTTCGCACAACATCGCCAAAGTGGAGCAGCACATGGTGGACGGGAAACTCAAAACATTGCTCGTTCACCGCAAAGTATTCATTTCATATTTTATTAATATTTTTTTTACCATTTCTTTTTTATTAAAAGTTTCATTAAATTATTTAATTTTTTAGTTAGTTTAATTAAATCGCTAGCTCACCGCAAAGTATTTTCTTAATTATTTATTATCTTGATTAATTTAGATTTTAATAAGAAGATTGATTTAATTAGTTATTTTTTTTTTTTTTTTGTTATTGATTTATTTTTTTATTTATTGCATTTAGGCTGATTTTAAATATTCTGAATTTTTCAGAATTTATTTTTCTTTATTTATAATGACGTAATATATTTATTTACTTTTAGGGAGCCACTCGAGCTTTCCCGCCCCACCACCCACTGATTCCCGTGGATTACCAGCTGACCGGTCAACCCGTCCTGATTGGCGGAACCATGGGCACTTGCAGCTACATCCTGACCGGCACTGAAGTATTTGCTCTAAATTCATATTTTTACAGTTGCATAATAACCTTGTAATTTCAATATTTTTTCATTGTTTTTCTCTACAGAAAGGAATGATGGAGTCCTTCGGTTCAACCTGCCATGGAGCCGTAAGTCACTCGTTTACATAATCATTTTAATTAATTGCTTACCTAACCTTGACTAGTTTTCAAAAAGTTTCATATTTAATCAAAATTTATAAATGTTAATTAATTTTTGATTAATTGGAATAAATTTTAAAAAAATTAAATTCATTTTATTTTTTTAAAATTATTACTTAATTTTATAGTATTTTAATTTACTTTTTAATAATTTTAATTTATTTATTTTTCATTTAATTTACTTATTTTTATTTATTTAATAACCTAATTTCTGTGGATTTAATTTTTAGTTTTTAAATAAATCATAAATTTTTTTTTTTAATTTAATTAATTAACTTGAAATTTATTTTTTATTAGGGTCGAGCCATGTCACGATCGAAATCCCGTCGAAATCTGGGTTACGAAGAAGTGCTCGAACGTCTCAAAGAGCAGGGAATTTCCATCCGCGTCGCCTCCCCCAAATTGGTCATGGAAGAAGCTCCCGAAGCGTACAAGAACGTGACCGACGTCGTCGACACTTGCCACGCCGCCGGAATCAGCAAGAAGACGGTCAAACTCCGCCCCATCGCCGTTATTAAAGGATAAAGTCAAAACCTGTTTTTTTTCGTCTTTTTCTGTCTTGACCTTATTAATTTATTTTTGTGGGAGGATATTATAAAAAGAAAAAAATGTGAGTGGCCTTGATGTGGAAATTTTGGTATCGATGACCAAATTTGGCGTGATTTTTTGTGATTAATTCCTTGTATGGATGGATTCCTTGGATTATAAATAAAGAGAACTGTTGTGTAATGTGTTGAAATTTATTTTAAAAAAAATTAATTAGAATTAATTTCTTTGAATTATTTAAAATTGCTTGAATAAATAAGAAACTATTAAAAACTAATTTTTAAATATTTTAAAAATCCGGAAAGATAAAATTACTCAAAATTCCAAAAATAGATTTTAAAACTTCAACTACGTAAATATACAATAATTTTTTTTATAAATCAGGTAAATGTTGTGTTCAAATCATTTTTTAAATACTATAATTAGAATTAAATAATTAAAAATTGCTGAAATAATTTTAAAGAAATAAGTTTAAAATATTTAAAAATCCGAAAAATAAGATAATAAATTACTAAAAATTCTAGATTAAAATTGAATTGGTTTAGTCCAAAAAATTAATTTTAAAAATCCTAGAAAAATATTTGAAAATTTTAAAAACATCAGGTAAATCCAAAACTCCTAGAAAAATAAAATTAAAAAACCTAAAAACAAATACATAACTTGACGTTAATCATTTATTGAATTTTGAAATAGCGAAAAAGGGACCAAAAAAAATGTGGTTAATAATGAAGGCAAAGAGTAGGGATGACAGAAAAGTAAACTGCAATTTACATGACTAATTGCCACCATGCTGAAAGAAAAAAAAAGTTTTTTTTTTGCAATTAAACACGAAAATTTTAAGGAGGAGAAAAAAGTGTGCAGCTTGATTGAATTATTATTTAATAGTAGCACGGTAGGCAATTATTAGCCCACATAATTACATCTTTTAATGATTATCTTCTTTTTTAAAAATGTTGTTTTTTTAAGGGTGGAGAGAAAAAAGATGATGATAACACTGGAATTTTCATATTCTCGTTTACAACAGGTCGCAACGCGTCTTCTTTTTGCTACTCGATTTCTTCTCAGGAGACTTTTTGTTAATTTGCCTCACCAGATCATAAAATATCTGCAAAAAAATTAAATTAAATTAATTAGAATAAATTTTGAAAATCTAAAAAAAAAAAAAATTAAATTAGAAAAATTAATTAAAATAAATATTAAATTCTTGAAAAAATCTAGATATATTAAAAAAATTATTTAAAAATCAAAATAAAATTCCAAATAATCTTTAAAAATATTCAATACATTTAAATTAATTAAATCAAAATTTTTGAAAATTGTTACCTCATTGACATTGATCTTATTAAATTAAATTAATTCAAATAATTAAAAAAAAACTTAAATTAAATTAGAAAAAAAATAGAAAATTAAAAATTAAAATTAATAAATAAATTTTTCAATTAAAAATTTAATTATAAAAATCCTAATATATTTTAAAAAATTATTTTAATATCAAAATAAAATTCCAAATAATCTTTTAAAAATATTACATAAATTAAAATTAATTAAATAATATTTTTTTTAAATTGTTACCTCATTGACATTGATCTTGGCTTTGGCAGAAGACTCTAGAAAAGAGCAGTTGTTGAACTGTCGTGCAAGATTCATGCCCTGGTCCTTGCCCACCACCCTCTCATCCTCGAGATCACACTTGTTGCCCACCAGGACCAGTGGCACATCATCCGTGTCCTTCACTCGCAGAATCTGCTCCCTCAGATCCTGCAGGTCGTTGAAAGTGGACTGTGCCGTTATGGAGTAGACCAGCACGAAGCCCTGACCGTTCTTCATGTACAGATCCCTCATCGCAGTGAATTGTTCCTGTCAAAATTTCTATTAAATCAACTTTTAATGCAAAAAAATTAAAATTAATTACAGTTCCGGCTGTGTCCAGGATCTCGAGCATGCACTGCTGCCCGTCAACCTCCACCTGCTTCCTGTACGAGTCCTCAATCGTGGGATCATACTTCTCCACGAAGATGCCCTGCACGAACTGCACGGTGAGGGCAGATTTACCCACACCACCACTGCCCAGCACGACAATCTTGTATTCCCGCATTTCTGTGTAAATTTAAAAAGAGAGATTTAATATTATATCAACAAGTTGGGTCGAGAGTCGGAGCACAAGTGGTGGGCGATAAGAAAAAGTTGAGAGTTGTATGACGTCAGTAGAATCGTTTCAAGGTCCATTTATGGAGGAGAATTTATAAAAAGATGAGGGTCAAGTGGATGTTATTAAATTTTACCTTTAAATTTGTAATTGATTGTGCGATTTAAATGAGGTAATAGAGATTAAACTGTGAGTAGATTTTTGAGTTTTATCGAAAGTGGGCGAGGCAGACACACAAAAAAAAATGAAGAGAGAAAATATTGAAGAGCGTCGGCTTGGCCTACTTGCCGGAAGCGATACTAGCGCCTTTGTGGGGCATTTTGGAACTGGCTTACCCTTTATTGTTTAGGATGAAGCAAGTGCATGACTAATTTTTTTTTACTGTTTAGATTTAATTGAAATTTCTAGAGGTCATTTAAGTTATATTTGAATAATGAACATTGTAGTTTGATTAATTTTGAATGTTATGGATATTTTTAATTGTTTTTAGGTTTGTTAGTTTGAAAGATAAATAATTAAAACGTGGTGACGGTCAAGTGAACCGGAGCTTTTTTTGTACTCGGAAGCAGTTGAAAAATCGGTCATGACTCAGAATTATAATACTTGGAATTGCTTCATACTGAAAAAGAATTATGGAATTCTAGAAATGAAATAAGCTCAACCTTGGAATATTTAAAATCAGGAATAAAGTTTAAAATCTAAATTACCGGAATTCATTTCCCCCTTATTACGTATGCACAACTTTACGACTGTTTATTATTACTTTTTGAATAATTTAAGGTGATAAAATTAAAATTTGAATAATGAACATCGTGAGTTTGTCGATTTTAAATATTATGAATACTTTAAATTATATTTGGCTTAAATATTTTAAAAGATAAATAATTAAAACGAGTCGGCGCTCAAGTTTGCACCGTCATTTTCTAATTCTTTTTTCTGGGAAGCAATAAAAAATTGGTCATGACTCAGAAATAATAGAAGTAAATTAAGGTGACTCAGAAATACTGTACTTGGAAAAAGGAATTAACCTGATTTTCTAGAAGTTTCAATAATCTCGACCTTGGAAGTTAAAAGAGTGTAAAATTCAAATTACCGGAACGCATGTCATTACTCTCGTTGAGTTGTTGTGAAGCCATTGTGATTTATGTAGGATATTATTGAACAGTTAACAATTTACGACTGAGCTATTTTTCACGGCTCGTTAAATTTAATTTTAAATCGACACCTGTCTGGAAGTTTAAAAAAAAGGTATTAAAAGTTGGTAAATATTGATTTATTTCTTTTTTGAAACTTAAATTACATCGAATCGTCATCATAGTTCCTTAATTACTTCTATATAACTCGTTAAAAGATTTTAAAAAGATATGTAATTATTACGGTAGTTAATAATGTGTAAACAAGCCCTTGTAATCCCTTAACAAGAAACCGGAGGGATTAACAGCTTTTAATATCTACCGCTAGATGGCACTTTATCCCTGAGGGATTTTACTGTTGTTATTTATTCGAAAAATCCGTTGCCATAACGAAGGACGCACCTTTTTCTATTTAAAAAGCAGCTGCTCTCCTCTGTAATCCATTCATTCATTCAACATCTTCCTTAAAGTGATGTTATAACCTCTAATCAACGTAATTTACATATTTTAAATTTATTTTTAAAAAGTTTGTTTACATTTTTACTTAAATTTTGACAGATGGAGCAGAATTTTGTGACATCAGATGAGAAGGAGGCAGTTGTCATCACAAGATTAAGCGGTATAATCTCAGAAGTGATTGAATCGACGAGTGAAACTGCCATAATCGTTTCTATGGTGATCCTAATTGTCATGTTCCTCCTGGCCATCATCTATGCAGCCTACTTCTTCTTCAAGAGGAAACGGCAGATGGTCCTCCCTTCATCCAGCAGAGAGATTGCCACAGACTACTTCACAAGGCCAAGACCGCCTGTCCTCTTCCTCAATGAAGATGGGAATCAGTTGAATAATAATGACAGTTCAAATTACTGGCAGAGGCCTCGGGAAGCTGCTGGAACCAACAAAGATTTATACTCTGTAGTCACTGAGAGATATTGAATATGTTTATTGACTCATAATTCTTGTTCTAGTCCTTTTCTGAACATTTATATAATACACCAGTGTATAACTTTCTAAATTCTGATTAATTTTTTTAAATTTTCCATGAAAGAATGAGTTTCAGGGGGCTGGGGGCTGCAGGACAGTTGGACTCATAAAGAGGTTGTTATTCCTACCGCTAGATGGCTAAGAAGCATTTTTTACTAAATGGATAGCAGACGAAAATAGCGTTGGATTTGTTGCAAAATTCAAAAGCATGGCGAATTTGAACTGATTCATCTTCAAATATTCCATAAAACTCTGTGATAAACTAATTTATTAGAGAAAAATGGATGTCAAAGAGAGCAGCGATTCTGATGGCCGTGGATGTCTTTCTTTGCCCGATGACGAACTCTTAATTCTATCCAAAAATTACTTGAAGGAGCAGGACTGCTTGTCCTTGGCTATGTCAGGTGCCAGTGACAATTATACCTCTCTCTACACAGCCAACAGGTTGCTATACATCTAATAAATCATATTGTAAAATTTAGTTTTAAATATTTCTTCTTGAAAATGTGGTTTAGGAAACGGCTGGCAATCGGAAGGAACTCTTACCACCTCACTCCAACTTCGTGGGCTGAATTCTTCAAAGAGTGCATCACTCCTCAGTCCATAACCACTTTTGATGCTAGCCACACCTATTGGCTCCCTGCAGAATTGCTCCAACACTCCATCGTGCAGATGACTAACCTGGAAGAGCTCTGCGTGCACGACACCAAAATCTCCATCAGCCACCTTCCAAAAGTTTTTGAAAACTGCCCAAAACTAGTCAAGCTCACATTCAATCTACAGGAGACTGTAATTGAAGATAAAATAGAGAAAAAATCTTTGAATCAGCTCAAAAATGGTTTCGCCAAACTCGTCCGCCTGAAAATCTTCAATTTCACCCCGGATTATATCGAAAATGTGCGCTCCTTTGAACCGTGGCTCAATCTATTTCAAGTTCTCGGGTACATTATATCTAAATCAATTATTTTTAAAAAATAGTAATCGAACATCTATTAAAAGGTGGTGCCGAGATTGCGTCGATCTGGTCGTCAAATTCGCGCCTCAAGATGGAAGTGAGAGCGGTTTTCCCGAACTCACATCTAGAGAAGACGATGAACTGGAAAATATTGTAGAAGAGATATTCCCTAAACTCCTCTGGATGGGGAATCTCAAGAGTCTAGCCATTGTCAATGGCAACCATGATAATCCAATTACCATGGGACACACCGTTATTACGAGCCTACTTGAGTGGCTCTTACCGGAACGCAATAAATGTCTGGAACGATTTTGGATTTCCGATGATTTTGATCATGTTGAAGAATTCGGTTCCAGCAACAGTCCACCATTTCTGAAATCTTTGGCATACAATCCCGACGCGTACTCGGATGCAATGGCTAGTATCTTCAACGGTTTTAAAGGTGCACGTTACGCCCAAATGGAGCACGTTGCTGACGTCCCTTTACAGCGCTTCGATCACCTTCCCAATCTGAAATACTTTCGGGGCTGCCTTGATAAGGTATCTTTTTTTAATAATTATATAAAAATTTTCACTAAATTACCAACAATTTAATTAGGGATTCAACGATTTTGGTCGGTCAGTTTCGAAGCTGGAAGAGTTGCATTTTATGGGATCGAAGCACTTGGAAGAGAAATTTGAAGATGATTGGAACCTCCCTTTGCTCAAAATTCTCGATATTCACGGTGGTGGTTACCCGAAAGGTAAATTTTAACATTCAATATAACTTTATTTAATAGTAATCTTATCACTTTCATTATTTATTTTAAAGAATTTGTTCAGCAAATGATGAAAAAGTGCCCTAACATAGAAGAGCTCATCTGTTGCAGACAATTCTTCTGCCTTCCAGAAAAAATGCGGTTCGAGCATTTGAAACGTCTCAGAATCGGTTTATCCGATAAAACCAACTTACCTACGGTACTATTCATTAAAATTAATATCTTGAAAATATTTAATCACATACATATTCTAGATCTTTGAACAATGTCCAAAATTGGAGAGCCTCCAGTTGCTTGAGACCGACTCTTTGGCTAAACGTTTCTTCCATCAGCTGACGTTGTGCTTCCCAATTGCTGCCAACTTGCGTGATTTAAGGTAATAAATTATATCAGTTTCTAATTTTATTCTATCTTAATTGGTTGGTTTATTTATCACAGATTGAGCTGGGACGTCTGCGATGATGGTGACATTCAGCCTCTAATTCACTTGATGAAAGCTCTTCTCCAAAACTCTTCAAATTTGAAATATTTTGAGAGAATCGCCTTGATTGCTTATGAGAAGGATGATGAACCAGTCCTTAATTGTGCTGAATTGGAAGAGATGATCGTTCCATTTGCTAAAGGAATGATTCATCTCGTTTGTTTGGCTATCGTTGGCTTCCCTTTAAAGTCTGTCAAAGTGATTGAGAAACGGTTAACTGAAGAAGTTGTGCCTCTACGACCGGCTTTTTGGTTCTATTTGGGTAAAGAAGTTCCGGAAGGGAATGATGAGTCTGTGCCACGTATTCATTACGAAGAAATTGTTAATCCAGTCTGGGAGTCTTACATTGTTCCACCTGATATTCTGAATTTGAAATAAAAAAATCAAATCTCCCGCTCTCTTTTCAATGATGCATGAAAAGCTTTCTTTTCCTACCGCTAGATGGACATGTAATGGTTTTACAGCAGACGCCTAAAACGCAACGTTTTCAATTTTTATCTGTCAAAAACTTTCTTTTTTTTGTGTTCTCCTTTTTTTTTGTTTTAATTTAGTTTTAATTTCGAGATTTTTAAATGTCGTGGACAGTGGATGTGGACGGAGCACCGAATCAGGTATTTTCTGAACACGGAAATGAAATATTAGCGCATTAAATTTAAAAACTAATCTTTTCAGTCGGCCAATGCAGCTGTTGCTGTGTCTATTGGGGACAAAATGTACTGTTTTGGTGACTTTGTTCCCCCAGGTCTCAACATGACTGGCCCCATGGATGTACAAATCATTCGAGCAGGTAATATAATGATTTGTTTAAAGAATCTTAGTTTTTCACCCTAAATCTGCTAAACCATCCAGATGGTTACCGTTGGAGTGTCCTGAAATATCCAAACTCCAACTCTGATGAGATCCCCTGCCGGCTATATGGTCACAGTGCTGTGGTGCACAAAGACTTGGTTCGAGACACTTTTCTCATCTTTCCTTAATTTTATAAATTGTAATGCATAATATTATGTCATAGGTGTACATTTGGGGAGGGAGTAGTAATGATGAAGCCTTCAATGATCTGTACTGCTTTGATACCAACACACATCTCTGGTCCAAGCCCATTGTGAAGGGAACATTACCAGCTCCTCGGGTCGGACATTCTGCCTGTGTCTTCGATGATTCAATGTACATCTTTGGTGGATTTGAAGAGCACTCGCCTTCGGAGGAATCGTCGCCGCAATTTTACCAAGACGTTCACAAACTTGATTTGAACTCGATGAAATGGAGCTGTGTCCAAACTACAGTAATTAACAAGTTTTATTAATGTTTAATCAGAGATATGGTTATTTATTTTTCTTTGATTTTCTATAGGGACTACCGCCGACCTATCGTTACAAACATTCGGCTACAATAATAAACAACTGCATGTTCATCTTCAGTGGGCTGGGATATCTTGGACTACCAGATTACATTGATGTATATTTAATAATCTTTAATTGCATTTGAAAAAATATATATTCGGTTCCTCTTTTTTAATAGGAAGAAATTTACTGCAACGAGATTATCTACCTGGATATGAAGACTTTGAATTGGATCAGGCCTAAGATAAATGGATTATTTCACCCAGAAGGTCGAGGAGGCCATGTATCTTGTAATATTAAGCGCTCGTCAAACAAATATTTTTCTCAACTAACAATATATTAATCTCATTTTCAGTTTCCTACAAGGGTCAACTGTTCATCTTTGGAGGATGTAACAGCATCCATGGAAAATATTACAACGATTTGGTTCGATACAACCCTGGTATAGATTTGGTTTCATGTTTTTTTTTTATATACTTGATCGTATTATGGGTTTATTAATCAATTAGCATGAAATTAATTTAGATTCCTGTTGTTGGTCTGTCGTGGAAACGAGAGGAAATGGACCAAGTCCAAGGGACAAACCATGTTGCTGCATTATTGGTGATCGTGTTTTTCTATATGGCGGGTTAAGGTATAGCATTTTATATTGAAATATTTTATTACCGCACACATTTGTATATAATGAATTACTCAGTCCGGTGCCATCGATTACTGAAGAAGATTTTGCGAATCTTGTTGATCAACAAGACCTCCATGTTTTGGATTTTGGTAAATGAGATTTTAAAAGTTATCATCTTTATGGTAATTTAAATAACTATTTAAATTTTTACCTTCTCTTTTATTCATATATAGCGCCGACTTTAAAGACTATGGCAATAATGGCAGTTTTGGAGCACAAATTAAACCAAAAGTGCCTACCGGAGACGATCCGCTCCGATATTAAGGCCATGACACGTCAGCATCGATTCTGACGTAATGCAATCCTCGAATAATGATATGCTGAATAGTGACGATGTGTACAGGCCGCCTCTGTGCTGTAATCAATTCAACTATAATATGTTCACTCAATGTGGTTGGAATTAATTCGACCGGATTATAGCGGTCTTTAAGCTGCATTTGGATTAAGAATTTCCGAATGAGATTGGTGCCATTCTGTCCCGCGTTTTTATCGAGAGGTTATTTGAAATAAACAGAAAATATATTTTACTTTCTCTCTGATTGTTTTGAAAATCTTTCTATACTTTATTGATTTAAGAGGGAAAATAATTAAAGAAATGAATGATAATTTAATTAGACTGCTAAAGAAACCGATATTAACTAGATAAAATATGAAGAGAACCATCAAGAATAAATGAATAGTGAATATAAATCCGACAGTTTAAACCCCTTGTCTTTATTCGTCACGTAACACCCAAAAAGATCGACCTGACGCCCACTCTTTTAGCGGTCTTATATAAGAACTCCTATTTCTTAAATTTAAACGCCTATTCCGAAATATAAGATAAGAGAAAATTCCGATAGCTTTTATTTTCATATGCGTCAGCACAATAGGCATTTGAAATCTTAATGCACATGGAAATGATAAAAGGGTTGAAATTAGGTAATCATGAGATCCTCATCTACTAAGGAACCCGTGTAATGAACATCAAAAGTATCATCAGAATAGACCGTCCCTCGCTGGTGCCGGATCGTGATTGTATCCCCTTTGTTCAGTTTGAGAGTGGCGTGAACGGTAAGAGTTGAAAATCCACCTGTTGCGCCGTAGATTCGAGAATAACCTTGTGCAATATCCATACCATTCCGTTGTATGAATACACCACCTTCTCCAGCGAAACCAGATTCTATTCCAACTCCATCTCCCTTGAAAGAGAAGGTGTAAGTTCCTGCTTTGGGTGCCGTGAACACTCCGCTCGCCAAATTCAACCCGCCGCCCAAGTTTAGATACTCTTTTTCAAACGGTATCGTGCCGGGTGTGCTCCAACTTGTAGTACGAACAACGAAGAAATGAACGGGACTAGATTTAACATCAACAAAGCCGTATCGAGTCTCGTAGCCAGTCTCAGTGGAACTCTTCGAAAAGTCACAGTACGTCGACGCAATCTGGGTGCCACTGCTCTTGACGTCGTAGAAACCACTGAGAGTGTGGCCAATCTTGAAAAGATCTTGGCAATTGGTCGGCTTGGAAGAGATGGTCGCCTGTCCAGTGCACTCGAAGCGGCCCAACGTGTAGCTCGCCTTCACGCCGGTCAAACTCGTCCGCCCGAAACTGAGCCTCGTAACAGGTAGCAACTCGGTCGCAGTAATGAAACCTTTTTAAATAATAATTAAAAAAATTAATTTATAGTGTTCTAATCCATTCTATGTATAATCCATTCTAAATTATAATAATTTCTTTTTCTAAAATTATACTCCACTTAAAAAAAAAATTAAAGAATTTCTAAATTTCATTTAATTATGAAAAATCATATAAATCTTTAATAAGAATATTTCTACATGGGAAAATTATACTTTTTTTAAAATCTTGTTTAAAAAAATCGTAAAATAGTTTTTCATTCATAAAAAAAGATTTTTGCAAGTGTGACAAGCTGTTTAACACGACTTTTTATGAGTCTTTTTTTAAATAAAAAAATTAAAAATCGAGATTTTTTTTTTTAATTTAGAATTTACAAATAATGGTTTTTAAAACTCTCCGAAATTTTTTTTGAAATTTTTTTTTAAAAAGAAAAAAAAAGTTTTAACAGTTTTTTTTTATTTTCCAATTATTTTCCAATATAAAAAAAAAACTAAATTACTTAAGACTGGATTCATTTCCTCTTTTCGGTAAACGGCCTATGAATCTACCGGCAAACGGAAGTGAATCCAGCCATGCATAATCGTTAAGTTGTAACGATTACGTTTTCCACGGTTACGTAAGATTTAATTGTGAATCGAACCGAGCTACGTAATCGCAACGTTCTAAATTCTAAAACATATTTTTAAAAAGGTTGAAAAGGTTTTCTAGTCTATCTAGCATATTTTTCAATAAAATTCCATATTTTTTTCTAAAACTGTTTAAAAATTACTCCAATTAAATTTTTTTTAAAATTAAATTTCATTTTTTAATCGATGTTTTTTCAATTATTATTTTATTTATTTAGAAATCTAATGTTTTGAAAATCAGTAAAAAAATTTATTTCAATGAGATTGAAAACTATTTGAGAAGGTTTTGAAAAAAAAAATTTACAAGAGTTTTTTTTACAAAATTTCGAATGAAACCTTTTTTAAATAATAATAAAATGGCTATTTTATCGTGTTTAAAAATTATATGTAAACAGTGATTTTATATGTAAAGTGATTCTATTTTTCGATAATGTTCATCTTAAGAAACTTAAAACCTTTTTAAAATCCGTTAAATCAACCCGTTGCAAAAAGTAATAAAGCTGCAAAAAAGCAAATAACCCAAAGCATTAAACTGCTAAAACTAAACATTTACAAAATGAAAATGAAATAAAATATTTTAAAATTTAAAAAAAACCCTTAAAAAATCCGTAAAATTTCGTTCTTATGTTAGTTATGTAACATTGTAACAAGTTCAATTTAAAAAAAACGAAAGAGGGAACTACCATCTGCGCTCCAAAAATACGAACAAAGTATTTTATTTATTACCACATTATACATTATACATTACCACTATTATTTTATTTATTACCACATTCATTTTAAATAGAAAAATAACTTAAATAAGGCTTTAAACTGTTAAAAACTATTTAAAAATAAAATATTTTCAAAAAAATAAATTTCTCAATTTCCTCGCCAAAAAGTTTTTCAAAGTCTCTTAAAACCTATCTGAATAATAACAACTATTTACCTTCATCGACAAGGTCAAGAGGAGCCAAAGAGTCGGCGTTGCATTTGTAACTCCTTTCGACGCAATTATTCATAATGCCACACTGACAGGTGTGCTCACTCGTTGCTGGACCAGCCCAGAAGATCTGCTTCCCTCCGTTCCGATCATTCCAATAACCGTACTGCACGAAGTTATACTCGAGAGGAACCACGAACGAATCAAACTGCAAATGATAATACACAATTAAATTATTTAAGTAAACTGCACAATTTTTAAGTATATTATTATCATCTACCTTGAAATACTGTTGGCAAGAGGCAGAGATATCGGCCAAATTCAACATCTGGCGAATAGTTGCTTTGTATTTGATTGCTTTGCTGTAGCAGCCTTGGCCTTCACAGGCTGTTATGTCTGTTTTGGTCTCAGTATCGTGAGAGATAGACGTAGTCTCTATTAATACATGCAATGAAAGGATCTTTATATTATATGTTTAAATCATGAAAAAAAAACCTATTACGTGTTGTCATGTTGCAGTAGACTTGGATGGTCGGGTCACCGCCGATTCGACCATCGGGATCGACCGAGTAGACCCCGGATTTGGCACTGGGATTGGTGGCTTTTATTTCGAAGCAGGATCGAGGCAAGAAATTAATATTGCTTACATCATCTCCCTTAGCGCCAGCCAGGATCAGTTGATGATTTTTCTCTTCCAAATCGGAATTTTTCTTTTTTAATTGATCGATCTCTATTTGCTGAAAATTGATCTTCAATTCGTGCCGATTTACGAGACTCGCCATGGCTTCATGTTCTGCTGCTTTGGCCTCCAGTTCTGCCACTTTGGCTTCCAGATGATCGAGTCGACTGAGCAAGGCGTCCATATCAAACATCTATTATATTATAATATACATTAAAATAAATAATGATGATCAAGATGATGATGGTTTTAAGGCAATAATTTAACATGTGATGTAAATGTGTATACCTTATCAAGATGCTCATTATTGTTGTTACCTTGTGGTGATGGGACCAATGGTCCCTCTTGGATCACTCCTATAGAAGGTTATATGAAAAGTGTAAGAAACTGAAGGTAATAACTTATGGCAAACTTGCTGTTTCAATCACTGTTAAAAAAGTCGGTCGATTTTCGAAAATGTAATTGTCGGAAAGCGAACACCTGGGTCGCTTTTTAAATTTCGACCTTTTAAAAGGTCGTTATCAAAATACCGCCCTTTTTCGGACTTTCTTAATCCCCTTTCACAACAACAGTCGACTTCCGGTCGCCGAAAAAGAGCATGGCCAAAGTTAAAATTTATTCACATGTTAATCAATTCATTTCGTAGATAATTAATGAAATTACTATAAACAAAAAGTTAAAGATGTGAAAGAAGTTACATGAACCATTGGAAATTGATTTTCAATTTTTATTTTCGCCCTATTAAAAGGTCGTTTTTCGCCCTTTTTAAAGGTCGGGTTTCGTCCATTAAAGAAAGTCGGAATTCGCACTGATCACCGTCCGGTCGCTTTTCGACTTTTTGAAAAAGGTCGGAAAAAAACGCACAAATTTCGACCTTTTTTTTGGTCGAAAATCGACCGACTTTTTTAACAGTGATGCTATGGAATATATATATAACTGTATACAGTTATAACTGCGGGTGGGGTTTTATAAGGTCAGTGTATGAGCATAAATATATGCGTCTTAATTTTCTTTTAGTTTTTATCAGTTTTTGACCTTTCCATTTCTGTTATCCTCGTAGTTTTTGATCCGGCTTTTAAAATCATACGACAGGTAATTAGGTGAACGAATAATAAGCATTATTAAAACTATTATAAATGATAATTTCAAAAACCAGACCATAATAAATTAAAACAAGCTGGAAATCAAAAGCAGTTTATGATTGAGCATGAACGAAAGATAGCAAAGTAAGATTTGCCTGTAATACTACTATAGCATACTACCATACTATAAGATATAATAATAATAATTCCATGGTTTATTTGATTACAACGAAAGTCACCGATCAATACGTAAAAATCTTTTTAAATGCCACAAATTTATATCTTTTCTATTTTTAGATTTTGCTGTTCGTTTACTAAATTACCCGCAGATGTAGAAGTAGATCTGATTGTAGTGGTGGCGGAGGGGGCAGTAAACGTTTTACAAAGATTGAGAATATCTTCTGGAGACAAGGCTTCTAAATTAATGTCTTCAGCGTTGGGAGCAACAGTTACGCCATGCTCTTTCCTCTTGTACGGGGTGCAAGGGTGACATTTATATTCAAGGGCATCTCGCATTCTCTTCATTAGAGTACTACGGTCTTTAACTGCCGCTTGATGTGATAGAAATCTTGCAACACTGCACATATCTAATTTATCCAAGTCGTACTTCTTGGTGGCGTAATTTTGGCACAACGTTTCGTTGTACTGCACCCAAATGAACTGGAAAACTTTGTAGTAGGAATGAATCACTACACCGTATTCATCTTCAAAAGTTATTGTGTCACTTTTAATGATGTGGCTTAAATAAGTCTCTAAATCAGCTTCTTTCAGTTGTAAAAACTGTTGCAGTCCTTTACGTATGATTTCGTGAGCATTTGAAATGTAGGAGGAATTAAGTCGTAGATCATCCTCTAGAGGAAAGGAGGGTTTTACATCATCCCTGTTTGGTGCATCCAACAAAGATCCTGGGAAGCATTTTTCTACTATAAAAAATAAACAAACAGATAATTATCATTGCATTAGCACGGCGCTCATGTAAAAGCGGTCGATTTATTGTACTAAATGGTTGCAACGGAACATCTATTTTTTGCGGGGTTTTTGTACTAACAAACACTTTTAAAAGCCAAAGAATACTAAAAAGGAGAAAAAAACATTCTTCGTCGGATTAAGTAACTTATGCAAAATATGCAAAACAGTATTATTATCTCCCCCTAAGGACATCATTTAGTCGCGGTCTTTCTTTCTTTCTCGTGCCTGACCTTGCTAAAATAATATAAAAACGCCCACGAGCCTTAAAAAAACCTAAAACCATTTGATTAACTTCTCAATAGCATATCGTATATCACTCGTCATCGAGACGATTACGAAGGTGTTTTAAATTTTTCTGTACGATAGTCGGTTCAAATTCAAAAATTGACTGCAACAAAAAACGCCCTTTTATACATGGAAGTCGTGTTAAGTTAATACTTCATAATTGACCTTGCATTTTTAAATTTTAAATCTCAATTAATGAGATACCTGAAACAGTGACAGACACCGCAGACGCAGCCCCGAAGAAATAAATCAAGAAGAAAAATCCAAAAATTGAAAACATCTATGTAGTTATCTATGAATAGTACAACACTGAAAAATGCACATCTATCCAATCCCAATACTGAAGAGCATCTAATTATGTAAAACTGCTGGCGCGCTTAAAGTTTTTTTTTCTGCTGACCTCAAGGTTATTTGCATTTACATATTTGGTGGTACGAGGACACAAGAACACTTCGACACAAAATCTTTTAGCATTTCGACACAAAATCTTTGGGTATCGACACTAAATCTGTAACATAAATTATGATAATTTTGTAAGATTTTGTGTCGGATGCTTCCGTCACAATAACTTACGCCCCGTCATAAAATCTTTCACATAAATTATGTTAAGTAGGTAAGAAATAGCGTCGTTAGAATGCGACACAAAATCTTTCGTATATTATTTTAATAAATTAAGGTAAGTAAGTAAGATTTTGTGTCGATATTAATCGACTCAATATCTCTGCTGCCCGACACAAAATCTTATCATAATATTTTGTTTCCACAAGAAATCTTTTTAATTATTTGATTTCTTTTTTAAAGATTTTATGTCGGATGTAATCGACATAATTTCTTAAACCCTCGACTCAATATCTTTAGCTACCGACGTAAAATCTTTTGACCCCGCCAGAAAATCTTTAGATTTTTCTTTTGCAATTTTTAAAGATATTTTGTCGAATATAAACGACGCAAAATCTTTCAATTGCGACACAAAATCTTTCGGATTCCCATTAACATACTGTAGTTGAAAGATATTATTTCGGATTTCTTCGACATTAAATCTTTGATATTTAACATTTTTATTTTCCCATATAAGTCAATAGTCATTTGTTTAATTGGCCTACTCCTAAACGTGATTTCTTTGAACGCTTAATATGACGCCATAAATGGATAATTTAGTTGAAAGATATTATGTAAGGTTTCTTCGACTATCTTTCTTTTACGATATGAAATCTTCAGGTTAAAAATTTATTTTTTAAATAAATCAAACTCTTTTTATCGAATAATGAGGTGAGGTTAGGTAAGAAGGATTCCATAATGAAGGAAAAAGTGGGATTTCGAATTTTTACCACCTTGTGATAAATAAATATAAGTTTCGATGAATAAATAATAATGATTATAATTTTAGCTATGATTAAGGTTCGTCTACACGTGCACTTTTGTGCAAAATTTTATTTTACTGTCTTACGGACTTCAGTAAGGGCTTAATTTCGGGGGGAAACGTCACTCATGACGTCACGGATGCTACGAGAGCCGAAGTAAGTAAGTTTCTCTAATAATGCTCCGGAGCATTATTAGGAAAATTTTTCACGGAAGCTTTACTGAAAAACTAGAAAAAGTAAGAAAACAACCAATAGGAAAATTTGTTAAAATTGAGTTGCATAATTAAAATTGAAATAAATGAAGTTACCTTCATGTTGGGGACGAATCCCTTCTTGATTCGCCAAGAATAGGGAGTGATCCTCTCAATAAACTTCATCTCCTCATCATAAGTCCTCACAGCAGAGGACATTTTCGTGCTAACATGCGAAAATTATTAAATAAAAATATTCAGTTGACAGGTTTACATGAGAATACAGTGTGATTTATTACTCTCTGGAATGGCTTTAAAAGATTTTTCTGTTGATGCAAAGTTAGGTAACGATGGTGTAATGTACCTAGAAGAACAGAAAACAAATGTAGGCGCCGTGAAACATGTGCAGGTATTGCACTAGACGGTTTGGGTGCACATTTAAAGGCCGTTCTACACAAAAGCTTGTAATTTCTACCGCTAGATGGCTGGTTGATTTCAACAAAATACAAAAACAAACAGCACGCGCACCTGTCAGATGAGTTTTGATGAATTCGTTTAAAACTCTGCGATAAACTATAAAGTCTATTTAATTGCCATGGATCTCAAAGAGAGCAGCGATTCCGATGGCCGTGGATGTCTTACTTTGCACGACGATGAACTCTTATATCTATCCAAAAATTACTTGAAAGAGCAGGACTGCTTGTCCCTGGCTATGTCAGGTGCCAGTGACAATTATACCTCTCTTTACACAGCCAACAGGTTGCTATACATCTAATAAATCATATTGTAAAATTTAGTTTTTAAATTTTTCTATTTTAAAATTTGGTTTAGGAAACGGCTGGCAATCGGAAGGAACTCTTACCACCTCACTCCAACTTCGTGGGCTGAATTCTTCAAAGAGCACATCAACCCCAAGTCAATCACCACTTTTGATGCTAGCCATGTCTACTGGCTCCCTCCGGAAGTGCTCCTCCACTCCATCGTGCAGATGACTAACCTGGAAGAGCTCTGCGTGCACGACACCAAAATCTCCCTCAGCCATCTTTCAAAAATCTTTGAAAACTGCCCAAAATTAGTCAAGCTCACATTCACTCTACAGGAGACTGTAACTGAAGATAATATAGAGAAGGAATCTTCAGATAAGCTGAAGAATGGTTTCGCCAAACTCACTCACCTGAAAATCTTCAATTTTTCTCCGGATTATGACGATAATAAGCGCTCCTTTGAACCGTGGCTCAATCTATTTCAAGTTCTCGGGTATATTATTATGTCTAAATCTATTAATATTTATTCTTTTTAAAAAATTAATCAAACATCTATTAAAAGGTGGTGCAGAGACTGCGTCGATTTGGTCATCAAATTCGCTCCTCAAGAAGGGAGTGAGAGCGGTTTTCCCGAACCCACATCTGCTAAAGAAGACGATGAACTGAAAAATATTGAAGAAGGGATATTCCCTTATCATCTCCTCTGGATGAGGAATCTCAAGAGTCTAGCCATTGTCAACAGTAGTTTTGATAATCCAATTACAATGGGATATACCATTATTACGAGCCTACTTGAGTGGCTCTTACCGGAACGCAATAATTGTCTGGAACGATTGTGGATTTCCGATGACTTTGATGATGTTGAAGAATTTGATTCAAGCAATAACAGTCCACCATTTCTGAAATCTTTGGCATACAATTCTTATGACGCGTACTCGAATGTAATGGTTAGAAATTTTAACGGTTTTAAAGGAGAACGTTACGCCCTAATGGAGCACATTGCTGACGTCCCTTTACAACGCTTCGATCACCTTCCCAATCTGAAATACTTTCGAGGCCGCCTTGATAAGGTTTCTTTTTTTGAAAATAAATACATTAGTTTTCACTAATTCACCAACAATTCAATTAGGGATTCAACGATTTCGGTCGGTCAGTTTCGAAGCTGGAAGAGTTGCATTTTACGGGATCAACGCACTTGGACGAGAAACTTGAAGATGATTGGAACCTTCCTTTGCTCAAAATTCTCGATTTTTTCGGTGATCGTTACCCAAAAGGTAAATTTGACATTCAGCGTAATTTTTCTCCAAATTATGACTAATTATTTATTAAAGAATTTGTTCAGCAAATAATGAAAAAGTGCCCTAACATAGAAGAGCTGATCTGTTGTAGACAATTCTTCTGCCTTCCAGAAAAAATGCAATTCGAGCATTTGAAACGTCTCAGAATCGGTTTATCCGATAAAACCAACTTATCGACGGTATTATAAAAAAATCTATTAAAATTAATATCTTGAAAATATTTAATCATTTACATATTCTAGATTTTTGAACAATGCCCCAAATTGGAGAGCCTCCAGTTGCTTGAGACCGACTCTTTGGCGAAACGTTTCTTCCATCAGCTGACGTTGTGCTTCCCAATTGCTGACAACTTGCGTGATTTAAGGTAATAAATTATACCAGTTTCTATTTGTAATTATCTTATAATTGGTTGGTTTATTTTTCACAGATTGAACTGGGACGTCTGCGATGATGGTGACATTCGACCTCTAATCCACTTGATGAAAGCCCTTCTCCAAAACTCTTCAAATTTGAAATACTTTGAGAGAATCGCCTTGATTGCTTATGAGAAGGAGGATGAACCAGTCCTTAATTGTGCTGAGTTGGAAGAGATGATCGTTCCATTCGCTAAAGGATGAATGACTCATCTCGTTTGTTTGGCTATCGTTGGCTTCCCTTTAAAGTCTGTCAAAGTAATTGAGAAACGATTAACTGAAGAGGTAGTGCCTCTCCGACCAGCTTTTTGGTTCTATTTGGGTAAAGAAATTCCGGAAGGGAATGATGAGTCTGTGCCGCGTATTCATTACGAAGAAATTGTTAATCCTGTCTGGGAGTCTTACATTGTTCCACCTGATATTCTGAATTTGAAATAAAAATCAAATCTCCCGCTCTCTTTTCAATGATGGTCTATTTCAAAAGCTTTCTTTTCTTACCGCTAGATGGATTATCAAATGTTTTTAAATTTTTAGCAGACGAACAATAATAAAACCCAACGTTTCCCAGCCTGGCCTCCAATTCATATGCCTTAGATAGGGCATATTCGCGTGGGCAGTTTTCTTATGGAGAAACCTACTACGCCACCTACATTTGAAAAGCTGAAACCTCATCGGTTTCGGCAACCCACAACCTACCTAATGAATTAATTGATTTTTATGCTAAATTTGAATAAAATAACCTAACCTAACCTGACCTAACCTAACCTAACCTAAAGGTCATGCAATAGTGACCTACCCTAAGCCAAAAGTGGACGTAATTTTCACCTACTCGGGAAATCAAAGTAACCTACTCACGGCGCCTACCATTGGCTTAATAGTGACCTACCCGGGACCTAATTAATAAATTATGTTAATTTTTATGTTAAACAGCTAAAAAAACAATAAGAATGCAGGAAAACTCAGACCAATGAGAATCCAGCCAAAAAAAGCCAATAAGGATGTGCGGGGGATCGATCCCACCCACCCTCGGCACCCTTCCCGTTGCGCACCCTACCGCGCTATCCATTAGGCCACCCCGTCCCCTATCGCTATACTTTGCATCGGGGGGTATATCCACGGCTCCGCCGTGGATATTTCAGTGCGCAGTACGACTTGGCAACACTGTTAGGCCTATGCCAACGCGAACATGCCCTATCCTAGGCATATGAAATGGAGGCCATGTTGACGTTTCCAGTCAAATATTCAAAGTGAGATTTAAGCTCCAGAGGTAGTCGTAACCGATAAACAATTAGTTAAATCTGTGTCATTTAGAAATGTCGTGGACAGTTGATGTGGATGGAGCACCGAATCAGGTATTATTGGCACATGAAAAATAAATAAACAGCAATTAAAAATAAACACTCGTAACTTTTTCATCAGTGGGCCTATTCTGCTGTTGCTGTAGCTACTATTAGGGACAAAATGTATTGTTTTGGTGCCTTCAATCGCCAAGATCTCAACATGACTGGATCCATGGATGTACAAATCATTCAAACAGGTACGAAATTCAAATACCCACAATCACTATTAATAGTTTAAGTATGAGAAAGATTTCATCGCCATCCAGATAATTATGAATGTAGTATTCTGAAAAGTCAAAACT
The DNA here is from genome assembly GCA_030141595.1 of Chydorus sphaericus. Taxonomy (NCBI): domain Eukaryota; kingdom Metazoa; phylum Arthropoda; class Branchiopoda; order Diplostraca; family Chydoridae; genus Chydorus; species Chydorus sphaericus. The sequence continues at coordinate 2,637,264 of CM057934.1, read as the reverse complement.
CTTCCAGTGAGATTCCCTGCAGGCGACATGGTCACACTGCTGTATTGTTTAATTACTTGATATGTGGTAAACTTAATAAATTATTAATGAGACCATATAACATCATCTTTCAACTGCATTCTCATGACATAGGTGTACATCTGGGGAGGTAGCAATCACAATGAAACCCTCAATGATCTATTCTGCTTTGATACCAATACTCATCTCTGGTCCAAACCCATTGTGACTGGAACATTACCGGCTGCTCGAATCGGACATTCTGCCTGCGTCATCAATGGTTCAATGTACATTTTTGGTGGCTTTGATGAAGATAACTCGCAGCCGCCAGAGTTCTCTCCGCAGTTTTTTCAAGACGTTCACAAGCTTGATTTGAATTCATTGAAATGGAGCTACGTCAATACTAAAGTAATAAGTATTTAAAACCGATTTTAATGGATATTTAAATTTCTCCGACTTTCTAACAGGGAGTGCCACCGACCTATCGTTACAAACATTCAGCTACGGTGATCAAAAACTGCATGTTCATTTTCGGTGGATATGGATTTAGAGATCCATTCTGCTTTAGTCCTAACAATATAGTATTATTATTATTATTCTAGCCTTAATTATTCACTTTTTCAAAAGAAAATGATTATCTTTATTTGGTTCCTCTTATTAAAGGAAGCAAGCGACTGTAGCGAAATTATCTACCTGGATATGGAGACTTTAAACTGGATTAAGCCTGTAGTTAATGGATTGTACCGTCCAGTCGATCGACAGGGCCATTCATCCTGTAATATATAGGCTCGTCAAATAAATAATATTCACATTTTCTATTTTTTTAAATATATATATTTTTAATGATTAAAACAGTTTGCTACAAGGATCAACTGTTCATCTTTGGAGGCAGCAGAGAGGATCAGGATATTACAACGATTTGGTGCGATATGACCTTGGTATAAATGTTGATAAATGTGTTTGATTTCCTAATATATACATAATCTAACGTAATAAATTATAGATTCTTTCTGTTGGTCTATCGTGGAAACTAGGGGAAATCGACCATGTCCAAGGATGGCGGCATGTTGTTGCCTTATTGGCGATCGTGTTTTCCTTTTTGGCGGTTATAGGTAATACGCAAATAAAATATATATGTTATTCCTTCTTTGGGGGCAAACATTAATCACTTAATATATTGAAATCCTAGTCGGTTGACTCCGATTAATGAATCAGATTCCTCACACAATGATCATCTCAAAGATCTCCATGTTTTGGATTTTGGTAAATCAAACTTATTTATTTTTTCAAACTTATCAGCTTTATGGTAATTTCATTATTCAACTTTTTTTTCACCTCCCTCTTGGTCAAAGCACCGTCTTTGAAGACCATGGCAATTATGGCAGTCTTGGAGCACAAATTAAATCAAAAGGGCCTACCCGAGACGATTCAATCCGACATCAAAGCCATGACACGTCAAATTGATTCTGATGTGACGCAGTCCTCGAACAATGGCGATGAATAGTGGCGACATGTACAGTATGGTCCAAATAAACTTGAGGGGCACAAAGCACTAAACAGCTAAGAGTTTATTTGAACCATACTGTACAGACCGCCTCTGTTGAATGCTCATGGAAGATTGCTGAAATTAAATAAAAAATTCTGTGCCATGGACAATGCGTAGATAATACAAAGACAGACCTCAAAACTAGTTGTCGTATTATTGTTTCATCCATTTATTTCTAATAATGGGAATAATTGGGATGTGCGTGGGACGTGTAGAGACAGCCTCTGTTGAATCTATTCAACTATGATGTGGGTGAATAATTAACTCTTACAAGATTCCCGAAAGGAAAAGAGAAATCTATGCCATGAACAATGTTTCAATAAATAATACAGAAGCAGATCTCTTAATTTATCTTCGTGTGAAATTGTATTTTAAAAGTTTCGTTCTAAAATTCCTAATTAAAGAATAAAAATATTCAAGTGTCAGAGGTACGCCCTATTTCATCTATAAATTTTAGAAAGTAACTGACTGAGAACTTAATTGTTAAAAAGCACGTAATTATTCTGATCAGCAGTTGCTTTGAAGTGCTTATTTCGGAATAAAGTAGATGAAAATACTCAGAGTGGCTTTGTTTCCGTGTTTTGGAAGTTTTTATTTTCATTTCCGTCAGAACAATAGGCTTTTGAAATTTTAATGCACATGGAAATAATAAAAGGGTTGGAATTAGGCAATTACGAGATCCTCTTCTAATAGGAAACCCGTGTAATGAACATCAAAACTACCATCAGAAAAGATCGTCCCTCCATTGTGGCGAATAGTGATTGTATCCCCCTTATTAAGTTTAAAAGTCCCGTGAACGGAAAGAGCTGAATATCCACCTGTTGCGCCGTCGATTCGAGAATAACCTTGTGCAATAAACACACCGTTTTTTTCCAAGGATACATTGCCATATACAGCGTAACTGGAACTTGTTCCAAAACCATCTCCCTTGAAAAAGAAGGCGTAGGTTCCTGGTTTGGGTGCCGTGAACACACCGCTCGCCAAATTCATCCCGCCGCCCAAGTTGAGATACTCCTTTTCAAACGGCATTGTGCCAGTTGTATTCCAGCTTGTGGTGCGAACAACGAAGAAATGAACGGGGCTAGATTTAACATCAACAAAACCGTATCGAGTCTCGTAACCCGTCTCAGTCGGCGACTTACTGAAGTCACAATATGTGGAAGCAATCTGATTGCTACTTCCCTTGACGTCGTAGAACCCGCTGAGAGTGTGACCAATCTTGAAAAGATCTTGGCAATTGGTCGGCTTGGATGAGATGGCCGCCTGTCCGGTGCACTCGAAGCGGCCTAAAGTGTAGCTCGCCTTAACGCCGTTCAAACTCGTCCGACCGAAACCTAGCCTCGTAACTGGTAATAACTCGGTTGCAGTAATGAAACCTGTTTTAAAATCATTCAATGTAACATTCTTTTAATATCGCGCTTTGAATTTCTATACTGACGAGCGATGTAAAGAATATGGTGAAATGAACTGAAAATTGATTACATTAAAAAAAAATTCTCTTTTAAGTAAAAATTTATGAAATACTAATAATTTTGAAGCGAGACCAAAAGAGAAAATTTAAATTATATATTGTAGAATTTTCATAAAGTAATAACGTCAAGTGCTTAGCAGTATTTAGCTGTCTACAGCAAAGCACCAACCTATAAAACATCAACCAATATCACACTCTCTTTTAGGCCTTCTATAGCACTTTGAATGTTTCTATACTGATGAGCGATGTATAAAATATGTTACAATGAATTAAAAAATCAATTAATACATTTTTTAAAAATTCATCTTGAAGTATTAATTTATGGAATACCAATAATAGTTTTAAAGCAAGACTTAGAGAGAAAAAAAATTTAAAATCTATTATAATGTTTTATGAAGTATTAACTTTATATAACTGCTTAATACACTAGATATATTTACAATTTAGAATGAACGAATTAAATTATTCTTACCTTCATCAACAAGATCAAAAGGAGCCATAGAATCGGCGTTACATTTAAAACTCCTTTCGACACAGTTGTTCTCGATCCCGCACTGACAAGTGTGCTCACTCGTTGCAGGGCCAGCCCAGAAGATTTGCTTCCCTCCGTTCCGATCGTTCCAGTAACCATACTGAGTATTGTTGTACTCGAGAGGAACCACAAACGAATCAAACTGCAAATCATTACATATTAAATTAATTAATGGCCTATTTTTTGTTGTTGATGCCCAATTAATTTTTACCCTGAAATGTTGCCTACAAGATGCAGAAATATCTGCCAAATTCATCATTTGCCTCATTGTTGCTGAATACGTAATAGCTTTAGTATAGCATCCTGGATCCGGACAGCTTGTTACGTCAGTTTTGGCCTCAGTATCGTGATAGATGGATGTAGTCTCTATTAACAAGCAATATATAGATTTTTGCATAATATAATTAGAAATGGGCATATATTACGTGTTGTCATGTCACAGTACACTTGAATGGGTTGATCAGAACCGATCTGACCATCGGGATCGATGGAGTAGACCCCAGATTGGGAGCCAGGATTCGTGGCTTTTATCTCGTAACAGGAACGAGGCAAGAAGTCACGAATAGCTACATCATCACTGGCTTGGACCAATTCCCTATTATTCGTTACTTTTTCAAGCTCTAGATTTTTCTTCTTCAATTGATCGATTTCTACTTGCTGACTGTTGATCTTCAACTCGTGTTGGTTCACAAGACTCACCAAGGCTTCTTGGTTGGTTTCCAGTTGATCCAGTCGATCGAGCAAGACGCCAACATCACTTATCTAAATTAAATTAATATAATAATCTAATTGATAATTTAAATGTATGTATGTTAAAAACCATAAATGTTGCGATGTTTACGTGTTTTACGATATAATATCAAATAATAATTGACTAATATTAGCACGTAATTTAATTTACCTCATTGTTATTGCCTGCTGATGGTGATGGGACCAACAGACCCTCTTGGATTCCTGCCAGAAAGACGAGGAAAGCTTTTAGAAATTGAAAGTAATAATTTGCCATTTCTGTTCTGTGGGATAGAGCTAGAAAATAGAAGCTTATTTACTGTTCCGATTTCAGACTGGGAGGGGTTTTATATAGGGACGACGAACATAGGCATAACTACGCATTATTTTTGTTCGGTATCTTCAGTTTTGTACTAGTTGATCCAGTTTTGAAATAAATAGGATAGGTAAACAGATTAATCAATAAGCGTTGTTTTTTATTGACTTGTGCTATATTGCGCAAAATCTTAATTTCGAAACTTCTGACAAATCTTTAGAGAATAAAAAAAATGATATCATCACGTGCCAATAATTTATATACATCGTAATCTATAGACTGACCTATATAGATATAATATCTAGGTTAAGATAGCGAAGCGAGCGTTCCTGTTCACAGTAGTAAATACAATTAAATTCCGACTTCTCAATATGATTAAATGTGATGGTGATTTCAATAGAGTTGTCTTGAAAAAAATTTTCACCTCGTTTCCGACAGCTAGACCAATTGATAATAAAGGAAAAGTTATAACTTAGTAACTTACGAACTCACAATGCAAACTTAAATTGTGCTTTAACTGGGAATATAAACGAATATATGACGCACGTAGTGCGCTTACCTATTGAATATCAATAGTAATACATTTTACAATTCGCACACTTCATATTTATGACGACGACCGCGACTTCAGTAACATAATTTAAAATCATGTTTATTAAAATAAAAACAATGATCTGATCACAATCTCTACACTAAAGCAAGAATTAACGATAAAAAAGCATCATATTGATCATCCAATCAATCAGATGCCAAACTCCCCGTCATGGAATTGAACCCTGGTCTCCCACGTGACAGGCGGGGATACTAACCAGGGCCGGGTCTACCCCAGCCTGGCCTCCCGGCACCAAGCCCTTATTGACCGTTTTTTATGAAATTTGATAAAATGTTCTGCTAATTTTGGAGGTTTGGCCCCTCGGAAGGCCATGGCCTCCCGGCACGTGCCCGTGGTGCCCATAGGCTAAACCGGCCCTGATACTAACCACTATACTAACGAGGATGTAAGTTACTTAAATTTGTTAGAAATGTATTTGGATCATAACCTAAATTTGATCGTATTTGGATACTCCATTCTCTGGTGATTGGTACCATCACCAGCAGGCAAGAACATTGAATAATATAATGATCTATTAATCTGCTAATAATATGATCATATAAAAGGTATGTATAGCTAAAAATTAGCAATGTGGTGATTGAATGAAGTAATGTAGATGATCAATACCTCGAATAGTTGGATAAGGAAACTCGGTTTTACTAAAAACACGTTCGCCGAATACGACTTAAGTCAACATAACTTACCATATATAATTTGGAACTTAATTTGGTGGTTCCCTTATCTTTAAAGTGTTGTACTGCATTTCGCTTTGTTTATTTATATTATAAATTTTAAAGACTTTGATTAAAAGTTTATAGAAATAGAAATATCAAAGAGATTGATTATGCGGCGACATTACAGCATCCAACCAATACGTATGGTTACGATAAATCTTAGAAACAGATGCACCGTTCAGATTATATAATAATAAGGTATACGCCTACGCGATGTAGGTATATAACCTAACCTAACCATCTCACAATATGGAAGTTTCTTTACGTCGTTTTATATATGGTAAGTTATGTCGACTTAAGTCGTATTAACTTTTAGGCTAACGTGTTTTCAGTAAAACAGAGTTTCCTTATCCAACTATTCAACTTAGCATAATTAAAATGTATGCTTGGTTGTACCGTCATGTGTGTAATTGAATTTTTTTTCAGTAAAAATTAAAAAAAGGCTTTTGCCAAGTGTCCACTTTTTCACATTGCTATCTGAGAAAGAAATTGAAAGTTTGGTGGATAATCATAAAGTAAAGTTACCAAGGAAAATTATAGAAATTTTCTTTTTAACCCTTTTCAAATATTATGAAGGTATTTCTGTTAACTATTCGAGTAAAAATAATTATAGTATAAAAGTAAGAAATATGACAATGTATTTATTAATTTTATCATTTGAAAAAGACAAGTTGACCTCAAATTCCTCCAGGTTTTTTAAAAATATTATTTTGGTTAGTAAAATCAAACGTAAAATATATTTTAAGTTTATCGCTAGTCGTGTATCTTCTTAACTTTTTCACTTTTCTCATATCACCGTTCTTAAAGATTTTGGTAATTATGGCAATCTTGGAGCACAAATAAAACCAAAAGGGCCCACCCATTAAGACGATCCGATCCGATTATTATTATTATTTGTTATAAGGCTATTCGGATGTTTCGAAGCAAACAGAGATTCAATAAAATTTAAATAAACGTTTAGCCGATGCCAGTTCCTAATAACTTTCAGTCCGTTAGAGAACTTTTTGAATTAAAATTGTGTTAGCATGATTCTCTATGAAGTTATTATCGTTTTCATCTATTTTTTACCTTTTTGTATATTTTTTTTTCAATAACTTACTGTAAATTGCTAAATCCTACTAGATTCTAGTGTTGTCAACTGAGTACTGAGTAATTAGGTTTAACTGGATAGTTACTGAGTTACTGAGTGAACTTAACTAAACTGAATTTAACTAACTACTTTTTCAAATAATTCAGTTAACTAAGTTTTTAACTGAGTTTTAAAAAAAACTTGACTTAACTTAGATTAAAAAACTCAGTTAAACTTAGTTAACTGACTGTGTTTTACCGAGTTTAAAAACTCAGTTATATTCTAGTACAATCCAAAACTTTGCTTGCCAACTTTTGTTGTTTTTACAACGAAACTTTATAGTATAAGTCCGTGGAAATCAAAGATATTACATCGTGTGCGGGGTTCTATATTTTTAAAAATGAGTATTCATATATATTTTTAAAATTATAGATCATTGATTTTGGGTGTTGTGCTAAGCAATAAAGCAATAGCTTTGTTACTTATTTGATTTTGGAACCGTTAGATTTGGGTTGTTTATTTGAAATACTAATGGAATGCTTTCCGCCGTGCTATTTATATCTGCAAATGCTAATTCCCAAAAAGTCAACAAAATAAGGAAAGTCATCAAAGTGACGAAGAAGCCGACGTCATTTCCTGCGCTATCTTTTTGAGAGGGAGGGCGGGCGCCTCATCGGCCATGAGGAAGGTATAAATGAAGAGGATGCGCAGTAAAGTGTAGAACTAAGGGCGCAGCATCAGCACGCACGGACCATACTGTTGGGTACACTTATGCCATTGATTCCAGTTTGAAATAGACCGAAAAAAGAGGTAAAATTCGCCCTTATATTATTACTTTGTATGCGGTGGGTGTGTTTTAAAATGCAGATTATCATTTTGTTTTATTATTTTTATGAATAGATTGAAGTATTGAACACATTTTGTTTACACTGCAGACGACGTCACGTTTTTTGGTTTGTTTCGAGAACCTAATGTAATTGTAAAAACGAAGACGGCGTTGTTTCAACTGACTGATAGGCAAATGAGGTCTGCAGTCTAAACAACGTATAATGGAATAAGCAAACACAGCAGCGGATGCGAAAAGGTGGGTGTTTCCAAAATTTGTTTTTGCTTGACTAAAAGCACTCTAAGAATCATCTATTTTTTAAAAACACGAATTCAAATTTTTAAAAATGTTAACTTGATTTGATTGTTTGACAGTGGTTGATTAAAACCTCAAAATTCTCTGATTTACAAAGCTCATTTCATAAATTGTCTTGTATTTTTTTGGTGAATTTAGCCGTGGTAATAGTTGATTTTTACAATATCACTTCAATAACTCGTCTTGAAGGTTCTGCCTTAAGTGATGTACAAATAAATAATAGCCATTTTATTACTACTATACCTTTATTTCTAGATTGCAACCATCCACCTGCTGACATTAACTGATGAACATGTCCTTTTTCAATATCATAACAATGGATTTTCTGAAATGTCCCAATTGTGGAGGAGACGAATTCAAAGGTAACTTATTAAACCCATATTTGGCTACTCATTAAATGATAGTAGGTATATTTACATTACATTTACATTGTTATTCTCTATTTAAAAAATAATAGGGCGCCTAGCCAACATAATCTTGATAAACGTAACCATTGATTGTGTACGTTGTGGCACTGAATGTGTAAGTGCCTTGGGGCCCTTTGGTCCATGGAAAGCTGCTATCCCAATGACATTACAGCACAGTTACCAACCGAGTCCCCCACCTGTCCATCATCCAATGCCGGAGTCCCTCTTGTTCGCCCCCGAACGTCCCAGTCCGTGCAATATCATGTAGGCCCCTTCTAATCGTCGGTTATCAACCATCACCACCTACAAAAAAGGAATGTAGTGCTTTCTCCCCCCCCCCCCCCCTGCCTACTTATTGGTTTTCAGCATAATCCTTTACAATTTAAAACAATACAATTCGTGATTAATTAAATCCTTAATTATTCTTTACAATCCTGGCTTTGTCTGATTGTAAATTTCTAATAGCAGTCGTGAATGCGTAGACTTTTATGAAGTGCTTTTTTTGTGAAATACGAACCAATGTTTAAAAATGAGGGGCTTAAGTCGGGTTTTTTAATTGGAAATTAAAAGCGATAAAAATGGAAAATGAATAGGTACTCATGTTGCATTTATGAGACTGCCGGTAAATATATAAAAGATTTAAAAAAAGAAAGAGACCAAGAAGAAATTCACCGTAATATTGTAATGAGATTCCAATTTATTTTCGTATAAAAGAATAATCACAGAGAACAACTAAGAAGTATTCCTCAAGAATATGAATTGCAATGACAGGCACTGATCACAACCAAACCAATAAGTTGCCGGGATTTGTTCAAGATGGGTCACACTCTGAGTATACCGTACACAGTACAGACACTTAAACCTGATTATCAATTTTTTCTATAAGCTTCGTTCTTGTTTCAAAATTATCACATGCATACCGCAGCAACGTTTACTGTTTTTACAGTATTTACTTTTCATCTTATTTCAAAGCAGGATTAACGACTGCGCAAGGGAGAAATAATTTTTTAAAAAGTCAACTGATAAAAGACTGCAAGACGCAGCATATACAGTATATGCTGCGTAGTATATGATATACTAAATTCCTATATACTTGCTAGCCCTATAAATAAATCTCCACCCAAGCTAGTATTGTCAGCTTCCATAATAGCTTTCGTAGCATCGAGAATGGCTAGCAGCTATCACTTCCGATTTCTTACAGTTTTCATCATCCTTCTAGCAGGGATCCAAGAGGGTCTATTGATTCCATCAGTAGGCAAAAAAATGAGCATCTTAAACAGGTATCATTGTTTGCTTATAAATTTTGTTTAGCACCGTATATTGATTTAAATGTATTATAAATAGATCATTGATGTTGGCGTCTTACTCAATCGACTGGACCTACTGGAGTTCAGTCAAGATCATCAGCAAGTAGAGATTGATCAGTTGAAGAAGGAGAACGCGTTCCTCAAAGATCAGCTTCAAATCAGCCAGAAAACTTTATCCAAAAAGATGGCCACTCGTAAACCATCAAGCTGCCTTAATCTGCTCGACTTGGGCCACACTCTAAACGGTTTCTACGACGTCCTCCCCGTTGGAAGCAGCCAAATCGCTTCCATCTACTGCGACTTCGGTTTACAACCCACGGAAGCTGACTTTGAAACTCAAGTCGGCTTTGTTGATGTTAAAACTAGCCCCGTTCATTTCTTCGTTACTCGTACAAGTCCTTGGGTTACAACCGACAGGACGATACCGTACGAAAAAGAGTATCTGAACTTGGGCGGCGGGATGAATTTGACAAGTGGAGTCTTCACGGCACCCTTAGCTGGAACCTACGCCTTCACTTTCACGGGGCCAGGTGATGGAACAGGTTGCAATTACCATGCATACGGATATTGTCGTTTTTATCGGAGTGGCGAGGTCATTGCAATTGGTTCATCTCGGATGGAACACTCGGGCACAGCATTAACAGGTGGAACTGGAACTATCGTCGTTCATTCGACCCTCAAACTGAACAAGGGGGATACAGTCTGGATCCACCTAAAAGATGGAAGCGTCTATGCTAACAGCGAAAGTCATATTCAATTTATGGGATCATTACTACAAGAAGATCTTGTCATTTCCTAAGTGTAATCCCTTTATTGTTCCGATCTGCATTGGAATTTACTTAAATACCTATATATGTAGTGCTTCACCATAAGAAAATAAATTACATGAAATTGATTATATCTGCTGACCAAATGAATATTACTTAACAAAAAAGAAAACAGTCCCCTTCTTTCGGACGGTCAGTCTATCAACTCAACTTGATTCTTATATATGTCAGAAAAAAAAGGCAATTGAATCCCCCCCCCCCTCTTTAAAACTAAATGTTAAATAAAAAACAGAATTGAAGCTGCACTTTAACCCCCCCCCCTCCTTACTTGGGATTGGATTTTGTGTATGATGAATGGGCAGTATTGCAAGGTCAAAATTGTCTCTATGTCCTCATTGTTTTGTAATGCTAGCCGAGAAATCGCAAAGTTCAAAACTGATAATAATAAAAACAAAAATCATATGTATAGCAGTGCTTATATATACTCTGGCCCTAAAAACTCCAAACCAGACAGCTGTCATTGCAGCAAATAGTTAGCAGCAACTAGTTGCATTCAAATAAGAATCGAAATGGGGAGTTATTACTTTCAATTTCTTTTCCCAGTTTTCATAATCTTCCTGGCGGGAATCCAAAAGAGTTTATTGATCCCATCCCCGGCACGCAATAACATTGAGATTAATTATAAGGTAATAAATATCTCCACATGATTACATATTACTTAAATCATATATTTGTTTACTTAAATGTATTGTATAGACGATTGATTTCGGTGCCTTGCTCAATCGACTAGATCAATTGGAGGTGAAAGTTGATCAGCACGAAGTGAAGATCAAAAGTCAGCAGATAAAGATCGATCAATTGAAAAAGAAGAATTCTGAGCTATTAGAAGAAAAGAATCATCAGACAATCTTAGCTGGTTTCTTGCCTCGATCGTGCTTCGAAGTTAAAGCTAAGAATCCCAATGCCAAATCTGGAGTCTATTCGATTGATCCCGATGGCCAGATCGGTGTAGACCAACCCATCAATGTCTACTGTGACATGACAACACGTAATGTATTCGACCCATTTAGTATTTAAATACCTGACATTTAAATTCATTCGTAATATATTAATAGAAACTACATCTATATATCACGATTCTGAGACCAAAACTAACGTCACAAGCTGCCCGGATCCAGGATGCTATACTAAAGCAATCACGTATTCGGCAACAATGAGGCAAATGTTGAATTTGGCCGACATCTCTGCTTCCTGTAAACAGTCTTTTGAGGTAAAAATAATAATTATCACAATTAAAAATCGAGCAGTATATAAGTAATTTAACATTATTTCAGTTTGATTCACTTTCGGTCCCTCTCGAGTACAACGGCACACAGTTCGGTTATTGGAACGACCGGAACAATAAGAAGCAGATCTTCTGGGCGGGTCCTGCAAACAGTCAGCACACCTGTCAGTGCGGGATCGAGAACAACTGTGTCGAAAGGACTTCTAAATGTCACTCTGATTCTCTGGCTCCAATTGAAATTTCCGATAAAGGTATAACTGTTTTGCCATTTTCATTATAGTGCGTGTGAATCGTGAAATGTTTATGTTAAAGGCATTATTACTGTATATTTGTAAATCTAAGATATAAATCAGTATCTTTGCCCTTGAATTACTGATAGTAATTTTTCCCATTATTTTTATGGATCGTTACAATTCTTTTCTCGCATAACTTTTTAAATGGAATGTACAACCCCATTCTTTCAAATGCTGAAATTAATGCCTAATACATATTTTTTTCAGCATAAAAATAATACATAACATATTCATAGATCTTTGGATTTATTCAAAAATGAATTAATGCAATTTCAAGGAACTACAGAGATACTATAAATCATTAATTTAAATTATTATTTTTCTAAATTAAAGGTTTCATTACGGCGACCGAGTTGTTACCTGTTACGAGGCTCAATTTTGGGAGGACGAGTTTGACTGGCGTAAAAGCAAGCTACACTTTGGGCCGCTTCGAGTGCACCGGACAGGCGTTCATCTCATCCAAGCCAACCAATTGTCGTGATTTGTTCAAAATCGGCCACACTCTGAGTGGGTTCTACAATGTCAAGGGTGGGAATAATCAAATAGCATCGATCTACTGTGATTTCACTAAGTCCTATACTGAACCCGGCTACGAGATTCGCTACGGCCTTGTCGATATCAAATCTAGTCCCGTTCATTTCTTCGTTGTTCGTACTTCAGCTTGGAGCTCGGCCGGTAATATGACATTTGAAAAGGAACATCTCAACTTGGGAGGTGGGATGGATTTGGCGAGCGGAATCTTCACGGCTCCTAAAGCCGGAATCTACGATTTCAATTTCAAGGGATCAGGCTGTGGATCAAATTCTCCTTTCGTTGGAGTTGGCTATGTATACTTACAACGGAACGGAGTGGATGTTGCAGCAGGTTATACTCAAATCAACGGCGCAATGCGTGCAGGCACGTGGTTAACTCTTTCCGTTCACGTGACTCTCAAACTGAGTAAGGGGGATTCAATCACGATTCGCCGCTATGAAGGGGAGATCTGTTCTGATATCTGGAGTCATATTCAATTTACCGGTTCATTGCTAGAAGAGCACCTCGTCATTTCCTATTGATAATGCCTTCATTTCCATTTATGCCTTCAAATGTTAAGTTTGAAAATAGAAATCTCTATGTGGGAGTTTATTACCAATAAAATGGAACTCTTCTCTTTTACGGATACATCATCATTTATCACTTTGAAATTTTTTTTCAATCATATTAAAAATATATCTATATTCTATATCATCTCGATGATTAAGCATACATAATTTACAATTTTCAAAAATGAGCAATTATTAAAAATGTTAAACTTTTTTTGCCGAAAACGAGATTTTTTCTTTTGAATTCGAAACAATGGTTTAAACTGTTATTAATATTATATTTGACCTTGTCGATCTGTTGAGCTTCAACGAGTTAAATGGTACGATCAAACCGGGTAACTTGAGACAAAAACGTAATATAAAGCCCTTATCATCAACAAATTACCATTGGATTTTGCTTAATTGAAATGTAAATAAATAATAATAAATAGTCACTATAAATACTGTATCGATTCGGAAAATTCTCACCTTTCACGGGCTATCGGTTTGACGTAAACGGTTTTTTTTAAATGATACAACTTCTCGTGTGCTTTATTTGTGAAGCCGATGCTTTACAATAATAGTAATTATGGCCTACCTGATGCGCTATTACAGATTAAATATTGTTGTTTTTGATTGAAATAATATCGATGGTAAATTGCATTCATTGGGCAGTTATTATTATTGAGGATGAAATTAACCTATAAGCCGGCTGTTGCTACGTAAGTCACCTATTTAACTCCCCCCCCCCCTTGCGTGCCCCTGGTTTCGTTTGTAGTTGTGCTGCATCAACGAATACGTAACATCGTGTATGAGCAATAGTTTAGACATCTTAACTAAACATAATGATTTTATTACAGATAAAGTCAATACATTTTACATTTTACTACTGACATTGAGTTACCAAGGAATAAGTAATGATACAAACCTAGTTATTGTAATATTCTTAGGCCCCAAACATGAAAATATAGATATCCTTATAGGCTACACTTTTTTTACAACAGTCTAACAACCCCACGGACAATAATAGGCTTATTATATTTATGATGAATGTCTATAATTAACTCGATGCGTAATTAATATAGATACCACATTCAGTTTTCGTGACAGTCATGCCAACCAAACCCCAACCAACCCAGCCAACAAAAACGTCACAACTCACCAGTCTATCCGTTACTCTTCTAAAGGTATGTTTGAAAAGCTTTCGTTTCTTACCGCTAGATGGATCTGAATCTGAATGTTTGAAAGTCACAGCAGACGAATACTCACGGCAGCCAATGTCAGCCCCAATGTTTACATCTTTTTTAGTAGTATTGTGTAGCCATGACTACGGGACAAGAGTTCCTTCGATCCACACTTTGTTGGGTTTAGATAAATTACATTATGGAGTAAATCGTATAATTTATAGAAAATTTGTTGAACAAGTTATAAGAGATTTAAGAGTGGACTAATGTCTACCAGACTAATGACTACCAGACCCCAGACTACCTGCCTTTTCTTGTCTCTTACATCAAACCTGTTTGTCAAAAATGGCCTTTGGAATAAACAGGACAAGCCGACTTTATTCCCTAGCTTAGACTATGATAAATAAATGCCTTTAAATTGATCGGCAAATTTATGACCCGAGATTTGACGTCGACAAAAAAAAAAAAGAAGCCAAAACTGATAAACAGCAGTAAAAAATAACACGTAGTTAAAATCCCTATATAAAAACCCAACTCAGACTGGCCACTGGGGAAATATAAGTCAGTTGCTTTATATAGTTTTATCCCAACAACATCCAAATGGCGAGCTATTACTCTCAATTTCTTACAACTTTCATCATCCTCCTAGCAGGGATCCAAGAAGGTCTATTGGTCCCATCATCAGCAAGCAACCACAATGAGCAAATTAATAAGGTATACCAATTTCATCATTTGGTTAAATTTGGGTTATAATTCTTTGTAAACATTAGATTTTTGATATCGGTTTCTTGCTTAATCGGCTCGATCAACTGGAAACAAAAGTTGAACAGCACGAAGCCATGGTGAGTCTTGTAAACCAGCATGCGTTGAAGATCAGCAGTCAGCAGATAGAGATCGATCAGTTGAAAAAGAAGAACTCGGCATTGGAAGAGCAGCTACATATTAGTAATAAGAAAACTTCATCAGCAGAAAGGCTGGCATCTCGTAAACCATCAAGCTGTCTCGATCTGCTCGACCTGGGCCACACTCTACCCGGTTTCTACGACGTCCTCCCCGCTGGAAGCAGTCAGATCGCTTCCATCTTCTGCGACTTCGGTTTACAACCCACTGAAGCTGACTTCGAAACTCGAATCGGTTTTGTAGATGTTAAATCTGGCCCTGTTCATTTCTTCGTTACTCGTTTAAGCCCGTGGAGTTTTGGCCGTATAATACCATTCGAGGTGGAATATTTGAACTTGGGAGCGGGGATGAATTTAACGAGCGGAGTCTTCACGGTACCCAAAGCTGGAACATACACTTTCTCTTTCAAGGGATCCAGTTATAGAGCCGATGATGTAGATTACGCTGGATATGGTGAAGTAAGCATTCAGAGGAACAGAGTGTCACTTGCAAAAGGTTATTCTGTAGTCTTCGGCGCAACTTCAGGCACCTGGTCAACTATTTACGTTCAAGCAACTTTGAAACTGGACGAAGGAGATACAATTGCCATCTTCCACGAAGGGGGAGAGATCTATTCTAATAGTGACAGTCACACTCAATTCATGGGCTCCCTTTTAGAAGAGGATCTCGCCTTTGCCTGATTGCAATCCTTTATAATTTCAGTTTATATTGAAATTTAAAACTCCCGTGTAGTGGCTGTACGAAAATTGGAATAATAATTAGCAAATAAAACTTGAATCCAGTCAAGAACTCTGAATTAGTTTTATTCAAATGAACGCTATGATTTTAACAATCAAGTTTGTTTTCAATATTCATAAAATGTGAGCTACTATAATAACTAATAGTTTAAAGAAACACGTTCTTCAAAGATTTGAACGTGTGTATTTATGTGATTCAAAAAGTAATCGTCAAGAAATTAATGTAGTTAATAAAGTTTAGAGGGAACATGATATGTCGGATCTGTGTGTCTGTGATACATTGCACACTAATAGACCTACTTTGAATTATTACGTAACAACGTTATTTTACGTCTCACTTGATAAACAAAATATGAAGCTATAGATGGCCCTTCAACTATTGTATTCAATAAGAGATATAAAAATAAGACTGCAGTGGACTTTCTTCTTTCTTATTAGTTTGGTATTTATGACCAATCAATAATTTAGCTTTTATATTTGAAGTAGGCTTATACATTAGTTATCGCAAGATAAACAAGAAAATAAGCCGACAGTCTTTTTCACGGCCTTGAGTCCAATTCACCCGACGCCGATAAACGTTGGTATCATTCAATAGAAACTGTAACATGATGATCATGTATTTAAAAAAAAATTAAGGTATATGAATAATCCTAAAGGGGAAAACAAACAAATAATAATAGTAATATAGTGAAAAAGAAGTTAAAATCAAACTACTTTTCTCAAATTAAAAATGTTTCCTTCATACTTTGAATAATAGCTTAAATCTAAAAAAAAAACTACACATAATGATATCAATACAGATTTTATTAATTTTATTCAATTGACTGCTTGAATATAATTTTTTTTCAAGACATGCCTTATCACCTATTCACAGCATGTATATGCAACACATCATGATAACTACTCTCTATCAATAAGCAAATCGTGTGTTTTTTAACTTTACTCGTACGTTTGTGGAGATATCTATCACTAAAAGTTTTATCAAACAAGTTGCAAGCAGGTGGTCTTGAATGCCTGTCTGATGAAACGAAAATTATAGAGGGCAACGTATAAAAAAACCATGCTAATGTATATCAGCTAACGTTAGCTGATGAAGGTACCTTCACTGTCGGCCCTATATAAAAGCCCGAATAATGTCCAAATTTTAAGTCAACTATTATTGATGAAAATGGCGATTTACCTGCTTTATGTCTCTGCTTTGTTCTTGCTGACGACTGGGATCCAAGCAAATTTTTTGTTCCCATCTCTTAACGATCAAAACAATGAGCAACCAGCACGGCAGGTATTAGAAATAATGCAAAAAATAGATGTTTTTTACTGTTTTCATTCTTATGAGTTAATTTTTTATATATATTAGATGGTGGACATGGTCTGCATCCTGAACCGACTTGATCAACTGCAGGCCAAAGTTGAAAATCACGAACACGAGATCAACAGCCAGCAGATCGAAATTGATCAGTTGAAGAAAAAAAAATGTCCAGCTTGAAGAAAGGAATCTTCAGTTAACTCTAGCCGGTGCAGCTGAGCAAATTTCAAATGATGATGTCACCAGTCGAAATGTTCCCATCGTTTTGCCTCGGTCCTGCTTCGAGGTGAAGGCCATGAATCCCGCGGCTCAATCTGTAATGCATTACATTATCGATCCCGATGGTCGAATCGATGGTGATCCTCCAATCAACGTCTACCGTGACATGACAACGAGTATTAACAAGCCCTTCTAAGTTAATTTATTCATTTATATAAATGTTGTATTATTTTTCATAGTGACGACATATGTATCCCATGATACTGAGTCGAAAACTGACGTCACCAGTTGTCCGAATCCTGGGTGTTACACAAAGGCAATCAAATATAATGCAACTATGAGACAGATGCCTATGTTCTTCGTGCTCTCAAAAAATCCGGGTAAATGATAGGATTCTTTTCAATCACTATTGTAATATTTTTAATCATTTGATATTGTTAAAGTTTGACTCGTTTGTGGTTCCTCTTGAGTACAACTCCGAGCAGTACGGTTTCTGGAACGACCGAATCGGGGTGAAACAAATCTTCTGGGCAGGTCCAGCAACCAGTCAACACATCTACTAGTGCGGAATTATCAACAGCTGCGTTGAAAGGACTTACGAATGCAAAGCCGATTCTCTTGCACCCATCGATCTTGTTGATGAAGGTTTGAAGGTTTGAAAATTAAATACTTGTTTCCTTCATTTTTTACCAACTTTTACTCACAATTAAAGTCCGATTTTAAGGATTAATATTTTTTTTATTCGATCAAAGGTTTCATCGACGCGACCGAGTTGCTACCCGTAACCAAGCTTAATTTCGGGCGGACGAGTTTGACTGGCGTTAGGGCAAGCTTCACGTTAGGTCGCTTCCAATGCTCTGTACAGGCAACAATCACAAGCAAACCAACAAGTTGCAGGGATTTGTTCAAGATGGGCCACACCGGCCACACTCTGAACGGTTTTTACGATGTCAAGGGTGGTAGCAATCAGATTTCTTCCGTTTATTGTGATTTTTCTAAAGTATCTACTGAAGTGGGCTACGAGACTCGATACGGCTTTGTTGATGTTAATCAGCTCCAGTTCATTTCTTCGTTACTCGCACTTCTGATTGGAGCACAGTCGGCACAATGCCATTTAACAAGCAATATCTTAACTTGGGCGGTGGGATGGATTTGGCGAGCGGAGTCTTCACGGCCACCAAAGCTGGAATCTACGCTTTCACTTTCAAGGGAATAGGTTCTGGATCCGTTTCCGGTTATGCTGCATGGGGTGGCGTAAACTTACAACGGCGCGGAAGTTGCAAGAGCTTATTCTGAAATCGGTGGCGCACCGCCAAAAACGTACGCAACTCCAAACTCCAAAACAGCATCAGTGATCATTTTTATTTGTATTCATTAATTCTCGAAATAAGAATAATCATCAATTTATTTATGAAATAGCTCGCTAAATGATCAGGTTATATACCACTAACAAAGGACAAGAACACAATCCACCTATAATCAAAT
The DNA here is from genome assembly GCA_030141595.1 of Chydorus sphaericus. Lineage (NCBI taxonomy): Eukaryota > Metazoa > Arthropoda > Branchiopoda > Diplostraca > Chydoridae > Chydorus > Chydorus sphaericus. The sequence continues at coordinate 2,618,186 of CM057934.1, read as the reverse complement.
CAGAGAGAAGTAAACCTGCAATATCGAAGAACAACTCACACTTTTATATAATGTATTTAACTTTCTCTACTACTTGATGATTCAATTAATCATTATTTATGCATTAGTTTATATCAATTTTTAATCAAAATTGGATTAAATTTATTTCACTTAACTTTTCCAGTGAATATTAACAACAGCCTTCCTCACTAAAAGGATAATTTCATTTACAGTTTTTTGTTGCTTTAGAGCATAACCCGTTCACTTCTGTGACATCAACCTTTTTGACACAATTTATCTTCGTGATTTCGGGCCAAACATTAGGCTTTGGTGGTAGGGGGGCGCGGGGTTATTTGGGACGGGAGCTATTCGGGACAGTGAGCATTTGAGTGTTTTCATCAATTCACTAGATAATTATTTTTTTACACAAGGTGGGTAACAATATGCCGCATTATAGTGTAGCGATAAGTTAGTTGAAAAATGATTTATTTGTTTTGTTTGGTTGTTTAGTTTATCAATTTCAATCAGTTTTACAATTATATATTTTATTTATTTATTCATCATTAAATACAAGATATGAATGTTACATAATATAGCATTGAACAAGAATATTCTTATACAATATAGATTTTTTTACTTTCGGGTCAATTTTCTACATTGAAAATCGAGCGTTGGGCTCAATGTATTGGGATAAATTGAACCAGCCCTCTTTCTATACTATAATATAACGGGGACTATAATATAGGCTACATATAGCTGTCACGCAAAAAATGTTAACGTTGTTGCTGGCACGATTTGATGCGCATTGGTATATGTTAATGCTGAATTGACACTATCTCAAGTTCAAAATGGTCTCATTGGCAAATATCCTGTTGCTACTATTTTGTAACGCTAGCCGGGAAATCGCGAAGTCCAAAACTGATAACGACAAAAAATATATATAATGCGTAGTTATGATAATACATAGTTATGCTTATACACTCGGGCCATACAAATTCTGCCCAGGGTGTCATTGCAGCCTTAAGTCAGCTGCTAATTGCGCATCGAAGCATCGAAATGGCGAGTCATTACTTTCATTTTCTTACAGCTTTAATAGTCTTCCTAGCAGAGATTCAAGAGGGTTTATTGGTTCCATCGCGAGTAAGCAGCAGCAATCAGAATATTAATCGGGTATGCTATTATCAAACTTTACTTCAAAAACGTATTTTTATTGATTTTTAAACTGTATTAAATAGATGATGAATGATATCGGGGCCCTGCTCAATCGGCTTAACCAACTGGAAGCAAAAGTTGAAGGGCACGAAGTGAAAATCAACAATCAGCAGATAGAGATCGATCAGTTGAAGAAAAAGAATTCTGAACCCTCAGAAGAAAAGAATACTCAGCTAAATGTAGACGGAGTCTCCTCGATCCTGCTTCGAAGTGAAAGCTAAGAATCTGAGTGCTCAATCTGGAGTCTACTCCATCGATCCCGATGGCAAAATAGACGGTGACCAACCCATAAATGTCTACTGTGACATGAAAACTCGTAATATGGATCCATTTATTGTATGAAAACCTAATATATATAAATACCTATTCAAAAAATATATAGAGACTACATCTATCTATCACGATTCTGAGACCAAAATTGAAGTTACAAGCTGTTCGGATCCAGGATGCTATACTAAAGGTATTACGTATTCAGCAACAATGAGGCAGATGTTGAATTTGGCCGACATCTCTGCCTCTTGCCAGCAATATTTCAAGGTGATTGAAAATTATAACAATTTAAAATCGAGCAGTACAGCAAGCTATTCAATATTATTTCAGTTTGATTCGTTTGTGGTTCCTCTCGAATACAACAGCACCCAGTTCGGTTACTGGATTGATCGGAACAATAAAAAGCAAATCTTCTGGGCGGGCCCAGCAGCGAGTGAGCACACCTGCCAGTGTGGGATCGAGAACAATTGTATCGAAAAGACTTTTAAATGCAACGCTGACTCTCTAGCTCCAATTGAGCTTGCCGATGAAGGTGATAAACTGTTATTTACGACTCATATTTTCACATTCAAAAATGTTTTTATTTTTAAGACTTTGAAGGACTATTCCAAGAATTTAAAATAGATGACTCACTCACTAGCTTGATAATTTCGAAATTAATTTAGTGTAGAATAATGTTTTAAAAACAAATAATGTAGAGTATTGATGCTTTTTCTCAAAGGTTTCATTACTGCGACCGAGCTGTTACCAGTTACGAGGCTCAGTTTCGGTCGGACAAGTTTGACCGGCGTGAAGGCGAGCTACACATTGGGCCGGTTCGAGTGCACTGGACAGGCGGCCATCTCATCCAAACCATTAAATTGTCAGGAAGTTTTCCAGTTGGGTCACACTCTTAGCGGTTTCTACAATGTTAATGGTGGGAATAATCAGATAACGTCGACTTACTGTGACTTCAGCAAGTCTTCCAAAACCTTCAAAGGACTTCGCCCAAAGACGTGCCAAGGCGTCGATGTCGTTCACTCGGGAAACATTGAAAGCTTTAAGGATTGCACCGTTATTGAAGGGTCGATCACTATTTTTGATCACTCATTCGCTGGGTTCCAACAAATCTATCCGAATTTCACTTTCGGGCCGCGCTATCCGCGGATGCATCCAGATCGACTCGAGATCTTCGCCAATCTCAAAGAGATAACCGGATTTCTCAACGTTCAAGCAAATCATCCTGATTTTCGGAATCTGACTTATTTCCGTAATTTGGAAATAATAGGCGGACGGCAGCTGACGGAATACTTTTCTTCTTTATACATCGCCAAGACGTCACTTCAGTCCCTAAACCTCCGCTCTCTAAAAACTATCCGGATTGGAAGTGTTACCGTTTTGGAGAATAAAGAACTCTGCTTCGCCGAAAACATTACTTGGAGCAAATTTATAAAATCCCAACAACACGGAACACTTTTGCAGAATAATAAATGGCTAGAAAAGTGTAAAGAATCAGGATTGGTTTGTAGTCCTCAATGTTCTAGTGAAGGTTGTTGGGGTCTCGGTTCAAACGAGTGTCTCGAAATTGTATAATCCCTTCATTTGCATTCTAATTGCACATTTTGTGTTTGAAAATATAAATGTGGCGATTTAACAGGATGATTATAAAAACAACTAGTTTCGGACTGGTTATAAAAACAACTTTACTTATGATATACACAGTAAATAAGCACTTAGCGGTCACAACATTCAGCATCATTGGTCGTGATCTGTTCTAGAATTCAAATTATGGGTTCTAATATGGAACTTGGAGGAACATTTTTTCATGGTCAATGTAAAATAAGCTAAGATTATTATTATAAAACCACGTTAATCGCTACCTATTTTATTTACCTTTTGTCAATTTATTATTATTATTATAACAATTTCTTATTTGTTTCTCCATTTCCACATTTTGTTTGCACACGCAGTAGATTGAAATTGTTATCTTAAAAAATAAAATAAAAGTCGATTCCGTGTGACTCATTAACCCTTGGAAACAAGCCGAACTGCGCGGCTTTATTCCCTTGAACTCTCCGCCGTTAGTTTTTACGACGTGATGAAAACGCCGAAGGTATGCATTAGTACCACCGATCGTAGTTGAGCCTCTAATAATACTTTTGATATTTAAATAGGTCATAGCCTTAGTCATCAATCAATATATGGCAAATATTAATTATGATTAATTGATGCTGTGATGTCGTTGCATCAATCTATTTTCTATTTTATTTAGTTTTTTTAGTTTTTAGTCAAAGTCCATAAAATCACTTAAACAAACTACATAGCACAAGTAAGTGCATTGAAAAAAAATGCTGTCCAATGTCCATCTATTTACATGTCGTCTGATTTCAAAGCTAAATCACCGAAAGCAATTAAAAAAATGGAAAACCCAAACTGATAAAAAAAGTAAGACGCAGCTGTGTTTATTCACTTCGGATCTATATAAAAACCCACCCGGGCTGACATGGCAGAAATAAGTTAGCTTCGAAACTTAAAATAGTTCTGCTAACACGGCATCGAAATGGCGAGTTATTACTTTCAATTTCTTACAGTTTTCATCATATTTTTAGGAGGAATCCAAGAAGGTATGCTGATTCCATCACCATCAGGCAACATTAATGTTAATCAGGTACCTACTAATATCATCACTTAGTTAAATATAACAGCTTAAAATTAATCTATAATGAATAATTTGAATGTTTTGTATAGATGATTGATGTAAGCGTTTTGATCAAGCGACTCGATCAACTGGAAGCCAAAGTTGTGCAGCTAGAATCAGAGAAAAACAGTCATCAGATAAAGATTGATCACTTGGAGAAGAAGAACTCTGCATTAGAAGAGAAATTACACCAAATTAGCCAGAAAACTTTACCGAAAAAGGCTGCCACTCGCAAACCATCGAACTGCCTCGATCTGCTCGACATGGGCCACACTCTAACCGGTTTCTACGAAGTCCTCCCTGTAGGAAGCAGCCAAATCGCTTCCATCTACTGCGACTTCGCTTTACAACCCACGGAAGCTGACTTTGAAACTCGAGTCGGTGTTGTTGATGTTAAATCTAGCCCCGTTCATTTCTTCGTTAGTCGTACTACAGGCTGGAATACAGTCGGCACGATACAATTCGATGTTGAACATCTTAACTTGGGCGGCAGGATGAATTTAGCGAGCGGAGTTTTCACGGCACCCACATCAGGAATCTACGCCTTCACTTTCAAGGGAGAAGGTTATGCCGGAACACTGGCAGCACCAAATGGTGGATATGGTTCTGTAGTCTTGCAACGGAACAACGCGGACGTTGCAAGTGGCTATTCTTCTATCGAAGGCGCAAAACCAGGAACAAGGTCAACTGTTTTCGTGCAGGCCACTCTGAAACTGAACAAGGGGGATACAATCAGCATCCAACACAAAGGAGGGGCGATCTATTCTACCGATTCCAATGATATTCAATTCGTTGGTTCATTGATTGAGGAAGACCTTGTCATTTCCTAATTGTAATCCCTATATTTCCGTTGATATACGCATTAAAATATTTCAAATGTGCTATTACGCTGTGCTTTACAAAAATAGATGGAAGTTATCGGAATAAAAACAAACAAAAAACGAGTCAATTCTTAGCGCGTCGATCAGCAGTAAAACACCAACCTTAATTTATATAAAATGTATAGAAAATGATTGTAAATATTCATATCTAAAGACTATAATGAGTATATTATGCAATTCATGCTGTACGTACAACCTTTTAGCTGCAGGGCCATTGACAATAAACACTTGAGACCAAGCTCATCAGATGCATATTCAATGGTATATTGTTATTCAAGTCGAGTTCTATATATATAATTATATTAGTGTGATGATATCAAACTTTTACATACTATATAGCCATATGTAAGATCATAACTTTTTATTAGAATAGTATATCAACTGATCTACGCCGAGCAGTTACACTAATCGACTAATGCCTTCATTCTGTATACTCGTTGACACCAGTCGATAAGCTTTCACATGCGATAATGAAAAAAAGTAAATAATATGCATGTGCATTACTATACCTGGGGGTTCTGGTCTAAGATAATACCAGTAAATCGTGAAACATTTAAAACATTTTTCCAAATAAAAAAATGATCTGTTGAGATAACATTTTTACATTCTCTTCAGGTGTTCTCATGGTGGCCATCTTCTTCATATGCGAGAATGGTTTGTCAAAAATGCAGCGTGTCCAACCGGTTGCGGACATTTATGCGAATATGCCACTGTTAAAAATCTTTCTCGCTTTTCAAGAACTAAAACCCTCGGAAAGCATACATTCGAGGCAAGATTTGAACTTACGTTCTCAGAACATAAATCAGTCGCTCTACCAACTGAGCCAGCAAAACACGTATATTTGCTGCATTACTTTCATGAATATAAATTCAGTACATATTGAGTTGACTTTATTTCATTTGATTTCAATAGGCTAGATTTCAGAAAGTATTCTACATGGTATTCTAGAAGTTCAGAAAGTAAATGAAAACCCCAAAAATAACTTCCAAATCATGTGCACTGTTATCGAACTCGCAATAGCTCATTTGGCAGAGGGCTGGAAATATAATAAGAGGCCCCGAGTTCGAATCTTCCCATATTTGAAAAATATTGAAATCTACCTTCACATCTACCTAAACGGCTAAACCTTCGATTTCCAAGGGCTTATTATTATGAAAATCGAAACCAGATATCGCTTTTCAAGTTCTTTTAATACTCGATAATTTGAAACATTTTTAACAGTGTGATTGAAATTTGAAACAAATTATTTTGATATGATTTCTGCAGAGTTACAAGTTACAACTGGTTTATTTTACTAATACAGGGTAATCAAGATTCTTTTCCTAAACTTTGCATACACATAAGTGCACAACTTTTCTTGGAAGGTGCTCAAATAATAATGATTTATATATATATATATATTAACAAAATACGGTAGATATTAGTTAATTTGAAGAAAATACCAGTTCACACTTCAAAGAAGTAAACAAAATTTAATAGATTATTTCAGTTAAGAAAACTTCAATGCGTACTATACAGGGGGGGGGGGGGGGTATTCTTATTGACCTATGTGAAGCAATCATGGAAGCGAGGGCAAATAGCAACTGGCCGCAAAAAAAAAGAGGAAAAACAAGTTCTGCTCTCCCCTGTTTGCTATTTTGAGATCGACTCGAGTTCAACGTACTTCAGCAAAAATAACGGAGAGAAATATAATAAAAGAGAACAGGAACTAAGGATGGAGAAACCTTTACAGGAGGACGATGGGAAGCGCAAACTATTTTACTTGCGTTCAAATTTTGTTTCCCATGGATGGAGAAATAGTTAGTGAAAAGTAAATAATGGCATTAACACTTAAAAAGAGTTAAGAACAGCTGAATACTTGGAGTGGAGGCAATAATATTGATGAGACAATAAGCATTTAGGAATGTCTCATGTAATTGATTCATTGGACGAAAAGTCAAACATTTTGAAATATTCAATGTCAGATCACGCAAGCAGTTTAACCGGTCATTGCAAGACACTGTTGATAGTGTCTAATTGATAATGCATTTCTTTTCCAGCAAAACTGCCGTGAAATGTTTTTAAATAAAGCAAATTCTTTACAGATTAGCTGTTACGATATAGGAGAATGGAATGGTGATGATGAAAATGTGATGATCCATTGGGAAGGGGCAAGGACCCGGCCTGAATCTTCTAAGTAGGTTATCAAGTTGAGGAACTAAAATTGCGCAAGACGAAAACGGAGAGAACTCGCTCCTTCTCCAACCGAACACCTGTAGTCTACAAATGGTAGCCTACAAGGTTGCACGCAATCTCAAAATGTGGCTTATAGCAATTTTACCGTACATCCTTCTTCAGGTACATAATTAATTAATAGTTTTAGACAAATTAACTTTTTCATATTTTCAAGTTGTGAAATGTGAAATGAAGAAGCCAATGACAAAGCTTAATTAGGCTAGTAAATATATTCTAATGAACAGGTCCACTATGCAAGAGCCCACGGTCGTTTGATGGATCCTCCGGCAAGAAATGCCATGTGGCGCGTTGGTTTCCCGACCCACGTCGAATACAATGACAATGAGCTCTATTGCGGAGGCTTCGCTGGTTAGACTTTCAGGCGGCCACCAGTTTTCAAAGTAGGATTATCTGAAAAGATAAATAACCTCTTTTTTTATTTGTGTATGTCCGCATCAGCTCATTACGTGACTAACGGAGGCAAGTGCGGCGTTTGCGGCGACCAATGGGACCATCCACCACCTCGATTCCACGAAAGCGGCGGAATAGCTGCGAAAGGCTTTCTCGGTCGCCGTTACACTCCTGGACAGATCATCGACGTTGAAGTAGAGCTCACCGCCAACCACAAGGGCTATTTTGAATTGCGTTTATGTCCATTGGATGGGGATCCTACTATTGTCGAGCGACAAGAATGCTTTGATAAGTAAGAATTTGCAATTTAAAACGAGACTTTCCTACTATGTGGTTTATATAAACCTGGAAACTGGTAAAACATGTGTTTTGACCTACAAAAGGATCACAAGTTTCCTCGAGTATATCTTCAAGAATGTAAAAATATATCTTTATATTTTAACAGATATCCACTGTACCTGGAGGGTAAATCGAGTTACAGGTTTTACATTTCAGAAGACACCACCAAAAATGAAACATTCCGCTATAAGGTCAAGCTTCCCGATGGCGTCAGTTGTAGCCAGTGCGTTATACAATGGATTTATAGAACTGGTAATTTATTAATTCGAATTCAATCCTTTTTTTTATTGAAATATTTCATTTGTGTATTTGATTATACAAAAAAAGCCAACACTTGGGGACTATGCGGAGACGGAACAGGTGCTCCAGGTTGTGGAAATCAGGAAACGTTTCGTAACTGCGCCGATGTCGCAATCATTTCAAACACCCATCAGGGCTCTAATACGGGCGGTTTAGTACCAACACACTTTAAGGATAACCCTTACGCTGTGAAGATTTCTAAGTACAACGCTACTAGCCAAATCTTCCAGGAGGAAACTCTGGTTAATCGGTAAACGTTAAAATGATATATATATATATATATATATATATATTATTCATTGGGAGTTAATTTCCTATTCAAAATTATGTAGGTATCAAGTTTGTGTGGCTCGCGGACGTAACAAAAACGTTTCTCAATATGACAACTGGTGCATGCGAGAATGCCTTAAATATCCACCCAATTGCCCCGACAACATATGTACTTGTCTGTACGTAAAAACTGAAAAGTCATATGAGATGTTACAAGTTATTAATTTTCTTTCTATTTATTAATTTCATGACCAAAGCACCGACTGTGTCCCAACTGGCTCATTTGCAAAAGAAGAAGGCGCCGATGTTTTCTGTCATATCAATTGCCTACGATATCCGCCCAATGAAAAATGTCCCGAGTGGTGTCAATGTACTTAGCTTGGCAACTAAATAACTTAAAGCTGAAGTTTGGCGAGAAGCTTAAACGCCTTTTAGTTTCAACAGCAAATAATTTAAATAATAAGGAATAATATGCCTTGAATTATTGCTGATTCACCGTAATTATTGTGGTGTAACCTGGTTACATACACACCTGTCTAGAATACACACTATGAAATGATAAACTTTTAATCCCTTTATTTATAATTGCAGTGAAATCTCTTGCAATAATATGGAACTTGTTTTTTTTAAAGAATATAAGACGAGATATAAGAGTTTTGCAATGTCCTGCCCAGCTTGGACATGAAAAACCCATTGGACTATTAAATAATAAAAATGAAATCACAACAATAGAAATTCTTCGTCCCACCTATAGTTCTATTTTTAAAAAATAATAAAGTGTGTTACAGTATAGGCATACAATTGATCAGCAAATCTAGGCTTTATATTTATTATCTACTTATTCCAATACATTTCTATTTTCCCGCTACACTATAACTTCCCGCTCTTGACTGCTCCATCATCATATAAAATCATATGAGCGCTTGATTATAGAAATCATCAAACTAAATGTCTAAATCTATTTTTTTTAAATATTTCAATGGGCTAATTGCTAATAATACGAGGATTGAGTCTTGTTTTCTATAATAATATAGTACCAGTATATAATTGAAAAATCAGCAACGCTTATGTTGCTTTATCTATTTGCCAGTCATCTGATTTCAAATCCGGATCAACGACTACAATGAAAATAATCATAGAAAAACGAGTCAAAAACTAATATAGGCAAAAAATAAGTAAAAATAAAGCGTATATGATGTATGATGTACTCACTGGTCCTTTAAAAAACCGACCCAGGCAGGCACTGGAGTAATAAGTCAGCTTCTGACGATGGTATATCCGAATGGCGAGTTATTATGCTCAGTAGTTCAGGGAGCTCTCGTGGTTCCACCCTCTCAGTTTTCGGTTATTGGCGACAACAATAATGAAAAACCATCAGGTAAATTACTTTTAATTTGCATCTTTAAACGAAGAACTACATACTTATTATGTGAACATAAAATAGATGATTGAGATCGGTGCCTTTCTCAATCTCCTTAATAATAACAATTATATTTTTTTAAATTTTCCTTTTATTTGTCAAAATTGTCGAACGTAGTCCGGTTTTCATGGATCCACCGATTAATAGCCAATCAATGGCAAAATATTACCGTAATTTTTTTTCCGACTTCAATTGTTGACAGTTTATATATAATTTGGCGACCTCATTAAAGCCTGGCCTGTTAGTTGTATCGAATAAATATATCAATAATTATTTGAGCACTCGATTATATTAGAAAGCATCAACATCCATCAATTCTAAATAAATATGTGCCATGTCCTATCAGGCTATTGCTGATATACGAGGAGCGGGTATCTTGTTTTGTATAATAATATAGAACGCGTGTACAGTAATTGAAAAAACAGCAAGTAGCAACGCTTATTATTGGTTTATCTCTTTACCAGACGTCTGATTTTAAAGCCGAGTACTCGCTAGCGGCTAGCCCTATAAAACCACATCCAGGCTGATATTAGAGCGCAATGAGTCAGCCTCTATCCCGGCGTATATAGCATGCAAATGAGTGATTACTTTCAATTTCTCACAGCTTATTTCATTTTCCTAACAGGAATCCAAGGAGGTCCTATGGTGCCACCATCTCCTTCTTCTGTTAATGGTGACAGAAAAAATAATGAAAACTATCAGGTAAATCTCTTTTTAAAATCTGCTTCTATTGTATAATATAAAGAATGTTTTTATTTATAATAGATGGTTGATATGAGCGTTTTGCTTCATCGACTCGACCAATTGGAGGCCAAAGTAGCCACAATTCGTGATTTCTTCCCTCGATCCTGCTACGAGTTGAAAGCCACGAATCCCAGTGCCCAATCTGGAGTCTACTCCATCGATCCCGATGGTCAGATGGTCGGCGGTGACCTACCCATCAAAGTCTACTGTGACATGGCAACACGTAATAATAAACCTATTATATAATTATAATATGTATAAAACTCGTTATGTTTATATATAAATAGAGACCACATCCATTTATCATGACACTGAGGCTAAAACGAACGTTAAATCCTGTCTGGATTCTGGGTGTTATACCAAATCAATCGCCTACAATGCAACTATGAGGCAAATGACCAAGTTGGCCGACATCTCCGCCTCTTGCAAACAATATATCAGAGTTAGTATATAATAGTTGTCATGTTGTAAGTTTATAATTAATTAAATTATATGAAATTGTTTATAGTTTGATTCATTTTCGGTTCCACTTGAGTATAAAAACGCACAATATGGTTATTGGAACGATCGGAACGGAAGGAAGCAGAATTTCTGGGCGGGTCCGGCGACGAGCAACCACACCTGCCAGTGTGGTATTACCAACAACTGCACTGATAGAAGTTACAAATGCAATGCAGACTCTCTTGTACCAATTGAGATTTTCGATGAAGGTACGATTATAACATTATTTGTATGTATAATTTACTAAGCATTTATATGATTTTTTCCAAGGTTTCATTACTGCGACCGAGTTGCTACCTGTTACAAGACTCAATTTCGGTCGGACGAGTTTCACTGGAGTGAGGGCGAGCTACACTTTGGGTCGCTTCGAATGCACCGGACAGGCGGTCATCCCATCCAAACCAACTAATTGTAGTGATTTGTTCAAGTTAGGTCACACTCTCAGCGGTTTCTACCATGTCAAAAGCGGGGATACTAATAAGACATTATCCACGTATTGCGACTTCACCAAGTCTTCGACTGAGCCCGACTACGAGACTCGATACAGTTCTGTTGCTGTTGAAACTAGCCCCGTTCACTTCTTCGTGACTCGTACATCAAGTTGGAGTACACAAGGCACGATGCCGTTCGAAAAGGAACATTTGAACTTGGGCGGTGGGATGAATTTGACGAGCGGAGTGTTCACGGCACCCAAAGCAGGAATCTACGCTTTTAATTTCAAGGGAGACGGTTATGGAACAGGTTCAAGTAGTAATGCTAGTCCTTACGCTGGGTATGGCGCTGTATACTTACAACGGAACGGGGCGGACGTTGCCAAAAGCGTGTCTCAAATTAACGAAGCAATATCAAATACATGGACAACTTTTTCCGTTCAGGGTACTTTCAAACTGAACAAGGGGGACAGGATCACGATCCGGCATGGAGGAGGGACGATGTTTTCTGATATTTTTAGTAATGTTCAATTCACAGGTTCATTATTGGAAGAGGAACTCGAGATCATCTAATTGTGACCCCTTCATTTTCATTTGCATTCGTTATATATTTCATATGTCTATTATGTAAAGTGCTTTGTTGCCATATAAGAAAATGGACGAAGGTATCGGAATAATAATAATAATAATAATATAAAGTAAATCTCGTTGTAACTGTAATTTTTCATAATCAGCACTTAAATATAGCTGCGATAATTTTGGTCTAATTATAGGAGGAATTCACCAATATTATATAATATGTAGACTCCCTGTTATATTGCAATTTTAACTTTCTTTTTTTATGGTTCGCTTTATTATTATCTATGCTATTTATTTCGGTTTCATTATAGCAGTCATCAGATATAATATGATAATATTGCATAATATAATATAATAATGTATAACATACTATACGATCAACTGGACGTTTGAGAAGGTGTATAATAGATATAAGATACGATATTATTAGCCTGCAACATAACAGTTAATGAATTTGTTTATTCTTTTTATTGAATATAAACTCATTATCTTATTTTTAACACCATATGTTTCAGCTTTGATAGCTTTCAGTATCAAGCCAGATACTTATAGTACTTGGTTTGAAGCAGCACTAGATCGGCTTAAATTCAAGGTCTACATATGTTATTGAAATAGTTTTCAATGGCTCTAATCTTTATTCCGATAAAAAAATATACTGTTGTCAAAACATAAACACTCTACGTTTCCCGATAGTCGATATGTATATCCCGATTTTATAAAAATGCCAATATATATATTTAAGGATTTAGTAAAATAACTACTAATTATACATTCACGCAATTACAAAGTTGAAAGTAATTACTTCCAACTTCTTAAAACTGGTTTTTGTGAGAATTCGTGGGAACAATAAAGGAATGAAAAACCCATTACTATGCAGATTGAAAAAAAGCAGCACAACTATGATCGTCAAAGCCTGGCGTCCGGGTCAATCTGCCCCCCCCCCCTTTTAATTTAACTAATAGCAAATAATAATGTTTTTCTTGAAAGGGTATAAGAAGTTGAGCATGTATTCATCATGCAATCGATGGTATATCGGATTTTTAAGAAAACCCCATTGACTTACGCACAATAGTAAAATAACGTGCTGGTCATGGAAAGGGGGGGGGGGAGATTTTCTAGATTTTCTTTTAGAATTCAAATAATCCTCTCTTGATTGAATATACGTAGACATTTCTCGCTTTTTACCGCAGCTCCCAGGGAAGCCTGAAAAGTGATCATCAGTGGTAAATACGACTAGCATCTGAGGGCCATTTGACTGCACTGGAGGTGGAATTGAGTAAAATCCGCCGACGCTCAATAGCACTCGGTCATTAACTGATGATCCATCGTAAACCTTATTTAAAAAAATAGATTTGAGTTTTAAGAAATATATCAAATATATACAATGTGAGAAAAATAGGATTGAAGCTGTATATTATGTATACCGTGACCAAATCATAACATCGTTCCGTGTCCGTGTATACTGCCAAGAGACTCAACTTTTAGGAACCAACGATTCAGTTTTTTAGGACTGTCATCTTTGCTTCCTCGCAATGGCAGTGAAGTTAAAGTCTGTCCATCTGAAATGTTTACCTATCGTCTCTGAGTAGATATACAGGTACCAAAGTTCAACCATAGGCTATCTGATATTTACAAAATAATTGTAATACGTAAACTGTATAAAGGATTCCTTGCAGTGGGTAATGTAGGATGTTGCTTTAGACATTTTCTACTTATTGTTTACTTACTGTCTCTGAATTGAAGTTCATTGAAAGTGTTGAAATTCACTTTTGACGTTGATGTTTATGCTATGGTATTTTTAATAACCCTATATAACAAAATGAAACTCATCTCTCTATCTCACTACAATATAAAAAAAAGTAGATTTTTGGTGAGGGGTTATGGGCTGTTTGATGCTTATCGATGGTTAATAACAATATCGACATCGCGAAATTTTTTCTTCCTCGCAAATTCGCAATAGAGAGCTTACTCTTTTGAGCTGAGTTTGATAACATGTTGATAAAGCAATAAGCAAAAGAATCAGAACAATTTTCACTTGCTTTTTAAAACAAAGAGAATCAAAACTATTATGCCTATATAAAGCAAAAAAATTTGATAATATAATGCTCGAAACCTTAGCTTTAGACTAATTGGAATCCTTGCATGGACGTGCATGGATCACGCGTTGTATCAAACTTTCCTCTCAATGTGTATCACTTAACAATAATTTAGAAGCTATCAATTGATTAAAAAATATATAATAACAATAGGATTATGTTGATTGCGAGCTGCGATGGAAGTAAGTCCATTTTGCACACTAAAGATTTATATTAAAATGATGACCAGCCATTAGAACAGCATCACACTAGCCATCAACAAAGATGACGCCATACTAGATATACAGAAGCAGCTAATATAAGAATTGCAGCTGAAAATAGCTTTATAACATAATTTACTTTAGTGCCTTCGCCCATTATTGACAACACGTATCCTATAAATGGTAAAGGGACAGATCACAGACGAACCTATTGTGACAGATTAACTGTTGTGACTAGCAAACGGCGGATGATTGCTATTGACAGCCGTAAACAACATCCGTCATAGCCTCGATAAGAGAAACTTCCCAGTATCCGATCTGATTAAATAGTTTTTTTTTAATTGTGAAAAGTACCAAAATTAAATACTTAGTTATTTAACATGTTTTTACGAAACAAGAGCTCTTGAAGATATATGTAAACAATTCACTATGTTGACAGATATGACTTTAAAAAAAGTAGAAAATGATATTAGCTGTGATACATAGATTTTTAACGTTGTTGCTGGTACGGCTTGATGTGTATTTAATACATGGCAATGCTGCTGAAGTAGCACTATCGCAAATTCAAAATCGCCTCTTATTTTGCCAATATCCGGTTACTATTTTGCAATGCTAGTCGGGAAATGACAAAGTCCAAAACCGATAAAAACCAAAAAAATATTGCGCATACTTGATAAGTTTATGCTGATGGCCTTTTAAAATCCCAACTAGGCAGCATTGTTGCTTGGCACCCAGTTACATCCAAGCATCGCAATGGAAAGTGACTTTCTAATTCTTACAGGTTTTATTATTTTGCTAGGGAGTATTCAAAAAGGTTTATTGGCCTCATCGCCAGAAATAAACAACAATGAGCTTTACAATCAGGTACCGGTAGCCTTTCATCAGATGATTAAATATTACTTCGAGACGCTTTATTTATTAATTTTTGAAAATGTATTGCATGTAAAAACTTATAAAGTTGCTTAATATGGGCAGTTGGCTCAATCGACTCGATCAACTGGAGGCAAAAGTTGATCAGCACGAAATGAAGATCATCAGTCAACAGATAGAGATCGACCTTTTGAAGAAGAAGAATTCTGAACTATTGGTAGAAATAAATAAACGGCTAGACTTGGTTGGATCTTTACCTCGATCCTGCTTTGAAGTGAAAGCCAAGAATCCTAGTGCCCAATCTGGTGTCTATTCCATCGATCCCGATGGCCAGATTGGTGGTTCTCAACCCATCCAAGTCTACTGTGACATGAAAACACGTAATAATAGCCTATTTATTATTTACGAATACCTAATGTAAAGGTCAGGTCATTTTACGTATTTACTATAGAGACAACATCCATCTATCACGACACTGAGGCTAAAACTAACGTCACAAGCTGTCTGGATCCTGGGTGTTATACCAAAGCCATTAAATACAATGCAACCATGAGGCAAATGTTGAATTTGGCAGACATCTCTGCCTCTTGCCAACAATATATTAAGGCAAATAATAGTAATAAAAAAGTACCATTATGTTACTAATTTGATCAATTTATTATGATTTCAGTTTAATTCGTTTGTGGTTCCGCTCGAGTACAACAACACGCAGTTTGGTTACTGGAATGACCGAAACGGGGTGAAGCAGATCTTCTGGGCGGGTCCTGCAACGAGCAATCACACCTGCCAGTGCGGTATCAGCAACAACTGCATCGAAAGTACTTACAAATGCAACGCAGACTCTTTGGTTCCAATGGAACTTGTCGATGAAGGTATTAGTTCATTTTCACAACACGAATATGAAATTTAAAATGTTGCCCATCAAAAGAAATCTTTGTGGGTTTTCTATTTGAGAAAATTTAGATTTTTTTTCAAGAAATTTGATTTTTTTTTCTCTTTTAGTTTTTGTGATTTTGATTATGTGCTTGAAATTGATATAGTTTTAGAGTGTATAAAATGTTTACAGTAGTATCATTTTAATTGCTCAATTATGGGGAAAATAAGGCGAAAATATAAAACAATTTTTTAAAGACTACTTTTAAATGGATTTTTTCATAGTTTTTGCACGTAGAAATTTATATGTATACTTAGTTCTTGTCGTTTATTCGTTTTGTAGTAATTGCAGATGGTGCTAAAATTTTTCGAAACAACAAAGTAGAAATGTATAGAATTTTAAAACGGCATAACAAATGATTTTTATATTAAAAAATAGGTTTCATTACTGCTACTGAGTTGTTGCCGGTTACGATGCTCAGTTTTAGTCGGACGAATTTGAAAGGAGTGAAAGCGAGCTACACGTTGGGCCGGTTCGAGTGCATCGGACAGGCGCCCATCTCATCCAAGCCGGCCAATTGCCGTGATTTGTTCAAGATGGGCCACACTTTAAACGGGTTTTACGATGTCAAGGGCGGTAGCAGCCAGATTGCGTCGACGTATTGTGATTTCACGACGAAAGCATCGACGGAAGCCGGTTACGAAACTCGATATGGATTTATTGATGTGAAATCGAGCCCCGTTCATTTCTTCGTTACTCGTATTACGAGTTGGAATATAACCGGCACGATGGCATTTGAAAAGGAATATTTAAACTTGGGTGGCGGGATGAATTTGACGAGCGGAGTCTTCAAAGCACCTAAAGCAGGAACCTACGCCTTCTCTTTCAAGGGAACAGGTTATGGATCAAATTCAGATTTCGGTGGAAGTGGCGGTGTAGCCCTACAACGGAACGGCGCGGACGTTGCATATGGTTCTTCTTACATCGAAGGTGCAAGATCACCTTCGTCAACTACTGTTTCCGTTCATGGTACTCTGAAACTGAACAAGGGGGATACAATCACTATCCGCCACGCAGCAGGGACGATCTATTCTGATAGTTTAAGTCGGACTGAATTCACGGGATCTTTCTTAGAAGAAGAACTCGTCATTTCCTAATTGTAAATCCATTCATTTTCATTTGCTTCATTTGCTTTTCATCCTTCTCTTTCAAGGGATTAGCTTCTGGAACGCATGGTCTTCTGTTTTGGTTAAAACTGAAACTTATGTAGGATCAGGCAGTGTATTCTTACAGCGGAACGGCGCGGATATTTCGGCAGGTTTATCTGACCTCCAAGGCGAAGGATTAAATACATATTCAACTCTTTCTGTTCACGGCACTTTCAAACTGAAAAAGGGGGATACAATAACCATCCGCAAAAAAAGGAAGGACGATCCATTCGTCAAGTGACAGCCATGTTGAATTCACTGGTTCATTGTTGGAGGAAGACCTCGCCATTTCCTAATTGTAATTGTCTTTTCATTTCCATTTTAATTCCAAATGACTATTATGTAGTGCTTTACCATAATAAAATGAAAGCTGCAGTTGGCAGTGTTTTTCAAACTCAAATTTTTATTGAATCGACTCAGATTCAAATTCAATTCTGATTCAATGATTTTTAATTGTTGAAATTCAGATTCATTGAATCTGAATCTATTGAATTAATTAAAAAAACATAGATTGAGATTCAATTGCCATTTTTTTTTAGAAATTGTGTCCTAAGTTCCGTACAGTTCGTCAATTGTTATTGAGAAAACAAATTAGCATATAATAATTTTTAAACTTTTTGATTTTATTTGGTCTAAAATTTGATAAACATGACACATTTAATTAAAATATGGGTCCCTAGGGTGTTCCATTTTGACCTTACTTTTGATTTTTTTGCTGGGGGTTCCACATGTCGTGTGAAATGCGCTCAAAAAAATGTATTATTTTTTATTTTGATAAAATCTTATTTTAAGGGGTCCCCCAGCGTGAAAAACGCGTGAAAAAGCGGGAATTTTATGCATAACGGATGATGTAATACGAATAAAATTAAGAGTGTCTAGTTATATAATAAGTATAGCGTAACTAACTTCCCTTGCCAAATTTGGTTTCAATAGGAATTGTTTTGAGGGTCGCCCACTCCTTCTAAAAATAGGTTTAATATTACATGGATACCTTATGGAGTTATAAAAATGGACAAATTTAAAATTTAGTTTTTTAATATTCTTAGATTTGCTGGTTTCATTGTAATGATGAGATAGTAACGCCTTATTGTTCCAAATTTTGTTAAAATCAAATCAGTAGAAGTATTTTATTTTAATTTATAACTTTGATATCTTTTCACATTAGTCAAACACGTTACCATTAAGAATTTGCAATTTTTCAAGGTCAATAAAAAGAGTACGCTTAAGGCAATCTAGCTAAAACTTTGTAATTATGTTCATTTAGGCCTCTGTTCTATTTTCCGTTTAAAAAATCTTTGGAAAATATGGTTTTTAAGGAAATAATTTGCTTGATTATTACCCCATAAGGTTTTCCCCCCATAAGGCCGACTAACTTTTCAAAAATTATTGGGCGACCCTTAAATAAGTCCTTTCAAAAATAAATTTTGCAGGAAGACTATTCAAGCTCCTAAGATTTCATTTTTCAGCACCCCCTTAATTATATTGATGTTACGTCATCCATTATGCTCACAATTCACGCTTTTTCACGCTGGGGGACCCATAAAAATAATATTTCATCGAAATAAAAAATCGTGCATTTTTTGAGCGCATTTTACACGACATAGCAGAGCCCCAGCAAAAATGTCAAAAGTCAGGTCAAAATGGAACACCCTAACTTCGTTTACATTTAAGATTTTTTGCAGATACTAACCAGTAAAATGCTGAATCGATTCAAGTTTCATTCAAGTGTCATTCAAGCAAAGTTAAAACTGAATTAATTCAATTTTGAATCGATTCACGTTTGAATTTGACAAACACTGGCAGTTGGATTAATAAAAGAAAGCATTAATCGTAATATTATTGTGATCTATTGTTTATCTTATTCAGTTCTTAAATGTTTACTTTCTTTATTGTATAGGCCTAGTTTACTTCCACTTAAAACAGCCGAGAACAATTAGAAGTGCTTCAGTATTAATTAAACGCACTATTAATTTAACAGATATTTGAATAAGTTAATACATTTTTCCGTCTACAGAGCGTTGCCATGGTAACAAAATACAGACGAAAAAGTGTTCACTTTTGACAGAGATTATACGAAACAAGCAAAATAGCAGCGGCGTACTTGGCCAACCCAATATGACGGAGCAAACGCCGCTGCTACTTTTCCACATTTTACCCCATCCAACTATGATAAGGTCTATAGGTTATGCATCAGCTTTCCGTTATGGTGGCTGGGGTGTTGTACGGCTACAACGGAACGGAGCGTACGTACGTTAAATCAGGTTATTCTTACATCGCAGACGCGACGGTGGCGTGGAATATCAGACTTTATAGTAACAACCAAATTCGTGAGTAAAACCACGGATTCTCTGGATGCATTAGCATGGTTTGGGCCTCAGGATCGACATTCAAGGCCACATCGTACCGGCCAAGACACCGTTGACTTCGATAACGATTTGTATTCGTTTTACCTCTACGACCAAATACTAATGTGACTCTTTTTCTTCAATAGACCTTATTTCCTTGGAGCGTATAAAAAGGAAAATCGAATGAATAAACAAACCCCTGCTGTAACCAAGTACAGAAAGTCGCAGCAGCTTTTGTCTTGTGTGCCGAGATCCCCTTACCAGCCACTTTACATTAACTTTGTCGTATCAGTCAATTCTAAAAGTCCGGACAAACCAAAACCGGAAAGTGAAAATAAGCCTATTAAAGAAGCCCTATTATTTAGCTTCCATCGTAAAATTAAAATATAAAAAATGATAAATGAAGTCGGTAATGATTTATCGAAATCCACATCTTATACGTTAGCTTTTTGTTGTTGGTGGTGGTGCCCAGTCCTCTTTATTGTGAGTGGTGACTTACTTCCTTTGATGTATTGCTATTTACACAAACTCTTCGGCACATAAGAGTAAATGGAAAACATGGAAGATAGCATAAGTAGTTCACTTGGAGGACCTCAAATACCGCGTTATCTAAGTAGAACTACTGCCGTTTCACAACGTCTGGACGAAGTAAACAGCCAGTTGGATTTCATCCACGTCGACATGTTATTTACACCATTCACTCATGAAGAGCCAAACAATGTTACGAGAACGCATTTTAGTATCGAATTTGTGGGGAGAACAATAAAGCAATGAAAAACTCTATAGAATTTATTCCATTTGGATCGTACCTCTCAAGCAAAATTTGCAGCGGCATTCGTCTGCTATGTGCAGTGTCACCCTACAGGCCGCTTTTATTGTAGCTTTGTCGGACCGGCTGGCCGAGACTTGTCTGTAGGCTAGACTGCAGGCAGTTGTAGATCACCCGGTACGACAAAGTTACTGTAAAAGCGGCCGGTAGGGGTATCTCGGCACACAAGACAATAGCTGCTGCAACTTTTGGTATGCTTTTATAAGACCCAAATGGAATAAATTCTATACTATGCAGATTGAAAGGAGCAGCACAACTATAATGGTCATAAAAGCCTTACGTCCAGGTCAATCTGCCCTTCCCCTCTCACAGGACCTGCAAGTTGTTTTACTATTATGCTTTGGCATTATTATGGTTATATTACTATTATATTACTATTATGGTTTTTCCTATAATTAAGATATACCATCGATTTTATAAATCATGATGAACATATATCAACTTCTTACCCTTTCAAGGAAAACATAATTATTTGTTATTAATTAAATAGTTTTTTTCATTACTTTTTATGGAAGTTCTAAAACTTTTTATTCCAGTTCTCTCATGTGTCCCATAGGATATTTCCCTCGACTAACGTCCTCCTAATTAACATGGAGAGGCATCTATACTTGATTCTTCTCTGATTTCAATTAAAAAGGCCGTTGCTATGTATATTAACAGGGCTAAAACATGTGAGACCAATTTCCTTTGATAATACTATGCATTAAAAAGAGCCAATCTGATCAAAGCATCTAAGTTACAGGCTCCTCAGTCATTTTTAAATGATGCTCGGTGAAATATGCATATAGATTGCTTTGGGAAATTGGGCAAATAAATCACTTCTTCAATGCAATACCACAAGCATTTGACGGCCGTATATTATAAGAAGAAAAACCTTAACGTGAATAGGGCTAATTTTTTATTACCATTTTGGAACTCACTATTTAACATAATTTTATATAGTTACTATTACAGTTTTAGATAAATCACCCCCCCCCCCCCCCTCAATACATATTCAGATCTTATATTGGCGACGCTTTTTGGCTCCCTCAAATAATTTCTTATGTATGTAAGATTTGAAATGTAATTTTGTAATGACAGTATAGTTTATGTTTTCTAGACCCCTTCGTAGGTTGCAAAAAAAGCCCGTGGTGACCCTGCTGTTATCAGTGGTAAATCTCAAGAGCATCTGATCTGTTGCAGACACGACTAGAGGTGGGATTTCGAATCCAGACACATTCAAAAGTAGTTAACCCCTCGTAAACCTGGATTTAGACCCAGTAAAAATGATTGAATATGGAAATATACATAACAGAATATTTATGAGACTTACAGTTACAATATCCCATCCTTCTTCAGTTCGAAAGTCAAGGAATGTCAAAGTGACAGAGGATGCTCCCGAGGAGCGTAGATCTATAATGTATTCGCAATCCTGGCAGTCATAGTAATTTACAGGATAACTCATGGACGAATTCTTACAGTCGTAAGAACCAATATTCACTATGAGAAAAATAGAATTGAAGCTGTAGATTATGCATAACTCGAGCGAATCATAACATCGTTCTGTGTCCAGATCGAGAAATGTTAAGAGAACAGACTGCGCTGATGATGTGCGGAGGCCGGAGATCAATGAGGTATGCTACATAGGTGCAGTTGAGTTCTGGATAGTTTCCTGGGAAATAAGGCGAAGAAATCATACCACCATTAAGGTCACTATAAGTTGCATTGGAACATTCTACAAAAAAAAAATTCAATTTAAGTTGTGTAGTTCTGCATATATTCAATAATAAGGAATTATTTAGAACAGCATAGAAACAATTATTATACCGTCAAGAGCCTCAACTTTTGACAACCTATGATTCATCCGTTTTTTTCAGGAGTACTGACAACTTTGTTTGCTGGCGATAGCAGTGAAGCTCCTACATTCGTGATTCGTCAAGTGATATATATTGCTCGATTTAAAAACTGTTCATCTGGCAATGTTTATCTATCGTCTCTGAGTAGATATATAGGTACTAAAGTTCTACTAGGCTATCGGATATTTACAAAATAATTGTAATAAGTAAACTGTATAGGAAACGAAACGATTTCAAAAACCACTAGCGAACGGCAGATGATTGCTGTTGACAGCCGCAAACAACATCCGCCATAGCCTCGATAAGAGAAACTTCCCAGTACCCGATCTGATTAAATAGTTTTTTTTTATTATGAAAAGTACCAAAATTAAATACTTAGTTATTTAACATGTTTTTACGAAACAAGAGCTCTTGAAGATATATGTAAAGAACTCACTGTGTTGACAGATATGACTTTTAAAAAAGTAGAAAGTGCATATAGCTACAATGGATAGATTTTTTAACGTTGTTGCTGGCACGGCGTGATGTGCATTTGATTCATGGCAATGCTGCTGAAGTGGCACTATCGCAAATTCAAAATCGCCTCTTATTTTGCCAATATCCGGTTACTATTTTGCAATGCTAGTCGGGAAATGACAAAGTCCAAAACCGATAAAAACCAAAAAAATATTGTGCATACTTGATAAGCTTATGCTGATGGCCTTATAAAATCCCAACTAGGCAGCATTGTTGCTTGGCACCCAGTTACACCCAAGCATCGCAATGGATAGTTACTTTCAAATTCTGACAGGTTTTATTATTTTGTTAGGAAGCATTCAAAAAGGTTTATTGGCCTCACCGCCAGAAATAAACAACAATGAGCTTTACAATCAGGTACCGGTAGCCTTTCATCAGATGATTAAATATTACTTCGAAACGCTTTATTTATTAATTTTTAAAAATGTATTGCATGGAAAAACTTGTAAAGTTGCTTAATATGGGCAGTTGGCTCAATCGACTCGATCAACTGGAGGCAAAAGTTAATCAGCACGAGGTAAAGATCATCAGTCAACAGATAGAGATCGACCTGTTAAAGAAGAAGAATTCTGAACTATCGACAGAAATAAATAAACGGCTAGACTTGGTTGGATTTTTACCTCGATCCTGCTTCGAAGTGAAAGCCAAGAATCCCAGTGCCCAATCTGGTGTCTATTCCATCGATCCCGATGGTCAGATTGGTGGTTCTCAACCCATCCAAGTCTACTGTGACATGAAAACACGTAATAATAGCCTATTTATTATTTACATATACCTAATGTAAAGGTCAGTTCATTTTATGTATTAATAATAGAGACAACATCTATCTATCACGACACTGAGGCTAAAACTAACGTCACAAGCTGTCTGAATCCTGGTTGTTATACCAAAGCCATTAAATACAATGCAACCATGAGGCAGATATTGAATTTGGCAGACTTATCTGCCTCTTGCCAACAATACATTAAGGCAAATAATAGATAAAAAAGTACCATTATATAAGTAATTCGATGATTTTTTATTATTTCAGTTTGATTCGTTTGTGGTTCCTCTCGAGTACAACAAAACGCAGTTTGGTTACTGGAACGACCGCAAGGGAGGGAAGCAGATCTTCTGGGCGGGTCCTGCAACGAGTCAGCACACCTGCCAGTGCGGTATCGAGAACAACTGCGTCGAAAGAGCTCACAAATGCAACGCAGACTCTTTGATTCCAATTGAACTTGTCGATGAAGGTATTAGTTCATTTTCACAACACTATTATGAAATTTAAAACGTTGTTCACTAAAAAAATGTTTGTGGGATTTTTTTACAATAATTGTTTTTCTCTTTTAGTTATAAATTGATTTAGATTATTGGCTTGAAATCAGCATAGTATTAGAGTGTATAAAATGTTCACAGTAGTTTCATTTTAATTGCATAATTTTGCAAAAAAAATGTGTCAATCGAAATATTTTTTTTATAAACTATTTTTAAATGAATTTTCCCACCATATTTTTTGCTCGTAGATACTTTAACGTAGAATTTTAAAACAACACAAAACAATTTTATAATTATAATTTTATAATATATATATATAAGGCTTTATTTCTGCGACCGAGTTGTTACCTGTTACGAGGCTCAGTTTCAGTCGGACAAGTTTGACTGGAGTGAAAGCAAGCTACACTTTGGGTCGTTTCCAGTGCACCGGACAAGCGCCCAACTTATCCAAGCCGACTAATTGCCGCGATTTATTCAAGATGGGCCACACCCTGAACGGTTTCTACGATGTCAAGAGCGGTAGCAGCCAGATTGCGTCGATGTATTGTGATTTCACGAAACCGTCCACTGACCCCGGCTACGAAACTCGATACGGCTTTGTTGATGTTAAATCCAGCCCCGTTCATTTCTTCGTCACTCGTATTACAAGTTGGAGTACATCCGGCACGATGAAATTTGAAAAGGAATACCTTAATTTGGGTGGTGGGATGAATTTGACGAGTGCAGTCTTCACGGCACCCAAACCTGGAATCTACGCCTTTACTTTCAATGGAATAGGTAATGGGTCAGGTTCCGGTTACGCTGGCTGGGGCGTTGTACGGTTTAAACGGAACAGCGCGATCGTTGCATCAGGCTATTCTTACATCGGAAACGCAACATCAAAAACGGCAGCAACTCTATCCGTTCACGCAAATCTGAAACTGAACAAGGGGGATACAATCTCGATCTTTCATTATGAAGGGACAATTTATTCTGGTGATTGCAGTGACACCTACTTCAGTGGTTCTTTGTTGGAAGAAGACCTTTCAATATCCTAATTGTAACCCCTTCATTTCTATTTACAATGAAATATGATGGAAAATACAAAAGTAGTAATTGGGAATGATTCTATCTTGATGGAAAACTCTTTAATTAATCTTTTACGATAAGTATTACAAAAATTTAATTTCTCGATAATTATTGCCTCCAATTTTTCCAGCTACCAAAGTTGAAAAACGAAATAATCAAGTCAGGATTCTATATAGGTCCTCAATGTTGTGTAAAGTGTCCCTAAGTTCCAACCTTTCTGATACGCTTTCCTATGACGAACCTTCTCCGACTATTAGCCAAATGACTAAATATTACCGCCAGCTTGTAGTCGATACTCTTAATCCTTTGGTTGAATACCAGCTCCCCGATCATCATAATCAAAACCAATTCGTGAGTAACACCACGGATTCTCTGGATCATTCTTATTCGATAGTCGAAACCAGGTCGTACCAGCCGAGACACCGTTAACAGCGATTAAGATTCATATTCTTTTCACCTCTACGACCAAATAGTTAATTTAATAGTTAATGTCCTCCTCTTCAATACCAATACTACAAGTCTGCAATATTTGTTCCATACCAAAATACCAACACCGATAACCAATACTAAAAACATATGAATACATAAAAATACTAGAAATTCCGCGTGTCTAAATTATCACCCGTATAATACTGCAGCAGTCAGCACTTAACAAGGCTTATTAGTTTAACGTTATTTACCTTTGGTTCTGTTTCCAAAAGTGGATTAACAGGGGAAATAATTTTTTCCATGTTGAGAAAGTCCCCAACTGATAAAGACCAAAAAATAGAAGATGCTGTATAATGACTATATACGCGCTGACCGTATATAAAAACAACTTCAACCAGGCTGAAATCGGTTCAACTAACCAGTTTATACAATAGCTTTTACACAGCATTGAAAATGGTTAGCAGGTTTTTCTTTCGATTTTTAACATAGTTTTCATCATTTTCCTAGGAGGAATCCATGAGGGTCTATTGGTCCCGTCTTCCTCAAGCAACAGCAGAAATGACTATTTCAATCAGGTACTTAGAAGTACTTTATATCATCAGTCAAGAATAGTTTCCTTCAAACTTTCAATCTATCAAACTAGCGATTTCGAGCTGTTATAGTTCGGTCAACGTATTAGCATTCTGCTTATAGCGAAAAAAGCACCTTTGGCCTTGCTAAAAAATTGTATACTGCCCCATCGGCAAAAACTAAAAAAAGCTTTGAAATCGCTAATGTGGTCAAGAAAATTACTTTGGACGACGCTGTATTGTGCATCAATTGAACGTATTATTGTATATACGACTGATATCGCGGCTTTGCTCAACCGTCTCGAAGAATTGGAAGCCAGAGATGAGCAGCGCGAGCTTAAGACCAACAGTCAACAGATAGAAATCGATCAATTGAAGAAGGAGAACTTGGTTCTTAAAAACCAGTTCCAAACCAGCCAGAAAACTCTAGAAAAAAGGGCAGTCCCTCGCAAACCATCAAGGTGTCTGGATCTGCTCGACTTGGGCCACACTCTACCCGGTTTCTACGACGTCATCCCCGTTGGAAGCACCCAGATCGCTTCCATCTACTGCGTTTTTTCTTTAGAGCCAACGGAAGCTGACTTTGAAACTCAGATCGGCTTTGTTGACGTTAAATCTAGTCCAGTTAATTTCTTCGTGACTCGTTCTTCAACTTGGAATACAACCGGCATGCCGATAGCATACGATGAAGAATATCTCAACTTGCATTTGCATTGGAATTTACTTATAAATGTCAATGCATTGCTTTGCAATAAGAAAATGAAAGCTATTGGAAAATAATTAATAAAAGTTAAAAACAAAAGTAGATTGATGTCATTTGTTTGTGAATAATTTAATGTTTTTGGTTTCGGTTCCAAAATTATTTAATCGTTTTTTAATTGTCTTGTATACCTCACTGAATGAGTATTACGTAACAACAAAAAAGTTGTGAATTAAAACGAAACTATGTGTTTCAATCATCTAGGGGTTCCAGTTCAAGCTAAAACAGTGTGGTTCACGATATCCAATATATATATATATATAAGCAGTATGTATTTCTATCGTTGTTATCTTCAATCATCAACAGGTTTGTCATCTTATGAACACCCATGATCACGTTTCCTAATTAATTTTTTTGCGTGATAAAGATTGATAACAGTTTAACTACGTTATTACATATTTCATCTGCATTCGTCTTTATTGCTGTCTTAAACAGAATATAGACCTACCCTTTAGAAAAACATACCAAAGTTGGTGCGATACGACCCATATATAATAAATAAATGCATCACATCATATATATATATATATATATATATATGTATGTTGTTGGTTTATTGTGGAAAAGTACTCATTGGCGATCTTATTTCTCCATACCGGCTGGTATTTGTTAAGGTAACATAGGTAACATGACAACAAGTAATGTTTATCTATTTTTTTTCCAAAACCTGTTATATAGTAAATTCTTCTACAATAAGTTGGTTTAGGGACAACATACATGCATATTTCAGGACACTGAGGGCTCAATTGTCATCCCAAGCTGTACTGATCCAGGTTGATACACAAAGGAAATCACTTATAATGCCAAATAGTAGATTTGACCGACATCTCTGCCTCTTGTCAACAGTTTTTCCTAGCAAAATATTTACTATACTGTATCATTGAAAAAAATATTTAATATTTGACTTATTATTTAGTATGATTCAAATAAGGTCCCACTAGTACAACTTCGAGCAGTACAGTTATTTCAACGATCGGCATGGTGGAGAGCAGATCTTCTGGGCGGGCCCGTCAATCGAATGAGCACACCTGTTAGTGTGGTATCAGCAACAAATGCATCGATAGAAATTTGAAATGCAACGCCCATGCTCTGCCTCCTCCATGTGTGCCTGTCGATGAAGGTAATTAGCTCATATTATTCATAACCCGATGTATGTTCAACATATTGAAATTAAGACTTAAATGCTATAAAAATTGATGAATTTTCACATTGAAAATATGAAACAATTTCTTAAAATTTGTGTATCTATTAGTAGTTAGTAGAGTTTTTATATTTATTTTATTGTTTATATATGTTATTTACTTGTTACGGGGGGGGGGGGCTTAGTTTATTTTTTAAATGTAAAAAATTAGGTAAATTAAGTTGGAAAACTAACTTGAAAAATTAAAACTCAGTTGATGACATGTAAGAGGTAAATCAATTATACTGTCATCTACCCGGCTAGCAAGCGGGTGTTATTAGCTTTCTTGTCAGTCTTTTTGTGTTGTTATTATATAGATTGAGGTATATTTTGGCGAAGTACAGTGTACTTCGTAAGTAATTAATTAAGCCCTTGATTATATGCTTTAGATTGCTGCTCTGCGGCCTAATAATATTTTTCATTTGCAATACACCATGAATAAATGAAACCTATTCAGCGAGACATAGCTGTTGAAAAAAAATCTAGCTAGTGAAAAAAAACTTTTACAGAATTTTAGGTTGGCCTCCGTTAACTCCATACAGTATTTTAGTAAATTGGTACGCCCATTATTAAAAATTATGACCATGATTCCTGGTTTCAAAGACATATAACTTCATATGGAACATGATAATGATAAAATAATTCATGTAACAAAATGGCTGCTGCTATTCTAAATGTATTATTGCTGCCCAACACAATGCATTCATGCACAAAAATTGAATACCCATCATTATCAATATATGCTGATGCTGTGGATTTTTAATTAATGTGGGCTGGATCATCGTTGTATTTAGCAGCCCGATCTGCTGCAGTAGTATCCGGAGTTACCGAACCATAATATTTTGTTCCAGTAGCGGCAGTTGGTGTAGGTGCTGCTAAGGCTGGTACAGTAAGCGGTGGTCTGGTTGCTGCTGCAAGAAGCTGGACAACGCAAAAGATAAACCAACATTTTTATAAGGAATGAATAAACGTGATATATGAAACCGAATACGAACTGGAGAAGCCGTTAGTGCACCATCGGCGATAGATGATGCCCGTTTGGTCCGTATCCTCGTCGTCAACTTCTTCGGCATGGACGTTCTGACACATCAGAGCGACCACCATCAAGACGCAACTCAGAGCCTAACATTAATAACATAAAACGTTCAATGATAACTTTAAACAGGAATCATATAGTCAATTTTGATACTGCAATTTTCATTGCTCGAAAAAGAAAATACATTGGTTTTCAAACCAACTTCGAAATACAGCAAATTGAATTGAAGAATTTTACACACCTCGTTTACATAGCAAAACCAACTGCAATAGTAGAAAAAAAGTATAACTTACAAAGATTTGGCGAAGCATGTTCTTCTTTGGAGCTAATACTGGACACAGGCAGTAATAAGTGATTTCCCTCATCAAAATCGGTCGGGTTTTATATGCTCAATATGAGGTATTGGAACTATAGGAAGATCCGGGAGATGATGTGGCGACTACGTGGAACGTTCCATAGCAGCAGATGGTATCATATTGACATGTCCAACTTTGCAGCGGCATCGAAACGTTTCAATTAAATTGGGTAAATATGTCTTAATTATACATACATATAGGATCTATTCGTATATTTGTATAAGTGAAGCGGATGTAGCAAGCTATTAGTTGTGTGTAAATGCTACATTTCGTTGGTGGGTTTGTTTGAATGTGGTAATTAGCTTTTCATGGACTCGTTTATTGGCTTACATTCATCTAACAGAACAGTGAAGCAGTCTAGAAATTGATGAATCTAGCACACAATCAACAACTGTTAAATTAATTTCACATCATAATCCTCGCCTTGTTTGTGAATTCGTGCGATGAATTTGACAGTGATATGACTGTCTAATAATTCAACTGACTGAAGTTTGCTTGAATGTAACAAGTAGCTATTTATTGACTCGGTATTGGCCACAAACGTATCTAAAGGAACTGATAAACAGTCTTGCATTTGATAAAACGAAAATAAAAAATTTAGATGGCATATACAAACTAAAAGGAATGAAATAACCTTGTTTCTTGAGTGATGGCAAGAATTTGATCTCACCTAAAACACGATGGATGGTATAAAAAAGGCGTCCCTTTCACTACATTTTAAATAGCTATTTGGTATAAAATATCACATATTTTTAATCCAACGAATTGTCCAAATAAGTTGTTTTCTTCTGATATTTCACTTCTTCACTATCATCTTAATCGAATTTGTTTCAAGGTTTCATGATCTGCTCATCGACGTCGCCATAGCAGTCTAAGGGTAGTTTTAGAGCATCACAATTTACTAGAGAGAAACACAAGCATTATTTTAACGTTTTACTTTTTTTTACTATTATAAGATTTATATGTAAAAAAAATTCTCGTCAGCAGTCAAATTTTATTTCATTCAGCGAGTTGGTTATATTAGCACGAAATTGCCTAGGTCGATACAATGTGATTACGAAAAATACCTGACATTAAATAAATAAACATGTTTCGACCGTTCAAAAAGCTAGCTACAATGGAACCTTGCATAAAATGAAATCTTACAAGTATAGAAATAATCAAATAATTATAAAGAACAATGCGAATTAAAATTAGTTAAGAAATATGCTATATGCATATTTTAGTAGGAAGGTACACCAAATAATTATGTATTTTGCTAAAGTGGATTACAGTTTCAATAGATTAACTAAATATACTTTAATTGTACGCCTTTTTCATCCAACATCCAAGCGAGTACCCGGGTAGCACAGTTAAATTGGGAATATATTGGGGCAAAATCGTTTGTTATTTTGGAGATATTTTGGAATCGTCCGCCGGGCCTCACCAGAACCAGTAAAAAAACCGTACATTTTGCCAATTTCATCAAAATTAATGGGGGTATGTTGGGAATGTATTGGAGCTGTTTGGACGCCAATATTAAAAAGGCGAAATACGCTTCCCAATATCCTTCCAAAATTTCGCCTTAAAATGTTTACGGGATTTGGCCGTATATACAGATTTTGACTGGCATTGGTGAGGCCCGACGGACGATCACCACATACTCCCAATAAAGCAAAACAAAAAACCACAAATATATTCCCAATATCGTGTGCTACCAGCTACCCGGGGTAGGCTTAAAGTTTTATCTCTTATTTGAAATAAGTATAGTTAATAAGAAGAAGTTGCGCTTATCGGTCCATTTTTTCGAATCAAGGACTGCGATAAAAATATCGTTTTTCACAACTTGTAAAAATAAAAATAAAATTTAATATAATTTTTTTTAAGTATTTCAGAACAATTAGTTGCAATATAAATTTGAGAAATAAAACTAATTACAGGTATTAGCGCCATGGAAGTGTTTAGAACTAAATAAAGAAAACAACCGAGGGGTTGTCCACTCACCTGTTGGGTGTACGACGTAAAAAATTGGTAAGAATTTTTGAGAATATTTTGCATTTTTTGAGAATTCTGAGAATTTTCAAGAATTTTCAGAATTTCGAGAATTCTTGGAATTTGTCAGAATTTTCAAATTTTTTGCTGAATTTTGTAACTTTTCTGAATTTTCTCGCATTTTTTTTATTTTCACGCATTTTTTAAACTTTTTTCCTTGTTTTGTCCTGGTTATTTAAACAAGAAATGTAATTTTTTACATTTAAAGTATTAAACCCATCATTGGTTACCATTTATCATTTTACACTAATAAAAAAAAATAATTAAACGAATAATCAAAGGGAAAGAGACTTTTTCTTAAATGTATTTGGACAATTTTTAAATAATATGATTAGCTGCGATGACTCGAAAGTGATAATAGATTTTTGACACTGCGAAGAAATCTTGTAAGTATACATGGTATACTCTAACTCTTTTAGCAGTCCTCTACGATTCACTGTCCGTATGATTTTTTCAAGTCGCATAAATAATGCAGCAATTATTAATGGCTTATTTAATTGATTTCACATTTAATACGGCAAGTACATACAAATGATACAGAAACAAATTTGATATATTGATGCTTCTGTAAATGATTTCAATGGTAACAGCAATAATTTTAGTGATTGCTGCAATGATGTGCTTTGCATGCATACTTCTATCGACCTCCACAGAAATCATTCTAAAAATTATTACAAAAATGATGTATCGCCCGTGTTTATGATTTTAATAGTCACGTGATAATCGATAAAACGACGCTTAACGATCATAAAAAAAATAATTCTTGTAGATGCAAATGATGAAGTAACATTGCACAAAAAATTACTTAAGTAAAGAGAAGATGTGTTAATGGGTTTTCTGATTTATTTACGTTTTTCAGTTATTTATTTTTTTCTGAATTAAATGTAGCCTAATTAAATATAGTAATCTATTCAAAGTTATACCCTTTTCCCGGGTTTCTTTGAACACGTCAACACCATTGCTTCCTACGGAAAAATAGCTTTTTTATCTGGCCACAAGAATTATTTTCTCGTGTAATTAGTCTGTTAGATTAAATTAAATTGATACCATAAAATAGGTAACTAACCTTACCTAACCTAACCGAACCGAACGCAATCAACTACTGATTTTACAACATATATTTGGATTAAATCATTTGGTTTTTAATTTTTTTATTTTGTTATAAAATAAACAAGTTATAAATGTTTGGGCATTTTCTCCATCCGTTATTTAATCACTAACAATGCGTCCGTTTTCTGTAAAAAATTCTACGGTGAATCTTTCCGCAAAACAACTGTATCTTCCATTAATGAATCATAAGTTTGATCATCTAAACAGTACCATTAACACTTTTAGGCTAGTGATTAAGTTTTTTAATAAATGTAACAAATATAATGAAAAAAAATCACGAAGGCCAAGTGGGCGCAAGGAGAGTGCGTAAAGCAAACGAAATCGTTGAACGTTTATTTTGAAGGGATTGCCCAAAGATCATGGGTATACTAGATCTACGAAAATTAATCTTTTGTTTAACCTACGGACGACATCAAACTGATTAAATTAATAACTTTTCTATAAGAACATGAACGAAATTACAAGTTCGCGAAAAAATATATCGAAAAATTTCTTGTGAATTCTCGAAATTTTCACGAAATTCTCGAATTTTTTCGAATATTTTTTAGAATTCTCAAATTTTTTAGAATTTTTTCAAAATTTTCAGAATTTTTCGAATTTTTTAGAATTTTCAGAATTTTCCAGTATTTTTCGAATTTTTTCGAATTTTTGCATAAAATTCCAGGGTGTACGACGAATTCTCGGAGTGGACAACCCCTCGAAAACAACCGCGAATTATTCACCTGGTCGTCCCTGTTAGGTAAAAAAATTAGAAGTATACAAAAAACCGTATAAAAAAATAACCCATTAGATCTTGATGTAGACTTTCATTCTTCTCCGTATCTGACAAATTTTTTCTTATTGATATTAAATTGATGGCTTATTTTAAAGGGGAGATTTATATTAAAATTGCCCTCCGATTATGGTTTCCATTTTTCACCTCTACCGTGCAGAAAATGAACCTTGATTCCCCATAAAATATTGTTAAGATGAAAAGAAACAGCTAATTAGAGACCAAAAAAGCGATAGTGTGCAGCAGAAGTAGCATAGTTTCGTACTTGAACTCAATACTTTGTTATCTTTATTTGGCCACATAGTAAATAGTGTGTAGCAACTATTTGTTAGTCCTATTATAATAAAGTGTATAATCCCATTAATACCCTATTAATATTATAATTGTCTTTCTTGTAAATTTGGCTTAAGCGTTTTGTGAGCTATTTCTATTGCCAAAGTTGATCAACACGAATCGAGAATCAACAGTCTGGAAATCTGGGGTCGATCAACTGATGAAGAAAAATTCGGACCTGGAAGAGAAGAATAAGCAACTTATCCTAGCCGCCACCGTTGAGAAACTCTCCGTGACATATGATGTAACCAGGCGTGATTTCGTGCCCCGATCCTGTTTCGAGGTGAAAGCGGCTAATCCCAATGCCCAATCAGGAGAATATTTCATCGACCCTGATGGTCAGATCGGTGGTGATGAACCCTTCAAAGTCTACTGTGACATGGCGACAAGTAATATGAATCTAATTTTAGTACAATTACAGATCCATTAAAACTAACTCACTATAAATAATATAGAGACCACGTCGATTTATCATGACACCGAGGGTAAAACTAACGTCACAAGTTGCGCTGAACCAGGTTGCTACACTAAAGCCATCAGTTATTCGGCAACTTTTCCTCAGTTAAAAATGTTGGCTGACATTTCTGTTGCATGCAAACAATCTATTAGGGTATATTATTTTACTTTTATGAACATTAATATAGTTATAATGACATTGCATAATTCTTCATTTCGTGTATACGCAGTTTGAGTCTCTTTCGGTTCCTCTCGAGTTTAACAATATTCAGTACGGCTACTGGAATGATCATAACGGTGGGAAGCAGATCTTCTGGGCGGGCCCTGCAACCAGCCAGCACGCCTGCCAATGCGGTATTACCAATAACTGCTTCGATGGAACTCTTAAATGCAACGCAGACTCTCTTGCTCCAATTGAACTAGTCGATGAAGGTGATTTCATATTAACTGATTAGCAACATTTAGAGAAACAATCCATTCAAATTATAATTGTAAATCTATTTGGTTTCTTTAAGGTTTCATTACTGCAGCCGAGTTGCTACCCGTTACGAAGCTCAGTTTCGGGCGGACGAGTGTGACGGGGGCGAGGGCGAGCTACACTTTGGGCCGCTTTGAGTGCACCGGTCAGGCGGTCATCCCGTCCAAGCCGACCAATTGCCAAGATCTTTTCAAGATTGGCCACACTCTGAGCGGCTTCTACGACGTCAAGGGAAGTAGCAATCAGATTTCTTCCACTTACTGTGATTTCAGTAAGTCACCGACTGAGACGGGCTACGAGACTCGATACGGCTTTGTTGATATCAAATCTAGTCCCGTACATTTCTTCGTTGTTCGTACTTCCCCGTGGAGTACACCCGGCACGATGCCGTTCCAAAAGGAGTATCTAAACTTGGGCGGCGGGATGAATTTGACGAGTGGAGTCTTCACGGCACCCAATTCAGGAACCTACGCCTTCTTTTTCAAGGGAGATGGTTTTGGGACAAGTTCCAGTTACGCTGGATTTGGCAGTGTATTCTTACAAAGAAACGGTATTGATATTGCACAAGGTTTTTCTCGAATCAACGGCGCAACAGGTGGATATTCAGCTCTTTCCGTTCACAGTACTTTAAAACTGAACAAGGGGGATACAATTACGATCCGTCACGATGCAGGGACGATCTTTTCTGATGATGTATATTTTGATGTTCATTATACGGGTTCCCTATTAGAAGAGGATCTCGTGATTACCTAATTCCAGCCCCTTTATTATTTCCATGTGCATTAATATTTCACATACCTGTTTTGCTGATGCTCATGAAAATAAAAGATACATCGGAACACAAAAACAAAGCCAATCTTATTATGATTTTCATTTATCTTTTGGAATATGCGCTTCCAAACAACTGCTGATGATAGTTTTCCATCTTGTATTCAAATCCCGAAATCAGATTAATTTCTCATTTTTCCCTTCCACTTAATTTATCAAATCCTTAAAGACAAAATAATCCTAGCGAATATAAATATATAATTTAGCAGGCCGCGGGTCGGTTGAGTTTAACGACCGGCAGTGCCCAGTCATTCACTTCAGTAACACTTAATTGGATAATTGAGAAAACGCAAATCACTTGTATCCCTATCCTAATTCATTGATGACACATATTTTGCATGTCTCACTGTTGATCTTAGAGACTTCCATTTGACCGCTAAATCTTTACTTTGCTCTTCACTTTTAATGGAATAGGTTTTGCATCAGGTTCCGGCTACGCAGGCTGGGGCGTTGGACGGTTACAAGGGAACGGCATAGAGGTTGCATCAGGTTATTCTTATCCATCAAATGCGGGATATCATATACGGCATCAACTCTTTCCGTTCACGCAAGTTTGAAACTGAACAAGGGGGATACAATCACGATCCTTCACGCTGCCGGGACGATCTATTCTGGTGGTGGCAGTGACACTCACTTCACTGGCTCCTTGTTGGAAGAAGACCTTGTAATTTCCTGATTCTAAGCCCTTCATTTGTATTTGCAGTGAAATGTCATGGTCGAAAATACAAGTGTTGCAATTAGTCATGATGCTATTTGGCTGGAAAACTCTTTAATTGATGTTTCACGATAAGTAATTTCCTAAGCAGTGATTATCGATAGTACTTTTATTGTTGTCATTTACCCGGCTGCCGAAATTGCTAAACGCTATGAAGTGCGTAAAGTTTTTATTTGGATCTTCGAGGCCGTCCCAAATGCCCCCAGTCCGAACCTTACTGATACGCTTTCTCATGAATCGTCTCCGACTATTAACTTAACTCAAATTTACCGCCAGCTTGTAGTCGATGTTCTTAATCCCTCGGTAGAATACCAAACCCCTTCCCATAAAAAAAAAACATCGAAGGTAAGCATTAGTACAGTTGAAGGACTTCTAATTCCGAGTTATCTATGTAGATCTATACTGCCGTTTCACAACGTGGACAAAGTAAACAGCCGGTTAAATTTCATTCGCATTGACATGTTAAAATTGAGCGTCAAAATACTTTGATCGCTCACTTGAGATTGTTTATACATCTCACCAAATGAGTATTACGTAACAAAATCAAAAAATTTAAAACTGTCGAGTCGAATAAAAATGGTATAGGCCTATTATTTGTATATTTTTAAATTTACATTATTTGATTTTACATTATTTGTATTTGTATATTTTTAAATTTTTATCGTCGTTACCTTAAGTCATAAACAGGTTCATCAAATGAATATGCATAATCGCATTTCCTGATTGATTTTTGCTTAAGGGAAATTGAAAACAGTTAACAATGTGTGTTCTCGATTTCAACATTTTACTTGCTGCTTTCGCAGGTAGAAGCTGTTATCTAACTTTTCGCCAAGTTGCTTTGGAAAAAAATACCCTTTGGAAGTATGCCGAGCTCGCTTTATTCTTTTGAAATAAATAATTATTTACATAAAGTCACAGAGTATGAAAAAAAAACAGTAAATGTGACCATTAAAGCCGCCTGAGCTGCTGATATACCTTATCGGAATGGCTCATATAGCCTAAAAAAATATGTCACATGGAGCTTGAATTATTGCCTCATCACAAATCTTAAATGTCCTTTTTTTTATTTTTCGACCGAGTTTCGAAATTATCATCTGAATAAATAAGTAAACCAACGCGTTTATTGGTTCACTTATTTATCTAAAGTCGGATCAATAACGACAACAAAGAGGGAAATAAATATTAATATTAAAGTTCGAAACTGATAAAAACTAAAAGAAAATTACGACATGCCAATACTCTGATCTTATAAAAACCCACCACACAGGCTGGCATAGAATCAAGTCGACAGTATAGTTGTAGCTATATCCCATAGCATCGAAATGGCGAGTTTCAATTTTCAATTTCTTGCAGTTTTCATCGTCTTTATAGCGGGGATCCGAGAGGGTCTTCTGGCTCCATCAACATCAGGCAACAACAATAAAGAAAATCTTAACAAAGTAGGTTACTCAAATGTTATGGTTAATATTTAAAACCGTCTTTTATGTATTGATCTTAATTATGTTATATAATATAGATGTTTGATATTGACGTTTTGCCCAATCGACTTGAACAACTGAAGGCTAAAGTGGCGGGGCACGAAGACATGGTAAGTCTCGTGAACCAACAAGAGCTAAAGATTGTTGATCAATTGAAGAAGAAATATGCAGAATTAGTAGAAGATCATAAGAAAATGCAATTAATTCAATTCGGTAAAGACACAAATATTCGTGCTTACATGCCCCGATCCTGCTTCGAGTTGAAAGCCACGAATCCTAATGCCCAATCTGGGCTATATTCTATCGATCCTGATGGTCAGATCGATGCTGATCCACCCATCCAAGTCTACTGTGACATGACCACACGTATATAAATAGATCTCTTAATATGAAGCCCATAATATAAATAATTCATTAATTGAACATCATTAATATAGAGACAACTCATATATTACATGTCAATGAGGGCAACACTTACATCCCGAGATGTCCGGATCCTGGGTGTTATACTAAAGCAATCACTTATAATGCAACCATGCGCCAACTGTTGGATTTGGCCGACATCTCTGCCTCTTGCCAACAGTATTTCAGAGTAAATATAACAAGAATTTTAAAATGATGCAGTAATAATGGGCTTATTATTTAGTATGACTCGTTGGGGGCTCCGCTAGAGTACAATAACACGCAGTACAGTTATTGGAACGATCGTAACGGTGCGAAGCAGATCTTCTGGGCGGGCCCGGCAACGAACGAGCACACCTGTCAGTGTGGTATTATGAACAACTGCGTCGAAAGGAGTTACAAATGCAACACCGACTCTCTGGCTCCATTTGAGCTGGTCGATGAAGGTAAATATTTAATATTCAAAGAACACGATAGTCGATAGGTTTAATTATTAAAATATTTAATATGTTTAAATTGAGATATTTTAAGATGTCTTTCTTTCTTTTTTCTTTCTTTTTCCAATTTGAAATTGGTTTATAGTTTATTCCCTTTAAAATTATTTATGCTAACTGAGTTTGTAGGCTAATTGATGCTACTAGGTTATGTATATTTTTATAAATTTCTATAAAAATATGATTATAATAAAGGCTACATTACTGCGACCGAGTTGTTACCTGTAACGAGGCTCAATTTTGGAGGGGTGTTTTCTCCTGGTGCGAGGGCGAGCTACACTTTGGGCCGCTTCGAGTGCACCGGACAAGCGACCATCCCTTTCAAGCCATCGAAGTGAATCCTTATGAGAAATTTAATTTTAAAATGAACACTGCTCCGTTTATTTCTTATTTTAGTAATGGGCTACATCAATGTGTCCTTCATTATATAGTTTTTGTAATAGTATTAAAGATCATTACGCGTAAAATTTCTTGTTTGAAAATAAAATGAGATGAATACTTAATTAAATTACCAATTAGCAATTAAATTACCAAATTAAAATTATGAATAATTTGATAGTTTCTGTGTCACATTCGCTAATTTTTATTTTACTTAAATTGAATTATTCATAGAGATTTCTTCATTATTATTTTCTTGTGGCGATTTTGGTATTTGGTAACTTAATACCAATGATTTGAGTGCAATAAATGCGTGGTATCATATGCACTCCACAATTTATGATGTGTATCGTCGTCATCTCGTATTAATATGCAATCGGATACTGTTTACTTTCAGCTGCTCGATGTATTCCATCACAATAATATGTTACTGTTTCATAAACGCTAGAGAAAATGGTAGCCATATTTCATCTTCTTAAAAAAATTTATCAGTCGACCGCGTTTAAAAAAACAAAACAAGGTTTGATAACAGGTCGAGCGATCAACAAGCAAAGTAATTTGTACTTTTTAATTAGGAGAACTTTCATTTTTTTTTTATTCATTGCATTACACCAGGAGGAATTCTATGCCGATACCAATTTAATTCAATTCGTGGGTTTTGGGTTTTCTCTTGGAAAAGCACATAACCCTTTCATTTGTTAATTGCAATGTATTGCCTGTGTTTCATTATACATCATTATTGTATTTTGAAGAGGTTTGAGGTTTTTTCCCCTTTTTAACCAAGTGAGCAGGTTCTATTATTTTGCTATCACTACGGTAGGTATGTCGACAGTACTAGTAGATAATGACGTGTGATGAATTGAAACTATAATTTGAAACTCGATTTCATTATTTGCTACACGCGCAGTAGGCTTAAATTCTTATCTCATTAAAAAAAATATATAAATCGATGCGTTGTTTCTTAAATAAACAGCTATATGGATACAGGCCGAGCTGTCTTTACGCCCTTTACAACTATAACCGCTATTTACATAAACTCACAGAGTACTGATAAACACCGAAGCATTTCATAAGTATAAGCCATACCTCGCGTATCTTTTTATCTAGATAGATCATAGCCTTAAAAAAATATGAAGCAAGTTTTATTGGCGTTCATGTCCAATCATAAACGTTTTATATATTTTTTAATGTTTGTATCATCTTATGGTACGAGTTTCGAAATCAAC
Source organism: Chydorus sphaericus (assembly GCA_030141595.1). NCBI lineage: Eukaryota > Metazoa > Arthropoda > Branchiopoda > Diplostraca > Chydoridae > Chydorus > Chydorus sphaericus. The sequence goes on along the minus strand of CM057934.1, from coordinate 2,577,829 downwards.
ATTTGTATAAATAAAAACAGCGTTTGCTGGTTTATCTATTTACCTCCGTCGTCTGATAATAAAGCCGGATCAAAGACTGATGCAATGAAAAAAATAAATAACAGTCCAAAAACTGATAAAAACCAAAAGAAAATAAAGATATACTGTATGATTCTACTCTGACCCTATCAAACTCCACCCAGACTGACATTGAATTAAGTCGACAGTAGTTATAGCTCCGTTAGCAACAAAATGGCGAGTTCTTATTTCCAGTTTCTTACAGCTTTCATAATTTTTCTAGGAGTGATTCAAGGGGGTCTATTGGTTCCATCACCAAAAGGCAATAACAATAATGAACATCTTAACCAGGTATACTTATACTTTAAAATAATCTTTTATGAAATGATTTAAAAAAGAGCTATGTTTTAGATGTTTGATATCGGCGTCTTGCTCAGTCGATTGGATGAACTGGACGCCAAAGTACGTCACTACGAGGCCAAAGTTGATCATTACGAGGCCAAACTTGATCACTGCGAGGCCAAAGTGGCGGAATACGCAGACACGGTGAGTCTCGTGAATCAGCACGAGCTGAAGATCAAAAGTCATGACATGAAAATCAACAGCCAACAAGAAGAGATCGACCAATTAAAGAAGACAAATTTAGAATTGGAAAAGAAGAACAACCAATTAATCCAAGCTGGCGATGATGTAACCAGTCGTGATTTCCTGCCTCGATCCTGTTTCGAGATAAAAGCCACGAATCCCAACGCCCAATCTGGAGTCTATTCCATCGATCCCGATGGTCAGATCGGCGCTGATCAACCTATTAATGTATACTGTGACATGGCCACACGTAATAAATAGATCATAATCTATATATACATATTTATATTATTTTAATACCTGATGTAAAGCCATGTCCATTCATTACATTTCTATAGTGACCACTTCTATCTATCACGACACTGAGGCCAAAACTGATGTCACAAGCTGTCCGGATCCAGGCTGTTACACCAAAGCAATCACCTATTCTGCAACAATGAGACAGATGATGAATTTGGCCGACATCTCTGCCTCTTGTAAACAATACATCAGAGTAAGGATATTACTTTAAATTTAGAATGAAGCAGTATGTGAATAATTTGATCATTTCTTATAACCATTTCAGTTTGATTCACTTTCGGTTCCTCTTGAGTATAACAGCACGCAGTTTGGTTACTGGAACGACCGGAACGGAGGGAAGCAGATATTCTGGGCTGGTCCTGCAACGAGTCAGCACACCTGTCAGTGTGGTCTTATGAACAACTGCGTCGAAAGGAATTTTAAATGCAACGCCGACTCTCTGGCTCCGATTGAGCTTTTTGATGAAGGTAATTAGTTTATATTCGAAGAGCACGATAGGTTGAATTATTTTTAATATGTTTAAAGCGAGACATTCAAAGATTTTTCCTTTTTCCTTAAACTGGATTGTCATATTGAGACATGGGTTAATATGCTTTAAAATCGATATTATTTAAATAATATTTCACGAAATTAACGTTTTATATTTAAGTTTTTAATTATGTTTTTTAGTCGTAATTTTTAGTTTGAGTATAAGTTCAGTGATTTAGAGTATTTGCTGTAAAAATTTATGTGGTAAAAGACGGCATCAGTATATTATTATAATTAATCTCAGATGTGTATTTAAATAAAAATGGCAAACATTTTAACGAATCAATTTAACGATTTTTTTTTATTTTCACTTTTTTTTAGATAAATATAATTTAATAATATAATCTCTACATATACAATTTTTAAGCACTATATAAATATATTTTTTAATTAACACTCTCGTTAACACTATATACATAAAGGCTTTATTACTGCGACCGAGTTGCTACCTGTAACAAGGCTTAGTTTCGGTCGAACGAGTTTGACAGGCGTGAAGGCGAGCTACACTTTGGGCCGCTTCGAGTGCACCGGACAGGCACCCATCTCATCCAAACCGTCCAACTGTCAAGATTTGTTTAAAATGGGCCACACTCTGAGCGGGTTCTACAATGTCAAGAGCACTAGCACCCAAATTGTATCAACTTACTGTGATTTTTCGAAATCATCCACTGACCCCGGCTATGAAACTCGATACGGCTTCGTCGATGTTAAATCTAGCCCCGTTCATTTCTTCGTTACTCGTATTACAAGTTGGAATACAACTGGAACGATGCAGTTTGAAAAGGAATATCTTAACTTGGGTGGTGGGATGAATTTGACAAGTGGAGTCTTTACGGCACCCAAAGCAGGAATCTACGCCTTCACTTTTAATGGAATAGGTTATGCATCTGGTTCCGGTTACGCTGGGCTTGGCGTTGTACGGTTACAACGGAACGGTGCGTACGTTGCATCAGGCTTTTCTCAAATCGCAAGCGCGACATCAGGTACGGCATCCTCTCTATCCGTTCACGTAAGTCTGAAACTGAACAAGAGGGATACAATTACGATCCTTCACGATGGCGGGACGGTCTTTTCTGGTTCTGGCTGCGACACTCACTTCGCTGGCTCTTTGTTGGAAGAAGATCTTGTAATTGCCTGATTGTAAGCCCTCCATTTCTATTTGCAGTGAAATGTCATGGTCGAAAATACAAAAGTTGCAATTCATGATGCTATTTTGCTGTAAAACTCTTTAATTGATGTTTCACGATAAGTAGTTTCTTAAACTGTGTTTCTAGATTTCTTTGATTTAGTATTTTTATTGTATTTATTTATCCAGCTGCCAAAATTGCTAAATGTTATAAGTGAGTCAGGTTTTTATACTGTATGGATCTTCGATGCCGTCCAAAAGATCACCTAGATCGAACTTTTCTTATACGATTTCTCATGAATCGTCTGTAACTACCTACCTTAAGTCATAAATAGGTTCATCAAATGAATATGCATGATCAGATTTCCTGATTGATTTTTGCAAGAAGAAAATTAAAAACAGCTACCTTCGTTGTTTCTCGATTTCAATATTTTATTTGCTGTTCCCGCAGGTAGGAACTGTTATCTTACTTTTGTGTGTGAAAGCCACTTAAGTTGCTTTTAAAAAAATTACCCTTTGGATATATGCCAAGCTCGCGCTTTGTCCCCTTGAACTAAATAATTATTTACATAAAATCACCGAGTATGAAAAACAGTAAAGACGTCCATTAGTGCCGCTTGAGCTGCTGATATACCTTATCAAAATTCTCAAATAGCTTAACAAAATATGTAAGATGAAATCATAACTATTGACTCATCTCAATCATAATTTTCCTTTGATTTTCTGTTTCGACCGAGTTTCAAAATTATCAATTGAATAAATAACTTTTGGAAAAAAACGCTTATTGGTTCACTTATAGTATTTATCGGCGAATTTCAAGTTGGTCAATTCAAGTCGGATCAATAACGACTACAAAGGGGGGGGGGGAGGGAATTAAAAGTCCAAAGCTGACAAAAACTAAAACTAGAAGTAAGGATTATGCCAATACTCGTTCCCTATAAAATCCACCACATAGACTGGCATTGAATCAAGTCGACAGTACATACAGATACATCCTACAGCACCAAAATGGCGAGTTACAATTTCCAAGGGGTATTTTATATAAAATAATATTATGATTACCTTAATAAATATTCATTAAATCACCTCATTTTATTGTGAATCTTTGAATTTTATTTCATTGCAATTTACTTTTAACGACTGCAATTTTGCAATTCTAAGAATATAATACGGATAGTGGCTTTTACTTAGTTATTATAGTGGAGTTTAACCATTACAAGCTGTAATATATGTAATATCGTGCTGTAATATCGTCTCATAAAAACATTCTTTGTCCAACATGGGTTTGAGAGGACCTCCCTTCTGTACAATCATAGACCTTCCTCTGGGAAAGGACATTTGTTTAGAAACATGCAGTCTCGATGGTTTGTTGTTTTTGCGATCCATGTCTGCAAAGGCGTGGCAGAGCCCGATCTTTGGCTATTTTCAAAAAAATAAACTTGATGTATATATTCAAAGCATATTTTGAAATGAATGAATAGCTGTAATACTCCACAAAAGACGTTATTATCTTTAATAATGTCAAAAACTTGGTTCAATTCATTCTGATTAAGTCTTCGTTCGGGGTGTTTAATTAGGTGATCCCGAACCCATGTTAATGGACTAGCATCTGGTTGAGTCTTTAGGGTAATCAAAGGAAACCGTTAAACAACAATAAGTATATGCGTTTGAACTAAAGACATATTGTGATCCTATTACCATGAACAAATCATCTATGGCGGAGCCTTTGATGTCATAAACATTGATTTGGTTTTCTCGCTGATGCAGATCATCGATTCCGCCGATAAGGTAATTGTACTGGGGGGTAGACAATAGGGCAAAGAAAATTGCTTTGTAACTGTTGAGAAGGACCATTGCGGGTAGACACCAAAAAACGAGACTCTGCCGATAGACCAAGCTGAAACCTTTCTCACCTCCACCGTGGCGCATTACATACCCTTGATGTGAATCAATTAAAATATAATCCTGTTGTTTTCAATATATAATAATTTACCTCTTTCGCCTATTGTTAAAGCTGAGATGACAAACAAGAACCACCGACTAAGTGGCATTTGTAATGGGCGAAGCTCTGGATTTGGCAAATACGACCCCCAAAGAATTATTGTCATTAATATAGCGGATACCAAGAGGCAAGTCCAAGTCTAAAATATTATTTAATTGAATTCATTGTAAAGAAAAAAATTTGGAGCAAATGAAAAGTAAACTCAATCGTCAATTTTGATCGTTGTAATTACTTCTTTTGAGAAGGTTTCGAAGAGAGTGTAAGCCTATAAATTTTAAATAGATCACTGGCTTCATAATCAAGTATAATTGTTTGTTTTTTTCCAAATTGGTATACCTTTGAACGTTGAACTGGAGCCGGCATAAGCATTCCAAAGTAATCAAAAATGATGGGAAACGTGAAATCAACGGCTTCGTGTTTATCGGGGACTTGCCAAGTCTGGGCAAATGACACGCATAAATCAATTTCCTATCGCAAAGAACAACAGCAATTGCTATATAATGTAAATGTATTTGAAATTAGCGCGTTGTTATGAACCTGTCGAACTAATTCACCCATGCAACCGTTCCACGAACCGTTTGCTGTCTTTAAACCAATAGCGACGACATCCGGAGGTTTGTGAGGCATAAATCTCCCAATAGTTAAAATTTATATTTCCTCGTAAATTACATACACAAATCAATCATTTAAACAAATTACGTAAAGTTTAGCACACTGGCTAGTAATTCAACCACTTCTTTTTCAAAAAGTCCAGTACCATAAAGCATTAAAGATGTATCTCCAGCCAATGGAGCCTTTATTTTAAGAAATCGTAACGAAGTTTATGCTATATTAGAAATATTTCCGGATAATATACCAAATAGGAGGAAATACGAAGCGGGCCGTCAATAGTATTCTCATTATTAACTTTAGTCGGCGACGAAATAGCTCCGACAAAAGTGTTTAAAGACGTTACGTAAAGCCCTAACAGGAGAAGGAGAATATCGCCCATCTTTCTCTGACTGCTTCAAAACGGCAACTAAAACATCAACTGATGTACGTGCTGACAAAACGGGCTAAATAGGCTTTTCTATTATTTAAAAACTAAAGTCAATCAGTACTTGGGTTGGGCTCTGATTCGATGCCGTATACCAATCGAATAAATTAGATTTCTATCGAAGGGTTATCGAATCGAGAATAGATTAGTTGGGCGTTGCTGGGACAGCAGTCTGGAAATCAGTTGTCATTGTACAAATGCAATTATGATTGATTGGTATAAGCACAGTATTATTGGCCAAACATACGGCGTTTTCTTTTCCTTAGTCAGAAACCCCTTCGTTTTCATTCGTTTTCGTTAAACTGCACAGCACTACATTCTCATAACAATATACTGCGCTCCATTTCTATAAGCTTTTATTTATTTAGCTTTTTATTAAGCTCAATTTATTATTGTTTTGTTTGTTTGTTTTTCATTTGAATAATAGGACAAACCTTGCTCATTGAATGTAATATGAATATAGCATTTCAACAATCTGCATGTGAAGGAGCTGTTTTGCTAATCTTCACTTACGCCCGTCAATCATAATTGTATCTTAATAATTAAAATTCAATTTTAGGACTGCGCTGCGAAGATGCCGTGCTTCTAATTTATTCTAGATCTAAGGCTTCGGTTCAACTCGATTTTAATCGATATGGAATTGGATCGGAGCCCAACGCCTCGATGACCCCAAATACTGATAAATTTTTTTTTAACAATAGAAAGCCTATTTAGAAAAAAATTTTCAGCACGAAAAGTTTCACCACACAATCAGTTCACTTTATCCCTGACGTAGTAAAATATATTTTACTACTTAAGGCTTTACTGGATTTAAATGTGGCTCCTGTTATGGCGCTATTAGCCCTCTGCTTTCTCGCCAACTATAATATTTTCCATTTTTAGTCTAGTTTGAGTTCACTTTTTTGGATTGTAAGCAGCTACACATTTGGATTTTGATTGCCCTTAATATTTTAACCGTTTTAACGTTTTTTTAGTGGGAGGGTAGTTTTCCCCTCCGCTTATCCTATGCACAAGTCCGCGTCTCACCATGAAAGTGCCTTAATATTTCATAAGCATTTTTTGAATGAAAGAATGGGATTATGAGAAGTGGACCCTCCCCACCTTGCCAGTACACTGAACCTTATTGACAACTGTGTCAAACCGTCAAAATTTTATTCTCAAAGTTAGGTAATATAAGTTTTTTTTTTAAATTTACTGCTGTACCAAATAATTGCATACCCCAATGGTATATACTGAAACGGGATCTTGTTATTTGTTTTTATCATATAGCTAGCCGTCATTTTTTTACTTTCGATTTCCACATTGCATTTGCTACTCGCGCAGAAGGCTCAAAGTTTCATCTCATTTTTAAAAATATAAGTCGATGCGTTGTTTTTTTTTTTTTAACAAAACCAAAATAACAGCTATGGATACAGGCCGAGCTGTCTTTATGCCTACAACTATAACCATTATTTGCATAAATTCACAGGGTAATGAAAAACGCCGAAGGTTTCCATAAGTAGAAGCCATACCTCGTGTATCCTCTTATCTAAATTGATCATAACCTTAAAAAATATAAAACCAGTTTTATTGTTGCCCATGGCCAATCATAAACGTTTTTTTTAAATTTTCTGATGTTATCATCTTATGGTCCGAGTTTCGAAATTATATTTTTTTTAAACAACCCCTGTTGATTTATCTATTTACTTGCCGTCTGATAACAAAGCCCGATGAAACACTGCAATGGCCAGATAAATAAAAGTCTGAAACTGATAAAACCCAAAATATACTATATGCTTATACTCTGGTCCTATGAAACCCCACCCAGACTGACATTGACATAGAATTGAGTCGACAGTAGTTATAGCTTCATTAGCAACAAAATGGCGAGTTTTTATATTCAGTTTCTTACAGCTTGTATCATCTTTCTAGGAGTGATCCAAGAGGGTCTATTGGTCCCATCACCAAAAGGCAATAACAATAATGAACATCTTAACCAGGTATACTCACTGCGAAGCCAAATTGGTCGAACACGAAGACATAGTAAATCTTGTGAACCAGCACGAGCTGAAGATCAAAAGTCATGAAATGAAAATCCACAGCCAACAAGAAGAGATCGATCAGTTAAAGACGAAATTAGAATTAGAAAAGAAGAGCAACCAATTAATCCAACCCGGCGATGATGTAACCACTCGTGATTTCCTGCCTCGGTCCTGTTTTGAGATAAAAGCAACGAATCCAAACGCCCAATCTGGAGTCTATTCCATCGATCCCGATGGTCAGATCGGTGCTGATCAACCCATCAATGTATACTGTGACATGACAACAGGTAATATTTATATCCATTTATTGTTGAAAAATGCTAAATCGTGTTATATGCTGTATCATTTCAATACTTTATATAAATCCGCACATTTATTACATGTATATAGTGACCACTTTTATCTACCACGATTCCGAGACCAAAACAGAGGTCCCAAGTTGTCCGGATCCAGGCTGTTACACCAAAGCAATCACTTATTCTGCAACAATGAGGCAGATGATGAATTTGGCCGACATTTCTGCCTCTTGTAAACAATACATTAGAGTGAGTGTACTGTGTATTATTTTAAATTTCGAATGGAGTAGTAAGTATATGATTTGATCATGTCTGCTATGAATTCAGTTTGATTCGCTTTCGGTTCCTCTCGAGTACAACCTAACGCAATTTGGTTACTGGAACGACCGGAACGGAGGAAAGCAGATCTTCTGGGCTGGCCCTGCAACCAGTCAGCACACTTGCCAGTGTGGTATTATGAATAACTGCGTTGAAAGAAATTTTAAATGCAACGCCGACTCTCTGGCTCCGATTGAGCTCGTCGATGAAGGTAAATAGCTTATATTTACGGAAAACTATTGGTTACATATTTTATAATTGAGATGGGCCTACAGTGCCGACTCGGTTATATGGTCATACGGTGAGTGACCGCACTGTATTGAAGAGCTATTTTTTATATTTTATTTTTAAATTGAGAAAATTGAAAAATCTGCTAATGATTTTTATAGTATTTTCAGTTCAGATTTTATCAGTTAAACGCTTTGATTTATTAATTTATTTTTCAATTATATGGTGAAAAAAAAACCAATACTTTATTAAAAGTTCGATGTTTAATTGTTTAACGAATTTATAACGAATCTTATCAAAGATTTTTTCGTTACATAACTTGATTTAATAATAAATAGGGAATATACCTACATATATTTAATAATTGACACTCTCATTAACACAATGTTTAGGTTTCATTTCTGCGACCGAGTTGCTACCTGTAACGAGGCTCAGTTTCGGTCGGACGAGTTTGACTGGAGTGAAGGCGAGCTACACTTTAGGCCGCTTCGAGTGCACCGGACAAGCGACCATCTCATCCAAACCGACCAACTGTCAAGATTTGTTCAAAATGGGTCACACTCTCAGTGGTTTCTATGATGTCAAGGGCAGTAGCACCCAAATAGCGTCAACGTATTGCGATTTTTCGAAATCATCCACTGACCCCGGCTATGAAACTCGATACGGTTTCGTCGATGTTAAATCGAGCCCCGTTCATTTCTTCGTTACTCGTATCACAAGTGTGACTACACCCGGCACGATTACATTTGAAAAGGAGTATCTTAACTTGGGTGGTGGAATGAATATTAATAGCGGGGTCTTCACGGCACCCAAACCTGGAATCTACGCTTTCAATTTCAAGGGAGACGGTTATGCAACAGGTTCCGGTTACGCTGGATATGGCGGTGTATACTTACAACGAAACGGTGCGTACATTGCAGCAGGCGTTTCTCGAATCAATGGCGCAACAGGAGGTACACAGTCAGCTCTATCCGTTCGCGCGACCCTTAAATTGAACAAGGGAGATACAATCACGATCCACCACAATGAAGGGACGACCTATTCTTATAGTGGTAGTGACGTTCAATTCACCGGGTCTTTAATAGAGGAAGACCTAGTCATTTCCTAATTGTAATTCCTTCAAATTTCTTGTTTGAAAATAATAAAAAAAGTAGTGATTGATGCTATACCCGAACTGGTTAACTCTCTTCATTGATTTAAAAAAAAAAAAATTCTCGGTCATAATTTATGGTTTTTTTTTTCTTAATTGCCAAAGTCAAGCGCGTAGTGTTTAGCTTTTCTTATTTATAAAATGAGCTTATTCATTTTTTCTTATCATATTATACACATTGTAAATATTACCTCATATAATTCGTGCTGCTCTTTGTCAATCTATCTGATGAGTATAAGGTTTCGTAATTGCAGCTTTCGTTTTCTCCACAAATACTCTCTGCTTATTCCTGACAACATCGGCGGACACTTTTATCGTTCACATCTCAAATAAATTCTTGGCGGGCATTACCGAATAGGGCTCCGAACCGGTTAAGCTTCAACCGATTTGTAACCGGTTGAAACGGTCCGGATACGGTTTCAGTAAGCCAGTAAGTTTTCTGTTGCATGGCCACGTTTTTCTTGAATTCCATAGCAATGATGATGCCCAAGAGTTTTGGTACTTGGAAACCAAAAGTCAGCTATACGTGCTATGTATACCGACTTATTCCCTTTCTTTTTGTAATTTACTTCTATAGATGAAGAACTGTATTTATGTTTACATTGATTAGATGGTTGATTTGGGCTTTTTTCTTAATCTACGCGATCAATTGGAAGCCAAAGTGGAGCAACATGAAGTGAAGATCAACGGTCAGAAAACAGAAATCGATCAATTAAAGAAAAAGAAATTCTGACTATGAAGAGAAAAAAAAACTATTAATAATTAAGGCTATCATGATGAGTTATATGATGATTTTACTTGGCTTGACGGGGCCACTTTTTTCTACGGAGAAACGAAGATTCCTTAGGCTTAAGGGATGTGGGCTTTCTACATATACTACTTCCAGATACACTCTCATGCTACATAAGTCCTTAATCGACCTCCTTATCTCTGTATCTCCGTAGAAAAAAGTGGTAAAATTTATTTTTGCGTCTTGAACTTCTGTTGAATTCTTACTTATTACTTGTTTGAATTTGTAGAGAAAACTTATTCTACAATGACTTGGCGCGATACAATATACGACGCAGGTACATATGTCGTTACCTTTGTATTTTTTTTAGCCCATTAGCAGTAATTGGATCCATCTGTCAATCATGGTGGCCGCTTTTACAAGTTTCTTCATCGTTATTTAATATCATTTTTGTGTACGTTTCCCTTATCTCCAACCCACATATCAGCCATCAAAGCTATCAAAACGGTGTTCAAAAAGTGAATGAAAGAGGGCAGAAAATTTAAATTTTTAATTGGAAATGCGTATAAGCCACCATGCGTTACGTCAATTCATCAAATACAATTTCACAACAGCCCATATATAAATAAAGAGATCGCATCGACCATCATATAAAAAGATAATCGACATCGTATACAATCGATTTGCAAAGTATACTGAGAGTTGGATTTTTATTAGAATTTACAAACACATTTTTCCTTTTAGTAACACAAAATATAGTAATAATCTCAACTGATCGGATATTTAATAAAGGCGTGGCTCGTAATAAAATAACAAAAATCAAAATCCTAAAGCAAAAAAGGCAGAAACTTAAAATATTTTCTCAAAAATTCGTTAACCTCAAATACGTGCCATCAATCCCTTAAATACAATAGGTCGACAGCACCCTTGTCATAAGTTTCCGCAATGAAATTATTTTTTTTTCGTCCTTGTGGCCTTGTTATTTGATTTTATCATTATTTGTAAATTCTCGATTTCCACATTTTATTTGCTGCACGCGCGGCAGGTTTAAATTGTTATCTTCTGCTTGGTGAGTCTATAGTTTCTTCTAAAAAATAACCTTTGGAAACAGCCTGAGCCGCGGCTTTATTCCCTTAAACTATAATATGATTATTTACATAAACTCGCATATTGATAAGAAAAAACAAAACAAGTTTACTACAGCACATTGAAGTTCCCGTAAAGAACAACATGCTTGACTCTTTTTGCTAACCTTGCAGAAAGCTTTCGTATACTTGCATTTTAACTTGGTTTCAAAGCTGCGCTAAACAAGCGCGCGCTTGCTTGCGCGTAGCTTGCAAATTGTAAAGGTAGATTTTAAATGTGCTTGCATTAGCTGGATACTTGCAACCACGAAAAGACCAAACTTGTAAAAGCTAATCTCAAGTATAAATTAACACTTTTAAACGGAAATGAGTATTCGCATATATTAAATAATATGAAAATCATTATATGAGTAGAAAAGAATACATGTAAATTTGAACGTAATAAACTTATCATAAGATATAATGAACTGCAAGTCGAATTTGAATAGTGACCATGAACGTCTAATAATATTACTACAGCATAAACCATATAAATAGCTCTCCCGGTAATCAGCAAGTTATAATAATAATATATATAATATTATATAATAAACGTCATAACGTCTTTTCTGACTAGTTGTAGTCTATATTTTATCAGTTCCGACAATGTTGGCGATCTAAAGAAATAACGGAGCAGATATATTTTAAAACCTTAGTCTTGTTGTAAAAAATTTGATTGCAACATACTTCTTCTTTTCATTATTTTAACATTTATTACACTTATTTATAAGTTTTCATTCGCGTACATAAACTCATTTACATCAGTGCAGAATGCCCCCAAGGCTCATCAGCGACAATACAATATCTCATTGAATATGAAGAATATTTATCTTAGAGGCAAAAACAAAAAATTGAAAATAATTAGATCTCTCTTCGCCAACTCCCGCTATTTTTTGTCGATTTAAACAAAGCGAACGGGATTTTAAGAACTTAGAGCTGAATGCTGATTCGTCAGACTGGTTTAGAATGAATTCATATAAAATGTTTTTCACACAGGTCTGCACTTAAATGGTGTTGAAGAGATATAATTTAAAAAAAGTAAAATGAAACGAAAATACAGGTGGAAAATAATAAATAAATCTGCTTTACAATAAAAATAACGACTCATCAATTAGCCTTCTTGAAAATTTGAAAAAGTTAACTTCTTGATCAATCGCAGCATAGAGATGTACGTAACGAGTTCTGTATTTTTAATTAAAACGTTTACTAACTCGAATTCTTTCTGCTCTTGAATAATTTCGTTATCAAATTCAGCAGCATTTTTTTCCTCGTTCGCCAGCAATAGGTACCTTTAGTAGGTTAATTATTTTAACCATACAGCTATATGTTCATAACTTGATTTGAAATCTCCAGAAGCACATTAATGTTGGAAATAAATATCAATTTTTGTTTGAAAGGTTGCTGTCTCATTCCTATTCGAAAAACATTCCGCAATACATTGTGTGGTAATATTATTTGCGTCCTACTGATTTGATGCGAATAAATATTGCGCGGAATAAATCAACCGCGCTTTCTTTGTGCAGCAGCTGAGCAGCAGACGGATCCCGCCAAAATTTCCTAGGAAATGCTTGCGAATATGTGACACATAAGTCCTCCGAGAAGAATTAGAAGTAATTTATTTTAGAAATTATTTTATCCCAAGTAAAAATTTTAAAACTATCAGTCGCCACTTTTAGAAGAGTCTTATGCATCACGTTCAGCGTTTAATGTCTTGTAACAGGTTAGTTTTGTTTACAGACTTCTCATAAATTTTACTCTACCAGCTTTGTAATTTACTTATTATTTTTTTAAAGTTGCCATTATAGAAGGGATAATTGGTCTACTGAGATCAGAATTTAGTGGGCTATTTGATTTCGTTTATGAAGGACCTGCAGCTGTTAACTTGAGTGCCATTTTCACACCAGTCCCCTTGTTCGAGGATGGTGACAGTAGTTTCATTCAGGAAAAGTCTTCGATATCACCTCACAGTCAGTTGACTATCTGGTAATTATAGTTGATAATATCATAATATCTGGTTCTCTTTGAGTTTTATAATGAAAAATATATATTTTTTTATTTGGTCTTACAGTCGCAGTAGAAGCAGCATTATGCCTGTGTGCCTTACAGGCCTTAACATTTATGATCTATCGTGCCCCTCCTCTGATTGTGTCACACAAGGTGGACAACCATTTATGATCTCTGGTATGTTGCACCTTTACAATAGATAAATTTGACATTATTTTCTCTCTGCTGAACTAATCTAGTTTCATTGTGAGCATAGATAATGAGTATCAACTCCGTAGAAAGGCCTTAGAAATGTCAACAGTTGAAAGAAAGGTGGGCGAATCAGCTCATCGCTCCTGTCCACGAGAACTTCAAAATCAAGTAATAATAAAAAATTAAGGCTTTTATTTACATTTCATTTGAGTGTATTTTTTCAATTTTTTCACTTGATTTCTAATGATAAAATTCGTATTTTTAATTAAATAGTAATGCTTTAACTTTGTATTAATTGAGTTATTGTGGGACTTATCAATTATTTTTAGGTGGAAGAGTTCAAAGAGCTCCAAGTTAAAGCTAAGATCGGTCAAGCCTGCCCGAGCATCCAGGACTCATCTAGAAAGGAAGAATTCCCCGAGAATTACATCCAACAAACCATTATCGGTAACTTTTATTTAAATTTTTTACTAAATTGAAAAATAATTTAAAAAATATTTATTATTGTTTTGTTTTAAAAAATAGATCCCTCATAGTAAAGATGACTACGGATTGTGAAACGCTGCTCTATCAGTGAAGAAGATATAAGAAATTTGTTCCCGCCTGATCTATAATATGTTTTTACTATTATAAAATTTGGCTTATTATTATTCATATTCTTTCGTTATCCAAGATTATGTACTAACGTTATTTGAATCTAAGACGGGTTGAAAATAAAGACGGGTTTATTCAGTTTATTGAATTGTTGATTTCATTATTTATTTTTAAATATAAATCTGATTTTAAATGCAATATTTATTATGCAATATTTATTATGCAATATAGGCCTAAGCGAGTAGCTAGCGGGATTCTAGCTGGATTAGCAGGTGACAAAATCAAGCTTGACTAAAGCTAGCTCTAGCAGGATTTCAGTATGGCCGAGTTAACTATCTACCAAGTTGCAGAGAGCAAGCTGGTTCAAGTTAGGAAAGAGTAAGGTTGAATGAGTGACTTAATAGCTTGCGATTTAAAAGGAAACGCAAGCTGCAAGTAGAAAAATCTCTCTGCTTGCGGTAAGCTTGCGCCAAGCTATATTTGATGTACGGGTTTGTCTTTAATCTTTATTGATATCTAAATAGATCATCCTCAAAAACTGTGTAGCAATAATTATTGGCTCATCCCTGATTATTCATCGTCTTTGCTTTTCTATCTATAAACTCATATACAGGCCGAGTTTTGAAATCATCATTTGATCATTGAAAAAAAAAAATAAATAAATACTTATTGACTGATCTATTTACCTGTCGCCTGATTTCAAAGGCCGGGATCAACAACTACAAGGTAAAAAATCAAATGGTCCCTAAATAATAAAAAGTATATATATAAAAAAATAGTACGTAGTTATATGCTTGTACACTTCCTTGGCTTCCATGGCTATATGAAGCCAGAATCAGCGAACTATTTTAAAAATACAATTTTAAAAGTATTTCAGAACAATAACTTAGAATAAAAATTTGAAACACAAACATTAATTTTAGGTAAGAGTACTATGAAAATGACAAGAATAAAAAAAAAATCGGGAATTATTCACCTGGTTGTCCCTACTGTTAGTTTAAAGCAAAAATAAGAAGTATAAAAAAAAACGTATGAAAAATAATCCATTAATCTTGATGTAGACTTTTATTCTTCTACATGTCTGAAAACGTTTTTTTCTTATTGGTATTTTAAAGTTGATGACTTATTTTAATGTGGAGATTTATGCTAAATGGCCGTTTTTTTACCTCTATTACCATGCAGAATATGAACCTCAATTCCCCATTAAATATTGTTAAAAAGAAATAAATAATTAATTAGAGACCAAAAAATGCGATAGTGTGCAACAGAAGTAGCAAAGCTTCGTACTTGAACTCAATACTTCGTTATCTTTATTGGCCACATAGCAAATAGTGTGTAACAACCATTTGTTAGTGCTGTAATATAGTGTATAATCCCACTAATATCCTATTAATATTATAATTGTCTTTCTTGTAAATTTGGTTTAAGCGGGTTTAAGCGGGTTTAAGTGTTTAGTGAGCTATTTTGAAATTACATGTTGTTAATTGCATACAGTAAAAAGGTTATGCGGTTTCAAGGCGTCATTCTATCATTTGGTTTCCAAGTCGGATCAAACCATCATATAACACAAAATTCAAAATTGAGACTGAGATTAAGACGCAGAAAAATACCCCGAAGAAATACCCTAAAGAAAGGCCTCTTTATTGCATGTATTTTATGATTTTTGGCCCTGCATGTATTGGGTATTTGGCCTTATAAAAGCACTCTGTCTGGCTTTCACAGAAATTAGTCTTTTCACAACTATACTCACGCTATCCACAAGCATCGAAATGGCGAATTACTTTCAACTCACAACAGCTCTAATCTTGCTAGCAGTGAATCAAGGAGGTCTCTCGGTCCCATCACCTGAACCGCCACCTTTGTTGGCTCCCAATACAAAAGAGAATCAGCAAGTAAATCTTTGGGTTTTTTTTCTTTCGAATGAACCATGACTAATAAAACATATCTTTCCACAACAAGATGATTGACTTTGGCATCTTGCTAAGCCGATTCGATCAACTGGAGGCCAAAGTTGCCAAAGTTGATCAACACGAATCGAGAATCAGCAGTCTGGAAATACAGGTCGATCAACTGATGAAGAAAAATTCGGACCTGGAAGAGAAGAATAAACAACTTATTCTAGCCGCCGCTGTTGAGAAACTCTCCGTCACAGATGACGTAACCAGGCGTGATTTCGTGCCCCGATCCTGTTTCGAGGTGAAAGCGGTTAATCCCAATGCCCAATCAGGAAAATATTTCATCGACCCCGATGGTCAGGTCGGTGGTGATGAACCCTTCAAAGTCTACTGTGACATGGCGACAAGTAATATGAATCTAAATTTAGTACAATTACAAATCCACTAAAACTAACTCACTATAAATAATATAGAGACCACGTCGATTTATCATGACACCGAGGGTAAAATTAACGTCACAAGTTGCGCTGAACCAGATTGCTACACTAAAGCCATCAGTTATTCGGCAACTTCTCGTCAGTTAAAAATGTTGGCTGACATTTCTGTTGCATGCAAACAATATATTAGGGTAAATTATTTTACTTATAGGAACATTAATATAGTTATAATGGCATTGCATAATTCTTTATTTCGTTTATACGCAGTTTGAGTCTCTTTCGGTTCCTCTCGGGTTTAACAATATTCAGTACGGCTACTGGAATGATCGTAACGGTGGGAATCAGATCTTCTGGGCGGGCCCTGCAACCAGCCAGCACACCTGCCAATGCGGTATTACCAATAACTGCTTCGATGGGACTCTCAAATGCAACGCAGACTCTCTTGCTCCAATTGAACTAGTCGATGAGGGTGATTTCATATTAAGCAAAATTTTGAGCAACAATCCATTTTAATGATAATTGTTTGTCTATTTTTTTTCATTAAGGTTTCATTACTGCGACCGAGTTGCTACCCGTCACGAAGCTCAGTTTCGGGCGGACGAGTGTGACGGGTGCGAGGGCGAGCTATAGTTTGGGCCGCTTTGAGTGCACCGGACAGGCGGTCATCCCATCCAAACCGACCAACTGCCGTGATTTGTTCAAGATCGGTCACACTCTCAGCGGGTTCTATGATGTCAAGGACAGTAGCACTCAAATTGCGTCAATCTACTGTGATTTTTCGAAATCGTCGACTGACCCCGGCTACGAAACTCGATACGGCTTTGTTGATGTGAAATCCAGCTTTGTTCATTTCTTCGTTGTTCGCACTACAAATTGGAGTATAGCCGGCACGATGCCGTTTGAAAAGGAATATCTTAATTTGGGGGGTGGGATGAATTTGGCGAGCGGAGTCTTCACGGCACCCAAACCTGGAATCTACGCCTTTAATTTCGTGGGAACAGGTTTTGGATCGGGCTCCAGTTATGCTGGATTTGGCTTTGTATACTTGCAACGAAACGGCGCGGACGTTGCAATAGGTTTTTCTGACATTTTGGGCGCTACAGCAGGTACAAGGGCAACTGTTTCCGTTCATGGCACTTTGAAACTGAACAAGGGGGATACAATCACGATCCGCCACGTAGCCACGGGTGGATCGTGGATTTCTACGATGCATTCTAATGGTAACTGTCACACTCAATTCAGTGGCTCTTTGATGGAAGAAGACCTCGTCATTTCCTAATTATCCCTTAATTTCCATTGATGCATTCAATGTGTATATTCATGTTTGCATATCTAATCTGTTTTTATATTATATATATTTTACAATGAGCTATATTGTTAAAAAAAATTCAAATTTTCGATAATAAATTAATAATCGTTTTCACTCAAATTTCAATTTCTTATCATGTAATTTTTTTACAGAGGTTTCTTTATTTTATTTTTCCTTGTATTTTATTTTTTTGCTAAATTTAGTACAATTCTTTATATTTTAATTTATTTTTTAATTTTTTAATTTTTATGTTTTTATCTTGTGCTGCCCCTTATCAATCTTGCTGAGCATTAAGGTTCGCAATTCACCGGACCATGTTTTGTTCTTCCCACAAATTCTCTCTGCTTCTTGGTCACATTTGCGGACACATTCGTCGTCCTCATTTCTAATAGACGTGTGCCGGGCATCACCGAAACAAATCCTCTTAAATCTAATCGGGGGAGCTTTCACTGGCACTAGAGATAGCGGGATGTCGGGTGTAGCTAGCAGGCCTCGATATCGGTCCTGATAACGCCTTCGTCGGGTTTTCTTTAAAAAGTAATTGAAAAATTTAAAATAGGGTTGCGTAAGAATAAAAACTTAATCGGTTTATTTTATCCGTTTAACGGATATAACATTTCAAATAAACAATATATTGCTATTTTTTTAATAATGACAAATAATTTGTTTAAAAAAATACTTTTATTGATGTTATGGCAGACATTCTAATAGGCATGTCTACTACTAGATATATTATTGCAAAAAGTATCTTTTAAAGTATCTGGATCCGGGCAGATAAAGATATCTTTTTATCTTATTTTTTCAGCCCAGATAAAATACATCGAAAATATACACTATATCATTCTTAAGAGTAGTGAAACAAGTAGAATATATAACGCTCTGTTCATTTTTTTATTGAAATAGCGAGCTAAATAAGTTCATCTTAATTTCATGTTTTGAGGAATGAGACGTCATCACAAGCCTTTTCAGCTTAGTGATTTTATTGATTGAAAACACTTTTCTGTTCAGAATTTTTATTTTCTTTTTACTTTGAAATTATTATGAGATTGAGTAAAACAACGTAATGTAGCCTTTAAGCTTTCTGTAACCTTTAGCAATTTATGTAATGGAGCCTAACGCCTCGACCCCAAGTAATGATTGAAATTTTTTTGAATAATAGAAAGCCTATTTAGCCAATTTTTTTGAGTGCGAAAAGTTTCACCACACAATCGGTTCACTTTATCTCTGAGGTTTTTAAAAGAATGAATGAGAGAATAAAGTTAGATCATTTTCTTTTATAAACGAAAAACAAAAAAAACCCTCTGCTTTCTCGCCAACGATAAGATGTTTCCAATTTTAGTTTATTTTAGTTGATTTTTGCATATTGGAAAAAATTAAAAACAGTTTAACTACGTTATACATCACTTAACTTCGTCCGGCCGCCTTATTTGATGGGGTATTTAACATAGTATACCCTTTGGCGATGCGATATGACCCAGATGAAAATCAATATAAATATATGCACCAAATCATTTAGATGTATAGATTCCTGTTGTTGGTCTATCGCGGAAACAAGAGGAAATATTGATGGCCATGTTGTTACTTCATTGGTGATCGTGTTTCCCCATACTGATGGGCACTATATGGATTAACCCACCTGTTAAGGTGACAAATCAATCAAATATAAGGTTTTCTTCTTTCGTTGGAAAACATAAATCAATTGTTAAACGAATCCCTATAGAGTATAGAGCTATAGACCCTAGTGCGTTGTCTTCTATTTCTGAACCTCATTTCACGCAAAAAACAAACAATTTTTATGGAACACAAAAATGCACTTTAGTAATATTTTACTCTTTTTAATTTAATTAATCACCAACTATCACCAAATCAGGAGTTCTGTGCTAATTCAAATTTAATACAAATCAAGAGGTTTTGAATTTATCTAGGATGAAGCGTAATCTCCTTGTCGTTTCTTAATTGCCATGTATCGCCTATATGTATCGTCATAATACATAATGGGATAAAACATTTTCAATTTGAAAATAGCAAGCACCCCAACAATGCGTTGTATGCCACTTCTATTATATTTCATTTAATACAATTTTTCGACAGTACCTTCACCATCAGTCTCTGCCTGATGAATTAGAACTTATATTTTCTGTCCTTATTATTATTATTTTTCACAAAAACCAACTGATTTTTCGATTTCCACATTTTACTTGCTTCACACACAGTAAGCTATAATTTTTTTATCTTATTCAAAACAAAATGTCAGTCGAAGTTTTGGTTTAGAAAACAAAAATAAAAAAACAACTTTGAAATCAGGCCGAGCTGAAATTTTTCCTTTTATAACTATTTCATTATTTATATTAACTCACAAATTGATGAAAAATACCGAAGGTATCCATTAGTTTAAAATTTTCTAGTTGTACCTCTTATCTTATCTAAATAGATCGTAACCTAAAAAAAAATATGGAGCAATTTTTATTGCGGCTCCAGTCCAATCACACATCACCTATGGTTTTCTGTTTGCATAAAGTATAAACTTAATCGTCCGAGTTTCGAAAGTATTATTTGTATAAATGAAATAAAGCAGCGCTTATCACTTCACAAAATTACCTTTCGTCGTTCTGATTTCGAAGGTGGATCAACGACTATAGAAGGGAAAACATATTTAGTTTAGGGCTCCTATTCAATTCAATTAATCGGTTTTTTGGCCATTCAAATGAATCCATTATTCAAAATAAAAAAGTGAATGAATATTCGTATTCAAACGTAGTGCTTGAATAAATGATGAATTGAATTGAATATATTCAAATTATTCATGAATGAAGGTAATTAAAAAAATATTATTGTGTATCTTAGCTAGCTATTACACATATCGCTTAAGATGATTTTTACGTAAGATTTGCAGGTGCTTTGAACAAGTATCCAATTTAAAATCATTTTTCGAAATATTTCCAAAAGGTATATGGGTAGAATAAGGAACATGGTGGGAGCAGGCGCACGCTGGACCTGGTTGGGTATACCAGTTGGGCCAGCACAATTTGTAATTTAATAGCATCGAGATAATCGGATATAATTCCAGCTCGATAAACCATGAGCGGAGTAGAATGCAAAATTGTATCGTACTAGGCAACATACTGTTTCGTGCTTCTCCTAAAAGATTTTTTGTTTTAACCATTTAAAAACTTTTAAGTATTTAAAACCAAATTTTTACAGTTCACGGCCTCACGTATTGTTAACAGTTAGAATAAATTAAGTTCTCGTAATTTGTATATATATGGTTTGCACGCCTCTCGCAGCTTGATTCTAACGAAAAAGTTCAATATCTATTGATTTCTGATTGGTAAAAGAACTGATTTTTGGCGACTAAAAGGGAAAACCAATTTTTGTTTTATTCAAAAATATTCATGAATGGCGCCGCGTCATTCGAATGAATGGGCCTCAGTACCGAATAAATAAGAATGAATGAGCCGACGCGAAAATAAATAAAAATAGGAATATTATTCAAATTATTCAAATGGATATGAATATTCATCATTCGAATAGGAGCCCTAATTTAGTTCAAAAACTGATAAAAGCCAAAAGAAAGTTAAGTTTATTGTCAAGCCTATACTCGGGTCCTATAAAACCCGTACCTAGGCTGGCATTGAGCTAAGTTTGCAGTTTTGCTGTACCGTACATCCCATATATTGCATCAAAATGATGGGTTACTTCTTTCAATGTCTATTACCTTTCATCATCTTTCTGGGAGGGATCCAAGAGGCTCTGTTGGTACAATCACCATCAGGCAATACCAATGGGCTTCTTGATCAAGTATACTATTGAAATAATTATTTTAAATACCTAAATTATTAGCAAATTTATTATTAAATGAATTATGTTTTAGATGTCCGATATCGGCGTCTTGCTCAATCGACTGAATCAACTGGAGGCCAAAGTGGTTGAACATGAAGAAATGGTGAGTCTCGTAAACGAACATGAGCTGAAGATCGAACGATCAAACAGTCAGCAAGAAGAGATCAATCAGTTGAAGAAGAAGGTCTTCGACTTGGAAGAGAAAAACCACCAATTGGCCCTATTAGGCGACGTTGCTAGGAAAAGTGATGTAACCGGACGCGATTTCTTGCCTCGGTCCTGCTTTGAGTTGAAAGCTACGAATCCCAGTGCACAATCTGGAAACTACTCTATCGATCCCGATGGTCAAATCGGTGCTGATCAACCTATTCAAGCCTTCTGTGACATGACAACACGTAACACTCTCCTTATTATAACTTAAATATCTAATATGAAACCGCATCCATTCATCATACATGTAAATAGTGACCACGTTTATCTATCACGACACTGAGGCCAAAACTGTCGTTCCAAGCTGTCCGGATCCTGGCTGCTACACTAAGGCGATCACCTATGCAGCCACCATAAGGCAGATGTTAAATTTAGCAGACATCTCAGCTTCCTGTCCACAGTATATCCGAGTAACGGAGTAAGTATACTAATAACGATTTGATTTGGGGGCAGGATGCAGATTATATTAAAAATATAATGGTTTGTATTATAATTGTCAGTTTGATTCACTTTCGGTTCCTCTCGAGTACAACCTGACTCAGTTTGGTTACTGGAATGATCGAAACGGAGGGAAGCAGATCTTCTGGGCTGGTCCTGCAACCAGTCAGCACACCTGTCAGTGTGGTCTTGTGAACAACTGCGTCGAAAGGAATTTTAAATGCAACGCCGACTCCCTGGCTCCAATTGAGCTGGTCGATGAGGGTAATCAAATATGACTGTATTATTGGTAACCCTACTATTTTAAACATAGTGAAATTATTCACCCGCTGTGTTTTATGGCAATATTTAAATGTTTACATGCGAGAAAATCTTAAGTAAAATTAATTATGAAAAGAATAGAAAAAAGAAGAATGTTGATTTTTGATGGTTAATTTGTTTAGGCTTCATTACCGCCACTGAGTTGCTACCCGTAACGAGACTAAGTTTCGGTCGGACGAGTTTGACGGGTGTGAAGGCGAGCTACACTTTGGGTCGGTTCGAGTGCACCGGACAGGCGGCCATCTCATCCAAACCGACCAACTGTCAAGATTTGTTCAAAATGGGTCACACTCTCAGTGGTTTCTACGATGTTGAGAGCAGTAGCACCCAAATCGCATCAACGTATTGCGATTTTTCTAAAGCACCTACTGAAACTGGCTACGAGACTCGATACGGCTTTGTTGATGTTAAATCTTCCACGGTTCATTTCTTCGTCACTCGTACTTCCGCGTGGAATGCAGGCGGTGTGATGCCCTTCCAAAAGGAGTATCTGAATTTGGGTGGCGGAATGAATTTTACGAGCGGAGTCTTCACGGCACCCAAAGCGGGAATCTACACCTTCTCTTTCGCGGGATTGTGTTCTGGTGTAGGTACCAATTACGCTGGAAATGCCCTAGTATACTTACAAAGGAACGGCGCGGACGTTGCAGCAGGCTATTCTATAATCTATGGCGCAACATCAAATACATTGCCAACTTTAGCTGTTCACGGCACTTTCAAACTGAACAAGGGGGATACAATCACGATACGACACGCAGGAGGGACGGTCCATTCTGCGGGTGACAGTCCCACTCAATTCACAGGTTCGTTACTGGAAGAGGAGCTCGTCATTTCATAACTGTGATGCCTTTATTTTCATTTGTTCATTGAAATTTTGAGTTTGAAAATATAAATGTGGTGATTGAATATAATAAGAAACCACCTTGATAATTGATATATATATAAACACATAAATAAATCAATAAAATGTTATAAACTCGAGTCGTTTATGTCTCAAGCCATGGCACGTTAGAATAAGAAAAAAGAAAACATTCTAAAACTAATAATAAAAAATTCGTAATGAACCAGAAAAACAATTCTTGGTCCCATTTTTCGATTCCACCGTCTTTTGAAAAAAAAAAAATACATTGCAAGTCATTATCTGTTTTTCAATTTCAAAATTTTATTTGCTGCTACCGCAGATAGAAACTGTTATCTTATGTTTTTGCTTTAAAAAAAATATAACCCTTGTGAAATAAGCCGAGCTTGCTTTATCACCTTGAACTATATTGTTATTTACATAAAGTCACAGAGTATGAAAAACAGTGAAGATGTCCATTAGTGCTGCGTGAGCTTCTGATATACCTTATCATATTTGGCTTATATAGCCTATAACAAAATATGTAAGATGAAATCCTAATTATTGCCTCCTCTCAAATCATGAATTCTGTTTCGGCCGAGTTTCAAAATTATCATTTGAATAAATAAGTTTAAAAAAGCGGTTATTGGTTCACTTATAAAACTATCGTCATTCGTCAGATTTCAAAGTCGGATCAATAACGACTACAAAAGGGGAATAAATAATAATAATAGATTTCAAAACTGATAAAAACTAAGACAGATAAGTAAGACTTATGCCAATACTCGTTCCCTATAAAATCCCCCACACAGACTGGCATATAATCAAGTCGACAGTAGTTACAGCTACATCCCATAGCACCAAAATGGCGAGTTACAATTTCCGATTTTTTACAGTTTTCATCATGTTTCTAGTGGAGATCCAAGAGGGTCTTCTGGCCCCATCACCAACAGGCAACAACAAGAAAGAAAATCTTAATAAAGTATACTCAAATGTTGGTTTAAGCCCGTCTGTTAAGTATTAATTTAATTTACATAATATAGATGTTTGGTATTGACGTCTTGCCCAATCGACTTGACCAACTGGAGGCCAAAGTGCTGAAGATCGGCGGCATTCATGGGATGGAAATCAACAGCCAGAAAGAAGAGATAATCGCTCAATTGAAGAATACAAATGCAGAATTAATACAAAATCATAAGAATAAGCAATTAATTCAAGCTGGTAATGACGCAAATATTCGTGATTTCATGCCCCGATCCTGCTTCGAGTTAAAAGCTACGAATCCTGCTGCCCAATCTGGAAACTACTTCATCGATCCCGATGGTCAGATCGATGCTGAACCACCCATCCTAGTCTACTGTGACATGACAACACGTATGAAATCTATGTCTATTGTAAACCTCTGTTAAAAATTCATTGATTATACATCATTAATAGAGACAACTTCCATTTATCATGACACTGAGGACAAAACTGACATCCCAAGCTGTCCGGATCTACGCCGACTCTCCGATTGAGATTTTCGACGAAGGTAATTAGTTGCAATTATTCACAACATGATGCACGTTCAACAGATAAAAATCGAGAATTGTATCTGTAAAAATTAATTTTCAAATTGAGAAAATGAAAAAAAATCTTAAAATTGGTTAATCTAAGAATTTAGATTTTAACGGTTTTTAGTAGTTTAATGGTTTAAATTTCATGCAGTAAAAGAGTCAAATGTTAAAGGAACTTTATATTTCGTTGTAGCATAAATTACGTTAAACCTTAAAAAAAAATTAAAAGTACTTTTTTGGGCTAATTTTTTTTAAAGATAAAACATACACTGTCTCCTGTGGTTTATACTTTATTCCCCTTTGAAATTAATTGTGCTGAGTTTGTAGACTAATTGCTACTAGGTAAAATGTATCGTTTTTATTTAAGTTAAAACTTTGTAACCACTATAAAATTATGATTATAAAAAAGGTTACCTTACTCCGACCGAGTTGTTACCTGTTACGAGGCTCAATTTTGGGGGGATTTCTCCTGGTGCGAGGGCGAGCTACACTTTGGGCCGCTTCCAGTGCACCGGACAAGCGACCATCCCATTCAAGCCATCGAAGTGAATTCTTAAAAGAACTTTAATTTTAAAATGAGCACTGTTCAGGTTGTTTTTAAATACATAATTAGCTAAATCAATTTCTCCTTCATTACAAATTTCTTTGTAATTTTAACATAGTTAGTTTATGAACATAGAAAGTATTATATGTCATTACTCGTGAAATGTATTGTTTGAAAATATAATGAGGTAAATACTTTTTTTTTTTAAATAGGTAGGCAAATAAAAAAATAAATCTATCGGTAATTTGATAGTTTCTGCATCCATAAATTCACCAATTGTTATTTTACTAAAATTAGTTTATTTATGGAGATTTCTTCGTTTTAATTTTCTTGTGGCGATTTTTACGTTTTTTAACGTAATACCAGTGATTCGAGTGCAGTGAATGCGTTATATCATATTCACTCCATAATACATGCGTGTCGTCGTCATCTCGTATTAATATGCAATCGGATATGGTTTACCTTCAGCTGCACAATGTATTCGACCAAAATAATACGTTACTGTTTCATAAACGCCACAGAAAATAGTATTAGCCATATTTCATCATCTTAAAAATGTTAATTTTTTTTTTTTTTAAAGTTAATGTATATTAGTCGACCGCGATGCTTCTAAATAACAAGCTTTGATAACAGGTGGAGCTATCAACAAACACAAATTATTTTTATTTTTTTTTAATTAGGAGAATTTCCATTTTATGTTTCCTTTTTATTTTAACAGCATCAATAAATGCAAGTTATGCATTACACCAGGAGAGGGGGGGGGGTCTATGCTGATACCAATTTAATTCAATTCGTGGGTTTTGGGTTTTCTCATGGAAAACGCACATAACATTTCTAATTACAATGTATCGCCTGTGTTTCATTATTCATTTATTCATTATAACTGTATTAGAATTTTTCCTTTTTAACCAAGCGAGCAGGTTCTATTATTTTTCCATCAATATGTAAATGCTGATTTATACATTGATTTTAAGGATATAGCAAGTGTGAATTTAGCTTAACGAATCAAATTGAAAATCTAAAAAAAAAATCAACCTCGAAGGTATTATATATCGGAACGGAACCTTGTTACCAGGTAAAAAATATGTCGAAAAAATGTAATGCATAGCTTTATGACACATTCAATTTTTGTTACTATATTTGTCTGTGTGCATTCCAATGATCCAAAATATGTTCAAGTGCCGGATAAACATTAAATACAGCATTATGGTGTTTGTATTTTATTTCTATCATAAAGAAACATCTCTAAAGAAAATTTTTAAAAAACCTTCTTCATCGCAAAAAATTTGCATAACTTTGTAAAGGGGTATTTAAATATAAAATAATATTATTATTACCTTAATAAATATTCATTAAATCACGTCATTTTATTGTGTATCTTTTAATTTTATTTCATTGCTTTAATAATTGACTTTTAACGACTGCAATTTTGTAATTCTGAGAATATAATACTTGGAATTGGAATATTTACTTGGTTATTAGTGGATTGCACACTAAATAAATAGACTTAACTACGACAAACTGTAATATAAAACGTTCAATAATGCATTACTCCTCCTCTTGATTAACGCTCGGTTTTTTGTGATTCTAAAAAACTGCAGATGTAATACCAAATGACCTCAACAATAAAGGTA
This sequence comes from Chydorus sphaericus, assembly GCA_030141595.1. Lineage (NCBI taxonomy): Eukaryota > Metazoa > Arthropoda > Branchiopoda > Diplostraca > Chydoridae > Chydorus > Chydorus sphaericus. The sequence continues at coordinate 2,550,576 of CM057934.1, read as the reverse complement.
ACCAGCGATATGCCCAAGAAGATACCGTAGAGAATGAACGCGCCGATTAGGTCTGTCAAAGTCAGCTTTTTTGGTTCAGATTCACCTTCGTGACGATCTTGAACTGGCAGATGACGTCTTAGACCGTAGTCAATTAAACCGTGTTGATGCATCAACAAGATCCTAATTAATAAGAATTATAATTGATGACGTAAATAGAATGGAATAATAGGTATCCAAATACTGTTTGTCCAACATGGGTTTGAGAGGACCTCCCTTCTGGACAATCATAGACCTTCCTCTGGGAAAGGACATTTGTTTAGAAACATGCAGTCTCGATGGTTTGTTGTTTTTGCGATCCATGTCTGCAAAGGCGTGGCAGAGCCCGATCTTTGGCTATTTTCAAAAAAAAAAAAAACTTGATGTATATTCAAAGTATATTTTGAAATGAATTAATAGCTACAATACTCCACAAAAGACATTATTATCTTTAATAATGTCAAAAACTTGGTTCAATTCATTCTGATTAAGTCTTCGTTCGGGGTGTTTAATTAGGTGATCCCGAACCCATGTTAATGGACTAGCATCTGGTTGAGACTTTAGGGTAAACAACAATAAGTATGCGTTTGAACTAAAGACATATATTGTGATCCTATATTACCATAAACAAATCATCTATGGCGGAGCCTTTGATGTCATAAACGTTGATTTGGTTTTCTCGCTGAGGCAGATCATCGATTCCTCCGATAAGGTAATTGTACTGAGGGGTAGACAATAGAGCAAAGAAAATTGCTTTGTAACTGTTGAGAAGGACCATTGCGGGTAGACACCAAAAAACGAGACTCTGCCGATAGACCAAGCTGAAACCTTTCTCACCTCCGCCATGGCGCATTACATAGTTCATCGTTGTAATTACTTCTTTTGAGAAGGTTTCGAAGAGAGTGTAAGCCTATAAATTTTAAATAGATTACTGGCTTTATAATCAAATGCAAGTGTTTGTTTTTCCAAATTGGTATGCCTTTGTACGTTGAACTGGAGCCGGCATTAGCATTCCAAAGTAATCAAAAATGATGGGAAACGTGAAATCAACGGCTTCGTGTTTATCGGGGACTTGCCAAGTCTGGGCAAATGACACGCATAAATCAATTTCCTATCGCAAAGAACAACAGCAATTGCTATATATAAATGTAAATATATTTGAAATTCGCGTTGTTATGATCCTGTCGAACTAATTCGCCCATGCAACCGTTCCACGAACCGTTTGCTGTCTTTAAACCAATAGCGACGACATCCGGAGGTTTGTGAGGCATAAATCTATTAATAGTTAAAATTATATTTCCTCGTAAATTATATACCCAAATAAATCATTTAAACAATTACGTGAAGTTTAGTACACTGGCTAATAATTCAACCACTTCTTTTTAAAAAACTCCAGTACCATAAAGCATTAAAGATGTATCTCCAGCCAATGGAGCCTTTATTTTAAGTAATCGTAACGAAGTTTATGCAATATAAAAAATATTTCCGGATTACATACCAAATAGGAGGAAATACGAAGTGGACCGTCAATAGTATACTCATTATTAACTTTAGTCGGTGACAAAATAGCTCCGACAAAAGTGTTTAAGGACGTTACGTAAAGCCCTAACAGGAGAAGGAGAATATCGCCCATCCTTCTCTGACTGCTCCAAAACGGCAACTAAAACAAATGTACTGTACGTGCTGACAAAACGTGCTAAATAGGATTTTCTATTATTTAAAACAAAGTCAATCAGTACTTGGGTTGGGCTCTGATCCGATGCCGTACCAATCGAATGAAATAGATTTCTATCGAAGGGTTATCGAATCGAGAATAAGTTAGTTGGGCGTTACTGGGACAGCAGTCCGGAAATCAGTTGTCATTATACAAATATACAATATGATTGATTGGTATAAGCACAGTATTAGCATGTATTAGTGTTAGCAAAACATATCCTATATTGGTTCAGTTTCAAATAGCCTAACTTGAGATTCTCATTGTGCTGCGCAGTCAGTGGCGTTTTCTTTTTCTTAGTAAGAAACTCCTTCGTTTTCATTCGTTTTCGTTAAACTGCACAGCACTACATTCTCATAACAATATACTGAGCTCCATTTGTATAAGCTTTTCATTATATTTCTTGGTTTGTTGGTTTGTTTTTCATTTGAATAATAGGACAAACCTTGATCATTGAATGTAATATGAATATAGCATCAATCGATTTCAACGGTCTGCATGTTAAGGATCTGTTTTGCTAACCTTCACTTACGCCCGTCAATAATAATTGTATGATTGTATCTTAATAATTAAAATTCAATTTTAGGACTGCGCTGCGAAGATGCCGTGCTTCTAATTTATTCTAGATTTAAGGCTTCGATTCAAATCGATTTTAATCGATATGGAATCGGATCGGAGCCCAACGCTTTGACCTGAGTAGGGAAACGAAGCATCCCCCTGGCGGTCCCGATGGAATCCCTATGCGAAAGCTCATTTTGGCAACGCCACGCTCTTTTTTTTCTTTTGCCCATTCCATGGCGGGTTATTAAAATGAATTATGTTGAGAACTTCAGTATTTTATTCCAGCAGTTGTTAACGTAATGGCAAATAACAAGAATGGGATTATGAGAAGTGGGCTCTCGCCACCTAGCCAGTTAACTGAACCTTATAGACAACTGGGTCAAACCGTCAAAATGTTATTCTTAAAGTTAGGTAATATATTATTTTTAAAATTTACTTCTGTACCAAAAAAAATAATATAACTGCATATCCCCAAGGTATATACTGAAACGGGATCGTATTATTTTTTAAATCACATAGCTAGCCGTCATTTGTTTGCTCCCGATTTCCATATTTTATTTGCCACTCGCGCAGTAGGCTCAAAGTTTAATCTAATTTTTAAAAATATAAGTCGATGCGTTGTTTTTGCCCAATCATAAACGTTTTACAATTTTCTAAAGGTATCATTTTATGGTCCGAGTTTCGAAATTATATGAATAAATAAAAAAAATTCCTTGTTGGTTCATCTATTTACTGGCCGTCTGATAACAAAGCCCGATGAAACACTGCAATGACCAAATAAATATTAGTCCGAAACTGATAAAAACCAAAATATATTGTATGCTTATACTCTATCAACGGCCCTATCAACGGCCCTATCAACGGCCCTATCAAACCCCACATAGACTGACATTGAAATAAGTCGACAGTAGTTATAGCTCCATTAGCAATAAAATGGCGAGTTTTTACATTCAGTTTCTTACAGCTTGTTTCATCTTTCTAGGAGTGATCCAAGAGGGTCTATTGGTCCCATCACCAAAAGGCAATAACAATAATGAACATCTTAACCAGGTATACTTATACTTAATAATATTTTATGAATTGATTTACAAATGAATTATGTTTTAGGTATGTAGGCCATATGGTGCGTGGCCGTACTGTATTGAAGGACTCTTTCTTTGCTGAATTTTCAAAATGTGGAAATAGAAAAATCTGCTAAGCATTTTTGTAGTATTTTTAGTTCAGATTTTGTTAGTAGGGGGAGACCGGGGCTATATGGCCAGGTTTTGGATTTCTATTTTTCTAATTTTTAAATTCAACCTATTACTATATCTTAAAGTCTAATAGCATTCAAAGTTATCTTGGCTACAAAAGGGTTATTTTTTAATAATTTTAGGATAAATATTTCAATAGATATTAGTGGAAATATGAGGACACTTTTTTGGTCATTTTACCCCATGCACGGGGTAAAATGTCCAGTACCATGGGGTAAAATGTCCCGTGCTATTCTTATGGCTCTTACTAGTCCGCCGCTAACTGGGAAAATGTGTAAAAAAAAAGAAAATGTAAGCCTTTTATTACATTTATTTTAACGTAATGGCGTGATGAGTCGACATACACAATTTTTGGGCGAAAATGGTTTATAATTCAAACCATATTTCGCATTACATAACATATCCACATTCATGTTGTCAAAGAAGTGATGGATTTCATTTGGATTGACACCTTTATTTTTTGCCAGCGACGTCGCTTCTGGTTTCCGAATGGACATCTGTGGGTTTCGATGAAGGAAAGAGGTGAACCAATCAAGCCCTGATATATTCAACGACGTATAATTTGCTTGGACTGGCAAGTTTAGTTCCTAATAAAAAAAAGGGAAGAAAAAATTATAATAGAATCTATAAAAAAAAGATTCTTGGTCATACCTTTGCAAATCTATAGGCAACTGGCAAGTTCACGTAAAACGTTTGGAGTAAAACCCAAATAGATGTCACTAACACGTAAGACGTAATCAGCTAGATTTGTTTCCTGTTCAGGTGTGAACACCTGTAAACAGCAAAATTTATAAGAATGAATGAATGATAACGAAAGATCTTCCAGGTTTGTTTGAAAGGATTTTGACTTTTTCTTCTTTACTCTCTTTATCCTTGATCTTGGCCCAACAACGAGAGAGACTAGTATGATTTTAGAAGCACGAAGTACCAAATCGACGCTTATTGTTCCACGATCCGTCTTTGTTACAAAGGTCTGCATTTAAATTCAAACAGAATAACATAGTTAGGAATTAAATTGAAAAAGAGAATGTGACAGTTGTTAGGTAAACATTTGCTTACACACAGAAAGGAACTGGTCATTTTACCCCAACCGCTGTTGGACATAGTGCCCCAAGACTACTTTTTATTAAATCGTGATAAAACAATACTTATCTTAAAATAACTTTGACAACCATTTTATAGCCAGATTCTATATTTTCCAAGCTTTCTAAAGATGTATATATTTTTAAATAGTTGTTATTACCTTTGACGTGAAATGATTTTTATCCCGACCACTTGAGATTACTCAGCATGGGTCGTTTTCGACTTTCGTCTGCTATTTGGCCAAATATAGAGGGAAATCGTTGCAAATTTATACATGACACCTACTGGTACTCAACATTACTAAGTGTATTTTTTTGTATTTTTCCCGCTGCAACTTTTTTTTTAAACCGCTTTGGTCACTTTACCCCTTGGCCATATAGCCCCGGTCTCCCCCTAGTATTCCAGTATTCAGTTAAACGCTTTGGTTCATTTTCATTTTTAAATGATATGGTGAGAAGGTATAGCAATACTTAATTAAAAGTTTGATTTTCAATGCTTTTAAATTGTTAAACGAATTCAACGAATTTTTTCAAAGATTTTTGTTTAAATAACTAAATTTATCAACAAAAAGGTACCTAAATAAATTTAATAAATAACACTCACATTAACGCAATGTTTAGGTTTCATTTCTGCAACCGAGTTGCTACCTGTAACGAGGCTCAGTTTCGGTCGGACGAGTTTAAGCGGCGTGAAGGCGAGCTACACGTTGGGCCGATTCGAGTGTACAGGGCAGGCGGCCATCTCATCCAAGCCGACCAGTTGTCAGGATTTGTTCAAAATTGGTCACACTCTCAGTGGTTTCTACGATGTCAAGGGCAGTAGCACCCAAATTGCGTCAACGTACTGTGATTTCTCGAAATCATCCACTGACCCCGGCTACGAAACTCGATACGGCTTTGTTGATGTGAAATCCAGCCCCGTTCATTTCTTCGTTGTTCGCACTACAAGTGGATGATTTCGAAAAAAAAATCAAAAGGTATCGATGCAATTTGATTACCAATACCCTTGACGTCGTAGAAACCACTCAGAGTGGGACCCATCTGGACAAACCTGACGATTGGACGGCTTGGATGACGGCTTGTACAGGTAACAATTTGGTTGCAAAAATACTACCTTTTTTAATGTAACAATTAGCAATTTATTGACTCCCTATTAATTTATTGACGTCAAATTAGTCCGATGGAACTGATAAGCAGTCTACCATTTATTAAATCGAAGTTGAACAACAATTAGATGGCATACAAACTATGTAGATAATATTTATTTTATAATTTAAGAAATTTCTTCATTTTATTTTACCTTATAATTGTAACAATGTCAATATTTGTGAATTTTCAATTTGCACCAATGGGGTGGGGGGGGGGGGATACCAATTTAATTCAATTCGTAGATATTTGGGGTCTCTCTTGGAAGAATTAAGTAGCAGAAAGTCGTCATTTCGAAAGTCATTTACCAATTCTTATATGTATCTCCTATGTTATTATAATCGCTAAGTGAAGTATAATATTCCCATCTACACAATATATAGGCAGTGCCAGTAGATAAAGGCAGTGGTGAATTGATACTATTATTTTCTGTCCTTTTTATTTGTTTTTATCATAGCTAGCGGCTAGCCATTTTTTATTTACTCTAGATTTCAATATTTTATTTCATTATTTGCTGCACGTGAAGTAAGTCTAGGCTTAAAGTTTTATCTCAATATAATTGGAAATATAATTCGATAAAAACCAGCTATGGATACAGACCGAGCTGTCTGTGTGTCCTTCATAACTATACGGCGATTTACACAAGCTCTCAGAGTATATTGAAAAACACCGAAGGTTTCCATTAATATCTATTATAAACCATCCATAATAGATCATAACTTTTACAAAATATGTAGCAAGTAGGCCCTATTATTAGCGCTCATGCCCAATCATAAACGTTTTTCTGATGTATACCATTTTCTGGTCCGACTTTTAGAAATTATCATTTATATCAATAAAATAAAAACGGCGCTTGTTGGTTTATCTATTTACATGTCGTCTGATAGAAAAGTAAGATCAAAGACTGCAATGACAACAACAAAAAGAAAATTGAAATGTACTGTGTGAAATCCAGACTGGCATTGAATTAAGTCGACAGTAGTTATAGCTCCATTAGCAACAAAATGGCGAGTTATTATATTCAGTTTCTGACAGCTTGTATCATCTTTATAGGAGGAATCCAAGGAGGTCTATTGGTCCCATCATCAACAGGCAATAACAATAATGAACATGTTAACCGGGTATACTTATACTTTAAAATAATCTTTTATAAATTGATTTACAAATGGATTATGTTTAAGATGTTTGATATCGGAACTTGCTCAATCGGTTGGATGAACTGGAGGCCACATTGCATCACTACGAGGCCAAAGTTAATCACTGCGAAGCCAATTTAGCGGAACACGAAGACATTGTAAATATTGTGAACCAGCACGATATGAATATCAAAATCATGAAATGAAAATCAACAGCCAACAAGAAGAGATCGATCAGTTAAATACGAAATTAGAATTGGAAAAGAAGAGCAACCAATTAATCCAAGCCGGCGATGACGTAACCAGTCGTGATTTCCTGCCTCGATCCTGTTTTGAGATAAAAGCCACAAATCCCAACGCTCAATCTGGAGTCTATTCCATTGATCCCGATGGTCAGATCGGTGCTGATCAACCCATCAATGTATACTGTGACATGACTACACGTAATATATAGATTATTTGCTTTAAAAATGCTATTTAATTTTAATACCTAATATAAAGCCTTTATTGCATGTTTATAGTGACCACTTCTACCTATCACGACACTGAGGCCAAAACTGACGTCACACGTTGTCCGGATCCAGGCTGTTACACCAAAGCAAAAACCTATTCTGCGCCGAAATCTCTGCTTCCTGTAAACAATATATCAGAGTAAGTGTGCTCTAATAATAATTTGAAATGAAGCCATTTGAAAGAATCTATATTATTTTATCATTTCTACTATTACTTCAGTTTGATTCGCTTTCGGTTCCTCTCGAGTACAACCTGACGAAGTTTGGCTACTGGAACGACCCGAACGGAGGCAAGCAGATCTTCTGGGCTGGTCCGGCAACCAGTCAGCACACCTGTCAGTGCGGTATCATAAACAACTGTGTTGAAAGAAATTTTAAATGCAACGCCGACTCTCTGGCTTCTATTGAGCTCTTCGACGAAGGTAAATTTTTTATATAAATTTGGATTATTTGTTATTCAGATTTTTAACATTTTTTTTATTTTATTATTGATTTATTTTATTTAAAAAAATGAAATGGAGGAAGTATACCAATACTTTTTTTAAAGTTTTATTTTCGATGTTTAATGGTTGGATGTCATTCCGTCCCGTATCTTTCCGTCCCGTATCTTTCCGTCCCGTACCTTTCCGTCCCAGGACGGAACGGTATATTCATTAAAACCGGGGGACGGAACGACAGTAAAAAAATAAATTTTTAATAGAAAGAAAATGGCTGTTAATTTCACAAAAGTTTATAAAAAGTAAAATCTACATTAGTTATACGAATGAATCAAGAAACATGCCTGCTTTTATAAGCGCACTGGCGGTTATTGGCAACACAGGTGATGGCAGCACTGATCCTCGCGCTCTCTTCTCCCGCCGCTCACAATGATCTCATTCGTGTTTAAAAGAAGCGTCTGCACCGACTTGTTGCTTAGTTGGACGTCTGGAAGAACTTAGAGCTCTCTCTTTACATTGCCATTGCGGTCTGCTTCCTGTGTCCACGAGGATTCAACGCTCGTACGGATCAAGTTATACATTGTGAGATTTGTGAAGTTCCGATACACCGTGAATGTTTCCCTGGTCGAGGTAAATGATCAAAACTATTTTGACTCTATTTGTTGAAAAGTAATAGTACTGATATATTTCAATAATTAGATATAAGTCGGCAGGAGTATGTGCTTATGAAGGAGGACGGTGATTTTTTCATGTTTTTCTGCTCTGAATGTGACGTCACGCCTAATGCTAGACAAGCCTCTCAGTCGAAGAAGAGGGGGAAGCCCCGTGGGCGAGGTCGAGGCCGTGGCCTTGCTCCGTCTGTCTCGTCTTCTAGTGATGAAGAGCCGCCTAGTGTTAGAGGGCGCGGTCGAGGTCGTGGTTGCGGCGCTGCTCTCTCGGCTGCTGCTGAGGAAGAGCAAGAGTGGCAAGTTGGCAGGGGACAAGGACGAGGTCGCCGTCGCAGCCATCTTAAACTGGACGTACTGGGACATCTACTCGACAATCACCAGTATGTTTACCCGATATATTTTTATTTAAATCTTAAATATATCCCTTGCATATCAACAGGAGGGAGTCGTGGTTTCTAGTGACGACGATGGTAGTGATGGAGGTGCACATGCTGTTAGAGGGCGCGGTAGAGGTCGCCGTCACGGACGTCGACCAGTAACTCATGGCGCTGCGCCTGGCCGAAACCATCAAGAACCGGTATGATTTTTTCGCCTTTATTGAGATGCCTTTTGTATAAGCTGATATTTAAATTTCAATATCCTTTTGATATTAATAAGGTTACAGACGAAGATTCAAGTGAAGGAGACGACGGAGTCACAACAGAGAATCCAGGGAGAGGCACCAATCGCGGGCGCATTCAAAGACGTGCATCCCGAAGCCGTAGTCGTGGCCGAGGGGGTGGTCGCACTGCATTCACCTCTTCCTCCTCATCAACTGATGAAGGGGAATTAGCTCCCCATCTATCAAGAAACAATATTATACAGCCACCTTTGGCCGTCGCTCGTTCGAATCCTTTGGCCGCCGCTCGTCCGGATCCTTTGGTCGCCGCTTAGTCCGAATGTCGTCCGAATTTGTCTCTTATTGCTCTTCCCACAAGAAGAAATATGGTGCAGTTACCGCTGGTAAGTTAATCGTGTTACGGTATTTTGAGATCATTCCAAAATTTTAAATATTCAATTTTTTTCCAGTCAACCAGTTCACCGGGAGTTTCATTTCACATGGGATTTCTTCTGTCTCTTATTGCTCTTCCCACAAGAAGAAATATGGCGCAGTTACCGCTAGTAAGTTAATCGTGTTATGGTATTTTTAAATCATTCCAAAATTTTAAATATTAAATTTTTTTCCAGTCAACCAGTTCGCCGGGAGTTTCATTTCACACGGGATTTCCGTACATTGACGCTTCACCGATTAAAGCGGGTCATGCGGTTCTTATGCTGATGCAGCGGCCTCAGTCTAATCCAACTGCAATCACTACAGTTGTTTTGCAGACTCCAATGAATGATCTACCTAACCTCCTGGAAAGTATTCGCCACCACTTATCTCTCTCCGGCAGTGAACCCAGCGGCATTGTCCATCGCCCCATCGAGGCGCCGCCCAGCCCAATCATTGAGGATACAGTGGAGCCCATCATAGCGACAAGAGTTCATTGGAGCTTTCGGATGCTCAGATCGATTCAACTACATCTGCCTTAAGCCGAACATTCACGTGTGTGGATCCAACGTGGACCAAGCATCCGGAAGCCGGAAGAAAGTAAGACCACTTCCAATATCTTTATTTTGAATCGTAAATTAACCAAATATTGTGTATAGGAGGAGACCAATGGTTTTTGATGGAATTGGCCACGCCTACTCTGTAAAGGAGAAGTATCCAGATGGATCGATCGTCTGGCGTTGCGTAAAAAGGAATTGCAAAGGAAGAGGTGTTAAAGACTGCTACGGCTCAGCAAAAGAAACAGTCAGTAGGGAATTCATCTTTGGTAAATCTCAATTCCTAGTATACGTTTTTACTTTTTTACAAAAAAATATTAACTTTGATATTGTCACGTATAAAAAGTGGCTTATTGCTCCTCAATAAAATGTTGCAATAAAGGATTATGTTTCCCGTGTATGTGAACCATTTTCTATACGGAGAAAGTCTCGCTTGAACTTTCTTCGTACTAGCGTCAACTATAAAATGACCTTATGTAAAAGGGATCTCTCGAGAGAAATACCGAGAATCCCGCAATCCTTATTTCTAATAATTCTAGCACATGTATGCCAGGAATGTCTTCTCCGTATGCGCTCTCTCTTTTAAAGCATACGGAAAAGGTTAGATGATTTTGTATAAAAGGCCGGCTACGGCCGATCATTCTTCAGACTTTTGTGGATTCTATCTCGGGCTCTTGAGCCTCAGAAATACACTCTTTTTAGTACAGCTAAGAGGTGAAGACCTCTCCCGTCTTCTGTGTTAGTTGTTGCATCGACGGATCACATAAGAGACCCCAAATCTTGTGTGACAATATTTTCAGGAGCTCACCATCGATGTGAACCTGAAAGAGACATTGAAGTTCGCTATGTGATCGTCACTGATTGCAAAGTTGCCGCTCTTGATCAACGTTATGCTAAAGTAAGACAACTCACGCAACCCGTTTTCAATAAGCACTTCGATGAAAACCCTCATGCTTATTTACCCAATATGAACCATGTTCAACGTGCAATTTACCGTCTCAGGGCCAAAACACGTCCGAGAAACCCCAAAAACCTCCATTTTAAGATCAATCGTCTCGAACCCCATTTCCCAGAGGGTTTTTCCGTAGAAGATGTCAAAGGTGGTCGACAGCGGCACTTGATTTTTATGACCAAGATCCAGAAAAAACAACTCCGTAAAGCCAAGCGGCTGTACTTCGATGGAACATTCAAAATTGTCCCCAAACCCTTTAAGCAACTCTTTTCTGCCCACTCCTTTAATCGCTCTGGCAAACAGGTCAAACAGATTCCATTGATGTACGTCTTAATGTCCAGGAGAAGTGCGCGGGATTATATTGCTTTCTTTAATAAAATCAAAATGATCCTAGAGCCAGCTGAAACTTTTAAGTTTAGGGAAGCAGTAATGGATTTTGAGCGAGCAACCTGGAAAGCTATGAAAATTGTTTTCCCTAACGTCAAAGTTTTTGGATGCGGCTTCCATTTCTGTCAGGCCATTTTCAAACGTATTCAAAAACTTGGACTCGCCGTTGATTATGCTAGGGACAGAGGAGTCCGAAAAATCTGTCGCAGATTGATGTCGCTGAATCTATTGCCCGCTAGTGAAATTCCCGATGTTTTTTATGATCTTGTGAACAAATGTACCGGAAAGTTGCTGGATCTGTGTGTATATGGATAGGAATTGGGTCAGTGAAAATGTTCTTTGGAACCCAGAGAGTTGGTCGGTTTTTATGCAAGTTATACGTACAAACAATGACGTAGAGGGTTGGCATTTAAGAATGAATTTTTGGAAAGGCCGCTAATGTCAACCTCTTTCGTTTAGTTGATAGTTTGTTCGAAGACGCTTGCCTTATTCCACTACAAGCAAAGCTTTTGTCACAAGGACAAGTATTGCGGCAACAGATCGCGAAAGCAAAAATTTTCCATTCCTCTCTGTCTGCTCTTTGGGTTTTGTATAATTCAGGTATGCTAAAGCCAGGTTCTCTTCTGAAAAAGTGCGCGAATTTGCACCTCAAGAACAGGCCAGCCTTTCGGTCAGTTTACAACAATACCTTCCCTTAATGCTTCTCTACTTCAATTACTTCTTTGAATAATACTCTTTAATCTGTCCTTTAAACCTGATGAAATCTTTGGTTCAATCATTAATTTCACATGCAAATATAAATTGTAATATGGATTGTGAATACAGTATCAAGCATTAGTTTTCAACTTTGTTGTGTGCTTCTTATTAATTGGTACGGGTCAGTCGTCTCACACCCAATTCAAAATTCATATACAAATAAAAATAAATTCAGCTGTCATTCCGTCCCAAATATACCCTTCCGTCCTGGGACGGAAAGGTACGGGACTCGTTGTGGTTTATGTTGGTACTCCATGTTTAAAATTTAATCCATGTTTCGAATTTAACGATTTTTTTTCAAAGATTTGTTGTTTTTAAAATAATTTTATTTTTAAATAACAAATAGGTAATACACCTAAATATAGTTTATATTCCATGTACACATTGTGTTATAAAATTCAATGAGACTTTAAAAAAAATTAAAAAGAAAACAAATTATGAGTATTCTAATGATGGCGGGTTTTGAATATTTATATGAGTTTTGTTCGAATAATTTTTTTAGTTCTTAATATATATAATACAGAATTTTTTGATATTTTAAAAACGGATTTTTAAAAATCAAAGTAGAACTGTTTCTAAAAGTAAAAACTGCTATAAAGTTATTTGTATCATTATTTTCGTAAAGGTCTTATTATTGCAACCGAGTTGCTACCTTTTACGAGGCTCAGTTTCGGTCGGACGAGTTTGACCGGCGTGAAGGCGAGCTACACGCTGGGCCGCTTCGAATGTACCGGACAAGCACCCATCTCATCCAAGCCGACCAATTGTCAGGATTTGTTCAAAATAGGTCACACTCTCAGCGGTTTCTACGATGTCAAGGGAAGTAGCACTCAAGTTGCGTGAACCTACTGTGATTTTTCGAAATCATCCACTGACCCCGGCTACGAGACTCGATACGGCTTTGTTGATGTTAAATCTAGCCCCGTTCATTTCTTCGTTACTCGTTTCACAAGTGTGACTACACCCGGCACGATTATATACGAAAAGGAGTATCTTAACTTGGGCGGTGGAATGAATATTAATAGCGGGGTCTTCACGGCACCCAAACCTGGAATATACGCCTTCACTTTCAAGGGAATAGGTTTTGAAACCGGCTCTGGTTACGCTGGATTTGGCTGGGTATACTTAGAACGGAACGGCGCGGGATTTTCTCGAATCAATGGTGCAACAGCAGGTTCAGAGTCAGCTCTATCCGTTCACGCGACCCTTAAATTGAACAAGGGGGATACAATCACGATCCATCACTATATGGGGACGACCTTTTCTGCAGGTGGCAGTGACGTTCGATTCACCGGGTCTTTAATAGAGGAAGACCTCATAATTTCCTAATTGTAATTCTTTAAAATTTCATGTTTGAAAATACAATAAAAAAGATGGTGATTGCGATACTATCGAATTGGTTAACTCTTTTCATTGATTTATTTTTAAAATTCAAATTTCTCTTTCATTTTATTTTTCGTTGTAGTTTTAACATCATCATTTTATACCCATTGTAAATATTAGCTCATATAACTCGTGATGCTGTGATGCCCGCGTTCCAGTATCAGGGGCGGATCCAAACCTTGGTCTTGGGTTCCTTCTCATATCATTAACATTGGTCTTATGGGACTTCCAGGGGAGGGGGCGATTCTACGTAATCATGATGAGTTATAAGATGACTTCACTTGGCTTAACGTGGCTACTTTTTTCTACGGAGATACGAAGATTCCTCAAGGGTTGTGGGCTTTCTACGTAAACTGCTACTTCTAGATACACTTTCATGGTATACAAAACCTTTACTAATCGACCTCCTTATCTCTGTATTCCGTAGAAAAAAGTGGCCTTGTAGACATGTAGCATAGTAACCTCGATAGTAACATCCCCCATATTGTATAGGCTACAATGCTACATATATGATGTTATGGTGCATTACATTAAATTAAAAACAGGTCCTATATTATATATGATGTCCTGGTGTATTACATTATATTAAAAATAGGTCCTATTTGAAATGAAAGTATGATAAAACATTCAGCTTACATTCATGTAAACCAACTAAATCAATTGTAACTATTCGGATTAAATCATTTCTTTCTGCATTTATAATGATGAAATAAAATGTTTCAAATTAAGTTCCTTTATAAGCGAACTTTAATATTGATCTGGATTAGGTATGTTGGGAGTGAATGAATAATTACCGACCAGTCGATCGAGCGGGCAATGCAAATTGTATAATAGTCTCGCCAAATAAATATTCTTGAACCATATATAAATCACATTTCCTAATTTATTTCTGCGTTTTGAACTTCTGTTGAATTCTTACCTCGATTCTTACTTATAAAATGTATGAATTTGCAGAGAAAACATATTACACAACGACTTGGCGCGATACGATATACGACTCAGGCATGTATGTTAAATGTAATGTCCCATTAGCAGTTGTTGGATCCTTCTGTCAATCGAAAACTATATATGGCCGATTTTTTAAGTTTCTTCATCGTTGGTTAATATCGTTTTTGTATCCCCCAACCATATCAACCATCAAAGCTTTCGAACCCATGTTCAAAAAGTGGAATGAAGGAGGAGGCAGAAACTTTAAATTTTCAATTGGAAATGCGTATGAACCACAATGCGTTCCGTCAATTCATCAACTACAATCTCAACGGCCAAGCTGAAAATTTTAATAGTGTTTATATATACTACTATAAGGTCTCTACTTAACTATTTTCAGCTGGGAGGACCTATAAAAATTATGAGATCACATCGACCATCATATGAAAAGATAATTGACAATCATACAATCGATTTGCAAAGTATACTGAGAATTTTATTTTTCTTATAGAACTTACATATACATTTTTCCTTTAGTAAAACAAAATATAACAATAACAGTTTCGGCTCATCATAAAATATTTTGTAAATCCACGGCTCGTAATAAGACAAAAGGCAAAAAAAATGTTTTAATCAAACATGGAAATTTTTATAAAAAATTAGCGAACCCCAAACGCGTTCCCTCAATTCCTTGAATGTAATATGTTGACAGAAGTAGAACCCTTACCATAAGTCTCCGTCATGAAATTAAATGTTTTCTGTTTCATCCTATTATGACCTTCTTAATTCATTTGATCCTTATTTGTTAATAATTCTCGATTTCCACATTTTATTTGCTTAACGGACGGCAGGCTTAAATTGTTATCTTTTCCTTCGTGAGCCTATAGTTGCTTCTAAATAATAACCTCCCACACAGCACCAAACATATCCTAAATTTATATTTCAGTCCGTAAGATATCTGGAATTTTTTCTCCATATCATTGGATATCTTTTCAACCTGATTATGATTTTTAAAATATATTCTGAGAGAGCTGTATATATGTTGAACCTTTATTTGAAATTTTGGTAGTTATTCTTGCTCATGTGTGTAGGTTTTTCCAACGGATATATTTTTCTTATACTCTCGCCTTGGATTTTTTCGTCGTATTACCGATATTTTTTTTGAAAAAACGACAAGCGAGATTCGAACCTATTACCCAAGCGAATCAAGCACTCTAACCACTGCACCATCACTGTTTCACAAAGTGTATCGAAAAAAAAGAAGTCTTGATAATGGCAGACGTTTTTTTTTCATTTTTATGCAAAATATTTTTTTTCTGGACTCAGTTTTTTCCTAAGTTACTGGTACAGTGATACTTCAGCAGTAGCTAGATAGAGATTGATCATAAACTTCAACAATTGTAAAAGAAAAATTCCCAGGTAAGGGGTTCGAACCGTGAACTTCTATTCTGCAGGTATGCTCTTTGACATGAAGCTATGAGACCGATGAATTCATCTAGAAAACGAACCTTTTATACAGTGACAAACTGAACCGAAGAATGAAAAACTCCTGTTGACTGTTGTGGCATACTAGCATTCATTCGAAATTATCCAAATTTTGTTTGGATGAGTTCACAATATAATTTCAAAAATACAATTTACATTCTATGAATACATGAAACAAGTTCAGCAATTTAATTACTCAATCTTACGTCAGTTCCCACAAAATAGTTGTATTTCTTGTGCATAGTCTTATTGGAAAGACTGTAAAAGCTGTGGTGCAGTAAAACCGAGAGTAAAACTTTAAATAGCAATATTATCATATTTTAGAGCAGTCACGGTAAATAACTTGATTCCGAATTGACAGGATGCCTGGCTACGAAAAACACAGCCTGGCCTCCAATTCATATGCCTTAGATAGGGCATATTCGCGTGGGCAGTTTTCTTATGGAGAAACCTACTACGCCACCTACATTTGAAATGCTGAAACCTCATCGGTTTCGGCAACCCGCAACCTACCTAATGAATTAATTGATTTTATGCTAAATTTGCATAAAATAACCTAACCTAACCTGACCTAACCTAACCTAACCTAAAGGTTATGCAATAGTGACCTACCCTAAGCCAAAAGTGGACGTAATTTTCACCTACTCGGGAAATCAAAGTAACCTACTCACGGCGCCTACCATTGGCTTAATAGTGACCTATCCGGGACATAATTAATAAATTATGTTAATTTTTATGTTAAACAGCTAAAAAACCAATAAGAATGCAGGAATACTCAAACCAATGAGAATCCAGCAAAAAAAAACCAATAAGGAAGCGCCTGGGATCGATCCCACCCACCCTCGGCACCCTTCCCGTAGCGCACCCTACCGCGCAATCCATTAGGCCACCCCGTCCCCTATCGAAGTGCTTTGCATCGGGAGCTATATCCACGGCTCCGCCGTGGATATTTCAGTGCGCAGTACGACTTGGCAACACTGTTAGGCCTATGCCAACGCGAACATGCCCTATCCTAGGCATATGAAATGGAGGCCATGTTGGAAAAACAAGATCCATGGTTGATGGTTCGACTCTCTTCCCATGCAATATTTTTTTCTTTTTAAAAATAATCCTTCATAAAAAGTCAGCTGTATTTAAGATCAGCTGATGCTGATCATCAAGCCCCCCTGCAGTCATAGCGTGGTTCTCCTCAGTTCCGTCTGCTGTTACTTATAGTCTTGTAGTCTGTACCTGTCCCGGAGAGCACGCAATATTGACACACATTTGCCCAATATTGTTTTTGACCAAAAATCGTAAAATGTAAAGTGTATATGGCTTGAGAATTTATACAGTGTTGTTATTCATACATTGCAATACCAATACAGAACAATATGGAGTAACTCTTACAAATAAAATAATTTGAAAGATAAGGAATTGAAAATTGGATATATTAAAATAAACTTTTCTAATAAGTTTATTGAAAATGTAACGGAAAAGTACTAAAATATTTTCTAGTTCACAGGATAAACTACTTTCCTAAAATTTCTGCCGTCTTACTAGGTAGCACGGCAAAAATAGCAACCCAATATGAATCCAATACTAGAATGCATGTCGGTCCACTCAAAAACCAACACTGGAAATGTAGTTTCATTCAATATTCAAAAGCCTTTATGATTATAATATAAGGGTTTGCAAATAAAAATAATAAGTGAAATGATCAATAACAAATGATAAAAAAAATTTCAATTTGCTCAGTAATAGGGTTTCAAAATTTGCCCAATAATGCAATAAGTTAAAAGAAAGTGAGGAAAATACTCTTCCAATTATTTGCTTCTTCTCCAATTAAAAAAAATCTCATATCGTCCTTTTTATGACAAGCTATTTTATACAGCCTGTAAGTTAACACTTTGCACGATTATAGTGCGTTAATGCTTGTTATTTCTTTATAATTTTCAATCGAAAAACATTCGCATCGAATTGCTTGGGTACGTGACTTTATATACCTCTTTAAGTAACACCCCATAAAAGGTACCTTTCGGATTAAAATACTTTACAACCATTTTATTAATAATTGAAATGTGCATTTTTATGCCATGTGACGGATTATCGGTCTATGCTGTCACTAATATGTCTTCAAATTAAAATGATCAATAAAATCATTAAATCACACATAGTTCTTCCTAATTTCCAAAAGGATGAATAAGATTCTAAGAATTTATAAGTCTTAGAATTTACCACGATTATAATATTCTAATACTAACATTATATCTACTAATATTAATGAATATGCATAAATAAGAGAACTGCTGATAGGCTATAGATAATCTAAAGTTACTTTTTTTTTATTGAATCTCAGTCATTTTCAGCGCCAATGAAAAATGTATCTCTATTTATGAGCCTCTTCCACATCACGCCACGGACTAGTGGTTAGAGCGCCCAGCTTCAAACTCAAGGTATAAGCATATTTACAAAGTTCTAAGGTTCTAATCTCTCTTCCAACAGAAAAATAAAATAGATGACAACAAACTCTCTACTCTACACTTAACGAGGTAATAATAAACATAAATTAATAAAAACATTACTTAATGAACAAATAACCATGCAAAGTAATTGTCTAGCAAAATATACGTGTCACCATGATGAATAAACGAAGGCAGCAGTAATCAATCTGAGAAGAAGGCTAATAGAAGAGGTTAAAGAAAATACAATATTTTAAAATTAATCTATTTTCATTATTGGTCCAATATTGAAATTCCAGTGTTGAAACAACAAAACCGTAACTACCATTTGCCATTAAGCATTTCACAAGTCATTTATATTATTGGTGAACGTTAATATTCTTACAACATC
Source organism: Chydorus sphaericus (assembly GCA_030141595.1). Lineage (NCBI taxonomy): Eukaryota > Metazoa > Arthropoda > Branchiopoda > Diplostraca > Chydoridae > Chydorus > Chydorus sphaericus. The sequence goes on along the minus strand of CM057934.1, from coordinate 2,531,743 downwards.
AGTTTTTGAATGTCGAGTCAAAATACATTTTAAATGTTGGTTTTTGAGTGGACCGACATGCATTGTAGTATTGGCTTTATATTGGTTTCGTATATTCTAACCTCGGAATGGTATATACGACCAATATGTCTGCAATATTGCGGTGCTGCCCGGGTGTACTGGAGGGTTGGTGTACGTGTCAAAGTTTCTGGCTGTCAAATTGTTTCAGCTCATTATCCCGGCTTTTATTATTACCTTACGTAAGTGTCGCCTACGTTACACACGTAATATTTTATTTACTTCATAGGTAGTAAGTACCCGGTAAAAATAATTGTGGCGTCATCTTACGTAATTAACTAGACCTTTATAACTTCATTTCAGGTAAGAAAGGTCCAGACGTCAAGCTGGTGTCAGACTGTCAGTTTAGTATTCAGGTAATAATGCTCGTCCATTCTTATTATTTAAATAGTTTTTATTAATATTTTTTTCTCTCAGGCCTCAGCTAATATCGGTCTTGCAGTTTTCTTCTAAGGTATCTGGTATTCATTTTTAGCCTTGAAATAAAATAATTTTTTTTTTTTTTTGCTTTCAGAAATGGTTTTCCTCTTAGCCGACTCATGTAGCCCTGGTAAGTCTTCAACTTATTTTGTCTAGATTTATTAAGAATATCATAGTTAGACTTAAGTATTCCCTATATTTCACTAATTCAGGTTACATGAACGCCGTGGGAGATGGGCCGGGCAATTTTCCATGTTCGCCCAGATGACCTTGAGTTTATTCGCCACAAGCATTAGGCGGATTTGCCGAGTTCCACGGAACTGAAAAAAAAACTTTCGCTTTGTGCTTAATTGTTATTACTTATTTAAATGTTTCTTTTTGTGTAATATTACGTGTAGATAGAATTTCAATACAAATGAATGAATTTTAATTATTGGATTAGTTATTAATAAATTATTATCCATTCAAAAAGGTCTAAAAGATAAATCAAGTATAGAATGCGGATATATCTTACATAGGCAAAACATATATTTAGGATAAAAAATTTGTACCCTGTTACTATTCTCTACATAAAATAGGTTGGATCAGGGTAAATAAATAGTAAAAGTTATGTATTTTTTTAAACTCGCTTAAAGGTGATTTTTGGGCGTGGACAAATGGCATTAATTTAGAACTTTTTAAGGCGACGGATTGGATATACCAGGGATATGTTTCTGGACTATCCTGGGATATCCAAAAACCATATGTTGGTGCTGTGTGGGCTTTGGAAATACTTTGAGCTGCGGGCCTGCGGCTTTATTCCCTTGAACTACGTCATCGTTATTTACATAAACTCGCGTAGTAATGAGGGGAAAACGAAAAAAAAAAGTTTACTACAGCATATCGTAGTTTGCCCCTAATAATACTTATTGATATCTAAATAGGCCATAGCCTAAAAAACTATGTAGCAATAGTTATTGGCCCATGCCTCACTATTAATCAGCTTTGCTTTTCTATCTATAAACTCATATGTGGGCCGAGTTTCGAAATCATCACTTGACATTTACATTTTTAAAAAGCAGCACTTATTGGCAAATCTATTTACCTGTCGTCGGATTTCAAAGCCAAAACAAAAGGGAAAATAAATAAAACCGAAAGGTCCACAACTGATAAAAATATATATGTATAAAATAATACGTAGTTATAGCTTGTAGTACACTTCTGCCCTATAAAACCCCGACCGACATCGACATTAGAGCAATAAGTCAGCAATCCAAGAATCGAAATGGCGAGCTATTACTTTCAATTTCTTACAGTTTTCATCATCTTTCTAGGAGGGATCCAAAAGGGCCTATTGGTACCATCACCAACAGGCAACAACAATGAACATCTTAGTCAGGTAAATAAATTTTATTGATTAAAAATCATATATCATGTATTGATTTAAATGTATTTATAAAATAGAAGTTTGATATCGGAGTCTTGCTAAATCGACTGGATCAACTGGAGGCCATAGTTGAGCAGCACGATGCCAAAGTGGAAGAGCATGAAGCCATGGTGAGTCTTGTAAACCAGCACGAGTTTAAAATAAACAGTCATGAGATTAAGATCAATAGCCAACAAGAAGAGATCAATCAGTTAAAGAGGAAATTAGAATTAGAAAAAAAGAGCAACCAATTAATCCAAGCCAGTTATGACGTAACCAACCGTGATTTCCTGCCTCGATCCTGTTTTGAGATAAAAGCCACAAATCCCAATGCCCAATCTGGAGTCTACTCCATCGATCCCGATGGTCAGATCGGTGCTGATCAACCTATCAATGTATACTGCAACATGACTACACGTAATATATAGATCCATTTATTGCTTTAATATTATATCATGTTATATGCTATAGAATTTTAATATCTAATATAAATTAAGCCACCTATTCATTACATGTTCATAGAGACTACATCTATCTATCACGATTCTGAGACCAAAACTGACGTCACAAGCTGTCCAGATCCAGGGTGTTACACCAAAGCCATCAACTATGCAGCAACTATGAGGCAGATGATAAATTTGGCCGACATCTCTGCCTCTTGTGCCCAATATATTAGAGTAAGTACGTATGACACACGTACGACAATGGGAAATGAAGCAATAATATCTTTAAAATTTTATCATTTCTACTATTATTTCAGTTTGATTCGCTTTCGGTTCCTCTTGAGTATAACAGCACCCAGTTTGGTTACTGGAATGATCGGAACGGAGGGAAGCAGATCTTCTGGGCGGGTCCGGCAACGAGTCAGCACACCTGCCAGTGCGGAATTATGAACAACTGCGTCGAAAGGAATTTTAAATGCAACGCCGATTCCCTGGCTCCGATTGAGCTTTTCGATGAAGGTAAATATATTAAATTCAAAGAAGACGAAGTTTTATAATTCAAAACGTTTCGTTTTTAAAATGAAAAATTGAAAGATAACTCCCTTTTTTGATTAAAATTTTTAGAAATATTTTTAATAATTTGATTCTTAGATTGAGAAAATTGAAAATTTTTCTAAAAAATTGCGGATTCTGATAAAGTGGTTAAAGAGTATATATTAATTACTTATTGTGCTGGATAAAAAATTACTTACACGATTAAATATTTCGTTATTTGATCTTGTAAAACATTTTTGAAGAATTTAAGATAATGACCACTGTAAAAAAATACATTTCATAGTAGCTAGATACTTTTTGGGCACGTAAAATCGAAAATTGTAGTTCTATCTAATGGCTAATTTGCATTGAAATCTATATTTTAAAAACAATATTTCATAGAGTTTAAAAGATTTGTAATTGAATTTTTTATAATATATTTTTTTAAACGTAATTTTTCAATTTGAGTATTAGCTTGATTCTTTGTTTTATCTTCTTTGAAAATAAACGTGGTTAAAGGACATAAGTTTTTATTAAAACTATTTTTAGACGTTTATTTAAAATATTCAAATTATGTAAAAAATACAAATTAGTTTAACGATTTATCTATTTGAAAGAATTTTAGTTTTGTTTATTATTATTTTTAAATAAATACAATCGAAAAACATAGTTATAAACATAATTTTTAACACACTATATAGATATGATTAATAATTAATAACACTCTCGTTATCACTATATATAAAGGCTTCATTACTGCGACCGAGTTGCTACCTGTTACAAGGCTCAGTTTCGGTCGGACGAGTTTGACTGGAGTAAAAGCGAGCTATACTTTAGGCCGCTTCGAGTGCACCGGACAAGCGGCCAGCTCATCCAAACCGACCAATTGTCAAGATTTGTTCAAAATGGGTCACACCCTCAGCGGGTTCTATGATGTCAAGGGCAGTAACAACCAAATAGCGTCAACGTACTGCGATTTTTCGAAATCATCCACTGACCCCGGCTACGAGACTCGATACGGCTTTGTTGATGTTAAATCTAGCCCCGTTCATTTCTTCGTTACTCGTATTACAAGTTGGAATACAACTGGAACGATGCAGTTCGAAAAGGAATATCTTAACTTGGGCGGCGGGATGAATTTGACAAGCGGAGTCTTCACGGCACCCAAAGCAGGAACCTATGCCTTCACTTTCAATGGAATAGGTTCTGCATCAAGTTCCGGTTATGCTGGCTGGGGTGTTGTACGGTTAACACGGAACGGCGTAGAAGTTGCATCAGGTTATTCTTACATCGGAGGCGCGACATCAGGTACGGCAGCTACTCTGTCCGTTCACGCACGTCTGAAACTGAACAAGGGGGATACAATCACGATGCTTCACGATAAAGGGACGATTATTTCTGGTGCTGGCAGTGACACTCACTTCACTGGCTCTTTGTTGGAAGAAGACCTTGTAATTTCCTGATTGTAATCCCCTCCATTTCTATTTGCCATTTCATGGTCGAAAATACAAAAGTTGTAATTAGTCATGATGCTATTTGGCTGGAAAACTCTTCATTTTGCGTTTCACGATAAGTTATTTCTTGTGACTGTGATTCTCGATAGTACTTTTATTGTTTTCATTTGCCCAGCTCCTGCCGAAATTGCTAAACGTTATAAGTGAGTCAGATTTTTATTTGGATCTTCGAGGCCGTCCAAAATGCCTCCTAGTCCGAACCTTTCTGATATGGTTTCTCATGAATAGTCTCCGAATAAAACAAATGGCTAAAATTTACCACCAGCTTGTAGTCGATGCTCTTGATCCCTCCGTAGAATACCAAACACCTCCCCCTCCCCCCCCCCTCGACGTTTCAGGCCATATCGGACCAATCGTGACGCACCGTTGACTCCGATTACAATTACCTCTACGACCAAATAGTTTTAGTAGTTAGGGTTATAGCCCCTCTTCTTCTATACCAATAATACTACAACTCTACAATATGCCCCATACCGACATATACCAACACCGACAACCATTAGCACCAATAAACATGTCAATACATAACAATTTATAAAAATGAACCAACGGAGACGCTGTAAATTAAAGGCTTCATTACACATATTCGTTGGGGCCAGAAGGCCAGATGATAAGTTTTCATATAAGCGATAATGAAAACGAAAATACGCGTGTCAATTATTATTATCTAGGGGTTCTGGTCCAAGGTAAAACCGGTGGTTCTTGAAGTGCAGTAAATGCACCATGATCATCCTATGTATATTTATTGGCGCTATTTTCAACCATCAAGAGGCTCATCCAACGAGTATATTCATGATCACGTTTCCTATAATTGATTTTTGCATATTAGTAAAAATTTAAAACAGTTCAACTACGTTATACATGACTTATTAACTTCGTCCGGCCGCCTCATTTGATGGAGTATTTAACATAGTATACCCTTTGGTGATGCGATATGACCCAGATAAAAATCGCTATAAATATATGCACCAAATCATTTAGATGTATAGATTCCTGTTGTTGGTCTATCGTGGAAACAAGAGGAAATATTGATGGCCATGTTGTTACTTCATTGGTGATCGTGTTTCCCCATACTGATGGGCACTATATGAATTAACCCACCTGTTAAGGTGACAAATCAATCAAATATAAGGTTTTCTTCTTTCGTTGGAAAACATGAATCAATTGTTAAACGAATCCCTATAGAGTATAGAGCTATAGACCCTAGTGCGTTGTCTTCGATTTCTGAACCTCATTTCACGCAAAAAACAAACGATTTTTTATGGAACACAAAAATGCATTTTAGTATTATTTTACTCGGTTTAATTTAATTAATCACCAATTATCACCAAATCAGGGGTTCTGTGCTAATTCAAATTTAATATAAATTATGGGGTTTTGAATTTATCTAGGATGAAGCGTAATCTCCTTGTCGTTTCTTAATTGCCATGTATCGCCTGTATGTATCGTCATAATACATAATGGGATAAAACATTTTCAATTTGAAAATAGCAAGCACCCCAACAATGCGTTGTATGCCACTTCTATTATATTTCCTTTAATACAATTTGTCGACGGTACCTTCACCATCAGTCTCTGCCTGATGAATTAGAACTTATATTTTCTGTCCTTATTATTATTATTTTTCACAAAAACCAACTGATTTTTCGATTTCCACATTTTACTTGCTTCACATACAGTAAGCTATAAAATGTTTATCTTATTTTTTAAAAATGTCAGTCGATGTGTTGGCTTAGAAAAAAAAACAAAATTTTTTTTTTATCAGGCCGAGCTGAAATTTTGCCTTTTATAACTATTTCATTATTTATATTAACTCACAAATTGATGAAAAATACCGAAGGTATCCATTAGTATAAAATATTGTATAGTTGTACATCTTCTATCCTCTTATCTAAATAGACCGTAACCTAAAAAAAAATATGGAGCAATTTTTATTGCGGCTCCCCTAGCACGGGTTTTGCGTATGAAATCCGGTTATTATCCGGTATTTCTAACCAGTTTATCGCTAAAGACGGTATGAATTCGCGTTTAAAACCGGTTTTAAACGGCTTCACTACAGATTTTTAGCGTTTATCGACCGTCGGGTGTACCCAATTTTAACGCGTATGTATTTGACCACTCTGAAATAGAGTTTGCCGGTAAATTTCCGGTTTTATCTACCCTTTCGTGACATGGTTTTTATAACTCCAAATATCCCCAGTTAAATTAGGTGTAAAAAACCCAACCATATAAAAACGCTAAACTCGTACTAGGGTCCAGTCCAATCACACATCACCTATGGTTTTCTGTTTGCATAAAGTATAAACTTAATCGTCCGAGTTTCAAAATTCTTATTTGTATAAATGAAATAAAGCAGCGCTTATCACTTCACAAAATTACCTTTCGTCGTTCTGATTTCAAAGGTGGATCAACGACTATAGAAGGGAAAACATATTTAGTTCAAAAACTGGTAAAAGCCAAAAGAAAGTTAAGACTTATTGTCAAGCCTATACTCGGGTCCTATAAAACCCGTACCTAGGCTGGCATTGAGCTAAGTTTGCAGTTTTGCTGTACATCCCATATATAGCATCAAAATGATGGGTTACTTCTTTCAATGTCTATTACCTTTCATCATCTTTCTGGGAGGGATCCAAGAGGCTCTGTTGGTACAATCACCATCAGGCAATACCAATGGACTTCTTGACCAAGTATACTATTGAAATAATTCTTTTAAATACTTAAATTATCCACAAATTTATTATTAAATGAATTATATTTTAGATGCCCGATATCGGCGTCTTGCTCAATCGACTGAATCAACTGGAGGCCAAAGTGGTTGAACATGAAGAAATGGTGAGTCTCGTAAACGAACATGAGCTGAAGATCGAACGATCGAACAGTCAGCAAGAAGAGATCAATCAGTTGAAGAAGAAGGTCTCAGACTTGGAAGAGAAAAACCACCAATTGGCCCTATTGGGCGACGTTGCTAGGAAGAGTGATGTAACCGGACGCGATTTCTTGCCTCAGTCCTGCTTTGAGTTGAAAGCTACGAATCCCAGTGCACAATCTGGAAACTACTCTATCGATCCCGATGGTCAAATCGGTGCTGATCAACCTATTCAAGCCTACTGTGACATGGCAACACGTAACACTCTCCTTATTATAACTTAAATATCTAATATTAAACCGCATCCATTCATTATATATGTGAATAGTGACCACGTTTATCTATCACGACACTGAGGCAAAAACTGACGTTCCAAGTTGTCCGGATCCAGGCTGCTACACTAAGGCGATCACCTATGCAGCCACCATAAGGCAGATGTTAAATTTAGCAGACATCTCAGCTTCCTGCCAACAGTATATCCGAGTAAGTATACTAATAACGATTTGATTTGGGGGCAGAATGCAGATTATATTAAAAATATAATGGTTTGTATTATAATTGTCAGTTTGATTCACTTTCGGTTCCTCTCGAGTACAACCTGACTCAGTTTGGTTACTGGAACGACCGGAACGGTGGGAAGCAGATTTTCTGGGCTGGTCCTGCAATGAGTCAGCACACCTGTCAGTGTGGTCTTATGAATAACTGCGTCGAAAGGAATTTTAAATGCAACGCCGACTCCCTGGCTCCAATTGAGCTGGTCGATGAGGGTAATAAAATATGACTGTAGGCCTATTATTGATGTTAACCCTAATATTTTAAACATGGTGAAATTATTCACCCTGTGTTTTATGGCAATATTTAAATGTTTACATGCGAGAAAATCTTAAGTAAAATTAATTATGAAAAGAATAGAAAAAAGAAGAATGTTTATTTTTGATGGTTAATTTGTTTAGGCTTCATTACCGCCACTGAGCTGCTACCTGTAACAAGACTAAGTTTCGGTCGGACGAGTTTGACGGGTGTGAAGGCGAGCTACACTTTGGGTCGGTTCGAGTGCGCCGGACAGGCGGCCATCTCATCAAAACCGACCAACTGTCAAGATTTGTTCAGAATTGGCCACACTCTGAGTGGGTTCTACGATGTTAATGGTGGGAATAATCAGATAACGTCGACTTACTGTGACTTCAGCAAGTCTTCCAAAACCTTCAAAGGACTTCGCCCAAAGACACGTATTGCGATTTTTCTAAAGCACCCACTGAAAATGGCTACGAGACTCGATACGGCTTTGTTGATGTTAAATCTTCCACCGTCCATTTCTTCGTCACTCGTATTTCTGATTGGAGCACAGTTGGCACAATGCCATTTGAAAAAGAATATTTGAATTTTGGCGGTGGGATGAATATAACGAGCGGAGTCTTCACGGCACCCAAGGCAGGAATCTACGCCTTCTCTTTCGCAGGATTGTGTGCTGGTTACGCTGGGAATGCCCTAGTATACTTACAAAGGAACGGCGCGGACGTTGCAGCAGGCTATTCTTACATCGAAGGCGCAACATCAAATACAGCTTCAACTGTTTCTGTTCACGGTACTTTTAAACTGAACAAGGGGGATACAATCACGATACGGCACGTAAGAGGGACGTTCATTTCTGGGGGTGACAGTGCCACCCAATTCACAGGTTCTTTACTAGAAGAGGAGCTCGTCATTTCATAATTTTTTTCGACTTTTTTCATTTATGCGTTGAAATTTTGAGTTTGAAAATATAAATGTGGTGATTGGTTAACTTTTAAATGGCGTTTCTCTTATAATAAGTAAAAAAAACCAAATTATCGATTCTAATCCGTTACTATAGGTCTGTTACTAGAAGGGGAGTTCGTAATTTCATAATTTTAATTCATTCACTTGAATTTATACGCACTGAAATTCGAGTTAGAAAATATACATGTGGTGATATGGTTATTTATATATATAGATATATAGATTTTTTAAAGTTTATTTTTCCTGGTAACTTTTTCAATAAACACAATTTCATAGAGTAGAAAAGGGTAATAGGAGTAAAAACTTGAAATAAGGAAACCACCTTGATAATTGATATGTATAAAAACACATAAATAAAACAATAAAATGTTATAAACTCGAGTCTCGAGTCGTTTATGTCTCAAGCCGTTTATGTCTCAAGCCATGGCACGTTAGAATAAGAAAAAAGAAAACATTCTAAAACTAATAATACAAAAGTTAGTAATGAACTAGAAAAACAACTCTTGGTCCCATTTTTCTATTCCATCGTCTTTTGAAAAAATAAATCAATAGCAAGTCATGATCTGTTCTTCAGTTTTAACATTTTATTTGCTGCTCCTGCAGATAGAAACTATTATCTTATGTTTTTGCTTAAAAAAAATACCCTTGTGAAATAAGCCGAGTTTGCTTTATCACCTTGAACTATATTGTTATTTACATAAAGTCACAGAGTATGAAAAACAGTGAAGTTGACCATTAGTGCCGCCTGAGCTGCTGATATACCTTATCGAAATGGCTTATATAGCCTAAAAAAATATGTGGCATGGAACCATAATTATTGCCTCATCTCAAATCATAAATGTCCTTTGATCTTCTGTTTGGACCCAGTTTCGAAATTATCATCTGAATAAATAAGTAAACGAAAGCGCTTATTGGTTCACATATTTACCTTAAGTCGGATCAATAACGACAGCAAAGGGGGGAATAAATATTAATATTAAAGTTCAAAACCGATAAAAACTAAAAGAAAATTACGACATGCCAATACTCTGACCTTATAAAAACCCCCACACAGGCTGGCATAGAATCAAGTCGAAAGTATAGTTGTAGCTATATCCCATAGCATCGAAATGGCGAGTTTCAATTTTCAATTTCTTACAGTTTTCATCGTCTTTATAGCGGGGATCCAAGAAGGTCTTCTGGCTCCATCGCCATCAGGCAGCAACAATAAAGAAAATCTTAACAAAGTAGAGTACTCAAATGTTATGGTTAATATTTAAAACCGTCTTTTATGTATTGATTTTCATTATGTTAAATAATATAGATGTTTGATATTGACGTTTTGCCCAATCGACTTGAACAACTGGAGGCTAAAGTGGCGGGGCACGAAGACATGCTGGTAAGTCTCGTTAACCAGCACGAGCTAAAGATTGTTGATCAATCGAAGAAGACATATGCAGAATTAATAGAAGATCATAAGAAAATGCAATTAATTCAAGTCGGTAATGACGTAAATATTCGTGATTTCATGCCCCGATCCTGCTTCGAGATAAAAGCTGCGTATCCTACTGCCCAATCTGGGCTATATTCTATCGACCCTGATGGTCAGATCGATGCTGAACCACCCATCCTAGTCTACTGTGACATGACCACACGTATATAAATATATCTATTATATAAATAATTCATTGATTAAACATCATTAATATAGAGACAACTTCTATATTTCATGACACTGAGGACAAAACTGACATCCCAAGCTGTCCGGATCCTGGGTGTAAAGCAATCACTTATAATGCAACCATGCGCCAACTGTTGGATTTGGCCGACATCTCTGCCTCTTGCCAACAGTATTTCAGAGTAAATATAACAAGAATTTTAAAATGATGCAGTAATAATGGGCTTATTATTTAGTATGACTCGTTGGGGGCTCCGCTAGAGTACAATAACACGCAGCACGGTTATTGGAACGATCGGAACGGTGGGAAGCAGAGTTTCTGCGTCCATATGAATCTTGAATGCAACTCTCTGCGGCCTCCGATTGAGATTTTCGACGAAGGTAATTAGTTGCAATTATTCACAACACGATGCACGTTCAACAGATTAAAATCGAGAATTGTATCTATAAAAATTGGCAGGTTTTCAAATTAAGAAAATGAAAAAAAATCTTAAAATTGGTTAATCTAAGAATTTCGTTTTTTAACGGTTTTTAATAGTTTAATGGTTTAAATTTCATGCAGTAAATGAGTCAAATATTAAAGGAACCTTATATTTCGTTGTAGCATGAATTACGTTAAACCTTAAAAATAAATTAAAAGTACTTTTTGAATTTTGGGGCTAATTTTTTAAAAGATAAAACATAAACTTTCACGTTCATACACGTAGTTCTGTCTCCTGTGGTTTATACTTTATTCCCCTTTGAAATTAATTGTGCTAACTGAGTTTGTAGACTAATTGCTACTAGGTAAAATGTATCGTTTTTATTTAAGTTAAAACTTTGTAAACAGTATAAAAATATGATTTTAAAAAAGGTTTTATTACTGCGACCGAGTTGTTACCTGTTACGAGGTTCAATTTTGGGGGGGTTTCTTTTTCTAATACGAGGGCGAGCTACACTTTGGGCCGCTTCGAGTGCACCGGACAAGCGACTATCCCATTCAAGCCATCGAAGTGAATTCTTATGAGAAATTTAATTTTAAAATGAGCACTGATCAGTTAATTATTGCGAGCCAGCAGAGTTTTTTGAGCGAAGCGAAAAAAACGAAGCGTAGGCGGAGCTGATAAGTCGTGTGAGAGCGTGAATAAAGATTTTACCTAGGGACTGTTATTTTTTGAGATGGTTTCTGTTTGTGGGCAGGTATTTGTCACTCACCCAAAATATATGTTTTCCTAGGGACTATTTTTTTTTGGTAAAGTTTCTTTTTGTGGGCATGTATTTGTCACTCACACAAAATATATTTTTGCCTAGGGACTATTATTTTTTTGGATGGTTTCTGTTTGTGGGCATGTATTTGTCAGTTACACAAAATATATGTTTGCCTAGGGACTATTATTTTTTGGGGTGGTTTCTTTTTGTGGGCATGTATTTGTCAGTCACAACAAAATGCTTGCCTAGAGGCTATTATTTTTTTGATGGTTTCTTTTTGTGGGCATGTTTTTGTCACTCGAGTCATGACTCACCCAAACGTATGTCAGTACATCAGTACACATGCCCAGGAGCTACTTTTATTGTGATGGTTTCTTTTTGTGTGCATGTTTTTGTCAATCACTCCAACATATGTAAGTATTTGTCAGTTTGTAACTTCGATGTAATTCTGCATAGGGACTACTTTTTTGGCTGATGGTTTCCATTAGTGTGTATCGTTTTGTAAGTCACGCATTACTGCTTTTACTTAATAGCGGGTTTGTACAACTGTTTGTAACTTTGTTATACATTACCACGTTGACTTAAAACCACGTATAACAAAAGGGAGGCTGGTAGCATATATGCATTTAAGCTTAGATAGCTTTGATTGCAATCATTACTGATATTCAATCAATTATGGAAAGATACTTTGAGGTTTCAAGCCATTATCTTTGTGACCTTTTGGCATAATACAGCTATGATGGATTACGATATCATAAAGGCGAGCTGAAAGCTCTGCTTTACTATCTTATATATATATATATATATTATTAGCTAAATAAATTTCTCTTTTATTATATATTTCTTTGTAGTTTTAACAGTCAGCTTATGCACAAAGTATATTAAGTCATTGCTCGGGAAATTTCTTGTTTAAAAATAAAATGAGGTAAATACATATTTGTTTTGTAATAGGTATGCATTTTTAACAAAATTAATTTATAGATAACTAGCTGGCCCTTGCTTCGGCTTTGCTCGAAATAAATTTTTTATTTGTTGGGTTTATATGTTCATATACAGTAGTGTATTTATCCAAATATGGTAACTAAACTTGGTCTTTTTTTCTATTATTATCCGTTCTCCGTTTACCTGTAACCATTTTACTTCTTTATTGTGCCCATTCTATTTTTTTTTGCACAAATTAATTAGGGGCTTTTAAATAAAGTTTCTTCGCATCACATTAAAGTAGTTGGAAGTTAGGTTTCATTTTCAATTTCTTATATATGCAAGTTAATTAACAGGTTAGAATCGTGGCGTATGTTCTTTAAGTAATAAAACTACATTTGCAAGTTAAAAGATTAACGGCATTCTCTAAGACCCCCTTCCAAAATTTGGACCAATCAGGGAATTTATTGAAACAGAACCTGCTTTTTTTGTTCTATAGATAGAAATAAAATAGTTTCTGCATCCATCAATTCGCCAATTTTTAATTTACTTAAATTGGTTTATTCATAGAGATTTCTACATTTTTATTTTCTTGTGGCGATTTTGGTATTTGGTAACGTAATACCAGTGGTTCGTGTGCAGTAAATGCGGTATATCATATTCATTCCATAATATATGGACGATGTATCGTCGTCATCTCGTATTAATATGCAATCGGATATGGTTAACCTTCAGCTGCACAATGTAATATTCCACCAAAATAATACGTTACTGTTTCATAAACGCTACAGAAAATGGTAACAATATTTCATCATCTTAAAAATTGTAATCTTTTTTTTTTTAAGTAAATATATATTAGTCGACCGCGATGCTTCTAACTAACAAGCTTTGATAACAGGTAGAGCTATCAACAAACACAAATTATTTTTATTTTTTAATTAGCAGAATTTCCATTTTATGTTTCCTTTTTATTTTAACAGCATCAGTATATGCAAATTATGCATTACACCAGGAGAGGGGGGGGGGGTCTATGCTGATACCAATTTAATTCAATTCGTGGGTTTTGGGTTTTCTCTTGGAAAAGGCACATAACATTTATAATTACAATGTATCGCCTGTGTTTAATTATACATTATAATTGTATTGGAATTTTTCCTTTTTAACCAAGCGAGCAGGTCCTATTATTTTGCCATCAATATGTAAATGCTGATTTATACATTGATTTTAAGGATATAGCAAGTGTGAATTTAGCTTAACGAATCAAATTGAAAATCTTAAAAAAAAAATCAACCTCGAAGGTATCTATAGGAACGGGATCTTGTTACCAGGTAAAAAATACGTCGACAAAATGTAATGCATAGTTTTATGACACATTCAATTTTTGTCACCATATTTGTCTGTGTGCATTCCATTGGTCCAAAATATTTTTTAAGTGCTGGATAACCATAACATACATTAGGCCTATGTTGTTTGTATTTTATTTTCTATCATAAAGAAACATCTCTAAAGAAAAGAAAAAAAAAACTTCCTCATCGCCAAAAATTTGCATAATTTTGTAAAGGCATGTTTTAAAATATTATTATGATTACCTTAATAAATATTCATTAAATCAATTTATTGTGAATCTTTTCCTTTTATTTCATTTATTTGATAATTTACTTTTAACGACTGCAATTTTGCAATATTCTACGAATATAATACGGATAGTGGCTTTTACTTAGATATTAGTGGATTGCACACTAAATAAATAGACTTAACCGTGACAAACTGTAATATAAAACGTTCAATAATGCATTACTCCTCTTCTTGATCAACGCTCTGTTTTTGTGTTTCTAAAAGTCCAAGTCTAAAATATTATTTAATTGAATTCATTGTAAAGAAAAAAATTTGGAGCAGATAAAAAGTAAACCGAATCGTCAATTTTGATCGTTGTAATTACTTCTTTTGAGAAAGTTTCAAAGAGAGTGTAAGCTTATAAATTTTAAATAGATTACTCGCTTTATCATCAAATATAATTGTTTGTTTTTCCAAATTGGTGTATACCTTTGAACGTTGAACTGGAGCCGGTATAAGCATTCCAAAGTAATCAAAAATGATGGGAAACGTGAAATCAACGGCTTCGTGTTTATCGGGGACTTGCCAAGTCTGGGCAAATGACACGCATATATCAATTTCCTATCGCAAAGAATACAGCAATTGCTATATATAAATGTAAATATATATTTGAAATTCGCGCGTTGTTATGAACCTCTCGAACTAATTCACCTATGCAACCATTCCACGAACCGTTTGCTGTCTTTAAACCAATAGCGACCACATCCGGAGGTTTGTGAGTCATAAATCTACCAATATAGTTATAATTTATATTTTTCTTGTAAATTATATACACAAATCAATCATTTAAACAATTACGTGAAGTTTAGTACACTGGCTAGTAATTCAACCACTTCTTCTTCAAAAACTCCAGTACCATAAAGCATTAAAGATGTATCTCCAGCCAATGGAGCCTTTATTTTAAGTAATCGTAACGAAGTTTATGCTAGGTTAGAAATATTTCCGGATAACATACCAAATAGGAGGAAATACGAAGCGGGCCGTCAATAGTATTCTCATTATTAACTTTAGTCGGTGACGAAATAGCTCCGACAAAAGTGTTTGGTAAGGACGTTACGTAAAGTCCTAACAGGAGAAGAAGAATATCGCCCATCTTTCTCTGACTGCTCCAAAACGGCAACTAATACAACTGTACGTGCTGACAAAATGGGCTAAATAGGCTTTTCTATTATTTAAAAACGAAAGTTAATCAGTACTTGGGTTGGGCTCTGATCCGATGCCGTACCAATCGAATAAATTAGATTTCTATCGAAGGGTTATCGAATCGAGAATATATTAGTTGGGCGTTGCTAAGACAGCAGTCTGGAAATCAGTTATAATTATACAAATGCAATTATGATTGATTGGTATATAAGCACAGTATTGGCAAAACATACGGCGTTTTCTTTTCCTTAGTAAGAAACACCTTCGTTTTCATTCGTTTTCGTTAAACTGCACAGCACTACATTCTCATAACAATATACTGCGCTACATTTGTATAAGATTTTCATTATATTTATTGTTTTGTTGGTTTGTTTTTCATTTGAATAATATAGGGCAAACCTTGCTCATTGAATGTAATATGGATATAGCGTCAATCAATTTCAACGATCTGCATGTTAAGGATCTGTTTTGCTAATCTTTACTTACGCCCGTCAATCATAATTGTATCTTAATAATTAAAATTCAATTTTAGGACTGCGCTGCGAAGATGCCGTGCTTCTAATTTATTCTAGATTGAAGGCTTTGTTTTTGATTCAAATCGGTTTTAATCGATATGGAATTGGATCGGAGCCCAACGCCTCGACCCCAAGTACTAATAAATTTTTTTTTTTGAACTATAGAGAGCCTATTAAGCCAATTTTTTTCAGCACGAAAAGTTTCACCACACAATCAGTTCACTTTAACCCTGACATAGTAAAATGTATTTTACTACTTAAGGCTTTACTGGATTTAAATGTGGCGCCTATTATGGCGCTATTAGCCCTCTGCTTTCTCGCAAACCATAAGATGTTTCCATTTTTTGTTTAGTTTGAGTTCACTTTTTTTACACATTTGGACATTTTACACATTTTTTTTACACATTTGGATTTTGATTGCCTGTAATATTTCAACCGTTTTTTTTTTCCTAAAAACAGAACCAAAGTAACAGCTATGGATACAGGCCGAGCTGTCTTTATGCCCTTTACAACTATAACCGATATTTACACAAATTCACAGGGTAATGAAAAACACCGAAGGTTTCCATAAGTATATAAGCCATACCTCGTGTATCCTCTTATCTAAATAGATCATAACCTTAAAAAATGTAAAACAAGTTTTATTGGTGCTCATGCCCAATCATGAAGGTTTTTTTGTTGTTTTTTTTTTTATGTTTTGATGGTATCATCTTAAGGTACGAGTCTCGAAATTATATTTTTTTAAAACCTTGTTGGTTTATCGATTTACTTGCCGTCTGATAACAAAGCCCGATGAAACACTGCAATGACCAGATAAATAAAAGTCTGAAACTGATAAAAACCAAAATATACTATATGCTTGTACTCTGGTCCTATAAAACCCCACCCAGACTGACATTGACATTGAATTAAATCGACAGTAGTTATAGCTCCATTAGCAACAAAATGGCGAGTTTTTATATTCAGTTTCTGACAGCTTGTATCATCTTTCTAGGAGTGATCCAAGAGGGTCTTTTGGTCCCATCGCCAAAAGGCAATAACAATAATGAACATCTTAACCAGGTATACTTATGCTTTAAAATAATCTTTAATGAACTGATTTACAAATGAATTATGTTTTAGATGTTTGATGTTGGCGTCTTGCTCAATCGATTGAACGAACTGGAGGCCAAAGTACATCACTACGAGGCCAAAGTTGATCACTGCGAAGCAAAGTTGGCCGAACACGAAGACATAGTAAATCTCGTGAACCAGCACGAGCTGAAGATCAAAAGTCATGAGAAGAAAATCAACGGCCAACAAGAAGAGATCGATCAGTTAAAGACGAAATTAGAATTAGAAAAAAAGAAAAACCAATTAATCCAAGCCGGCGATGACGTAACCAGTCGTGATTTCCTTCCTCGATCCTGTTTTGAGATAAAAGCAACGAATCCCAACGCTCAATCTGGAGTCTACTCCATCGATCCCGATGGTCAGATCGGTGCTGATCAACCCATCAATGTGTACTGTGACATGACAACACGTAATATTTATATCCGTTTATTGTTGAAAAATGTTAAATCGTGTTTTATGCTATATCATTTCAATACTTAATATTAATCCGCACTTTTATTACATGTCTATAGTGACCACTTCTATCTACCACGATTCCGAGACCAAAACGGAGGTCCCAAGTTGTCCTGATCCAGGATGTTACACCAAAGCAATCACCTATTCTGCAACAATGAGGCAGATGATGAATTTGGCCGACATCTCTGCTTCTTGTAAACAATATATCAGAGTAAGGATATATTATTTAAATTTTAGAATGAAGCAGAATGTGAATAATTTGATCATTTCTAATAACCATTCCAGTTTGATTCGCTTTCGGTTCCTCTCGAGTACAACCTGACGCAGTTTGGTTACTGGAACGATCGTAATGGTGGAAAACAGATCTTCTGGGCGGGTCCTGCAACCAGTCAGCACACCTGTCAGTGTGGTATTATGAACAACTGCGTCGAAAGAAACTTTAAATGCAACGCCGACTCTTTGGCTCCGATTGAGCTCTTCGATGAAGGTAAATAGGTTATGTTAACGGAAACGATCTGTTTAATATTTTATAGCTAAGATAGGCCTACAGTGCCAGATCGGTTATACGGTCATATAGTGCGCGACTGTACTGTATTGAAGGACTCTTTCTTTATTTGATTTTCAAAGTGAGGAAATAGAAAAATCTGCTCAACATTTTTGAAGTATTTTTAGTTCAGATTTTATCAGTATTCAGTTAAACGCTTTGGTTTGTTTAATTTTTAAAATTATATGATGAAAAAGTACACAACAACTTAATTAAAGGCTTTATTATCGATGTTAAATTGTTTAGAATGAATCTAACGATTTTTTTCGTAAAGAATCTTAAGTTTAAATAACTTAATGTAATAATAAATAGATAAAATACCTACATATATTTAATAATGGACACTGTCATTAACACAATGTTTAGGTTTCATTTCCGCGACCGAGTTGCTACCTGTAACGAGGCTCAGTTTCGGTCGAACGAGCTTGACTGGAGTGAAAGCGAGCTACACTTTAGGTCGTTTCGAATGCACAGGACAAGCGCCCATCTCATCCAAACCGACCAATTGTCAGGATTTGTTCAAAATCGGCCACACTCTCAGCGGTTTTTACGATGTCAAGAGCAGTAGCACCCAAATTGCGTCAACCTACTGTGATTTCTCGAAATCATCCACTGACCCCGGCTATGAAACTCGATACGGCTTTGTTGATGTTAAATCTAGCCCCGTACATTTCTTCGTAACTCGTACTACAAGTTGGAGTACACCCGGCACGATGCCGTTTGAAAAGGAGTATCTAAACCTGGGCGGTGGGATGAATTTGGCGAGTGGAGTCTTCACGGCACCCAAACCTGGAATCTACGCCTTTACTTTCGTGGGATCAGGTTATGGAATCGTATCCAGTTATTCTGGATATGGCTACGTATACTTACAACGGAACGGCGCGGACGTTGCAGTAGGTTATGCTAAAATCAACAGTGCAACATCAGATACAGTTGTAACTATTTCCGTTCAAGGGACTTTGAAACTGAACAAGGGGGATACAATCACGATCCGCCACGTAGAAGGGACGATGGTTTCTAATGGTAGCATTTTTACTCGATTCACTGGATCATTATTGGAAGAAGACCTCGTCATTTCCTAATTATAATCCCTTAATTTCCATTGATCTATTCAATTTGTATATTCATGTTTGAATACAATACACCTGGGTTGATTGGTGAAATTTTTATTTTATTTTATTTTTCAATGAGCTTTACAATTTAAATCATTCAAATTCTCGATAGTAAATTAATAATCGTGTTGGTCATAAAAATTGTTTTCATTACAATTTCCGAACTAACAACCGTTTATTTTTTTCTCCTTCTCACATCAATTTATTTATATAGATTTCTTTATGTTATTTTCCATCTCTAATTAATTTGGTAAAAATTAAATATAATTTATTTTTAATATTTTTATTCGTTCTGCTGTTCCTTGTCAATCATCTGCTGAGTATAAAGTTTCGCAACTCCCGCTCCAGCTTTGGTTCTTCTCACCGAGCTTCTCACAAATTCTCTCTAACTATGCTATTTTATATAGATGACTATTATTTTTTAAAAAGCATTTCAAGATCGTGAGCCTTCAAATTTACCATCAATAATATAATGAACTCGACTGATCCTCATATTCGTCTATTTTCTCAGCAACTTATTCCCACAAGCAATATTACGTACATGTTCTCTCTGTTAGATTCGGGGGAATGGGCTATACCTTCTTCGATCGACCGCCTTCTTTACGAAGCAGTTTTGCGATATCCAGACAATAAGCACGAAAATCCTCCGTGCTACTTAATGGAGGAATGTATTTTGCCAACTCGATCGTTTAACAATAATCGGGATTCCTACTTTGAACATGGAATACTGTCTTGCTTATACATCACAGGCAATTTGTTAAATGTTTCTCAACCAAGAGGGATCAATTCGATGAAAAAATAGATTGTTTATGGTTGCCTGGGTTTTTTGCTGCCGCCATATTATCTTCAGCTTACTGTTCGGGTCTCATTTCGTTGCTCACAGAACCATCGTCTATGGCATGCCGTTGAACACCACTTTAATCATTAACCGAAGTTTTTTAATCAATCAATTAACTTATCAACTAAACGTATAACTATAGCACGAATTAAACAATTTAAAGAACTAATTAACTCCGATAAACCGATATAATAAACAGGAAATTTATTTAATAAATCCAGTTATTAACTAATTTAACCAGCAACTAAATAGGTAATCAAATCCTAAACCCGTGGCTAAATAGTTAATCAAATCTTAAACCAATAGCTAAACAGTTAATCAAATCCGAAACCGAAAACTAAGTAATAAAATTCTAAACCAACAACTAAACAACTATTCAAATACTAAGCAAACAACGAAATCATCCCCTGAACCCGCTACAAATTCTTTTGTGATTGGGTGGAGCCACAGAGGGGGATTTTGAAATGAAGAAGATGGCATTTGCAAGCCTCGGGGTGGCTTGTTCATTTTCGAAAGGGTTTGAAGGGTTATTAAAGGTTTCGATTGAGTTTTAGTTCAATTTATTGTTTCAGGTTTGTTGTTTGTTAAGCATTACATTAGTTGTTTAGATGTTGGTTTAGGATTTGATTAGCCATTTAATATTTGGTTCAAGATTTCAATAGCTATTTAGTTGCTGGATTAGGAATTGATTAATTATTAAGAAGTTGGTTTAGTTTATGATTGGTGAGAGGGTTGGCACGGGATGGCTTATTCAGTTAAAAGGAGTTCAATAGATTGTTTCAGATTGAATCGCTTGTTTAGGATTTAATTAGGTCTTTTGCTGATGGTTTGAGTTTTCATTAGCTGTTTCGTTAGTGGTTTAGGATTTGATTAGCTGTTTCGTTAATGGTTAAGGATTTGATTAGTAGTTTAGTTGCTGATTTAGTTATTTAATTAGTTAGTTAATTAGATAGATAGCTATACGTTTAATTCTTTAGTTGATTGATTGATTAACATTCAGTTAAAGTGGTGTTCAACGCGAGGGGCAACCGACTCTTTTTTTTACTCGTTTTCTTGGGCCAAGAAAAGCAAGAAAACGCGTAGAAAAGTAAGAAAAGGTGATAAATTTACGGAAAAATGGTAAATTTACCGAATTTTTTTCTAGAAAAAGCAAGAAATTTACCACCTTTTACCGCCTTTTCTTGCTTTTCTATGCATTTTCTTCGTTTTCTTCCCTTTTCTACGCCCAAGAAAACGAGTAAAAAAAAGAGTCGGTTGCCCCTCGGTTCAACGGCATGCCATACATCGTCACCTAAACCGATTCAAACCATCGAGCAACTCGTTAAGAGCTCTTTAAATAAAGGGAAAAAAATAAAATTGAAAGGCCCCAAACTGATAAAAAAAATATATTAAAAAATAGTAAGAAGTTATATGCTTGTACTGTACACTTCGGCCCTATAAAACCCCCCACCCAAGCCGACATTTCAGCAGCTGTTATTCAAGAATCGAAATGGCGAGCCATTATTTTCAATTTCTTACAGTTTTTCAATTTCAAAAATAAATAGGAAATATGATCATATAGTTCGCGAATATTTATTTAACCTATTACCTATTACTGTTTGGATGCATGGACCGCTAGACCGTCTAGGTTACTGGATGGTACAGTCCTTTTGCTCCGTTTTAACCAAAACGTTCCTATTTATTTAATTGGGTAAGCGAGCGAGTGAGGTGGAGCTCAAGTCCGAATCCAAATAAACACATAAATAAAACGGCTTGATAACCAATCATCCCCTTTCACCGAGGTCTGATGTCTACCCAACTGGTCGGCATTGAAGTTTACATACCTAAAAAATCATATTTAAATTAATTCCATCCGAGACTATACACCATTCGTCGAGGATCTAATTGCAATATAAACATCGAAGACCACGTCTTTAACCAATAGGGCTGCATATATTATGTAAAACTTATTACAAAGTTTATATATTAGACTTTATATGTAGTTAAGAAACAGTTAGTATTATGTCTATTTTTGTTCACAATTTTTTATGTAAATAGGATCAACAATTTATCAATAAAATCATATAGTCTTTAAGTTTTTAACCCGATCACTGATAGAGTGAAAGGATCACAATCCTTTGACGTGTCTCGTTCAATATATTCTATCTATACTTTATTCAGCTTCGGCTTCAACTTCATCTTCTCTTCCTCGAAAGGGAATCATTTGCTTCGCCTCTCCCACCTGATGCTGATTCAATAACATTCACCTGATGCGCAATACCAAACTTGTATACTAGCTATAATACTATATTTAGGACCAGAAGTTTAGTCACAACTTTACATTTTTCACATTCCTAAAACAAAAATTAATTAAGTTTAAATATTAAAAAAGCTTTGTGTGCGTTAATATATATAAAAAAAATCAATCGATCAATTTTAACAGTTAATAAATTTACTTCAACAATTTTTAAAAATCTATTCGAACCAATTTATATCTTGAAAAGAGTCTATAAATTATTAGTTGATATCACCCAGCTAACCAGCTTAAAGTCAAGGTCTAAAAATTTTCACAGTGTTTTCAAGGGCTTCTAATCATTCGTCCAACCTAAAACTAAATGATGAAAAATAAACACTATGTACCATGGATTATGCGCTCCCCGGTGTATAAAGGTTATAGCTCTACGAAGTCCATAATATATGTTTAAAAATAAGAAAAAAGGCACGGCTTGATGTGAATTTATAAAACGTTAGTGTTAGATATGTTGAATTGACACTATCACAAGTTAAAACTCGCCTCAATGGCCAATTCCGTGTTGCTATTTTAGCATTTTATAATGCTTTCCAGAAAATCGCAAAGTTGATGAGGCACCGGAAAGTCAGAAAACTGACAAAGAATAAAAAATAAGCAAAAAATAATATTTATAAAATGTTAACAGTAAAATAGCATCACATTGTCTTCCACGAGGACAACGTGAAAACTGGACTCCCCGTCAGGGCATTGAACCCTGATCTCCCGCTTGACAGGCGGGGATACTAACCACTATACTAACGAGGAATAACATGGACTCAGATTTTTACAAATGTATTTGGATCATATCTCAAAATTTATCCGCGTTGAATACATAATTTTTTGATGATTGGTATACCATAACCAGCAGCAGAAAATTAAACAATGTAATAATTTGCTAATAATATTATCATGTATAGTTAAATATTGCTTTAAAAAAAGTAATGTGTTGATTGAATGCAGCATTGAAAATGATTGATATAATAAACTTCTTGCTCAATCGACGGGAAAAATTTAATACCAAAATGTATTAACACAAGTCTTAATTGATGTTAGAACACGAACCTTTTTATAAGCCTTGTAAACTATCAAGATATACGATCGATGAGAAGAATATCGATAGATTAAAACAGTCAGCAAATCTGTTGGAAAAGAAAAACTAGTACTAAAAACACGTTCGCCTGCTATACGACTTAAGTCGATATAACTTAACACAACCCGACAAGATAAGCATATATACCACGTAATCCCACAGCTTACAGTAAGCCAACAGCTTGCACAATTGTCATATCGTATCGCCCATATATATGGCACTATAAAGCACTTTTTTTGGAAAAATGCAAAGAATAAAATTATTATCGAGAATTTCATGCCTTTTGTTGCCTCAATCGAGATCTAAAAACCACAATTCATATAAAATATAACCTTAAAATTGGGTAATAATGATTCGGTGAATATTGAATAAAGCTGGAACTATTAGAATAGACCGCCCCTATTCAGTGGTGGAATCGTGATTCTTTTCTCCTGCTTGTTCACTTCGAAAATACCATAAACGGAAAGGGCTGAATATGTGTGTGATATTTCTCCGTTGATCAAAGAAGAACCAATTGCACCATCCCTACTGTTTTGTTGCAAGTATACTTCGTCATATCTAGCGGAACTGATTTCTCATTCAAAAACCTTTCCCCTTGAAAGTGAAGGTGTAGGTTCCTGTTTTTGATGCCATTAAGACTCCGTACGTCAAATTCATTCCTATACGCCCAGTTTAAGATACTCGTTCTCGAATGGTATCGTGCCGACTGTGCTCCAACTTGTAGTACGAGTGACGAAGAAATGAACGGGGCTATATTTAACATGAACACAACCGTATCTAGTCTCGTATAGCCCGTTTCAGTGGATGATTTCGAAAAAATCTAAATATATCGACTTGATGTGGTTAGTAATACCCTTGACGTCGTAGAAACCATCAAGAAGTTGACCCATCTTAAACAAGCCACGACAATTGGACGGCCTGGAAGTTAATCACAATTCGGTTGCAGTATTACTACTTATTTTTAAACAGTAAATAATCAAGCCAATTTTATTCAAAACAGGTAAGAAACCAGCTTATATAGGTTAAGCTGATGATTTCTTCTTTCTAGTAGTTCTGAATTCGCTTCTCCTTCTAATATACTGATCGATCTTTATTACATCTGCCAACTATTGATCGTTATTAGTTCATACTTACGCTCAACGTTCGCCCTCCAGTTGATCAGTTCGATTGATATTTGAGCAAGTCACATCCTTACAAATCATCAATCAATTGGATGATTTTATATAAATCTTTAACCACATTTTGAACCAGACTTATTCGTAGGCGTTCGTAGGTCTTGTTGATCTTAAAGACTTCCATCATTTTACCGCTAAATCTACAATTTTCCCCTATCTCATGATCACTTATTCAAAGTTTTAAACTGTAGAAAATATGGTTTCAAATTTCATCCACTTGTGCTGAAGTCGTCTTTATAGCCCAACATCAGCTATACTAAGCAGAATTACTATCATAGATTCGTCTGTCAATAAAAAAGCTGTTAAAACCGATTTTGTGAGTTTCTTCATTGGTAATTTGACTGGTGATTTTATCTCAAATTACAGCCGCCGCTTTAAGTTTTCGAAACCTTGTTAAAAAAATGGAACGAAAGAGGAAAAAAATAAAAATTATTCGTGGAAAAATACGCGAACTCCAATTGCAATACAATATGTCGACCGTATTACTTTTATAACATCGGTCTCCACGTGATCAATTGAAACTTTTTTTTATTTTCTGTCTTTATTATTTTTTTCTATCATTATTTGCTTCTTGATTTCAACTTCATTTTCAACATTTTATTTGCTACACTCGCAGTAGGCTTAATTTTTTATCTTAATTTTTGAAAAAAAAATGTATAACATTTGGGCACAGGCCGAACTGATGGCTTTATGCGCCCTTTGACTATACATTCTTATTTACACAAATTTACAGAGTGATGAAAAACACCGAAGGAATCCATTATACATCGCAGTTGTGCCTCTTGAATATCTTTTTATTTAAATATATCATAACCTGAACAAATGTGTATCAATTATTATTGGCTCACGCTGCCCAATCTTAAATCTCATTTGCTTGATTCTGATGTTTGTAACATTTTCAAATTATCATTTACTGTATAGGCTACTGTTACATCTATCTACCTGCCGTCTAATTTCAAAGCCGGATTAACGTCTACAAGAGATAAAGAGGAGTCGTAAATTCAAAAACTGATACAAACCAAAATAAAATTAAGACGCATATAGGTATGCTTTATATCTGACATTGAGATGAGTCGGCAGTTATAGCTATTTCATAATATAGCACCGAAATGGCGAGTTATTACTTTCAATTTCTTACAGCTTTCATCATCTTTCTAGGAGGGATCCAAGGGGGTCTATTGGTTCCGTCACCAACAGGCAACAATAACATTGGGCATCTTAATCAGGTACTTAAATATACATAAAATATATTTAAGTATTGCTTTTAAATAATCTATTATTAATTTATTGTCGATTCATTATTACACCAGATGTTTGCTATCGACGCCTTGCTCAATCGACTGGATCAACTGGAAGCCAAAAATGAGAAGAACGCCATAAAAGTGGCAGGTCTTGAGGTCAAAGTAGCAGAGCAAGAGGTCAAAGTGGCAGAACACGAGATGAAGATCAACAATCAGGAAGTAGAAATCGACCAATTGAAAAAAAAAGAATTCCGAATTGGAAGAGAAGAACCATCAATTGATCCTAGCAGCTGTCAAGCAGGAAGATGATGTTACTAGTCGTGATTTCTTGCCTCGATCCTGTTTCGAGATAAAAACCACGAGTCCCAGTGCCCAATCTGGGACCTACTCCATCGATCCCGATGGTCAGATCGGTGTTGATGATCCCATCTTAGTCTACTGTGACATGACAACATGTAATAGCCTCTATTTAGCATTAAGATACCTTATAGTATAAATATCCATTATACATATTTCTAGTGACTACATCTATCTATCACGATACTGAGGCCAGAACTGGCGTCTCAAGTTGTCCGGATCCAGGATGTTACACCAAAGCAATCGCCTATGCAGCAACCATGAGGCAGATGATGAATTTGGCCGACATCTCTGCTTCTTGTAAACAATATATCAAAGTAAGTAGTCTATACTAATTAAATAACCATTTGAAATGGAGCTGAAAAAGTGGACATTTTGGAAAGTGGACGCCTTGGAGTTTGATCATTTTTGTTATGATTTCAGTTTGAGTCGTTCGTGGTTCCTCTTGAGTACAACCGCACGCAGTACGGTTACTGGAACGATCGGAACGGTGGGAAGCAAATCTTCTGGGCTGGCCCTGCAACGAGTCAGCACACCTGTCAGTGTGGTACTATGAACAATTGCGTCGAAAGGAAATGTAAATGCAGCGCAGACTCTCTGGCTCCGATTGAGGTTACCGATGAAGGTAAATAGTCTATATTAGCACAACACGATAGGTAAAATATTTTAAAACTTTACTTTGAAGACTCAATTTGAAAATTGATTTTGAAATTGAGAAATAAAAAAAACACCTTCGGGATATTTTCTATCTTAAATTGATTTCGCAAAAGAGTTTATATTCAATATTTCTGCTGATTTTATTATTAAGTTATTTAAGCAATTTTAGTATATTTATTTGTAATATCGTTAATTTTAATTAGTTTTGGTATTTCAATACTTTTTGTAAAGAATTTACAGAATATTCAAATATGTTTATTAAGTTAAATATTGTTATTAATTTTGTTAAAATGTCGTTTAAGACATTGAATGGAT
The DNA here is from genome assembly GCA_030141595.1 of Chydorus sphaericus. Taxonomy (NCBI): domain Eukaryota; kingdom Metazoa; phylum Arthropoda; class Branchiopoda; order Diplostraca; family Chydoridae; genus Chydorus; species Chydorus sphaericus. Next base: position 2,504,541 of record CM057934.1, on the reverse strand, counting down.
TAATTGAACGAATTTCCGGAAGATTTTTAGTTTTAGTTTATATTTTAATTATTGAAAATAGAATTTCTATTTATAGAATTTTTTTTAACTCTTATTTTTATTCTATTTTTTTCTGAAAAAAAAGGTTTTATCACAGCGACCGAGTTGTTACCAATTACGAGGCTCAGTTTTGGTCGGACGAGTTTACCCGGCGTGAAGGCGAGCCACACGCTGGGCCGCTTTGAATGCACCGGACAGGCGCCAATCTCATCCAAACCATCGAACTGCCAGGATTTGTTCAAAATAGGCCACACTCTCAGCGGTTTTTACGATGTCAAGAGCAGTAGCACCCAAATTGCGACAACATACTGTGATTTTTCGAAATCATCCACTGACCCCGGCTATGAAACTCGATACGGCTTTGTTGATGTTAAATCCAGCCCCGTTAATTTCTTTGTTGCTCGTATTACAAATTGGAATACAACCGGCACGATCCCATTTGAAAATGAATATTTGAATTTGGGCGGCGGAATGAATTTGGCGAGCGGAGTCTTCACGGCACCCAAACCTGGAATTTACGCCTTTACTTTCATGGGAACAGGTTTTGGAATCGTATCCAGTTATACTGGATTTGGCCTTGTGAACTTGCAACGGAACCGCGAGACAGTTGCAGCAGGATATTCTCGAATCAATGGTGCAGCAGCAGATACACTGTCAGCTCTATCCGTTCATGCAACCCTTAAATTGAACAAGGGGGATACGATCAAGATCGTCCTCGTAGATGGAACGATCTATTCTAATGTTTACAGTTACACTCATTTCAGTGGTTCTTTAATGGAAGAGGACTTCGTCATTTCCTAATTATACTCCCTTAATTTCCATTGATGCTTTCAATTTGTATATTCTGTTTGAATACAATACACATGGGTTGGTTAGTGAAATTATTATTTTTTCAATGAGCTACACAATTTAAATCATTCAAATTCTCGATAATAAATTAATAGTCGTATTGGTCATAAATCAAAATTTCCGAACGTAACAACCGTTAATTTTTGTCTCCTTCTCACACGGATTTATTTATATAGATTCCTTAATTTTATTTTCCATCTCTAATAAATTTGGCAAAATTCAATATAAATTATTTTCAACATTTTTATCCTTATTGGAGTATAAAGTTTCGCAATTCCGCTTCAGCTTTGGTTATTCCCACAAATTCTCGCATACTGTGCTATTTTAAATAGATGACTATTATTTTTTTAAAGTATTTCAAGATCTCAAGATTTCAAGAATGGTTCTGCAAGCCAGTAAGTTTTCTGGTGCATGGCCACGTTTTCCTTGAATTCCGGAATCCGGCCAAAGCGATGATGATGCCCTAGAGCTTTGGTACTTTGAAATTGAGCGTGCCATTCAAATTGTATAATAGACTCGCCAAATGAATATATTCTTGAACTATATATATAAATCACTTTTCCTAATTTATTTTTGCGTCTTGAACTGTTGAATTCTTACTTATTACTTGTTTGCATTTTCAGAGAAAACTTATTATGCATACATATACAACGACTTGGCGCGATACGATAAACTACTCAGGTTCTGGTACATATGTCGTTTAAAACTTTGTATTCTTTTTTAGACCATTAGCAGTAGTTATGCATCCATCTGCCAATCGAAAACTATATATTATGGCCGCTTTTACAAGTTTCTTCATCCTTAGTTAATATCGTATTTTTTAACGTTTTCCTTATCTCCATCCTATTCGGCCATCATAAAGCTTTCAAAACTCTGTTAAAAAAGTGGAATGAGAGAGGCAGAAACTTGAAATGTTTAATTGGAAAATGCGTATGAACCACAATGCGTTCTGTCAATAATTCATGAAATACAATATCAACACTCAACAGCAACTACACAAATCAATTCTCATTCAATATTTTACTAAGTCATGGCTCGTAATTAGAAGAAAAAAAAAGCGGAAAATTGAATTGTTTATAAAAAATTCGCGAATCCCAAATGCTTTGTATCAATTTCTTAAATTCAATATGTCGACAGCATCCTTATCATAAGTCTCCGTGATGAAATTGCGTTTATATTTTTGGTTTTTATCATTATATGTTAATGCTCGATTTCCACATTTTATTTACTGCACGCGCGGCAGGCTTAAATTGTTATCTCTTTCTTCGTGAGCCTATACTTGCTTCTAAATAATAACCTTTGGAAACAGGCCGTATCGGTATATTCCTTTGATTTTGAACTATATCGTTATTTACATAAACTGCTGGCATAGTGATGAAAGAAAAAAAATTAAGTTTATAATAACACCCAGGCGCCCAGTCGGTCGAGCGGGTCTTTCATTCAAAAAGAAATATGTTCGTTAAATAAATATTCGCGAACTATCTAATCAAATTTCCTATTTTATTTTTGAATGACGATAACACAGTTTGTAGGTATACGAACCAACTATACAACTATACAATATACGACTCAGGTACATTTTTTTTAGCCCATTAGCAGTAATTGGATCCATCTGTCAATCATCGTGGCCGCTTTTACAAGTTTCTTCATCGTTATTTAATATCATTTTTGTGTACGTTTCCCTTATCTCCAACCTACATAACAGCCATAAAAGCTATCGAAACAGTGTTCATAAAGTGAATGAAAGAGGCAGAAAATTAAAATTTTTAATTGGAAATGCGTATAAGCCACCATGCGTTACGTCAATTCATCAAATACCATTTCGCAACAGCCCATATATAAATTATAAATAAAGAGATCGCATCGACCATCACAAAAGATAATCGACAATCATATACAATCGATTTGCAAAGTATGCTGAGAGTTGGATTTATATTAAAATTTACTTTTTAACACATTTTTCCTTTTAGTAACACAAAATATAGTAATAATCTCAACGGATCGGATATTTAATAAAGGCATGGCTCGTTATAAAATAACAAAAATCAAAATTCAAAAGCAAAAAAGACAGAAACTTAAAATTGTTTATCAAAAATTCGTGAACCTCAGATACGTGCCATCAATCCCTTAAATGCAATAGGTCGACACTCGACAGCACCGCTCATAAGTTCATAAGCTCATAAGTTTCCGCGATGAAATGATTTTTTTTCGTCCTTGTGGCCTTGTTATTTGATTTTATCATTATTTGTAAATTCTCGATTTCCACATTTGCTTTTCTTTGCTTTTCTATATCTATAAACTCATACATAGGCCGAGTTTTGAAATCAACATTTGACATATAAATATTTAAAAAAAAGTACTTATTGACTGATCTATTTACCTGTCGTCTGATTTCAAAGCCGGGATCAACAACTACAAGGGAAAAAATCGAAAGGTCCCAAACTAATAAAAAGTATATATAAAAAAAATAGTACGTATTAGTTAGGCTATGAAGCCACCATCAGCGAACTATTTTTAAAATACAATTTTTAAATTATTTCAGAACAATAAGTTAGAATATAAATTTGAAAAACAAACATTAATTTCAGGTAAGAGTACTAACTACTATGAAACTGACAAGAATAAAAAAAATATCGCGAATTATTCACCTGGCTGTCCCTGTTAGTTAAAAGCAAAAATAAGAAGTATAAAAAACGTATGAAAAATAATCCAATAATCTTGATGTAGACTTTTATTCTTCTACATATCTGAAAACGTTTTTTTTTCTTATGGGTATTTTAAAATTGATGACCTATTTTGATGTAAAGATTTATACTAAATGACCGTATTTTAACCTCTTCCGTGCAGAATATTCCCTATTAAATATTGTTAAAAAGAAATAAATAATTATAATTAGAGACCAAAAAATGCGATAGTGTGCAACAGAAGTAGCAAAACTTCGTAATTGAAGTCAATACTTTGTTATCTTTATTGTTCACATAGCAAATAGTCTGTAGCAACCATTTGTTAGTGCTATAATATATTGTATAATCCCGTTAATATTCTATTAATATTATAATTGGCTTTCTTGTCAATTTGGTTTAAGCGGGTTTAAGTGTTTAGTGAGCTATTTCGAAATTACATGTTGTTAATTGCATACAGAAAAAAGGTCATGCGGTTTAAAGGCGCCATTTTATCATTTGGTTTCCAAGTCGGATCAAACCATCATATAACACAAAATTCAAAATTGAGACCGAGATTAAGACGCAGAAAAATACCCCGAAGAAATACCCTAAAGAAAGGCCTCTTTATTGCATGTATTTTATGATTTTTGGCCCTGCATGTATTGGGTATTTGGCCCTATAAAAGCACTCTGTCTGGCTTCCACAGAAATTAGTCTTTTCACAACTATACTCACGCTATCCACAAGCATCGAAATGGCGAATGACTTTCAATTCGCAACAGCTCTAATCTTGCTAGCAGTGATTCAAGGAGGTCTCTCGGTCCCATCACCTGAACCGCCACCTTTATTGGCTGCCAATACAAAAGAGAATCAGCAAGTAAATCTTTGTTTGTTTGTTTTTTCTTTCGAATGAACCATGACTAATAAAATATATCTTTCCACAACAAGATGATTGACTTTGGCATCTTGCTAAGCCGATTCGATCAACTGGAGGCCAAAGTTGCTAAAGTTGATCAACACGAATCGAGAATCAGCAGTCTGGAAATACAAGTCGATCAACTGATGAAGATAAATTCGGACCTGGAAGAGAAGAATAAACAACTTATTCTAGCCGCCGCTGTTGAGAAACTCTCCGTCACAGATGATGTAACCAGGCGTGATTTCGTGCCCCGATCCTGTTTCGAGGTGAAAGCGGTTAATCCCAATGCCCAATCTGGAGAATATTTCATCGATCCTGATGGTCAGATTGGTGGAGATGAACCCTTCAAAGTCTACTGTGACATGGCGACAAGTAATATGAATCTAAATTTAGTACAATTACAACTCCATTAAAATTAACTTACTATAAATAATATAGAGGCCACGTCGATTTATCATGACACCGAGAGTAAAACTAACGTCACAAGTTGCGCTGAACCAGGTTGCTACACTAAAGCCATCAGTTATTCGGCAACTTCTCGTCAGTTAAAAATGTTGGCTGACATTTCTGTTGCATGCAAACAATCAATTAGGGTAAACTATTTTACTTATATGAACATTAATATATAGTTATAATGGCATTGCATAATTGTTTATTTCGTTTATACGCAGTTTGAGTCTCTTTCGGTTCCTCTCGGGTTTAACAATATTCAGTACGGCTACTGGAATGATCGTAACGGTGGGAAGCAGATCTTCTGGGCGGGACCTGCAACCAGCCAGCACACCTGCCAATGCGGTATTACCAATAACTGCTTCGATGGGACTCTTAAATGCAACGCAGACTCTCTTGCTCCAATTGAGCTAGTCGATGAAGGTGATTTCATATTAACTGATTAGCAACATTTAGAGAAACAATCCATTCAAATTATAGTTGTTAATCTATTTGGTTTCTTTAAGGTTTCATTACTGCAACGGAGTTGCTACCCGTTACGAAGCTCAGTTTCGGGCGGACGAGTGTGACGGGGGCGAGGGCGAGCTACACTTTGGGCCGCTTTGAGTGCACCGGACAGGCGGTCATCCCATCCAAGCCGACCAATTGCCAAGATCTTTTCAAGATTGGTCACACTCTGAGCGGCTTCTACGACGTCAAGGGAAGTAGCAATCAGATTTCTTCCACTTACTGTGACTTTAGTAAGTCACCGACTGAGACGGGCTACGAGACTCGATACGGCTTTGTTGATATCAAATCTAGTCCCGTACATTTCTTCGTTGTTCGTACTTCCCCGTGGAGTACACCCGGCACGATGCCGTTCCAAAAGGAGTATCTAAACTTGGGCGGCGGGATGAATTTGACGAGTGGAGTCTTCATGGCACCCAAATCAGGAACCTACGCCTTCTTTTTCAAGGGAGATGGTTTTGGAACAAGTTCCAGTTACGCTGGATTTGGCAGTGTATTCTTACAAAGAAACGGTATTGATATTGCTCAAGGTTTTTCTCGAATCAACGGCGCAACAGGTGGATATTCAGCTCTTTCCGTTCACAGTACTTTAAAACTGAACAAGGGGGATACAATTACGATCCGCCACGATGCAGGGACGATCTTTTCTGATGATGTATATTTTGATGTTCATTACACGGGTTCCCTATTAGAAGAGGATCTCGTGATTACCTAATTGCAGCCCCTTTATTATTCCCATGCGCATTAATATTTCACATGCCTGTTATGCTGATGCTCATGAAAATAAAAGAAGACAAAATAATCCTAGCGAATATAAATATATAATTTAGCAGGCCGCGGGTCGGTCGATTTTAACGACCGGCAGTGCCCAGTCATTCACTACAGTAACACTTAATTGGATAATTGAGAAAACACAAAGCACTTGTATCCCTATCCTAATCCATTGATGAACCAGATTTTGTATGTCTCACTGTTGATCTTAGGGACTTTCATTTGACCGCTAAATCAGTACTTTGCTCTTCGCTTTTAATGGAATAGGTTTGCATCAGGTTCCGGCTACGCAGGCTGGGGCGTTGTACGGTTACAAGGGAACGGCATAGAGGTTGCATCAGGATATTCTTATCCATCAAAGGCGCGACATCATATACGGCAGCAACTCTTTCCGTTCACGCAAGTTTGAAACTGAACAAGGGGGATACAATCACGATCCTTCACGCTGGCGGGACGATTACTTCTGGTGCTGGCAGTGACACTCACTTCACTGGCTCCTTGTTGGAAGAAGACCTTGTAATTTCCTGATTCTAAGCCCTTCATTTGTATTTGCAGTGAAATGTCATGGTCGAAAATACAAATGTTGCAATTAGTCATGATGCTATTTGGCTGGGAAACTCTTTAATTGATGTTTCACGATAAGTAGTTTCCTAAGCAGTGATTATCGATAGCACTTTTATTGTTGTCATTTACACGGCTGCCGAAATTGCTAAACGCTATGAGTTTTTATTTGGATCTTCGAGGCCGTCCCAAATGCCCCCAGTCCGAACCTTACTGATACGCTTTCTCATGAATCGTCTCCGACTATTAACTTAATTACTCAAATTTACCGCCAGCTTGTAGTCGATGTTCTTAATCCCTCGGTAGAATACCAAACCCCTTCCCATAAAAAAAAAACATCGAAGGTAAGCATTAGTACAGTTGAAGGACTTCTAATTCCGAGTTATCTATGTAGATCTACTGCCGTTTCACAACGTGGACAAAGTAAACAGCCGGTTAAATTTCATTCGCATTGACATGTTAAAATTGAGCGTCAAAATACTTTGATCGCTCACTTGAGATTGTTTATACATCTCACCAAATGAGTATTACGTAACAAAATAAAAAAATTTAAAACTGTCGAGTCGAATAAAAATGGTATAGGCCTATTATTGGTTGCTGACTTGCTGCATATCGTTCATAAATATATTCAAATTTATAGATAATTTAAGTTTTACCAAAAATGCAAAAGTTTGAGCGGATTAATGGCTTCATTATATACGTTCGTTGAGGCCAGTTGATAAGGTATAGCCGAACATGAAAACTAAGATGTGTGTTTCAATGTTATATATAGGTTCGTGCCATGCAGTACTTTATATATACGTTATGATCATCCCATATATTTTTTTTATCGTCGTTACCTTAAGTCATGCATCATCGCATTTCTAGATTGATTTTTGCTTGTTGGAAATTGAAAACAGTTAACAATGTGTGTTCTCGATTTCAACATTTGTTTTGCTGCTTTCGCGGGTAGAAACTGTTATCTAACTTTTCACTGAGTTACTTTGAAAAAAATACCCTTTGGAAGTATGCCGAGCTTGCTTTATTCTTTTGAAATAAATAATTATTTACATAAAGTCACAGAGTATGAAAAAAAAACAGTGAAGGGGACCATTAGTGCCGCCTGAGCTGCTGATATACCTTATCAGAATGGCTCATATATTAGCCTAAAAAAATATGTCACATGGAGCCATAATTATTGCCTCATCACATACCATAAATGTCCTTTGATTTTATTTTTCGACCGAGTTTCGAAATTATCATCTGAATAAATAAGTAAACCAACGCGCTTATTGGTTCACTTATTTATCTAAAGTCGGATCAATAATGACAACAAATGGGGGAATAAATATTAATATTAAAGTTCAAAACCGATAAAAACCAAAAGAAAAATTAGGACATGCCAATACTCTGACCTTATAAAAAAAACCACACAGGCTGGCATAGAATCAAGTCGACAGTAGTTGTAGCTATATCCCATAAAATCGAAATGACGAGTTTCAATTTTCAATTTCTTGTAGTTTTCATCGTCTTTACAGCGGGGATCCAAGAGGGTCTTCTGGCTCCATCACCATCAGGCAACAACAATAAAGAAAATCTTAACAAAGTAGGTTACTCAAATGTTATGGTTAATATTTAAAACCGTCTTTTATGTATTGATTTTCATTATGTTATATAATATAGGTGTTTGATATTGACGTTTTGGCCAATCGACTGGAGGCTAAACTGGCGGGGCACGAAGACACGGTAAGTCTCGTTAACCAACACGAGCTAAAGATCGTTGATCAATTGAAGAAGACATATGCAGAATTAATAGAAGATCATAATAAAATGCAATTAATTCAAGTCGGTAAAGACACAAATATTCGTGCTTACATGCCCCGATCCTGCTTCGAGATAAAAGCCACGAATCCTAATGCCCAATCTGGGCTATATTATATCGATCCTGATGGTCAGATCGATGCTGAACCACCCATCATAGTCTACTGTGACATCGCCACACGTATATAAATATATCTATTAATATGAAGCCCATAATATAAATAATTCATTGATTAAACATCATTAATATAGAGACAACTCATATATTACATGACAATGAGGGCAACACTTACATCCCGAGATGTCCGGATCCTGGGTGTTATACTAAAGCAATCACTTATAATGCAACATGGCGGCAACTGTTGGATTTGGCCGACATCTCTGCCTCTTGCCAACAGTATTTCAGAGTAAATATAACAAGAATTTTAAAATGATGCAGTAATAATGGGCTTATTATTTAGTATGACTCGTTGGGGGCTCCGCTAGAGTACAATAACACGCAGTACAGTTATTGGAACGATCGTAACGGTGCGAAGCAGATCTTCTGGGCGGGCCCGGCAACGAACGAGCACACCTGTCAGTGTGGTATTAGCAACATCTGCATCGAAAGAAGTTACAAATGCAACACCGACTCTCTGGCTCCAATTGTTTGATATTGACGTTTTGCCCAATCGACTTGAACAACTGGAGGCTAAAGTGGCGGGGCACGAAGACATGGTAAGATTTGAGTGCAATAAATGCGTGGTATCATATGCACTCCATAATTTATGATGTGTATCGTCGTCATCTCGTATTAATATGCAATTTAGATATGGTTTACTTTCAGCTGCTCGATGTATTCCATCACAATAATATGTTACTGTTTCATAAACGCTACAGAAAATGGTAGCCATATTTCATCTTCTTAAAAAAATTTATAAGTCGACCGCGTTAAAAAAAAAACAAGGTTTGATAACAGGTCGAGCGATCAACCAGAAAAGTAATTTGTACTTTTTAATTAGGAGAACTTTCATTTTTTTTATTCATTGCATTACACCAGGAGGAATTCTATGCCGATACCAATTTGATTCAATTCGTGGGTTTTGGGTTTCTCTTGAAAAAAGGCACGTAACCCTTTCATTTCTTAATTGCAATGTATCGCCTGTGTTTCATTATACATCATAATTGTATTTTGATTAGTTTTGAGGGGTTTTTTTCTTCCTTTTTAACCAAGTGAGCAGATTCTATTATTTTGCTATCAATACGGTAGGTATGTCGACAGTACTATTAGATAATGACGTGTGATGAATTGAAACTTAAAAAAAAAATATTAATCGATGCGTTGTTTCTTACATAAACAGCTATGGATACAGGCCGAGCTGTCTTTATGCTCTTTACAACTATAACCGCTATTTACATAAACTCACAGAGTACTGAAAATAACCGAAGCCTTTCATAAGTATAAGCCATACCTCGCGTATTTTTTTATCTAGATAGATCATAGCCTTAAAAAATATGAAGCAAGTTTTATTGATTCATGCCCAATCATAAAGGTTTAAAAAAATTTTAAAGCTTGTATCATCTTATGGTCCGAGTTTCAAAATCATAATTTGTATAAATAAAAACAGCGTTTGCTGGTTTATCTATTTACCTCCGCCGTCTGAAAACAAAGCCGGATCAAAGACTGCAATAGAAAAAAATAAATAATAGTCCAAAACGGATAAAAACCAAAGGAAAATTAAGATACACTGTATGATTCTACTCTGACCCTATCAAACTCCACCCAGACTGACATTGAATTAAGTCGACAGTAGTTATAGCTCCATTAGCAACAAAATGGCGAGTTCTTATTTCCAGTTTCTTACAGCTTTCATCATTTTTCTAGGAGTGATTCAAGGGGGTCTATTGGTTCCATCACCAACAGGCAATAACAATAATGAACATCTTAATCAGGTATACTTATGCTTTAAAATAATCTTTTATGAACTCATTTACAAAAGAGCTTTAGATGTTTGATATCGGCGTCTTGTTCAGTCGATTGGATGAACTGGAGGCCAAAGTACATCACTACAAGGCCAAAGTTGATCATTACGAGGCCAAAGTTGATCATTACGAGGCCAAAGTTGATCACTACGAGGCCAAAGTGGCGGAATACGCAGACACGGTGAGTCTCGTGAATCAGACATGAAAATCAACAACCAACAAGAAGAGATCGATCAGTTAAAGACGAAATTAGAATTAGAAAAGAAGAGCAACCAAATAATCCAAACCGGTGATGGCTTGACCAATCGTGATTTCTTGCCTCGATCCTGTTTCGAGATAAAAGCAACAAATCCAAACGCCCAATCTGGAGTCTATTCCATCGATCCCGATGGTCAGATCGGCGCTGATCAACCTATCAATGTATACTGTGACATGGCCACGCGTAATAAATAGATCCTAATATATATATATATTATTTAATACCCGATGTAAAGCCATGCCAATTCATTACATTTCTATAGTGACCACTTCTATATATCACGACACTGAGGCTAAAACTGATGTCACAAGCTGTCCGGATCCAGGCTGTTACACCAAAGCAATCACCTACTCTGCAACAATGAGACAGATGATGAATTTGGCCGACATCTCTGCCTCTTGTAAACAATACATCAGAGTAAGGATATTACTTTAAATTTAGAATGAAGCAGTATGTGAATAATTTGATCATTTCTTTTAACCATTTCAGTTTGATTCACTTTCGGTTCCTCTTGAGTATAACAGCACGCAGTTTGGTTACTGGAACGACCGGAACGGTGGGAAGCAGATCTTCTGGGCGGGTCCTGCAACGAGTCAGCACACCTGTCAGTGTGGTATTATGAACAACTGCGTCGAAAGAAATTTTAAATGCAACGCCGACTCTCTGGCTCCGATTGAGCTCTATGATGAAGGTAATTAGTTTACATTCGAAGAGCACGATAGGTTGAATTACTTCACATGCTTGAAGTGAGACATAAACACAAAACGGCAAAGTATGTTATTATAATTAATCTGAGGTTTTTATTTGAAGAAAAATGTAAAACATTTTAACGAATCAATTTAACGATTAATTTTTGAAAGATTTTCAGTTTTGTTTCTATTTTTTTAGATAAATATAATTTAATAATATAATTTCTACATATACAATTTTTAAACACTATATAGATTTATTTAATAATTAACACTCCCGCTAACACTATTACAATTTATTTATATAATATATTTATTTAAGGCTTCATTACTGCGACCGAGTTGCTGCCTGTTACGAGGCTCAGTTTCGGTCGGACGAGTTTGACTGGAGTGAAGGCGAGCTACACTTTAGGCCGTTTCGAGTGCACCGGACAGGCGGCCATCTCATCCAAACCGACCAATTGTCAAGATCTCTTCAAGATGGGTCACACTCTCAGCGGTTTCTACGATGTCAAGAGCAGTAGCACCCAAATTGCGTCAACCTACTGTGATTTCTCGAAATCATCCACTGACCCCGGCTACGAAACTCGATACGGCTTTGTTGATGTTAAATCGAGCCCTGTTCATTTCTTCGTTACTCGTATCACAAGCGTGACTACACCCGGCACGATTACATTTGAAAAGGAGTATCTTAACTTGGGCGGTGGAATGAATATCAATAGCGGGGTCTTTACGGCACCCAGAGCTGGAATATACGCCTTCACTTTCAAGGGAATAGGTTTTGAAACAGGTTCCGGTTACGCTGGATATGGCTTTGTATACTTGAGACGGAACGGGGTGGACGTTGCAGCAGGATTTTCTCGAATCAATGGTGCAACAGCAGGTACAGAGTCAGCTCTATCCGTTCATGCGAACCTTAAACTAAACAGGGGGGATACAATCACGATCCGCCACGTTGGAGGGACGACCCTTTCTGCAGCTGGTAGTGACGTTCAATTCACCGGGTCTTTAATAGAGGAAGACCTCGTCATTTCCTAATTGTAATTCCTTATTCATACTTGAAAATAAAATAAAAAGTGGTAATTGATGTTATACCCCGAACTGGTTTATTCTTTTCATTTTTTTATTTTTTAAAATTAAAATTCTCGGTGATAATTTTATTCGGCTTTTTTTTATTGCCACGTATAAAATGAGCTAAATTCATTTCTTCTTCATTTTATTTTCCCTTGTCACTTGTAACATTATAATTTTATACATAATGTAAACATTACCTCATATAACGTGTGCTGCTCCTTAATCTGCTGAGAATAAAGTTTCGTGATTCCCGGTGCTGCTTTCGTTTTTTCCGACAAATTTCCATTTCGAATTTCCTACAAAAAAAAACATTATTTAAGAAACTTTTTCTTTCTTTCTTTTAAAACTACACTAGGTATTAAAAGTCATTTAAATGAAAAGATGAATAAACTTAATATGAAACAGAACTTACTGGAGAAGCCATTAGTGCACCATCGGCGAAGGAAGATGCCCGTTTGGTCCGTATCCTCGTCGTCTTTAACTTCTTCGGCATGAACGGGTAGTACCAATTCGAGATTATTACCAATTCGTAGATATTTGAGGTTCCTCTTGGAAGAATTAAGTACCAGAACTTTTCATTTACTAATTGCATTTGTATCTCCGATGTTACTATAATCGATAAATGAAGTAATTGTATTGGTATTTTTCGATTTGAAACTTGCGAGGTTCTATAATATTCCCATCTACACAATATGTAGACAGTGATGCCAGTAGATAAAGGAAGTGGTGAGTTGAAACTATTATTTTCTGTCCTTGTTATTTGTTTTTACCATAGCTAGCCATTTTTTGTTTATTCTCGACTTCAATATTTCATTTTATTGTTTGCTGCACGTGAAGTAGGTCTAGACTGAAGTCTGCCTTAGTCAGCACATTTGTCAGTGTTGGATCGAAAACAATTGTATAGGAGGGACTATTAGATGCAATTCGGACTCTTTGGCTACAAATGAGCTTTCCGATGAAGGTAAAAATACGGTTTAAACATATTTATCCCAGTGAACACTGAAAGCAGAACTCTTCCGGTTTGCTTTATTGATATATAGTAAATCACTAAAGCGCATAGCTATATTATAAAAAGTAATAAATATTGATACTACATCTTGATCAACTTATAACGCTTTAATGAGTAAATTGGCCTTTGGATTATTGTTTGCTGTTATTTAGTAGGCTACCATACATATTTTTTTCGCTGTAAAGTATACATATTAAAACTGATTTAAAATTTAAGTATTTATTACCAGTATGAAAGAGTATTTAATATTTAAGAATCTTAAAAGACTTGAATTAATAGAATTTCAAGAGACTGCTGAAAGATTATTTAGAATATTAGTCTCTGATTATTTTTCATAATAAATATAGGTTTCATAACTACGACCGAGTTGTTACCTATTACGAGGCTCAGTTTCGGGCGGACGAGTTTGACTGGTGGGAAGGCGAGCTTCACTCTAGGCCGTTTCGAGTGCTCCGGACAGGCACCCACCCATCCAAGCCATCCAATTGAGAGGATTTATTCAAAATGGGCCACACGGTTTCTACCATGTTAAAGACAGCAGCAACCAAATTTCGTCGACTTACTGTGATTTCACTATGTCATCGACTGAAACCGGCTACGAAACTCGATACGGTTTTGTCAATGTTAAATCTACTCGTGCTTCAAATTGGAATTTAGCCGGTAATATAACATTCGAAAAGGAATATTTTAATTTGGGCGACGGAATGAATTTAACGAGCGGAGTCTTCACGGAACCAAAAACCGGAATCTACGCCTTCTCTTTCAAAGGAAATGGTTTTTATACGAGTTCCACTTTCGCTGGATATGACCATGTATTCTTACAACGGAACGGCGTGGACGTTGCAAGAGGTTTAGCTGAAATCTACGGCGCAACATCAAGTACGAGATCAAGTACGAAGCCAACAGTTTCCGTTCACGGTACTTTGAAACTGGACAAGGGGGATACAATCACGATTAAGCACTACGCAGGGATGATATTTTCTGATTATAACAGTGACATTCAATTCACCGGATCATTAATTGAGGAAGACCTCGTCATTTCCTAATTGTGATTCTTTCAAATTCCAAATTAGTCACAATAAAATGGAAAATGTTACGATCAAGTGGTCCTTTATTACCAATAATACACATTTGCGCTTTATCAAGGAAATCTTTTCGTGATTTATTAAATTATAAATTGTACTTATTCAAAAAGTATTGTCTATCAGCATAGTCTAACAATGATGGGCTAGATGGTCCATAACCTATAACCTAACCAAAAAATGGCCAATCCTATGAGATGATCTCTGAGTATTTCTATCACATGTAAAATAACATTTGCACTTGAAATCTGGTGTTGTATTCTCGTCAAAGAATACTAGCGCGTAAATAAGCAGACATCAGCAAAATATAAACCTGTTTCAAAAAATGTACATAAAAAATTATTATGAATATACATTTCTAAAGATCCGGTATAGAATAAATGTTACATTGCTACACGACCTCATCATGTACTATATGCAGCATGGTGCAAATAAACCTGAGAGGGGGGGGGGCGTTTACCTCCCTTCATTTATCGCCTTTGTATCATATTATATAATCGTTAAATCGTATGACACTTTCCATTTTAACATACAAAGAGACCCAATGCGTTGTTTAACACTTCTATTACATTTCCTTTCACACAATTTGTCTACAATATCCTCACCAGCATCAGTCTCCACCTGACGAGTTTAAACTTCTATTTTGTGTCCTTATTATGATTAGTTTTTAAGAAAGCTAGCTGCGGTTTTTTATTTCCATGTTTTACTTTGCTTTACGCGCAGTACGTACATTGCTTAAATTGTTATCTTAGTTTTATATATACATATATATATATATAAGCCGATGCTTCGATTTAGTGAAAAAAAAACTACTTTGAAATCAGGACGAGCTGGCTTTGCCCTTAACTATATCGTTATTTACATAAACTTACTTAGTGATGAAACATTCTGTAGGTAGTCGTTTGTGTAAAATATTGTAATTGTGCCTCTTCCATCTTCTTATCTAAATAGATCGCAACCTACAAAAAATACGGGGTTATTATTACGGCTCAAGTCCAATCACACATCTCCTATGACTTTCTGTTTATATAAACTTAATGGTCCGAGTTTCGAAACTATTATTTGTATAAATGAAATAAAGCAGCGCTTATCACTTCACAAAATTACCTTTCGTCGTTCTGATTTCAAGGGCGGATCAACGACTGAAGGGAAAAAATATATAGTTCAAAAACTGATAAAAGCCAAAAGAAAGTTAAGACGTATTGTCAAGCATATACTCGGGTCCTATAAAAACCCGCACCTAGGCTGGCATTTAGCTAAGTTTGCAGTTTTGCGTTATAGCATCAAAATGGTGGGTTACTTCTTTCAATGTCTATTACCTTTCAACATCTTTCTGGGAGGGATCCATGAGGCTCTATTGGTCCAATCACCATCAGGCAACACCAATGGGCTTCGTGATCAAGTATACTATTAGAATATTTCTCTTAAATGCCCAAATTATTAATACATTTATTATTAAATGATTTATGTTTTAGATGTCCGATATTGACGTATTACTCAATCGACTGAATCAACTGGAGGCCAAAGTTGTAGAACATGAAGAAATGGTGAGTCTCGTAAACGAACATGAGCTTAAAATCGAACGATCGAACAGTCAGCAAGAAGAGATCAATCAGTTGAAGAAGAAGGTCTCCGACTTAGAAGAGAAAAACCGCCAATTGGCCCTATTAGACGACGTTGTTAGGAAGAGTGATGTAACCGGACGCGATTTCTTGCCTCGGTCCTGCTTTGAGTTGAAAGCTACCAATCCCAGTGCACAATCTGGAAACTACTCTATCGATCCCGATGGTCAAATCGGTGCTGATCAACCTATTCAAGCCTACTGTGACATGACAACACGTAACACTCTCCTTATTATAACTTAAATATCTAATATGAAACCGCATCCATTCATCATACATGTAAATAGTGACCACGTTTATCTATCACGACACTGAGGCCAAAACTGACGTTCCAAGCTGTCCGGATCCAGGCTGCTACACTAAGGCGATCACCTATGCAGCCACCATAAGGCAGATGTTAAATTTAGCAGACATCTCAGCTTCCTGCCAACAGTATATCCGAGTAATTATACTAATAACGATTTGATTTGGGGGCAGAATGCAGATTATATTAAAAACATAATGGTTTGTATTATAATTGTCAGTTTGATTCACTTTCGGTTCCTCTCGAGTACAACCTGACTCAGTTTGGTTACTGGAATGATCGAAACGGAGGGAAGCAGATCTTCTGGGCTGGTCCTGCAACCAGTCAGCACACCTGTCAGTGCGGTATCATGAATAACTGCGTCGAAAGGAATTTTAAATGCAACGCCGACTCCCTGGCTCCAATTGAGCTGGTCGATGAGGGTAATCAAATATGACTGTATTATTGGTAACCCTACTATTTTAAACATAGTGAAATTATTCACCCGCTGTGTTTATGGCAATATTCAAATGTTTACATGCGAGAAAATCTTAAGTAAAATTAATTATGAAAAGAATAGAAAAAAGAAGAATGTTGATTTTTGATGGTTAATTTGTTTAGGCTTCATTACCGCCACTGAGTTGCTACCCGTCACGAGACTAAGTTTCGGTCGGACGAGTTTGACGGGTGTGAAGGCGAGCTACACTTTGGGTCGGTTCGAGTGCACCGGACAGGCGGCCATCTCATCCAAACCGACCAACTGTCAAGATTTGTTCAAAATGGGTCACACTCTCAGTGGTTTCTACGATGTTAAGAGCAGTAGCACCCAAATCGCATCGACGTATTGCGATTTTTCTAAAGCACCTACTGAAACTGGCTACGAGACTCGATACGGCTTTGTTGATGTTAAATCTTCCACGGTTCATTTCTTCGTCACTCGTACTTCCGCGTGGAATGCAGGCGGTGTGATGCCATTCCAAAAGGAGTATCTGAATTTGGGTGGCGGAATGAATTTTACGAGCGGAGTCTTCACGGCACCCAAAGCGGGAATCTACACCTTCTCTTTCGCGGGATTGTGTTCTGGTGTAGGTACCAATTACGCTGGAAATGCCCTAGTATACTTACAAAGGAACGGCGCGGACGTTGCAGCAGGCTATTCTATAATCTATGGCGCAACATCAAATACATTGCCAACTTTAGCTGTTCACGGCACTTTCAAACTGAACAAGGGGGATGCAATCACGATACGACACGCAGGAGGGACGGTCCATTCTGCGGGTGACAGTCCCACTCAATTCACAGGTTCGTTACTGGAAGAGGAGCTCGTCATTTCATAACTGTGATGCCTTTATTTTCATTTGTTCATTGAAATTTTGTGTTTGAAAATATAAATGTGGTGATTGAATATAATAAGAAACCACCTTGATAATTGATATATATATAAACACATAAATAAATCAATAAAATGTTATAAACTCGAGTCGTTTATGTCTCAAGCCATGGCACGTTAGAATAAGAACAAAGAAAACATTCTAAAACTAATAATAAAAAATTCGTAATGAACCAGAAAAACAATTCTTGGTCCCATTTTTCGATTCCACCGTCTTTTGAAAAAAAATACATTGCAAGTCATTATCTGTTTTTCAATTTCAAAATTTTATTCAGAAACTGTTATCTTATGTTTTTGCTTTAAAAAAATATAACCCTTGTGAAATAAGCCGAGCTTGCTTTATCACCTTGAACTATATTGTTATTTACACAAAGTCACAGAGTATGAAAAACAGTGAAGATGTCCATTAGTGCCGCTTGAGCTTCTGATATACCTTATCATATTTGGCTTATATAGCCTATAACAAAATATGTAAGATGAAATCCTAATTATTGCCTCATCTCAAATCATGAATTCTGTTTCGGCCGAGTTTCAAAATTATCATTTGAATAAATAAGTTTAAAAAAGCGCTTATTGGATCACTTATATAACTATCGTCATTCGTCAGATTTCAAAGTCGGATCAATAACGACTACAAAAGGGGAATAAATAATAATAATAGATTTCAAAACTGATAAAAACTAAGACAGATAAGTAAGACTTATGCCAATACTCGTTCCCTATAAAATCCCCCACACAGACTGGCATATAATCAAGTCGACAGTAGTTACAGCTACATCCCATAGCACCAAAATGGCGAGTTACAATTTCCGATTTTTTACAGTTTTCATCATGTTTCTAGTGAAGATCCAAGAGGGTCTTCTGGCCCCATCACCAACAGGCAACAACAAGAAAGAAAATCTTAATAAAGTATACTCAAATGTTGGTTTGAGCCCGTACTCTCTTATGTATTCATTTAATTTAATTTATATAATATAGATGTTTGGTATTGACGTCTTGCCCAGTCGACTTGACCAACTGGAGGCCAAAGTGCTGAAGATCGGTGGCGTTCATGGAATGGAAATCAACTGCCAGAAAGAAGAGATTGAGATAATCGCTCAATTGAAGAATACAAATACAGAATTAATACAAAATCATAAGAATAAGCAATTAATTCAAGCTGGTAATGACGCAAATATTCGTGATTTCATGCCCCGATCCTGCTTCGAGTTAAAAGCTACGAATCCTGCTGCCCAATCTGGAAACTACTTCATCGATCCCGATGGTCAGATCGATGCTGAACCACCCATCCTAGTCTACTGTGACATGACAACACGTATGAAATCTATGTCTATTGTAAACCTCTGTTAAAAATTCATTGATTATACATCATTAATAGAGACAACTTCCATTTATCATGACACTGAGGACAAAACTGACATCCCAAGCTGTCCGGATCCTGGGTGTTATACTAAAGCAATCACTTATAATGCAACCATGCGGCAACTGTTGGATTTGGCCGACATCTCTGCCTCGTGCCAACAGTATTTCAGAGTAAATATAACAAGAATTTTAAAATGATGCAGAAATAATTGGCTTATTATTTAGTATGAATCGTTGGGGGCTCCGCTAGAGTACCATAACACGCAGTACGGTTATTGGAACGATCGGAACGGTGGGAAGCAGAGTTTCTGCGTCCATATGAATCTTGAATGCAACTCTCTGCTGCCTCCGATTGAGATTGTCGACGAAGGTAATTAGTTGCAACTATTCACAACACGATGCACGTTCAACAGATTAAAATCGAGAATTGTATCTATAAAAATTGGCAGATTTTCAAATTGAGAAAATGAAAAAAATCTTGTTAAAATTGGTTAATCTAAGAATTTAGATTTTAACGGTTTTTAATAGTTTAATGGTTTAAATGTCATGCAGTAAAAGAGTAAAATATTAAAGGAACTTTATATTTCGTTGTAGCATGAATCACGTTAAACCTTAAAAAAAATTTAAAGTACTTTTTAGGGCTAATTTTTTTTAAGATAAAACATAAACTTTCACGTTGATACACGTAGTTCTGTCTCCTGTGGTTTATACTTTATTCCCCTTTGAAATTAATTGTGCTAACTGAGTTTGTAGACTCATTGCTACTAGGTAAAATGTATCGTTTTTATTTAAGTTAAAACTTTGTAAACACTATAAAATATGATTTTAAAAAAGGTTTTATTACTGCGACCGAGTTGTTACCTGTTACGAGGCTCAATTTTGGGGGGATTTCTTTTCCTTATACGAGGGCGAGCTACACTTTGGGCCGCTTCGAGTGCACCGGACAAGCAACCATCCCATTCAAGCCATCGAAGTGAATTCTTATGAAAGCTTTAATTTTAAAATGAGCACTGATCAGTTAAATATATAAATATATATATATATATATATATATATATATATATATATATATATATATATTAGGTAAATAAATTTGTTTTACTTAAATTTATTTATTCATAGAGTTTTCTTCATTTAATTTTCTTTGGGTTTTGGGTTTTCTCTTGGAAAAAGCACATAACATGTCTAATTACGGGTGTGGGTAATTAGCGGGCAACGGGCATCGGGCAACGGGCGGATAATTAGCGGACTTTTTTAACGGGCATTGCTTTTTTTGCTGGTGGGTAATTAGAGGGCATGTAAAAAGCGGGCTGGGTAATTAGCGGACTTTTTTTAGCGGGCATTTTTTTTGCTTTCCTTCCACATACATTGCGGGCATTCAAAAAAATTTAGCGGACAACTTTTTTATTAATATATTTCTGTCCCACATATATTGCGGACATTAAAAAAAAAAGAATTTAGCGGACAACTTTTTATTAAAATCGCACATGTATTGCGGACATAATTTTTTTTTAGCGGGCATCTTTATATTTGCTGTCAAGGCACATGTATTGCTGACATAAATAAAAAAATTTAGCGGGCAACTTTTTTTTAATTGTAGGCATTAAATAACGTATTTAGCGTACCAGCTTTTTTAAAATTTGATTAAATGGAATAGGTATTGCCAACATTATTATTATTTGCTGTCCATCGAACATGTATTGCGGACATTAAAAAATTTAACGGGCACCTTTAAAAAAAAAATTCCAACCAAATATATTGCGGGCAGTTAAAACAATTTATTTTATATTTGTTGTCAATCGCACTTATATTGCGAGCATTGAAAAAAGTTTTTAGCGGACAATTTTTTTTATTGGCTGCCCATCAAGCAAAAAAGTTATGCCCGCTAAAAATGTCCGCTAATTATCCGCCCGCTGCCCGTTGCCCGCTAATTATCCACACCCGCGGTTAACTGTGTGGGGAAATGTTGCCCGCTAAACACTTTTTTTTAAAGCCCGCAACATATATGCAATGTACAGCAAACTAAAAAAAAGTAGCCCGCTAAAACTTTTATTAATGCCCGCAATATAGCCTATTTAGATGGGGAAAAAATGTAAAAAAATTGGTCGCTGAAAACTGTTTTATAATGTCCTCAATATATGTTCGATAGACAGCAAACAATAATAAAAAATACCGGTAATTCCTGTTCAATTTAATGAATAAAAAAAAAGCTGCCCGCTAAAGATGTTTTTTTATTGCTTGCAAATTGAAATAAAAATGCCCGCTAAAAATTTTTATTTATGCCCGCAATATATGTTCGATTGACAGAAAACAGAGATGCCCGCTAACGACATTTTTTAAATGCCCGCATTTAAAAATAAAAGTTGAGTGCCCGCTAAAAAAAGTCCGCTAATTATCCAGCCCGCTTTTTACATGCCCTCTAATTACCCACCAGCAAAAAAAGTAATGCCCGCTAAAAAAGTCCGCTAATTATCCGCCCGTTGCCCGCTGCCCGTTGCCCGCTAATTATCCACACCCTCTAATTACAATGTTTCGCATGTGTTTAATTATACATTATAATTGTATTAGAATTTTTCCTTTTTAACCAAGCGAGCAGGTTCTATTATTTTGCCATCAATATGTAAATGCTGATTTATATATTGATTTTAAGGATATAGCAAGAGTGAATTTAACTTAACGAATCAAATTGAAAATCAAAAAAAAAAAAAAAAAAAAAAATCAACCTCGAAGGTATATATTGGAACAGGACCTTGTTACCAGGTAAAAAATACGTCGAAAAAATGTAATGCATAGCTTTATGACACATTCAATTTTTGTCACTATATGTGCCTGTGTGCATTCCAATGATCCAAAATATGTTTAAGTGCCGGATAAACATTAAATACATTATGGTGTTTGTATTTTATTTTCTATCATAAGGAAACATCTCTAAAGAAAAGAAAAAAAAAACTTCTTCATCACCAAAAAGTTACATCATTTTGTAAAGGGGTATTTTTATATAAAAAATATTACGTCATTTTATCGTGTATCTTTTAATTTTCGATTATTATTATTTAAAAAAATAATATTATGATTACCTTAATAACTATTCATTAAATCACGTTATTTTATTGTGTATCTTTAAACTTTATTTCGTTGCTTTGGAATCTAAGAATATAATACGGATAGTGGCTTTTACTTAGTTATTAGTGGAGTGCACGCTAAATAAATAGACTTAACCATCACAAACTGTAATATAAAACGTACAATAATGATTACTCTTCCTCTTGATTAACGCTCTGTTTTTTGTGATTCTAACAAAATGCAGATGTAATACCAAATGACCTCAACAATAAAAGTAACCAGCGATATGCCCAAGAAGATACCGTAGAGAATGAACGCACCGACTAGGTCTGTCAAAGTCAGCTTTTTTGGTTCACTTTCACCTGCGTGACGATCTTGAACTGGCAGATGACGTCTTAGACCGTAGTCGATTAGACCGTGTTGATGCATCAACAAGATCCTAATTAAAATTTTAAAAAAATTATAATCGATGACGTAAATAGAATGGAATAGGTAACCAAATACTGTTTGTCCAACATGGGTTTGAGAGGACCTCCCTTCTGGACAATCATAGACCTTCCTCTGGGAAAGGACATTTGTTTAGAAACATGCAGTCTCGATGGTTTCTTGTTTTTGCGATCCATGTCTGCAAAGGCGTGGCAGAGCCCGATCTTTGGCTATTTAAATATTAAAACTCAAATATAATTGTTTGTTTTTCCAAATTGGTACATACCTTTGAACGTTGAACTGGAGCCGGCATAAGCATTCCAAAGTAATCAAAAATGATGGGAAACGTGAAATCAACGGCTTCGTGTTTATCGGGGACTTGCCAAGTCTGGGCAAATGACACGCATAAATCAATTTCCTATCGCAAAGAACAACAGCAATTGCTGCAATGTATAAATGTAAATCTATTTGAAATTCGCGTTGTTATGAACCTGTCGAACTAATTCGCCCATGCAACCGTTCCACGAACCGTTTGCTGTCTTTAAACCAATAGCGACGACATCCGGAGGTTTGTGAGGCATAAATCTACCAATAGTTAAAATTTATATTTCCTTGTAAATTATATACACAAATCAATCATTAAAAAAATTACGTGAAGTTTAGTACACTGGCTAGTAATTCAACTACTTCTTTTTCGCCGCAGTCAGTGGCGTTTTCTTTTCCTTAGTAAGAAAACCCCTTCGTTTTCATTCGTTTTCGTTAAACTGCACAGCACTACATTCTCATAACAGTATACTGCGCTCCATTTGTATAAGCTTTTCATTATATTTATTGTTTTGTTTGTTTGTTTTTCATTTGAATAATAGGGCAAACCTTGCTCATTGCGAATGTAATATGAAATATAGCATCATTCGATTTCAACGATCTGCATGTTAAGGATCTGTTTTGCTAATCTTCACTTAGGCCCGTCAATCATAATGCGCTGCGAAGATGCCGTGCTTCTAATTTATTCTAGATTTAAGGCTTCGATTCAAATCGATTTTAAGCGACATAGAATTGGATCAGAGCCCAACGCCTCGACCCCAATTACTGATAAAATTTATTATTTTTAAATCCCACTGGCGGTCCCGATGGCATTCCTATACGAAAGCTCATTTTGGCAACGCCGTACTCTTTTTTTCTTTTGCCCATTCCATTGCGGGTTATTTAAATGAATTATGTTGAAATCTTCAGTATTTTATTCCAGTTGTCGTTAACGTAATGACAAATAACACACATTCACATATATGACGCTATTAGCCCTCTACTTTCTCGCAAACCATAATATGTTTCCATTTTTAGTTTAGTTTGAGTTATTCACTTTTTGGATTGTAAGCAGTTACACATTTGGATTTTGATTGCCCTTAATATTTCAACCGTTTTAACCGTTTTTTTTAAGTGGGAGGGTAGTTTCTACTTTTTCCCTCCACTTATGCTATGCACATGTCCGCGTCTCACCCTGAAAGTGACCTAATATTTCATAAGCATTTTTGAAATGAACGTTTTTAAATTCTCTGATGGTATCATCTTATGGTCCGAGTTTCGAAATTATATAAATTTTAAAAAAAACTTTGTTGGTTTATCGATTTACTTGCCGTCTGATAACAAAGCCCGACGAAACACTGCAATGACCAAATAAATAATAGTCTAAAACTGATAAAAAACCAAAATATACTATATGCTTATACTCTGGCCCTTTCAAACCCCGCCTAGACTGACATTGAAATAAGTCGACAGTAGTTATACCTCCACTAGCAACAAAATGGCGAGTTATTATATTCAGTTTCTTACAGCTTGTATCATCTTTCTAGGAGTGATCCAAGAGGGTCTATTGGTCCCATCACCAAAAGGCAATAACAATAATGAACATCTTAACCAGGTATACTTATACTTTAAAACAATCTTTTATGAATTGGTTAACAAATGAATTATGTTTTAGATGTTTGATATCGACGTCTTGCTCAATCGACTGGACGAACTGGAGGCCAAAGTACATCACTACGAAGCCAAAGTTGATCACTGCGAAGAAAAATTGGCCGAACACGAAGACATAGTAAATCTCGTGAACCAGCACGAGCTGAAGATCAAAAGTCATGAAATGAAAATCAACAGCCAACAAGAAGAGATCGATCAGTTAAAGACGAAATTAGAATTAGAAAAGAAGAGCAACCAATTAATCCAAGCCGGCGATGACGTAACCAGTCGTGATTTCCTGCCTCGATCCTGTTTTGAGATAAAAGCAACGAATCCCAACGCCCAATCTGGAGTATATTCCATCGATCCTGATGGTCAGATCGGTGCTGATCAACCCATCAATGTATACTGTGACATGACAACAGGTAATATTTATATCCATTTATTGTTGAAAAATGTTAAATCGTACTTAATATAAATCCGCACATTATTTATTACATGTATATAGTGACCACTTCTATCTACCACGATTCTGAGACCAAAACTGAGGTCCCAAGTTGTCCGGATCCAGGCTGTTACACCAAAGCAATCACTTATTCTGCAACAATGAGGCAAATGATGAATTTGGCCGACATTTCTGCCTCTTGTAAACAATACATTAGAGTGAGTGTACTGTGTATTATTTAAAATTTAGAATGGAGTAGTAAGTATATGATTTGATGATGTCTGCTATGATTTCAGTTTGATTCACTTTCGGTTCCTCTCGAGTACAACCTGACGCAATTTGGTTACTGGAATGATCGAAACGGAGGGAAGCAGATCTTCTGGGCTGGTCCGGCAACGAGTGAGCACACCTGTCAGTGTGGTATTATGAATAACTGCGTCGAAAGGAATTTTAAATGCAACGCCGACTCTCTGGCTCCGATTGAGCTCTTCGATGAAGGTAAATAGTTTGTATCTACAGAAAACGATTTATTTAATATTATATAATGGAGATATGCCTACAGTGCCGTATCAGTTATACGGTTATACGGTGCGCGACCGTAATGTAATAGTTTGATAAAAGACTCTTTCTTTGTTTAATTTTCAAATTTAGGAAATAGAAAAAATATGCTAAACTTTTTTGTAGTATTTTTAGTTCAGATTTTATCAGTTAAACGCTTTGGTTTATTTTTTTTTAATGATATGGTGAAAAATTATACCAATACTTTATTAAAAGTTTTACTTTCGATGTTAAATTGTTTAACGAATTTATAACGAATCTTGTCGAAGATTTTTTTGTTTACATAACTTAATTTAATAATAAATATGGAATATACCTACATATATTTAATAATTTACACTCTCATTAACACAATGTTTAGGTTTCATTACTGCGACCGAGTTGCTACCTGTAACGAGGCTCAGTTTCGGTCGGACGAGTTTGACTGGAGTGAAAGCGAGTTACACTTTAGGCCGTTTCGAGTGCACCGGACAAGCGGCCAGTTCATCCAAACCGACCAATTGTCAGGATTTGTTCAAAATTGGTCACACTCTCAGCGGTTTCTACGACGTCAAGGGCAGTAGCACCCAAATTGCGTCAACCTACTGTGATTTCTCGAAATCATCCACTGACCCCGGCTATGAAACTCGATACGGCTTTGTTGATGTTAAATCGAGCCCCGTTCATTTCTTCGTTGTTCGCACTACAAGTTGGAGTACACCCGGCACGATGCCATTTGAAAAAGAATATCTTAACTTGGTAGTGGAATGAATATTAATAGCGGGGTCTTCACGGCACCCAAAGCAGGAATCTACGCCTTCACTTTCAAGGGAACTGGTAGTGGAACAGGTTCCAATTTTGAAGGATATGGCTGGGTACACTTACAACGGAATGGCGCGAACGTTGCAATAGGTTATTCTCAAATCGGTATTACATCATGGGCATATTCAACTCTTTCTGTCCATGCCACTCTGAAACTGAGCAAGGGGGATACAATCACGATCCGGCACGTAGAAGGGGTGATGCATTCTAATGGTAACAGTTATACTCAATTCACCGGATCATTATTGGAAGAAGACCTCGTCATTTCCTAATTATACAGTTATCCCTTCAATTTAAGCGTTTGAATAATTGCATCTTTGAATACACATATGTGTTGATTGGTGGACTCTTTAATTTAATTGTTACAAATTTAATCATTCAAATTCTCGATAATAAATTAATAATCGTATTGGTCTATTTTTTCTCCTTCTCACATCAAATTATTTATAGAGATTCCTTAATTTTATTTTCCATCTCCAATTAATTAATGTAGTCGCCCTGACTGGTGACTTAATCCCCATGAGATATTGTTATTTACACAAAATGAGTATTACGTAACAAAATAAATAATTTTTAAAACGAGTCGAATAAAAATGGTATAATAGACCTATTATTGGTTGCTGACTAGCTGCAATCTGCATGCCATTCAGAAAGATATTCTAATTTCTAGATAATTTAAGCTTTACAGAAAACGAAAAAGTTTAAGCGGATTAATGGCTTTATTATATACATTCGTTGAGGCAAGTTGATAAGGTTTCATATAGCCGAACATGAAAACAAAAATATGTGTTTCAATTTTATATGTAGGTTCGTGCCATGCAGTAGTATGTATACGCCATGATCATCCCATATATTTTTTTATCGCTGTTACCTTAAAACATAAACAGGTTCATCAAATGAATTATTAATTTGAATTGAATTATACATATTCATTATGAATATGTATGATCACATTTCCTGATTGATTTTTGCTACAAGAAAATTGAAAACAGTTAACTACGTTGTTTCTCGATTTCAACATTTTCTTTCCTGCTCCCGCAGATAGAAACTGTTATCTTAATTACTTTTATATGTATAAAAAGCACTGAACTGCTTTAAAAAAAATACCCTTGTGAACTAAGCCGAGCTTGCTTTATCACCTTGAACTATATTGTTATTTACATAAAGTCACAGAGTATGAAAAAGAGTGAAGGTGTCCATTAGTATAACTTGACCCGCTGATATACCTTATCGAAATGGCTCATATAGCCCAACAAAATTTAAAACATGAAATCATAATTATTGCCTCATCTCAAATCATAAATGTCCTTTTATTTTCAGTTTCGACCGAGTTTCGGAATTATCATCCGAGTAAATAAGTAAACCTACGCGCTTATTAGTTCATATATTTATCTTAAGTCGCATCAATAACGACAACAAAGAGGGGAATAAATATTAAAATTAAAGTTCAAAACTGATAAAAACTAAAAGAAAATTACGACAGGCCAATACTCTGACCTTATAAAAACCCCCACACAGGCTGGCATAGAATCAAGTCGACAGTATAGTTGTAGCTGTTGATTTTCATTATGTTATATAATATAGATAATTGATATTGACGTTTTGCCCAATCGACTTGAACAACTGAAGGCTAAAGTGGCGGGGCACGAAGACATGGTAAGTCTCGTGAACCAACAAGAGCTAAAGATTGTTGATCAATTGAAGAAGAAATATGCAGAATTAGTAGAAGATCATAAGAAAATGCAATTAATTCAAGTCGGTAAAGACACAAATATTCGTGCTTACATGCCCCGATCCTGCTTCGAGTTGAAAGCCACGAATCCTAATGCCCAATCTGGGATTTATTTAATCGATCCTGATGGTCAGATCGATGCTGAACCACCCATCCAGGTCTACTGTGACATGGCAACACGTATGAAATATATATATGTCTATTGTAAACCTCTGTTAAAAATTCATTGATTATACATCATTAATAGAGACAACTTCTATATTTCATGACAATGAGGACAAAACTGACATACCGAGATGTCCGGATCCTGGGTGTTATACTAAAGCAATCACTTATAATGCAACCATGCGGCAACTGTTGGATTTGGCCGACATCTCTGCCTCTTGCCAACAGTATTTCAGAGTAAATATAACAAGAATTTTAAAATGATGCAGAAATAATTGGCTTATTATTTAGTATGAATCGTTGGGGACTCCGCTAGAGTACAATAACACGCAGTGCGGTTATTGGAACGATCGGAACGGTGGGAAGCAGAGTTTCTGCGTCGATAGGAATCTTGAATGCAACGCCGACTCTCCGATTGAGATTTTCGACGAAGGTAATTAGTTGCAATTATTCACAACACGATGCACGTTCAACAGATTAAAATCGAGAATTGTATCTATAAAAATTAATTTTCAAATTGAGAAAATGAAAAAAAAATCTTAAAATTGGTTAATCTAAGAATTTAGATTTTAACGGTTTTTAGTAGTTTAATGGTTTAAATTTCATGCAGTAAAAGAGTCAAATGTTAAAGGAACTTTATATTTCGTTGTAGCATGAATTACGTTAAACCTTAAAAAAAAATTCAAAAGTACTTTTTGGGACTAATTTTTTAAAAGATACAACATACACTTTCACGTTGATACACGTAGTTCTGTCTCCTGTGGTTTATACCTACTTTATTCCCTTTAAAATTAATTGTGCTTACTGAGTTTGTAGACTAATTGCTACTAGGTAAAATGTATCGTTTTTATGTAAGTTAAAACTTTGTAACCACTATAAAAATATGATTATAAAAAAGGTTACCTTACTCCGACCGAGTTGTTACCTGTTACGAGGCTCAATTTTGGGGGGATTTCTCCTGGTGCGAGCGAGAGCTACACTTTGGGCCGCTTCGAGTGCACCGGACAAGCGACCATCCCATTCAAGCCATCGAAGTGAATTCTTATGAGAACTTTAATTTTAAAATGAGCACTGATCAGTCAATTATATATATATATATATTATTAGCTAAATAAATTTCTCTTTTATTATATATTTCTTTCTTCTTTGTAATTTTAACAGTCAGGTTATGCACAAAGTATTATGTCATTGCTCGTGAAATGTCTTGTTTGAAAATATAATGAGTTAGAAACTTGTTTTTTAAATAGGTAGGCAAATAAAAAATTTAATTTATAGTTTCTGGATCCACAAATTCGCCAATTTTTATTTTACTTAAACTGATTTATTCATAGAGATTTCTTCGTTTTTATTTTCTTGTGGCGATTTTTCCGATTTTTTAACGTAATACCAGTGATTCGTGTGCAGTAAATGCGTTATATCATATTCACTCCATAATATATATGTATCGTCGTCATCTCGTATTAATATGCAATCGGATATGGTTTACCTTCAGCTGCACAATGTACTCCATGACAATAATATGTTACTGTTTCATAAACGCTGCAGAAAATGATAGCCATATTTCATCATCCTTAAAAATTGTAATCTTTTTTAAAAAGTAAATATATATCAGTCGACCGCGATGCTTCTAACTAACAAGCTTTGATAACAGATGGAGCTATCAACAAACACAAACCCACTCACTGCACTATATCCTATGGATGTCCGAATAAGAGCCGAACATCCCATATCCCTTTTGGATGTGCAAAGTATGAATAAAGGATGTCTTTAATTAATGGTCCATTGGATATCCATTTTGGATGTCCCCTGCTCCTCCTTTAGATGTGCAATTATTTGGATTTAAATTTATAGACTATTCTCTTTTTATAAAATATTATACTATGCAAGAATCAAGTCAAGTTAGAGAGCTATATTCGAAATCAAATTGAAACTTAAAGGGTGTAAATAATAAGATATTTCGTTTAACTGGTTGAAATGTTAAAATTCAAGTAAAAGTACAAAAAAATAATTAATTATAATTTCTTTTTTGAAAATTAAAGAAATGAGTTGTAAAATAACTCGGTTTTCCTACATTTTCATTAGCGAACCATTCACGTTGCGTTAATCCTTTTATTTACAGAACGTATTTTAAAATTTTACTAAACACTAACATGGTTGGCTGCAGAAGTGCAGGGGTATAAAAAGTCTAGCGCCCTAAACTATAAGTGAATAATTATGTAGAGGCGTAAACTGGAAGAGTTCCCGAGTTAAACGTATTGAATAAGACAAGGAAAAAGCGAAGGTTAGCAAGATGCTGGAGGATGAGATGTAGTGAAAAAACTTGAAATTATATTTAAAAATTTAAAGCCTTTTGGGCTGGGTAAAGAATGTCCATAGGCTCTATACAGGGCGCAACTTGGAGGTCCCTAGGATGTCCATTGGATGAGCAATGGACAAATATAGACTTAACAATCAACATCCATCGGATGTAGGCTACATCCAACTTGGATGTCGTAAGGACATCCTTTTAACCTCCATGCATTAAGTGGGATTATTTTAATTTTTCAATTAGGAGAATTTCCATTTTATGTTTCCTTTTTATTTTAACAGGCATCAGTATATGCAAATTATGCATTACACCAGGAGAGGGGGGGGGGGGTCTATGCTGATACCAATTTAATTCAATTCGTGGGTTTTGGGTTTTCTCTTGGAAAAAGCACACAACCTTTTCATTTCCAAATTACAATGTTTTGCCTGTGTTAAATTATACATCATAATTGTATTAGAATTTTTCCTTTTTAACCAAGCAGCAGGTTCTATTATTTTGCCATCAATATGTAAATGCCGATTTAAACATTGATTTTAGGGATATAGCAAGAGTGAATTTAGCTTAACGAATCAAATTGAAAAAAAATCAACCTCGAAGGTATATACCGGAACGGGATCTTGATACCAGGTAAAAAATACGTCGATAAAATGTAATGCATAGCTTTATGGCACATTCAATTTTTGCCACTATATTTACTGTTTATATCGTATGTTTAAATTGAGGCATTTTGATTTCTTTTTTCTTTGTTTTTGTTTTTCAATTTGACATTGTTTTATAGTTTACTAGCTGACCTGTGTTTTGGCTTAGCCCAAAAGTGAATTGTTAATTTGTTGCGCTTGTATTTTAAAATAATGTAATTTAACCACATACTGATTCAAGCATCTCGACTATTTAAACAACTACACTTGGTTCATATTATTTGATATCTTCCATAGTGACGTCACATTTTCCGATTTTTCATTTACCTGTAAATATTTTACTGCTTCAATTTTGCTAATCACGCGTATTTTACATAATCGTTCCTAATCTATCGTTCAACTAAATTAATAAGTTCTGAGGCAGATGCATTTTCCCAGTTTACCCGTATTAAGTTATTACCTGTAATAACAACTATTTTGTTTTTATTGGACCCATTACCAATTTCTCAGGCGGCCCATGGCCACCTTCGTTCTGGGGTTTAAATTAAGTTTCGTTGTATTACTTAAAAGCGGTTGGAGGTTAGATTTCGTTTTTTATTACTTATATATGCAAGTTAATTAACAGGTTGAAATCGTGGCGTATGTTCCATGAGTACTAAAACTACATTTGCAAGTTAAAAGTTCAACTGCATCCTCTAAGCCCCTCCCCCTCCAAAATTTGGACCAATCAGGGAATTTCGTGAAACCCACCGATTCCCTTTCTGTTTTATACATTAAGATTTCTTTTAAAATTAATTGTGCTAACTGAGTTTGTAGACTAATTGATGCTACTAGGTACAGTATATTTTTTATAAATTTCTACAAAATATGATTATAAAAAATGTAATGCATAGCTTTATGACACATTCAATTTTTGTCACTTTATTTGTCTGTGTGCATTCCAATGGTCCAAAATATTTATGTAGTGCTGGATAAGCATTACATACATTATGTTGTTTGCATTTTATTTTCTATCATAAAGAAATATCTCTAAAGAAAAGAAAAAAAAACTTCTTCATCGCCAAAAATTCGCATAATTTTGTAAAGGAGTATTTTTATATAAAAATTTCATATAAAAATATTCATTAAATCACGTCATTTTATTGTGTATCTTTTAATTTTATTTCATTGCTTTGATAATTGACTTTTAACGACCGCAATTTTGCAATTCTAAGAATATAGTACAGATAGTGGATTTTACTAAGTTATTAGTGGAGTGCACCCTAAATAAATAGACTTAACCGTGACAAACTGTAATATAAAACGTTCAATAATGCATTACTCCTCCTCTTGATTAACGCTCTGTTTTTTGTGATTCTAAAAATCTACAGATGTAATACCAAATGACCTCAACAATAAAGGCAACCAGCGATATGCCCAAGAAGATACCGTAGAGAATGAACGCGCCTATTAGGTCGGTCAAAGTCAGCTTTTTTGGTTCAGTTTCACCTTCGTGACGATTTTGAACTGGCAGATGACGTCTTAGACCGTAGTCGATTAAACCGTGTTGATGCATTAACAAAATCCTAATTAAGAATTTTAAAAACATTATAATTGATGACGTAAATAGAACGGAATAGCTAGGTATCAAAATACTGTTTGTCCAACATGGGTTTGAGTGGACCTCCCTTCTGGACAATCATAGACCTTCCTCTGGGAAAGGACATTTGCTTAGAAACATGCAGTCTCGATGGTTTGTTGTTTTTGCGATCCATGTCTGCAAAGGCGTGGCAGAGCCCGATCTTTGGCTATTTTCAAAAATAATAAACTTGATGTATATTCAAAGCATATTTTGAAATTAATGAATGGCCATAATACTCCACAAAAGACGTTATTATCTTTAATAATGTCAAAAACTTGGTTCAATTCATTCTGATTTAGTCTTCGTTCGGGGTGTTTAATTAGGTAATCCCGAACCCATGTTAATGGACTAGCATCTGGTTGAGACTTTAGGGTAAACAATAATAAGTGTGCGTGTGAACTAAAGACATATATTGTGATCCTATTACCATAAACAAATCATCTATGGCGGAGCCTTTGATGTCATAAACGTTGATTTGGTTTTCTCGCTGAGGCAGATCATCGATTCCTCCGATAAGGTAATTGTACTGAGGGGTAGACAATAGGGCAAAAAAAATTGCTTTGTAACTGTTGAGAAGGACCATGGCGGGTAGACACCAAAAAACGAGACTCTGCCGATAGACCAAGCTGAAACCTTTCTCACCTCCGCCGTGGCGCATTACATATCCTTGATGTGAATCGATTAAAATATAATCCCGTTGTTTTCAATATATAATAATTTACCTCTTTCGCCTATTGTTAAAGCTGAGATGACAAACAAGAACCACCGACTAAGTGGCATTTGTAATGGGCGAAGCTCTGGATTTGGTAAATACGACCCCCAAAGAATTATTGTCATTAATATAGCGGACACCAAGAGGCAAGTCCAAGTCTAAAATATAATCATTGTCAAGAAAAAATTATGGAGCAAATAAAAAGTAAACTTAATCGTCAATTTTGATTGTTGTAATTACTTCTTTTGAGAAGGTTTCGAAGAGAGTGTAAGCCTATAAATTTTAAATAGCTTATTGGCTTTATAATCAAATATAATTGTTTGCTTTTTTCCAAATTGGTATACCTTTGAACGTTGAACTGGAGCCGGCATAAGCATTCCAAAGTAATCAAAAATGATAGGAAACGTGAAATCAACGGCTTCGTGTTTATCGGGGACTTGCTAAGTCTGGGCAAATGACACGCATAAATCAATTTCCTATTGCAAAGAACAACAGCAATTGCTATATAAATGTAAATATATTTGAAATTCGCGTTATTGTGAACCTGTCGAACTAATTCGCCCATGCAACCGTTCCACGAACCGTTTGCTGTTTTTAAACCAATAGCGACCACATCCGGAGGTTTGTGAGGCATAAATCTACCAATATAGTTACAATTTATATTTCCTTGTAAATTATATACACAAATCAATCATTTAAAAAATTACGTGAAGTTTAGTACACTGGCTAGTAATTCAATCACTTCTTTTTCAAAAATTCCAGTACCATAAAGCATTAAAGATGTATCTCCAGCCAATGGAGCCTTTATTTTAAGTAATCGTAACGAAGTTTATGCTATATTTAGAAATATTTCCGGATAACATACCAAATAGGAGGAAATACGAAGCGGGCCGTCAATAGTATTCTCATTATTAACTTTAGTCGGTGACGAAATAGCTCCGACAAAAGTGTTTAAGGACGATACGTAAAGCCCTAACAAGAGAAGGAGAATATCGCCCATCTTTCTCTGATTGCTTCAAAACGGCAACTAAAACAACTGATGTACAGTATGGTTCAAATAAACTTGAGGGGCCCTTACCTGTTTAGTGCTTTCTGCCCCTCAAGTTTATTTGGACCATACTGTACGTGCTGACAAAATGGGCTAAATAGGCTTTTCTATTATTTAAAAACAAAAATCAATCAGTACTTGGGTTGGGCTCTGATCCGACGCCGTACCAATCGAATAAAATAGATGTCTATCGAAGGGTTATCGAATCGAGAATAAATTAGTTGGGCGTTGCTGGGACAGCAGTCCGGAAATCATTTGTCATTATGCAAATACAATTATGATTGGTTGGTATTAAGCACAGTATTAGCATGCTCCAAATAGCCTAACTTTACATTCTTATTGTGCTGCGCAGTCAGTGGCATTTTCTTTTCCTTAAAGAAACTCCTGCGTTTTCATTCGTTTTCGTTAAACTGCACTGCACTACATTCTCATAACAATATACTGCGCTCCATTTGTATAAGCTTTTCATTATATTTATTGTTTTGTTGGTTTGTTTTTCATTTGAATAATAGGACAAACCTTGCTCATTGAATGTAATATGAATATAGCATCACTCGATTTCAATGATCTGCGTGTTAAGGATCTGTTTTGTCAATCTTCACTTACGCCCGTCAATCATAATTGTACTTAATTAATTATAATTCAACTTTAGGACTGCGCTGCGAAGATGCCGTGCTTCTAATTTATTCTAGATTTAAGGCTTCGATTCAAATCGATTTTAAGCGACATACAATTTGATCAGAGCCCAACGCCTCAACCCCAATTACTGATAAAATTTATTATTTTTAAATTCCACTGGCGGTCCCGATAGCATTCCTATACGAAAGCTCGTTTTGGCAACGCCGTGCTCTTTTTTTCTTTTGCCCATTCCATTTCGGGTTATTTAAATGAATTATGTTGAGAACTTCAGTATTTTATTCCAGCAGTCGTTAACGTAATGATAAATAACACACATTCACATATATGGCGCTATTAGCCCTCAGCTTTCTCGCCAACCATAAGATGTTTCCATTTTTAGTTTAGTTTGAGTTCACTTTTTTGGATTTTCAGCAGTTACACATTTGGATTTTTATTGCCCTTAATATTTAAACCGTTTTAACCGTTTTTTTTAAAGTGGGAGGTTAGTTTTTCCCTCCGCTTATGCTAAGCACATGTTCGCTTCTCACCATGAAAGCGCCTTAATATTTCATAATCATTTTTTGAATAAAAGAATCGGATTATGAGAAGTGGGCCCTCCCCACCTAGCCAGTTAATTGAAACCTATTGACAACTGTGTCAAACCGTCAAAATTTCATTCTTAAAGTTAGGTAATATACTTTTTTTTATTTACTTCTGTACCAAAAAAAATATTATTGCATACCCCGAAGGTATATACTGAAACGGGATCGTGTTATTTTTTTTATCACATAGCTAGCCGTCATTTGTTTACTCTCGATTTCCATTTTTTATATGCCACTCGCGCAGTATAGGCTCTAAGTTTGATCTCATTTTTAAAAATATACTGAAACGGGATCGTGTTATTTTTTTTATCACATAGCTAGCCGTCATTTGTTTACTCTCGATTTCCATATTTTATATGCCACTCGCGCAGTATAGGCTCTAAGTTTGATCTCATTTTTAAAAATATAATTCGGTGCGTTGTTTTTTTCAAAAACAAAAACAAGATAACAGCTATGGATACAGGCCGAGCTGTCTTTATGTCCTTTACAACTATATAACCGCTATTTACATAACACCGAAGGTTTCCATAAGTAGAAACCATACCTCGTGTATCCTCTTATCTAAATAGATCATAACCTTAAAAAATTAGTTAGTGCTCATGCCCAATCATAAACGTTTTTAAATTTTCTGACGGTATCTTCTTATGGTTCGAGTTTCGAAATTATTTATAAATTTAAAAAAAACCTTGTTGGTTTATCTATTTACTTGCCGTCTGATAACAAAGCCCGATGAAACACTGCAATGACCAAATAAATAATAGTCTGAAACTGATAAAAACCAAAATATACTATATGCTTATACTCTGGCCCTATCAAACCCCACCTAGACTGACATTGAAATAAGTCGACAGTAGTTATAGCTCCATTAGCAACAAAATGACGAGTTTTTATATTCAGTTTCTTGCAGCTTGTATCATCTTTCTAGGAGTGATCCAAGAGAGCCTATTGGTCCCATCACCAAAAGGCAATAACAATAATGAACATCTTAACCAGGTATACTTATAATTTAAAATAATCTTTTATTAAATCATTTACAAATGAATTATGTTTTAGATGTTTGATGTCGGCGTCTTGCTCAATCGATTGGACCAACTGGAGGCCAAAGTACATCACTACGAGGCCAAAGTTGACCACTGCGAAGCCAAATTGGCCGAACACGAAGACATAGTAAAACTTGTGAACCAGCACGAGCTGAAGATCAAAAGTCATGAAATGAAAATCAACAGCCAATAAGAAGAGATCGATCAGTTAAAGACAAAATTAGAATTACTAAAGAAGAGCAACCAATTAATCCAAGCCGGCGATGACGTAACCAGTCGTGATTTACTGCCTCGGTCCTGTTTTGAGATAAAAGCCACAAATCCCAACGCTCAATCTGGAGTCTATTCTATCGATCCCGATGGTCAGATCGGTGCTGATCAACCCATTAATGTATACTGTG
The DNA here is from genome assembly GCA_030141595.1 of Chydorus sphaericus. Lineage (NCBI taxonomy): Eukaryota > Metazoa > Arthropoda > Branchiopoda > Diplostraca > Chydoridae > Chydorus > Chydorus sphaericus. The sequence goes on along the minus strand of CM057934.1, from coordinate 2,467,120 downwards.
ACATGACAACAGGTAATTTATTGTTTAAAACTGTTAAATCGTGTTATATGCTATATAATTTCAATACTTCTATATAAATCCACCCCTTTATTACATGTCTATAGTGACCACTTCTATCTACCATGATTCTGAGACCAAAACTGAGGTCCCAAGTTGTCCGGATCCAGGATGTTACACCAAAGCAATCACCTATTCTGCAACAATGAGGCAGATGATGAATTTGGCCGACATCTCTGCCTCTTGTAAACAATATATCAGAGTGAGTCAACTGTGTAAATTTCGAAATTGATGTAAACTGTAAAAATTCAGAATGGAGTAGTATGTATATGATTTGATCATGTCTGCTATGATTTCAGTTTGATTCACTTTCGGTTCCTCTTGAGTACAACCTGACGCAGTTTGGTTACTGGAATGATCGAAACGGCGGGAAGCAGATCTTCTGGGCTGGTCCTGCAACCAGCCAGCACACCTGCCAATGTGGTATTATGAACAACTGCGTCGAAAGGAATTTTAAATGCAACGCCGACTCTCTGGCTCCGATTGAGCTCGTCGATGAAGGTAAATAGTTGATATTGACGGGAAACGATTGGATTAATATTTAGATTAATAGCAGTGCCGGCTAGGTTATACGGTTTGATGGTGCGTGACCGTACTGTATTGAAGGACTCTTTCTTTACTCAATTTTCAAATTGAGAAAATGGAAAAATCTGCTGAACATTTTTGTAGTATTTTTAGTTCAGATTTTATCAGTTAAACACTTTGGTTTATTTTATTTTTTAAATGATATGGTGTAAAAGGATACAAATACTTTATTAAAAGTTTTATTTTCGTTGTTCAATTGTTTAACGAATTTTACGAATTTTGTCAAAGATTTTTTTGTTTAAATAACTTTATTTAATAACAAATAGGTAATATACCTAAATATATTTAATAAATAACACTCTTATTAACACAATGCTTAGGTTTCATTTCTGCGACCGAGTTGCTACCTGTAACGAGGCTCAATTTTGGACGGACGAGTTTGACAGGAGTGAAGGCGAGTTACACGTTGGGCCGCTTCGAGTGCACTGGACAAGCACCTATCTCATCCAAGCCGACCAATTGTCAGGATTTGTTCAAAATCGGTCACACTCTCAGCGGTTTCTACGTTGTCAAGGGCAGTAGCACCCAAATTGCGTCAACCTACTGTGATTTTTCGAAATCGTCCACTGACCCCGGCTACGAAACTCGATACGGCTTTGTTGATGTGAAATCCAGCCCCGTTCATTTCTTCGTTGTTCGCACTACAAATTGGAATACACCCGGCACGATGCCGTTTGAAAAGGAGTATCTAAACCTGGGCGGTGGGATGAATTTGGCAAGTGGAGTCTTCACGGCACCCAAACCTGGAATCTACGCCTTTACTTTCGTGGGAACAGGTTATGGAATCACATCCACTTATACTGGATATGGCTATGTATTCTTACAACGGAACGGCGCGAACGTTGCAATAGGTTTTTCTAAAATCAATGGTGCAACATCAGATACAGCTACAACTATTTCCGTTCAAGGGACTTTGAAACTGAACAAGGGGGATACAATCACAATATATCACAATGCAGGGACGATGCTTTCTAATGGTAACTGTCACACTCAATTCAGCGGCTCTTTGGTGGAAGAGGACCTCGTCATTTCCTAATTATAATCCCTTAATTTCCATTTATGCATTCAATTTGTGTATTCATATTTGAGTTCAATACACATGGGTTGATTGGTGAATTTTTTTTCCAATGAGCTATACAATTGAAATCATTCAAATTCTTGATAATAAATTAATAATCGTATTGGTAACAATCATGGTTTTCATTAAAACTTCCGAACGTTAACAACCGTTAAACCAACCGTCAACCCATTCCTTTTGTCACATCAATTTATTTATAGAGATTCCTTAATTTTATTTTCCATCTCTGATAATTTGGCAAAATGCAATACCAATTATTTTAATTGAATTCCAAAGTGATGATGGTGCCCAAGAGTTTTGGTACTTGGAACCAAAAAGTCAAGCTATACGTGCTATGTAGACCGACTTATGCCTTACCTTCAATAGTATAGAGAATATTTCCGGCTAACTATAGGCTACTATATACCGTATACCTATATATGGGCTCAAAATTATCAGGTTAACCTTTTATTATTTACTTCTATAAATGAAGAACTGTATTTACGTTTAAATTTGATTGGATGGTTGATTTGGGCGTTTTTCTTAATCGACTCGATCAATTGGAAGCCAAAGTGGAGCAGCACGAAGCGAAGATCAACAGTCAGAAAACAGAAATCGATCAATTAAAGAAAAAGAATTCTGACTTGGAAGAGAAAAAAAAACTATTAATTGACCCTAGTCGGCGCTAAGCCCGTCAGTCTTCGTTCCTCATTGCCTCGAATCCTCGATCCTGCTTTGAGTTGTAAGCCATGAATCCGATTTCTTCATCTGGTGTGAAGCTAATAAGAACTATTTAATTATTGAAATACGTCTACAGTTAAGAGCTTTTATCTCACAGCATGAAAATGGCAAACTATTTATTATAATTTCTTACAATTTTCACTGGAAATAAGTCTTCAATGGTAAACGGTAGGCTATCATGGTTTCATTTGGCTTGACGTGGCCACTTTTTCTACGGATAAACGAAGATTCCTTAAGGGATGTGGGCTTTCTACATATACTACTTCCCGATACACTCATGCTACAAAATCCCTTAATCTGCCTCCTCATCTGTCTCTCCGTAGAAAAAAGTGGGCATGTGGACATGTTGCGCATGGTAACATTGCCCATATCATTCTATTGTACTAAATTGAAATCATCAATTATGTTCTGATGTATTAAACTATTTTTTTAATAGGTCCTAATTGTAACTATTCGGATAAAGTCTGCAATTCTTTCTGCATTTACGATGCCGGACTTTAATATTGACCTAGATTAGGCTTGATGGAGTGAATGGATTATATAACTGACCAGTCGATCAAGCGTGCCATTCAAATTGTATAATAGACTCGCCAAATGAATACTTGAACTCTGTATAAATCACTTTTCCTCATTTATTTTTGCGTCTTGAACTTCTGTTGAATTCTTACTTATTACTTGTTTGAATTTGCAGAGAAAACTTATTATACAACGACTTGGCGCGATACGATACGTGTCTCAGATATATATGTCGTTATTGACTTTCTACTCTACTACAGCCCATTGGTGGTTGTTGGATCCTTCTGTCAATCGAAAATCATATATGGCCGCTTTTTCAAATTTCTTCATCGTTAGTTAATATCATTTTTGTGCATATTTCCCTTATCTCCAACCATATCGGCCATCAAAGCTTTCGAAACCGTGTTCAAAAAGTGGAATTGGGAGAGGCAGAAACTTGAAATTTTCTGTTGAAATTTCAAGTCTACTGTGACATGACAACACGTATAGTATATAGTCTCTCTTAAATTATTATTATAACGATTCATTTATTACAGATTAATAGTAACTACATCTATCTATCACGACACTGAGGCCAAAACTGAGGTCCCAACCTGTCCGGATCCAGGGTGTTACACTAAAGCTATTACGTATTCTGCAAAAATGAGGCAGATGATGAATTTGGCCGATGATTTCTTCCTCTTGCTAACAATTTATCAGAGTAGACCCTAACTATACCAATTATCAAATTTTTAAATGGAGCGAAGTATATAAATGAATTGATAATTTTCAGTTTGATTCGATTTCGGTTCCTCTCGAGTATAACAGCACGCAGTTCGGTTATTGGAACGACCGGAACGGAGGGAAACAGATCTTCTGGGCGGGTCCGGCAACGAGTCAGCACACCTGCCAGTGTGGTATTGGAGGACCTTACACCTTACAGTGTGTTGAAAGGACGTTTAAATGCAACGCCGACTCTCTTGCTCCAATCGAGCTTTTTGATGAAGGTATATTAGTATATCTAAGATTATAATAATATGGTGAAATTATTTCCAACTCAAGTATGGACATTTTATCAAATATATTTAAAAAATAATTATTATGATTTGTAAAGTAAATCGTTACAAATCCTTTTAAATCGTTGATTTATAATTAAATAAAAATAATAATTTAAATTAACCATTTTCATCTATATGTATAAAGCAGAAATGGAATCGTTATGTTTCAAGAAATTCCCTGATTGGTCCAAATTTCACAGGGGTAGGGGCTTAGAGAATGCAGCTGAAATTTCAACTTGCAAATTTAGTTTTAGTTCTTTTTCACTTGCAAATGAAGTTTTAGTACTTGAAGAGTTTCATATCAGAGAGCTTATTTTAGCTAATGCCATATTACCGCCAACAGTGAAGAATGAAACCGCCAATTAATTAACTTAATACGTACTTTTTAGCAGCACAACTTTACTTACAACTGTTCCAATAGTTAAATTTTGTAGAATGGAAGTGATAATTTAAAAGAAATTTAAACACTTGAAAGTAAAGTTTCCCTCTTGAATAATTATATATGAATCTTTATTGGTTAAGTACTTCGACAATAAAATGGAGCCCATTCCAATACTCGACACAAACGCTAATACAGAAGAAACAAATAACCACTCTAGGGAAGTTACAATCAGTAGGAAAAAGAGGCCGACCCAAAAAGACTATTGACGAGGTTGATGCTAAACAGAAACAGAATGCAAGACTTAAAGCTATAAGGGAAAGAGCTAAAAAGCGCCGACAAGAAGAGACCACAGAAGAACAAAACAAGAGACTACAAGCAATGCTGGAACATGCTAGGAAACGCCGACAAGAAGAGACCCTAGAAGAACAGGACAAGAGACTCACAGCTGATCGGTAACAAGCTAAGAAACGTCGACTAGACGAAACTTTCCCGGAACGCCACATTAGGCTTGCTGATAAAAGACAGAGATATCAGACTCAAAGGCTATCTGGATGGGGGGACATGAATTTGCTGGCATTAAACTATGACCCTGCCATCGAATATGAAAGCATCCCGATACTCCAGATTGGCTCTATGACTGAACGGTGTAGGTTTTGCGATGCCTTGAAATGGAAAAAGGAACCCCCTGGAATATGCTGTTCGAATGGAAAAGTCAAGCTCGAAAAGCTTCCAGATATCCCAGAACCTCTTTACGGCCTGTTAACCGGCACAGATTCAAGATCGAAAGACTTTCTGGCACACATTAGGAAATATAACAGTGCCTTCCAGATGACTTCCTTTGGAGCGGATATTGTAAAAGGGAACTTCATGCCAACATTCAAAGTTCTTGGACAAGTCTGCCATCTTTTCGGATCTTACCTTCCAACGGATGATGTGCATAAGTTTCTTCAAGTTTATTTCACGGAGAGTTACCAAGAGGAACTAGAACAACGATGTAAAATTATTCCGAACATTAAACCCGACATCATCGGCGATCTTCAGACGATGTTGCACAAGTTCAATAATTATGTCAAACAATTCAAGATGGCTAAGGAAACGATGAGACAAGAAGAGCTTAGGATCGTCATTCATGAAAAAGAGTACCTACAAAAGATCATCCAGGCCGATACAACGCACCAACTGTAAATGAAGTGGCTGTTTTACTGGTTGGGCAAGAATGCGAAAAGAGAGACATCATTATTTGTTCTAGAGACAACAAGTTGCAGCGAATCTCAGAAATTCACCCTTCTTATGATGCTCTTCAGTACCCCCTGCTTTTGTACCATGGAACCGATGGATACAACATTTACATCCAGGAATTCGATCCAGTTAAGAACGTATTCACCAAGAAAAAGGTTTCTGCTATGGACTTTTACCGGTATCGTATGATGATTCGTCCAGATCAAATGAACTCTTTGCTGATGTTTAGACAACTATCTAACCAATTCTGGGTTGACATGGGTGCAAAAATGATAACAGAACGTCTAAACTTTATCAGAAGCAGTCAGAAAAAGCTTCGAGTAGATAGCTATATTCATCTGAAAGACTCGACTGTCAACGATGGCAATTTGGCTGAAATTGGGCAGTTGGTGATTCTTCCATCATCTTTCACCGGAGGACCAAGATACATGCACGAGAAAACACAAGACGCCATGGCCTACACTCGATTACATGGTGGTCCCGATCTCTTCATTACGTTTACGACCAATCAAATCTGGGACGAAATTAAGGAAGCATTATACCCCGGACAATCGCCTTCAGATCGTCATTACGTTATCTCCAGGGTGTTCAAGCTAAAACTCAAGATGCTAATCGACCCACTAACTAAAAGTGAGGCTTTCGGAGAAGTACGATGCTATATGTACTCCGTTGAATGGCAAAAAAGGGGGCTTCCACACGCGCACATCCTACTCTGGTTAAAGAACAAGCTATCCCCCAATGACATTGACAAATTCATCTGCGCAGAAATCCCAGATCCTGAATCCGACCCGAAACTTTATGAGATCATCAAAACCAGTATGATCCATGGCCCTTGCGGGTTACACAACCCAAAGTCTCCATGCATGGGTAATGGGAAATGTGCGAAGAAATACCCTCGATCATTCGTAAAGGAAACTCAAACGGGAAAGGATGGATACCCCACATACCGACGTCGATCTACTAAGGATGGAGGCATTTCATTTGAGTTACGCAAGAAAAATGGAAATATTATAGAGGTTGACAACAGCTGGGTGGTCCCTTACAATCCCACGTTGAGTCGAATTTTCCAGGTGCACATAAACGTCGAATATTGTAGCTCCGTCAAAGCAATCCAGTACGTCTGCAAGTACATCAACAAAGGTTGTGATCAAGCAACATTTTCTAAAGAAGGTAAAAACAGGGACGAGGTCTTCAAATATGAATCAGGCCGCTATCTAAGTACAGCAGAAGCTACTTGGAGGATATTGGGATATGGTATTCACGAACACTACCCAGCAGTTGAGCATTTAGAAGTCCACCTTGAGAACGGCGAAAGAGTTTACTTTAAACCCACAGACAACTTGGCAGAGAAGTTGTTGGCCTAAAACAACTCTTACAGGCTTCTTTGATCTCTGTGAAGAAGAACCGTTTGCAAGAACTCTACTGTATCAAGAAGTTACAGGTCGTCCTACAGGTGGGATAAAAGTAAAAGACAATTTGTTAGGAGGATTCAAGGAAACCCAGTTCTTGGCTATCCCGAAATTCGAAGAGGCGAAGCTATAGAAAGAGTATATACGATTCATCCATCGCTATCTGAATGCTTCTTTCTACGAATGCTTCTTTTCAAGATAAGAGGACCAACGTCATTCGAATCATTAAAGCAGGGCCTTTAACATTCCAGGCAGCTTGCGGAGCCATGGGTCTACTAGAGGAAGACACCCATTGGGAGGAGACATTATGAGAAGCTGCAGTATCTGAATCACCTTCTGCGAGATCTGTTCGTTATAATGCTAACGTGCTGCTATGTTTCGGATGCCAAGTCTTTGTGGGAAAAGTTAAAGGATGATCTCACTGCAGACCTTCTTTATCGTCGACGACGCCAGTTCCCCCAATTAGAGATCCAATATTCCGAGGATATCTACAATGAAGGTCTAATCATTATCGAAGATAAGGTTTCAGCATCCTCTGGGAAACTCCTAACCACCTTTGGTCTCCCGGAACCTAAAAGAAACGTTGGTCAAACATTCGGAACAGAGTATTTAAGAGAAACAATTTACGTCATCGAAGAACAATTAGATTTTGTGACCGAAAACGAACCAAAGTTAACAGATGAACAACGAAAGGTCTATAATGAGATCCTGGAAAGTGTTGATAAAAACAGCGGAAATGTATACTTTCTAAATGCTGATGCTGGGACAGGGAAGTCATTTTGTATAAACTTAACTGCAGCTAAAATAAGATCTGAGGGAAAAATTGCAATCGCTGTAGCATCATCCGGGATAGCGGCTACGTTACTACATGGAGGTAGAACAGCTCATTCTACATTTAAACTGCCACTGAATTTAGTATTCGCAGAGAATCCAGTGTGCAACATTAAGAAAGGATCGTCTTTGGCCAAGCTTTTACAGGACTGCAGCATCATCTTTTGGGACGAATGTACAATGTCACACAAAGGAGCTATAGAAGCACTAGATCGAACCTTAAAGGACTTGCGGAACTCAGACAGAATAATGGGTGGAGTAACTGTGGTACTATCTGGAGATTTCCGACAGACTCTACCAGTTATCCAAAGAGGCACAAGAGCCGACGAAGTAAACGCATCTATTCAACAATCCTCAGTGTGGAAACATGTGAAAGTACTGTCACTAACAAAAAATATGAGAGCACATTTGTATGGTGATGAGTCAGCAGCCCAATTTTCCAAGGTACTTCTGGACATTGGGGAAGGAAAGCTCAAGGAGACAGATGGGGAAATCGAGATAACAAGAAACATGGGCAACACTTGGACTACATCGGAAGAATTGATTGCTGCTGTCTACGGCGATGTGTCATTGCTTCATACCAGATCGGACGAATGGATATGTGAGCAATAGAGACACCAACTAATGAACAAACAATTCCAATAAACGACTATCTGACAGATCATTTACCTGGAGAGTCCAAGATATATGATTCAATCGACACTGCTATCACAGATGAAGGATCTGTTCAATATCCCACCGACTTTCTTAATGCACAAATTCCTTCTGGCATGCCTCCCCATAGACTCAAACTCAAGGAAGGTGTTCCAATAATGCTGCTACGGAATCTTGATGCACCACATCTTTGCAACGGGACAAGATTACGGGTAACCAACCTTAAACCGCATCTTATAGAGGCCACCATATTAACAGGCATATCAAAGGGTAAAAGTGTCTTTATCCCAAGAATTCCGCTCATTCCGAACGACTGCCTATTCCAGTTTAAACGACTACAATTCCCGGTCAGAGTCTGTTATGCAATCACAATAAATAAGGCGCAGGGACAAACCCTTAAGATCGCAGGAGTGGATCTTCGCCATCCCTGCTTCTCTCATGGGCAACTGTATGTCGCATTTTCGAGAGTTAGTAGCTCTAAAAATCTTCACATACTAGCACCAAGTGGAAGAACACGAAATGTGGTTTACAAAGAGGCATTACTTGGAGGATGAATAAGACATAGTGGTGAACTAATCGAAAAAATGAATGTTATTGACTAATATGAATAATCTAATATGAGATCGATTAAAAATGTATATTTAAAAAATATTTAACCTATAAATTATATATTGATGCGTGTCTTTTAAAATCTAAATTTTCTTTAAAGAGTGGTCCTTTTTAATTTTCATGTAAAACAGCATAACAAAATTATTATAATTTCGGGCGAAGCCGAAGCACGGGCCAGCTAGTCATTTATAAATATAAAAAGGGCGTTACGTTGATTTTTTTTTCATAAGGTTACATTACTGCTACCTGTTACAAGGCTGAGTTTCGGGCGGACGAGTTTGCTGGGAGTGAAGGTGAGCTACACTTTAGGCAGGTTCGAGTGCACCGGAAAGGCAGCCATTTCATCCAAACCGTCAAATAGTCAAGATTTGTTCAAGATTGGCCACACTCTGAGTGGGTTCTACGACGTCAAGGGAAGTAGCACCCAAATATCATCCATTTACTGCGACTTTTCTAAATCATGAAGCGCGCTACGAGACTTGATACGGTTTTGTTGATGTTAAATCTAGTCCCGTGCATTTCTTTGTTACTCGTACTTCTGATTGGAGTACACCTTACACGATTATTCCATTCCAAAAGGAATATTTGAACTTGGGCGGCGGTATGGATTTGGCGAGCGGAGTCTTCACGGCTTCCAAAGCAGGAATCTACGCCTTCACTTTCAAGGGAGAAGGTACTGGAACAGGGAGGTCTCGTGGTCCCACCATCTTCCTTTTCGGTCATTGGCGACAATAATAATCAGATAAAAAACATTGATTTTGCTTCCATTAATGAAGATTATTTTTACGTTAAAGTATATTTACGTCTACATTATAATAGATGGTTGATATGGGCGTTTTGTTCAACCGACTCGATCAACTGGAGACTAAAGTAGAGGAGCATGAAAGATATATCGATCATTTCGTTCAACTTTCATTCAACTCCGGCTTAGAAGAGAAAAATCATCAATTGACTCTAATAGCCAGCGTTAAGGAAGATGACTTAATCAGACGCGCTTCATCCTCATTGCTTCGATCCTGCTTCGAGTTGAAAGCCACGAATCCCAGTGCCCAATCTGGAGTTTATACCATCGATCCCGATGGCCAGATCGGCGGTGACGTTAAATAGTGGGTTCACATACTGTAGTTCAGTTAACATAAGACAGAGGTCTATAGATGGAGTTCACACACTGGAGTTTATCTACAATGTAGTCTCACATCTATACATTTAATATACTACCTTAACATCCATACGCGTTATCCATCTCTGCTAAGAACCTAAGTAGAGGTTCCAGCTAGATTCCTATTCATTACATAAATTAACAGTATTTTAAACTAAATCAGGATAAAAGCTATGGCAGTCTTGTTTTACATTACATACCTGGTGTTAGCGTATCATTGTGAGAGTGACAGAGTATGTCAATTTGCTACGATGCTATCACTGATGACATACAAAGAAAGATCTAGCTAGTTCACATGGTCAGTTTCATCAATCAATCAACCATGCACTGAGCTTTAAAAAAAGAAGGGTTTTATTATTTATTGCAAATAATTCAATTATATAATTTATTTCTTTAATGACAAATGTGCCTTTATACCCATGTAGAAATCAAGAGGAAAAAGAACTTTTATAAGCACTACCGATATAAACGATGTGCCAAGAGAAAAAAGTGTTTCAACACAATGGGATTCTAATTCTTTCCCTGAAAAAATGAATAAAGTAGTGTTTGATATTTACATAAATACTAAAACGATTGCCACCGTAATAAATATTGGTTTATAAAAAAATCGCTACAGACAAAAAAGAGACTACGAAAAACAATAACAAAGATGCCATCTGTCAATAACGTGAATTACATTTTTGTCGATCTGAAATACCACAATACTACCGAGATGTTATAATCCATGATAATAATTAATAGCCTTGACGAAAACACATTTGTTACATGCCGGATTAATAGAAAAGAAAGAGATTTCTTTATTCATTTCTTCCTCTTAACTTTAAACATCGGTTTACATCAGGTTATGTTTTATTATTATTCGATTCAAGGATTTCTGTAGAACAAATACATACTTATATAATGAAACATAATTCTTAAAAAAGACTTTGAGTCGTTTTAACACATCGTCATATGTTATAGATAATATATCAATAATAAGTACCGACATTAAAAAGTGCTTAGATGTGGCCTCAATGGAAATTCAAAATTCGTATACTATAAAACCTTCACATTTGGTCATAATGATTCAGTGATGATGGATATCGTATTCGTATATAATGAAATTGAATTCCACCCGAAATGATTGCAAATTGTAATGAATAGCGATGTAAATCGTAAATGATTGTTCTTTCACTGAACACATCGGACCACCATATTCCAAAGTTCGCCGAGCTAAGCCTGTAAATATACCGCATAGTATATATACTTCCCAGCCATTGCCTAGAAGATCACCGACCATCAATTGTTTTGTGTAACGTCATTTACTTATAAAACCACCATTATCAGCTGTTTTATAAAAAGGATTTTCCATTAGTTAAAACCAGATATAATTTTTATTTCTAAAAAGGAAATATAGGAAGCGGAAATAATAATAAAAAACACAGCTTTTAAGAAATCACGAGATCTTCTTCTAGAAGAGAACCTACGAATTGAATTTCTCTGCTCTCATCCGAATAGATAATCCCATTTGAATGGCGAATCTTGATTGTATCCCCCTTGTTCAGTTTGAGAGTAACATGAAGGGATATAGTTACGTACGTCCTACTGCCTGTTGCGATGTCGATTCGAGAATAAGGCCCAACAACGTCTGCCCCATTCTGTTGTAAGAATATTTCCATAGGCGTAAAGTACGCGGGGGCTCCGGGGCTCGAGCCCCCGCCGGGATCGGATAAAATGTACAGAGTCTTATGGACTTCCGGTTTTTGAGCCCCGTTAGAGATATAGGGAGAGCCCCCTCCGAGAAAATGAGAACTCTACGCCTATGAATATTTCACCATACCCGGCGTAAGTGGCACTAGTCCCTGTAGTTGGTCCCCTGAAAGAGAAGGCGTAGATTCCTGCTTTGGGTGCCGTGAAGACTCCGCTCGCCAAATTCATTCCGCCACCCAAATTAAGATACTCTTTTTGGAATGGCATCGTCCCTTCTGTACTCCAACTTGTAGTACGAACAACGAAGAAATGAACGGGACTAGATTTGATATCAACAAAGCCGTATCGGGTTTCATAGCCCGTTTCAGTCGATGCCTTGGAAAAATCACAATACGTGGACACGATTTGGCTACTATTGCTCTTGACATTGTAAAACCCACTCAATGTGTGACCCATCTTGAACAGGTCACGACAGTTGGTCGGCTTGGATGATATGGCCGCCTGCCCGGTGCACTCGAACCGGCCCAAAGTGTAGCTCGCCTTTACGCCGGTTAAACTCGTCCGCCCGAAACTCAGTTACGTAACAGGTAGCAACTCGGTAGCCGTAATAAAACCTTAAAGTAAATCCGTAAAATTAATTCAATTCACACAGTAATTTCAATAACTTCTCACATTATTTTTCACATAATAATCTGAAAATCGATTCGAATGATTAATACACTCCAAACTTACGTAACAATATCTGGTTATACTTAAAAAATGTTATTACCTTCGTCGGAAAGCTCAATAGGGGCAAGAACGTCCGCGTTGCATTTGTGATTTCTTTCGATGCAGTTGTTCTCTATCCCGCATTGGCAGGTGTGCTGATTGGTTGCACGGCCTGCCCAGAAAATCTGCTTTCTTCCGTTACGATCGTTCCAATAACCGTTCTGCACGTTTTTATACTCGAGTGGAACCGAAATTGAATCAAACTAATATTTTTAAAATTCACAATTAAATTAATATGATGAAGATTCCATTATGTATTAAACTTTACAATTTTATAACAATTACTTACTCTAATATGTTGTTTGCAAGAGACGGATATGTCGATCAACTTGGCTATTTGCTTTGTAGTTGCATTGTATGTAATCGCCTTGGTGTAGCAGCCTGGATCCAGACAGGCTGTAACGACTGTTTTTGCCTCAGTGTCATGATATATGGATGTGGTCTCTATTATTAATTATTATAAATAAACATAAGCGACTTTACTTGTTTAGTTTATTGTATAATAGGCCTATTATTACGTGTTTCCATGTCACAGTAGACTTGAATGGGTGGATCACCGCCGATCTGGCCATCGGGATTGATGGTGTAAACTCCAGATTCGGCACTGGGATTCGCGGCTTTCAACTCGAAGCAGGATCGAAGCAATGAGGATGAACCGCGTCTGGTTAAGTCATCTTCCTTAGCGCTGGCTATTAGAGTCAATTGATGATTTTTCTCTTCTAAGTCGTAATTCTTCTTCTTCAAATGATCGATATCCCTTTCGTGCTGCTCTACTTTAGCCTCCAGTTGATCGAATCGGTTGAGCAAAACATCCATATCAACCATCTAGTATAATGTAGACGTAAATATACTGAAGATCTTCATTAATGGAAGCACATATAAAGTTTTTTACCTGATGATTATTGTCGCCTATGACCGAAAAGGAAGATGGTGGGACCACGAGACCTCCTTGGGTACCTGTTAGTAAAATTAAGTAAGCTGTAAAAAATTGAAAGTAATAACTCGCCATTTCAATGCTTTAATGAAACTAGTAGCGGGTTTATTGCTGCAATGACAGCCTGGTTTACTGGTTACAATTTTATAGAGCCAGAGAATAGGCATATTTAGCTACGCATTAGTTATTTTGTTGCCTTTATCAGTTTTGGACTCTGTGATTTCCCGGATTCCATTTCAAGAAAAAAACAGGATAATTTCCAGAAGTAACCCTTTTGAGCTTATGCGATAGTGCGAATCCAGCATTTATAACATAAACATATACAAAATGCGTAACATATGCAAAATGCATAATCTATTTTTTTATTTATATACAGTAAAAGAAAAACTAAGCGGGCTATTATAGGTGGAGTATTATATGCGGGCTTAGTTGGAGTTTATATACTGAACGGTACCACCTCGACCGGTGAGTAGCTTACCGATAGCTGACTGAGGGCTATGCGGACCCAAGTAGGGTTGAGCTGGGATACCCATGGACCATGGCCGAAACCGGTAAAGAGTTTCGTCTGTAGGTGTACCAAAGAGCTGTGCGGGGCTGAAGCAGGGTCGAGTTGGAATAGGTATAGTGCTCTAACCCTTTGACCAGTAAAGATGTATTATTGATTCGACATAAATATTTGTACGTTCATTTGAAGAGCAGCATAAACTTTAGACCGACTTTTAAAATTAATTCAACCGTTCTTAATAAATACTGTTGCGTTCGTTTTAGCGACTGTCTTTTAGAACATCTTAAATTTTTATGAGTGAATCATATTTTTGTGAAATTCACTTTTTTGGTGAATTTGAATTTATGAATCTTGGCAAAAAATCCAAGGAAAATAGCAATTCAAATTCATTTTTGAATCATTCACTCGATTCAATTCAAAATTTGAAATGAATTGAATTGTGAATTAGGTCAGGGATTCAAAAAGGGAGTGAAGGGGCAAACACTGGCGTCACGTCTTTGCACAAGCAGGCTAGCAACAACGTTAAAAACAAATATGAATTATAACTATAAGAATATTATGATTGAGGAATGGGGATTGATCTGTACAGCCTTTCGGGGAAGCCCCAATAACGTGTTGAACTTTTGGAAAAATTAGGTTTGATCAAATAGCCTCCCCGAAGACTCGAACATAAATTATCCCACACAAGCAATGAGCTTTTACCATTCAGTACTGATAGGACGATTTTTTTTTGTAGGTGGTGACCCAGATTCACATGTCTTATTTATCCCGGCGGTCTATAGTACCTAGGGCTTTTTTTCTGTAACTGGCGGTTTCTTCATCTTACATTAATAGATAGTTATTCTTATTATAACGAAGTCAATTCATTGCTAAATAAATCTATTTCGCAATACATATGTAAAACGCACACTTGTTTTTATGAATCTGAAAAACAAGGAAATTCAATCCGTTTGAGACCTTGAATCTGCTCGGAGCACGCATGTTACATTTTTATCAACTGTTTAAGGATGTTGCTCAACCCTGGCGACGTGATGGGTGTTCCGCGAGCAGTTTATTTAATTTTTAATCTTTTTTGCTACTTTATATCCTTATTTTCATTTTCACCAACTGTCACCAACTGACTAAAGACTAAATTCATCGTATTACTTGGTCAGTTATTCAGCAACCATCTGATGAAAGTGAAGTTCTTGTTCACATCAAGGAAAGTTACGTCGCACTAGAGTGCAACCTTTATGTAAAGGTAAATTACAATTACAATAACACGATTATATTAATAATTTTTTAAAGTACATGTTTCAAATAGAAAATGGGAAGTAAAAGAGTAATTGAACTTGATGGAATTCTCTTGGTTCTATTTGGAGTTCTGACCATCATTAGCAGGGGCAACTCAATTTCAGTTTGCGATACCCTTCAGCCTAATTCCATTTGTAAGGAAACAATGGATGATCGTCAGTCGCAACTGCTCGAGGATTCGGATAATAATGGTAAAAATAGGACTTAAGAAGGAATTATTTCTATACTTAACTCAAAAGTTATTATGCTATTTTCCAAATTTCAGATGGGTTTGATGTGTTATCCGTTAGCGAGGACTACTACAATATATTTAATAACGGTTCTATCCTTTCCCGAAGGTAATATAAGCAACGCAACTTAAATAATTCCTTGTTTAACAAATATCACAATTTGCTTATGTATTTGCAGAGTGTTAATTTCTTTTTTAAGATTATGGAGGCTTAAAGAAAGATACGTTATCGATTAAGGAGGCTCTATTTTTTTCTTTTCTTTACAGGAAACGAGGATTTGGCGCAGTGTTGGGCGCTGTGGCTACGGGCATTGGAGCCGTCTCTAACCTTCTAAGCTTAAAAAAATATATTGGTGGTCAGGAAAAACCAAAGCAGCAGGAGAATACCGCCATACTTGAAACGAATGCAAAACTTAACAACATTCAAAACACGATTCAGAATAACTTGGAAGATATCAAGGATATGAATGCTCAGCTAAGTAGAAATCAGGAATATTTAGCTATCTACGTAACGGGCATGGATGCAACACTGAAGAGCATTCAAAATAGCTTAGGAACTATCACACTCATAAACGGAAGACTAGATCAAATTGAGAATAACCAAGAGAATAACAAGAAGGCCATGACAGGAGAACTACAAAACGTTCAAGAAAACATTGATTCAATGAAGGAAATGAATGAAAAACTTAATAGCAATCAGAAGAGCTTAGACGACTACGTCAGGGGCATTATGAGTTCAAAAATTGATAACATTCAGAACAGCTTGGGAAATTATATGAAGGAAATCGACGGGAAACTAAATATAATTCAGAGAGCTCAAGAAGAAAATAGAATAGCCATTGACTTGCAACTAGGAAGCATTCAGAATGGTGTAAAAAATCTGAGAGATCGAATTCAAGTTCACTTTAAGGATTTAGACGACAACATGAAATACAATTTCGAAAGCGCCAAGCACGATTTGCAGGAAGCTTTCGAAGTCCAGAAGAAGCAAATTGTATTCAACCAATTGAAAACCGAATTTTTCAGGTATGAACGAATCATTGAAGATAGCCTTAGGTACAGCATTCTTTACCGGAAGACGAATTCGACCACATCGAAAGCGGCTTTTTTTAAAGCTGGCAGCCAGCTGGAAAGTGCCATTGATGCCATCCTCGATGGTCTCCTTGGTGGTAGCATATTCGGCTCTGACATCCTTGAAGCCATCCGTATCGGAAAAAATGTATACAGATACCACGTAATTTCGTTACTTATTTACTAATCATTTTTACTTTTGAAAAAGAACCATGGCAATAATTTTATCCAAGCTTATGAAGATATTCGAGATCTTCTAGGAGCAGCTGCAAGTGTCCTCGCTATTTACTATCGTGTGTTCAATGCAGATCAAGATCATATGTAATATAAACTACTTATTATGAGCATTTAACCTTTCATTTTGAATTTTTGGTCCCATTTTAAGTCACTTATGGATAAAAGAAATGGAAGAGAAAGAAAACTTGGTTACCAATCGTGTGAGAGAAATGGAGCTAGATTGTCGAACTGAGGGTCAAAATGTCGTTGAAGATATTAAGAAAATCATTGCAACCTATGCAAACGAGACAAGCAATCAAGTCGGTGCAAGAGTATACAATCATCTTAGCGACAAGTACAGTACCAGTTTATGGTACGTCATCGCAAATTATCCGTGGATGGAGAAGGAAAAGCCTGTTTATTCAAACAACAACTACACTCGCAGATATCAAGTATTTGATTATCATAGAAAGAATGTTATCGCATACTCATTTGACCACAATGATATGGCTATGAGTAAATTCGATGGTTGTCTGAATCAATTAGAACATTTATATTGGAATATCAATGTTCAAAATCCGTCGACATTCAACGAATGGCGAAACGATCGGTCCACAAATCGCAACGAACAATGTGCAAATGCCAAAGAGATTCACAATCGTTTCAGAAATATTGATGGAAACACGGACTTAATAATAGAAGTTGTTTCACATGAGAACCCTTTCAATAATGCGCAAAATTGGAGGAACCCAATGAATTGCGATTTTTGGAAACGCGTATATTGCTATTCTCGGAGCAGTTCAAAGCCCTACTATTATGATATCTATATATTTCCTGGAGGGAAATCAACAAGGTATACAGTGTTATGCAAATTGAATCCTGTGATAGTATATTATGCTACATTTTCTTAATCAATTTAAAGTGTTTTTTCTTCAGAGGTTTTCTGCTCGAAAATTATTGTTATTTTAATTAGAATAATTAATTTTTATTTCAGAAAGTATTTCAAGATCGTGAGCCAACTCAATGGAATGATCCTTGAAGCCAGTACGCTTTCTTCCAAGTTACCTGGCGGACACGTTCACATGAAACCGGACAGTAATGATGCCCATCAATTTTGGTACTTGGAACCCAAAAGTCAGACCATACGTGCTATGCAGACTGACCTATGCCTTACATCAAATGGTAATAAAGAGAATATTAGTTTAAACATATCCTTTCGCACTTAATCGTTCAAAAATAATTGTAAAGGTTCAGACCAGGTCTATTTGAATTGGTGCGACATTGCTCCGAGTGACCAACAGATCTGGAGATTCAAAAAGGACGACACCATTGTCAGCTGGGCAAATCCAACGCAATGTCTGCAGGTGCAAGAATATTCCAATGCCGACACACTCCGACTAACGGAAGGAAATTGCACTGGGGCCCTTAATCAAAAGTTCACCATTGAATACTGATTTTTTTTTCTTAAAGGGTTCTTGTAATCATGCAGGTGAACGTAAACTGAATTTATACAAATTGGAAATAAATTGGCGCAATGACAAGTCAACTATCTGAAGGCAATGTATATGGGACCACATATAAAGAGTTATTGAAAATGTTCTCATTCTTCCAATAGAAAAAAAATGTGAAAAATAAATACTCTGCGTTCCCGGAAGTAATAACAAAGAAGTCAATATTGTATCTTATGGAAATTCTAAATAGAAGGATAAACAAAGCAAAAAAATATGTTTTTGTAAAAAATAATAGATCTAAAAAAGAAATTCATCATTTTTTGCACCAAAAATTATCACATCTGTTTGTTTTTAGGGTGGGGGGGGGGGGGGGGGGTTCGAATCTTGAAATTATGTGTAATACTTACACAATATATTTTTGAATGTTTGGTTCAACTTTTTTCATCTTAATAATCAGATTGCAATGAAATATTCATAGACATGATAATACGAAGATTTAAAAAAAATTTCCAGCACGGCTCGATGGTCATTGGTATCATGGTGTTATGGTGATGTTTATGTTATAAATGCTGTACATCGTCACTGTCGCAACTTCAAATTGTCCCTATGGCCGCAATATCCTTGATTTTGTAATATTAACCGAGAAATTTCAGAGTCAAAAACTGATAACGACAAACATAAATAATGTAAAGTTAAAATTTTTTTCTCTGGCCCTGTATAATCATAACCATCAGGCTGTCATTGCAGGAACAGGTCAGATACTATAGTTATACTTATACCGTTAAGCACCGAAATGCGGGAGTTGTTACTTTCAATATCTTGCAACTATCATTTTACTAAGAGGAGTTCAAGGAGATCTCGTGGCCCCACCGTCTTCCTTTTCGGTCATTGGTTAATCACGGGTTCTCGTGTGAAATAACTTCTATTGTTAAGTCCGTGTTTCCATCAATATTTCTGGAACGATTGTGAATCTCTTTGGCATTTGCACATTGTTTTTTAAAACTTATTTGTACATTTTTATACGCCTCCGATACGCGTGGCTTCAAGAATATCAGAGCCGAAGATGTTGTCACCAGCAAGGAGACCATCGCGTATAGTGTATCGCAAACTGAAATTGTGTTTCCCGTGGTTCATGTTGATAAAAATTCAACATGCGTGCTCCGAGCAGCCAATGTGAGTTAGAGGGCAGTTGCTATTTGCTTACGAGATTCAAGGTCTCAAACGGATTGAATTTCTTTTGTTTCAGAATCACGAAAAAACAACTGTACGTTTTAAATAAATATATGATGCGAAATTGAATTAATTAACAATTAGTTGCTTTCGTTATAATAAAAATAAGTATCCATGAATGTAAGACGAATGCAACCGGGACGACGATGCCGTTCGAAAAAGAATATTTGAACTTGTGCGGCGGGATGAATTTGGAGAGCGGTTCCGATTACGCTGGATATGGCAATGTATACTTAAAAAGGAACGGCGCAAACGTGGCATTCGGTTATTCTTACATCAAAGGCGCAACATCGCCCACATATCGAACTGTTTCCGTCCACGGGATTTTTAAACTGAACAAGGGGGATACAATCACGATCCGCCACGCAGATGGGACGGTCGCTTCTAATAGTGACAGGTTGACTCATTTCGCGGGATCATTAATAGAGGAAGACCTCGTTTTTTCCTTAATGTAATACTTCATCTCCGATGACATTGAAATTTACTGTTAGAAAATTTTTATGTCTATAACTTTGGTAAACAATTTTAAAGTGGTACAGAATGATGGAGAAGCACAAACGCGTTCTAGCATGTTTATTAGTATGCCGTAACAAAGTAGACAGTTCTTATGTATTTATATAAATTATGTTAATTTTATTTAAGTTTTTTTTCTTTATCGCACCCCTATTTTCCCCCTTTTTTTTGCTTTTGTTTTTTTAGAGGAATTTACACCGATAAACGTGAAGATAATATTGATAATATGAAACCTATATTTAAAATTCTGAAAATAAATCCTTTCCCAGCTATACAAAAATAGTTGAAAATGTGAAGTTATGAAGGTTATTCTTTTAAAGAATTCTACTCGTGTTTTTCTTTTATAGTATTTTATTATATTTGGCAAGGCATTTTAAAAAGAAAAAAAAAGAAATATGAGGATCAAAATTTTATATTTATAAAAAATATCCTTCGGAAAAAAATGACTCAAAGAGCTCAACTTCGGGTTGAGTGCTATTACAGACATTTACAGTTTCAAACACGAAATATGAATACACATCAACACATGAAAATGAAGGTATAATAATTAGGAAATTATAAGGTCCTCTTCAAGTAACGATCCAGTGAATTGAATCCAACTGTCACCATTAGAATAGATCGCCCCGTAAGCGTGGCGGATCCTGATTGTATCCCCCTTATTCAGTTTCAGAGTAGAATGAACGGATAGAGTCGAACCTGTACCTGATATTGCGCCGTTGATGTAAGAAGTACCTCTTGCAACGTCCGCGCCGTTCCGTTGTAACATTACACCACCATTTCCAGCGTAACTTGTCAAATTTGTTCCAGAAGCTATTCCATTGAAAGTGAAGGCGTAGATTCCTGCTTTGGGTGCAGTGAAAACTCCGCTCGCCAAATTCATTCCACCACCCAGGTTCGTGTATTCCTTTTCAAATGGCATCGTGCCGAGTGTGCCCCAACTTGTAGTTCGAGTGACGAAGAAATGAACGGGGCTAGATTTAACATCGATAAAGCCGTATTGAGTTTCGTAGCCCGTATCAGTCGAGGACTTGGTGAAGTCGCAGTAAGTCAACTCAATTTGGCTGCTACTTCCCTTGACATCGTAGAACCCACTGAGAGTGTGACCCATTTTGAACAAATCACGGCAATTCGATGGTTTGGATGAAATGGCTGCCTGTCCAGTGCACTCGAAGCGGCCCAAAGTGTAGCTCGCCTTGACGCCAGTCAAACTCGTCCGTCCGAAACTTAGTTTCGTAACAGGTAGCAATTCGGTAGCCGTAATGAAACCTTTAAGTAAAACCATAAACAGTAATTGTAATAACTTTCTTTTTTTACATATAATTATGAATTGCGATTTTTGGAAACGCGTATATTGCTATTCTCGGAGCAGTTCAAAGCCCTACTATTATGATATCTATATATTTCCTGGAGGGAAATCAACAAGGTATACAGTGTTATGCAAATTGAATCCTGTGATAGTATATTATGCTACATTTTCTTAATCAATTTAAAGTGTTTTTTCTTCAGAGGTTTTCTGCTCGAAAATTATTGTTATTTTAATTAGAATAATTAATTTTTATTTCAGAAAGTATTTCAAGATCGTGAGCCAACTCAATGGAATGATCCTTGAAGCCAGTACGCTTTCTTCCAAGTTACCTGGCGGACACGTTCACATGAAACCGGACAGTAATGATGCCCATCAATTTTGGTACTTGGAACCCAAAAGTCAGACCATACGTGCTATGCAGACTGACCTATGCCTTACATCAAATGGTAATAAAGAGAATATTAGTTTAAACATATCCTTTCGCACTTAATCGTTCAAAAATAATTGTAAAGGTTCAGACCAGGTCTATTTGAATTGGTGCGACATTGCTCCGAGTGACCAACAGATCTGGAGATTCAAAAAGGACGACACCATTGTCAGCTGGGCAAATCCAACGCAATGTCTGCAGGTGCAAGAATATTCCAATGCCGACACACTCCGACTAACGGAAGGAAATTGCACTGGGGCCCTTAATCAAAAGTTCACCATTGAATACTGATTTTTTTTTCTTAAAGGGTTCTTGTAATCATGCAGGTGAACGTAAACTGAATTTATACAAATTGGAAATAAATTGGCGCAATGACAAGTCAACTATCTGAAGGCAATGTATATGGGACCACATATAAAGAGTTATTGAAAATGTTCTCATTCTTCCAATAGAAAAAAAATGTGAAAAATAAATACTCTGCGTTCCCGGAAGTAATAACAAAGAAGTCAATATTGTATCTTATGGAAATTCTAAATAGAAGGATAAACAAAGCAAAAAAATATGTTTTTGTAAAAAATAATAGATCTAAAAAAGAAATTCATCATTTTTGCACCAAAAATTATCACATCTGTTTGTTTTTAGGGTGGGGGGGGGGGGGGGGGTTCGAATCTTGAAATTATGTGTAATACTTACACAATATATTTTTGAATGTTTGGTTCAACTTTTTTCATCTTAATAATCAGATTGCAATGAAATATTCATAGACATGATAATACGAAGATTTAAAAAAAATTTCCAGCACGGCTCGATGGTCATTGGTATCATGGTGTTATGGTGATGTTTATGTTATAAATGCTGTACATCGTCACTGTCGCAACTTCAAAATTGTCCCTATGGCCGCAATATCCTTGATTTTGTAATATTAACCGAGAAATTTCAGAGTCAAAAACTGATAACGACAAACATAAATAATGTAAAGTTAAAATTTTTTTCTCTGGCCCTGTATAATCATAACCATCAGGCTGTCATTGCAGGAACAGGTCAGATACTATAGTTATACTTATACCGTTAAGCACCGAAATGCGGGAGTTGTTACTTTCAATATCTTGCAACTATCATTTTACTAAGAGGAGTTCAAGGAGATCTCGTGGCCCCACCGTCTTCCTTTTCGGTCATTGGTTAATCACGGGTTCTCGTGTGAAATAACTTCTATTGTTAAGTCCGTGTTTCCATCAATATTTCTGGAACGATTGTGAATCTCTTTGGCATTTGCACATTGTTTTTTAAAACTTATTTGTACATTTTTATACGCCTCCGATACGCGTGGCTTCAAGAATATCAGAGCCGAAGATGTTGTCACCAGCAAGGAGACCATCGCGTATAGTGTATCGCAAACTGAAATTGTGTTTCCCGTGGTTCATGTTGATAAAAATTCAACATGCGTGCTCCGAGCAGCCAATGTGAGTTAGAGGGCAGTTGCTATTTGCTTACGAGATTCAAGGTCTCAAACGGATTGAATTTCTTTTGTTTCAGAATCACGAAAAAACAACTGTACGTTTTAAATAAATATATGATGCGAAATTGAATTAATTAACAATTAGTTGCTTTCGTTATAATAAAAATAAGTATCCATGAATGTAAGACGAATGCAACCGGGACGACGATGCCGTTCGAAAAAGAATATTTGAACTTGTGCGGCGGGATGAATTTGGAGAGCGGTTCCGATTACGCTGGATATGGCAATGTATACTTAAAAAGGAACGGCGCAAACGTGGCATTCGGTTATTCTTACATCAAAGGCGCAACATCGCCCACATATCGAACTGTTTCCGTCCACGGGATTTTTAAACTGAACAAGGGGGATACAATCACGATCCGCCACGCAGATGGGACGGTCGCTTCTAATAGTGACAGGTTGACTCATTTCGCGGGATCATTAATAGAGGAAGACCTCGTTTTTTCCTTAATGTAATACTTCATCTCCGATGACATTGAAATTTACTGTTAGAAAATTTTTATGTCTATAACTTTGGTAAACAATTTTAAAGTGGTACAGAATGATGGAGAAGCACAAACGCGTTCTAGCATGTTTATTAGTATGCCGTAACAAAGTAGACAGTTCTTATGTATTTATATAAATTATGTTAATTTTATTTAAGTTTTTTTTCTTTATCGCACCCCTATTTTCCCCCTTTTTTTGCTTTTGTTTTTTTAGAGGAATTTACACCGATAAACGTGAAGATAATATTGATAATATGAAACCTATATTTAAAATTCTGAAAATAAATCCTTTCCCAGCTATACAAAAATAGTTGAAAATGTGAAGTTATGAAGGTTATTCTTTTAAAGAATTCTACTCGTGTTTTTCTTTTATAGTATTTTATTATATTTGGCAAGGCATTTTAAAAAGAAAAAAAAAGAAATATGAGGATCAAAATTTTATATTTATAAAAAATATCCTTCGGAAAAAAATGACTCAAAGAGCTCAACTTCGGGTTGAGTGCTATTACAGACATTTACAGTTTCAAACACGAAATATGAATACACATCAACACATGAAAATGAAGGTATAATAATTAGGAAATTATAAGGTCCTCTTCAAGTAACGATCCAGTGAATTGAATCCAACTGTCACCATTAGAATAGATCGCCCCGTAAGCGTGGCGGATCCTGATTGTATCCCCCTTATTCAGTTTCAGAGTAGAATGAACGGATAGAGTCGAACCTGTACCTGATATTGCGCCGTTGATGTAAGAAGTACCTCTTGCAACGTCCGCGCCGTTCCGTTGTAACATTACACCACCATTTCCAGCGTAACTTGTCAAATTTGTTCCAGAAGCTATTCCATTGAAAGTGAAGGCGTAGATTCCTGCTTTGGGTGCAGTGAAAACTCCGCTCGCCAAATTCATTCCACCACCCAGGTTCGTGTATTCCTTTTCAAATGGCATCGTGCCGAGTGTGCCCCAACTTGTAGTTCGAGTGACGAAGAAATGAACGGGGCTAGATTTAACATCGATAAAGCCGTATTGAGTTTCGTAGCCCGTATCAGTCGAGGACTTGGTGAAGTCGCAGTAAGTCAACTCAATTTGGCTGCTACTTCCCTTGACATCGTAGAACCCACTGAGAGTGTGACCCATTTTGAACAAATCACGGCAATTCGATGGTTTGGATGAAATGGCTGCCTGTCCAGTGCACTCGAAGCGGCCCAAAGTGTAGCTCGCCTTGACGCCAGTCAAACTCGTCCGTCCGAAACTTAGTTTCGTAACAGGTAGCAATTCGGTAGCCGTAATGAAACCTTTAAGTAAAACCATAAACAGTAATTGTAATAACTTTCTTTTTTTACATATAATTATCCTTAAATCGATTTTAATGATAAATGCACTCCAAAACTACGTAACAATATCTGGTTATACTTATAAAATGCTATTACCTTCGTCGGAAAGCTCAATAGGGGCAAGAACGTCCGCGTTGCATTTGTGATTTCTTTCGATGCAGTTGTTCTCTATCCCGCATTGGCAGGTGTGCTGATTGGTTGCACGGCCTGCCCAGAAAATCTGCTTTCTTCCGTTACGATCGTTCCAATAACCGTTCTGCACGTTTTTATACTCGAGTGGAACCGAAATTGAATCAAACTAATATTTTTAAAATTCACAATTAAATTAATATGATGAAGATTCCATTATGTATTAAACTTTACAATTTTATAACAATTACTTACTCTAATATGTTGTTTGCAAGAGGCGGATATGTCGATCAACTTGGCTATTTGCTTTGTAGTTGCATTGTATGTAATCGCCTTGGTGTAGCAGCCTGGATCCAGACACGCTGCAACGACTGTTTTTGCCTCAGTGTCATGATAAATGGATGTGGTCTCTATTATTAATTATTATAAATAAACATAAGCGAATTTACTTGTTTAGTTTAATTGTATAATAGGTCTATTATTACGTGTTGCCATGTCACAGTAGACTTTGATGGGTGGATCACCGCCAATCTGGCCATCAGGATTGATGGTGTAAACTCCAGATTCGGCACTGGGATTCGCGGCTTTTAACTCGAAGCAGGATCGAAGCAATGAGGATGAAGCGCGTCTGGTTAAGTCATCTTCCTTAGCGCTGGCTATTAGAGTCAATTGATGATTTTTCTCTTCTAAGTCGGAATTCTTCTTCTTCAAATGATCGATATCTCTTTCGTGCTGCTCTACTTTTGTCTCCAGTTGATCAATATGGTTGAGCAAAACGCCCATATCAACCATCTATTAGAATGTAGACGTAAATATACTGGAGATCTTCATTAATGGAAGCAAATTTAAAGTTTTTTACCTGATAATTATTGTCGCCAATGACCGAAAAGGAAGATGGTGGGACCACGACACCTCCTTGGATCCCGGTTAGTAAAATGAAATAAGCTGTAAGAAATTGAAAGAAATAACTCGCCATTTCGGTTCATTTGATGAAACTAGTAGCTGGTTATTACTGCAATGACAGCCTGGTTTACTGGTTACAATTTTATAGGGCCAGAGAATAGGCATATTTAGCTACGCATTAGTTATTTTTTTTTTGCCTTTATCAGTTTTGGACTCTGTGATTTCCCGGATTCCATTTCAAGAAAAAAAAAAACAGGATAATTTCCAGAAGTAACCCTTTTGAGCTTATGCGATAGTGCAAATCCAGCATTTATAACATAAACATATACAAAATGCGCGTCACGTCTTTGTACAAGCAGGCTAGCAACAACGTTAAAAACAAATATGAATTATAACTATAAGAATATTATGATTGAGGAATGAGGATTGATCTGTACAGCCTTTTGGGGAAGCCCCAATAACGTGTTGAACTTTTGGAAAAATTAGGTTTGATCAAACAGCCTCTCCGAAGACTCGAACAAAAATTTTCCCTCACAAGCAATGAGCCGAGAGAGAGAGCCGAGAGGTCAAATCCCAAATTCACATGTCTTATTTATCCCGGCGGTCTACAGTACGTAGGACTTTTTTCTGTAACTGGCGGTTTCTTCATCTTACATAAATAGAAAGTTATTCTTATTATAACGAAATCAATTCATTGCTCAATAAATCTATTTCGCAATAAATAAGTAAAACGCACACTTGTTTTTATGAATCTGAAAAACAAGGAAATTCAATCCGTTTGAGACCTTGAATCTCGTAAGCAACCAGCAACTGCGCTCTAGCCCATATTGGCTGCTCGGAGCACGCATGTTACATTTTTATCAACTTTTTAAGGATGTTGCTCAACCCTGGCGACGTGATGGGTGTTCCGCGTGCAGTTTATTTAATCTTTAATCTGTTTTGCTACTTTATATCCTTATTTTAATTTTCACCAACTGTCACCAACTGACTAAAGACTAAATTCATCGTATTACTTGGTCAGTTATTCAGCAACCATCTGATGAAAGTAAAGTTCTTTTTCACATCAAGGAAAGTTACGTCGCACTAGAGTGCAACCTTTATGTAAAGGTAAATTACAATAACACGATTATATTAATCATTTTTAAAAGTACATTTTTCAAATAGAAAATGGGAAGTAAAAGAGTAATTGAACTTGATGGAATTCTCTTGGTTCTATTTGGAGTTCTGACCATCATTAGCAGGGGCAACTCAATTTCAGTTTGCGATACCCTTCAGCCTAATTCCATTTGTAAGGAAACAATGGATGATCGTCAGTCGCAACTGCTCGAGGATTCGGATAATAATGGTAAAAATAGGACTTAAGAAGGAATTATTTCTATACTTAACTCAAAAGTTATTATGCTATTTTCCAAATTTCAGATGGGTTTGATGTGTTATCCGTTAGCGAGGACTACTACAATATATTTAATAACGGTTCTATCCTTTCCCGAAGGTAATATAAGCAACGCAACTTAAATAATTCCTTGTTTAACAAATATCACAATTTGCTTATGTATTTGCAGAGTGTTAATTTCTTTTTTAAGATTATGGAGGCTTAAAGAAAGATACGTTATCGATTAAGGAGGCTCTATTTTTTTCTTTTCTTTACAGGAAACGAGGATTTGGCGCAGTGTTGGGCGCTGTGGCTACGGGCATTGGAGCCGTCTCTAACCTTCTAAGCTTAAAAAAATATATTGGTGGTCAGGAAAAACCAAAGCAGCAGGAGAATACCGCCATACTTGAAACGAATGCAAAACTTAACAACATTCAAAACACGATTCAGAATAACTTGGAAGATATCAAGGATATGAATGCTCAGCTAAGTAGAAATCAGGAATATTTAGCTATCTACGTAACGGGCATGGATGCAACACTGAAGAGCATTCAAAATAGCTTAGGAACTATCACACTCATAAACGGAAGACTAGATCAAATTGAGAATAACCAAGAGAATAACAAGAAGGCCATGACAGGAGAACTACAAAACGTTCAAGAAAACATTGATTCAATGAAGGAAATGAATGAAAAACTTAATAGCAATCAGAAGAGCTTAGACGACTACGTCAGGGGCATTATGAGTTCAAAAATTGATAACATTCAGAACAGCTTGGGAAATTATATGAAGGAAATCGACGGGAAACTAAATATAATTCAGAGAGCTCAAGAAGAAAATAGAATAGCCATTGACTTGCAACTAGGAAGCATTCAGAATGGTGTAAAAAATCTGAGAGATCGAATTCAAGTTCACTTTAAGGATTTAGACGACAACATGAAATACAATTTCGAAAGCGCCAAGCACGATTTGCAGGAAGCTTTCGAAGTCCAGAAGAAGCAAATTGTATTCAACCAATTGAAAACCGAATTTTTCAGGTATGAACGAATCATTGAAGATAGCCTTAGGTACAGCATTCTTTACCGGAAGACGAATTCGACCACATCGAAAGCGGCTTTTTTTAAAGCTGGCAGCCAGCTGGAAAGTGCCATTGATGCCATCCTCGATGGTCTCCTTGGTGGTAGCATATTCGGCTCTGACATCCTTGAAGCCATCCGTATCGGAAAAAATGTATACAGATACCACGTAATTTCGTTACTTATTTACTAATCATTTTTACTTTTGAAAAAGAACCATGGCAATAATTTTATCCAAGCTTATGAAGATATTCGAGATCTTCTAGGAGCAGCTGCAAGTGTCCTCGCTATTTACTATCGTGTGTTCAATGCAGATCAAGATCATATGTAATATAAACTACTTATTATGAGCATTTAACCTTTCATTTTGAATTTTTGGTCCCATTTTAAGTCACTTATGGATAAAAGAAATGGAAGAGAAAGAAAACTTGGTTACCAATCGTGTGAGAGAAATGGAGCTAGATTGTCGAACTGAGGGTCAAAATGTCGTTGAAGATATTAAGAAAATCATTGCAACCTATGCAAACGAGACAAGCAATCAAGTCGGTGCAAGAGTATACAATCATCTTAGCGACAAGTACAGTACCAGTTTATGGTACGTCATCGCAAATTATCCGTGGATGGAGAAGGAAAAGCCTGTTTATTCAAACAACAACTACACTCGCAGATATCAAGTATTTGATTATCATAGAAAGAATGTTATCGCATACTCATTTGACCACAATGATATGGCTATGAGTAAATTCGATGGTTGTCTGAATCAATTAGAACATTTATATTGGAATATCAATGTTCAAAATCCGCCGACATTCAACGAATGGCGAAACGATCGATCCTCAAATCGCAATGGACAATGTGGAAATGCCAAAGAGATTCACAATCATTTCAGAAATATTGCTCGGAACACTGACTTCATAATCGAAGTTATCCCACATGAGAACCCCTTCTCCAATGCACAAAATTGGAGGCCCCCAAAGAATTGCGGGTTTTGGAAACGCGTGTATTGCTATTCCCAGAGCAGTTCAAAACCCTACTTTTACGATATCTATATCCTTCCTGGAGGGAAATCAACAAGGTATACAATATAAAAATCGACAGTATAATATTCCAGGTTTTGAATTATTTATTAAATTGAAAAATATATTTTTAAGGGTTGTCCGCTAGAATTTACAAGAATAACTTACATTGTTGGTATATATTGTTATTTTAATTAGAGAATTATTATTTCAGAAAGTATTTTAAGATCGTGCGCCAAATCGATGGGATGGTCGTGGAAACAAGTACGTTTTCTTCCAATTTGCCTGGCGGCCACGTTCAAATGAAACTGGATAGTAGTAGTGCCAATCAATTTTGGTACTTGGAATCCAAAAGTCAGACCATACGTGCTATGCAGACCGACTTATGCCTTACATCCAATGGTAAAGATAAATATAAATAGAAACATATTCGTTCTTACCTAATCACCCGAAAATTATTATTAAGGTTCAGACCAAGTGTATTTAAATTGGTGCGACACTTCTCCGACTGACAAACAGCTCTGGAGGTTGAAAAAGGACGACACCATTGTCAGCTGGGCAAATCCTACGCAATGTCTCCAGGTGCAAGAATATTCGAATGCCGACACGCTCCGACTAACGGAAAGAAATTGCACTGGAGCCCTTAATCAAAAGTTTACCATCAAATACTGATAACTTTGTTTGTTTAGAGGGTTTCTAATAATCATGTAGTGCTTGGGGTAAAGGATCGTGTAGTAAATGTAGATGGGATCATGAACTGCTTTTTCAAAAATTGGAAATAATAAACTGGCAGCAATAAGATAAGTATCCGAAGGCAATAAGTTTTAGTCAGAACCCAACAGAAAATAATGGATCTATAAAAAGAAATTGATCATTTTCATCATTGACATGATGCTGGAATTTCACTATTGCACCAATGAGCATAACATCTTTAAGTCATTTTAGTTTGGGGGGAGGGGAGGAGGTGTTCGGATCTTGATATTAAGTATAAACTCCCAAAATATGTATATTTTTGAATTTTCCGTCAATTTCCGCATCTTAATAATCGGATTGCAATGTAATATTCATAGACATGATAATGCAAAGTTTTGAACTTTGCGTCCCAGCACGGCTTGATGGCAATTTGTATATATGGTTTATGTTATAAATGCTGTATATTGTCACTGTCGCAACTTCAAAATGGTCCCCATGGCCGCAATATTCTTGATTTTGTAATATTAGCCGGGAAATTTGAGAGTCAAAAATTGATAACGACAAATAGATATAATGTAAAGTTGAATTTTTTTTTCTGCTGGCCTTGTAAAATCATAACCACCAGGCTGCCATTGCAGCAGCACATTAGATTCTAGTTATACTTATACAGTTAAGCACCGAAATGTGACGAGTTGTTATTTTCAATATCTTACAGCTATCATTTTACTAAGAGGAGTCCAAAGAGATCTCGTGGCCCCACCGTCTTCCTTTCCTCGGTCATTGGTTAATCTCTGTTCGAGTAATTCAGAGATTTTGGGGGAATTCGGTTTGATCAAACAACCATTGAATCAGGAAATGAATCATCTTTTCAGGAAAAATTTGTTTATAAAGAAAAACATATATATATATTTTTTAAATAAGAAGTACTGGTAATACGTAAAAAGGTCAAAACTACTGTTCAAGTCTTGGTCACAGGGAGGATTTTAATAAAAAATTGACTTCTTAAAAATCTAATCTAATCTAAATCCAACTAAGCCTATATTTTAATTTGTGTATAGATCTTTCAACAACAATTAATTATTTAACCGATTTTGTTTCTTAAATATTTCTAAATATAAAAATAAAAATATGCAACAACAAAAATGGTCATGACCATTTTGAAATTCTTGGATTATTATTATGTAATAAGCCAAGAATTTGAAAAGGTGAAGGCGATACAGATATTTATTTTTTTAGATATTTTATCCCACCTATTCCTTTCTTGTTTTAAAATCCAAATTAAGTTATTGACTAAAGCAAAGTATACCGATTTAGCTGCATGCGAACACATTACCCATCATGGATGACGGAATCCTTTACAAGATAGACATTACTATAAATTTCGCCATAAAGCATACTTATTTGATTAGTTATTTGTATTGTTAAATGCTATAGACATATAGAGTTTTGTAGTTTATGGGCCCATGTTCTATATTGTAAATCGGCGTGGGCATAGATAAGTTAAGCCAATTCTCTCTAAACCGTAGTTTGCATACAGCTTTAATGTATATGTTTTTAACATTGTTGCTGTGGAACGGCTTGATTTGCGCATTCGTATGTTTATGTTATAGATATGCTGAATTGGCGCTATCACAAGTTTAAAATCGTTTCTACAATAAATATCCTTGTTATTTTGTAATGCCATCCAAGAAATTGTACAAAGTCCAAAACAGATAAACACTTGGAAAAGATCATGCGTAGTTTGGCTCATTATGCTCCATCCCTATAAAATAATACTAACCAGTCGCTGTCTTACATTGCAGTAATAAGAAAGCCATTAGTTATACATTGAAGCATCGAAATGTCGAGTTATTACTTTCAATTTCTTACAGCTTATTTCATTTTTCTAATTAGAATCCAAGGCCAAGTGGTCCCACCAACTTCTTTTTCGGTTACTGGCGACAACAATAATCAAAACCATATGGTAAGTTACTATTAATTTGCTCCTATAAAAAAGAAATATTTTCACATTTACAAACACTAGATGGTTGATATGGGTGTTTTGCTCAATCGACTCGATCAATTGGAGGCAAAAGTGAAGCAGCACGAAGTGAGGATAAACAGTCAGCAAACAGAAATCAATCAGTTGAAGAAGAATACCTCCGACATGGATAAGAAAAACCATCAATTGATCATAAAAGCCAGAGCTAAGGAAGATGATGCGGCCAGTCGTGGTTCCTCATTGCCCCGATCCTGCTTTGAGTTAAAAGCTACGAATCCCAGTGCCCAATCTGGAGTCTACTCCATCGATCCCGATGGTCAGATCGGCGGTGACCCACCCATCAAAGTCTTCTGTGACATGACAACACGTAATAAGAAACCTATAAGCTATTACAATTATAGAATTTATAATTAATTCTTTGCCTTATATGTTATAGAGACCACATCCATTTATCATGACAGTGAGGTCAAGACGAACGTCACAGCCTGTATGGATCCAGGATGCTACACTAAGGCGATTACATACTCTGCAACTATGAGGCAGTTATCCTTGTTAGCAGATATATCAGCCTCTTGCAAACAACATATCAAAGTAATTAATAGTTATCATTTTAGTTTAAGTTTGATAGTTGGATCTTCATGTAAATTTAATTGCGGAATTGCTTATTTTATTCAGTTTGACTCGACTGGGGTTCCTCTCGAGTACAACAGCACTCAGTACGGTTACTGGAATGATAGGAACGGTGGGAAGCAGATCTTCTGGGCGGGTCCGGAAACGAGTCAGCACACCTGTCGTTGTGGTATTTTTAATAACTGCGTCGAAAGGACATACAAATGCAATGCTGATTCTCTTGCACCCATGGATCTTGTCGATGAAGGTAAATAGTTTATATTCATGGAATACGATAGGTTTGATATTTTAAAATTGGAACTTAAAAGGAGTTATACATTTAAAAAATGGATTTTCAAATTGAGAAAATTGAGAAATTTGATCAAAAATTTTATGATTTTCTATATGGGTTAAGGAAGAGTTGAACACTTTAAGACATTTTCTAGAAGAAAAAATATACACATTTCATTCAATGTATCTGTTCTAAAAAATTAAACAATAACAAATTTCGTAAATAGGTAAAACAGCGAAAAAAATAGTAATTTAAATGATTTTGTTAAACGAAATTTTACAAAGAAAATCTTAAATAGAAGAGATAGATAGACATGAGAGGTACATAGAATTTATAAATACTATTATTTATGAAAAGGATTCATCACTGCGACCGAATTGTTACCTGTTACGAGGCTCAGTTTCGGGCGGACGAGTTGGACTGGTGTGAAGGCAAGCTACACGTTGGGCCGCTTCGAGTGTACCGGACAGGCGCCAATTCCATCTAAGCCGTCGAACTGTCAAGATTTGTTCAAGATGGGTCACACTCTCAGCGGTTTCTACGATGTCAAAAGCAGTAGCACGCAAATTGCGTCCACTTACTGCGATTTCACCAAGTCATCGACTGAAATTGGCTACGAGACTAGATACGGCTTTGTCGATGTTAAATCTAATCCAGTTCACTTTTTCGTTACTCGTACTTCAAGTTGGAGTACAGAAAAAACGATTTTGCCATTTGAAAAAGAATATTTGAACTTGGGCGGTGGGATGAATTTGGCAAGCGGAGTTTTCACGGCACCCAAAGCAGGAATCTACGCTTTCACTTTCAAGGGAATAGGTCACGCAACAGGTTCAAATAATTTTGGTCCTTACGCTGGACATGGCAGTGTATTCTTACAACGGAACGGCTTAGACGTTGCTTACGGTTATTCTGTAATCTACAGCGCAACATTTGATACAAGATCAACGCTTTCCGTTCACGGCACTTTAAAACTAAGCGAAGGGGATAGAATCACAATTCGCAGCCATTATGGAACGATCATGTCTACAAGTGACAGTCACATTCAATTCACTGGTTCCTTATTAGAAGAAGACCTCGTCATTTCCTAATTGTTTGATCCCTTCAATTTCCATTTACACATTGAAAATACATGTTTAAATATGGGGAAAACGCGTTGATGGGTGAACTCATTTAATTCAATTCTCGTAAATTATTAATTAATAGTCGTTTTCAATATCATTTCCGAAAATCATAAATGTTAATTTTTCAATATACATTATGGTTACAGGTTTCTTCATTTTATTTTTCCTGGTAATTTTGGCAAATATTCAATGCACATAGGTTAGATTTTTATTCGTGCTGCTGCTCCTTGTCAATCTGATTAGTGTACAGTTTTGCAAGCCCAGGTCCAGGCGTCCCAAATTCGTTTATGTGCTTTTCTATTATTTAATGGTTAATTTTAACCGTTCCTCGACTCCATGGCCAGCAGGTTTTAAATGACTTTCTTGCAGTCAAATCAACTGATCATCGGTTAGATCGGATAGATCACGTGAGAGCCCATACTGGCTCGCCCGGCGCTCTCTTTGGACGCGATGAATAAATGACTGACTATTAAGTTTGGCTGTACAATGAGAATTTTTTATTAAGCTGAACGCACAGGTTATTTTTACTAGATGGATCATTACTTTGACCTTTATATACTTCGATAGAGAGAACTATTATCGTGACCTTATTAATCTTCCTAGAAGTATAGATTCTCACTAAATTTATTGTATTTCACTCTAAATCCCTGGTCACCTATTGTTGATTAAAATACCCCTTTACAATATCCTTACAATACCTATACAATACCGTATTTTAGGGAATGGAAAACACCTGTAAAGGTATTACATGCAGAAGACCAATGGCCTTGCAATAGTTTTCCATTCCTTAAAATACGATATTGTATAGGTATTGTAAGGGGGTATTTTAAGGTGGATGATTTAGAGTGTTGATCCTGTTTGACACGCGACAATATTATAAAGAATGGTAGAGCTGAAGGTCCGCGGTCAGTAGGGATCGAACTCGAATTGGAAATATTCAAATTCAATTCAAATTCATTGAATATAATCAAATTCATATTCATTCGAATTGGGATTTTTTATTATTCAATTAATTTGAATTGGGATTTTGTGTGTGAATCCGTGTACTAATTCGAATCCAATTCAAATTCATTCGAATTGGGATTTTTTATTTTCCAATTCATTCGAATTGGCTATTTTTGTTGGAATTGAAATCGATCCCTAGCGGTCAGTACGTGAAGCGCTCTATTCTATTTTTTTTTAATAAAGGGGGGGGGGGTATTTTTGATGTGAAAAATTAAGAATAATGTGAAAAAATTTGAAAAAAAGAGAATTTGATTTATTTTCCATTCTTTAATTTCTTATAATAGTATGATTTCGAAATTGAGGGTGCTGGTTATCAGTGTAAATTAGTTCCGTTTCGATTCGGAGAACCCTAATCTGCCGAGCTGCAAGAAACTTGCGTCCGAAAGCACTCCGGGATTTCCCGTAAACGAAACTTTATACTTTCCTCCGCGAAACCTTGCAACTCGGAAAATGAAATCATTTCACAAGTCTGATTTCAAAGGCGAGTCAATGACTACAGGAAAGATAATTATTTAAAAAAAAAAAAAAAAAAAAAAAAAAAAAAAAAAAAAAAAAAAAAAACTAACAAGACGTATAGCTATATTCGTTCATTTTTCTTATTTTCCTTCTTAATCAGCATTTGACGCCATTTTAAAATAAGTCTTAGTCAATTTATATAATTTGAGTATTAATTTTAAACTATGAGATAATTCATTCAATTGATTCTTTCCCATGAGAATGAAAGAACATTTTTTCTATGGCTTGAATATAATAACATTCCAAATTGACGTATTTGTGTATACCTCGTACAGTACGTAATACTTATTCTTGCAGCACCTTACGAATCGGTTTCTTCATCTTACATTAATAGATACTAACAGTAAGCAGCTGATTGCTTATTAAATCAATGTGTCAATAAATGAGTGAAGCTTACATTTATTTGTCTTTTATAAATCTGAAAAAAATCAATCAGTTTGAGACCTTGAATACATCGTAAGCGCTCTAGTCTATATTGGCTGCTCGGAGCACGCATGTTTAATTTCATCAACTGTTTCAAGATATTGCTCAATCTTGTCCACTAGAATAAAAAACAAAACTAATATTGTTAGCATATACTGTTATTTTAATTAGAGAATTATTATTTCAGAAAGTATTTCAAAATTGTGAGCCAAATCGATAGAATAGATCTAAAAAGAAATGAATCACTTTTAATATTGACATAATGCTGGAATCCCCTATTGCACCAATAAGCATCACATCTATTAGTCATTTTAGGGTGTTCGGATCTTGATATTAAGTTTAATTTTTACAAAATATATTTTTGAATTTTCCGTCATTTATCTGCATCTTAATAATCGGATATCAATTTAATATTTATAGACATGATAAAGCAAAGATTTTAATCACAACGAGGATTTTAATTGAAAATTGAATTACGGTACCCATTTATTCGTCTAGTCAAATACTCATTAAAAATCTTATCTAATTTAAATCCAACTAAACCTATATTTTAATTTACGTAGGCTATATCTTTCAGTAATTGATTCATTATTCAATAGATTTAGTTTCTTAAATATTTCTAAATATTTTTTAAAAATAAAAATATGCAATAAAATTCAAATGAAGGCGATACAGATAATTATTTTTTTAAACATTTTATCGCACCTATTCATTTTCTATTTTAAACGTTATTGACTAAAGCCAAGTACCGATTTAGCTGCATGGGAACACATTACCCATCATGGACCCTATTTTCATATCCAACATAAAACAAAACAAAAAAAAATTACTTCTACAAAGGTATTTCCCTAAAAACCTGTAGTTAATTTTCCCGAATGGCTATTTGATTAAACCTAATTTCCTTCTAATTACCCGAACGCCCGGATATTTTCCCGAAACCCTTCCCTGAAAATCTCACATTTGGGGCTTCTCCGAACGTTGGTAGACCAAGGTCGAGGCGCAGGAAGTGAAGATCAACAGTCATCATTCTTTTTAAAAATTATTATTTGCATGCAATGACGGAATCCTATACATCATAGACATTACTATAAATTTCACCATAAAGCATACTTATTTGATTAGTTATTTTTATTGTTAAATGCTATAGACATATAGAGTTTTGTATTTTGGGCCGATGTACTATATTGTAAATTGACGTGGGCATTGATAAGTTAAGCTAATCCTCTTTAGACCATAATTTTCTTATAGCTTTAATGTATAGGTTTTTAACGTTGTTGCTGTGGAACGGCTTGATTTGCGCATTCGCATGTTTATGTTATAGATATGCTGAATTGGCGCTATCACAAGTTTAAAATGGTTTCTACAGTAAATATCCTTGTTATTTTGTAATGCCAGCCAAGAAACTGTGTAAAGTCCAAAACAGATAAACACCAGGAAAAAATCATGCGCAGTTTTGCTCATATGCTCCGTCTCTATAAAATAATGCTAACCAGTCGCTGTCATACATTGCAGTAATAAGAAAGCCATTAGTTATACATTGAAGCATCGAAATGTCGAGTTATTACTTTCAAATTCTTACAGCTTATTTCATTTTTCTAATAAGAATCCAAGGCCAAGTGGTCCCACCAACTTCTTTTTCGGTTATTGACGACAACAAAGATCAAAACCATAAGGTAAGTCACTATTAATTTGCTTCTATAAAAAAGGAACAATTTCACATTTACAAACACTAGATGGTTGATATGGGTGTTTTGCTCAATCGACTGGATCAACTGGAGGCAAAAATGAAGGGTGTTTTACTCAATCGACTGGATCAACTGGAGGCAAAAATGAAGCAGCACGATGATGCAGCCAGTAGTGGTTCCTTATTGCCCCGATCCTGTTTCGAGTTGAAAGCCACGACTCCAAGCGCCCAATCTGGAGTCTACTCCATCGATCCCGATGGTCAGATCGGCGGTGA
Source organism: Chydorus sphaericus (assembly GCA_030141595.1). NCBI lineage: Eukaryota > Metazoa > Arthropoda > Branchiopoda > Diplostraca > Chydoridae > Chydorus > Chydorus sphaericus. The sequence continues at coordinate 2,428,782 of CM057934.1, read as the reverse complement.
CCCACCCATCAAAGTCTACTGTGACATGACAACACGTAATACTAGGCCAATTTCTCATAATATATGAATGTGTAATTAATTCGTTACGTTTATTTATTTATATTAATAGAGACCACATCCATTTATCACGACACTGAGGCAAACACGAAGATCACAGCCTGTCTAGATCCAGGATGCTACACCAAATCGATTATATACTCTGCATCTATCCATCAATTGGTAATGTTAGCCGACATCTCCGCCTCTTGTAAACAATATATCAGAGTAAGTAATAGTTAAAATAAACATCATAAACAGTAATAAGCAATAATCAGAAATACAATGCAACTTTGAGGCAATTGGCTATGTTGGCCGACATCTCTGCCTCTTGCCAACAATATTTCAAAGTTATAGTTAAAAATATATATATCATATAATATAGTTATCTTGTATATAGTAAAACTGAATATTTGATGGGATCTTCATGTTTAAGAAATTGTGGAATTGTTTAATATTCATCAGTTTAACTCGACTGGGGTTCCACTCGAGTACAAAAATGTGACTTACGGTTATTGGAACGATCGTTACGGAACGAAGCAGAATTTCTGGGCAGGTCCGGCAACGAGTCAGCACACATGCCAGTGCGGAATTGAGAACAACTGCGTCGAAAGAAGTTACAAGTGCAATGCGGACGCTCTTTCCCCTATTCAGGTTTTCGATGAAGGTACTAACATTTTTAAGTATGTATAATTATCAATCAGTAGTTATTGAGTATAATCAATAAAATCGCTTTTTGGATGATCATTAAAAAAATTCAAATTGTAAAAAGTTATTGAAAAAACTCTGTAAATTTAATTCATTTTAATGAACTGACTTCAAGGTTTAATTACTGCTACCGAGCTGTTACCTGTTACGAAGCTCAGTTTTGGTCGGACGAGTTTGACTGGTGTTAAGGCGAGCTACACTTTGGGCCGGTTCGAGTGCACCGGGCAGACGGCCATCCCATCTAAGCCGACCAATTGTCGCGATTTGTTCAAGATGGGTCACACTATCAGTGGATTCTACGATGTCAAGGGCAGTAGCAGTCAAATTTCGACGGTGCATTGTGACTTCAGTAAGTCATCGACTGAGACGGGTTACGAGACTTTATACGGCTTTGTTGATGTTAAAACTAGTCCCATTCATTTCTTTGTGACTCGTCATTCAAGTTGGAGTACCAAAGGAACGATGCCATTCGAAAAGGAGTATCTTAATTTGGGCGGCGGGATGAATTTGGCGAGTGGAGTTTTCACTGCACCAAAAACAGGAATCTACGCTTTCTCTTTTAAAGGAATGGGTAATGCATTAGGTTATTTTGGTGCCGATGCCGCTGGATATGGTTGGGTATTCTTACAACGGAACGGTGCGGACGTTGCAACAGGTTATACTACAACTAGGGGCGCAGCATCAGACACAATAGCAACTCTATCCGTTCACGGGACTTTGAAACTGAACAAGGGGGATACAATCACGATCCGCTTTTCAGAAGGGAAGATCTTTTCTAATAAAGACCTTCATATTCAATTCACCGGATCGCTATTAGAAGAGGACCTCGTCATTTCCTAATTGTAACCCCGTCAAACTCCATTTTCATTGAAATAGAAAATAATGTCTTGTGGCTCATAATTACCAAATATACAATATTCTCGGCACTTAACCAAAGAAAAGCTATTTTTGTGATTTTTTAATTATTATTTATCATTTCTTATTACATTATTTTGAAACCAGAAATTTTAAATTCTAGTATTTTAATTCAGTTATTTATATAGTTTCAGTCATTTTCAAATTATTTCAAGTTCTTTTCAAATTATTTCAAAATCAGATTCATTAAATTCTCTTTTCTCCTTTTTTATTGCTTAATTAAATTAAAACCAAGAATAGTTTAAGAAGAACTTAACCATAATAAATATTATATTTTAAAAAAACGCGCAATATTCTTTTATGAAACATAAAAAAATATCCTTCAACGAATAATACGGATTTCTTTTATTTCACTTCAATTTATACCATCAGTTTACATTAATTAATTATTCGTGCTGCTCCTTGTCAGTAGTAAAGAATTTCGCAATTCCGGTTCCAGATTACGTTCTTTCCACAAATTTACTCTGCTTCTTGGCCACATCGGTCGAGACATTCGTCGCCCACATCTGTAATAGACTCTTTCTTGGCATTACAGAGACAAAATAGACTGAAATCCAATCGAGGAGCTTTCACCGGTAATTGGGACAAAATTGTTAAAACTTTTTTAAAGTTACAATTTCTTTTTATAATAAAAATATCTGTCGACAATATCATATAAGTCACAAAGTAATCACCAGATGGTGTTTTTTCCTGCTAAAAAGGCAAAGTGATACTTCATTATTTCGTCTAGATCAATTTTTTTTAAAGCGTGCTAAAGCCTGAAATTGCTCCAGATAAAAAGAGAAATAACTAATAAGTTTGACTGGACTTCAATCGCAAAAAGTTAATTAGATTTCCCTCTGTATATCACTCAAGAGTACGACTCTGCGTTCAATGCTGAACGCGGGACGGCGAGACTAACCATAAATAAGTAAATTAATTTGTCTTGATCATTCTCGTAGAAAATGACAACAAAAGTAAAGAAGCAGTGACAAATTTGGTTGTCTATCTGGTGACGCATATAAACAGTTGAATAAATGCAACGCTCATGGTGTGATGGTGATCTCCAGCAAATTGTCATGTCCATACTGCAATAATCCTGCTTTCATTATAGTTATTGTTCAAACCAGTTCTAGGCGGATTATACTAGTGGTGTAATCCTGTTTACTTTACTATTAACGCAATATTTAAAACTATTATAAAATATATACACTTTTTAAAAATCCCCTACTGGTTTCTTAAAAGATATCTGGTGGCATTATTAATCCGAGAATTAAATTAATCCATTCGGTCATTATGATACATATCTCTTGGAATCTTTTTTAGACTTGATTTGAAATATTTGTTTAAAAGTGATTTAACCAAAAAAAACATATACAGAAGTTAAGGAAATCATGCCTATATAATTTGATTAGATCATTGTACATATAAAATATAAAATATAGAACTAATTTTCCATCTTTTCTTTTTAAAAAAACTAGTTTATATAATGACGCCCAACTATTTACACCGTTTATGTTGATATTATTCATTCGTATAAATCTATGAAATGCATAAAATATAACTAATCGCGTCCAATTAAGTAATAATAAATTATCTTATTTTACACACCCTATATATCGTATCAATTTCATATTCAATCTACCAGGTGACAGAAAACTGTAAATTGGAAATTTCCCGAAGGGATTCTATCCGGTAGTGGAGTGCATGAGCTACTTTTGGTTCTCATGATTCAAAATAGATGGCGGTACTATGGATGACAAGTACGCCAAAGAGCATATACAGACCGGCAAATAAGGAGGGATTGCGCGTATTCTTTCCCCTACCGGTCGGTTTTTTAAATATGAAACATTTGTTTTCTCTGATTTGTTCATGTTTCGTCCACCAGGTTTGAGAAAACGTTCGACATCAAAACGATTTCAAACGTCTTTATTTTGTTTGCACATCGAATATGACAAAACATGTCCAAAGAAAGAATTAAAATAGGCCGTATTGTTCCATCCTGCACTAACGAAAGTACGGAAATAATAGTAGAACGTTTTCCGAACTATTGCTCGACTTTTAAAGACTTAATATGGATGGACACTTTTAAGCAGCGAAATAATGATAAAATGCGCAACTTGATGCAACTTGACCAATTAGCTTTGTCGGAGCGGTTCGACCGGCCGTCGAGCCTTCAAGTCTACAGACGAACTCTTTATAGCATGTGAATTACATGTCACATTTACACAGTGACAGTTTTTCAAGGTATCTCGGTTTGTTTATAACGTCAAGTGTCGTCGAATAATAAGGATATAACTTCACTGCATTTGATCTTGACTAGACATTGTACATATTGCACTACATTTCAAATGCGAAAAACATACGGTAACCGTCTAACAACATGTGGTTCACACGCTTTAAAAGAGTTCGTCTGACAAAGCTACACTAAAAGCGGCCTGTAGGGGGCAGTGCACACAGCAGACGAATGCTGCTGCAATATTGGCTTGAAAGGTACGATCCGTGGGCGATAAATTCAATTGCACCAATAAGTAGGGCTGCGATTCAATTCAATTCATGGGTTTTTGGGGCCATTCGAATGAACAATTTATTCATAAAAATGAAATGAATGAATATTCGTATTCATGCGGAGTGCGTGAATGAATGGTAAATGAATATGAATATTATTCGAATTTATTCATGACTAAAGAAAAAAAAATTTCTCTATGCATATGAGGGTGTGATTTTTAGTTTTTTTTTCTTTTTAGTAGGGAATATCTTTTATATTAATTTCAGTTGTGGCATTTGTAGACTTACTAAATAGTACAGAACGATGGGAAAGACGCTAAAAATCCAGAAGATCAACCAGATGGCGTGGCGGTGGGGACTTGGGTTGAAACATTTTGGCCAAAAATGTATGAGAAAATCATGTATTTTAAAGAATTTTAGAGGGTTATATAGGTAGTGTATCTATTAGGACTTAATTGTATATCTTTAAAAATAATTTAAAATCGATTTAACAATTGTTTTGGTGTTGTTTTTTAAAATATTATTATTCACGAATATTCATGAATGTGAAAAATTCACTCGAATGAATTGGAAACACTAATGGATGAATATGAACGAATTTGGTTTGTGCGTGAATGAATATAAATATGAACATTATTCAATTCAATTCATTTCAATTCGAATATTTTTCATATGAATCGGAGCCCTACCAATAAGCATCACATCTGTTAGTCATTTTAGGATGTTCGGATCTTGATATTAAGTATAATTTTTACAAAATATATTTTTGAATTTTCCGTCAATTTTCTGCATCTTAATAATTGGATTGTAATGTTATATTCATAGACATTATAATGCAAAGATTTAAATCACAACGAGGATTTTAATTGAAAATTAAATTACGATACCCATTTATTCGTCTAGTCAAATACTCATTAAAAATCTAATCTAATCTAAATCCAACTAAACCTATATTTTAATTTAATATTTTATTTAATATGTATATTTTTCAGTAATTGATTAATTATTCAATAGATTTAGTTTCAAACATATTTCTAAATATTTTTTTCAAATAAAAATATGCAATAAAATTCATATGACCATTTTGCAATTCTTGGATTATTATTAATAAGCAAAGAATTTCAAATGAAGGCGATACAAATAATAATTTTTAAAAACATTTTATCGCAACTATTCATTTTCTATTTTAAAAGTTATTGACTAAATCCAAATACCGATTTAGCTGCATGGGAACACATTACCCATCATTTGATTCGACACTATTTTCATATCCAACATAAAACAAAACAAAAAAATTACTTTTACAAAGGTATTTCCCTATAAACCTATAGTTCTTTTTCCCGAATGGCTATTTGATTAAACCTAATTTCCTTCTAATTACCCGAACGACCGGATATTTTCCCGAAACCCTTCCCTGAAAATCTCACGTTTGGGGCTTCCCCGAACGTTAGTAGACCAAGGTCGAGGAGCACGAAGTGAAGATCAACAGTCATAATTTTTTTTTTAATTGTTATTTGCATGCAATGACGGAATCCTTTGCAAAATAGACATTACTATAAATTTCGCAACAAAGCATACTTATTTGATTAGTTATTTTTATTGTTAAATGCTATAGACATATAGAGTTTTGTATTTTGGGCCGATGTACTATATTGTAAATTGACGTGGGCATTGATAAGTTAAGCTAATCCTCTTTAGACCATAATTTTCTTATAGCTTTAATGTATAGGTTTTTAACGTTGTTGCTGTGGAACGGCTTGATTTGCGCATTCGCATGTTTATGTTATAGATATGCTGAATTGGCGCTATCACAAGTTTAAAATGGTTTCTACAGTAAATATCCTTGTTATTTTGTAATGCCAGCCAAGAAATTGTGTAAAGTCCAAAACAGATAAACACCAGGAAAAAATCATGCGCAGTTTTGCTCATATGCTCCGTCTCTATAAAATAATGCTAACCAGTCGCTGTCATACATTGCAGTAATAAGAAAGCCATTAGTTATACATTGAAGCATCGAAATGTCGAGTTATTACTTTCAAATTCTTACAGCTTATTTCATTTTTCTAATAAGAATCCAAGGCCAAGTGATCCCACCAACTTCTTTTTCGGTTATTGACGACAACAAAGATCAAAACCATAAGGTAAGTCACTATTAATTTGCTTCTATAAAAAAGGAACAATTTCACATTTACAAACACTAGATGGTTGATATGGGTGTTTTGCTCAATCGACTGGATCAACTGGAGGCAAAAATGAAGGGTGTTTTACTCAATCGACTGGATCAACTGGAGGCAAAAATGAAGCAGCACGATGATGCAGCCAGTAGTGGTTCCTTATTGCCCCGATCCTGTTTCGAGTTGAAAGCCACGACTCCAAGCGCCCAATCTGGAGTCTACTCCATCGATCCCGATGGTCAGATCGGCGGTGACCCACCCATCAAAGTCTACTGTGACATGACAACACGTAATACTAGGCCAATTTCTCATAATATATGAATGTGTAATTAATTCGTTACGTTTATTTATTTATATTAATAGAGACCACATCCATTTATCACGACACTGAGGCAAACACGAAGATCACAGCCTGTCTAGATCCAGGATGCTACACCAAATCGATTATATACTCTGCATCTATCCATCAATTGGTAATGTTAGCCGACATCTCCGCCTCTTGTAAACAATATATCAGAGTAAGTAATAGTTAAAATAAACATCATAAACAGTAATAAGCAATAATCAGAAATACAATGCAACTTTGAGGCAATTGGCTATGTTGGCCGACATCTCTGCCTCTTGCCAACAATATTTCAAAGTTATAGTTAAAAATATATATATCATATAATATAGTTATCTTGTATATAGTAAAACTGAATATTTGATGGGATCTTCATGTTTAAGAAATTGTGGAATTGTTTAATATTCATCAGTTTAACTCGACTGGGGTTCCACTCGAGTACAAAAATGTGACTTACGGTTATTGGAACGATCGTTACGGAACGAAGCAGAATTTCTGGGCAGGTCCGGCAACGAGTCAGCACACATGCCAGTGCGGAATTGAGAACAACTGCGTCGAAAGAAGTTACAAGTGCAATGCGGACGCTCTTTCCCCTATTCAGGTTTTCGATGAAGGTACTAACATTTTTAAGTATGTATAATTATCAATCAGTAGTTATTGAGTATAATCAATAAAATCGCTTTTTGGATGATCATTAAAAAAATTCAAATTGTAAAAAGTTATTGAAAAAACTCTGTAAATTTAATTCATTTTAATGAACTGACTTCAAGGTTTAATTACTGCTACCGAGCTGTTACCTGTTACGAAGCTCAGTTTTGGTCGGACGAGTTTGACTGGTGTTAAGGCGAGCTACACTTTGGGCCGGTTCGAGTGCACCGGGCAGACGGCCATCCCATCTAAGCCGACCAATTGTCGCGATTTGTTCAAGATGGGTCACACTATCAGTGGATTCTACGATGTCAAGGGCAGTAGCAGTCAAATTTCGACGGTGCATTGTGACTTCAGTAAGTCATCGACTGAGACGGGTTACGAGACTTTATACGGCTTTGTTGATGTTAAAACTAGTCCCATTCATTTCTTTGTGACTCGTCATTCAAGTTGGAGTACCAAAGGAACGATGCCATTCGAAAAGGAGTATCTTAATTTGGGCGGCGGGATGAATTTGGCGAGTGGAGTTTTCACTGCACCAAAAACAGGAATCTACGCTTTCTCTTTTAAAGGAATGGGTAATGCATTAGGTTATTTTGGTGCCGATGCCGCTGGATATGGTTGGGTATTCTTACAACGGAACGGTGCGGACGTTGCAACAGGTTATACTACAACTAGGGGCGCAGCATCAGACACAATAGCAACTCTATCCGTTCACGGGACTTTGAAACTGAACAAGGGGGATACAATCACGATCCGCTTTTCAGAAGGGAAGATCTTTTCTAATAAAGACCTTCATATTCAATTCACCGGATCGCTATTAGAAGAGGACCTCGTCATTTCCTAATTGTAACCCCGTCAAACTCCATTTTCATTGAAATAGAAAATAATGTCTTGTGGCTCATAATTACCAAATATACAATATTCTCGGCACTTAACCAAAGAAAAGCTATTTTTGTGATTTTTTAATTATTATTTATCATTTCTTATTACATTATTTTGAAACCAGAAATTTTAAATTCTAGTATTTTAATTCAGTTATTTATATAGTTTCAGTCATTTTCAAATTATTTCAAGTTCTTTTCAAATTATTTCAAAATCAGATTCATTAAATTCTCTTTTCTCCTTTTTTATTGCTTAATTAAATTAAAACCAAGAATAGTTTAAGAAGAACTTAACCATAATAAATATTATATTTTAAAAAAACGCGCAATATTCTTTTATGAAACATAAAAAAATATCCTTCAACGAATAATACGGATTTCTTTTATTTCACTTCAATTTATACCATCAGTTTACATTAATTAATTATTCGTGCTGCTCCTTGTCAGTAGTAAAGAATTTCGCAATTCCGGTTCCAGATTACGTTCTTTCCACAAATTTACTCTGCTTCTTGGCCACATCGGTCGAGACATTCGTCGCCCACATCTGTAATAGACTCTTTCTTGGCATTACAGAGACAAAATAGACTGAAATCCAATCGAGGAGCTTTCACCGGTAATTGGGACAAAATTGTTAAAACTTTTTTAAAGTTACAATTTCTTTTTATAATAAAAATATCTGTCGACAATATCATATAAGTCACAAAGTAATCACCAGATGGTGTTTTTTCCTGCTAAAAAGGCAAAGTGATACTTCATTATTTCGTCTAGATCAATTTTTTTTAAAGCGTGCTAAAGCCTGAAATTGCTCCAGATAAAAAGAGAAATAACTAATAAGTTTGACTGGACTTCAATCGCAAAAAGTTAATTAGATTTCCCTCTGTATATCACTCAAGAGTACGACTCTGCGTTCAATGCTGAACGCGGGACGGCGAGACTAACCATAAATAAGTAAATTAATTTGTCTTGATCATTCTCGTAGAAAATGACAACAAAAGTAAAGAAGCAGTGACAAATTTGGTTGTCTATCTGGTGACGCATATAAACAGTTGAATAAATGCAACGCTCATGGTGTGATGGTGATCTCCAGCAAATTGTCATGTCCATACTGCAATAATCCTGCTTTCATTATAGTTATTGTTCAAACCAGTTCTAGGCGGATTATACCAGTGGTGTAATCCTGTTTACTTTACTATTAACGCAATATTTAAAACTATTATAAAATATATACACTTTTTAAAAATCCCCTACTGGTTTCTTAAAAGATATCTGGTGGCATTATTAATCCGAGAATTAAATTAATCCATTCGGTCATTATGATACATATCTCTTGGAATCTTTTTTAGACTTGATTTGAAATATTTGTTTAAAAGTGATTTAACCAAAAAAAACATATACAGAAGTTAAGGAAATCATGCCTATATAATTTGATTAGATCATTGTACATATAAAATATAAAATATAGAACTAATTTTCCATCTTTTCTTTTTAAAAAAACTAGTTTATATAATGACGCCCAACTATTTACACCGTTTATGTTGATATTATTCATTCGTATAAATCTATGAAATGCATAAAATATAACTAATCGCGTCCAATTAAGTAATAATAAATTATCTTATTTTACACACCCTATATATCGTATCAATTTCATATTCAATCTACCAGGTGACAGAAAACTGTAAATTGGAAATTTCCCGAAGGGATTCTATCCGGTAGTGGAGTGCATGAGCTACTTTTGGTTCTCATGATTCAAAATAGATGGCGGTACTATGGATGACAAGTACGCCAAAGAGCATATACAGACCGGCAAATAAGGAGGGATTGCGCGTATTCTTTCCCCTACCGGTCGGTTTTTTAAATATGAAACATTTGTTTTCTCTGATTTGTTCATGTTTCGTCCACCAGGTTTGAGAAAACGTTCGACATCAAAACGATTTCAAACGTCTTTATTTTGTTTGCACATCGAATATGACAAAACATGTCCAAAGAAAGAATTAAAATAGGCCGTATTGTTCCATCCTGCACTAACGAAAGTACGGAAATAATAGTAGAACGTTTTCCGAACTATTGCTCGACTTTTAAAGACTTAATATGGATGGACACTTTTAAGCAGCGAAATAATGATAAAATGCGCAACTTGATGCAACTTGACCAATTAGCTTTGTCGGAGCGGTTCGACCGGCCGTCGAGCCTTCAAGTCTACAGACGAACTCTTTATAGCATGTGAATTACATGTCACATTTACACAGTGACAGTTTTTCAAGGTATCTCGGTTTGTTTATAACGTCAAGTGTCGTCGAATAATAAGGATATAACTTCACTGCATTTGATCTTGACTAGACATTGTACATATTGCACTACATTTCAAATGCGAAAAACATACGGTAACCGTCTAACAACATGTGGTTCACACGCTTTAAAAGAGTTCGTCTGACAAAGCTACACTAAAAGCGGCCTGTAGGGGGCAGTGCACACAGCAGACGAATGCTGCTGCAATATTGGCTTGAAAGGTACGATCCGTGGGCGATAAATTCAATTGCACCAATAAGTAGGGCTGCGATTCAATTCAATTCATGGGTTTTTGGGGCCATTCGAATGAACAATTTATTCATAAAAATGAAATGAATGAATATTCGTATTCATGCGGAGTGCGTGAATGAATGGTAAATGAATATGAATATTATTCGAATTTATTCATGACTAAAGAAAAAAAAATTTCTCTATGCATATGAGGGTGTGATTTTTAGTTTTTTTTTCTTTTTAGTAGGGAATATCTTTTATATTAATTTCAGTTGTGGCATTTGTAGACTTACTAAATAGTACAGAACGATGGGAAAGACGCTAAAAATCCAGAAGATCAACCAGATGGCGTGGCGGTGGGGACTTGGGTTGAAACATTTTGGCCAAAAATGTATGAGAAAATCATATATTTTAAAGAATTTTAGAGGGTTATATAGGTAGTGTATCTATTAGGACTTAATTGTATATCTTTAAAAATAATTTAAAATCGATTTAACAATTGTTTTGGTGTTGTTTTTTAAAATATTATTATTCACGAATATTCATGAATGTGAAAAATTCACTCGAATGAATTGGAAACACTAATGGATGAATATGAACGAATTTGGTTTGTGCGTGAATGAATATAAATATGAACATTATTCAATTCAATTCATTTCAATTCGAATATTTTTCATATGAATCGGAGCCCTACCAATAAGCATCACATCTGTTAGTCATTTTAGGATGTTCGGATCTTGATATTAAGTATAATTTTTACAAAATATATTTTTGAATTTTCCGTCAATTTTCTGCATCTTAATAATTGGATTGTAATGTTATATTCATAGACATTATAATGCAAAGATTTAAATCACAACGAGGATTTTAATTGAAAATTAAATTACGATACCCATTTATTCGTCTAGTCAAATACTCATTAAAAATCTAATCTAATCTAAATCCAACTAAACCTATATTTTAATTTAATATTTTATTTAATATGTATATTTTTCAGTAATTGATTAATTATTCAATAGATTTAGTTTCAAAAATATTTCTAAATATTTTTTTCAAATAAAAATATGCAATAAAATTCATATGACCATTTTGCAATTCTTGGATTATTATTAATAAGCCAAGAATTTCAAATGAAGGCGATACAAACAATAATTTGTTTAAACATTTTATCGCACCTATTCATTTTCTATTTTAAAAGTTATTGACTAAATCCAAGTACCGATTTAGCTGCATGGGAACACATTACCCATCATTTGATTCGACACTATTTTCATATCCAACATAAAACAAAACAAAAAAATTACTTCTACAAAGGTATTTCCCTAAAAGCCTATAGTTCATTTTCCCGAATGGCTATTTGATTAAACCTAATTTCCTTCTAATTACCCGAACACCCGGATATTTTCCCGAAACCCTTCCCTGAAAATCTCATATATGGGGCTTTCCCGAACGTTGGTAGACCAAGGTCGAGGAGCACGAAGTGAAGACCAACAGTCATCATTCTTTTAAAAATTATTATTTGCATGCAATGACGCAATCCTATACAAGATAGACATTACTATAAATTTTACCATAAAGCACTTATTTGATTAGCTATTTTTAATGTTAAATGCAATAGACATATAGAGTCTTGTATTTTTGACGTGGGCATTGATAAGTTAAGCTAATCCTCTCTAAACCATAATTTTCTTATAGCTTTAATGTATAGGTTTTTAACGTTGTTGCTGTGGAACGGCTTGATTTGCGCATTCGTATGTTTATGTTATAGATATGCTGAATTGGCGCTATCACAAGTTTAAAATCGTTTCTACAATAAATATCCTTGTTATTTTGTAATGCCAGCCAAGAAATTGTGTAAAGTCCAAAACAGATAAACACCAGGAAAAAATCAAGCGTAGTTTGGCTCATATGCTCCGTCCCTATAAAATAATGCTAACCAGTCACTGTCTTACATTGCAGTAAAAAGAAAGCCATTAGTTACACATTTAAGCATCGAAATGGCGAGTTATTACTTTCAAATTCTTACAGCTTATTTCATTTTTCTAATTAGAATCCAAGGCCAAGTGGTCCCACCAACTTCTTTTTCGGTTATTGGCGACAACAATAATCAAAACCATATAGTAAGTCACTATTAATTTGCTCCTACAAACAAGAACTATTTTCACATTTACAAACACTAGATGGTTGATATGGGCGTTTTGCTCAATCGACTCGATCAACTGGAGGCAAAAGTGAAGCAACACGAAATGAAGATGATAAGTCAGCAATCAGAAATCAATCAGTTGAAGAAGAATATTTCCGACTTGGAAGAGAAAAACCATCAATTGATCCTAAAAGCCAACGCTAAGGAAGATGATGCGGCCAGTCATGGTTCCTCATTGCCCCGATCCTGCTTTGAGTTGAAAGCTACGAAACCCAGTGCCCAATCGGGAGTCTACTTCATCGATCCCGATGGCCAAATCGGTGCTGATCAACCCATCCAAGTCTACTGCGACATGGCAACACGTAATAACACACCCAATACAATTATATAATGCAATTTTAAACCTATGGTATACGTAATATAATACTAGAGACTACATCCATTTATCACGACACTGAGGCCAAAACGAACGTTGAAACCTGTCTGGATCCAGGGTGCTACACTAAGGCGGTCACATACAATGCAACTATGAGGCAATTGGCTAAGTTGGCCGACATCTCCGCCTCTTGCCATCAATATATCAGAGTAAGTAATATAATAGTTTAATATTTGATGGGATATTCAGAGCGGTATAATTAAATTGTGGAATTCTTCATTATTGTTCAGTTTGACTCAACTGGGGTTCCTCTGGAATACAGCAAAGCCCAGTACGGTTATTGGAACGATCGTAACGGAGAGAAGCAAATCTTCTGGGCGGGTCCTGCAACGAGTCAACACACCTGCCAGTGTGGTATCATGAACAACTGTATCGAAGAGACTTTTAATTGCAACTCTGACTCTCTGGCTCCAATTGAGATTTCCGACGAAGGTAAAAACATCTTGATGTATAATCAGCTATTGATGCGCAATTTTTTTATTATATCAAGTCAAATCGCTATTCGCTTGACGAACATTTATTAAAAGACTAAAATTGGAAGAACTGATAATTAAATCATATTCATTTTTACGTATTGACTTCAAGGTGTCATTACTGCGACCGAGTTGCTACCTGTTACGAGGCTCAGTTTCGGACGGACGAGTTTGATTGGCGTGAAAGCGAGCTTCACGTTGGGTCGCTTCCATTGCACCGGAAAGGCTCCTATCCCATCCAAACCATCGAATTGTCGTGATTTATTCAAAATGGGTCACACTCTGAGTGGGTTCTACGATGTCAAGAGCAGTAGCACCCAAATATCGTCCACTTATTGTGATTTCACCAAAGCATCGACTGAAACGGGCTACGAGACCCGATACGGCTTTGTTGATGTTAAATCTAACCCTATCCATTTCTTCGTCACTCGTACCAACTCTTGGTCACGTGGCACGATGCCATTCGAAAATATCTTAACTTGGGTGGTGGAATGAATTTGGGGAGCGGAATCTTTACGGCCCCAAAAGCTGGGATCTACGCATTCTCGTTTGGAGGATATTCTTCTTCTAAAGATGATATCAACTTTCAATTACTTCGGAATGGTGCTCAAGTTGCAACTAGTCATAGCCATGTGGATACAACAACTGGGCACCTTAGTGCATCCGTTCACACCACTCTTAAACTGATTAAAGGGGATCAAATCACTATTGCTCCCGATGGGACAGTGTTAGGCAACGGGGATGCCAATGGGGCTCAGTTTGTGGGTTCTCTCTTAGAGGAGGACCTCGTCATTTCTTAATCAACTCTCATCATTCATATTTTCCAGCACATGTCTATATTCGAAATTCAAAAGATAAAATATATACCTAACAATAAAAGAAAAAAAAAACAGGTTTACGTGGTTCCTGGGCGAGTACATGTCATCGCAGTTTACAAAAATAGTAAAAAATAAATAACTTTTCTTATTCTTTTAATCTTCCTTAAATTAATAATAATAATGAATTAATACATTTTCCCATTAAAATTACCAAACGTAGTGAATACGCTTTATATAATAATCTAGTTTCACCATTTTATTTTTATTTTTCTTTAATCAAATTTATTTAGATTTTAGAGATTTCCTTTTTTTTTTATTTTTTCCTGGTAATATTTACGAAATTTAATACAAATAGTTTTAAATGTTTTTATTCGTGCTGCTGCTCCTTATCAACCTGAGTAGTGTATAGTTTTGCAATTCCCGGTCCAGCTTTCGTTCTTCCCACAAATTCTCTCTGCTTTTTGGCCACATCGGCGGAGACATTCGTCGTCCACATTTCTAACAGACTTTTGCCGGGCATAACAGAGACGGATCCTCTTAAATCCAATCGAGGGGCTTTCACCGGTACTGGAGATAGCGGAGTGTCAGGTATGGGAGGCCTTGATACCGGTCCCGATAAAGCCTCCATCGGTGTTTCCTTAAATTAAAAAATAATAAAATAAATAAAAGAATAGGGTTGCGTTAATGACAAAACAACTTAATCGATTAATTTTAACCGTTTAACGAATAATATTTGTAATTAACCAAAAATACTAATAAGTTAATAAGAAAATATATTTTTACTAGTTTTTTTTATGGATAAAAAAGTTTTTATTTTTTTTATTTACTTTTATTGATGGTGGTATGATTATGGCAGCCGGTAATCCTCCTTTAGTACGGCATTCTAATAGGCATGCTAGAACTCTCTTGTGCTGCTCCGTCCTGCTGTGATGACGCAACATTATTTCGCATTCCTAAAACACAAAGAAATAAATTAAATTTTGATTTAAGAAACGATTCCTTGTGTTAAAATTAAATCGGTTAATTTCAACTATTTAACTAAATAAATTAATAAAAATTAATTTATACTTTGAAAAGAATGCGATATTGTTCTTCTCTCTTGTTCCCTTTATTGCCTCGATCCCGATGTCCCGAGCAGGCGGGCGGGAGTGACTCGTTTCTCGACTCCATGGCCAATAAATTGTAAATGACTTTCTTGCAGTCAATCACCTGATCATCGGTTAATTCTTCGAGTACCATCAATTTAGTGAGGGCCTCTACATGAGAACCCATATTATAAAGAATGGTGGAGCTGATGGTCAGCGGCCAGTACTGCGTGAACCGCTCCATCCGGCTTTTAGCGCGCTCTAGCGGCGAGCTTCCAGAGTGGTCTATATAAGGAACGAGTTTGTTCTCCTTCATCAGTTCTCCAAAATCTGGAATTCTGTTCATAAAAAAACAAAAACAATAAGTACTAAATTAAGAGCTGGAAAACAATCTGAAAAACAAAATAAATAAATAAATTTAAAATCCATTAAATTTTTTATTTATTTATGAAGTAACTTAACTTCAGAATGTCATATTATTAACATAATATTTTCCTGATTGAAAAAAATATATATTATTTTTAAAGTTAAGTCAAGAAAGAATTTGTTAAAAATTCATTTAAAAAAAGATAAAATTTAATATTTTTGGCGGGAATATTATTTGAATTTTAAAATTAAAAATTAATTTGAAATTTGAAATAAATTGAAAAACAAACGATTTTTTAATTTTGGCGGGAATTTTTCAAATTTTACCGATAATCGGTGACTCTTCCGCCGGATCCTTCACTTATAGATGGAGGGTCTTCGATAACACTCCTTCCGATGAGAAGTGAATGGAGGAAAATCTCTCCACCATGAGCGGCCAGCATGTGAGACGTCGTCCGGCTACCAGCGCCGCTCCTCGGCAGTTCAAGCATTACCGATCTGTTCCAAAATAATTTGTAAATTAAATAATAAAAAACTTTAGGAGATAAATAATAAAACCTTCCGCCGAGTAGGAAATTTGTTAGGCAAGAAGATGGACGGCTGGTGACGTCCACTGGAGAAATTCGGTGAGCAGAGCTGCACGGCCACATCTCGACGCTGTTGGACGTCGCTCTAGGTGTGCACCATTTGAGGGTGACTGTTTTGTAGCCGTAACCTTCTTTCATTAAAAATAATGCGCTCTCATTCTGTAATTTGAAAAAAAATAATAGATTTATCAATTTTTTATTCAAATTTATTTTATTTTTAAAATTATATTTTTTCTCTTATTTATTTACATTAAAAAAGTTTAAGTTTTACAAATATAAAATTACTTGATTTATTTGTAACTTTGAAATTATTTAATTTAATCATTTATTTTAAAACATATTTAATAATGGTCCCTAAATAATTTATTTTTAATTCAATTTAATTATTTCAATTTTAAATATTAATCTTAAAATATACTTTGAGTTTTAATATGTCTGCGTGAGCGGCAGCTGGGTGAAAGATTTCCACATCGTAATTAGCGGACGAAGATGCGTTCTGCTCTTCTTTCATCGGGATTCCAGTCACTGTCGTCGAGGCCAGTTCGTAATGCTGCAACACCAAACTGTGAAAAAGAAATCATTTTTAATAAAATTTTAAAATTTCGATTTAATTATTAAATACCTGACGAGTCGACTAGCAAGCCATCTACTGGCGCACACTGAAATCAGCTCGCAGCTCAAAAGTGGGGACAGTTCCAATCGTGGATGCTCTGTTAACAAATAAAAAAAATTTAATTTAATTAATTATAAAATGTCAAATAAGTATTTTAGGGATAAAAAATGATAATTAAATATTAAAAATCAATTCAATTCAATTGAAATAATTTTTTTAAAAAACCTTTAATAGTTGGAGTTGACTGATTTGGATACACATTAATGAGCACCAAGTCACAGTGGTGTATCGGCATATGGGTTGGCGGGAAATTCCTCTGATTGATCTGCAGCAGCGTCTCCTGGAAGTAAGATTCCAAACTCCTGACATAACCATCCTCCCTGAAAGAGCTCATGCAAATCACTCTCCCCCTATTCATCACCTATAAATTCAATTTAAAATTAATATTCAATCATTTCTAAACATTTTAAATAAACATTAATAAAACCTTTGATTTTGCATCACTGGAGGAAGCCAGCCTCTCCAACTGTGCCTCTGTGCACTCTGAAATTGCCTCCAGTGCAGCTGACAGGCCGTGCATTATGCTGCACTCTCCATGCCTCGCATCAGGTATCGGAGGCCCATGATGAGCAAAATTGTAGGTTATCTGCAATTGAATAAGAATTTCAATCAAATTTAGAGAGGCAAAATTGAGAAATTTGAAATTATCTTTGATAGAAATTCAATTTAAAGTGAAGTTTTGAAGGTTATCTGTGATTGAATAATATTTGATGAGATTTCAATCAAATTTAGAGAAGGTAAACTGTAAGATTTTAGTGTATCTGTGATTGAATAACAGTTAATGAATAAAAAGAGGAGGAAAATTGTTAAAAATTTGTTTATCTTTGATATAAATGAAATTTAAAGTGAAATAATGAAGATAAATATTTGTTTATGATATTTCAATCAAATTTAGAGAAGCGAAACTGTAAGATTGTTTAGTTAATGAGAAAATATATCAAATTTAGAGGGGTGAAATCATCTCACATTGGAGAGGCTCTGCACGCTGGCGGCCCAGGACCCAATCGGGTGAGATTTCACATCACTAATCATCAGCCTGATGAGCCTGCCGGTGGGATAGATGTCCCAGACAATCCTGCAGTACTCAAAAGTGGCCTCAGCGGCACAGGTCCAGAGAGACTTGCTCACAGGTGGGACCGGGATAAAGGAACCGGGGTGACTTCTGGATTTATTGAAAACATCCAATTCCATTGGCATATCACTTGGTCTGGCCATGAGTGGGCCATGATCTAATACGAAAACAGTTTTTAAAGTGTTTGGCCAAGCCATTTTCTTCCAAAGAAATGCAAAACAAATTATTTTTTTCAAGAGTTTTGACAGGAGATTTACAGTGTTGCCAGTTTTAATTAAAAGTAAAATCGGGAATTTTTAAAAAATTATCTTAAATATCGTTTTTAATCTGATAAAAGTGTATTAATAGCATAATTCGAATTAATTAAAATTTATTAAATGAATTAAACCAAAGAAACCTGAATATTTATTGAATATGACAGGAGATACAGCGTTGCCATTTTATATTTACATAAATACCGAACAGAGATCTGCGTTAACGTTTTATTAACCGTTTAACCGCGTTAACCGACCCCTAATTAACCGACGGTTAAGTTAACGCAAAACCCTGCGTTAACTGCGTTAACTTTTAAGGGAAAATGAGCAGTTAACCTTAATTTAAGCAGTTAACGGTTTTGGTTAACCGACTTAAATATAAATAATTCTGTTTAAAAATAGTTATATTCGTGGTATTTTGGCTAAAAATTTCGGCCTGCGGCCGGCTATTTACTTTCTGGGCCATACAATGAGCTTTCAGGTGCGCCTACTGCTCCCAAGAAGGTTTGAAAATAAAAATCACGAATTGCGACAGTTGATGAACGATTTTCTCACAAAATCACACTATAACAGCCGCTTTTTCATTTTTTGGGAATTTTTTTATACAGATAAATATGACAGTTAACCGGTTAATAAACGGTTAACGCGTTAACCGGTTAATGACATGATTAACGCGTTAACTTAACCGACCCTTGGCCTTAAACGGTCAAGTTAACCGGTTAAGGTTTTTCCATTAACGCAGATGTCTGATACCGAAATAATAAATTAAAAAAAAATGTTTTCAGGACATTTTTCTAAATATACTTAAATTACTGAGACATTAAAAAAGAAATATTTATATTTATTTGAAAATATATTTACGAAAATATCTAGAAAAGCAATAATGGATTCAGTGCTACACCAATTTTATTTTTATATAAATACAAAATAATAAAAATATGTATATTTAAAAATCTTGATATCAGTTAGTCTCCTCGCTTTCCGAATATTTAAATCCAGAATTATTCGATCTATTTTGAATCGACGATGTCAGTTGGACCGTGCTACAGGTAACAAGTTCAGAAACGGTGGTGATCGTCGCCCTACTTACGTCATAAGATCTGATCCTCCCACACATTAACACATTCTGACACTTGGAAACGAAGTAGCTATCACTCGGCCTACTAATGACCTCTTTAAGCATAGATATAGTTTCCATACGGCACACAAAAGAGAAGAATACACAAGGGCCGATCAGCAGAAAAAGTGTCGCGCAGACGATGAGCAGCTCGGGCTTGGCCCAGTCGGCATCGACGAACCACTGGATTATCCTCGGAACCGTGTAGAATTGCATCAAAACGAATAAACGAAAGATGGTCAATATTCTAAATCAATTAAAAATGATTAATAAACTAATTTTTTAAATTAGTTATGTAATTAATTTACCGATTACGCTCCATTTTATCGAGGGAATGTTTTGGAATCGAAGCCTGGCGGACGAAACCGATACTTTTATAGACTTTAAGTGCACTTGGGATGAAGAAAATTAAATTTCCAGTCACTAAAATGACGTTGGGTGTCTGGGCCAAGTTCCTAGCTGCACAAAATTTCATTAATATCGCATAATATTGAGTTTTAAATGACTTAAAAACTGACAGACAGTGTCGCAGGACCAGCAGCGTTTCAAGTGCTCTGGACATCCGTAGTTTTGCTTGTAGAAATGAGCTGTTAGTTCGAATACAAGTGGTAATCCCCAGGCGTAGATTGAACGCCAGAAGAAACCTTTAAAGACCTGCATTCTATTCTTTCTTCTAGCTGCTACATTATCCCTATAGAATTAATTAGATTACCACTTAGGTTTTTAAGTAATTTATTTTAAAAGTGCACCTTAGTTGGCGCCAAATGTTGAAACCCATGACGGTGATCCAAGTGGATGATGCCAATCGAAAGTATCCACTGACACAAGCTGTTTTTAATCCAATTAGAAGTAGTTAATAAACAATTTTGTCAATTCTTAATGTGGTTTTTCAATGCTGTTATAAGAAATTTTCAAAAACCAATAAATTTATTGCTGATTTTCTGATTTGTGACTAATTTTTTCGAACTTATTTCTTAGATTCTTTTAAACTTAATTCTTTCTAACTTATTTCTAACTTATTTCTTCGAACTACTTAAGTATCCACTGACACAAGCTGAGTTTCAAATCCAATTAGAAGTAATTAGTTAACTAATATTGTCAATTCTTACTGTGGTTTTTCAATGCTATTATAAGAAATTTTCAAAAACCAATAAATGTATTGCTGGTTTTCTGGATATTGACTGATTTTTCTCGAACTTTTGATTTGTAAACTTTGCATTTTCTTGTTTCAAACTCAGATTTTGATGACATAGAACGAATAAATACCTCTATTGAGGCACCAAGTGTGCGGTTCGTACTTCTTCGCCAGAAAAATGCCATTTTCAAAATGCATAATTACGAGACAGAGCAGAAAACAGATCATCGACAGCCCTTGGATATTGTTCCTCAAAGGTGGTAGTAGAATATGTACCAAGAAAGTAATCAGAACCAAAACAGCTGATATGAAATTGATGATGGAATAGACGTTGTGCAACAGCCACCTCATCACGTAGAAACTCTTCGGCAGGCACATCATCGCAATAACCTAATTTCAAAATGTCAAAATTCTATATAAATATAAATTAAAAGTAATCAATTTTATTACGCCCATTTGGCCCTTTCCATCTAAGGTCGTATCGACGCAATAATCGGTCGAATGGCGAATTGCAGCATAGGCCGCCTTGGGCACAAACAGTTCTTGCTGATTAGAACCATCAGCTGACATTCTAACTTTGAATTTATGGTCCATGTAGTAACCAGGTAGGTAGATGTTGTAATCGTGCTCGCATCGGAGTGGATAATCATCTTGAAAATCGTGATGGTCAATGAAAGAATCTAATAACTCTATTGGTAATGAAGAATTTTGTGGGATGCACTGTTCGATGGATGTTCTGTTCACTGATTGACCAGATGGGCAACACTTTCTGATCCTTTTAGATGAGTGAATGCAGTAGAGAACGATGGTACCACCATCGGTGGATGGTTGGTAACAGAAATTATTCGGTTTTTGGTCATTTAGAGACCATTTTTGAGGGATAGATTGATTGGTAGATGGAAAAAGGATGGATTCGAATGAATTTGAACAGTTGAAAGATGCTGGTTCTTCATCGGTTGAATAATTATCAAGTTTTCCAATAAGATGGTGACAGGTGTGTTTTTGGGCATCCATAACTTGGTCAGGATTTGAACAACACATGGTTCTTTCATCGTCTGATGATGATAATACTTTTATCATCAGTAATAGAAGAAGAATTTTCAAGCACAACTGATGCATCCTCGAATTAAATTAGTCTTGCAATTTGGTCAAATAGTTAATAAAACGAAGGAAAATCAAGGAAACTCGAGTAAATTCCTGTTCACTAAGTAGGTCGACGAGTTTTCACAATAAAATCAATAAAACTCGGTTAAACCATTATGATTTTCAAGTTTAAACGAGGAATGAGTGACATTTAGCTCCTTAAACTCAGTTCCGATAATGGAAAAAAGTCAAATTTTTGCAGAACCCTATAGAAAAATGGGTTGAAAACTTGAAATCGTGAAAAAAACTTAGTAAGTTTCAGTCAAGTTATGCTTTTACTTTAAATTAAACAAAGTAGTTAAGTTATTTTTCAGTAAAAATCTGTTCAATCACCAAGCTTAAGCGAGCAATACTTGGTATTTAGCTACTTTTCAAGTAACAAAATCAAGTTTAAATGATCTAATCATGTCAAGTTTTGAAGAAAAAATCGTGTAGATTCAGTATAGTTATTGAGTTTTATCAATTCTAAAAAAGTAATAAAACGAGTTTTAACATTTTTCCAGGAACATTCGATTCAACCAATAAGTTTTAACGAATAATAAATGACTCTTTGACACTAAGTTGATTATTGCTTAGCTTTCCACTCAATTCACTCCAACGAAATTGTTAAGTAAACTGAAACTTTGAGTATAAGTTTCAAAACTGAAGTTTTGCTCGTCAGTAAATAAACCAGTATACGAAGTTGACAACACCACCTCATCGATTGGCGAATAACCAACAACTGAATACGTACGAGTTGAAGCGCCAAAAAGAAAAAAAAAACTGGTTCTTCAGCTCCTAAATATTCCACTTTGAAATGTGTGGCACCACTATGTGAAAAAAACTAAGCAGTTTATTATATTATTACCTTATTCCAAATTTGTAAAAATCCAATATTGGCTTCCATTTTTATTCACGGCCAATAAAATGGCCTTCAGGAGAATTGAGATTTGGAGGTTGACTATAATAATAATGATATAAGCGTCTCATTTTATTACATGTCTGCTGTTTTCTCTATAGAGAAAAAACAAAACCAGTTTTTTTGTGTGCAGAAATCGCCCTTAAAAGGAAATGAACGAATATTTATTTCCGGTTTTCAGGGCTACATTTTAGTGCTAACTTGCAGAATCTAGTTTGTATAATATCGAATATTTTTATTTTGCATAGATCAAAAGGATTACAAAGCATAGGTTATTAAGGTAAATATAGTTATACAGTTCAACCGATAAAAAGCTGTTAAATATGAGAAATAATCAAAGTGGGGAACCCCTCGGTTTAGACCGATATAGTAGCTGTATGTAGTCATCATCATATTATAGTGATTGTTATCGGTCAGCGAATTACCTGTCGTCCCTTATATAGTATCGAGTGTTATTACAAATGGATTTTATCTAACATCTTACGTATGGACTCATTATTCTTAATTCAGTGCTCTTTCAAAAAAATAGTTTGAACCCAATTTTCGAGGAGTTATAAAAAAAATCCGAAAAAAATTTATGCAAAACTGGAAATAATACTTTAAAAAAGTCAATAAATATAAGGAATTTTTTTCCCATACATTCCTTATAAAATCTATGGGGAAAAAATCTTTAAAAAATCAATAAATCAAAGGAAAAATCCGAGAATTTCGATGATTTTTATCTGATTTTCACCCACGCAATTTTGAGTGGTTGTTATTTTCAACATGCTTGTCAATATATTACCTGTCCAGATGTCTAAAGTCTACGAAGGTTTCCATGCAGGTTGATACCATTACATTCATAATTATATTCAATCTGTCAAATAAAAGATTAGGATTGAAGACTTGCTGACATATAAGGGTCGTTGCGGAATATTTAAACAGTTACACAACTTGGATATATATCTATAGGATATGAATAAATTATGCAACTTATAAAGCTGAGAAAATCAAGAATGAATGCGAAAACTCGATTTATGGTGTGCACGAAGGAAAAATAACGGGTTTAATCAAGTAATCAACTTTGATGACGATAAAAAAAAAAACAGGAATATTTTGACACTATTGGCAATTTTTCTGCTTTTTTATTCAATTGTTGGGGTACTTGTACGCACCAGAGAAAATTGACGAAAAAATTCGAGAAAAACAAATTGAAAAATCCAGGAAAATTAGCTAAAAAATACAAATCAAATCTGAAAATTTTTAGAAAATTCGTCATAAATCTATTTTAAAACTTAGAAAATATGGGGGAAAACTAAGGAAAAATCATTTAAAATCCTAATAAAATCCATAAACCTGTGGACAAATTTAGAATAATATTTTAATTTTATTTTTGGGTTTTTAAAATTATCTTAGACCCAAATAATGATGTAGATTGGTAATCCCTTGAGGATAGTCATAAATATAAATTTAATAGACAAGACTGAATGTTTTCTTGTTTATTAATACGATTACCGACATGACTACTTACGTAAGAGTATCAAAAAGGCCGCAAATTTATGATTTCACAGCAGGTTGTCCGAAATGAGCAGCTTTCAGCTTTCTACATCATGTTACATCAGTTTGACCTTGAATATACATTTACAGTGTGCATAATGTAAATAAATATAATAAAACTGCTGTCAGTCAATAAATCTAGTTCACGTTTTATTATTCCAGTTGTTCGTAATATACTAATTTATTTATGTATACAAATCATTATGATAATCTTGTACTATTGTAGGCCACATTTTCGCAAAAAAAATTGTTTACAAAATCCGAAAATGATAAATATTTTTATTTTTATGAATTTTACTTTATTTAATTTATTTTTATTGTTTAGATTTTTATTTTAGACGGAATAAAATGGTGAAATATTTTTTTTTTATTTAAGATTTTAAAAGATTTTTTCGATTTATTTATTTGGTATGTTAAAATTTATTAATTAATTTTTATTTTATCTATGATTTGAATATTTTATTTTTCGAGTAACCAGCTTTCAGTTACTAATTTTTAAAAATTAATTTAATAATAAGCAAAGAAAAAACTATTCTTCAAACTGGCAACGTCGCATGAATTTTCCGATTGCAGACGAATTCTTGCAAATCAACTCGCGACTTTTCGGCTTTCCCTTTCTAATTCCTTTGGCATTTCTTTTTAAAAATTTACAGAAATGTTATTAAGAAGAATCTTTCAAATTAATAAATCAATTCATCCACTCCACCTTAATCTATTTCCCCGCAATTTATCCAGTATCAAACACGACTTACTATTCGTGGATCACCTGCCCAAAAATATTCCCCCAAAATCTCCGACCAACTTTTTCCACCAAACTAATAAAAATCATAATAATGGAGTTTTATGCAATAGTAGCATCCCAAAACCCTCAGCTGTTGGCCCTCTGTCATTAGAGTCCTATGGCATCAATGCAGGTGTGGATATGAAGCTCAAGTACTTCCAGGCCAGGATCTCCTCCGTTTTCAACATTTCGGGAAGCGAAACTGAGGTGTTAATCAAGTCCAAGATCAAGCTGCTGAAAACATGGCTTCCATCCACTCTCGAGTACCTCATTCTGCTGGATATCACCTTCAAAACTCTCCGGAAGCACTTTTGGCTCCTCTCCCTCCCCTCGGGTAGAATAAATTTGAGAATTTTAAATTATAATTAAATTAATTTTGGATTTTTAGATGAGATTTACTCAAAGTTGAGCAAGATTGATGAGTTTTTCCCTGAAAATGCTGACATTAATTTGCACGCCTCACTGCTGACACTCAGCGAGGCACATCTGGAAGAGCTGCTCCAAGATGGCATCACTGATTGCAAAGATTCAGGATTTATATCTAAATTTCACTACTTGTCCCAAACTCTTAATGTGAGTGTTTTATTAAATAATAGTAAGTTAAATTAGTTTTTAAAAAAATATTATTTTGGATCTCTAATAGTTAAATTTTTTAATGTAATTAAATAATAAAAATAATTTTTTTATCATTAAAATTTAAAAAAATACTAGTCTTACAATAAAAAAAATTACATCAGTAAATTATAATTTCAGTATTAAAATTTAAATAATTTTTTTATCATAAAAATTAAAGTAAAATAAATAAAAAAATAGTTAAGATACTGAAAAAAATCTAAATTAAATACTATAAAAAATGAAATCAATTATAATTTAATTCATAAAAATTAAAATATTATTATTTTTTTTTTTGGTCTGAAATATAGGTTCCTATCAATGACATTCTGGATAATGTAGAGCCCTTCACTTTCCTGATTTCGATTCCATTTCAACGACTTCGGCTCATAACTGAAATGTTTTTAGGTAATTTAAAATAGCATTTTTAATTAATCATAAATTATTACTAATTAATTAATTTTTTATTTTATTTTAGAAGCTGGGATGAGTGGGAGCGATATAGCCGCCGACTTTAAAGTATTTCAGTACACGCCCACAACTCTTCAGCAGCGGATAAACGCGCTCGTAGAAGCCAAAATACCGGTGAAGCCTTGGCTACTCCGAAGAAAAAGAGAAAAATTTGAAATGTCTCTATTTTTATTTTTTATTAATTTAAACATTATTAACTTATAATTAATATTATATTTATTAATTAATTTTTTATGATTAATTTTTAAATATTTTTAAATTTGCATTTTTTATTAGTTAAGTTAAATTAAATTAATGGATTATTTATTTGTAATTAATATTTTTAATTAATATATTTATTGTGATATTTATATTTAATTTATTAAGTAATTTTTAAATTATTTTTTTATTTTTGAAAAATTCAGTTTGGTTCAGAGTGAAATGAGTCCTGAATGCTCTGTGGAAGGAATACTGAAACGCCTTGAATGCGATCCTGAGACGGCCCAGAGGCTCAGAGAGAGGAGGCCTTTGCTCAATTCACGAATTTTCACGAGGATCAGGATCAAACAGCTCTTGGATTTTCTTATTATTGGTAAAAGAATAAATTAACATTAATTCTTAAATTTTTTTTTTCTTAATTATTATTTATTATACTTTAAATTCTTGGACAAATTTAAAGAAAATTTCATTTTATTTTCTTAAGTTTTTACATATAATCTATTTAAATAGTTTTAAAAATTATTAAAATGTAGATGTAATCAATTAATTTTTTTATTAATCTTAATTTTTCCAAATATTAATTTTACATTATTTAAATAAAATGAAATTTTATTTTTTTCTTTAATTTGAGTTTATGATAATATATTTTAAGTTTGAATTTTAAAAAATTCATTTAAATAAAAATTTTTAAAAATTCAATGGTAATATTTAATTAATTAAATTTTAATTCTTTTTAATCTAGAAAAAGGAATTGAACCGAGCTTCTTGTCGGTCAATCCAGACATAATTCGAAGTTCTGTGAAATTGGCTCGAGAGCGCGTTGCGATTATGGAAGCCAACGGTATCGACCTAAGGAAAAACGTCTGGGTCCTCGCCAAATCTGTGACACCCTTCAACAGATTCCTCAAAAACCATCAGAACAATAATAAAAAGAAAAAGGAAGAAAATGAATAATTATTAATCTAATCATTGTCTTTGATGTAAATAAATAAATTTGAGTCTTTTTATTCATCTTGATTTTATGTAATAATAGATTATGAAAACCAATTTTAGGATTTAAATAGTAAAAAAGGTTTTCAAAGGTTCCATAATTTTTTTCTGGAATTTTAAATTTTCTTTTTGATTAAAAAAAATAGTATTTTTATAGATTCCCGATTTTTTTCCCCCATTTTATTGTTACCCAATTTTTGGGTTATTTTCCCAGATTTTCCAGAATTTTAGACGAATTTCCATTATTCTTTTTCAATAAATTTATTTTGCTTTTCCAGAAACTTTTAAGGAAATTTTCCCGAATTTTACGAATTTTTTTCCTGGAATAATTTATTATTAATATCCAATTTTATGGGATTTTTAACGAATTAAATTTTTTTTAGTCTATTGATTTAAATTAAAATATATAATTTCCAAATATGTTAGTCTCCAGAAAAAGTCTGAATATTTAAAATCGCATTTTTATTCAAATCTCTAACAAGGACATGTTTAATTTATATTTTTCAACAAGTTTCAAGTTTTTGACTTATTTAAGGGCGTCATCAGCATTTAAAATATCAGTTCAAAACCTCCTCGTCAAAGACTTGAAACTATAATTAATCATTCTGTAAACGTCTCACAGCAAAAACACATTCTTTGTTGTTTTGATTTTATCATCAAACTCATTCATATTTAATTTTTTTTTATTATCGTCATCAGCGAGCGATACCGTGCTCACGTAATAAATGTTTATCAAGTCGTAAAATTTTATTGTTTCAACTAAATTAATACTTTCCGATTTTTTTTTTACAAAATTTCAGATTTTTTCAGTGTTTTTTGAAATTTGGGGGAAAATTTTTATTTTAGAATTTTCTGAATTTTTAAATTAAAAATTTGATTAATTAATTAATTATGAATGATTAAGTTGTATATGTTTTCAGTAGTTTCCGGATTTTTCCAGATGTTCTGGCTCGTGTTTTTCCAATTTTTTATGGGGTGAACTTTCTCCAAATTTTTTAAACATTATCAAAGATTTTGACGAGTTGAAAACCCTTTTTATATACATAGCAAATATTAATTCTAATCCTAAAGGGACTTATACCTTTTTTATAGGTGGTCAAAACCGACTTAACCCTATTGCGTCGTATATAAAACTTTGCAAAACAGTTTAATGTTATCAGACCAAAAATTGTTTTGTAACTCATTCACGTCACATAGAAACGACCAAAACTGTTTTACATTTTCATATGGAATTGGAGACAATATCATTATATATACATATGTCGGACCAATGTCCCTATTATGGTTAGGAACGATCAATCAATGTTACCAACTCTTCAAGAGAAAGAAGATCCCGTTAATGTGACACAATGAGACATAATTTAGGACTCTGCATATTCAGATTTCTCCTCAACATTCTTATGATGATCCATCAAAATGAAATTTTAATAAATACAATTGATCTAGTGCCTTTATTTTACTTATACCAATATAGTTTTGACTTGGTTTATTTCAACAGTTAAGTTTAATTGTCGTGAGTTCAAATTTGGTATAAATTTTCCTAGTTTTTTCTGGTTATCGCTATTTTACTATAAGAACCCATTTAGTTTAGCTGTAAAACTTTAGAAAAGTTAAATAAGCTAAAAAGCTAAAAAAAAGTTTATTTCAAGATTTAATTTCAAATTTTGAGAGTTTTACCTGCTTTAACTCGGTAATGTCGATCAATTCGCTCCCTTTTAAAACTATATTTTTAGTATTTCAAGTTTCCTAGTTTAATAATTATTTCATTGTTTCAAATTATGTTCAACTAGAGTCTATATATATATATATATTGCTTAAATTTTACTTTTGAGTTTTGATTAAACTTCGGTTTAGCGCATTAAATTGTATTAACTTTTGTCGTCTACTTTTTGACGTCTTTTCAAAAAATCCAAAATCGAAGGTGTATTGCTATTAGAACCTAGTATAGGTAAAATTAATCAATGTGAATGTGAACGACCAAACTCCGAAAGAATTAGGCGCATAACATCATAAATGATGTTGACAAATTTGAATTCTATTCATTTTCCAATCGATTTTTTTGAAATATCGGAATGCCATTCATCTTCTTTCCTTTTATATACAACTATATGAACGTGACTTTGATATTTTATGTACGTCGTCGAATGTTATAAAAAAAAATTCTTTCGGATTACATCGACGATGACCGATACACAACTATTCGCGCATTATATATTTTATGACGCAACACATAAACCCGATGCAAGATCATAAAAAAAAGATTATTATGTAATTTTTCATATTGAATATTCATTTTTTGCCTCTTCCTTAAAAAAAATATATTTTATGCAAATCAGGACTGGAGTATTTCATTCAAATTTCTAAGCCAAACACGTAGGCTACTTTATTTTTTGTTTAAAAAGCGGTCTAAATACTAAAAAACGAATATATAGCAAAGCTAAATTATCTAGAAATATTTAAAAATATGCAATAAATCATACAGAATTTTCTAAAAACTATAGCCATTTAACCTAAAAGAAATAATAAATAAACCGCAAATATATTGAAAACGGAAGTTGCATAATTATACCCTCTTTTTAAAAAGTTTAGAACCCTACAATATATTATACATTTAAACAGCTGGATAATACCGGATACGTCAACACCATAAGTAGCTCACATTACATCAAAGTCGATGAACTCTTTTCCAGCGTTGCCGAGTCTATACCGGCCGTATATATAAAGAGAGCGGTCATCCCGGACATCTCTAGACAGACCATCGGTATCCTTCCATCGAAGATGAGGCTACTCTTCTTCTTCCTATTCGTAGCTTTAGTGGCCTCACTTGAAGACGACGAAGAGCTCTCCGAAGTGAGCAAGAGATCACCCATAAATCTCTATCGGGCCGCTTTAAAAGAGGATCGAAATAGGGCTATCGAAGATGCTGAAAATAGGGGCATCATGACCGCTAGACAGCTGATAAGGGGCCCCAGATTCCTCTTCTGGAGATTCTCGCTGAGCACGGCGACGTGCTACTCGTCGACGGTGACGTCCACCTCGACGACGACGTGCACGCTGAGTGTGAGCTCAACCTGCGCTGGACGCAGGAAGAGAAGCTCTTCATTGGAAGAAGTAGAAGATGTCATTACCCCATCTAATGTCCTACCGTAAGTTTTAATTTAATTTAATTTAATTATTTATTATGATTTCCAGCATCTTTAGCGCGAAAATATTTCATCCAAATTAGTCAATTAGTCTATTGATTATTTATTTCAATTTGAGCGCGAAATATCTGAATTCAAATTTGAGCGCGAAAAATTTAAAATTCAAATTTTTGGCGCGGAATTTTTAGCGTGGAATCAACCCCAGTCGCGGATTTTGAATCTGAGCGCCAATCCCGAAAAGCGGATCCTTTCTACGATTACAACCCTCGAAATCGACTGTTTGGCGGCATTCAATCCGGAATGATGAACCGCTACTACGATAATTACTACTATAATAGCTACAATCAGGAAGATTACTATCCATATTATGATGATTACTACATTCCACCGCATCCTGGTAGACGACATGAGTTATTCAATCAACGTCGCCGACCTCAACTACAGCAGCAGCAACACCACATTCCGTTTGATGAAACTGACTTAATAGATGCGGCTGAGGGAGGACAGTCGGAGGCGGCCTCTTTCAAGCGCCTTTTTAACTCTTTTTCAAATATGTTCTCGACTTTTGTCTTGACACTGACGACAACCACCGGCACATCAACCGTAATAATTCATTTTAACTCATTTTTAAAATGTATTTTTATTTAATTCTTTTTTTTTTAGTCATTCACTCGAGTAACAGTTACATCGACTCCGAGTTGCAGCACTCCGGGTGTTTTCGCCCAATGCCCCACGGGCTAATTCAAAAATCAGCTGATTTATACCTTATATGAGATGACTTTTTATTCTATCCGACCATTTTCAGTCTCTCAAATCATAATTTATTTTATGTAATGTAGTAAAATCCTGCAAAATTTCAATACAATGATGTAATAATTTCTGAAGAAAACCTGAATATGGAAAAAGAAATTTTATGAAATGGTCGTAATTTATTTTTGTGATTATGAAAGAACAGTCAAAGACTTTGTATTTAGGCGAAAAAGGCCAAAAGGTGAAGGAACCTTGATTTTTTATTATTATGAAATTATTATATCCTATCTATCTTTTTAAAATATGCATATATATACATATTTCTGTCACGTTCACGGGTGTTTTATACAAAATATATGTACGGCTTTTATATTTTCAAACTTTATGGCGCCTTTTTTTTTATTTTGCAAAGGAATCCATTATTGGGTATAAGCTCAAATTTAGGATACAAATGAAAACAATATATATATATATATATACACCGTTATTTATTATTATTTCAAGGCAATTAACAAGGGCATAGTAATGGTAGTTAATATAGATTCATCTACAAAATATAAAATACACTTTTAGGCCAGCATAGAAGTTTTGATTGGTTTTTTACTTTACATGGACCAGGAAGAAATAGAGAAGTTAGTAAAAAAAATTCTATATGTTCCTTTGCTTTGCATATTATGATGAATAGGTATACACCAAGTAAAAATTTAAAGTATGTACATAATATGATGCACAAAAATATCTACTTATGTGTCATATATAAACAACACTATAATATAAAGAAAGAATTGAAGTTAGAAATGGCTCAAGTATTTGATTAATTTAATTCATATTTATAAATGCAACATGTTATAATCTATTGTGGTGACCCAAATATAAGTAAAGCAAGAGGTATTATTGGGCACAGATGAATTTATTATTATTATTACCGAGAAGGATTTTGAAATCATAATGCCATCACTTTATTTCGTAATTGAGTGAAGCTGTTAATTAACTCTTATATTTTAATTTTTTTACACATATAACTTAATATTTTTTGGGTTAGATTCAATTTTCATCCAATAATAGCTGAATCAGTTTAGATTTTATAATTTATTCAATTTAAAATCCTTATAATATATATTTAATATTATCAGGAATTACGTTATCATACAGTTCAACCGTTAATTCACATGATCTAACTTATGTAAAATTGTTAAACTTAGTTAATCAAGTATTTTCCTCAATTATACTTAATAAATGAATTATCAATCCAATTTAAATTAAGTCAAACGACATTGGTGCTTACAAAAGTTATTTACTGACATTTATACAATGAAAAAAAAATTAGTCATCACAAGACAAATCAGAGTTAATAGATAAACTGATTCAACTTGATTTTGGACTCGATTTTCACTTTTTTTTTAATACTAGCGATTTTGAAACATGATTTATTTGGGAAGTTAAAGTTTTAAACTGAAAATGATGCATAACTGCTGAGCGTTTTTATATCGTTTTCTTGGGCGTAGAAATAGGTATAAAACGGAAGAAATGCTTATAAAAGCAAGAAAATCTGGTTGATATTTTACTTTTTTCTAGAAAAAAAAACAAAAGGTAAATTTGCAATTTTTTTAACTTTTCTATTTAAGCGTTTTCTTGCTTTTTTACGCCCAAGAAAATTGGTGAAAAAGGGTCGGTCCCCTCGTAACTGAGTCCATAAAAGGGTAATAGATCTATTAAAAGTCAGGTTTTATGAAATGCTATTAGTAAAAGACTTTGTATTATGTTATTATACCAAACAAAATGTGGTCAAATCGGCGAAGGAACTAAAAAAGAATTGTTATAAAATATTTTTATTTATCTATTTTCTTCTTAATTTTCAAAAAGAATATGTATTTTCGCCCCGTTTAAGTTTTTCGTCTATGCAAGAAAGAAATATGTAAATAGGTCGTGATATAATATCTATATCTTATTTTGGACAACAACAAAAATAATCGTGAATTTTGATATTAGCCAAGACTTAAAAAAAAAGAATGTATAGGTAAATTCGATGAAACTTTTATATACAAACTCATATAAATATATAAAACCATAAAAAGCCTATATACCCTGCTGCTTTTGTAGATGAGTAGGAAAAAATGTGGAATTTGTTATACTTAATTTTTTTTATGCTTGCGTACCTAGTACCTAAATTGTTACTTAACATGTTTGCATAAGAATCTTCTCATAATCGTGTAGAACATAAAAAATGGAATTTGTTCTACATATAACAGTAAAGTATTATCTTTTTTTTTAAATGAAATTTATATTTGGGTTTCAGAAGCACACAGTCGGCACAAGCTATACAGAAACTCGAATAATCCGGAGTACTGAATTAATTTTAAAAATGCCTAACATGTTTTAAAATATTTGAATAATAATATCTCTAGTAACCCAAATAATATGAAAAATTCGGTGAATTTTATATGTTAAGACAAGTCAAAAGTAAATCTAAATATGACTTATTTTTTTCAGGATATTAAAAAAATTTGGATTACCCTTGAAATATGTTATTGGCACGAGCTGAAGAGAAAACAATGATAACAAGCATTAGTACAGCGCGTACTGTACATAGCACATCATGTGCACTTTTTGAACCCAATATACCTTTATTATCTAAATAGATTAGTCTATAGCCTGACCAGTACGATGTAGCAATTATTGGCTCACGTAATCCCATCAATCATCTTTGTTTTCTTTCTTTTTCTTTTCTTATGGTCCCCTGAGTTTCGAAATTATGTTTGTTTAATATAACAACACATAAAATAAAATAAACTAGGGCACTAGGCTATGCTTATTTGCTTAATTCATCTGCGTAGTTTGATTTCAAAAGCCAAATTAAAGGGACTACAAGGGAAAACTAAAAAATCAAAGTTCTAAATAGATAAAGAGGCATAAACTAATACGTGAGAATTATTTACTGATATTAAATTACCGAATCTTGCCCATGGAATTGGGGCCTATAAAACCCCCACGCAGGCTTAAATTGGAATAAGTCAGCAATTTAGCTATCTTATAGCATCGAAATGGCAAGTGACTTTCGATTTCTGTCAGCTTTCATCTTACTAATAGGAGTCCAAGGAAGTCTCTTGGTTCCACAACCTTCGTTTCTGATTGGCAAAAACTATGAAAACCATCAGGTAATTTAAATCCCTCTTTATTTACTACTATAGTAAATGTATCATATATTCATTATGTTTTTACATATTAATAGATGTTTGATATGGACTTTTTGCTCAATCGACTCGACCAACTGGAAGCCAAAGTGGAGCAGCACGAAGTGAAGATCAACAGCCAACAAACAGAGATCGATCAGTTGAAGAAAAGGAACTCAGACTTGAAAGAAAAAAACAATCAATTAATTCTAGCTGACTTCTTGCCTTGATCCTGCTTCGAGTTGAAAGCTACGAATCCCAGTGCCCAATCTGGAGTCTACTCCATCGATCCCGATGGACAGATTGGCGGTGACCCGTCTATTCAAGTCTACTGTGACATGACAACACGTAACAATAGAGTTATTTTGTAATAATCAAATATATTATAATTAACTCTTTATGCAATATCAAAGAGACTACATCGATTTACCATGATACCGAGGCCAAAACGGACGTTACAGCCTGTCTGGATCCAGGCTGCTACATCAAGGCGATTACATACAATGCAACCATAAGGCAATTAGCTGCGTTAGCCGACATATCCTCCTCTTGTAAACAATATGTTCGAGTAAGCAACTATACTTATTATATAATAAAGGGATTAATGGGGTCGTCATGAGCATATACATAATTTAAATTTATGTTTATTCAGTTTGATTCGTTTGTGGTTCCTCTCGAGTACAATAACACTGAGTACGGTTATTGGAACGATCGTAACGGAGGAAAGCAGAGCTTCTGGGCGGGTCCGGCAACGAGTCAGCACACCTGCCAGTGCGGGATCGAGAACAACTGCATCGAAAGAAGTTACAAATGCAATGCGGATGCCCTTGCTCCTATTGGCATTTTTGATGAAGGTAATATATTTTTTTTTTAATTATTCGCAATTTATTTGAAATTGCACACAAACTAGATATGCCTACAAGTATGTGACTTTAAAGTTTATATATTTAAACTTTCGAGCTTAAAACTTCAGAGTAGCCTATATGACTTGAGTTTTCCAATTTGTAATCGTATTTTTTTTCTTCCGCTGAATAAGTAAAGAGTATTGGAGAATTGAGAGACGATTACAATATTTAATTTGGTTTTATAAAAAGGTTTCATTACTGCGTCCGAGTTGTTACCTGTAACGAGGCTCAGTTTCGGTCGGACGAGTTTGGCTGGCGTGAAGGCGAGCTACACGTTGGGTCGGTTCGAGTGCACCGGGCAGGCGGCCATTTCATCCAAGCCGACCAATTGCCAAGATTTGTTCAAGATAGGTCACACTCTCAGTGGTTTCTACGATGTCAAGGACAGTAGCACCCAAATATCCTCCATTTATTGTGATTTTTCGAAGTCGTCTACTGAGACCGGCTACGAGACTCGATACGGTTTTGTTGATGTTAAATCTAGCCCCGTTCATTTCTTTGTCACTCGTACTTTGGAGTGGAGTACGCTTAATACTACGATGCCATTTGAAAAAAAATATCTCAACTTGGGCGGTGGGATGAATTTAACGAGTGGAGTTTTCACGGCACCCAAAGCAGGAATCTACGCCTTCACTTTTGGGGGGACAGCTTCTTATGTAAGTTCTAATTCTAATACTGGATACGCCAATGCACAAATTCAACGAAACGGCGCTACTGTTGCGTATGGAGATTCCCATGTCTCTTCTGCAGCAGCTGGACATATAACTACCTCCCTTCACGCCACTCTCAAACTGAATTTGGAGGATAAAATCACAATCGTCCTTGCGTTTGGGTGTCTGAGTAATGGTTTCGATGATAATATTCAATTCACGGGTTCTCTTATGGAAGAAGAACTTGTCATTGTCTAATTCCTTCGATTCCATATGCTATTCTATATTCAAATCATATGGCCTAAAAGTTCCATTTGAAACATATAGTTATCAATTATATCTGATTTATGCCAATTATAAATTGTAACGTTATTGTCAGTTGTCACAAATGTAAATTTATGTCGGTTAATATTTCCCTCTCTTTATGTGCTGTCTATGGCCATTCAATCGGCATGGAGAGGAGACGAAGATGAACTGAATTCTAAATAAATACGACTGGATGCATATGTGACAATACACAATTATTTTTACAGGGAAGAAAAATAAAACTTTAAATCATTCTTACTTATAGCTTCAATTTAAGATTTTTAAAATATATACATGCATCAGTACAATCCAGGTAAATACGAGAATTCCATAATAATTTTGGTGTATTGTCCCATCATATAGACTAATAGTCTAATACTGTATTAATAGAGATGGGCTTTATCAGCTTGGCTGTAGATATGATTTATAAATACATGTAATGAAAATTTGTACAGTTATCTTATTGTATTACATCTAAAAATGTACCCATGCATACCGTAGAAACATTTTGAGGTCATTTGTGTATATAGTTTGAAGGAAAAATAAGTTTTTTTCTTATTAATTTCTAAAGTACCTTTACATTTTATTAAACTACTTTTATTAAATTAATTATGTTATGTATAAATTATGTATAAAATTTTGGGCAACAAAAAAATAATCGTAAATTTTGAAATTAGTTTGGAACTTGTATTTTGTAATAAATAATATTCTAAACTATATAGGAATAAATTCGATGGAAATTTCGAGGGAAATTTTATATACAAACTAATAAAAAAATATATCAAATCATTAAAAGTTTATCCCTACAGCTTTTGTAGTGCACAAAATCGTGAATACAAAGAGTATAGGGAAAAGCGGAATTTGCTGTACCTACGTATTTTTATACGATTGCGTACCTAAATTGTTACATAACATTTTTGCATAAGAATTTCCTCATAATTGTGTAGAACAGAAAAAATGGAATCTGTTCTACATATCACAGCGAAGTATTGTTATTTTTAAAATGGAATTTATATTTAGGTTTCAGAAGCACACAATCGGCACAAGCTATACAGAAACTCGAATAATCCAAAGTACTAAATTATTTAAAAAAATATATCTAACATGTTTCATAATATTTGATTAATACCTGCTCTGGTGACCCAAATAATATGTTAAATTAGGTGAATTTTACTGATTAAGAAATTTTAAATAGATCTAAATGTGATATTACTTTAGTCGTCAATTATACGAGAAAATAAATAGAAGTCAAAACTTT
Source organism: Chydorus sphaericus (assembly GCA_030141595.1). Taxonomy (NCBI): domain Eukaryota; kingdom Metazoa; phylum Arthropoda; class Branchiopoda; order Diplostraca; family Chydoridae; genus Chydorus; species Chydorus sphaericus. The sequence goes on along the minus strand of CM057934.1, from coordinate 2,391,097 downwards.
TTTTTACTATCTGTGCTAAGAATGTGAAGAAAATTAATCGAAATATTTGCTTGAAATTTAGCTGTAAATAAGTAAATTTAATCTAGTTTAATGCCTTTAATTAACATTTTTTCAGTGATGAAACCAATTTTACTACTTTATTTTTAAAGAAGAAAAATGAAAAATGTTTTAAGATAATTTTTACGGCTGATACGGATTCTTGGCATTGCACATATTTTATGTTATTATTTAAGACTTTTTTTTAAATACGACTTGAATAACTACACTCTCCATGAGTTGCCTAATCGTGAAGGAGAACATATCACTCTATGGATTCTTGAAAATTCCAACTGAAAATTTAGGAACTTTTTTCATGGCCCATACATGATGTATATGTTTTATATAATATTAAAACATAAAATATTATTATTTTATTTTATTCTCTGTTAGTTTTGGTGTTGGTGATAAAAACTTCTATTGGTCCGATCCCTCCATTGGAATCGAAAGAGCAATAGGCCTACTAGGTAATAATACCAATTATCTAACTCAATTACTGTTTAGTTACGACCTAGGTGGAAACAGTAAGACTGGAATCAACTAGAAGATGGTTAATTATTTTGGGACGATTCATAGGATTTCCACGATATTTCTACAACTATGATTAATATTTATTTTAATATGGCGAGAAGACGAAAGAGTTTTAGAGAAATATCTTATATCGCAATTAGCATTCATAATTGTTCTCATAATAAATAATGAATTAAGATGCTATCTACAGATTTTTTACTTCCATACTCATTTATTATTTTGCCAATGTAAGTTAACGATGATTAAACAAAAAACATTTGACGGAATTCAAATCATAAAATGTAAACGTAATTTTTAGAATTTAATGGAAGGAATTATCCGCATTTAAATGCTCAAATATATTACTGATAATGACCTAATTAAAATATTATACGGTTCTAATGTATGACATAATCAAGAGCATATATCAAATAACTATTTACACTTTTACAATTTTGCCAAGAAGAATAGACCAGCAGTGTTTGAATGTTATATGAATCATGAACAGTTATTTGGAACGTTGCATCTACAGAGCTTGATCCTTATTGCGCGCATTCTCTTTTGGATTATATAATGGTGGCGGAGGTCTTAATATTTTGGTTGTTATAGGCTATAAGGCATACTTTATTGATATTAGTTGACATTTTTTACAGATTGAAATTAAAAATCTTCGAGTCCACCGGTACTTCAATAGAGAAATCCGTTCGTAAAGACGACGTAATTTGATCACCAACATTGGGTTTTAGAGTTGCATAAACGGAACCATGCAGTTAGATGCCCACTTGTTCCAGAATGGCTATGACTCAATGCGGTTATGGTGGGAGTATCCCATGTTCCCCCAAATGAGAATACGTAAATTCCTGCTTTGGGTGCTTTGAATATTCCGCTCACCTTTAAACTCACCCCGCTACCAACGTTCAGATGTGATTTTTCAAATGGCATCGCAACATGGCATTTCATTTTTTAAAATTAAATAGTACGGTATTATATTTAATGAAGAGTGATATTAAGTTTTCCTCCACTGTTTCATTTTATTATATAATATCTACTTATTCCTTATTCCCATGGAAGGTCCTTTACTATGCAATAAGTAAAAGCGCATATTAAGGGAGCTAAGTATGCATAAAAAATACGACAAAGTCACATTTTACATTGCGGTCACATGAAAAAGTCACATAGCCACATAGCAGTTGTTATTCAATAGATTAGTGTTATGTTGAAATGACGAGGTCTTCTTCCAAGAGAGAACCCATGAATTGAATCGCGTCAGTATCACCACCAATCACCGATCCAGAACTCGTAATACTGATGGTGATTTCATCTCCCACGTTGAGTTTAAGAGTAGTATGAACGGAAGCAGTGATATGTGTCCGCGATGAAATGTCCACATGATTGTGGCCGTATGCAACAGATACACCGTTCCGATTGAGTTTAACGGACGCTATACCCTGACTAGGAGCACTAGAAGATCCAAGAGCTTCCGCCGAAAAAGAGAAGGCGTAGATTCCAGCTTTGGGTGCTTTAAAGACTCCACTCGTTAATGTCATTCCACCGCCCACGTTAAGATACTCCTTTTGGAATGGCATTGCAACATTCAAAGTACTCCAACCTGTACTACGAGTGACGAAGAAATGAATGGGGCTAGATTTAACATCGACAAAACCGTATCGAGTCTCGTAGCCAGTCTCAGTCGATGCTTTGGAAAAATCACAATAAGTGGACGATATCTGAGTGCTACTGCTCTTTACGTCGTAGAAACCACTCAGGGTATGACCCATCTTGAATAGATCACGACAATTGGTCGGCTTGGATGAGATGGCCGCCTGTCCGGTGCACTCGAACCGACCCAATGTGTAGCTCGCCTTCACTCCAGTCAAACTCGTCCTCCCGAAACTCAATCTCGTAACAGGTAACAACTCGGTTGCAGTAATGAAACCTTTTTATATAAAACCATAAAATATATTATTATGATAATCCATCAATTTTCTAATTGTCTTGATTTAAATATTAAATAAAAGCTTAGACTATATTAGTTGGAACTCGGAAAGAACGAAATTTTCAAGATTTAAAATCTTAAAATTAAAACATACATCATATACGGAATCTCCGGTTATACGCTTATACCGCCTAGATTCAAAAGAAAGAAAAAACAATGTTTAAGAAGTCTTATATTACCTTCATCAATGAGATCAATAGGAGCAAGGGCATCCGCATTGCATTTGTAACTTCTCTCGACGCAGTTGTTCTCGATTCCGCACTGGCAGGTGTGCTGACTAGTGGCCGGACCCGCCCAGAAGCTCTGCTTCCCTCCGTTGCGATCATTCCAATAACCATACTCAGTGTTATTGTACTCGAGAGGAACCACAAACGAATCAAACTAAATAAACATTAATTTAAATTATCTATAATTATGACGACCTCCTTAATCATGTTATTATATAATAACTATATTTACTCACTCGAACATATTGTTTACAAGTTGCAGATATGTCGGCTAACGCGGCCAATTGCCTCATAGTTGCATTGTATGTAATCGCCTTGGTGTAACACCCTGGGTCCAGACATGCTGTAACGTCCGTTTTGGCCTCAGTATCGTGATAAATCGATGTAGTCTCTATAATATTACATAAATAGTTAATTATATACATTTGATCATTATAAAACAGGGTTATTGTTACGTGTTGTCATGTCACAGTAGACATTGATGGACGGGTCACCACCGATCTGACCATCGGGATCGATGGCGTAGACTCCAGATTGGGCACTGGGACTCGTAGCTTTCAGCTCGTAACAGGATCGAGGCAAGAAATCACGACTGGTCACATCATTTTCCTTAGCGCTGGATAGAACCAATTGATGGTTTTTCTCTTCCAAGTCGGAGTTCTTCTTCTTCAACTGATTGATTTCTACTTGCTGACTGTTGATCTTCACTTCGTGCTGCTCCACTTTGGCTTCCAGTTGGTCGAGTCGATTGAGCAAAACGCCCATATCAAACATCTATTTTGTAAAAACCTAATGAATATATGGTTCATTTATAGAACCAACTAAAAAGTAATTTACCTGATGATTTTCATAGTTGTTTCCAACCAGAAACGAAGGTGGTGGGACCAAGAGACCTCCTTGGACCGCAATTAGTAAGACGAAAGCTGTTAGAAATTGAAAGTAACTTGCCATTTCGATGATGCTATGGGATAGCTAAACTGCCGACTTATTGTTCCAATGTCAGCCTGGGTGGGGGTTTTATAGGCACAGAAACCGTGGGCACAAGTCAGCACTTTTCAGTAAATCTTTTACGCCACGTCTTATTTTTTGGAGGGTTATTCATTATCTATTTAGAACTTTTTGAATTTTTTCCTTGTAGTCGCGTTGGCTCGGCCTTTGATTTCAAGTGACGTAGGTAAATTAAGCCAGTAAGCGAAGCCTAGTTTATTTTTATTTTCTCTGCTGTTAAACAAACATATAATTTCGAAACTCTAACCAAGTTTATAGAAAGAGAACAAAGATGATTGACGTGATAATAACATGACATGATAAGTGAATGAACGTGAATGAACATAACATGAGCCAATAATTTCTACATCGTAATGGCCATAGGCTATAGACTAATCTATAAAGATAATAAAGGTATTGGGTTCAATAGGTGATGCGCGTGATGTGCTATATACGCTATACTAATAAGTGTTATCATTGTTTTTCTCTTCATGAGTTTGTGTCAATAACATTTCAAGGGGAATCTAACTGTCAAACGTTGTGGAATACATAGCAAGATAATAATTTTGGCATTTGGATAAACAAATGTTGAAATCACCAAGGAATCCAATGGAATTAAATGATCAGGGATAGTATTAATTTAAATAATCTATTTGCTAATAAGAATTATGCAAGAAGAATGGTAGAAAATATCCCAAGTTTCCATGAAATGTTTCTCTCTCCAGGAAAGAGCTTTTTTACCAATGTAGGAACGAATTCATTTTAACGAAAAATAAAAAATAAGTAGACGGTTGACAAGTAATGTAACCTTCGATATAATTTATACAAGACTATAACATACCAAAAATGTGTTGTTTAATACTCTTTACATGCATTCGCGCTTGGACGCTTGGTCCCAAACATACTGAATATTTTACATAAATAATTAAAGTGACTTGAATTCAATGACTGACAAAAAAGAAAGGCGTTTAGAGAGAGACATGACTGGCATTTCTGAAATAGGTAAAAACAAAAGGATTGACTTAAGACTAGAATCAATCAAATTTTCAACAGATTAATTGATTCGACTAGATTCTGGACTCGATTTAGTCATCTTTTTTATACGTAATATTTTACTACCTATTTTTTAACATAAAAAAAAGTTTCAAACCAAAAAAAAAGAAGATATTATGTATAACCAAGTCTATAAAAAGAGAAAACCGTAAAAAGTCTGGTTTCTTCATGTAATTGAAGACTATTTTTTAAAAACATACGGCTTGAATTATCTTATTCTCATTTAATAAACTATAACTAAAGGTAGGATTGATTCGGCATGAGATTGATATGAGACGATGAAGAAAATTTTGCATAAAATATCATGGGGTATATAGGCTACCTATGTATTATTACATAATAATTATAATTTTATGCATACAGGAAATATCTTCGTCGCGGTGGAAAGTACAAGTTAAGAATTTGTGAATGAAAGAATAGGAACAACAGATAAGCATTAAAAAAAACAAATGGAATTTACTGTATAGTGTATTTTAGAACCACACGGAATAACACACGACACAAATATTCCAAATTCATAAAAAAAAATTAAAATTTTTTACATGTAGTAAAACGTGCATATTGCATAACATGTCCAAAGTGAACCAAAAACAAGTAAAAAAAAAAGTTATCTCGTTTATTTAAAACAAGAACTGCATTCAATTTTAATTATAATAAATGTAATTTAGGTGCATTAATATAGTTTTCCGATTAAAAAAAGAAGTTTACTCGCACGCTATAATCCAAAGGAATAGTTAATGACCCTAAGTTTAAAATAAGTTTCATTAATGAATTAACAATAAAATGGCGAAATTCTACTATTATCGCACATCAATGCATTTAGGCTATTTATTTATTTATTTTCTATCAAAATGAAGAGTTTATTTCTATGACTTCTAACAATTTGAGGGTGATATTGGTTTAGAATAAGGATTCCTTGAAATCAAATGGTATAAAAGTAAGTGCTACATATACCTATACACTGCCGCAGGAAGTCTTATAATTGAAAGATTCTCAGTATACATCCCATATGTTTAGTTGTTCTCCTCTTTTGTTTGTAATGATCTAAAACTATATCTACAAGTATCATTACAAAACAGATGATGAATATATTCGGTTCACAAGAATAATAGCATAAATCTATTAGTATATCAATCCATCGCAGCATAACATCAACATCACATCTATATGCATACATCTAGGTATACCCTTCAAAGTTCAAACCATTGACAAACGCTTTTTCCCTCACTTTTACATGTACCTACTACATATCCTTGACAACGGGATTCTTTAAAATGTGAAGAAATAAAATCGTAATATAATTCCAATGCATACTTTCCAGTATTTCAATAATAGTCTAGATTTGCAGTCCTACTTCACGCCACTAAAGTACATGTAAGTAAGTGGCAAACTATACAACTTAGCAATAATCCTATCGAGAATCAATATTATTCCCATTAAATTCTCAGGTATTTTAAAATAATAATCTAGATTTGAAGTTCTACTTTACGCCACTTACCTCTATATAAGTAACTTGCAAACTATACAACTATTGTGATTGCCTCCTCCGGTCGGACGGGCCCGGTCGGACGGATCGAGAAAGGAGCGGAGCCGGACGGATGCTGTCGGACAAGGCCATTTTTTAAGCGAATGAACGATCTAGAGGTGTGATATCCCAGAGCATTTTCCCCGGAGAAATGGGGCTCACCAAGTCCTTAGTTGGCTGCGATTCGGTCGGGAACGCTAGGATGGATACTAGTGAGATTAAGGTCAACCAACTCGTTCGAGTTGGTCTGTAAAAATGACACTTACTAAGCGATGTATCTCAAAGCCCATGTGGAGTTACATAACAAGTAACTCTGAAAGTTCGAGTTAATATATATTCGCAAAGACTCGTTGCACTCATGACGGATCGTTCAAGTGGCTATCGAGCTACAATCGAACTATTTTATAATTTTTTTTTGTCTTTCTAATTGGCGTTTTTAATAGATGTTGACATGATTTTCCCAATGGATTTAATTCGTTTGACATTGACTCGAAGCAGGATCGAGCTAAGAAATCACGACGGGTTACATCACCTTCCTTAGCCCCGGGTAGGATCAATTGGTGTTTTTTTTCCCTTCAAAATCTGCGTTTTTTTTCTTCAAATGATTGATTTCTATTTGTTGGCTGTTGATTTTCAATTTGTGCTAAAAAAACTGGTATTTTTCTTAGAATCAAGCCGTAAAGTGAATCAAGTTTAATGACCTATCAAAATGTCCTCGGTGATGAAACACATTATGTATTACTTTTTTTTTAAATATAAATTGTTTTAGTATCTAGAATTTTTATAACTGATATAACATATGACATATTTTTTTTTATATATACGACTCGAATAATAAAATTCTCCATCATATTCGCGAATTGCATACTCGTTAAGAAGAACGCATATCACGCGATGGATTCTTGAAAATTTTAACTTAATAATATTGATGAACTCGTGAACTTTTTTGCACAGCTTATTGATGATCTTTCTCAGCCCCTCAGGCAGTACGGCTACTCTCTTCCCTTAGCTGCTTAGCACAACTGGCCAAACCGCGGGAAAGAAAGTGGGATGTGCCTAATATGAAAATTCACGCATTAAATCGGCCATAACTTGCCTTATAAATTTCTATTTTTTTTCTAATTGCGCGAATGTCATCAGAATTGCATGCTCTATTGATCCATGCAATAAAATCGATTATTGTTTGTGGGAATCCCCGTTTGTGAATGAAAGAATAATAAATACAGATAAGCATTTTTCAAAATGGAATTTTCTGTAAAGCGTTTCAGAACCATACGGAACACCCATTACAAATTAATAAAAATTTCCAAATGTTTTTAATCAAAGATAGTCAAATATCTATGAGCTATATAAAACTAGTTCTTTGTCCACAGGGAAGATTCTCAGTAAAACCTATTCCCGAGGAGATTTTTTCTGTAGGTGTCCCGTTCAAATTTCTGTACGCTTTTTAAATGGATTGAATTAGCGTACAGATAGAGTTACGAAAAATATTAACCACTTTTTAGAAAAGCATTTTTAGACATGTGTTTAAAATGCATGTAAATCGTAACCAATAAAAAAAAAAGAATTTCCTCCGCCATTTTTTTTAACTTTTCCTCTCTGACTTAATTATAAGTGTTGCGTCCGAATTTCTTTCATCTCATCTCTTTCATTTTATTTCCTTGATTATGAAAAAGTTTTCACCTATATGGGGGATAGAACCTACACCGTCTAAATGTGATGCCGACACGTTAACCATTAGACCAACTGGATGTACAAGACGCAAACAGCTGTACATATTTAAATATATGTAGAACATGCTACGAACTGGAACGAGAGTAGAAAGGAAGAGAGTAGCTTGACGATAATAACCAAATAGAAGAAATTAGGCACTAATTTCAAATTGTTGAAAGAGCTTGTTCAACCTGCGAATGACTCGTCTCTTTCATTTCGTTTAGAAATGTTTGAAAAAAAAGTTTTCAACCATACTTAGTGTTGAATATTAACAATTCTGATCCCACAGCGGGCGTCTTATCTATTAGCCTAAAATGTTATATATGATAGACCCGCAAACAGGTTATAAAATATGTAAAAGAAGTCGTCTTCTAAAGTTTTTTTTTATAAAAACAAAATTCATAACAATATAAGATTCTTATGGTAGTTAGACAAATGTATTTTCATCTTAAAAAAGACAAAAACGTACTCAAAACACTGCAATTAAATTTTGAGAGTATGAAAGATTGGGCTAAGGAACCATTTTTGTTGCTCATTATCTAATCGGGGAACAGAAATTGGATTCATTGGGAGGGGATACATCTTGGCCACAATATCAGATACCATCCACTGACCTGGAAATTTGCTCAATTGGGAGGCAATAAATATATGATAATCAGAAGATTTGAATGGTCGCAAGAAAGCGGGTTCGAGAAGAAGAAACTTTCTACCAATGATTTTGCTAGAGGAAAGAGTGCCACTATACATGAAATCATCACACACTACAACGGAGCCATCATTTAACAAACAAACATTATTGGAAAACTGATTGGACAATTCAAAATCAGAGAAAATCATTTTTTTAGGCCACTTTTCTCCCTTATTATGAAACATTACAAGCCCATCGCGTTTTCTTTTCTTAGACTCGAGCAAAAGTTCCACTTTATTACTAATAATGGTGCCACTAGAAGATGTGGGGAGTTGATATTTTGACTTTTCTATGCAACGATTTCGAATTTGCTCTGCTACTAAATGACCATGTCTGATGATTCTAGTAAAAAAAGGTTGAAAATTCTCATACACCCAACAGCTAACTTGCTCGATTCCACACTCAAATGTACGTGGATCTTGATGTGTGTGAGTAGTTTGATGGCTAGTGAACCTACCAGGAATATTTCTCTCCAATAGCTCAACCGAATAGCTTTTAAGAGCTTGCTCTGCTTTAGATAGGCGAGAATGAGCTACTGGCTTGCGGTCAAAAGCACCCATTAGAAGCATCGACTGTTGAAGAAGCATTATATGCTCTGAAATGTCTTCATCCAGGATACCATGAAACACGGGAAACAAATAGTAATAAAGGAACTGTCTGAGAACATGGATTTTGTAGTTCTTTACCTTGCAAAACTTGTCAACACACCTATCGAATTCATAAGGCTTACAATATCTAAAATACTTAATCCTTTCTTCTACTTGAGCTAATTTACGAGGGGTAAGCTTTCCCTCCAAGGGATGAAAGGCAAGACCTTGTAAGCGTGAAGAAAATGCCCCCTCGAACACGGTATGCATGGAATCGATAACAAATCCGGATACCATATTAAAGTTGATTTTGACGAAAGGGCTGATGTCCTTTGGATCAGGGATGTGCTCATCTTGGCTGAAATCGTTGACATGGTAGCTCAGAAAGTCCTCGTCTTTCCTCAAAGGGGCACTAACATTTGTCAGCATCATCGTTCTGTTGATCATCTCTCCTTTCTGCACACATCGATCACAGGCCCAGTATCCAGCATGCCCCTTAGTTCATTTCAGATAGGATCTCATCGGGCCGTCAGCCAAAACACACCTAAATTACAACAATTTTTTAAAGATTTTAATTATATTTATATTTTCTTATAATGGTCGTAAAATAAATTTTCTAGTTTCTTTGATATTTAAGAAGCAAAAGCCATCAACAAGTAATAATGTGCTCATAATATTCGCCCTTAAGAGTAGCTGAGTATCATAAGTAGTACAGGTGTATCTAAGTATCATCAATAAACAATAATGAGCTCAAACTATTCTTCCAATTGCCGTATCACACCTTTAAAAAATCATACTCCATTTTAAAAAATGATGCCTGTCATGTGATTCGAACGTACGTTATTCATGCTACTAGACTGACACGCTAACCACTTAGCTATGAACTGGGTGAGGAACTAGATCTTTTCATAGTATAACTTCTTTCAAAGGTGTTGCTTTTCTTAATACAAATTAGTTTCGAAAATTAAGAGGATACGGTTGAATTTCAAAACGGGAATCTCATATTATACCAATAATGAACTATATAACATAAGGATTGGAAGAAAATTTTTGGGTAGTTTAATTGATTACCTAAGAGATGCTGTGAATTCTCTTCTGCTGGTAGATTCAGGACAAGTATTAGATGGGCTCAGGCGACAGAATTCATCTATCAGGTCCTTCAAAAAATCATGGATATCCTTGGGCTTGTCTTTACCAACGTAAAATCCAATTATGAAAGGAGAACTGTCCCATAGAATTCTTTTTTCATGGGAAGCAAAGACCGGTTCAATTGAATGGATTTTTCCAAGGATAGGAGTGATGGAGTCCGCCAGAGGATCATTGAAAAGTTTTACTCCGTCTATGTTCAGGTCTACGCTGAAATGCGGAAGTACTCGAGGACTGTCCTCATGAGAGCACACATTAGGGACAGTGGCAGGCTGCTGGTTCTTTAGGAGTGCTTCTTTGGCCCTTCGAATGACAAACTCCTTATCAAATCCCTCAATCTATAATAGAAAAAAAATATATAATTGCTTGAATAAATAGTTTTAAAAATTTTGGTTTAAAATCATTTTTTTAAATATAAAAAAAAGTTTTTGTTGTCTTATACTATAAATATTAAGACTTATCTTACATACTGAAAAGACTCTTTTTTATCAACTTACTCTTTTTCGGATGGCTCCTGGAAGCAAACTTGGATCGTCATAATAGAGATCTACGAATTGAAGCAAATCAGCATCACGGTGAACAATTCCCGGTGATTTCCCCGCCAGCGCACTTTCAAGGCCAAAATGAAAATATTTCCCGTGATTACTTTTGCCGTCTAAAGTTTTCAGTTGTTTAGCTGCTGGTAGTTTTCTCTCTCCATTATTTCCTGGCCAATCACGTCCATCAATTTGAAGTAGGATTTTCCCAGAATTAGGCAAAAGAGAGTAGCTAGGAACCTGTATTTATTAATCAAGATTAGTTTTGGTATAATAATACTATGGTATAATGTTATGAAAAGTGGCACGTCACCGGCTCGTTCTCCTTGAATAGCAGAAGTAGATAAGTAAGATCGTCCAGTAACATTCCAGTGTACGTAGAAAAATGCTGTAAAAGCTCAATGAAGTTAAGCTTTTTAGGCACCGTCTCTACTTTTGGTTCATCTTCTTGATAATCCAAATCATTTCCTCCGTCATCGTTGATACCATACTCGGTAATCAGTTCATCATTTTGAGATGGAGTAGGCGAAACATTCTCCATATCAACCAACAGAGTAGTTGGCTATAAATGAGTATATTTTAAAAGAGGAAAATAAAGAATATAAACAATAATATATGCACCTACTGGATACTCGTTTTGATTCATCAGTTGGTTACCCTGCTGGTCACTTATTTGTACCATTACAAGGTTAAACTTCTTCAAAAGATTTGGAGAGTTGTTTTCGATTTCATGCCAAAGATTATTAGAAACTCCATAATCGCTCCATTGCACAAGAGTTATGTGTGCATTTTGACGTAGACGAGTTGCATAAGATGAACTAAGACTATCTAAAGTTCGGTGTCTTTTTCCCTTTGAAGCCCCACTGTAAAATAAAATTTCCCCAACTTCTTCATCGGTCAAGTAAAAAGGCATCGTCTTTCTAATATGTAACGTGATTTATTACATTACACGAGTAAACAAGCTGTTTATTTTGGTGACCACTTGCGTTAACTATTTTCTAGTTCAGTTAACTGATTATATCCGCTTAAATTTATTTTATTATATTAGCTTTACAAGATGCTGACGCAATAGATAACCTGTAATAATATTTAAATCCTCGAGTATTAGGGTAAAGGATAAGAATTTAGAATGATTTTTTTCCACTCAATCAGGGCTTAGAGGTCATTAATGTTGTCGAAGCAGCCGGCCGAGCCGAGAAAAGTGTATGTTTTTTGAATAGATATAGTAAAAAATTAAGCCGTTTGAACGTATTCTAATACACATAGGAATAATTTAATTTGAAAAATTAGGATCATAAAGTTAGACATTTTTATATCTCCAAATAATCTTACTTTTTTTTAGTCCTAATGACCGTAAGAGTACTCGAAAAAATTTCTGGCGACAAATCAAATAATTTCAGAATTTAAGTTGAATGATTGAATAAAAAGTAAAATAATCCAAAATTTCAGGGGACCCTAAAGTAATCACCCAAAAAATTGACCTTAAGCATCTTGTTAAAAGTCTAAGACGTCGATAAAATAATCGTTTATTGGTGAGCAGTGGATCCCTGCGGTCAAAGTGATGAGATTTTCGGCCGCTAGATTTCGCATAAGCGGTAGAATCATGTCTAGACTAAGTGACATTTTCGCTATTTTTTCCTAAATCGTATTCTATCGCGTTTTACAATGTAAATTAAGTTGATATTTTTTTGTCCAGACGTAAGGATATTTCTACTCCTACGCGTGACCTTGAAAATGGTTTGTTTACATTTTTCTGTACATCTGAATCTGCCCTTTTTCCGTATACCTGAATTCTTTTTTTTTGTAGACTATGTCGCGGTTTAGATGCCCTGGGGAGTGGCTAGGGGAATACGATAACGTGGGGAAGCTTGTCACTAAAGAGAGTGTTGGGGAATGTTTGGCATTTCAAGTAGTAATCTCAAAACAGCCGGATGGCGAAAATAGGGGTGATAATGACGTGCTTTTCATCATCCCGGACACGTGGATTGATTGGGAGGCAAGACGATTTCTGCACCCTGGCCCAGACTATCAAGTGAACGGACTACCTGTGTGGGAGTGGAGAGAAATAAGTTTTAAGAGGCGGCGTTATCCCGAATCAGAATGGGTTGAAAATGACATTTTTGAATATGTTACGGAGTCTCCAGGTAATTTATAATTTCACTTTTAATGGCTTTAAATCTCTTGATTTTATTTTATTTTTCAGTCTCATTCAATGAAGCCAAAGCTGAAGTGGATATGTTGGAAGAATCCGTGAGATCTGGAGAAGTGGTGGAGATTAAAACTTTTCGGAAGGCACCAGCATCTTCAGGTATATTGAATTTACAAAGTACTTTTTTTTTATTCAAAAACAGTCATTCAGCTCATGTTGTTCTACAGAAACTGCCGCCGGAGGCCACCAGGGATTATCGCCGAGTGCTGTCAACTATCAAAACCAAAATTCTGCGGCGAATGCTCCTGGATACTGTTCAAGTGCTGCTAGTTCGCATCTTCAAAGCTATTCGGCCCAAAGCCCTAGATATTTACCGAGTGCTACCAGTTCCCCGCAACCATATAATACCGGACCAGTGTGTGGATATTCGTCTTCTAAGGCTAAATCACCTTTAACTACGCCCGCTGAAAATTTGTCTGGATTTTACTCACCTGGTCTCATCACATCACCCACTCAGCGCAGTAAGAATAATCTTCAATATTAATTAAAACTAGATTCTCAAATTATTGATTTATTTTTTTCGAATTTATTTATTTATAAATTAAGCTGTCAATCCTAAATAAGAAATATATTAAATTAAATTAATTTTACTTATTTTAAAAAATATTTGTAATCATAAAACTTTTTCAAGAGTTTATTTAATCGTCGAATTAGTTAAAAAATTAATTGGTGCTATTTAAATTTTAATTGAATTCCGAATTGAATATCCATTAATTTTTTCCTGAATTTTCCTGTTTTATTAATGAGTCTCATTTGTTTCTCAATATTTTTGTACACGATTTTAATGATGGCTGAATATTTATTATTTTTATTTAAAAGCCAATCAGACTCTAAACACATCTTACACCCCCCACCGAGATGCAGCGATGTCTTTAAGCGATCTTTCTATCGGTATCTAAAATATTTTATTTTATCAATAATTCTGCAATATCGTTGTTATTCATTTTTACTTTACTAGAATTGCCAGTCACGTCTCGGCTTTCCTCTGACAAGGATGTAAACAGTAGTAACCGTCGATTCCTAAGCCTAACGCCGTCCAAGAGGTCCCGTGGCGGTAATATTAAAAGATTTATAAAACCTTCGTTTTATAATTAATTACATAACCCATAATTTTACATTACAGCTTCTGTTAGCAGTACTCGGGTGCTCTACGCCTCTTCTCCGTCACTTTCTCACATCAGCGACCTAGATGACCAGCAAACTGGTTCGCCCTTAAGAGTTCGGAAGGATCCGAATTCCGGCCGGAAGGTTGTGTTGCCCTCACAAGCCTCGGATACACATTCTACCCGGATCAAAACACGGCCCATCCAGAAAGCTACGACTCCAACACACTCCAAGGATTCCACTCCGGTTCAGACGGAAGCTAATTCGGGCCAGGCGGATGCGAGTTCCAGTCAGAAGGATGAAACCTTCACCCTTAGGGTCTCAACGAATACAGGTTTGCACTCACAATAACGATTGAGCTCCGCTAGTCCTTGTTTTTTAAAACTTTTGTTTTTGTTTTTTAGATGGAAATTCAAGCAACTTTCAAGAAACGACGATTAAGTTTTACAACACAGTTGTGAAGCTTCTCAAGGATATGGTGGATCCGAAGCTGACAAAAGAGCGCGTCATCAACGATCATCATGCCCATTTTCGCAAGGTTGTCGCTGACAATTTGAAGTTGCCGATTAATGATCCGGATCAAGTTGAGGATTTGAACAACGCCCTTCTTGACATGAAGTTGTCTGTTTGTCTGGTACTATTTTTTTTCATAGACATAGGATTGTTAGTATAAAAAAAAATTATTTTTTATTTTGATTTCAGTGTTTCTATCAAATCCGAGCACTGCGCAGTTTACAGTCCAAAGACATCATTGCCAAAGAATTAATGCGGCGTGTCTTTTCCGATGAACTGTGCGGACGACTCACTTGGAAAAACAGGAAAGCTGATAATCGTCACACCTTCGGGCATTTAGTAAATCTGAATGCTGTGTTTGGCGGTAAGTCATTAATTGTTTTTGGAAGTTCTTTGAGTTGATTAATTTTTTTTTAATTTTTTCGATTTATTTATTACAGTTGTTATTCAGCACGTTTTGGAGGACAACAAGCAAGAACCCCCAACGATTGCGAGCATCATTCAAACCATTCAAACAGCAAGACGGCTGATTGCTCACGCACACGGAAAGAAGCCAAAGGGGGATGAACCGTTGCCAACTGATGACAGCGGCACTCCTGGCTCTCGTCAATTGATGGTTGAACTGGATGCCCGAATGAAAGAAATTAATGATGCGATGGCTAATTACAATCCATAATCCCTTCAATATCTTGTTTTTCAGTTTTCAGTTTGATAATTGCTCCGTTATTCTGTTGCCCTCGATATATCTACATGTTCCTTTTTTTCTAATGGTTTTCTACGAAGAAGTATTGTTTATGTTGATAATTGCTCCGGTATTCTGTTGCCCTTGATATATCTACATGTTCCTTTTTTTCTCATGACTTTCCATGATGAATTATTGTACATTTAAGTTGTTCTCCCTTCCCTTTGAATAAGAAGTAATACATATTTTTGTTACCCCAATTTCTTTTGCACCATTTATTTTTTTTTTCTTTTCAAATTTTTTTTGTGAGCCAAACTCAAATCACGGCGATAGACGGGAAACATTTGCATCTTTCACTTAAATCCGATAGATTCTTTTTTTAGAAAATTAAAACTTAAAATCAATTCAGAATGTATCAAGTTCTAATTTGTTTAATGCATTTACTACGCACCTTTATTTCGCGTATTTTCGCGTACGTTTATGAAAAAATGTTACTTTTAAACTACGCCAAATTTGGGTTTCTCATCATACGATATGAACGCTATTTGCGTTAGAATTTTGCACTTTAAATGGGAAATCTGATGGAAAAAATCTCCTCGGGTTACTACTTTTCTAATTTTCAAGAGAATTGTAATTCTGATGGATTCTTGGAATACATACTGCAATTTATTTCATATTCTTGACGTTTTTTTTTCTACTTTTCTCCATGTTAAAAGTGCATTCGAGTTCTGTCATCTTTGGAGAGAAGGTCATGGGTTCTTCATCAGAAAAGCAAAAGCAAGTTATTTTCACGATTGACATCCCAATCAAGGTAAATTATTCTAATGACTTTTTAAAATAAATTAAAAATGATTTGAACCTTATTCTATACAAATCAGAAGAGAGATGAATCGAACAAGGAAGTTTCTGAAAACCGGCAGAGCATCGTCAACCACCTCTCCATGGGTAAACATTATTTTTTTTCACTATGTAAAATTACGTACGATAACAGTTTATTCATGTAATATAATACATATAGGAATGCTAACTGTGGCGATTTTAGTAGAAGTCCTAAGCCAATTACTGATGTACAAGAAGAATTCAAATAATGTACACTTCTTTGCAGTTGTAATAAGTTTTCTTTTATTATTATTCCTTAAATTAGATGTATTAACCTAATAAACTGTTTTATATCATCAGCTAATGGCCGCACATTACTTACTATTGGAAATTATCTCGATTACTGTTGCCAACTGTTTCTTGAGATCAAACAAGACGCACACATCAAGCTGGCCCAGCGTTTTAGGAGTGTTGACAACGATCGTTCTACTTGCCTGCCTCATATCGTCTTTGATTGATGTCGGAGATGAACATTATTACCTCTTCTGGAATTCTTCGTCATCAAGGCCTAACGTTACCGATGATCCTGACCTCTTATCAATTACATCATTTTCTTACAATGTTGCAAGATCGAGTGACAAATCAACTAGATATTATCTTCCACGATCAGAGTTCTACGACATCTCAGCTACGATGATCCCTGAAAAACTGATGAATCTGACTGAAACTCGGGAATTTCTTCATAAATTCAATTGCGATAATCAGTTATCCTTTCCAACTTTGTCGGATTCGCTACTGACTCAGTTTAAGAGTAAATCAATCTGTGTGTGAAAAAAAACTTAATTTAATTATCATGAAATGCGCAGATCGGATTTCTAATAGAAAGCTATTCACATTTTTAATGGATTCAAAAAAAGCTGTTCATCATACGATTTCGACGTTGATGGTCTCAAGAGATGTGATCCTCTTTACAAGAGAGAATCTCTGCCTTCATCTCTGTCAGTCTATAGTAAACTTCGTTACAATAAAACAGCTTCATTAACATATGTATTCTAAAGAGTAATACTATGCCATATCGGTGTTTCAACAATGGCAATGCCTTCAAAAGTAGTGAAAATCTTGCTAGTAAGACAGATAATATTGATGACGAAGAAAAACACCAAGAATCTACCGACGAAGCTGCTAAAATTCGCGTAATTAATAACAATACAATATATAACCAATGATCCTAATCATTAGTTTACAAAATAGGAGCGTCAAATTGCAATAAATAGTTACTGGCCATTTTTCATCAACATCTTTTCTCATGGTAATTTCAAATTAACTTCTTAAGGTTTATAATAAAGTTACTTAATGAGTTGTATATTACAGTGATGTTGATGGCAGCCATTTTGGTGGACAGTTTCAGCCTCTCAACTTACATTAAGAGTATGTTAAGTCAGCGTTGCGCCTTTTGTGTGCTCAATATTGAATTTATTCCATGGTTCAAAGTATAATAACTTATTATATAACTTTACATTGTATTATCATACATAATCGGCAATATTATCCAAAGGGGATTTTCGTCGTTTGCACAATTGCCTGGTTCATCTCTCATTACCAATTCCTGATTTTCCCCTGCTGTTGGAATGATGCTCAACTAAAACTACCGAGAGACAATATTAAAGGAAAAGCATTGGGAAAATTAACGTTGGGTATTCTGGTTTTATGTCTATTCACTGCTGGTTTTGGTGTTGGAGATGAAAGCTTTAAAATCCTTCATTGGAATCAAAAGAGTAGTACTTACAATAATGCCAGCAATTATGATACTGCTCAATTATTGTTGAATTACGAGTTGAAACCAGTACCACTAACTGAGAGATGGATTTAAAATTGGGATGATTCGTTGGATTTCTACGATATTTCTGCTACTTTTATGAACGTTAATCTTAAATTTGAGGAGACGAAAGAGTTTTTAGAGAGATATCACTGTGAGATTCTCATTCCAAATCTTGTAACTTGGTTTGTTCCAGCGTCTTGGCCGACAGGAGGGCACTATGAGACGTATACTGTTAGCATTCCTAACTATTCCCCTAATAAGTAATAAATTTAGATTATATTTATAGATTAAGAGATGTGTTCTACTTTTAAAATACTCATTTAATACGTTTAGTTTCGAATTTTTTCAAAGTTTCAGTATATAATCAATGTGAAATATAAACGATTCAAAAAAAAACTTTGTAATAATTAAATCATAAATCATGAACTGAATTTTGAGAATGCAGTAGAAGGAACTATGGGTCAAATATATATTTTTTTTATTACAAATTTTAAATCGTATATAAGATTCGAAAATTTAACATAATGACAAGATCCGCTCAATAACTCGATGGGGATTGACAATAGACATCTGAAATAATTCTGAGTAGTAGCCAAACATGTTTAAATAGGGGGAAACTCAGAAAAAAATGAGCTACTTTTCACTAGAAAATTGGCGTCAGTTTAACCCCTGCGCTTATTATAGAGAAATAATAGATAGTAAGTAGAAGTCCGATGGGACTGTACAGCAGATGACACTTTTGTAAATCTTTTCATCTGATGATTTCTGGTAATGTCTGTTAGCAACTTTCTCTAATCGACAGATTAATTTGATTTTTTCTTCCTATTTTAAAATGATTCTATTCCAATGAAATCTAGAGTCTAGGGTCAGTAGGGCGTGTGTGTATTGCTAATAATACCAGGAAAGCATTTAACAGAGATGGTTCTCAGTAAAGTCTTTTAAGTTCTTATTTTCTAATTTGATGGATTCTTGGAATTGTGGTGGTGTTTCGCATACAATCGACGGTTTCTTACAAAATGAACACATTTTTTCATCTCACATTTGCACTTCAGCTCTTGAATAAGGAGAACGTCATTCTATTTTCTCATGGGCATCTATATCCGTTCTGCCGCAAAAGAAGGTGAGAATAACCAAGTGATTTACACTATTGAAGAAATCGTTATTGAAGAAAATCTTGCAGTATCTCAAATGCCTATCAGTATCCCTGCTAAGGTAATTATTTATCTTAATTTAATATATTTTCTATTAATAAAACTTTTTTTTTCAGAAAGCAGACTTGAATATTGATGATGCTGAATATTGGCAAAGCTTCGCAAATAATCTCTCTCACGGTAAATATATAGTATTTATAGTTTAATGCGTATAACTAATTCACTATTTTGTAATATATAGGGATGCTACTTGTGGCCATTGCTGCAGAACTTATCGGTCTGTTAACTTATACATCTTCGAGCCTGGAATGTCCTCTTTATCTTCTCGAAGTTAAACAATATCTGTTTGCCTCTGGAGTAAGTTTATATTCTACTAGTATTGCCAGTATACGCGTACTTATTTTGATTGTAACTATATTTCAGCTTGTCTTCAGTTTTATCTGGTTCATGTTAACCGTACTCCAAACTTGTGTTTGTGGCTGTGCCACCTCGGAAATCGACAAGGATCCAGAAACTCTCCAATGCTGGGCGGATTTTTTCGGAACTCTAACATCTTTAGTCCTACTTTCTTGTCTAATCTCTTCTTTCATCAGTATTGGGGATGAAGGGATCCATTACCTCTTCATGAACCCTCAACAGCAATCAATCATAGATGATCTTAACTATGATCAAACCGCATTCTCTTATAATGTGAGTCTGTTTAAAGATGATCCATCATCTAGATGTGCTGTTCCGCCATCAGAGTTCTACGATATCGTCGCTACAATGATCCGCCCAAGGATGAATCTTAGTGAAACTCAACAATTTCTTCGTAAATATAACTGCGATGATCAGCTGTCCTTCCCAATTTCGGTTGATAATCCACTGCTAACCCCCATTAACATTCACTACCTATTAGGCACTGGCACTAATAGCAATTCAGATTGTGTTTCTAAATAAATATAGTCTTTGAAAAACATATCATTTGAATCCTATCAAATATATAGTCTTTAAAAAATGACTGTACTATAATTTTTTAAGAGAAAGCCGAATATCTAAAGAATGTGAACGTTGGTAATCGTCAGGAATAGTTTTTTGGGGGCCTTTTCTTTAGAAATTTTAGTATCGAAGTGAACTTCAGCTTTGTATATCATCATGGCTATTCGGTCCATCCCTGAAACTATACAACAGCAGCCTAGTAATGATGTTGAGAGTAGAGGAGAAAATTTGCCATGTCCTTATCTAGAAATTAGTGGAGAAAATCAACGTCAGCAAGAATCTTCAATTAATGTATAATTTCTACACTTTCTATTGTATTATCTTTAATATAATTTTATTAGCAGATGCAGGTTACTGAAAATTCAATTGAATATTGGCTTTGCATGATGAACACTCCTTCTTATGGTAAATTGATTACGTTTAATTATAATTAGTAGTATATAAAGCTTTTGAAAAAATGCAGTTATGCTGATTGTTGCCATTTTGGCGAATAACGTTGGCCTCTTAATAAACGAGGGTAACCCCAGAATGTCATTTTGCAGGCATCTCTTTTCGTGCGAATGGAATGTTCCTACTTTTTCAGCTCTTTCGGTAAAACTATAATACATTTGAAATACAAATTTGAAAGAATAATTTGAATTTACCGCCATAGTTTTCCATAGCCTTTTTTATCATCTTCTGGGTCCTTATGGCCTGCAACTGTTGTAGCTTCGACACAGATCCAACCAAAGACACTGACAGGGAATTTTCCTTGACTGGTTCATTAATAAGAAACGGTACTTTTGCCCTTCTTATGTGCTGTCTAATGTTTGCTGTATTAGGCATGGGAGACGAACAGATCAAAACACTTTCCTGGAATATGATGACTAATAACATCAAACAATATCATAACACTACTATTCAAGAAGAATCTTTCGATTACGAACTGAAACCATCAGATCCTACAGCTAATAACTATGTTTTCAGTTGGAATGGTTCTTTAGATGTTTACGATATCTCGTCCACGATGAACGATCTTTTTTTGGACTTGAATGCAACTAAAGAGTTTCTAAATCGACATAATTGTGACAGTAAGGGATTCCCGACTCTTGCGCTTCAGCATGTTTCCATATTTGGTCCAATGGGTGCTTTTAATCGGTATACTGCGATCGATTTGGCTTGTTATCCCATACATGAACAATACAATTCACAATAAGAAATAAAAGCATATATAGAAACACAATGTTTTATATTTCTAGTTTTATATTATAATTTTTTCATATACCTTTTGTTTTAAATCAACGTATTTTCAAATACTACTAATAATTTATAAAAGTTTCATATTTCTTTTCCTAGCAAACAAGTTGACTAATAGTATTTAATTTGAATTAAGCACTATAAACATGTTGCTGTAGAGACCTGTATTAATTTTATTGTATGATGATGGCTTCAAATATATCTGAAGGCATGGAGGATGCAATTAGTAGCCTATTTACGCATTTCCCAAGCTGTATATATCCTAAGAAGTATATAACATAAGCTATGTTCTTAGTATTTCTTATTGTGTAAATTATCTGGAACTGCGTAATTATTGTTTCAACAGAAAGCTATTAGATATCAAGGCCGATAGAATGTCAACGTTGATACTCTAAGGAGTTGGCAGTAATATGATGGGAGGCCCATCTTCACATTGCGATTCAGCATTCAAAATATCATTCAAGGATGAGTATATGGTGAGCATTACAATGGCTGTTATTCTTTCCTTCCAAAAAACTAAAAATCAACATCAACAAAAACATGGATCTCCCTCTAAAAAAGTAATTTGTTCATTTCATAACTATAAATTAATTATTAGGTTAACCTCTTTTCAAATTAACTATTTCTATTAGGAAAATGATTCACTTAAGTATTGGCATTGCATCATGAACACTCTTTCTCATGGTAACAATACATAATTTGTTAAAAGTTTAGGTTATAATCATACAATATTTTAATCAAAGGGATGCTGATTGTAGCCATCATGGTGGATGCCTTCAGCGTGAGAACTACCATCCATTACAATTGGTACACAATCTCTGTAAAAAGTAATGTCTTGAAATCTCGGACAACTTGTCCGGAAAATGGCTCCTAACATTTATTGTCCTGCATCTACAGGACAATTTGTCTTAAAACTCTGGACAATTTGTCCGGAAATTTAAGACAATTTGCGTCCGGGAGCCAATTTCCGGACAACACTTTTTAGCGAGATGAATGATAATAAGCCGATGATTGAAATGATGTTCACATTTCTCAAAGTAAGGATAACTTAACCCTACAGCATTTTTATCGAGAATTACAAAACTAATATCAAATTGCAGGCCTTCCCAGCTTTTTCCGCAATTTTTATCATCTTGGCTAACTTTTGTGGTTGCAATGGCGTATCAGACCCTACAAAAGAAACTGATAACCTATGTTATTTAGCTGGAAAACCAATGAGAATATCTACATCAACCCTTCTCCTAGGCTGCCTCATCTTTGCTGGATTGGGTCTGATAGGAGACCAACAAATTCATCCGCTTTCCTGGAATGCACAGCTTTTTAACACAAAACAACACAATACTACTCAACATTTGTATAATTACGAATTAAAACCATGGAATCCTGAAGATAAATGGAGGAATCCTCCAGATGTCTACGATATCTCAGCTTCCATGGCTGATCGTGTTTGGAACGTGAATGAAACTCGAGAATTCCTTAAAAACCACAACTGTGAGAACCAGCTACCGGCTCCCATCAATGTTTGGCTTGTAGTTCCCGTATCTAATGGCCCAATAATTAACTTTCAAACGATATTGCATACCACTTACTCGGTTAGCACTTTGGCATGCTCTCAATAAGTGTATTATAAGTATTACTTAGTGTATTTTTCATGCTTAAAAACAATAAAAAAGATTTCCTATTCGAAAGAATGATATTAGTATTTGTCCAATATATTATTGAGGTCTACTGTATATTTAATTACTTGCTAGAAAAGGTTAAAGATTAAGTTGCCGCGTATTGGAATGAATTTTATAAAACGTGTATTTTACTATACTCATTGTGTTTGCTCATTGCCATTCCAGTATAGTAATGATAAATGAGAGTATTGATGCTACTAATACTTTTATTCCCTGAGCAAACCCTATAAGAGAAAGTGTTTTAAAAGCGTGGAACGCCAACACGTTGATGTATCCAGAGAGCTCTTCACTTAGAAGAGAATCGTCCTATATCATTCAAGCTAAACAGGTGAACGTCGCTGCTGCTTCAGCATCATCATGGCGATTCTATCTATACCAGAAACAAAACCATCACAACAAGCTAATAGAGAAGCAAATTCTTCATCTTCGTTGCCAGATAATGATAAAGAAAATCAACATTTATATAATGTAGAATCTGGATCTGTAACCAAAAATAACGTAATTATATATGGCATTTTAAGTGTATTTTTAATAATACTTCTTTGAAATATCAAAACAATATAGGCAGTTACTATAAAAGATCAACTGAATTTTGGATTGGTATCATAAACATCCTTTCTTATGGTCCGTAAAAATACATAACTAATTGAGTAACTTTGTAATCGTGTTAAATTTTTTTTATTTTAGTCATCCTGATGGCTGCCATTCTGGTGGATAGAGTCAGCCTTTCCTCGGTTCAACAAGGAACTCTTACTAATATGCTAGGCCCTTTTTGCGTGACATTTATTCCAGTAATCTTATTATATAACACATATTATGAGAATAATAAAGAATTATTATTTTTATTATCATTTCTATATTTCAACAAACTATTAATTTATTACCATAGATTGTCTTAGCAGCTTATTGGGCAGGTTGGTTGGGAGTGGCTTTTAAGTTTATCCCACCAATGGCAACATATACAGCTGCATTTCTCCTACTTTGCCTCATCTGTACTGGGCTGAACCTTGGTGAGGGACACAATAACAACAAAGAAGAACATAACAGTATCCAAGAACCCTTCACTTATGAATCCAAACCAGCAACTTATTCTTCAGCTAGTGATTCTAAACATTTCTATGATATCACTGCCACGATGAACGATCGTATTTTGAGCTCGGAAGGTGTTAAAGAATTTCTCAGCATCTATCAGTTTCTGGTTCAATGGGTACTTTCGGTTCGTACCCTGTTATCAATTTAATTTGTGATAATCCTGTGAAGCTATTATGAATGGCCCATTACACAGTGATGCTGCCTGTTATCTTCCTCTCAATATACTGGAACAATTCAATAATAGACCTGAACAAACGTATATGCATTACTTATGGTGCGAATCAAATATTATTATTATGCATCGTTTCAAGATATTTTCAACACTTTTTTTGGATGATTATGATCACTTGCTATAAAATGGTTAAAGATTAAGCGCCACGACAACGTTGCGTATTGAATTATAAATGTTATAGCATGTGTATAAACAGATCTTAATCTATATTAGTCTTTTAAGAGAAAGTTGGAATACCGACGACTCGACGTTGAAGTCCCTAGAGAGTTCTTTGTAGGACATCATCCTTCATCATTATTAGTATCATTCTTAGCTAAAGTTATGTGAACGTCAGCTCTATGGCTATTCAATCTATTCCCGAAACTGTACAAAAACAAGCTATAGGAACAAACTCATCATCTTCTTCCCAAGATAATGATGAGGAAAATCAACATGGGCGAGAATCTAGATCTGTATCCACAAACGTAATTATACATCACATTAAATTTGCGTTAATACCTTCTTTGAAATACCAATACGCATATTTATAGGCAGCTTCTGCAAGTTCAACTGAATTTCGGATTTGTATCTTGAACACCCTTTCTTATGGTGCGTCTAAAAATATGTCTAATTAATTAGCTTTTTAATTTCCCTTTAAAAAATATTGTTACAGTCATCCTGATGGTTGCCATTTTGACGAATAGTGTCAACCTTTTGTCCTTGGCTGAAAAAGAACATTATGCATACTGGGAAAGCACTCTTGTCTTTACCCTTATTCAAGTAAATTTATTTACAAATGAAACAGAATTTTAATCTATTAATTGCATCATTTGTTACCACAGTTTATCATAGCTTATGCGACAATCTCCTTCATCATAGCTGCTGCCTGTTGCTTAACGAAAGACCCAACAAAAGAATCTGGCGCCTCATCCTTAGTCGGTTCATTAATGACAACATTGACATCTGTCTTTCTCCTAATTTTTTTCATTTTTGTTGTACTGGGTATTGGAAAACAGAAGATCCAACCTCTTTATTGGAATGCTTCGAACAACATCAAGGAATTAGATCGCAGTATTATTACCCAAGAATCTTATACTTATGAATTGAAACCAGTAGCTTATTCTTCAGCTAGTGATTCTGAAGATTTCTATGATATCTTGGCTACTATGAACAATCGAATTTTGAGCTTGGAAGCTACTAAAGAATTTCTCAATAAGTTTTATTGCGATAATAATCGATTCCCAACTCTTGCGATTCAGCATATTTCCCTTTTTGGTTCAATGGGTTCTTTTGATTCGTACCCTGTTAGCAATTTAGATTGTGGTCCTGTGTAATAAAGCTGTAAACTGTTATTTCCAACTAAAATTGAATATCAACTCAAAGAATTTTAAATAAATGAACTAATGAATTAATTATAGTTTTAAACGTAAAAAAGGACCACCCGAAAAACCGTCTATTATATTTTAATTTAATAGTAGCTTAAGTATTTTCTAATAACTATCTTAATGTTGTATTTGAATCTGGTCTTTTATCTGTCTGTTATGGCGCCAATAGAAGTTTCAAGGGTTATGTATGCATCTTAACGTTGTACAAATATTTTAATGTTCGCATCCAACAAAAGTTCAAAGTCTGCTATAAAAAAACTAATATTTGATATAGAAAATGGGTTGGTAAACAGTAAAGTAATCATTACAGAAATCGTAGCCTTTAAATCGATAAAGGGGGGGGGCATATTTATTTTTTTTAATTTTTTTATTCAGCACCTTTAAAACAAATCAAAGTAAAAGTGAAAACTTATAATATTAACTGTAGAATAAGTATAAACAAAAGTATATACGCTTGGTTGGCGAACAGCATATAAAAATAGGGATTAACATTTTTCAAGGAAGGGGGGGGGAATAATTGGGGTAATAAATATCTTTTAAATGGATAATAATATTATTGCATGGTTCAATATGCAAGTGAATTGATACTGTTATCGGCAATTGCCTTTTCTACTTATTCGTCGGATTAATGTCAACGTTATTGTGCTCAATAACAAATTTTCTCGCCGCCCTTCTATAACCAATGTATATATTAGTATCTATCCAGCTTGAGTAAAGTGAACACCACCATTTTCATCATGGCTATTCGGACTATCCCTGAAACTATAGAGCAAAAACGTATTAACAATATTCAAAATGCTGTTGATATTGCTGATAACGAGACAAGAAGCAATCATAGAGACAGACAAAGCTCATCATATTTTCAAAAAGAGTCTACATCTAAATCCACAACAAATATTAAAGTATAAATAACATTTTATTAGTTTACTGAATATAAAAGATCATCACTTATATCCTAACTAATTGTTGTATACATTTTAATGTAGGGAATAGATGATTTAACTGAATATCGGCTTTCCATTCTAAACACTCTTACTCATGGTAGATACTTTCATATTAATGAAATGACTATAAAAAATGATTTTATAATATACTTTATTACAAAGTGATGCTGCTTGTTGCCATTTCGGCGGATGCCATCGGCCTCTCAATATACTGGCATAAATCAATAGTCCCGAATGAATGTATGCATCTCTTAGGGTGTGAATCAAATGTTTTGATCTATACATCGTTTCAAGTAAACAATTCTATATATATTTGTAAACATAATCGTCTCTAATAATTATAAATTTATTTTAATTTACTATTTATATAGTTCGTCTTTGCTTTTCTCACACTTTTGTGGATGATTACGTCGACCGGATGCTTTTGCTTCAGCGAAGACCAAACAAAAGAAGCTTATAGCCAATTATCCTTGGATGCTCCACCAATAAAAGCTCTTACATCAGCCATTTTCATATCTTGTCTCATTTTTGCTTTACTGGGCTTTGGAAATGAGCAGATCAAATCACTTTCTTGGGATAATATGCAGAATAACAACATCAGAAAAGGAAACAGTCAGGAATCCTTCGTCACATACAAGCTGAAGCCTTTGATTCCTGCAGCAAGACATGTTAACAGTTGGGACGATTCCTTAGATTTCTATGATATCTCCGCTGCGCGAACCGATCGTATTTTCAACTGGGAAGAGACTGAAGAATTTCTTAATAAGTATCACTGTGATATTCAACTGCCGACTTTTGGAGGTCGTGTTGTTTCCATATTGGGCCTTAAAACTAACTTACTCAACTCGTACTCTTCTATCAATATGGTTTGTTATCCTACATGAATTTAAAAAAAAAATACATAAATATGTCTATAATTGCGCCAACTTTAAACTGTTATGAGTAACTTATACTATTGCAAACAAATAAGTGACGATAAAAAGTGACTTGTTACAAAAAATATAAAGCAATCATATTTATCGCAAAGTTATTGTTATGAAGTTGTAACCTCTGTATTTCTATGAATAAGTAAAACATTTTACAAAAAAAAAACAAGTAAAATATTTTTTGTCTTCAGAGAAACTTGCATATATAATAAAGCATATCGACGTTGGTATTCCAATGAATTTTGCTCTTTAGGGAACATTTCTCCAGCACGGCTATTCCTGGGAGGGGGGGGGGGGGGTAATAATAATATTCTGTTTCAGTTCTCCATAGTCTCTGTTGAAGAATGGTTGTTCTTCTTATTATTGCAGTAAAAATATTTTGAGCGAAAATCTAAGCTAAATAAGCTACATAAAAGTGGAATGTAGTATCTTGGAATTACCGAATTACCACTGCACCCCCCCCCCCTCTAATACTTATATTATTTCAACTGTTGAACAAAGAAAAAGGCATGGCTATACAAACGAATTTAAACGTCGAATTTGCCGAAAACACGACGGCTAATCAAAAAGTAAATATACCAACTTTTCAATTGAAAAAAGATACAATAAGTGACAGTATATTATATATATGTTTAGAAAACTAACCATTTAGCTAACTGGTGGAGAGCTAACCTCAACAGTCTTGCTGTATGTATGTAACTATGATAAAATTTAATCTTATTTTTTTTAAGTGAAGAATAACCCACATATACCTATGTTGATCATATCTTTGAAGTTGTGCTTTTAACAACTGTTGGAATTGAGACGATGAGTAAACTCTTGTACATGGATCGACTAATATTTGGTCCCAATAGTAGGGATCATTCTCTTTCCACATTTCCTTACATTCCATTATTTATCAAGGTAGTGCTGTTCATAAAATATTCATTTAATTTATGGGAAACACGTAGAAAAAAAATATGAAATCAACTTTTCTTTTGCAGATTCTTTCTTTGTGTTTATTCATTGGGATCTTTGTTGTTTTTAACAGCTGTGGCACCGATTCCTCCAAACATGATGAACGCAATAATTGTCATGATGACCGACCATGGTATAGGCGCTCAACAATTTGTTTTTTTGGCATAATTTTCTCAATTGCACTAATATTGGGTCTCACTTGTGACGCAATGCCTCTTGGTGACGAAGGGACCCATTTTCTCACCTGGAATAAAAATAAGCTTATTGTTGGGAACCAACTGACTAATGGAGAACCACTGTTCTTTTACAGTCTTACCAGTTCCTTATCTCCCAATTATGACGTTCATTATCAATGGAACGAAACATCCGATATTTACGATATAAATGTTGACATGAATAATCGAGTTGTAAATCTAACTCACGTCGATGTATTTCTTACAAAAAATAATTGCGGATTGGGCGAGCGGATGCCCACATTGTTTGGTTCTATTCCAAGAGGTTGTCCCTCTCACATTGTTGCAATTAATTGTCTGAATAATAACAAATAGCTTATACATGTAAAAATGTATTGATTGATTCTTTGTATGTGGTACTTTAGTTAATATTGTGTTGTTTGAGCTTACCACTTATACACAAATGTGAATTAAAGGGAGCACATGATATTATATTATTTATAGCTAAATATTATACATAAATCGAAGGTTCATATATTTTATTTGTAAGAAAATGCCAGTAATAACTTCTGGTTTTGCATTCAACAAAAGGTCGAACTCTACTCGAAAATAAAATTCAATTTAGAAAATGGGATGGTGCAGTCAATAACAAGTCATAAAACCAAGTCGAATCATTAAGATCATGACCTTTAAATCAATAAAGGAAAAAGAATCATTTTTCATTATTATAGTTAAGCAATTTATAAGCAAATGAATATAAGCACAGAATGTAATATGTACTATGCAGTACACTCCCTTGATGCATACGGTTGGCTGCTGGGGAACTGCTTTCAATCCGAAAAAATGCGGACTTAAGCCCACCAAAGTTCATTATACAACAAAAATATAAGGATTACAATTTAAAATTAGTAATGAGATATTAGACCTTAAGTGATAATCCTAATAAATTAAAATAATGACATCGAAAACATTGAATGTACAGTATGGTCCAAATAAACTTGAGGGGCCCACAGCACTAAACAGGTAAGGGCCCCTCAAGTTTATCTGAACCATACTGTATATACTCATTGGCATTTCCTCTTAATATTTTTATTGGCTATCATAATAGTTCCAATAGAAAACTGGTTACGTAACTAATAGAGAATGCCAACGTTGGTGCTCAAAAGGGGATTTTTCTTAGAGGATGCCCTTCTCTAAGTTGTATATATTAGTGTCTATCCAGTTTGAGCAAAGTGAACACCATTTTCATCATGGCTATTCAAACTATTCTCGAAAATGTAGACGAAAGCCGTCTAAATATTGATGATAATACTGATAACGAGAACCGTACAGACAAAAGAATCCCATCATATTCTCAATCGTCAGATGACAATTGGGTGGATAAAAGTCAACAAGAATCGGCATCTCTGTCTACATTAAACGAAGTAATTGACATATAATTTCACTTTTCAAATAATGCTATAAATTATTGTATAATCCCGTATATTGTATACTTCAGGGAGATGATTTAACTGAATATTGGCTTTGTATTCTTAACACTTTTTCTCATGGTAAGTCAATTTCATGCAATGAAATCACTAAAAAATTGATTGTTTATAATATATTATTACTATATTACATAGTGATTCTGATTGTTTCCATTTTGGCGGACGCCGTCGGCCTCTCCATTTACTGGAGTAATACAGTAGGCCCGAATGCATGCATGCATCTTTATTGGTGCGAAATAAATATTATTGGGATCTACACAGCTTTTCAAGTAAAGTCTATATTTACTACAAATACATAAGGAAGTAATCATTATTTTATTTTAACATTTAGTTTGTCTTTGCTTTTCTCACACTTTTGTGGATGCAGCAAATAATGATCGGCTGTTTTTGCTTCAACTTTGACCCAACAAAAGAAACTTACAGCCCATTATCCTTGGCTGGTTCAATAATAAGATTTCTTACATTACTCATTCTCATATCGTGTCTCACTTTTGCTTTAGTGGGCCTCGGAAATGAACAGATTAAATCACTTTCCTGGAATAATATGCAGAATTATAACTTAAAGAAAGAGTACCGTCAAGAATCCTTCCTCACATACGAGCTGAAGCCATCAACTCCAGCAAAACGTGTTTACAGTTGGGACGATTCTTTAGATTTCTATGATATCTTAGCTTCCATGACCAGTCGTATTTTTAACTTGGAGGAGACTAAAGAGTTTCTTGATAGGTATCACTGTGATATTAACCTTCCGACTACTGAGGGTTGGCTTTTTAATTTATTTGAGTATTCTTCTAACAATATGGCTTGTTATCCTGCATGAATGTAAATATACATAATTGAGTATAACAGTCTTAACTGTTATGATATATGCTTTAATTTTTGCAAATAATTTGTAAAATGCTACAAATTCGCCATTTTTATCATAACGTTGATATAAGATAATGTTCGGTATTGATCATAGCTGGCGCTGGTTTTGTTTTAAGAGAAAGTAGGATATCTACATGTGAATGTCAACGTTGATACTCTACGCGGAATTGGTTGTTTATAAGATATTTCTTCAGCATTTAAAGTATCATTTATGCTTAAGACTGCATATGGTGAGCATTATCATAGATATTATGTCCATCATTGAAACTAATAATCAACATCCAATTCCAAATCAAAGTGTCTACAACTACTGGTACATTTTAAAATATATTCATATTATTCTAGCATATTATTCTAGCATTCTCTCTGTTGAACAGAGAGAGCGAGAGAAGCATGGCTATCCAGTCGGTCATCCCTGAACACCAAACTAGCTTAATTGTAGAAAACATAACGGATAATCAACAAGTAAATATACAATTTTTTAACGATAGGAAAAAATGTACAATAAGTAAAAAATAATTTCTTTTAGAAATGCGCTAACTACGTAGCTAATTGCTGGAGAGCTTTCCTCAACAGTCTCGTTCTCGGTATGTAACTATAAAAACTTCGATCGTAATTTTTTTTTTAAATGGAGAATGACCCACAGTCTATTGATCATTTTTTTGAAGTTATGATTTTAACAGCTGTTGGGGCTGAGAGTATAAGTAAACTTGTCTACATTAACCATGTATCAAGAGATGGTGCTAGCAACTTGGGTCATGTTATTCATATGCTACCTTACTTTACATTACTTTTCAAGGTATGCACATATAACATATGTTTATGTTATGAGAAAACACCAAAATTAAGTCGTCTAAATTTTTTCAGATCCTTGTTTGGAGTTTTTTCAGTTTGATGTTTGTTTTGCTTAACTGGTGTGTTTCCTATCCCCCAAATAATGCTGAGCGTAATGATTGTAATGATGACGAACCATGGTATAGGAGCGGTTTCTTTTGGTTTTTTGGCACATTCATCTTTATTATACTCATGTTGGGTCTCACTAGTGATATAATGCCTCTTGGAGACGAAGGTTCCCGTTTTCTCACCTGGAACAAAAATAAGATTGTTGGGCCCCAACTAACTAATGGAGAATCACTGTTCTCTTACAGTCTCACCAGCTCTTTCTCTCCTAATTACATAGATCATTATCAATGGGACGAAACATCCGATGTTTACGATATAAATGTTGATGCCAAACGAGTTTTTAATCTAACTCAAGTCGATGCATTCCTTACAAAACATAATTGCGGATTGGGCGAGCGGATGTTATCTGTATTTGGTTCTATTCCATGGGGTTCGCCCTCACACACTGTTGCAATTAATTGTCAGCATAATAATAGTCAGTAACCAATGCATGTTAAGTATATTGATTGAGTCGCTTGTGTATGCTGCTTTAGTAAATTTTGCAGTGAGCGCTTACCACTAAAATACACAACTGTGAATTAAAGTGAGAAATATCATATCTACCACATCGCACTTATACTCATTGTTATTGTGTATTAATAATACGATATTCTTATTTAGCTGAATAATATACATGCATAAATCGAAAGTTTATAGTATCACCATTTAAAATATATATATTTTTAAAGCCTCAAAATAACAAGCTTACATAATAGACCTATTCTTTATCGATTCTGAAAACATCTATTTGAGGAATAACAAAAAAATCGATTCGTAGATGTAGCAAAGGGAATAAAATCCACTGGGATTACCTTCAGCCTTTGTTCTTATTCATAACATAACAAATAGCGAAAAGTGTCATTGTTCTTTGCAACTTCGTTCCGACAGTATAGCTAAATGAACTTAATGCTACTGCCTAAAAGATGGCTAGAAATCAAGAGTTGAAAAATCGCGCAGTTTCTGGTAATTTCGGTCGTCGATCAAACCAGTCATCTGGTGGCCATCATGAAATTCCATCGGATATCGCTAATAATCAAAATATTGCTCAACAGAATCAGGTATGGAATTGAATCTCACTGAAAAGTAATATTTGAATTCGTGCAAAGTAATCTTCAACATATTTTACGTGGCTCATTTACGGGTCAAACTATCGTCTTCAACAATCTTGCTATACGTATGATTTACATATTAAAAAAAAACTATGATGCTAATATGTTGTGCTATTATCATACTTAATTTTTACAGTATTACTTTGCCTGGCCTTCGAGTTTGAGACGTGGAGTAAATATAGTTACACAAGAAATAATGTGTTACCGCAAATTGCTGCTCAAACACACCTATTAGATTCGAAAGTAATGATTTCTATATAAAAACAAGAATAAATATACTACTTATACAAGAATAATTTATATTACTTATAAATTTATACCATTTCAGTTTGTCTTGGGAGCATTTTTCCTCTTTGTTTTCCTCATTGTTGACATGGTGATGTCATTCATTATGCGTAACGAAATTCAAGAAGATAATGATTCGCCATTATTCCCACCAGCCTACCAGATTTGTTCATCAATATTCATAATTGTCATATTTTTATTGGGCCTATCTTCCGACGCAATGCCTTTTGGAGACGAAGGAAACCCTTCACTCACCTGGAACAAATTCTGGCAAACACCTAATAACGACAGATTCTCATATCGTTTAACTTACCATTTCGACCGGAATTTTACTCGTTATGCTTATTGGAACGGGGTATCAGATTTCTACGATATCGAAGTCAATCTGAATCGAGTTTTGAATTATGCTGACATTGACCAATTCCTTACCAGCCATGATTGCAGATTAGATGATCTGGCTTCATTTCTTCGTTGATTCGTTCAATTAGTTCGGGTTATAGTTCTTCAATATACTGCTAAAATATACCGTACAGGATGTCTAATATTACCTGTAGTATTCACGTTTAATCGTATAGTACTACAACAGTTACTAAATAAACTTTTACTGTAAAGTATTGACATGCGTAATTCTATCGATTATACATTCATATATGGTGTAATGTTCGTGTATTTCCGAGATATTATATGGTATTCGATAGATATTCAAAATACAGTGCCGGTTCAACGGGTGGGTTCAGTCGACTTTATTCCTAGTATTTAATTAAATTATAGTACTATAAAAAAAAATTATTAAAAAAACCAAAATCGCAATACGTCCTTAACAATTTATTTTTCTTTATACGCGTCATATTTGTTCAAAGATACCAGCAGTAAAGTAATTATTTTCATAAAAATAGTAATCCATCGCTGCGTTTGCGTAAAAGTAGACGTCCTGCTTGTCTTTTTTTTAAAGTCTGCAGTATATTTAATTACTTTCTAAATGGTATAATATCAAGACCACAACGTATAAATATAAATTATTATATCAATGCGACCCCATTCTCCGAGCAAAGGCCCCCCCCCCCCCCCCCAAATTCTGTAGTGGTCATTCTTCAGGCGAGAACGTATAATACAAGATCATTTACGTTACAATATCAATTTTGGCTATGCCGCTTGAGCACTTTGGCTTATACTCTCAGCAAGTGTGTGAGTCTCAGCAAGTGTCTGGTACATTCCCTCTCTTATTCCCTAAACATTTCCTAAGCCATTCCGCTGTTTATCTATATAAAAGAGAAAGTTGGGTGTAACTAAGTAATCTAAGAATTGAGATTGTCAACGTTGATGTGTTCAGAGAGTTCTTTGTAGAACATTGTTCTGCTTCATCATTGTTACCATTCAAGCTAAAATAAAGTGAACGTCTTCTTCGTCATCATCATGACTAATACGCAACAAACTAGAGGAGCAAACTCATCCGATCCGTTGCCAGTTAAAGATGAGGAAAATCAACATAAGGTAGAATTTGGATCTGTACCCACAATTAACGTATCTATGTATTACAGTATTGATATTTTGTTAATACAAAAAAAAAATAGGTGGTTATTGAAAGTTCAGCTGAATTTTGGATTGGTGTCTTAAACTTCCTTACTTATGGTTCGTTATATAAAAATACATATTAAGTGACTTTGAAATTGTCTTTTTATTTTAAAAAATTACCATAGTCATCCTGATTGCTGCCGTTTTGGTGGACTGTGTAAGCCTTTCCTTGATTCAATACGGAACTGCTTACACGATAGGCCCCATTTTCTTAACAATTCTCCTGGTAAAGTCATTTACAAACACATATTCTGAGAAACATTAAAATTCATTACCATTACCATAGCTTGGCATAACATTTTATGTGACATTCCAAATGATCATATTTTCCACCTTGACCTCAACAATGGCTAAATTTACATTTGCCTTTCTCATATTTTGCCTCACCTTTACTGGACTAAGCCTTGGAAAGGAATACATCCGATTGCCATCTTGTTGGAATGTGTCGAACACCAACAATGAAAATTGTATTGCTACTCAAGAATCCTTCGCTTATGGATTAAAGCCAACATCTTATTCTTATAATCTCTGGTATTTCAATTTCTATGATATCTTAGCCACGATGAACGATCGTGTTTTGAGCTTGGAAGCTACTAAAGAATTTCTCAAGAAGTACGATTGCGATAAGAATTGGTTCCCGACTCAAAATCGATTTGCGATTCAAAATGTTTCCATTTTCGGTACAACGGGTCCTTCCGATTCGTACCCTGTTAGCAATTTGGCTTGTGGTCCTGAGTAAATAAGGACATGTAAGCTAATACTTTTAATATTCGAAAGATTCTTCGCAAATATTAAAAATTAAGATTTTTCACCAGTTAAACACATTACCTAGTTATATTCTTATATTGCAAATTAAAATAAAGGACCATCCAGAAAACTGTTCCTTAGATTTTGTAAACCCTAGTGGTATTTTCTAATACTATTGTAATGTTTTATTTGCATCTGATATATTAAGTCGTCAATAAAAGTTTCAAGGGGAATATCAATCTTTCCCATATTGTGTATTTATCTTGACGCTGATAAAATTTTTTTAGTCATTCTAAAGAAAAGGCAAAGTCCTCGAAAAACAAGTTATTAATTTTAGAAATAAGATTTTTAGACAGTTAACTATATGTACTATGCACTATAAATACAATTACGTACGGTTGACTGCTCGCAAACCACTTTCAATTCACAAAAATAAATCAGTCATTCTCATACCTTCTCACTTTTGTTCTACTTGGCTTTGGAAACTAACAGATCAAATCACTTTCCTGGCATAATATGCAGAATAACAACATCAGCAAGGGAAACAATCAAGAATCCTTCGTCACATACGAGCTAAAGCTTTCGATTCCTGCAGCAAGACTTGTTTACAGCTGGGACCATTCTTTAGATTTTTACAATATCTCCGCTTTGATGAATGATGGTGGTATTTTTAATTTGAAAGAGACTGAAGAGTTTCTTAATAGGTACAACTGTGGTATTCAACTGCCGACTTTTGAAGGTTGGATTGTTTCCATATTAGGCTTTAAAATTCCTCTATTAAACTCGTATTCTTTTAGCAATATCGCTTGTCATGCTACACGATTTTAAAAATAAGCATCTAAATACATACCTGCGTTTTAAGTGTTATATAAGTAATTCATATTCTGATATTCTTTCAAATAAGTTTTTGAATTGATATTAGGTAAAGAACTGCAGAAAAGTGGTTTGAGGACGAATGTCATAGGAGCAAAATCAATTTTAGTTCCGCATGGTCAGCCTGCATCCGATCTAAAGCAAAATCGTTGTTTTAATAATCGTAGTAGAAAATAAAGTTTGATTTATCTTTTTTACATCGGCATAGTAAAGAAAAACTCGAAATTTGAAAAAAAAGAGCTAATAACAATGGAATGTAGTACCTTGGGACCATCATCGTCACAAAAACGTTTTTTTCTTTATGTAAGTGTTTACTATACAGTTGCCTCTTTTTTTCAATATTCATACTATTCAAACTGTTGAACAGAGAAAGAGGCATGGCTATCCACTCAGTTATAAACCAAACGAATTTAATCGTCGAAAATACAACCGGTAATCAAAAAAGTAAATATACAAACATAATAGAAAAAAGCTATAACAAGTTACAAAAAAATAAATATACATTTTAGAAATGTTACCATTTAGCTAACTGGTGGAGAGCTTTCCTCAACAGTATTGTTGTCTGTATGTGATTATAAGCTTCAATATTAATTACAAAATATTAAAAATAATCCGAATGTATGTTGATAATAATTTTGAAGTTCTGCTTTTAACAACCACTGGAATTGAGACGATGAGCAAACTTTTGTACATGGGTCGACTAACATGTGGCCTCCAAAGTAGGGATCCTTCTCTTCCCACATTTCCTTTCATTCCATTATTTTTGAAAGTAATACCGTACATAATGTATTCAATTAACTTATGAAAACATACATTGAATAAGTATTTAATTTTTTTTTTTGCAGGTTATTTCTTTGAGTTTATTCATTGGGATCTTTGCTGTTTTTAACAGCTGCGGCACCGATTCCTCAAAAAGTGTTGAGCGTAATAATTGTAATGATGAGAGATCATGGTATAGAAACCCGTCTATTTGGTTTTTTGGTATGCTAGTCTTAATTGCACTCATATTGGGTCTCACTTGTGACGTAATGTCTTTTGGAGACGAAGGGACCCGTTTTCTTACATGGAATCAAAATAAGCTTGTTAGTCACGAATTGACCAATAGTGGGGAACCACTGTTCTCTTACAGTCTTACCAGTTCCTACTCTCCCAATTATGATGTACATTATCAATGGAACGAAACATCCGATGTGTACGATATAAATGTTGACATGAATAATCGAGTTGTAAATCTAACTCAAGTCGATTTGTTTCTTACAAAACATAATTGCGGATTGGGCGAGCGGATGACAAATGTATTTGGTTCTATTCCAAGGGATTGTCCCTTACACACTGTTGCAATTAATTGTCTGCAAAATAAACAATAGCTTAATTGATTCGTTGGGTGTGATACTTTAATTTATATTGTATAGTTTGAGCTTATATCACTTTTGCACAATTGTGAATAAAAGTGAGCTCGTGATATATTCTATTGTTTTTGGCTAAATATTTTACATAAATGAAAGGTTATTATATTTATATATGTTTTTAAATAGTATGGAGATACTGGTAATAATTTCTGCTTTTGCATCCAACAATATATCGAACTCTACTCGAAAAAAAATTCATTTTAGAAAAAGGGATGGTAAAGTCAATAATAAGTCATAAAACCAAGTCGAATCATTCATGGCACTAAAATCAATAAAAAACTCATTTTTATTTTATTTTATAGTTTAGCACATTTCAAAGCAAATCAATAAGTAAAGCCTGTAAATATGCACTATGCAATA
Organism: Chydorus sphaericus; assembly: GCA_030141595.1. Taxonomy (NCBI): domain Eukaryota; kingdom Metazoa; phylum Arthropoda; class Branchiopoda; order Diplostraca; family Chydoridae; genus Chydorus; species Chydorus sphaericus. The sequence goes on along the minus strand of CM057934.1, from coordinate 2,352,564 downwards.
TGCGTAATTGATGCATACGGTTGGTTGCTGGCAAAGTGGCGAACTGCTTTCAATCCGTATAAATGTGGACCCAAACCCACCAAAATTCTTACACTGTATATAAATAAAGGGGATTTAAATTAACGGGTTTTCGAGGAAAGGGGATTGTTCCAATAGAAAACTGCTTACGTAACTAATATAGAATGCCAACGTTGATGTTCAATAATGGATTTTTCTTAGAGGACACCCTTCTTTATGCAGTAGATTTCAGTATCATTCCAGCTTGAGTAAAGGGAATACCATTTACATCATGGCTATTCAAACTATCCCTGGAAGTATAGAGGAAAGCCGTCTAAATATCGATGGAAATACTGATAACGAGGTGAGAAACCGCATAGACAGAAGAAGCTCATACTCTTCTCATTCGTCAGATGATGACAATTGGGTGGATGAAAGTCAACAAGAATCTGCATCTCTGTCTACATTAAACGAAGTAATTGACATATTATTTCATTTTTAATAAGGTTATAAATTATTGTATAATAACGTATATTCTATACTTTAGGGAGATGATTTAACTGAATCTCGGCTTTGCATTCTAAACACTTTCTCTCATGGTAAATCAATTTCATGCCGTAATGCAGGTGAAATAACTAAATAATTAATTGTTTAATATATTATATAACATAGTTATTCTGCTTGCTGCCATTTTGGCGAACGCTGTCGGCCTCTCAATTTACTGGAGTAATACAATAGGCCCGAATGGATGCATGAATCTCTTGTGGTGCGAAATAAATATTAAGCTCTACACAGCTTTTCAAGTAAAGTCAATATGTACAAACGCTAAATAAAAAAAAAATCTTAAATCATAAATTAATTCTATATATTTTACCATTTATATAGGTTGTCTTTTCTTTTATCACCCTTTTCTGGATGCTGATAATGACGGGTTGCTTTTGCTTTAACGAAGACCCAACAAAAGAAACTAATAGCCCATTATCCTTGGCTGGTCCAATAATAAGATTTCTTACGCTAGTCATTCTCATATCTGCTCTCACTTTTGCTCTAGTGGGACTTGGGAATGAACAGATTAAATCACTTTCCTGGAATAATATGCAAAATAATAACATAAGAAAAGAGCACCGCCAAGAATCCTTCGTCACATACGAGCTGAAGCCTTCGAATCCTGAAAAAAGATCTGTTTACAGTTGGGACGATTCATTAGATTTCTATGACATCTCTGCTTTGATGACTGATCGTAGTTTTAACTTGGAAGAGACTAAAGAGTTTCTTGATAGGTACAACTGTGATATTAAACTTCCGACTACTGGGGGTTGGCTTTTTAAGTTATTTGAGTATTCTTCTAGCAATATGGCTTGTTATCCTTCATGAATATAAATATACATAATTGAGTATACAGTTTTAAATGTATGATTTATGCTTTAATTTTGCAAAACATTTGTGAAATGCTAAAAATTCACCATTTTCACCACAACGTTGATGTTATCAAGCTGCAACCTAATAGAGACATATACAAACAAGGTAGTTTTCAGAATCTATCATAGCTGACGCTGGTCTTGTTTAAAGAGAAAGTATACATGTGAATGCCAACGTTGATGCTCTACGGAATTGGTGAATTCTTCAGCCTTTAAACTATCATTTATGTTTAAGACTGCATATGGTGAGCATTATCAATTTATCATGGCTTTTCTGTCCATCACCGAAACTAATAATCACCATAAACTAGAATCTGGATCTTCATCTAAAAGCGTAATTTATGCATTCAAATTAACAAACTTTTTTGAAAACATTTTTTATACTATCTCTCATAGGAAGATGATTTTACTGAATATTGGCATGGTGTCTGGAATACTCTTTCTCAAGGTATAAAATGCACTGAAATATATATATATATATATATCCGTCCATCACTCAAGGTCCCCTATTGGCACAAGTTAGATTTTAAACAGTTATAAGATATTTTCTAGTGTCTTTCATGGCTCAGGCTGAATTGATATAACATAGGTATATTTCCATTCATATCTTTTAGACTTCCATTAAAAATTTAGTTCATTGATGTAAATTTAGTCGCTATTTTGAAATTTTTGAAGATATCTTAGAAACATGTAAAGACATTTTCCATGTTGTTTTTGTTATTTGATATTTTTATTGATGAATGTGATTACTAAAAATCTGAAAATGAACCTCCCAATTTCCCTCTACTTGATTTTCACCGTTTCTACATATGCAGTCCAAGATCTGAATTCCCTCTTAGAATGCTGAGGCTTGAACCGTCTGCATTCCATAGGAATGGCAGTTCATGTTGACCGCGCAAGTGTCAGGTCTCAACAGCGCCGATGAAGGCACCGCATGAACGACTTGTGCTCGAGAGTCAGACCCGAGCGGGATAAATTAAATGACAGACAAACGAGAGCTTTTATACCTATAGCATGCAGCCTACATTAGTAACTGCATCAATCCTACTTAAAAAACTGTTAACTCTTTTTTAGTTCAAAACGTTTTTTAAATTCGTTCATCGTATTGCAAATTTATTTATTTGTATTGTTCATTTAATACTTTACTGAAATTCCATAGCGTTCCCTCAATAATGGGCAATAATATCAAACAAATATTCATTTTTAACGTAAAGCGTTAAATACGATAGTAGTCTTAGTAAATAAAAGCAATAGTAGTCTTAGTAAATAAAAAACCGGATCCGCAGGGACGTTTTTCTTTTTAGTATTTCATACAAGATGTAATATTTTTATTCGTATAATGAACTATACTATTTGAGCTGAGATCAGTACTCCATCTTACTCAACAGCTATTTCAACTTGAAAATGTTACATAAAATGTAAAATAAAATACAAATACTGTCTAACTTTGATTTTACGCCATGTCATGTATAAAAAGGGCGCTCATTTAAACCAAAAGTTTGCTCTCAGCGGGCTTCCCACGCTCTTTGATGATACGCAACATTGTTGGAGTTGCACTTGTAGTGCACGCGCGCGATGTTGTACGAGCCCAACCCAAGGGCTACCGAGCAGGCTTAATTAGGCTACTCACACAATATTGGGATTTATGGTCATTTCTGCTATAGAAATTGATATTACAGCCAATTCAAGCAGTAGAGACAGGAAAAATAAATAAATAAGAAGAGGAGGATAATGTCTATATAATAAAACCAAAGGGTTCACTATACGATATTCAATTAAATATCGAGTAGATGTTTTTTAGCAATCTTGTATATCTTTTAATCATGGTATAGCCGGACAATAAGCTATCTATGAGGTGTTTAGAAAATATCATCGTGATATTTAATCAAAGATAGTCCGATATCTATGAGCTATATAAAACCAGTTCTTTGCCCATAGGGTCTCATTCTCAAGGTATAAAATGCACTGAAATATATATATATATATATATTAATATATATATGTATATACCACTGATAACTATGTGAATTGTATTACAGCTATGCTGGTTTTTGCTATTTTTGTGGAAACCTTATGTGCCAGCATTAGCATCCCTTTAATGTGGATATATATATATATATATTAATATATATATGTATATACCACTGATAACTATGTGAATTGTATTACAGCTATGCTGGTTTTGCTGTTTTTGTGGAAACCTTATGTGCCAGCATTAGCATCCCTTTAATGTGGCATGGAATGGATATTTCTATTATTTCTTCAATCTTAACAGTATATACAGTTTACAAACAATAGTTACAAGCAAGAGAGTAACACAGTTTTAATATATTAAACCGTGCAAAATTGAATTCATTATTCAGATGGTTCCAGTTTTTGCAACAATCCTTTTGATCTCAAAAATTTTATGTTGTTCCCGTAGTAGATCAGACCGCCCAATGAAAGGAACTGAAAGCTTTTCTTCCTTGGTCGGTTCATTAATGGCGATATTTACATCAGCACTTCTTATAGCCTGTTTCATCTCCGCTGGATTGGGCCTATTCGGAGATACCCAGATCCGACCACTTTCGTTGAATATGGCGGTTGGCCATAACATAATAAATAAATATCATAATAATACTAATCAAGAATTTTTTAACTACGAGCTCAAACCATTAAATACTGCAGCTAGATTGGCTAATAGCTGGGATGCCTCTTTAGATGTCTACAATATCTCCGCTACGGTAAATGACGATCATGTTTGGAACGTGAACGAAACTCGAGAGTTCCTTAATAGATACAACTGTGAGAATCGAATACCGACTGCCTATGTTTTTTGGTTTGAAAACCCTAACTTTGGCGCATTAAGAAAATTTCATGGCACCAGGTTTCCTGTTAGAACTTTGTCTTGTCCTAAAGAGTAAACTGTAATTATCATTTGGTGTATTTTTTAATCAACTTGTTTCAAATACAAATTAACTATTTGGAATAGAGTAATTAAATACGGATTAAAAATGAGTTCTTCAAAAGCCTGAATAAATGGCGTTAGCGGATTGCATCCGAACATAATATATAATTGGATTTAGCGTAATAAGCAGAATCGATGTTTCTCACTTTTAAACCAAGGGAAAAAGTAAAAATTCTTTTATTTTTATATCTTATCATAAGCACATTAAAAACATATTTTAAGTTAAATATATTCGAAGAATTTCAATCCCATCTAGGCCTAATAATTTTTTTAACGATAATTGAATGCATTATAATTGCTTCAAGAGAAAGCTGGATACCTAAAGAATATTAGCAACGTTGATGTTCTACATTTGTTTCCTCTTTTGGGATCTCTCTTTGACATTATTAGTATCCCTCCAGCTGGTAGTATAAAGTGAACGTCAGTTTAACCATCATGGCTATTCGATCCATTCCTGAAACTATACGACAACAACGTAGTAATGTTGCTGGGAATTCAGACGTGGAAAGTAGAGGTAAAGAAGAAATTTCTTCATGTTCTCCTCAAGAAACTGATGGAGAAAATCAACATAAACCGGAGTCATCTAAGGACGTATAGTTTCTATACACTTACATTGTATTTTATTATCTAAAATAATAATAATATTAATAGGTGGTTTCTGAAAACTCAATTGAATATTGGCTTTGTATCATGAACACTCTTTCTTATGGTATTACACAAGTGTTGCATTTGCTCATATAGTAGAAATCAGCTACATGATCCAATTATACGCAGTGATGCTGATTGTTGCCATTTTGGCGAATGATATCGGCATCTATTTAACAAATGTGAGCAGACATCCCGGAATGCACGTTGTGTTCTTTCCCATTTTTCAAGTAAACACATAGTTAATGCAAAGGGCTATAATTAAATAATATATTCTTATAAATTTCATTTATAATTACACAGTTTTCTTTAGCTTATTTTACACTCTCTTGGATTCTATTTATCTTCAGCTACAACTGCCGCTTCTGTATAGATCCATCAAAAGATACTGATAGCTGTTCATCCTTGGTCGGTTCAATGATGGAATTCTTTACATCAACCTTCCTCTTATCTTCTCTCATCTATGCTATTGTGGGCCTGGGAGACGAACAGATGCGAACCCTCTCCTGGATTATGAGGACTAATACCATCAAACAACATCGTAATACGATTCAAGAATCTTTTGATTACGAACTGAAACCATTCAGTTTGGATGACTCTTTAGATATGTACGACATATCTGCTACGATGAATAACGACCGGTTTTTTAGCTTGAATGAGACTAAAGAGTTTCTCTATAGAAATAATTGCGACAACCGATTTCCGACTCTTGCAATTCAACATGTTTCCATTTTTGGTCCAACAGGTGTTTTTAATCCGAATACCGATATCAATTTGGCTTGTTATCCAAAATATGAATAATGTTTTATTCACAAGAATGTACCCACCATAAGTGTAATCTTAAAAGTCTGAATTACTAAAATATTCCGCTAATAAGACGTAAGTGTTTCCCAAGCTGTACAACCTATATATAAGCAGCCTAAAAAATTAAATGGTTCTTGTTACTTTCAATTGAGTATCAACGGGAACTGTAATTGTTGCAATAGGCCTAGAAAGCTAATAAATGTCCAGATCGATATAAGAATGTCGACGTTGATTCTTAAGGATAATTAAGGATTTAGTGGTGTCTTAATATAGCAATATTCCATTAAATGTATCATTCAAGGAGGCGTGTATGGTACGAGCATTGCCATGGCTATTCTTCCCATCCATAAAACTAAAAATGTACATCAACTAGAATCTGGATCTTTCCCTAAAAACGTAACATTAATAAAGAGAGTAACTTATTTGTAAATATTTTTAAAAAGCTTGAATAACAAATAAAAATTAATAAATCGATTAGCTGTTTCTGATTACATTGCATTTTGATTAATTGTATCAGTTTGTATGTATTGATTTTGACTATGCCGCTTGAGCACTTTGGCTTATACACTCAGCAAGTGTGTACTGTAATGTATATTAAAATAATAATTCTGCTACATCCCCTCTCTTATTCCCTAAGCATTTCCTAAGCCATTCAGCTGTTTATCTATATAAAAGAGAAAGTTGGGTGTAACTAAGTAATCTAAGCATTTAACTGTCAACGTTGATGTGTTCATCAGAGAGTTCTTTGTAGAGCATCGTTCTGCTTCATCATTATTATCATTCGAGCTAAAATAAAGTGAACGTCTTCTTCGTCATCATCATGGCTACGCAACTAACTAGAGGAGCAAACTCATCCAATCCGTTGCCAGTTAAAGATGAGGAAAATCAACATAAGGTAGAATTTGGATCTGTACACACAATTAACGTATTCATGTATTAAAGTATTGATCTTTTGTTAATGCAATAAAATATAGGCAGTTATTGGAAGTTCAACTGAATTTTGGATTGGTCTCGTAAACTTCCTTTCTTATGGTTCGTTATATAAAAATACATATACTATAAAGTGACTTTGAAATTGTCTTTTTGTATAAAAAAAATTACCATAGTCATCCTGATTGCTTCCATTTTGGTGGATTGTGTCTGCCTTTCCTTGATTCAATACAGAACTGCTTATTCGCTAGGCCCCATTTCCTTGACAAGTATTCTGGTAAAGTTATTTACAGACACGTATTATAAGAAAAATTGAAATCTATTGTTATTTATTAACATATATTTTGATAAACAATTGATTTATTACAATAGCTTGGCATAACAGCTTATGCGACATTAGAAATGGCCGCGTCTCCCACCTTGTGTTCACCAATGGCAGTAATGGCAACATTTACTTTTACTTTTCTCCTATCTTGTCTCATCTTTACTGGACTAAGCCTTGGGAAGGAATACATCCGATTGCCAGCTTGTTGGAATGTATCGAATAACAACAACGAAAATTGTATTACTACTCAAGAATCCTTCGCTTATGGATTTAAACCAACATCTTATTCTTATAATCATAAGTATTTCAGTTTCTATGATATCTTGGCTACGATGGACAATCGTGTTTTGAGCTTGGAAGCTACTAAAGAATTTCTCAAGAAGTACAATTGCGATAAGAATCTGTTCCCGACTCTTGAGATTCAAAATATTCCCATTTTTGGTCCAATTGGTACCTCCGATTCGTACCCAGTTAGCAATATAGCTTGCGGTCCTGGGTAAATAAATACACTTAAGCTAATACTTTTTTTATTTGAAGATCCTTCACAAAAATTAAAAATTAAGGTTTTTCATCACGCAGTTAAAGTTGTATTCTTATATAGAAAATTTATTGAAAGGACCATCTAAAAACTGTTCCTTAGACTTTTTATTTCCTAGTGGTATTTTCTAACAACTATTGACTATGTTGTATTTGTATCTGATATATTGAGTCGTCAATAAAAGTTTCAAGGGGAATATCAATCCTTCCCATATTGTGTTATCTTGACGTAGTAGACTGATAAAAATTTCTAATTTTTGTCATTCTAAAGAAAAGGCAGAATCCTCGCAAAACAAATCTTAATTTAAGAAATAGGATATGTAGACAGTTAATTATATTTAATATGCAATATAAATACAATTACATACGGTCGCAAACTGCTTTCAGTTCACAAAAATTCGGATTCAAACGGACCAAATTTCATTATACAGAATACGAGTAGATATTAAAAATTACATTTTAGCTAGTATTATATAGGCCTACTATATTACGATGTTCACGGGTGTTCTATATACTACTCTTCTAACACGGCAATACTCTTACTGCGTTGTTAATGACATCGAAAAAAAATAAAAGTATTAATTCATCAGCACTTGTAATTGTTCTAGGCAAATTTTTTCGTTGGAAAACGATTATAGTAACTAATATAGTAATATAGAATGCCAACGTCGTTGCTCATCAATATGTGATTTCTTATAGAGGACAACCTACTTTATCTAATAGTTTGCAGTACCATATATATATACCGAGCGAAATCACCTTCAACGTTGTTCCTCAAAACACAAGGAGAGAAAGTGCCATTAATCGTTGAAACTCCGTTCCAGCAGTATAGCTAAAAGAAAAATTCGCTGTTTTAAATTTTATAATGGCTAAAAGTCATCATATTGTTATTTTCAAGAAGAAGTTGAAAAATCGTGGTGCTCCTGAGAATTTTCATCATGAAATCCCATCAGATATCGCCAATAATCGAGATATTACTCAACAAAACCAGGTATGACATTAAATATCACTAAAATATGTTGTTTAAATGATTAGAAGTAATTATTCATTGCTATTGTAAAGGATTATTCGAGGCAAACTATCAACCTCACCAAGCTCGCTACACGTAGGCTATTTTCAAAAAAATTATGAGATATGATGTGCTATACAATTCCTATAATTAACTGACAGTATTACTATGCCTGGCCGTTATGTTTGAGACGTGGAGTAAATTCAAGTACATCGAATTTAAGGAGCTGCCTCACATTGCTGATCACAAAACCATATTACTCTGGAAGGTAATGATTTATTATACGTAATTATAGATTAGATATTAGATTAGATATTATTAAATTTGAAAAACATAAATCATATTCATTTTTGCAGTATGGCTTGGAAAACTTGTTCATTATTGTTTTCATCCTCGTCGAATGTTTTATGGCGCTAGTCAGAGGTGACGATACTTCAGATAGTACCGATTTGTCATCATTCAAGTCCTACCAAATTATGTCATTGATAAACTTACTCGCCATATTATTATTGGGCTTTGCTTCCGACTTAATGCCATTTGGAGACGAAGGGAACCCTTTCCTCACTTGGAACAGATTCTGGCAAACAGCTAATAACGACAAATTTTCTTACAGTTTAACTCACTGTTTCGATCCGAATTATAATCTTGATGATTATCAGAATGGGGCTCCAGATTTCTACAATATCGACGTCAATCTGAATCGAGTTCTGAATTATACTGAAATTGATCAATTCCTTACGAACAATAACTGTACAGTAGATGACCTGGCTTCATTTCTTCGTTCGATTCGTTCGTTTTTTATTTCTTCAATATTTTGTTAAAATTTAGCTTACTTTATGTCTGTAATAATAGTATGCCTAGCAGCCTAGTTTTATCATATAATCCTGTAACAGAACAAATAAACTTTTCTTGTAAAGTATTGTTATGAGTAATTCTATCGTTTACATAATCATATAAGCATTCTATTGCATTAAATGTAATAAGAGAAACGTTTTTTTTTTTAATAATAAGCATATTTATAAAAATCGGTAAATGGCATAGCAACACCAGAGTTGGTAGAATTTAAGAGAAAGTTGGATATCTTATCTACAGAATATCAACGTTGATGCCCTATGGATTTGACTGTTTATGAGACATTTATCCTGCATTATTAGTATATCACATACAGGGCTGCTATAGTTAAAACTATCAAGGATTTCTATAAATCCTCCACTAAGTGAGTTGATCAACAATACCAATTAAATCTTAATCTGAATCTTCATTCAAAAATGTAATTGATACATTGAATTCATCAGGCTAAAAATGCAACTTGTTGAAAATAATTCACACAAAGCAGCAAAATATTACTCAAGGAATCACGAATTGAAAATCGTCGATTTCTTAAGAAAGATTTCTTTACTCACATTACTCAGTTTCAGATGGGATTGGGAAAGAGATGTTGGCATTCCTAATTATTTGCGTGAAAATGAAGAACTAAAGTGAATTAGGGGAGATTTCATACCATTGAAACCAATTATAGTCTCGTAGTAATTCCACCTAGTCTCTGTTAGTTCTTCTGAAGCGAGTTCGAAGAATAAAATTTCTATTATTTGTTAATATTTTATCGTACGGTAAAAAATATTTGAAGTAAAAAAGAAGGAGACAATTAACAGCGGAATGCAAAGATATTGAACCCACAATCTCGCCTACAACCGTCCCATGAACGTTTTCTTAGCTTCAATTACGAATGAAAGTGTTTACCACTGATAAATCTTTTTTCTAATATATCTCTCATATCACCCTAACTGTTGAACAGGGAAAAGGGCATGATTATTGAATCAGTCATCCCTAATACCGAAAATAATTTGATGATATTCTTCTTTTTATTGATTCGTTAATATACGGTTATTTAATGTGTTATGTGTATACTTAATACAATGCTTTTATTTAATTGAATAATATAAATGAAGAAAAAGCTTATATTTTTTATTTTATTGTTGAAAATATTCTTTTATTCTAAAAAATGTCATTTCACAACATACCTATTATCAATCTATTCTGGAGATATCCCTTTCGAGGAATAACAAAATAATCGCTGAAGCGAGGGAATATAATCCACTGGGATCACCTTCAGCGTTGTTCTTCAAACTACACGGAAGAGAGAAAAGTTCCATAGTTCTTTGCAACTTCATTCCAAGAGTATAGTAAAAACAATAAAATAGGCCACTACTAAAAAATGGCTAAAAGTCATAATCAATTTATTCCCCAGAAGAAAGAGAAAAATCATGTTGCTGAACATTTTACTCGTCGTCCATTTCGTCGTAAAATTCCACCAGCTATCTCTAAAAATCAAGATATTACTCAACAGAATCAGGTAGGACGTTGAAATAACACAAAAAGTACTATGTTAAAATCATATATTGGTATTGCAGAAAAGTTATTCTGGTCAAACTATCATCTTTAACAACATCACTACACGTAAGCTATAAACAAAACTTAATAAATGATGCGGTGATGTCCTATTCAAATTCTTAATTTTGACAGTATTAATTTGCGTGGCCGTTATGATTGAGACGTGTAGTAAAGGTAGTTACATCGACAGTAAGGTGATACCTTACATTGCTGATCAAAGAATCATGTTTATTACGAAAGTAATGGTTTATATGAGACTATACAGATTTGATAGTATTACTTTAAAACTAATATCATATCCATTCGCAGTATAGCTTGGAAATATGGTTCTTAATTGCTTTCTTCTGTATGGGGTGCGAAAGTGACAAAAAACAATACAAATATACAATACTCCCAATATCCGGCAACAATACTTTTTCTCATCGTACAATACTCCCCAACAATACTCCAAATATGCAGAAACAATAATTTTTCTCGCTTAACAATACTTGCAAAATAAAAAAAAAATTGAGATTTCCAAGCTCTTCTCTCTCTTCTCTCTCAGTTCATTTTCAGCTCTCGTCATTGTAACACTGTTAAAAATTATTTAAAAAATTATTATTCGAATTTCATGAATCTGGCGCTGGTACATATTTTTTATGAATACAACATCATTAATTGAAATAAATATATTTAAATTTATAAATCTGATTTTATGCTGGAAAATGTAGGTGAAGCGGACTTAATAATGATTGAATTAGGCATCATGAAGTTCGTGGATCATTATTAACTGGAAAGAAAACTCAACGAATCGAACGTTTATGGAGGGGCGTGATATCAATTTGTTTAGATTCCTTATGATTCCTTTTTCAGATAGGCCTAAAAATTTGGTGAAAAGTGAAAACGGCTCAAAAATTCTTCAAGATGACAAATATATAGAATTAAATTTTAAATTTTACTTAGTGACTTGGAACGGGATGGATTCCCGAATCTTTCAAATCCCGCCAACTAGTACTTCGTCCTTGGTACATTACCGAAAATACTCTTAGAATGCATGTGCCGTGTCGTATTTTTAACACAGATGGAGTCAACACCCGTTAGAACGTACCAGTGCAGTAAACAAATTACTATGGCTCAGCAATTCGCTATAGCGGTCTGCTCGATTTTTAAACTTATTCAATAAAGGATCCATATTCCCTGCCCCAATTATGAAATATTTTGAGATTAAATGCGTTATCAAGCAAATTCGGAAATTCCGTCCATTAATTGAACACTCATATATATTTTGTATTACCTCCCTATGTGAAAAAAGATGTGCTTGAAGGATACCTGAGTGTTTTACTAATTAATTAATTATGCGAGAAGTAAAAGAAGAATTACAAGTGAGCTGCTCGCTGATTTTTTTATTGAATTATTTTTACATCCATTATCCACAAATATCTATATATAAAACAAACTCGGAAGCCAACATTGAATTTAAAACATATGGCAACAATTTTAATGGGTGTTAGTGGTTTAGAACAACATTTTTACGTTGAAGATTGTTAAAAGTGGTTAACCCAAATGAAAAAAAACTAACACGCTAAAAAAGCTATAATACCTATAGTAACTTTAATTCGAAAATCATTTCAAGTGCTGCAGGTAAAATAAGATACATGTACCAGATTTTTAAAAAATAAAATTGCTTTCTTCAAACGACTTTCTTAGTACGTCCTTTTAAAACTTAAAAAAGGACGTACTAATAAAATTATTCCTTTAAAAAAGGAATGTAGCGAGTGACAGTTTTCAGAAATATTGAAAGTAAAAAGACAACAACACAGGAAATGTGATTTAAAATATCAGCAGTCAAGGAATATTGGTAGCAATCATAGAGAGGTGTCTAAAAGAGCCGTATATATTATGGAATTTACTATCACACGAGATCCCAACAGAGATTTGTATTTTTAAAGACCTCTAATCAATCAAAGACGATTTACGCATTCTCCAACATTATTTTGCACTTAAGAGCTAAAATTGAATTAACGGTGTTGACGAGCGCTGAAAATGAACTGAGAGAGAAGGGGTGGAACTTGGAAATCTCATAATTTTTTTTATTTTGCAAGTATTGTTAAGCGAGAAAAATTATTGTTTCTGCATATTTGGAGTATTGTTGGGGAGTATTGTATGATGAGAAAAAGTATTGTTTCCGGATATTGGGAGTATTGTATATTTGTATTGTTTTTTGTCACTTTCGCACCCCATACTTCTGCGTCGACGTGATATTGAGGTCAGGTGAAGGTGACGATTCTTCAGAAGATAACAATTCGTCATCATTCAGAGTCTACAATATCATATCATTAATCAATGTAATCGCAATACTTCTATTGGGCCTCGCCTCCGACGCAATGCCCTTTGGAAACGAAGGAAATCCTTTACTCACCTGGAACAAATTCAGGCAAATGGCTAATAATGACAAATTCTCTTATAGTTTAACTTACTATTCCGACCCGAATTATACTCGTTATGCACATTGGAACGGGGTATCAGATTACTACGATATCATCGTCTATCTGAATCGAGTTTTGAATTATACCGAAATCGACCAATTCCTTACTAACCATAGTTGTAGATTAGACGACGATCTTGCTTCATTTCTGCGTTCAATTCTCCCGGGTTCTAGTTCTGCAATATATTGCTAAAATCTATACAATATGTCTATACTAATGTACTTATTATTTACTTATGTAATCAATAAACTTCTTTTGTCAAGTACACTAATATCTATAATTCTACGAACTGTATAAGGCACATAAAAAGCATAAAATTTAATAGGAAAAGTGTTTTTTTTATGAGGATAAATGAATGAAAATGAATGAATGATTTTACTAATAGATATTATTGGGATTTTTTTTGAACAAAACAGTCTTTCTCAAGGTATAAAATGCAGTGAAATATATACCACTAATAACAGTGCAATTGTGTATTACATATGTAAATTGAGAGTGAAACACGGAAAGAACGGTTAGTTGGCCTCTACTTAGTAATTGACTAATTGCTGCATTAACCATAACTTATTTCACATTCTTAAATACGGCCATAAACAACCAAGTTCCACTATACTTCCGATTTACCAGATCTCGGCTAAAAAGACAATTGAAATGCCCAAACTTAAGGGCATTGAATGTTCTATTTTCGAAATCCATAATCTCATTACCAATTGCCACATTAAGACATTTATTTCCCAATTTAAGTGAATTGGGGTTAAAGTGAAGAACTGAAAAGTGAGCTAGAAACGATTTCAAAATAACTAGTCTGGTCATCTCCGTTGGATCTTACGTGAATATTTATTTTTCAGAAAAGGAAAATAAAATAAACTTTCTTTTATTACTTTCATATCTTATCATCATTGTAAAACATACGTTACGTGACATCTTAGAGAAATAGGATGATAACAGTGGAATGTACAGGAAGTATCTTGATCGATTCATAATTATGGACTGAGCGAGCCTGCGAGCGGATGTCTGCTGTGTTTGGTTCCATTCTATGGGGTTTTGGAGTTCACCCTCGTACACTGTTATTATTGATTGTCTGTATAACAACCAATAGCTTTTGTATGTAAAGCATAATATGTGGTGCTTTAGTTTGTGTCAAAGTTTGTACAGGCATCCGCATATTGATCTCCCGTTTTTTTGTAACTCGTCTTTGTAACTCGCATGTTAGCCTTATGAGGCTACCTGGATCCACCTGGCGGATGCCGAGGATTAATTCGCGGGTGCCTGTACTTACCACTAATATACACACTCCTGGAAATTATGTAAGCCGTTTCAAATCTCTAATATAATACCTTTACTCATTATATTTTACAGTATATATCTAGTGCAATATTCTTATTTAGCTGAATATATATATAAAGGTTTTATAAGTTTTATATTTAATTTTCCAGTGAACATATTCTCAAAAACTCTCAAAATAAGCTTGGGCCTACCTGTGCTGTTTTGTCGATTCTGAAAATATCACTTTCGAGAAAGAAAAAGAAATCGATGAAGCTAGGGAATAAAATCCACTGAGATAACCTTCAACGTTGTTCTCCAAAACACAAGAAAGAGAGAAAAGTGCCACTGCTCTTTGAAACTCCATAGTTTCTGAAAGAATAAGTTGCTGCTGATAAAAATATTGCAGCATAAAAAATTGATAAAAGTCATAATTATGTTATTACTAAGAAGAAATCGAAAAATCGTGGCGCTTTCTCACAAAATATTGCTGTAGGTTGAGCGAAGGATGTCCGCTGTATTTGGTTCTATTCCATGGGCTTGACCTTTATACACTACTTCATTTATTGTTTGCATAATAGCAAGTAACCAATAGCTTAAACATGTATTGATTGATTCGTTAATAAAGGGAATGTGGTGTATGTTGTTAATCAAATTTGCATATTTCATTGCAATACACAATCACGAACTGAAATGAACAATATCACATCTATCATATCTATAAATTAATTATTAATATTATGTATATGTTTTATTATTCAGCCGTGCTCAGCTGAAGGATATACCATAAGAAGGCGAAGGTTTATATTATTACGATTGAAAATATTCTTGTTTTCTGGCCCGCCTGTTCATGAATTTTACTGAATTACTATATTCCAAAATTCTACCAGCATGTACATTAAATTAGAATAGACTTCTGCCGATATTCTCCGACCTTCCGGCAGCTACAATAAATTACGCTTCTGCCGTTATTCCAAAATCTGACTGCGCAATAGATTTATTCACCGTTATATTTTTCATCATTTTTAGGTTCGATTCGTTCAGAATCTAATTGTATTGTTAAAATATAAAAAAGTTTAATACCTAATATCATTAAAATCGTGCTTAATACAACCTGAAGAGAATAAATAGCTCTTATCGTTGTGATTAATTAAAATGGGTAATTGTATTGACATTATATCTGTCACATAATTATTAAATCTTAGAAATAAAAAAGATGAATTTGTTATTGCTGACAGTGATTCAGAAATTCTCTAAAAATATTGATCAACGGAAAATTAGCAAAACTTGAGCTGGTAGAAAGTGCATCTGCTGTTTGAACAGGGTGGACAGTCCGATTTTCAATATATGAGCCACATTAATACATTACCATACAGTAACAATTCATTTAATAAAGTTAAGTTAAAATTCATATAACTCATGAAGCGAATTCATAAAGATCTGACGTCGGAGTTATGGATAGCGTCTGTGACGGTGCATTATCGATCACTTCTAATGGTTGCAATGCGATAGGCAGCAGTGTCGTTGATGTAATTATTACGGGTTTCGTAGTTGATAGGCTAGTTGTCGTTGAAAGGTCCGTCGAATAAGTCAAATTTGCGGATTTTCCGTTGAATAAGTCACAACCACTTGTGCATGTTGTATTCGTATTCGTATTTCTGCTGGTCAAGAAGAGTGTTGCTAACAACATTTTGAAAATGAAGAGATTCTGGACGACGGAGATGACACCAACGACGAAGCAAAAGACGACAATCATTTTGAAAACATCTATTAAACTCTTGTCGTTATTCGAACCACTGAAATCAAGTGATGATAAGGCATCATTTTCTTCGCAAATCGAGGAGTCTATTAACGGAACCCTCCCACCAATATTTTCATTGCCTGTTTTCATTTAAATTATTTATTTTTTAACTAAATGTTTTTTAACTAGAATCTTTAAAATATACCTTTATCTTGGTTGAATAAATTTTTTTTAAAGATGACTTTTGTTCGACTGACGTTGCTGTTGGCACCATTTGATCGGATTTTAGTGAACTTATTTTTCGATCTGCACTGATTGGGCCTACTTTTATTGCTTAATAAAAGACCAGATAGCTGCTGATTCAAATGGATCCCGCCCGTGTTATTGTTATTGTTCATGAAAACCAAAAGATTGTGAATCGGTTGAGCTGGATCCAAAAAATTGGTCAATTGTTGAGAACTGACGGACATTGTAGATTGGTTGAGCAAGGCAGTTGATGGTGTCATCACTGATGTTTGATTTATGTCGGAGCCAGGAAAAGGTAAAGTAGTATTTCCAATAACTGGCGTATTATTCGATGATTGTGACATCAATAGCGAAGATATTAGTGAAGGTGAACCAATTAATAAGGGCGATAAAGTTGGTGACACTAAAGATGGTTCCAAATTGGGTATTCTTGAATCATTGAGAAGTTGGGAAGGAAAATAATAGTTTGCTCTTGATGGTGACTTTACTTCCACACGTCCATACACCCGTTTAAATATGGATTTGTTATCCAAGGGCAAAATAACCGCATTCTTCGAAGATGCCAATATTTTTGGTTCGATCGTTGCCGAAGACAACGAGGATGGTTCTGTTAATGGAGTGGCACGTGGTCTTGTTACAGGTATTAGGAGAGATTCTTTCTTTTGTCTTAATTTGATAAAGCCAAAGATAGCAGACGGTTCTGGTGGATACTTTTGACCATTTGAGGAATTTTCTACTGTCACAGATCCTGCTATTGACGGTTGATGGCTGAGATTTCCGAAGTGATGGAAGTGATTTAATGCACCAGCAGACTTGAAAGACGAAATAATTGGTTGGAATGAAGGTCTCTTATAATGGTTGTTTAACACAGAGGATGGAATTGTCGAATATTGAATCCCATAAGATTTTCTGGTAGTTGTTCCAAGTCTGTAAAAAAAAATTTGGAGGTAAAGTTCAACAAATATTTTCAAGGGCTATTGATGAAATTAAACCAATTTAAAGTTTTCAAAAAAAAAATTATACATCGTGAAATTTATGAGTTATATTCATTATTTTTTGTTTGATTTAAATTCCTTTGAAAGTCATATTACTGAATAGAATCTCTCTAAATAAAAAATTGCTTTACTCTTACACTAGACCAGGGGTTCTTAACCTTTTTTGGCGTCGCCTCCCTAAAGTTAAAATAAAAATCGGGCACCTCCCGCCCGACCGATTGAACGAAAAACTCGTACAATACCGAACGGGGGGAGGGTGTGCCTGCCGCAGGCCGAAAATTTTTCACTCGATTTCTTCAAAATTCGAAAGTAAAAATATTGAATATAAATTGAAGATTTTTTATAATTTGCCCGACTATCCAATATTTTATTGAAATATTATATTTCTCGGA
Source organism: Chydorus sphaericus (assembly GCA_030141595.1). NCBI lineage: Eukaryota > Metazoa > Arthropoda > Branchiopoda > Diplostraca > Chydoridae > Chydorus > Chydorus sphaericus. The sequence continues at coordinate 2,334,459 of CM057934.1, read as the reverse complement.
GGTCAGCTCACCTCCCCAGACCACCTCCGCACCTCACTTGGGGAGGCACACCTCCCAGGTTAAGAACCCCTGCACTAGACTAACTAATTAGTAATACAAATTAACGACAAATAAGAATTCCATTTACAGATAGAAACTTTCTTTTTTTCTTAAAGTGGATCGTAGATTTACACATGATCCAAATGGATATTCCTCATTTATATAGTCTACTATTATGTTTTAAAAATTAAAACATTTTTCTTACATGCACACTCATACCTGTTAACAAGGTAATTTATGGGTTGCCCATATTGCACAACAGGAAAGAGAGCAGGAGTTACAAAAGAAAAAGAATCCGATGAGGGTCTAATAGAAGTGGGCTGAATTGGGTAACCGAAAGATGGTTGAATTTGTGATGCTTTCCTACTAAAATCTTTTATTAAAAAAATACAAATTTAGCTTATAGATGTACGCCAATACCTGTTAATAAGGTAATTTATAGGTTGCCCGTATTGCACAGAACGAAAGAGCGGTGTCACTCTAGAAAATAAATCCGATGAAGGTCTAACATAAGTGGGCTGAATTGAGTGTCCTAAAGATGGTTGAATTGGTGATGCTTTTCCATTAAAGTAATCGGTTATTGGACTCGATATCTGATTTATCCCGCATCCTGAATTTATGAAACTTCCAAAGGCGATGAAAAGTATCAAGGGATGATTCACATTTACAATAAATATTAACATATTGACGGAATAAAAGGTGTTGGCATCTCTCGACACTGCTTATACAATTAATAAATTCTGTAAAGAAAAAAAATGGTAAAAAATTAAAACAATATTGAGTTAATCTATTTTATGATAAAGTTTTTAAATAAATGTAATATAAACCAATAAATATTTGGTAATACTTAACTTGTTTCTTCCAAAGAGATGATCTGCGCACTAAAGGCTCTGGGACTGTTGTTACCTTGTTTTAACTTCAAAATCATATTAATAATGAATGCGATCTTGTACTAAGGTCAGTGGCGTAGCCAAGGGGATCCAGACCGAAAAATTTGACACGGGATTGATAGGGCAGTTTGTTGGTGCTTATTTTCGCCCATGGGTAGTCCCATAAGGCTCATACAGTCCGCCCTCTGTACATGATGTGTGCATGTGTACATTATGTAGATTTCAGATTGATTGATCTGCTGCCATCAACTCGCATAATGACCTAATCCATCATCAGCAGCACCTAGAGGTCTCTTCCGCTGTCAAGTCTTTAATCAATATCAATCTTTGTACAGCCCGAGGATACATTTATTTAAAGAGTAATTATTGAACCCATTTCATATCATTATAAACTAAAGTAATTTTTGTTCCGAACCACAGTTGCGTCAGAAAGTAATAAATGGATAAATAATGAATTATTTAAATCGATATCTCTACGATGTGTCATTTAATTAACGAATTTTTAGTAGATGGATATTAGTTTATTCATTTGAAGGAACTAAAAGACGACAGTACGGATTTGTGCTAATTTTTCAGATCCCCGTTATTTTTATTAATTTTTTTTTGTACTTTGCAGCCAAGGTTACAAATATTTAGCAAAATGTGAGCTTTATGAAATTTATTGCGTGAGCGAAAAATGTGAATAATAGCCTAAGACGTATTTTTTCTATACTAATTAATTAAGTTTAAAAGCAGGTGGTTTATTTAAGGCCCAAATAGTTCTGGAATAATGAAAGAACGGGAAATTTGTTTAGCTTTATTAATATATGCAAACATTTAATTTATGCTGACCCATTTCTTAGGGCTATAAAAAAGCACTGATAGAAGATTACGATTTGCGGTAAATAACTAATGCATACTTCTTAACTGAAGCCCGCATTACGGTCGGTGGTTCGGATTTTTAATTGAATATTCGATCTACTAGTGAGCAGAATTTTGCATTTCTTTTTTAATTAATAATAGACCATCAATCATCATGTGCGATTTTTTTCCCATTCTTCAATTATTCATTTTTTATATGCGGTAAAAAAATTAAAGCTGACTACGCTTTTTTCATTATTGTACTTCAGTACTTATAGTATAATTATATATCAGGTATAATTAAAATTATGAAGAGGCTTAAGGTGATTTAATATCAATATGTTAATATATATATATACATACATACATATATATATATATGTACATATTAATTGATTAGGTAAAAGGTTAATAAGTTTTCTTCGTTCATTTGACTCATTGGTACAGTAGTAGCCTAGTTAACGGTAATAGGTTGTAATGCTATATTTAAGTAAACTTTCTAATTGAACGGTGTTTTATTCGGAACTGCACTAAACTTTAAGAGTCAACTTAATTTAGGTATTTTTAGTATTTGACATAATTCATTTATTTCAACGAATCCAGTTTATCAAATATCTCCCCTATACAGAAAACCAAATGTTTGGCTTTCAACATGGCCCTGATAAAATGAATAATTGAAAAAAACATTATATATGGACTGTAGCGGTACCAGCTCAATAAGAGGCTTCTATCGACTAACGGACAAGAACTGAGACAGAAATACATATTTAAAGAAATAAATTTTAAAAAAAATATTCACGATGTATGCGTGCTAAGAGAAAAAAAAATAAGAAAACGAAGTAGCTATAGCTGCTAGCATTTACTAAACTTTATCTAATTATTGAAATGAAAAAAAAACTTACCATGAATTCCCTGGGGTAATGACTGTATTACATCCATACAAATTCATGGCGATGTTAGATCGAAATACAACGGCTTCGATCTGCTTTATCCAAAGTTGATCGCCGGTTTTCAAATCGAAACCAGTGCAGGCAATAGAATTTGGCTTTAAAATAAATAGGAAAATAAGTTTAAAACTATAAAGATATTAATTTGCATTAGTTTTCAAATTATTGAAATTAAGTTTACCGCCGCTGGGTTTCGCCTTGCATTCTAAGCTGTACCAGTTTCTCATCGGGATAACCGTAAACGTCCGTTTCAGTCGGAAAAGCTAGAACATAAATCTCTACTAAATAATTAATAATTAAGAAACAATACCTTCACTATACTACTGAGGGGTAATAAAAGAAAATTCACAAGCTTTGACTCTGCATCTTGAAGTGACTGGAATCTATTTCGTTCTGACAAAACATAAAAGTGATGCGCGTCTTAGGTACTGTATACACCCACATGTACGCATGAATCCGTTTACAACTGTGTTAAGCTATGACGTATTCTAATGTACAACAATGTATGTATTTTTAGCTACTTATTTACGTTTTGTGTGTAACATTATGACAATATTAAATATTTCTTTTTCCAGATACAATATTAAAAACACGAAACGATACAAAAATTTGTTTTTAATTAAAAAAAAAAGGTTGGAAAAATAATACATTTTTCGTTAAAAACTCGTGAATTTTCCCATAATAACCTGGGTTGACAGAGAAGGGGGGAGGGGGAGTTAAAAAGTCTTGAAATTTTACTGACATTATTTATGGATGGCCCCCATGCCCATGTCTTTGGAAAACATTCGACAAATCAAACAAGATGATACAAATGAGAATGAACTGCCTGAAAGTAATTGATTTTAATTACATCGAATAAATTTTGTTGACTTATAATATCAACCTATACTAAATATTTTAAATTGTAAAAGTGACTATCTCTGTCTGGGTAATCTTGCTACACATGTGTCAAAATGGAATTCATCTCTCTAAAAAATTGTCGGGATTGATGCTGAGACACATTTTGTCTTGAAATTTAAGACATTTTCTCTTAAAATTTGAGAAACTGTGCCTTGATAAAATTGTAAGTCACTTTTTTGAGAAATGGTTAAATCTTGTGAAATCTTGCTATTTAATTTCTAATTCATACTGTTTATAAAATAGTGACGCAAATATAAGCTTCTTTACTGACAAACGAAATCCACCCCCTCCCAAAACTATTTTATTTAACCAATATTCTACATTTATTTCTTCCTTAATCGCAGAAAGATGGTTACTTTCATAAACTATTTATTTGAATGATTGACGTGAAGTCATCACCATTGCTCCTTATTTTTTTCATTTAATTAACTCATAGTAAAGGAACACCCTTTAATTTGCCAATTGTATTTTTGAATCCAGACTCCATGATAAAAAGGTAATTTATATCATATGTGTGAAAATCTTTAGCCCAATTAAATTATTTCAAAATAAATTTTGTTTTCTAAACGAAAATCAACTTACGCTGTTTAAAAATTAAAATTTGGAGAGAACAGTTGAAAAAAATTGCCAATATTTTGACGAAAGAGCAGAAAAGACTAAGAAGATATTTTTATTTGGGCGCTTCAATCTGTTGATTAGGGATATATCGATAAAAAGTTTTCCATATCCTGTTCAAAATAAATATAAATAAAAAATGTTATTGACATGTTAATGGAGAAAAGGCTTAAACATAAACTGTACCAGATTAATGGTATACGGCGTCGAACCGACTTGAACACTTCCACTTTGGTTGCCGTAGAGAGCGTGCATGATTAGCTTGGGATCTTCAGGTATGAGTTCCCTTGAAGAACTTGGGAATAAAGCGCTTTGTTCTGCCGTACACGATCCCGAAAGGAAAGAGCTCTTTGTGAACGCTGGTACAAAATACGGCGTAATAAACATGATATTGAAAATGCACGCTACACTGGCCTGGGTTGAACCGACAAATCCATCTATTAATATTGTAATGATTAATAATTCATGCTGGATGAAGTTTATTTATATGATTTTGGATACTCACTGACTGAATCAAGTATACAGCGAAGCATAATTAAATCTCCGGGATTTAATTGGTGCGATTTTGTGGGAACGATGAAGGCTTGCGGGTGAGCTGGATTTCCGCGCCCAAGTTCCGTTATTACCCCGGTCTACATACGATATAGATCATGTTCATTTATCTCCTATACTTTATTCTCTGACTGCATTTATTCCATATTACTTACCGTACTATTTCGCAAGTATCCACTAAGCAATTTTCCACGGGTTTGAGAGTTGGTACGGAAAGCAAGCATCCTAACTACATTTGGATGATTCGATGGGACGGGAACGCAAGTTTCTAAAGTGAAATCTTAAAAATATGTTCACCACTTGTTAAAATGTCATTTTGAAAATCAGTCATGTGGGCTATGTGAAATAGATATGTGGTCTTACCAGATCGGTTGGGAGGTGTTGAGTTCGTACCTGCTGGATACCTCACCAAAACCGAATATAACGAAGCTACATAGTAAGGCCTACATGTAAGCAATAATGAAAAGCAGTAAAAAATAAATCAGATGTGACTTTAAGTTTTGAATCGACATAGGTATTATTAATAATGAAAATTACCGGATACGAGTGATTTGTATGTCGAAACCGTTTGAAGTATCTGGGTTGGGTCTTGTGTTACCATATCTAACTTCTACAAACAATTTCCTGATTTGAGAATCCCCTCCTACGTTGTATCCAGTAGGAAAAAAAGTCGTCTGAAATCGAAAAGGTGGCGTGTAACGATACCAGCTGTATAGGAGGGTTCTATTAGGCAACGCGCAAGAGCTAATCGAAGAAATAATGATTAAAGTATTTAAAAGTATTATTTTTCAAATAAACTTCTTTACAAAAGCTTACGAAGTAGGGCCACACTCACCAAGGATTATTCTGAGGGGTGTCACACGCATACAAGTTCATAGCGATATCGGTTTGGGTAACAACGGGGTTGATCTGTTTGATCCAAAACTGATCACCGGTATTTAAAGTATAACCAGTGCAGATCAACGTATTGGACTTGAAAAATTAAAAAAAATGTATTAAAAAATCAACTTCATTAATAAATGTCATTGAGCTTAATTTATTTTATTTTATTAATTAAAAGAAACGTATACTACTTGTGTAGATACTTGACTTGGACTTGACGTGTACATTTTATTGGCAGTGTGAATTGTTAAAATTAATATTACCTCTGCTGGAATTGCTCCGTCCATTCTAAGCCGTACAAGCTTCTCATTGGGAAATCCCGGAGCAGGCAATTCAGGTGGGAAGGGTATAACGAGAGTCTGGTTATTACCATTAACGCAATGGAGAAAGGAAAAAATATTAAGGATTGCTACTACGAAAAGGACTTGGTAAGAAGAAAATAACGAGCGCTGACTCGGCATCTTGCTTCGATTCGTTATAGCTTCGATTGGTAGACTATGGTTGAATGTAACAAAACTTGGCCTTTTTATAGTACACTTAAACGCAGCAGAATGATTGTGACTGCGCAGTATACATGTACCAATTGGGTCATATTTGGGTTGTTCTCAAATAAAAAAAATATCAGTAAGCGAACAGATGGTAATTATCTCTAGCTCAATATACAAATCGACGTGTCAATGACTTGTTGCCGAGTTGCTGGAATAGTCTTAACAGAAATGAGATTTTTGAATTCCGCCTCTAACATTTTCATTTCTCTCCCAGAAATATACTTTTACCCGGCTGCGAATCAATCTATTTTCTAGTGGTTCAATTCCAGAATAAATTTAAGTGTTGCTATGCACACATTTTATGTACCTGTGTTTAAGTATGTATGTCTGTGCGTATGCCGTAAGCCATGTTGCCATGTAAACGTCATGTTGCCATGTAAACGTGCGCAGTTACGGTATCGATCTAGCGCTTGTAACGCTAGTATCGGCATTTTTTTCCTAATACAATCGTAACCCACGCTTAGGGTCTATTCCTTAATTACTTCTTTTTTCGGGTTTTTTTTGGGAGCGGGGTCGAACAGAATTAAGTGTGGAGGACAGATGCGTTTCTGCCTGGCTGGAGCGGAAAAATTACTAATTCGTTTAGTTGTTTGAGCAAAATATTTTACCCTGAGTGAAAGAATCCTGAATTGTTTGGATCGTCTGTTTATATTTATAATAAAACTGTATGTTTTTTTAAAATTCAAAATAGGTTTTTTAAGGAGCGGGATGTAACAAAATAATAAAGTGTGGAGGGCAGATGCGTTTCAGCTTGGCTGAAGCGGAAAAAAATATTCAATTTGTTTATTCCTTCGGCAAAAAGTTTAATCCAGGGTGAAAAAAGAAAGTCTTAATTGTTTCGACTGTCAGTTAATATTTATTATAAACATTTTATGTGTTCTTTTATTAAAAATTGGTTTCTTAATTTCTTAGTGATTTCAATTTTTTTTTAAATCAATTGTTTGAATTGTCTGTTAATATTTATAATAAAACTGTGCATGTTTTTTTTTAAATTCAAAATAGGTTTTTTAAAAATAAAGATTTTTTTAGGAGCGGGATGTAACAAAATAATAAAGTGTGGAGGGCAGATGCGTTTCAGCTTGGCTGAAGCGGAAAAAATATTTAATTTGTGTATTATTTCAGCAAAAAGTTTAATCCTGGATGAAAAAAGAAAGTCTTAATTGTTTCGACTGTCAGTTGATATTTATTATAAACATTTTATGTGTTCTTTTATTAAAAATAGGTTTCTTAATTTCTTAGTGATTTCAATTAAATAAAATTCAAAAGATGTGGAGGAAAAAATTTTATTCTGCTTGGAAAGGATAAAACCATGATGAATTTCGTTGGTTTCTTGTTTATTTTTGGAATTTTAGAATCTTTTGAAATGATAATTTCCCTCTAATTTGGTTGTTTTGAACACAATCAAAAGTTACAACGTCTGAATCAGCAGAAGCACAACTCATAAGAAATGCTTTCAAATCTGCTTTAATTGGGGTTTGTTTTAGGGTTTATTATTCCTTGCTGTAGATTTCAGTTCATATACTAAACTCTCAATACTTAATCACCAAAACGACATTTATGTGATGATTTGGACGCCATATTATATTTTGAGCTATATTACCTTAGATTTAAAACGCCATAACAGAAGGACAGATGGTTTCAGCTTGGCCGGAGCGGAAGAAATTAATTTGTTTGCAACATTTTTAATTTGTCAAGTTTTAAAGGATTTTTTCAAATTTATTTTTATTTTTCATACTAAAGCTATTTGCTAACATTGTAAATATTTTCTGAAAAAGTATTGGTCAAGGAATTATTAGACTAGGCACCTAAAATTTTAAAAGAGCTATCTAGAATTTGATTATTAATTGAAGTATAGTTTTCAATATTGAATATTGAAACAAGGACAAGTACTTGTGTTTAGAAGAAAGAACCCATCGGGCTATCAGTACACCTCTCCTTTCCCCATAAGAGCACGGGTTAAAGTGTTGCCGGTTTTTTTGCAATAAGTAGCTCAGTTTCAGCTATATAATTTTTTATGAATTTTCCCCCGCTCATAACATGTTAGACTATCACTCTGAATTATTTCAGTTTTTTATCGTCATTTTCCACCGAGTTATTGATTAGGTCGCCTATAAGTACACCTCAATATTTCCCCCATTTAAGCACGGGTTAACAGTCCCGCGTTCAAACAGTCATAACTTTTGAACCAAGGCATGCTCGACCATCCGGCTAGTAACAATCTTTTAAAATTGGTCTATTCTTGAAATTGAAACTTAAAAAAGTCAAACAATTAAGGCTTGACTAAAAAATTACAGATTTTTAAAGTTCACGTTAGAAGAAATTTCCCTATCTCCCCTGTGGGACAAAAATGACCTTGGATCTTTGTCTTACAAGGGAGATGGAGAAATTTTATTGTGAACTTTAAAAATCTGGAACTTTTTAGCCAAGCCTTAATTGTTTGACTTTTTTGCTTCTACTTAAAGAATAATTAAATCCCAACAATTTGTCGCTAATCGTATGATCAAGCAAACTTCCGTTCGAAAGTTATGATGGTTAAAACGCGAGACTGTTAACTCGTGCTTAAATGGGGGAAATATTGAGGTGTACTTATTGGTGACCTAATCATTAACTCGATGAGAAATGAGGGAATAGTCGGAAATAATTCAGAGTGGTAGTCTAACATGCTATAAGCGGGGGAAAAATCAGAAAAAATTCCACAGCTAAAACTGATCTACTTATTACCAAAAAAAAACGGCGACACTTTAACCCGTGCTCTTATGGGGAAATGAGAGGTGTACTTATCCGTCCGGTGGGTACTGTAAGTAAATTTACTAGGTATACAGTGCTGTACATAATGTTGCTTTTCTTTCTGTTTGAATTTCACAACAATTTTAACAAAGAAAGAGATGACAATTAAATTCTTCATGAAAATCAATGTTTCGTGTAGAAAGCAATGGCGTTTGAGCGCGAAAACACGCAAATGTCATTTTCTCGTACCCCAGCGCTTCAAGCGGAATGTTTAAAAAAGTGTGACGCCCTTCTGACCGTAGCCCCATAAGACCTGCTGTACCTATTTTGGGGTATGACGGAAATAAAACAAAAGTTACATACAGACCTAATGTAATGAAAAGGAATAAATGGACGGAAAATCACCAGTGTGAACTTAACTACTTCCTTGTGGTCATAGCCGAAGCAGCTAAGCCCCTGAAGAAGTTATTTTCTTTAACGGCTGCGCTCCATTAATTATCAATTTTAAAATAAAAAAGAATTCAACGAGTTATATTTTAATAAAAAGATAGTTTACTTTATTTGAGGACTGATGTGTATTAATAATTTAAATATTTACATAAAATCCCTTCGGGAACCCCGTAGCGCTAATAGCGATATGTTTTTTTAAGTATTGTAACGTAAATGATCTTGTATTATACATGGATGTATCTTCTCCGCGACGTGTCGTTACCGTGGTTACTCGAGCCACCCGGAAGGTTCCGCTCCACTTGAAAACGGTTGGAGGTTAAGCGGGAGGGAGTCGTTGAGAGAGAGAAACTGAGATAATTACAAATCAATTCTATATCGTTGCAGCAATATAAATAGAAACTGAGATAAAGCTGCCCTCTCTGTATGACGTTTGTAATTTGCTTGCCAATCAATATTTTAAAATTTCGTTATATTGTTAATGCAAGCTTCACTGCCGCAAGTTCACCCACAAATCTTCTTGAAAATGACTTAAAGTTTTGTTACACTTAATTAGTTTACTAACTACTTACTTTCTGAATAAAAAAAAACAAATCTAGACGTGATGGTATATCCCGGCATTCAATTGACTTAAAACTTTTTACTTTAAAAACTAATTGACTAACATAAATTTACTAAAATTTGAATTGTAAAGTATTATATCAACATTTCTATCAATAAGGTTTTTTTACAATTGGTAAAACAATTTCAGTAAGGCGTTAGATCGAATCAGCACCTCAAGCTCAATAACACGTAACTCTTTCTCATATACTGGATACATGATGTAAGATACTCAATATTTGTTGGAAGTACATATTTGTAAATCATATTTGCTTATGTTTAAAAGGAACAAAAATTCCGGACGCCGTTTTTATATAGAATGTCAAATTATCAAAGGCTCGGTAAATTTGCAGATAATGAAAATTTTTTCCTCACTGAAAATGTCAATGACGTTTTTAAAAAACAAAACAATATTAAGAATCTTCACATGATAACCTTGAGTATTGCACATCTCTTTGTATTTCCTTCATTATTTTTATTCTGAAGAATTATTGCGAGCCCGAAGGGCGAGCTTTTAATCCAGTCGTTGGAAATTTCACCGCTAGATGGTGCTGGTGAATCTCCACTGGGACTCGATTTGAGGTTTCAGATTTTTCTTTTACGCGTGAGCATAGAAAAAGAAAAGACTGGTACGTTCTGTCCATAAGGGGAATAACACGGTCTGCTGACGCCAAGATTTTTGCTTCCCTTCCTTAAATTTTGGCTGCAACATGCGATTGGGACGCCATCTATGTATGGAATTTGTTACTGCGTCACAGGCTCACCGCATGTGGCTCGTCTGCTTGTCAGTGGCATGTGGCTCGCTTTTGCCTAGTTATCATGGCGTTTTTACGAAAAGTGTGAAATAAAATGGCAAAAAGAAGTACGAAAAGAGGTATGTGTTGTTTATTACGTAGTTGAGATCTATAAAAAAATTCTGAAAACTATTTTAGCGTTTTAGCAATTGCAGTAAAATCATTGAATCCTTTTGTAGATGGCAACATCCCTGCAAAGAATCAAAATGAAATTTCCATCAATGCTGAATCTGCATATGTTGAGCTCAACGTCAACGAGCCCGTCAACGAGCCAAACTGCAAGCCTCTTTTCTTGACCACAAGAAATTATCTAAGTTGTTAATGCTGAAAACTAAAATGCAGGTTAAAACAAAGTTTGAAATGTTTCAAGCAAAGTTTAAATTGCTGGACTTGTGTGATTTCTATTATCTTCATTTTGATTCCCGTGTTCCTTACATCATTGTAAATGCTTACCATTTAATATGTATTCAAATAATTAGTGAAATGGAATTTTTGATAATCAAGTATAAAATTAAATCATTCATTGAATTGTCGAGACTCGTTTCATAACGTTCTGATTCAGTGCTACTCCGTTTCATTTTGGTTCATTTCAAATTTTCCCGGCATTCCCAGTGACGTATTTCCATGTAGTTCACCCCTTTAGCCGCTAGGAGCAGTGCAAGCGCATGTCGCATTCAGCGTCAGTAGGGATAGGGCTATCCCTTATGGACAGAACGTACCAGTCTTTTCTTTTTCTATGGCGTGAGTATATCCATTTCGATATAAAACCAATGGCTGAACCGATTTCTTTTTGTAATAGCTCATTCGATTCAGAATGTGGCGGAGATGAGGATAGAAAAAAAAAATTTGAACAAATCTCGAAAAAAATCTTACATTCAAAATTTTTAAAAAATGCGTAAATCTGGCAGCGTTGCTTTTTTGACAGGAGCCCTTTTTGACAAGTTTTGGCGGTTTAGCCGTAAAAGGCATAAAATGTCATTTTAATGTTTTTATCAGAATGGAGCAAACGAATAGATTTATCACATATTACATAACTGAAACGGGAGGGGGGATTTAATTCAGTCGGAGATTGAATTATTCTAATAAGGGCGAGCCAAAAAGCGAGCTTTTCTATCTTATATTATATTTAGAAACTCAGCCAAAGAACTGGAAGCGTAACAGGGAACTATACATAGTCAAGCTATTCGGTGGATGTTAAAAAATCGACCACTGTCCGTCAGGAAACTAAACCGTCCATTTAGGTTACAAAAAAAAAATTATCTGAATAATAAACAGACACAAAGAGAACTGAGGTACGCCACCGTTTGTTAAGTTTATTTTGAAATTAAACCAATAATGATTGATATTTTTTAACAGCTTAACATGCATGACGGATTCCGTCTGAAAAATTAAATACTTATAAAAAATGCCCTGCTTACTAAAAGTGTGATTGATCAACATTTCAAACTTAAGTAATCGTGTGCCTTGGAATATATTGTTATGAACGATCTTCCATTCTTATACCAATAACTAGGGAAGTAGCGTTGTATAGGTCTCTAAATTCTGTTGGCAAAAATATAAGTAGAAATACTTTCAATATCGATCATAGTGGTAAAATGAAAACACTAAAAAAAGATATAAATGTACTGTACCAGATTAACGGAGTAGGTGGAATCAATTTTAATAGTTCCGCTTTGGTTGCCGTAGAGTGCATGAGTTACTAGTAGGGCATTATCCGGTAGAAGTGTCGTTGAAGATGCTGGGAAATTGGCCAACTGTGCTGGCGTACACGTACCCTTGAGGTAAGATTTTGTGGTGACTGCTGGTTCCGAATATGGTGTTATCCACATAATATTGTAAATACAAGCTTGACTGGCATTTACTGAGCCGACGAAGCCGTCTATTAAAAAGGTAAGTATAGTTTTACCTATTATGTAATAGATTAGTTGTACAGAAGTACTTACCAACTGAGTCAAATACACAGCGAACCATGATTGTATCCCCAGCGTTTAATTGGATTAATTTTGGGGCAGCGTAGAAAGCCTGTGGAAAAGTTGGATTCCCTCGGCCAATTTCCGTAACTACTCCAGTCTGCAGTATGTTTACCATATCAATTAAATATGTCGGATAAATTAATGTAATGGTTGCACTTTTTCGATTTCATACCGAATCAACAACGTATCCACTGGCCAGCACCCCATACTTTGCGGCGTTAGTTCGATAAGCAAGAATCTTAATAGGATTTGGGTGTGCCGGGACGGTAGCACAAGCATCCGAAGTGAAAGCTTGCAATAACGAAGTTCATGTAATTTGACTTGGAAATAATTAATTTTTAAATAAATATTTATAAACATATGCCTACATTTTGTACCGATTGGAATATTGCCAGGTACCAAAAGTGAATATATAGAGGCAACATAGACTGGTCTATACATACGAACAGCAATAAAATATTATACATAATCGTTAAAAAAAAATTCTTGATTGGTTGTTTGAAAAAATATATGACTGTTTACCTGACACGAGTGATTTGCACGTCAAACCCGTTACTGGAATCCGGACTGGTTACTGTGTCTCCGTATTTTATTTCCAAGAACAAGATTTTAATTTGAGAATCTCCACCTACGTTGAATCCAGCAGGGGAAGATTTTGAACCAAACCGAAAAGGTGGAGTGTAGCGATTCCAGCTGAAAAGCAGGCTTCTTTCGGGCAACGAACATGAACTAGGATAGAAAAATAGTTAAATCAAATAAATTTTTTCAATTAAGTTTTTAAAATTTAATGACAACGTTTTTTTCGTTTATCTTAAGTGTAATCGTCCATTCGTTCATCAGTTGATTTTAAAAGATACGTTATTTAAAGCTATAATTCTATATTGATTTTAACATGTTAAGCTAAATTTCATTTCAGCTAAAGGATGCAAAGGGTTTCCCACAAATCAATTCAAACGTGTAAATGTACTGTACTTCAGCATCACCATATTGAATATATGACTCAGAAAAGTTATTATCTTATAGAATTAAAGTAAACACTCTGAATCATTAAAATTAATATAAATTGTCTAAATTAACTGGAAATGAGAATGATGTCGTATACTTACCAAGGATTTTCTACAACGGAGCTACACCCATACAAGTTCATGACTATATTTGCTTGGCCAACAACACCTTTGATCTGTTTTATCCAAAAATGGTCATTTGGTGATAAAGTGAAGCCAGTGCAAACCATTTTGTTGGGCTTAATAAAAGAGAAAAGTTTTGTTACGTACACGTTTCCTTTTTATTTAAGTGTGTAATAGTATTGCTTAATTTCTAGATTATAATCATATTTTTAATCATTTAAAACAAATCTACCTGGTCTGTTTTAGCACCCTGCATCCTAAGCTGTACCAGCTCTTCATCAGGAAAGTCAGAAATGTCCGTTCCATTAGGGAAGGGTACAACAAAAAACTTCTCAATTACATTTGCATAACTGAGACAAAATGAATTCAAAATCATTACAACCATTACTGGGAAGGAGAAGAATCGCGAGCGTTGACACCACATCATGTAGCGATTGGTACCAAGAAACTATTTGATTTAATATAAAGAAACTACGTCTTATATATACTGCTTGCAGCAGAATGTTATTTGTCTACAGCATTTATTTACATAGCATATTTGTTTATACTTCTCAAATGACAATGCAAGTTTCTCTCTCCGGGGTTGTCGACTCCTTATAAATAAACGGAAAAGGTTATGTTGTCCTTTTCCATGTTTTGATTTCCTCTCTTGTCCTTGAAAAGCGCATTAAACTATAGCGCTCTCCTTCATTTCTACAATATTTATTTGTCGGAATTTTTTTATGGCTCAAAAAATAATTAAACTTAGTCAGGATAAATTAATTTGTCTTATCCTTCTGATGGTAAAAATTTGAAATATATTTTTTTAAATATGCATAAGCCCCAGATAAATTAACTTAACACGCTGACTGCCTAGTATAGAAGTCTCGCATGTCTTGAACGGTTAATTTAATAATATAAAATTGTAATTTGATTATAAACAAACCAACAAACATATTTTAGTTCTTGCTAATTTTATTAAATTTATTATGTGTGATAAAAGATCTTACAGCTTATTATAATTTTAGAAATTGACATTATCATGCTATATCGTTTAGAAAAAGAGATTCAGAAGTATGAGCTTAGGATCGGTTATTTATTGGGACGAGTCTGTGTGAGCCATACCGATAAAAGTGGTTCGATAGCCAAGACTTTATTGGATCATCTTTCAAGCAATGGTTACTGCTTTTGTTTTGTTTTGTGCAGATTATAAATAAACTGCCAAACTGCAATTTGATCATTTTTAGTAGACATTTAAAGCATTTAGGCATTTTTAAAAAATTACAATCGATGATTATCGTTTATTAATAGCTTGGGAAATTATATTCAGATCTTATTCTTGTTTTAATTTGTATTAACATTTTGAAATATTTGTAATTCCTGAAATAAAGCCAACCATAATATTCAATAATGCAAAGAAAGAAAGAAATATACCTTTGACTTGATTGAAGTTCATTTAAATGAAAATTGACTAACACAATCTTATTTCATCGTTTTTAAAAGGTAGCAAGGGACTGTAAACTGCATGTCTCCTCATTTAAAGACTTTTCCCACTACTTTCTATTACTATTTTGGCATAATACGGTTGCAAAGGTTGTTGGCCAGAAGTTGTGCGTGGGCTATGGCATAGGCTTGAGGTGCGTGAATCGGTTCATTTCATTTTATCCAGCTGTTCGGATGCGCGATAAAAGAAGGGGAAATCCATCGAGCTTCTCGTCTTGTCAAGTATGCGTAATCATATCACATGTTCTCACGAACTGCATGTAAAAGTTGTTTGTTGAGTCCCATATTTCGATTGGCACGTTTTTCTCCCTATAAACACATGCAAACATTATGACTGATTAGTAATAAATTATTATTTTACATTTAATTTATGTATTAATTTATTTTCACAAAATTATTATTTTTTACTATCATACATGAGTATCGAGACCATCTGAGTGAGGGCTTGGCCTGCACGGTCCGGGTACGGGTAGAGCCTCTTAACCGTAAATCTTACCCGGTTGAGAGCCCTACTTGGCCACTCAACTGATCCTAGTTATAGTTCTCTTAAGTACACCTTAGCTAAATAAAGAAACCCATTTACTCCCTCCTCATATTCGCCTTTCTTTTTTTTAGAGGACAATACTCACCAACATGTAGGGGTGTACATTTGCATGTATGATAATGTATGCTGATCAAATAATTCCACCTTTTTAGCATATTAAAATATTTCTCATTTAGCTTAATTATTTCTTATAATTATACCATATACTTACAGTGAAGCTGTGAAGTGCTAACTCATATAGAATGATAAAGTAATGAGCTACTCTCACAGAAATATTCGGCGGACTATTTTGTTTAATTCCAAGAATCCTTTTCCCGAATCATTAGCAGGCGGTAACCGCCATTTTCTGTGGTCTTCAGTGATGACGCCGTCACTCCACCAGATCATTTGTGTTCCATAACGATCTCCAAGGTGGTTCAACAGTGACGCTAATCGAGCGATGTTTTCCTCAAAATCGGAGTACGCTCCTCCTTTTTTATGCAGAAAGGCAATGTGATGAGCTATATGTGATACGCTCCCTGATAATGGTTAAGCCCAATTTGTTAAAATTCTCACATTATTACAAAAGTATGAATACCCATTAGGAGATAATTTGGCGCCGCAAATTTTCCCTCCAGCCAATTCGTCAGGACCCGTGCGCAAAACTCAGCTGGCTTATGTTGAATCTGGTAGCTACGAGCTAGAACATGGTGGCAAAATGAAGGAATTGACGGCTTCTAGCTGTTGGTTAGTTAACGAATGCTAGTTTTCATCCACCAGACATTCACATAAGCTAGAACTTGGTAGAATTTAGCTTGGATCATGCAAGTATACAATTTTAAACTATTACAAGCAGGTATCTGGTAGTATGAAACCTGCTTAACTTATTGCCAGCCTATTCATGCTCAATTATACTAAAATATAAGCTAGCGGCTGATGATAAAATATAAATTCAGCCATTAATGAAAATTAAAAAAATTGATAGCGATGATCATGAATTAAATCGTATCGTATGATGAAAAGCAATTTATATTTTTATAATACAGGAAATTAATAACTGAAAATCGAAAAATTCAATTCATTTATACTATCATTTTATACTCTAAATGTGAAGTAACAACAATTAAAATAAAGTCTTAAAAAATCATTCTTATTGTAGGTTATCACGTTCTTTGATTATTTGTCGAATAATTGAACTACATACTAAAATTTTAAGTATTTTTAATCGAAAGTAAAAAAGAAAGATCTATTATGGGTTATAGTAGGCTAATGTAGTGGATACTCATTCCATCAATATTTTGTATTTCTTGAATATAATTCGCGAATTGAAGACATTATATTTTTAAATAGAACCTTATGACACTCGGCGCCGTCAGTATTTAGCTGCAATGTGATGGTGGAGTCGTCGATATCTCCACTTTCAATCAATTTTCCATAGCAAGATCCAGAATCAACTCTATAATTCGGATCATAATCCTTTCTACTCTTCAATCCATGGTGCTCCACAAAGTAAACTAACTGCTTTTCGATGGGTAGATTCATGACGAAGCATTCTTTTCCAGGCTCAAGATTTGGTCTTCTTTTGTGACCACAAGGCAGTTTAGTGTCGGATTCTCCTTTTTCAATTAGCACCAATGGGCTCGATCATTTTGGTTTATTGCACGGGTAACGCTTTGATACCTCCATTTTTAAATGGCTGTATTTGGAAAGTAGTCTGTGAACACTCTCAAGCTCCGGAATATGTATATTCCCTGCAGCTCGTTGAAATGTTCAATATTAAATAGGAGAATATTCAAATGATGACCTAAAGCAGTTTTCGTTAGCTTATCTCTGAGATAAAAACTAATCGAAAGCAATGGAAGGTAAACTGAACTGGGTGCCTTCAAATTGTCATCTTCATCCTTTAAATAATAGCTAAATTTAGCAATCAAGTAGCGCATTAAAAAAAGAATTCATAAAAACTCGTCACTCGAATGGTACATATTATTGGCAGAAAGACCAGCACCATCGATATTGGTAGCAAAAAT
The DNA here is from genome assembly GCA_030141595.1 of Chydorus sphaericus. NCBI lineage: Eukaryota > Metazoa > Arthropoda > Branchiopoda > Diplostraca > Chydoridae > Chydorus > Chydorus sphaericus. The sequence goes on along the minus strand of CM057934.1, from coordinate 2,316,546 downwards.
AGAAGAAAAAACGTGATGAGGTTCTTGGATCATCTCTCCCGATATAATAGAAGCTGGTTGCTCGGTCAATGTACCAATATTGTGCTCTTGTGGGGCCAGCTCCTCCGTTTCAACATTCTATTTTAATGGAAGAAGAGAATATCATATCATCAAGCATTATAATGAGGTCTAATTTAATAATAGTTAGAGTAATAATTTATAAACTTATTTGTTATTTATAAAATGTTATATCTTGCGGACCATATAAATCTCAGAATTTTTATCAGATAATACTGCAGCTGGAAAAGATGTCAACGAAGATGACAACTCTTTATTTTTATTTCTGAAAGCTTCCTCCAAAATCTCCTTTCGTACGTCTTCTTCTGCTTCCTTTATCGACTTTTTGCAATGGAATAGTGGGTTTCATTCTTGTGTCCTTCCTCCCCAGGTATTCGCCGCCGTGGTGGCATTTCGTAAACATTGCCGATCTTTTTTGTACGCAATGGCCCCATCTACCAATGAGAACAATCAATTACTAAACTATTTTCTTTATCAGTGAAGGAACTACAAATTAAAATACATATATATATATATATTTATAGCGGGGAAAGTTTCTTACTTTTACTTGATCTGAACATGACTTGCGTGAAAATAATAACAATAAACAATAATCGTATCGTTAAATGGGTATAATATCGAAGAGTATTTTTTTTCTTTCCACATGATGGTAGACCAAAAATTCATGATGAACACGTAATTATAAAAGTATTTCATTGGATAAATGCATTTAAAACGATTATTATTCACAATAAAATTTCATTTTATTCTAAATGAGTTTTAGAGGAAAAATATGCTAAATAAATTTTTTTTGAATGAAAAATTACGCGGAATAACTGTGTAAGCTGCGTGGAATCCTCCTTTCCCGCCAGTTCCCGCCAGTTCAGTGACGATTGACAGAAGTGGAGGAAGTTACTCGAATAAAAAGAAAAGTATTTTCGAAAAAAAAACTTTATTAGATAACTTTTTTTCAAACTTTCGAAGGAAACAGGTAATTGAGTAGCTCTTATTTATTTTTAATGCCCGGGAAATCTGTCTACTGGTTCTTAACATTCTTGTAATGTGATATTCTTAGACGAAATTAGATAAACCATGAAAATACTTGTTCTTTTCCTAGGAAAATGTCGAAGGATCTGGATCTATCTCGTATCTATGTCCTGTTTGATTTTGAAGATAAGATGCCTGGAGTAGGAACTGTGCGCTCAATTTTCAAGCCGAATGTACCGATGCAGAGTCCTGTTGATGCTATGACTCTTTTGATATCTTGGATCTCATCTCAGAAAATGCTGACTGTCATGTAAGTATAATGTTATACGCCATCATTTTCACATTGTATTCACAATATATCGCTCGTAGGTGGACCGGCACCAAGGATGATCTTTTCAACATTGATGTTGGCTTGTTGGGAAGCCAAAAGACTTCTTCGATGTTTCGACCTGGAAGGGCTATCAGTATTTCAGGTAGCTTATTTTACAGTATATTTAATGAAAAAAATTCGACATTGAATATTTATAATCAATTTTTATTTACAGACGATAAGGATGAACTAAAGGAGGAAGCCAAAAGAATCGTCAAGCAAAGGAGTAAATCTCAGCTGGCCCATCTTGCCGAAGGCAACTGCTTCCAGGTCCAAACCAAAGTTCGAGCGAAGAACCTAAAGGTGACGCCTCATCTGCCCTTCCTGAAACAGAAACTGACGGTTTGGAAACAGGCCACCCACCGAATAAGCGACCGCTCTCACTAGAAGAAGTATATAAAGATTGACTTTCCGAAATCCATCATATTATTATTTAGATTAATTGAATTTAAAGTATGCATAATTACTTAAATTCTGTCTTGATTTTATGGTCCATTTTCTGCTATTATTTTCATCAATTTTTACTAATTAATTTTGTAATTTAAATTAATATTTTCAATTAAAAATTATTTTTTCTAATTTCTAATTATTTTTTCTAATTTTAAATCATTTTTCTAATTTTAAATCCAATATTTTATTATAAGATTTTATAACTAGTTTTTTAAAATTTATTTTTCGAAATTATTGAATTACATTTACATTTTTTGGTTATTTATGTTTATTTACTTTCAATATTTTTATTTAAGGTTTCATTTTTTAGTTAGTATTTTAAATAGAATTTAAAAAAAAATTAATTTTCATAATTAAATTAATTTTATTTATTTATTAATAGAATTGCAGGAGAACATTAATACTCTGGGTTCGTTAATCGAGCAGTTTAAATCGTGCAGTCCAACCAATTCCTGCGTAACTCCGCCGCGGACTCCGGCGGTCAGGTCATCTCAGGAAATGGTGAGCCTAAATATTTTTTTTTAATATTTATTAAAAATACTATTCAAGTAAATTAATTATATAGGTCACCCTTCACGGCGATATTGTCATTGAGGACTCTGCCTTGGTGGCGCTATTGCTGCGGCTCGAAGCGGAGGGAATACCGACAGGAGCTTGAACAAATTCGTAGGCTTGATCATGGAAGCCTTTTGGACTTCTGCAGAACTGGCCAACATGTGTCGCACTGGAAGAGCTTGTCAAAGTATTCCAGGCAGCAAACAGAAGGAAAAGTTCCCCGATAATTACCTCACTGCTATTCAAAGTACTTTTTTTTATCCATTTCATTTAATTTTTAAAAATAAATTAATTAATTTTTTATCCTTTTAGAATACACGGTTACCAAATGTGCCAAACTTTTCCCGGGTGCTAAGGTGAATTGTGAAGATGTCAACGGTGCACAAACAGCAAAATTACTATTATTCTAATTTAAAACTCCCCTTGATGATTTTACGTCCTCTTGCTGTTAATTTTTTCTCTGTACAGTTTAAATAATTTTAAAAACTAAAATGTTTAAGATTTTGAGTGTATAAAAGATACTACTCACTTTTGTCTAGAGCTTTAATGCAGCCAGTTGAGATTACCACTTTAAATACGAGATGGTACAAGAACCACCTTTTGATGACTTTAAGATATTTCCATTTTTCATTATGATTTCCTCTCTTGAGGTTATTATTAATTTATATTACTCGTTCACATTAAATTTTATCACTCATTTCTACTGACAAGTTATCGCAGAGAACTAAGAGGCAAAGACATCATTCCACGTTTACAAGCGCTGTGTATTCGTATTTGCATAGACATGGCTACCGAACCCAGAACATGCTTTTCCCAAGATAGCCATGCACTTGTAGCCTTAGGAGGAGACTGCATCACTACGCTCGAATTCAGAGTCTGAGAGAGACTGAGTTCACGCAATAGTTTGAGTCATAAGCAGGATGCTAAGTTGTTCAAGGAACCCTAGGCACAATTGTTATGTATTAGGTATATAACCAATTTTAATGCTGCAGCTGAAGGAAGGCTAGGGGCGTCGGAGGATCCGGATTTCCTGGTCGTTAACAACTTAGAAACTTATTATTTACAATTTATATAGACAAAGAGATTAATTCTCATTTTATGCAGTTGTTAATGACATAGTATTTACTTATTAATATTTTATATAGGTATGCATTATTTCAATTATTCTTTTCTTCCCGGATTTCCCGGTCGTTGACAACTTAGCAACTTATTATTTACAATTTATATAGGTACAGTGATTAATTCTCATTTTATGCAGTCATTAATGACATGTATTTAATTATTAATATTTTATATAGGTATGCATTTTGTTCGATTATTCCTTTCTTCCGTCACTTTAGATAGAATATAGATAGCTGAATCAATAACCTTTCAATCGTTCAGTCAGAATAACCTTCACAGATGAACTTGTTATCTAAAATAAAAAATGTAAATAAAAGAGCCGAGATATCAAATAAGTAAGAAAACTTAAATCGTTAGCATTCTATTATGTAAAAGCCCGTTTTTCTTGTTCAGTCCGAGGACTAATCAAGTTCTGATGATTGGTATGCTATAAATATATATTTACTTTACCCGACAACCTCGTTAGGCGAATAAAATATGAATAAATAAACTCATGCTTCTCAGTCTCAAACTGAACATGATTTAAACTGTTCTATTTCTACGAAAAAATGTTAAAATTAAGTTAATGAAAATTATCCTACAACTAATTTTTTTGGTTTCGAATTTAAGTAAAATCTACATTTCTAAATTTATCGGGGTGGACTTGAAATAGAATTTTCAATTTATCAATACAAAAATTAAATGGGCCCTTAAAATTAAACTCCTTTCCCTCAGAGGAGAGCAGCGATGTAATAAGGGCAATCATCTCGATGGATGTTAATAATTTGTTTACCCTCGTGAAACACGACGCCTCACAATAACTAATTTTTTAAATATAATATTTATTTTTTATATTAATCATGTTTAATCAAGTGTGGTTTTTAAGTAGGAAGGAAGACTAAAAAAGAAATGAAGGAAAAGGGAGTGTTTATTTCTATAAATTTGCATTAAAAATTTCCTAATGAAAACGATCGCTGTAATGCTATTCACTCATTATGGTTGAATAGGTACCGATGATACAGGTTTTGACAACTTGTATCATAGAATCAAAAAATCAATTTGCAACCAACGAACTCTTTTTCTTCTTGATTGAAATCAATCATTTCCATATTTTATTAGAGAAATGGTGTATTGTTTTCTCAAGGTTTTAATTTTGAAAGAAAAACAGTTGAGAGGACGTAGAAATTTTCTGCCTGGCTGAAGCAGAAGTAATTTCTGTTTTGTTTTTCCATTTGCATTCGTTTACAAAAGTCCAATATTTCATCGCCACATTAAAAACCTCCTTTAACTTTGTGAAAAACGATGACTGGACCTTGAGGAGCCATTTATTCCTTGCAATCGCAATATATTGAAAAACCAAAAGAAAAGAAAACAAAATGAACTTTGGTCGATGAACCACAAGTATCCACTTGTTCCCCGAGCATATGCACCTCTATCCAGGTAGCATTTTTGTAATGGGCCATTTGTGGTCCAATATATCTTTGGAAGGCTCCGATTTTTGTGAAAAAATGCTGAACCATCCATGGGCCAGAAATGGGAGGTAACAATGGGAGAAATGTGAGTTTGTCCAACGGGTATTAATCGGTCTGTTAGTGGATGCCAATGATGACCAAAAAAAAATTATGACGGGGAAAAAACCGATTTCTTTTTTGGGCCATTTTATGCTGCAATTGTTATGATACAACTGAAATACAACAATGGCCCAAAGTTTAAAATGTGTTCAGTGTTCACATACAATCAATTATTTCAGTAATGGTACAGCATCCTTTTAAAATAATCATTTTGTAAAGGTTTATGCACTGGGCATTGCCTGGAACTACTTTTATCCATTCATTCACCAAGTGTGAGCCAGTTCTATTTACCATGATTGGGCCTTTAAATATTTTCATCATAAGACCAATGATTATTTGGTTAAATTTGGTACAGAAATTTTGAATTCTGAATACACCATTTATTTCTAAATCATCAAATCACATGCTGTTTTATACACACATACATTATTATTTTCGAATAAAAATAAACAAAATGCTACTGGTTGAGAGGTAAATAAACAGGTCGGGACGGGAGCAAATATTCTTTGGGCCAAATTCTTCTATTCTTACTGTTAAGGATCAAAACAGTTTCCCAATGTTTTGCCAAAGAACTGGCAAAGAGTGACTATTTCTCCATCTGCCTCGGGGCGATCCGCATTCGCGTCGTGGTCCCAATCCATCTAGAAAATAAGAAGGATTTAACTCTTTTGCTATTATTCAGAAAAATATAGCATAAACTTACGTTTAAATCTGTATCCGGACCACTTCAGTGACTCTCGCAATCAGGGGCCCATTATGCTAATATTAAAAAGGAATAAAATTAAGAAAAGATAAAAATGAACTGGTTTAAGGTTAATTACATTTGGGCTGACAAAGATGGATCTGTCGCAGGATACTGAAGGCGGTGCATCTTCTGTTAAATGGAGCACTTGGCGGAAGGCTCGCCCAAATAAGGGCCAATTTTCCTAACATAAAAGAGTTAGAATCGTAAAAAAAATGAAAAATCAATGCGTGATAGAGGTGACTTACTGTTGAACTATCACAGATGGATCCGACACAGGATACTGCAAGTACATCTCCTGTTAAAAGGAGCACTTGGAAGACTTGCCCAATTAAGTGCAAATTTTCCTAAAAAAGAAGAGTTTTAATAAAATAAAAATAAATATGATAAAGATGACTTACGTTTTGACCGTCGCGGGTTTGCCTCGTAATCGCAATGAATCTAGAAAATACGGATAGATTTAACTCTTTTGCTGTTATAGTAAAAAAATATCGGCGTAGACTTACACTGAAATCTGGATCTTCATAATGTGACTCGTACCCCAGATGCTTGGAACTAATTGAGGGTTTTTCATCACCCGGTTGTCCTGTGTATATAAGCAAAATCGGTTTAAAAAGTGATGACGAATATGATAAGAAGTTTCGTACATTCCCCTCCTCCGAGCTGAATCGGAGGCAGACTGAGGAAGCCGGACTGCTCGTCAAAAGGAGTTTTTTACGTACCACTTCAGTGACTCCCCCAATTAAGGGACCATTATGCTAATATTAAAAGAAAATTAGATTTTAAAATAAAATAAAAATTAGAATTTCTTAAGTAAATTACATTTTCACTGTCACAGATAGATTTGATCCAGGATGATGTAAGTGCATTTCTTGTTATAAGGGACGCTTGGTGGAAGCCTCGCCCAAATAAGGTCCAATTTTCCTGACACAAAAATAGTTAAAAAAAGAAAAAAAATAAATGGAAAGAGGTGCCTTACATTTGGGCTGTCCAAGATGGTTCTGATCCAGGGTGCTGCAGGTTTATCCACTTTTAATAGGAGCACTTGGCGGAAGGCTCGCCCAAATAAGGGCCAATTTTCCTAAAAAAAAAGTCTAAATTTAAAAAAAAAGATGAAAAAAATTAATGTGATAGGGGTGACTTACAGTTGGAATATCACAGATGGATCCGATACAGGATACAGCAGGTGCATCTCCTGTTAAAAGGAGTACTTGGAAGACTCGCCCAAATAAGTGTAAATGTTCCTAAAATAAAAAGAGTTGAAACAAAATTTTAAAAAATGACAGAGATGGCTTACATTTTGAATGTCGCAGATTAGTCGAAGCCGGGCAGCCGTAGCCAGTTCGCATGTAATGTGCCAGTCACTATCACAAATAATGAGTATGGGCGCTTCAGGGGGGAAATCTTCTTTAATAAGGTAGTTTTTAAACATGAAAAGCCCAGCTCTCGTATGGTTTTTGGTTCCACCGCTTGCCATATCAAAATGCCCTGCAAACAAAAATAAATTTAAAACTAAGAAGAAAAAAATATACACTAAGAAATATACGGACGCATGGTCGGGGAGAACTGTCAAACTGGATATCCGTTTTTGTGAAACGTCGTCTGCTTTAAGTTTGGAACAATGTTGCCATATATAAAAAAAGAAAACAAGCTTTTTCTGCTGCTGAACATGTTTATTATTGTTTCAACTCTTTATATACTACAAAGGTTCATAACATAAACATAATGCAAACAATAACTCTTAACAACTAATGAATCTTCCACTAATGAGGGCGTGAGTGACGTCTTCCATACCGATTGGGAGATGCGGAAGAGGATTGATCGGAAGAGCTAGGACTAGGCGATCTAATTCGTTTCCGAGACCTACGCTTATCACAGTCTCGAGACCGTTCTTTAGTTTTCGACTTTTCTTTTGTAATGGATCGCCTCTCCCGTTCCCGTCTCTTAGTTTTGCCGCGTTCCTGATCCCTGGATTTTTCACGTTCTCGATTCCGATCCCTGCCCTTTTCACGTTCACGTTCCCCGCCCTTTTCCCGCTCGCGTTCCCTGCCCTTTTCCCGCTCACGTTCCCGACCCTTTTGACGCTCATTATCCCTTGGCCGTTCCGTTTCCTTTTGACGCTCGGAATTCTTCTGGGTCCCACGTAGAGGTCGTTTACCATCACGATCGATCCAACCAGACAACGCCGTTCCGATGCTCTTGTTAAGGATAAAGTCGGAGTGCTCCTTATGTGTGCGATCAAATCGCAATCCTACAGCATCTGCATTGAAAAAAAAAGATTGATGCTCCATCAAACATAAAGATCGTGCACTATCACAATAGATTACCTAGAATACAGTTGTAACTTGAAGTGATCAAACTGTTTCTTGCCATGATTGACCTTGGTCACTCTAGTTCTCACGAAATCCGAGCAGAGATCCGTTGACATGCAGTAAATGACGATGTTTTTTGCTGACTTTCCGGCAGAATCCAAGCATTTCCGGGTCAAGAAACGAGCCTTAAAAAAATACAAATATTTAACAATATAGAAAGGGAAATTTAGAGAAAAATATGTTGATGAAATTAATTTAAAACCTAATTATTTAGAAAATATTGCTATAAGAGTTCTTAAAGGAAACTATTCAAACTTAAATGAATAGAAGATTTGGAAAATAAATTGCTCCTTATTGTCATTTTAACAAAAAGAGATTTGAAGCAAAATTACCATGCTCTCGTAAAACGTTTCATTCTTGAGGCGATCTTCCATTTCTTCAAATGATTTGAAGTCCTTAATCGGAAACCAGGGGGCATCGATTTTCACTCCAACTTTTTTCTGCCTGTCGGCCTCTAGCATATCGCGGATTTCGGCAATATCCTCTTTCATCGTCTTTAGAGACGATTCCATTCCACTTATTTTCACAGCAACGTCATAGTTGGCTGCTAGTAGTCCTACCCGACGATCCACTATAGCAGGCACGTTGGCGTCTGGGATCTATACAAAATTAAATATATCAAAATTTCAGCATTAGCATAAAATAACATAAAATAATATACATATAATCAAATAAATAAATTTACCCTTCCATCATCTGTGTTCTGCCAAGAAGGTAGGGGACCTTCATCATGGGAAGAGGAAGGAATCGCACCGTCTTCGGGGTGAGATCGACGCGAAAGAGACTTGGATGGCAAGAGAGCATCGCAAATATCTTTCGGCTTCGATACCGAAGGACGATTGTGGTCTTTCTGGGACCTGGACCTGTATATGTATATATTTACGCTTTATACAAAGTAAAATAAATAAATAATAATATTAAATACTCCGCGTTCTGATCAAAATTGGCGCCCTTTGACGACCGATTGTGACTGCCTCCAGCTGTCTCCGGCGATTGACGAGAAAGAGTTAGTGCTCTTTGAGAAGAAGCGTCACGGGTGCGCTCGTCAGAACTGCTGTAAATACATATATAAAAAGAGAAACCTGGCTATCCAGTCAATATCGAGTACCTGGTTCTATGATCGTAATTGGCTCTCTTTGACGACCGACGGTGTCCGCTAGGAGACTCAGATCTTGGGTCTTCTTCATGTTGAAATCGACGCGAAGGAGACCGGCGGTGGTCTCTACGTGAATCAGATCTTGGGTCATCTTCCAGGTGAGATCGACGTGAAAGAGAGTCTTTTCTAGATGATTTTCTTAGTTTAAGGGGGGGGGGGGGACGGAACTGTATTAAGAGGTTTGCATTTCTTTTTCAATGATAAAAAACGAAAGAGGGAAAAATAAAACAAGGTGGAAAAATCCAAAATGTAAACAGTAATTTTAAGATAGAAAACTACTAGTGGTTTAGTGGGTGAATTAAGGGGTCTACCGCCACTGTGTAAACAATCTTACATTGCGCACAAATTTAGATTTCCGCCGTCAAAGAAACCATCAGCATCACAAGGATTGAGCCCTTTTTTGAGAATCCAAAATCTAGATATGGTGCATGGGTTCGTACTGGATTACATGCATCTTGTCCTTCTTGGCGTGATGAAAAGGTTTTTAAAAATGTGGTTTAAGAAAAGTGAACGCTCTCGGCTCTTATATTGGAGACGTTGGAAGAGGTAGAGTGAATCGAAGGTTAAAGGCAATCCGTAAATTGCTCCCGTGTGAGTTTGAGAGAAAGTCACATACTCTTGATCACATTTCGTTTTGGAAGGCACAAGAATTCAGGACATTTTTATTGTACACGGGTAATAATATTGTTTACTGATCGTTTTTAAATCGCTTATCAACATTAATAATTGTCAATATTTAACAGGACCTTTTCTGCTAAAAGGAGTACTTGAGCCTGCCAAATACACTCACTTCCTTCGTCTATATGTATTCTAGCGTCACCTGGCTATTTGTTGCATAATGATTATGCGAATGATCTTCTTCGCGAATTTGTGAATGATTTTAGGGTGATTATGCTTAGTTTTACCTATTATTATTATTATTATTATTATCTCTTAATCGTGGGTTATTATTTCTTAATTATTAATAGAAAATTTATGGGCCACGTCATTTGGTATTCAATGTTCACCACCTCATTCACTTGGCGCAAGATTGCCGCATTCATGGCCCGCTAGCTCAGTTGCTTCGTCGTTACTCGGAGTTATACAACCTTCGAGACGATGGTATTTTACGTCCACGAAGTTCAAAGAAAAATGCTCCATTATTGGAGGTAAGGTCTAATCGACATGCCTTCTCTCCCGTATGCAAAATAATCAAATTAATTGATCTTCATGTTTTCAGAGGATTAAATCATCCACTGTAGCAGACGGATACTGTATGCTGTCAGACGGTAGCGTAGTAAAAGTCACCAAAATTACCGAAGGGCACATTTATGCCAGAAAATTTCGGAATCTCGGCAACTTTTACGACTTCCCTATCGAATCTGGCGAACAGTTGCAAATTTATAAGGCCTCTGAATTAGCAAATCATTCGTCGCGATGGCTTCGTCTTAATGTCCAGATTGTTAACAAGTTCATGTATTTCTCATGCAGTGGCATTAACATGCTAATTCCATTAATCCATGAGAGCTATTAATAATGAAGAAATACAATAACCTTTGTTGCTAAAATCAAACTTTCCAAAATTTCTAATAAAAATCAAATCGGTTCACTACTTCTATTTTTTATTTGGCCCCAAAGTTGAGATTGCGGTTTTTTGCTGTTTTTTCGACCTCTCCGGGAAGGTAAACACAGGCAGGTATAGCAGTTCGAGGCTAAAGATGTCGAAAAAACCCGCAATCTCAACTTTGGGGCCACATAAAAAATAGAAGTAGTGAACCGATTTGATTTTTATTAGCAAAATCTGAAAGCGCATTTTATTATTGTCCTCTGAACTGAACTTTAGCCCATAAAAAGGAGTATTTCACCTTTTTTTTAGACTTTACTGAGACCTATTTTTCCGTTAGCTAACACGCGGCGAAAACAACAGGGTTTAATAAATACGCCACGTCCTACCATTTCATGGCTCTTGATAGTACCTCAATCATATTTGGGTCACTTAAAGATTAGCTTATTATCTTTCAGGAAAAAATAGGAAAAAAATTCTAGCTCAACTCCTTCTATCTTTTTTACCTCTTCTTCTGAGAGGCCCTTAACACGGCGGCTTATGGGAGTAAAAAAAAAGGCTTAATATTTCTGCTGCCTACTGTATTTATTAGATAAACAGTTGTCATCATTTTTACAATTGTAAATCCAGTAAGGTAAACCATGTCTTGGGAATATGTTTGTCCACCAACTTGCACAGATTGTGCGCAATGAAGCGATTCATCATAGTTTGTTGAGCCAGGGCAATAGCTGGATCATCCCCAAAAACCTCAATCTTTATGGCTTCTGTTTTAATTAAAAAATTTCATTTAGAAGATTAAATTTCTGATGGACTGAACCACTAAAAAACTTGGGAGTAAAAAATGGGAAACTTCAGAACCTCTAGGATCATTACCATAACAGCATTGATAAAAGTGTGTGAGAGCAAAATTGTGTTTCCCAGGATAAGGGGCCACTGCTTTGAATGATGGTGCTAGCAGATGTGAAAAACATTCTTTCATCAGAATGTCAACAGCTCGCTTAAGCTCACCCTCATGTCTGTCACGGAACATCCTAACGAGTGACGTGTCTAAGAAGAAAATAATAAAGAACTAAGTAAGTAAGCTTAAAAAGTTTTACAGTAAAACACAGTAAACTCAGTAAAATACCAGTTAAACTCATTTATTTGGTTTAACTACTTACAACATCATTTCTGAAATCTTCTGATTCAGAAAGTTGGTGATCGATGTAAAAGAAGTGATCTAAGCGTTCAAATGGAAAGACCAACGGGCACATTTTGTTTAAGAGGTACAAACTGAGCAACTTAACTCGCAAGAGATTACATAAGCAGACAACGCTCGAGCCTTTTACTGATTGTATTGCTCTCTAACGGTGAGCATCAGAAACACAAGCCCCTAGAAGCTCGGCGCAGACGAAAAATTCGAACACTGCCAACTGTATATTTATTGAAAAAAAAAATTATGACCGGGTGAAAAATCTGAAAAATTACTGAGCCAACTGTTGGCTAGAACTCGTTTATATTTTTTCATCGTCACGGATCATTGCAAAAATACATCTCTCCCCCAATGGTTGGGGGATAAATGGCGCATCGTCGCGAGCTTTTTTTTCTTCCCTTCTTCCCCCAATGTTCCGCCGATTAATGGCCGTTTGTCGTTGCTACCTGGGTACCAAATCTTAAGTTTGATTGTTAAATAATAATAATAAGTTGTCTTTCAATTAACTCTTCTTCACCAACTGATGTTTAACTGTAATCCAAGCAAATTCCAATATTGATGGCTTTTCTGCTTTGTAAATGGTTCCGTATTTTAAATCTTACATTTATGCTTCAATTGAAGCCTGTTCAAATTTGCCTTTAGCCCTACAGAGAACTATTTTTTTCGCAAAGGTAGCCCATGCTTTTACTGTAGGTCTAAGTACTGTACATCAATCCATTTTTGTAGACGGTTCTTGGAAACAATTTAAAGAAACAAAAATAATAAATGTTTTACTTAAATTTGTTGATGTGTCATCCCTGCGAATAAAAAAAAATGTGGAGAACAGACGCGTTTCTGTTTGGCTGGAGTGGAAATTATTATAATTTTTTTAAAGAATCTTTTGTGTTCGTATTTTTATTATTCTCTTTGCATTTTTTTAAAGTTCACTGATCTTTTCAAAAATATATTAAAAACAATAATAAGTAAGCTTTTTTGCTAAATGTCTTTATTTTTCATCATTTTGATTTTGAAACAGAAACAGATTGAAACTCGAAAGATGCGTCGATGTTTGACTGGAACAGAATTAATTTGTTTTGACTTTTGTATTCATATTTTTTTTTATGCTACTAAAGTTCTTTGTATTATTTTTTTCCTGTCCAAGAAGTGTGGTCACATTCTTTTTTTAAATCTCATGTGTTTATCTGAAATTATCTACTGCGTCTATATTCACCATTTTTTAACGAATTAGCTCTACAACTTGGCATAAATTTACTACTTTGAGTTTCAATTACAGAAGATTGAGATTTGGACAATAAAATGTAACGGACTAAGGCATATACAGCTGACAATAATGTATTACTTTGTTATAATATTTAGAGAAACAAAAGAAGAATTAAAATAAAATAAAAATGTACTCAAAACGGCCAATCTTATTCTCTTTATATACGGGAAGTGATGGTTCACTCTAATTAAATGGTTATTGTAGTTTAATAGCATTGGTGTCGAAAATGTTCTCCTCACAAGCGTGTTTATCTTGTGATTAGGGGTATAGATTTTTGAAGGTCTCTAGATTCTAAAATTATTTTAAAACGGAAAGAAAATAGTAAAAGAACGGTTATAATTATATTATACGGAAAGAAAAGTTATAATAAATATTATACCAGATTAACGGAACGGGTAGAATCGATTGTAACAATTCCTGTTTGGTTGCCGTAGAGAGCGTGCAAGTTTAGAATGGCATTATTCGGCAGAAGTGTAGTGGAATTTGAAGGAAATAATGCCGATTGACTTGACGTACAATTACCCCTCATGAAAGACCGTGTTGACCTCAGTGGGGATGAATTCGCCGTGATCCACAGAATGTTCATCATGCACGCTTCTGAATACGTTTGATTAGACCCGTCTAAAAAACATCAATAATTACACTATCGTTATCATTAATTTTACAGAATGTATGTGGGGTTTAAATAACCAGTTCTATTGAATACACAGCGAAGCATGATAGTATCTCCAGCATTCAACGAATAGGATTTTGCGGTGACGTAGTACGCTGTCGGGAATTGTGGATTTGCACGCCCAAGTTCAGTGATATTCCCAGTCTGTAGAAACGCCAAGTATTAAATAACAGAGCATTATATACCGTATTGCTTGTATTCATTTGCTTACCGTGTTACTTCTAATGTACACGATGACTAGTCGTCCATATTTCCCCGCACTAGGGCGATAAGCTAGAGTCTTTAAAGGATTGGGTTGCGTCGATGGAATGGTAATACACGCATCCAGAGTAAAAGCTTTAGATATACATATATTATGAATGTGATAGTAGTTTAAAATGATAATATATTCATATTCTTACAGCTTCTGTTGGGAGGAATCGCGCCAATAACCATAGGAGTGTACATCGCAGTGTAATTCAAAGGCCTTTATACACAATTAATTAATAAAATTTCGCTTTGTGAATTTCGAAATTTAATTTATTTACTTAGTACGAGTGATTTGTATATCAAATCCGTTACTGAAATCTCGGCTGGATGACTTCGTCCCATATGTAATTTCTATTAACAATAGTTTAACTTCAGAATTTCCACCTACGGTGAATCCCATGGTGTTTAGTGTTGAATTGAATCGGATAGCAGGAGTGTAGCGAACCCAGCTGCCTATAAGGGTCATATTGGCTAAAGGGCACGAACTAAGAAATACATTTTAGTATTATGGTTAACTATAAAGAGTTTCCAACTATACAATATGGAACAATTAGTGGGGCGCTTACCAAGGATTAATTGGTACATAGTTACATCCATACAAATTCATAGCGATGTTCGTGGGGTTAACTACGATTCCTTTGATTTGCTTGATCCAAAATTGGTCACCGGCCGCTAAAGTAAATCCGGAGCAAACCCTTTGGCCGCCCTATAAAAATAAAATCAGAAATGCTGTATTCAGATTAAAAATCAATTCATGGGAATGTATATACCGTCGTCGCATTTCCGCCCAACATCCTAAGTTGAACGGACCGCTCATTGGGATACGATGGATTGGCTGTTCCATTGGGGAACTTTGTCACGAGGATCTGGGCATTTCCACTCACATAGTGGAGAAAAAATAATGCATTCAGAATCAACGAAAAAATTACGTGGTTCGAGAAAAGCAATCGCGAGCGTTTACTCTCCATGTTGTATCAATTGGTAAGTTACCAACACACTGACGATATGAAACGGAACATTGCTGTCTTGTATAGCAAAATTAATGATTTATGTAACAAACGACTGACTGTAGGCCACTTGTATTTGTGACTCACCAGAATGCCATATTTTAATGTGAGCAATTTAAGTGCTTGAACTGCGTATTTGTGCATTTTTTCACGCAGCAGCAATTCTAGTTTAAGAGACTTTCAACCTTAAAGATTCTTTCGTTTTATAATGTTGTCTTACTTTTAACCAAGTAAAAACCGCTTTTGTTCGCCAACAGCTGCGAGTTGTCTAAAGCAAGAAGTTCCAGTTCCATCCCGCTTCAGTTTCTTGAACGTGAATGAAACGGAAATTTTCCGTTGCGCTATCCCGGGGAACTGAAAGGAACTCTAACTTTAAGTGCTAATTCTTTCTAAATATTTATTTAAGCTTTGACTTTACTTTAATAACACGAGAATCCCAAATTCTTATTGGTTTATTGTTTCCCTAGCAGTACAAGCTTAGCAGTGCACACTTTCTTAAAACCATAAGTCTGCGATGTGGTCAAAAGTACAGAGTGCTTTATAATAAGGCTTTGTATTTTATGATGCAGTTTCAAGGAAAGCGTCTAGATTTAAACAAGATAGGCCTATGTTGTTTACTAGTATGAAGGATAAAATTTCTTGAATATGGTTTGTTTCTTGAATTGGTTAACTATACTCCTTTTTTTCTTCATACCATCACAAACCTGTTATGTTTTTCTTGTTGTATTAGGCCTGCTTTTATTTGTTTTTTTTGTATGTCTTTTTAAAACTATAACGTAGAAATAGATTTCTAGAAAAAAAAAGAAAGAATATTTGTTCTTTTTGCTAGATATGCTGTTTATTTTTCATGGTTTTGGTGTTGAAACCGAAACGGGGAAGGAACAGATGCGCGTTTCCGTTTGGCTGGAGTGGAAGTATTTAATTATTACCCGCAAAGGCTTTCACTTATACACATCTTCCCAAAAGGCATAAATTTTCTACTCTAAGTGAGTAAGCCTAAACTACAGAAGACGGAAAGTTGTTTCTAGTAAATAAAATGTATTGAAAGATAAAAAGGTATTATATGGACTGCTGTTTACTAATTGAGTTAAACGTGAACTTATAGGTTGTTTATTTTGAACTTAAATTGGCAGTTTCATTCTAATTAAATTGCCTTTTTATTTCAAATTAAATCCTCTTAGCTCAAATATATTACTTTATTACTTCAGAAAAAGTCATATTTCTAACATTTTAATAAGAGAAATGTCAAGCTGTTTATCTGGAACTATCTACTGTGCCTATGCACCATTTTGCAACGAATGTTAAATGGCATAAATGTTATACTCTAAGCCTCAACTTCAGAAGACTGTGCGCAAGTATTATTTTATTACTGCTTATAGTACTGCTTATAGTAATGTATTATTTTGTCATAAAATAGATAGCAACTTTAATTTTGTTTATTTTAAGAAAATTTACTGAATGTTGAAATGGGGTTCTATGGATTTTAGTATATTAATTAGATTATCGTTAATGGTAACGTCGTAAATGGGCTGTTTAAAAAGAGCTAAACTATTTTTTTATCTACTAATAATACCCTATCAAATTTCCCTTTCTTCAAATGACAGGATCATTCTGTTTAAATCGTGGTATTTTAAAAGGAGTGGTCTCAAATATTTTGCGAAAAAATCGTCATTTGGGGTAGAGATCTTTAAAAGTCTCTAAATTCTGTTAATATCTTTTTTAAGATAAGAAAATAGTAAGAATAATTGATGTATGAAAACAATGTATTAAACAATTTAAAAATACTGTACCACACTAACCGAATGCGTGGAATCGATTGTAACAATTCCGGTTTGGTTGCCGTAGAGGGCATGCAATTTGAGAATGTCATTATCCGGCAGAAGTGTAGTCGAAGTTGATGAGAATAATGCCGACTGACTTGGCGCACAATTTCCCTTGAGGAAAAAGCTTGTTCGCTTTCCGAAAGAGCTGCTAATGCATTTTTGCGGGTTTTTTTCAAGGATAGGTCCAAAATCAACAACATTCTTTTTCAAATTTTTATTGGCATTTATTGAAGAGGATACATCGTTACGTTGCTTAACCCGATGGTGGTGCTGTGGTGATGGTGCTGTAGTGGACCGTCCTGTCAGAACTTGGAAACTGTCTTCTCTCTGATCGCCTGCTTGCTCTCCTTTAAGTTATATCGTGATTTACTCTCTGTGCTCTACTTTGAATATACGTAGATATCACTCACTTCAACCTTATATATATTATAAGACTAAGACGTAACTTCATTAGTATTAGAAACGTAAAACTTATATTAAGTACTGTACAACTCTAGTCCGAGACCTTGATCCGGCATTCTGCATTGCTATGTATTATTCATAGTTGAAAAAATAAGAAGCATATTCTAAAAAGATGTAGGTATGTTCACGAACGAAAAAGTATTCATTCGAAATCAAATTATATTTAAAAATTTTGCCGTCCCTTTAGCAGCGTCATAATTTCTTTAAATTTATTACAAAATTGTTAAAACTAGGTCAAGCAATTTTTTTTGTTCCTAATTACTTGTTATAGGTAATATAGGTTTACCTACCCCTCGTCATGCCACTTATAGTTTGAGTTATCGATTTTGAAATACAATGCAGCTGCCTCAGAATTAGTTCGTAACTAGATAGCCCAAAATCTATTACAATATGTTTTAACTTATTTTCATTGATACCGGTAGGCACTGTTAATGTTAACTCCATTTTTACCTTTTAATTTAATATTTTCCTTTTGTTAAGAAACATTTAAAAAATCCTAATTATACACTATCTTTCAAACTTAAATCATCAATAGAACTTAAATGATAACCATAATAGAATGTTTAGTTGCATTATTTAGTTAAATCATAGGCTACACAATAAAGTCTCGTCGCATTTATTATATGTAGGCCTATAAAACACAAAGGTTAAATAAATTGATTTACTTTTAAGTTTATTGAGTAAACTCAATCATATTCAATTTAGAAAAAAGGTAAAGAAAGCCTATGCGGTCAATTATTATAGATTTGAGAAGATCTGATTTTGAAGTAATCAAAATTGTAACGGCAATTATTACAACAATTATATTGCTTTCACTCTTAAGTATAAGGACATTGTGATTCATCCATTTTATTTTTCAGGTAATCAGGGGTATAGGGCTGCATAAGTCTCCAAATCCTGTTGATAAATAACATTTTTTTAAAATGCCAAAATAGTATTTGCTTCTCATTATTTGTAAGCTTTGAAATAACGATAAACATTGAGTATCTTAGGGAGGGAGAATAACAAGCCTATAATATATATACTGTACCAGATTGACCAGATGAGTGGAATCGATAGTAACAATTCCTGTTTGGCCACCGGAAACAGCGTGAGTCTCTAGAACGGTGTTAGCTGGTAAAAGTGTCATTGAAGATTCCGGAAATAAGGCTTTTTGTTCTGCCGTACAAGTCCCTCTGAGGAAAGAGTTTGTGGTGACCGCTGGCACAAAATACGGTGTTATCCACATAATATTGTAAATGCACGCTTGACTGCCTCCCGTTGAACCCACGAACCCACCTAGAAAAAGAATGACCGGTAATTATACTACACAAAGTAAATTTATTTTTACTACTTACTGACTGAATTAAATACACAGCGAACCATTATGGTATCTCCAGCGTTTAATTGAGTGGATTTAGGGGCAACGTAGAACGCTTGCGGAAAAGTTGGGTTCCCTCGACCAAGTTCGGTTATTGCTCCAGTCTACGGTACAAAAACAATAATTTACATTTATTGATTGAATTTAATCGATGATTTACCGAACTACTTCGAACGTATCCACTGGCCAGTACTCCATAGTTTACCGCATTAGTTCGGTAAGCAATGGTCCTTATAGGATTCGGGTGTGTTGATGGAACGGTAAGGCAGGCCTCCAAAGTGTAAGCTTATAAAAAGAAGTTGGAAAAAATTATATTTTAGGCGTTAATGTATTGTACGTATACTTACAAGTTTGACCAGAAGGAATCGAGTTTCCCGTACCTTGTGCAAACGGCACTAGAACTGAATATATAGAAGCGACATAGTAAGGTCTGTAAATATACAGCAATGAAAATCAAATTTGTTTTCGACATATATACAGATATTTAAAACATACTTTACACGTGTGATTTGTAAATCAAACCCGTTGCTAAAATCGGGATTCTGTTGCGTCGCTCCGTATCTGGTTTCTAGGAACAGTGATTTGATTTGAGAATCTACACCTACGCTGAATCCAGTGGGGAAAAAATTTGAGCCAAATCGAAAAGGCGGAGTGTAGCGATTCCAGCTGAAGAGAAGGCTTCTATTGGGCAACGGACACGAACTAGTACACAAAATGTATACATATAAAAAAATTAAACTCCAAAAAATATGTATTATGATTTTTTTTTGTAAAAGCAATAACGATAATATTTTTTTTTTGGCTACCGTTGAATATTTTGAAAATTCTAATTAAGGAAAAAAACTGTTAAAAATAATGTGATATTACACTAACCAAGGATTGCCGACAGTAGTGTTACACCCATACAAGTTCATGGCAATATTTGATTGAATAACAACTCCTTTGATCTGTTTAATCCAAAACTGATCGCCGGCTGCTAAATTGAAGCCAGTGCAGACCAAATCATTCGCCTGAATAAATAACAAATATGAATGAGATTCCTTAAATATTTACTTTAAAAATATAAGTTCGATTACATCTCCAAAATTCATAGGTTCAATTGATTGTAGTTGTAAGACATTTGAAGCAAATTTACCTTTTCTGGAATCCCGCCGAACATTCTAAGCTGCACAAGCTTCTCGTTCGGGTACCCAGAGACTGTAGTTTCAGTGGGGAAAGATGTCATGAGATTCTGGGCATTTCTGGCCGTGATCTCCTCATCTCCGTTTACGTATTGGAGAAAATACAATGCATTCAGAAGTATTGAGAAAATTACTGCGTAAGAGGAATGTTGCGATCGTTGGTTCCGCATTTTTTTCTCGGTGACTTCAGCCACGCTATGACTTAGGAATTATAATGGTATACTCTTTTTTATATACTGCATGTATTTGATGTAAGAGACTGGCGTTTGTTTGAAGTTCATATATTTGTTTATCATATTTGATCATGTGAAAAAGCAAACAACGCGACAAAAAACGGCGTCATTTTGCTAAACTCTGTTGCTATGTACAATGCGGAATGAAAATGACTTGGAGAACGTACATATGGAGAAGTGTTTACTCTGAGATTGTCAATAACCTCTTGGCTTTAATAGATAAAGTCAATATCATAGTTCTGTACAAGATCATTTCTTGATTTCGTCATTTTGTCTGGATTTCCTTCAATAAACCGAAACGTAATTCATTTAAAAAAATATTTATTCTACGTATTATACTCTTAAAATTATGGCTGTCTGTATGATTTATTGAGATTAGTTATCGACGTGTTTATTTGTTTTCAATAGACCTAGATTATTCACAATACGAATAACGAAAAAATACAATGTTTGTGGGAATGACTTTTTATACAGTATGTGTTTAATTTTTTCGATTCTTTCATTGTTCCTGCTCGTTGTCTGTTTTTTTTTTGTTCTTGACCTTCTACTTTCTATATGTTACTTTTTTACTCGTGAATTCATTATATATTTTAAGAGAAATATAGTATTCTATGACTTGACAACAATATTTCATATAAAATTCGGGAGTGGGTAATTTGCGGGCAACGGGCAGCGGGCGGGTAATTAGCGGACTGTTTTAGCGGGCATTACTTTTTTGCTGGTGGGTAATTAGAGGGCATGCAAAAAGCGGGCTGGATAATTAGCGGACTTTTTTAGCGGGCATCTTTATATTTGCTGTCAATCGCACATGTATTGCGGGCATACATAAACAATTTTAGCGGGCAACTTTTTTTTAATCGCAGGTATTAAAAACGTATGTAGCTTATCACCTTTTTAAAAATTTTATGAAATCGAACAGGTATTGCCAACATTATTATTACCTGTTCATCGATCATGTATTGCGGACATTAAGTTACAAGGGACCCCTTTTTCAAAATTTGTTTTCCACCCAAATATATTGCGGGCATTTTTAAAAACCAAATTTTGTAATTTGCTGTCAATCGCACTTAAATTGCTGGCATTAAAAAAAGGTTTTAGCGGTCAATTTTTTAAATTGCCT
Source organism: Chydorus sphaericus (assembly GCA_030141595.1). Classification (NCBI taxonomy): domain Eukaryota; kingdom Metazoa; phylum Arthropoda; class Branchiopoda; order Diplostraca; family Chydoridae; genus Chydorus; species Chydorus sphaericus. The sequence continues at coordinate 2,295,102 of CM057934.1, read as the reverse complement.
GCATCACACATAAATTGTGCGTAAAAAAATATTTTAGCAGGTAACATTTTTTTCTATTGCTGTCCATCGCATAATTTTTAGCAGGCGTTTTCCTACACATTTAACCGCTGCTTTAATATTGCGGGCATAAAAATAATTAAACGGACAGCGTTTTTTGCTATCCCTCGAACATACTTTAAAAAGTTTTAGCGGATATCTTTCCATCGCACATATATTACCGGTATTAAAAAGGATTAGCGGGAAACGTTTTTTTATTTACTCCATCGCACATCTATTGTGGGCATGAAACAAAAAAAATTGCTGACAAATAAAATAAAATTGCTCAAATCTTGTTGGCGGTAAAAATTTTCAGACAGTATATTTAATTATTAAAAATATATATTTTGCAGTCAAATTTTTGCGGGCCATGCATGCCCATAATTTACCCTGCAAAATATGTGAGCAATAAAAAAAATGTACAGAAAGATCACGCCACGCAAAAATACGCCATTTTTAACTTAACCAAAAAGAATCCCCTCCTCCTTCCCTCCTCAAGGAATATGCCTGCTTCCAATGAGCTAAAAAGGTATTTGCCGCAAATATAAGAGCTATAATTGAATTGCCCGCAACAATATCAACAGAATGCGAAACGGAAAAAATCCTCCCAATTATGTGCGTTTCGTAAATATTCCGCAAAAATATACCAGAATAACATAATGGTTAAATTTGCCCGCTTATGTTTTTCAAATGCCCGTATATGTGGATGGAAAATAAGTTTTAACAAAAGTTGCCGCTTTTTTTATGTCCGCAATAATGTGTGTCAGCAAAATATAAATATAAAGTTGCTCGCTATTTTTTTAATGCACGCAATATATGTGAAGGGAAGCAAATTAAAAATTAAAAATGGAAAGATGTCCTCTAAAACTTTTTAAATGCTTGCAATAAATTTTCGGAGGATATAGCAAAAAAAAACGTTATCCGCTTAATTTTGGGAATTTTTGATTAATTTTGGGAAAATACTGCCCGCTTAAAAAAACTTTTTTATGCCCCAAATATATGTGCAATATACAGCAAATTAGAAAAAACTACCCGCTTAAAACTTTTTAATATGCCCGCAATATAAGTGCGATTGACAGCAAATCTTAAAAAAATGTTTTTTTTCTTATGCCACGATATACTTGGGTGGAATTTTTTTTTTAAGAGGTGCCCGTTAAAACCTTTTTTAAACAATGTCAGCAATACATGTTCGATGGACACCAAATAACAATAATGTTGATTGTTGGCAATACCTGTTCGATTTAATAACATTTTTAAAAGCTGATCCGCTAAAGCTAAATACGTTTTTAATCCACACAATAAAAAAAATCGTCCGCTAATTGTTTTTATTTGTGCTCTCAATACATGCCATTGACAGCAAATATAAGGATGCCCGCTAAAATCTTTTTTAATGTCCGCAATACAGTTGCGATATTAATAAAAAGTTGCCCTCTAAATTTTTTTTTAATTGATTTTTTAAATATATATGTGTATCAAAATATATATAAAAAGTTGCCCTCTAAAATTATTAAATTTTTTAATGGTTTTTTTCATGAAATGTAAATTACCTGCAACAAAAAGTTCATATAAATTTGGTGGATTCTCGAGTCTCGTCCCGTACGAAAGCTTTAGCTACGCTTACTAGCCTTTATTTTTTCGCGACTGTTAATCAGCATCTTTAGCCCTTAATTTCATAGCCGTCAAAAATAAGGCTAGAACATAGCTAGAATCCGGCCCCCTTTTTCATATCTATTCTGCGATAGCCAAGTTTAGCTGCGAACTGGCTTTCATTTTCAGAGCTGGAGACGCTATCCCCATTGCCTTTAAAAAGAGAGCTAATTCAAAGCTAAAACCTTGCCATCTTTATCGCATCTACATGACGATGGCTGAGTTTAGCAACGAAATAGCTATCATTTTCATACCTAGGATCCTGAAACGCTCTGCCTTTAAAAAGAAGGCTAATTAATAGCTAGAGGTCGGTTATTTTTTCCGGTTGGATTCTTTAACAGTAATAAACGACTACTTTTATGCTACGAAATAGATTCGTTTTTCACATTTAATAATATATAGCTAAAATTTTGCCATTATATCCGCTTATACAATTATGCATGTGAATTTAAACTATTAGACGGCTTTGATAAATAAAATTAATATTCATTTGTATCAGACATATCCATCTAATAAGTAGATCCCTTCATTTTTTAAATTTTGCACTATGTACCATCCGTCGTATATATATGCTACTTTGATCACCTCCTTCATCACCGAAGTAGCCGAGTGGTTAGCAGAGCAGCATGCTACGCAGGAGACCAGAGTTCTATTCCCCCCTCTACAGCTGCACTTTTTTGAAAAAATAGGGGAGCCGTTCTCAGCCATCCCGCAGCCTCGAAATTCGTAGCTAAGGGGGAGCTGCGAATTTAGCTACGAAGCGGCCTCGAATTTCGAATCCGCGTTTTTTAAAAAACGTGGCTACGGAAATAATAGCTAATGAGGGCTAGACGGGTGGCTATTAAACAGCTATTAATCAGCTTAAACTTTCGTACGGGGTATGAAATCCATCCGAAACAGCGTATCTTGATCCGCACTATCAGAATAAATTTGAAATTGTGAGGAGGAATTTGATTTATCTCGACTCATGGCAGCAATGCTAGTGAGGGTCTCAATGCAAGTGACCATATCTTTTATATCATACAAGTTAAGTCGGCAATCGTGCTCCTTTCGAATGAGGGGTATATTTTTGATTTATTGTACCCCACGGAGGGACAATTTAAAATTCCCTCTATGCATAGGGGGGAGGTAGAGTCGTGACCTAAAAAGTCGTCTATTTATAAATAATAAAAATAGATTGACTAATACAAAGATATTCAGCCTTCGTAGGCATCTATAAGATAGTAGTCAAACCTTAAAGGTTTTTACCATAAGACGTACCTATAGCTTGGATCAAATAAATAGTTTCCTCCCTCTCCATTAATGTTAATATCACAAACAGCAAAATTACTATTATTCCAATGAAAAAATTCCCTTAGATGATTTTACGTCCTCTTGCTGTTAATTTTTTCTCTGTACAATTTAAATATTTTTAAGATCTAAAATGTTTCAGATTTTGAGTGTATATAAGATACTACTATCTTTTGTCTAGATCTTTAATGCAGCCAGTTGAGATTATCACTTTAAATACGAGATGGTACAATAAGAACCAATTTTTGATGACTTTAAGATATTTCCATTTTTTCATTGTAATATCACCTATCTTGCGGTTATTACTAATTTTTATTACACGTTCACATTACACTTTATAACGTATTTGTACTGACAAGTTGTCGCTGAGCACTAAGAGGCTAAGACATTATTCCACGTCTACAAGTGTTTTATTTATTCGTATTTGCGTAGACGTGGCTACCGAACCCAGAACCTGCTTTTCCCATGTTAGCTATACACTTACACCCTTAAATGCATACTATAAACAAACTCTGCTATGTCCTGTTATGCTGTAGCTCTCGCCTTTAGGAAAAGACTACATCACTACACTCAGTCAGAGTCTAAATGGGACTGAGTTCGCACAATAGTTTGAGTCCGAAGCAGGACGCCAAGAAGTTCACAAAGTCCGATGCACAGTTGTTTTGTATTATGTAACCTATTACAATGTAGTAGGTAAAGAAAGAAGTAAGAGGCGTCGGAGGATCCGGATTTCCCGGTCGTTAACAACTTAGTAACTTATTATTAAGAAATTGTATAGACACATTGATTAATTCCCATTTTATGCAGTCGTTAACGATATACATGGTATTTTATTATTAACATTTGTATGCATTTTGTTCAATTATTTATTTAGACTATAGACATAGCTATTAGATATAGTCAATAACCTTCCGATCGTTCATTTAGAATAACCTTCACATCAGATGAACCTGTTATTTTATAACTTAAAGTAATAGAAGAGAGCCGAGATATCAAATAAGTAAGAAAACTAAAATCGTTAGCAGTCTAGTATGTAAAAACCCGTTTTTCTTGTCCAGTCCGAGGGGTAATGGAGTGTTATTGATTGGTATACTCATAACAGCAGATTGGAGCCAACGCCGTCAATCTGCACACGGGTGGTAGACCATCGACCGCGGTGGCACTGCCAACTGAAGTAGCTCAACAGCTTAATAAGGCTATTAAGCATAATAAGGACCAGAAGAGGCTAGAGAAAGGTCAGCTTGGAGACAGCCGACAGAAGGATTTGGAGTGTGAGAAGCGCCGTTTGTTGCTGCTGGAGAAGGCGGCCAAAGAGACCAACGATCCAGCAGTACTGGCACAGTTGAATCAGAGATGGCACAGTTGAACTACAACTGGTTGCCGAAGGTGTAAAAGGTTTGAACGTTGAAGAGTTGGAGTACTTTGACGAAATCCCGGCCACCCCGGGATCAAGCCAACTCTAGCAGCCTTCACGATCTGGTTGCTATTCCGAAGCTGGTTCCACTTAAATTGCAGTCGGCGTAACCAGGTTTTCCAGGATCTGGGTGCCCGCTTTAAACTGCCCGTTGAACTCCAGTTGTCGTAGCTGATTATAAACACCGTGCCGCCCACCTGTGCCGCTCCGCCCGTCTTCGATCGCTCTCTTCACCTCCTCCATGCATCCTCCTTCCTGTAAAATATACATCCCCAAAATCCACATCTCCCAAGATACGGTTATTAATTAATTGCTGAATAAGTCTATAGCCGAATTGACATACTCCAAGTATATATTTATTTCACTTGACAATCTCGTTGGGCGAATAAAATATGAATAAATAAACTCACGCTTTTCAACCTCAAACTGAACAAGATTTAACCCGTACCAAACAAAACCGGAATTCTATTTCTAGAAATAAATGTTAAAATTAAGTTATGAAATTATCCGACTATTAAAAACTACTCTCTTTATTTCGAATTTAAAAAATCTACATTTCTAAATTTTATCGGGCTTGACTTGAAATAGAATTTAGATTTATCAATTCAAAAATTAAATTGGTCCTTAAAATTAAACTCCTTTCCCCTAGTAAGAGAGCAACGATGTAATAAGGCCAATCATCCCGATGCAAATTAATAACTTTTTTACTCTCATGAAACACGACGTCTCACAATTTTTTAATTCCCGAAGGGATTCTAACCGACAGTTTGATGGCCAAAAATGTTATGTGTTGAAATCTTATGTGTGTTGAAAAAAATGTTGAAAAAAAAAATTTGGTGTAGGGCCCAAGTTGTCCCTGGAACCCAATAGATGGCATTGATCAATCTTGTTTCCTTATTCCTGACCGCTGCGTACTTCCGGTGAACGCGTGAGTGGTATCATTCGAAAGAGGAGAAAGTGTTCTCTACTACAGGCTGGTTATATTATTTTGCATAATTGTACTCTAGGGCAATGACGCAACGCGATCGAGTGCTATGGGTGACCTGTGGCACCACCTGGCAGTAGAATCTTGGCGGCACATTTGAACACATCAAACAACAAAGAATATCAGATGCATATATATTCTATGGTCTTGCGGTTAATCCCATATAATGATATTGTAATTATTTCCCTTGTTGTATTTTCACAAATTTTAACGTAATGTCATCGGTGCATGGTTACCACCACATGTTACCTTAATTTGGTGTTACATGAGGAAATCAAATACTATTTTTACGTAAAATGGGTTACGCTATCAATAAACTAATGAACTAATATAGCTATAAGATAAACAATCGATTTATTGGGGTTGCAATTATTTTGAATTTTACCAAATAAGATTCATTTAAATTATCACTGCTTTACTTATAAAAGATGCAAATTACGGTATGAAGCATTTAATGGTTTTATCCAGTAAATTTTAAATTTTAAAGTTTAATTGGTAGCATCCTCAGTACCAACAAATCAGCATCATCAGTTCCAGTAATTCAGCATCCTCAGTTCTATTAAAACAGCATCCTCGGTTCCAATAAATCAGCATCCTCAAAACCAGTAAATAAGCATCATCGGTTCCAATAATTCTGCATCCTCAGTTCTATTGAATCAGCATCCTCAGTACTAATAAATAAGTGTCCTCAGTTTGAATAATTCAGCATCATCAGTTCTATTAAATCAGCATCCTCAGTTCAATTACTAGCATTTTAAAAACCACAAAACCAGTATCCTCAGTACCATAAATCGATATCCTTAGTTCCAATAAACTAGCATCCTCAGTTCCAGTACACAGCATTCTCAATACAAAAAAACACCATCCAAAGTACCAATAAATATCCATCTCCAGTAAATCAATAAATCAGTATTCTTATGTTCCAATAAATAAGCATCCTCAGTTCAATTAATTAAGCATCCTCAGTTTCATTATTTTAGTATCCTCACTTTCAATAAATCAGCACCCTCAGTTTCATTACCAACATTCTAAAAACAAAAAAAAATGCATTTTCAGAACTAATAAATCAGCATGCTCAGTTTAAATAATTCAGCATTCCCAGTTCTTTAAACAAGCATCGTCAGTACCAAAAAATCAGCATAGTCAGTTCTATTAACTAAGAATCCTCAGTTCCATTATATCAGCATAATCAGTTCCAATACATCAGCATCCTCAGTTCCATTAAAAAGCATTCTAAAAACCTTAAAATCAACATCATAAATTCCAATAAATCATCCTCTTTTCTATAAAACGGCATCCTAACAACCAATAAATCAGCATCGTTAATACCTTCACATTTTTCTCCTCCGTACCAATAAATCAGTATTCTCAGTTCCAATAAATAAACATCCTCAGTTCTAATAATTAAGCGCCCTAATGCTCATAACATCAGCATGCTCACTTCCAATAAATCTGCATCCTTAATTATAAGGCATTCTTAAAATTTTAAAATCAGCATCCTCAATTCTACTAATCAGCATTGTATTAAACCAGCATCCTCAGTTCCAACTATTCAGCATCCTCATTTCAATTGCATCAGTATCCTCAGGATTATTATATCAGTTTCTTCAGTTCCCTAAAACGACATCCAAACAAACAATAAATCAGGATCCTCAAGACCGTTAAATTCGCATCATTAATTCCATTAATTATACCTACTCAAAACAATTAAATTTGCGTACTCAGTTCCAATAAATCTGCATCCTTTAGTTCTAATAATTCATCATCCTCAGTTCTACTTTATCAGCATCCTCAGTACCGATAAATTAGCAATCTCAGATCCAATAATTCAGCATCCTCAATTCTATTATTTCGCATCCTCAGTTCTATTATAACAGAATCTTCAGTACCAATAAATTAGATCATTAGTTTCATAAAACGGTATTCTTAGTTCCATTAAATCAGCCTTTTCAGTCCCATTAAATCAGTCCTATTAAATCAGCATTCGTAGTTCCAATAAATCAGCATCCTTAATTCGATTAAACGGCATTCCTTATTTTCAATTCATCAGCATCCTCAGTTTGATTGAATGTTATCCTAAAAATCAATAAAACGGCATCCTCAGTTCCATTCAACCAGCATCCTCAGTTCCATTCAACCAGCATCCTCAGTTCCATTCAACCAGCATCCTCAGTTCCAATAAATTAGTATCCTCAGTTCCATAAAACGGCATCCAAAACACTAATAAATGAGCATCCTCAAAACTATTAAATTTGCATCCTCAGCACCAAAAAAAAAATCAGCTTCCTCAGTGTAATCGAACGGCATCCTAAAAAATATAAAATCAGCATTTTCCTTTAAATGTCACTACTTCTCTTTTTCAATATGAAATCTAAAGTAATTCAGATTGGACGATTATATTACCCGCATTTTGTTAGGAGAACAGGAATAAAACCGTCGTTGTTTCGTGGTATAAGATGATACCTTATCTCAAAGAAGTTTGCGTTTATTTGATAACGACATTAGTTTGTCCTTCAACTATTACCCCAATAGCTGCCAGACATAGGATTTAGCTCTTCCCACGGATAGCTTCCAGACATAGAAGGCAGCTCTGTGATTAAAATCCGTGCTCATGTAGGATGCATGGCCTTTTTAGATTAATATCATAGAGGACAGGCCATAGAAGCAATGACGTTCGATATAATATTGACTTCAATAGACCCTTTAAATAAGACTAAAAGCTTGATCTTTTAGAAGAAGAGCGCAACGGATGGAGAAATGTGTTTTCCTATCGAAGTTCAATCTATCGTATCCAAGTTAAATAAGCTAACGTTGGCAAAATATGATAAAAGACTTAAGACAGGTGACGGGACGTTCAAAGGTCGGGTGGGACCCCCGTGGGGGTCACAGCCGACTCTTTGAAGGGACCTGGAACCCAGCTTTTTCTAAAGAACTAGTGTTCCCGCGTCATAGTTTGGAGTCAGCAGTAAAGTTCAATGGCAATGGGTGATTCGGTGTTTACGAGGCGTAAGTGGTCGGATATTTAAAAAATGTAACTAATATAATTGCATTTGAAAGTTTTAATTTTTTCCATGATTGAATGTGATTATTTCAAATAGGGAGAGGTACAACCGTTAAATCAAATTAAATCTACTCTTCTTTAAAAAAAATAACTATAAAATAGGCGTATAAGGAAATTTCATTCATTCTAACCGTAAATGCTTTCCTTTGCATCCAGCAACAGACAGACCTTAAACGATCAACAGCAAACTTAGCCGCAGACCCTTCAAGTGGTGTCATATTGTTTTAAAGTAAAAGATTTCTACCACTAAACATAATTGATATACATAAAATATATCTTAAATGATGGGAAAATTTTCTAAATTATTCACTCTCTTAAATGGTTATATTAATTTCAGCAGAATTTTAGCCGTAAAAATACTTGAAAATAAACCAATCAGCATCCTCAGTAGTAATAATTCGGCATCCTCAGTTCCAAAAATTCAGCATCCTTAGTTCAATAAAATCAGCATTCTCAGTACTAAAAACGCATTTTCAGTTTTAAAAATTCAGCATCCTCAATTTTAACCAGCATACAATTCAACATCCTAAGGGCATTTAAATCAGCATCCTCAGAACCAATAAATCAGCATCCTCAAATAAAAAAAATTCAGCATCCGCAGTTCCAATAATTCAGACCTCCTCAGTTGCCATAATTAAACATCCTAAGTTCAATTTTATCAGCATCCTCAGCACCAATAAATCAGCATCCTCAAATAAAATAATTAAGCATCCTCAGTTTAATTAAATCAGCATCCTCAGTACCAATATACCAGCATCCTAAGTTCCAATTATTCAGCATCCTAAGTACCAATAAATCAGCATTATCTGTTCAAATGAATCAGCATCCTCAGTTCGATTACCTAGCATTCTTAAAATAATCATTAGTACATCATCATTAGTACCAATAAATCATTATTCTAAGTTTTAATAATTAATCATCCTCAATTATATTAAAGCAACATCCTCAGTTCCAATAAATTAGCATCCTCAGTTTCAAAAAATTAGCATCCTCTGTTCCATTCCAAGGAATTCTAAAAACAAAAAATCAGCACCCTCAGTACAAATAAATCAGCATTATCAGTTCCAATAATTCAGCATCCTAAGTTCTTTTAAAATAGCATCCTCCCATAAAACATATCATCATTATCAGTTCTATTGTGTCTGTATCCTTTGCTTACATAAATAAGGATGCTCAGTTCAATTACTTGGCATTCTAACAGCCATAAAAGGGCACACACATTACCAATAAATCAGCATCCTTCGTTTCATTAATTCAGCATCCTCAGTTCTATTAAATCAGCATCCTTATTTCATATAAATCAGAAACCTCAGTTATATTAAATCAGCATCCTCACTTCCAATTAATCAACATCCCCAGTTCTATTAATTCCACATCGTCGATTCAATTAAATTAATATTCTCAAAGCCAATAAATCAGCATCCTCAGTTCCAATAATTCAGGATCCTCGGTTCAATAAAACCAGCATCCTAAATACCAATAAACCAGCATCCTAATCATCAATAAATTATACTCCTCAATTACATTACAAGGCATCCAAAAAACCATAAAATCAGCATCCTCAGTATCAATCAATAACCATCCTCAATTCCAATAATTCGGCATCCTTATTTAAATTAAATCTGCATCCTCAGTCTTATTGAGTCTGCATCCTCTCCTAATATAAATCAGCATCCTCGGTTCTATTTAGTCTATATCCTCTGTTCAAATAAATAAGCATCCTCAGTTCCATTACTTGGGATTCTAAAGCCATAAAACCGTTATACAGCATTCTCTGTTCTATTAGATCTTCATCCTCGTTAGTTCCTATAAATCAGCATCCTCCATTGCATTACACAACATTCTAAAAACTATAAAACCAGCTAAGTACCAATTAATCATCATTCTCAGTTCCAATAATTCAGAATCCTCAGTTCTATTTAATCAGCATCCTTAGTTCCGCTAAATCAGCATAATTAGTTTCGATATAACAGCATCCTCAGTTCCATTACCCAGAAATCTAAAAACATAAAAACCAGCATCCACAGTACCAATAAATCAACATCCTCAATTCCAATAATTAAGCATACTCAGTACTAGTGAAGCAGCATCCTCAGTTCCAAAAAACCAGAACCCTCAGTACCAGTAAATCAGCATCCCCAGTTCCAATAATTCAGTATCCTCAGGTCTATTAAATCAGCATTCTCAGTACCAATTAATCAGCATCCTCAGTTCCAATAATTCAGCATCCTCATTTCTAATAAATCAGCATCCTCAGTTCCATTATACAGCATTCTTAAAGCCAAAAAACCCAGCATCCTTAGTACCGATAAATCAGCATTCTCAGTTCCATTAAATCAGCATCCACAATTGCATTACACAGCATTCAAAAAACTATAAAACCAGCATACTCATTACCAATAAATCAGCATCCTCAGTTCCAATAATTCAGAATCCTCAGTTCTATTAAATATTAGCATCCTCGCAGTTCCAATAATTCAGCATCCTCTGTTCTATTTAATCAGCACCCTCACTTCAATAAATCAGCATCCTCTGTTCCATTATACAGCATTCTAAAAACCAAAAAACCATCATCTTCAGTACCAATAAATCGACATTCTCTTTTCCAATAATTCAGCATCCTCTCTACCAATCTATTATAGCAGCATCTTCATTTCCAATAATAAGCATCTTCAGTTCTATTATATAAGAATCTTCAGTACCAATAAATCAGATCATCAGTTTCTTAAAACGGCATCCTCAGTTTCATTAACTGAGCATCTTCAGTTCCATTAAATTAACACTCGCAGTTCCAATATCAGCATTCTCACTTCCATTAAACGGCAAAACCCTAAAATCTAATTCAATCTTCTCTTCATAAAAAATAACAATATAACAGTCGTATAAGGAAATGACATAAAATCCCAATCATTTCAGTCGCATTAATTAATCATAGTTGTGTAGAAGAGAAGAAATTTTTTTTTACTCGGTTACGCCTTTAAATCTCCCGCTTTCCTCCTTGAGAAACCCCTTTGTTTGTGTGAATTTCTAAACAGCTAAATAAGGTTGATCGAAATGTTGTAGGAATACTAGGATAATTTGAAGAATATGTACGAATATTTAAAATAGTTTGTTTAAAATCCTTTCGGGAACCTAGCATTCAGAACGAATGCCATCGGAATATAATATTATATATAAATTTCCCGTAGGGTTTCTAATCACCAGTTTCGATGCACCCATACAGGTGGCGGTGATACGGTTACATTTTTGGGGGACCCCTTTAGACTTGACTGGATCCCAACAGATGGCTTTAGGCTTTGAGGTCTGCGTTAATGGGGAAACCTTAACCGGTTAACTTGGCCGTTTAACGGCACGGCGCACAGATAGTCTCAATCTAGCCTCAATAATAGCCTCAAACAGTTATGCAAATAATATAAATTATTTAATATAATTCTGGTACCAATGATTTGAAACTTTTCTCTTTATTCACATGTCTAAAAGAGTAAAACATGTTTATTTTCCCATAATTTTAACTCGAAAAAATTTAAAACAATGCACATTATTCGTGCATGTGGGCTATACGGTTGTGTCATTAACCTGCAATAACAGGCCTTACATAATAATCGTGAAACTATGAAAATGGTATAAATTTCTTCGTTAGATTTATAGCACTTAGCATAATTTAATATCCACAAAATATAAGGCATATTGAATTTTCAAAATTTGTTGTCCGGAAAAGGGTCTAAATAAAAACACGTTATTGGTATATCTGCCTTTTGCCAGCCACCTTTTGCCCGCCACGTCAGCTTTAGTCTTTCACAGTAAACCTCAAACTATGAAAATGGTGTAAATTTCTTTAATATATTTCTGGTACTAAAAATAATAAGATATAATCAAACTATGACTCAAATGATGGTAAATTTTATTCTGCGTTCACATATCTAGGGCACTTTGATATTAGAAAAGAGAAAGATTTAAATCAAAACACCGTATTCCTGCTGTTCCTTCTACTCGCCATGACAGGTCTTACGCAGTAAGCCTAAAACTATTCCATTGTGTAAATTTCTTTCCAACATTTCTGGTACTAAAAATAATTAGATATAAACCAAATATGCCTCAAACGATTGGAAACTTTCATCTTAATCCACATGTCCAAGGCATATTGATTTTATCGTACTTCTAATCCGGGAATTAGATTTAAATAAATGTCCAACAGCATGTCTTAAAATATAAAAGAAAACAGGCTTACTTTGAATTTATATTTCTGGTACTCAACATAATTTGATATACAAAAAATATGCCTCTAATGATTTGAAATTTTCCTCTTTATCCACAAATCTAAGGCATATTGATTTTCCTATATCTTAATCCTGATAAATATTGAAATGAAATCACTTTATTCGTGCATCGAGGCTAACACTAACCCAGTAAGCCTCAAACAATGCAAATGGTGTAAATGTATTTCCTATATTTCTGGGTCTAAACATAATTCGATATCCACAAAGTATGCCTTAAATAATTGGAAACTTTCTCTTTTTCCACATATCCAAGGCATATTGATTATCACACGATTTTTCTCGAAATTGTGCTACTTTCCCCTATATTTCTTTTGTCAAATACTCAGATAATTTAATTCCCACTACTATTATTATGACATATCAGGATCGGGATGACGGTCTAGTGGCTGACCCCCAGCATCGCCTCCCCACCGCTTCTTTCACGTGGTGATAGATTTCTGTTAAAAATCTGAGGGGAATGTGGCAATATCTCTAAAACATCATCGTTAACTACCTATTCGGTTCATATAAGGTGATGATAACCAATATACAGCAAAAGGAACCGACTTGGGTACGTTCAAAGGTCGGGTGGGACCCCCGTAGAGTGGCACAGCCGACTCTTTGAAGGGACCAATATATGTCGAACGACTTTACCAACTATCATATTAGTTGTAGAGCGATTTAATAAAACAAAAGAAAAATCACCCCTATTATTTTTTAATATTTAAATAAGATAGTAAAGCGAGCTTTATGCTCGCCGATTCATAGGGTAATTCAGTCTCCGACTGAATTATTTTTTTACGCTTTTGAAAGAATGTTTTAAAGGCGACATTAATAGACTTGTACACTACATTAGCTTGTTAATGCGTACGCGAAACTTCATCTGAGTCAATTAGCATGGAAGGAGCCGTTTGTAATCTATTGTTACTGAAACGAGCATCTCGGACTGGTGACTTTGGTTTTCCAACTATTTTTCTTTCTGTTACCACCTTCTTATTTAGCTCTCGTTGTATGGTTGTACTGTAGGCCTAAGTCGTTCGTTTTGAGTAACTTAGAAAAAAATAAGAATAGTTTAATGTTGATAAGACAAAGAATAACTGCGTGTATAATAGCGTCATTCATATCTTTAAATATTTTTTTAAATAGGAAATTTTAAAAGGAAGGCAAATTTGTGTCAAAACTTGATTGCTAATTTGTGAATGAGTAAACCTAAAGCCCCATAAATCGAATTTACTATCTTAAACTATATGAGAAAAATCAGCACAATACAATTCAAATTTATAGGTGAAAATGCTGAACCGAGATACTCATCCGCCATTCCGCCTAGACGTAATCACCGTGCGGACAAAATATTAAAAAAAAAAATTTAGTTGTAGAACAATAGCTCATATTAACTCAATTAAGTTGTAGAACGATAACGCATGAAAATAAAAAAGCCCTACAGCGTAATACATTCACGAAATTTAGACAACAAACCTTAAAGGTTGTCTAAAATCGTAATTTCAGGCTTTGATCACAGTTGGTATCAAAATTTCAGTGCTCTCTATGTGACGCAGAGTCGTAGATAGCAGACGATATTGGTTGTTACTATGGAAACGACATATTCTTTGTTTTCATTTAATGAGACATTGCAACCTACTATTTATTGACTTTTTAATTTAAGCGCTATAAATCACAAAATTGGGCTTGATTGCGTCTCCCGGTGATTTGCAATCGAATGGTGTCTTTTAGTTTTTAATGTGTTCACTGATTACGGAGATATTGGCCTCCATACACAGACAGGAGCGCACGCCAAAACGATCAGTCTGCAGCCGAAACGTACGACCTATCAGCTCGCCTGCGGCTCGCAATTAAACAAAAAAATCCCTACGGGAACCTCGCATTGGGCTTTAGACCAATGCCTTCAATCATGTTTGATAAAAAGTAAGAAGGACGACCAAAAAAAGGAATGAAGAAAAGGGGAGTATAGAGTATTTAAAATGGACGTTAGATGGCGTGGAATGCTAGTCGTTCGTCCATAAAAAGTACGTAGGGAGTTTCCGCTTTATTTCAATAAATTTGCATTAAAAATTTCCAAATGAAAACGAATCAAAAAAGTATAGGAATTGCTGTAATTTCATTCGATACCGTTGGTATAGGTTTTTACAACTTATACAGTATCATAGAATTAAAAAATCAGTTTGAAACCAACTAACTCTTTTTCTTGATGGTTGAAATACATTATTTCCGTATCTTACTGGATAAATGGCGTATTGATTTCTCAACGTTTTCATTTTGAAATAATAACAGTTGGGAGGACGTAGAAATTTTCTGCCTGGCTGAAGCAGAAGTAATTTTTTGTTTTATTTTTCCATTGCCATTTGTTCACAAAAAGTCAATATTTCATCGCCCCATTAAAAACCTCCTTTAACTTTGTAAAAAAACGATGACTGGACCTTGAGGAGCCATTTATTCCTTGCAATCGCAATATATTGAAAAACCAAAAGAAAACAAAACAAAATGAACTTTGGTCGATGAACCACAAGTATCCTCTTGTTCCCCGAGCATATGCACCTCTACCAAATCTTAAGCTTGATTCTTAAATAATAATAATAAGTTGTCTTTCAATTAACCCTTCTTCACCAACTGATGTTTAACTTTAATCCAAGCAAATTCCAATATTGATGGCTTTTCTGCTTGGTAAATGGTTCCATATTTTAAATCTTACATTTATGCTTCAATTGCAGCCTGTTCAAATTTCACTTTAGCCCTTAAGAGAACTATTTTTTTCGCAAAGGTAGCCCATACTTTTACTGTAGGTCTAAGTACTGTACATCAATCCATTTTCGTAGATGGTTCTTGGAAACAATTTAAAGAAACAAAAATAATAAATGTTTTACTTAAATTTGTTGATGTGTCATCCTTGCGAATAAAAAAAAATGTGGAGAACAGACGCGTTTCTGTTTGGCTGGAGTGGAAATTATTATAATTTTTTTAAAGAATCTTTTGTGTTCGTATTTTTATTATTCTCTTTGCATTTTTTTTAAAGTTCACTGATCTTTTCAAAAATATATTAAAAACAATAATAAGTAAGCTTTTTTGCTAAATGTCTTTATTTTTGATCATTTTGATTTTGAAACAGAAACAGATTGAAACTCGAAAGATGCGTCGATGTTTGACTGGAACGGAATTAATTTGTTTTGACTTTTGTATTCATATTTTTTTATATGCTACTTAATTGTTTATATTAATTTTTTTCCTGTCCAAGAAGTGTGGTCACATTCTTTTTTTTTACTTAAAAAATGAAATTAATGAAAAAAATGAAATTATCTACTGCGTCTTAATTCACCATTTTTTTAACGAATTAGCTCTACAACTTGGCATAAATTTACTACTTTAAGTTTCAATTACAGAAGATTGAGATTTGGACAATAAAATGTAACGGACTAAGACATATACTGCTGACAATAATGTATTACTTTGTTATAATATTTAGAGAAACAAAAGAAGAATTAAAATAAAATAAAAATCTACTCAAAACGGCCAATCTTATTCCCTTTATATACTGGAAATGATGGTTCACTCTAATTAAATGGTTATTGTAGTTTAAAAGTATCGGTGTCGAAAATTTTCTCCTCACAAGTGTGTTTATCTTGTTATTAGGGGTATAGATCTTTGAAGGTCTCTAGATTCTATAAAATTATTTAAAAACAGAAAGAAAATAGTAAGAATAAATTTCCCCTTTGTGAAAGAATACATTTGTAAGTTATAATAAATACTTTACCAGATTAACGGAACGGGTAGAATCGATTGTAACAATTCCTGTTTGGTTGCCGTAGAGAGCGTGCAAGTTTAGAATGGCATTATTCGGCAGAAGTGTAGTGGAATTTGAAGGAAATAATGCCGATTGACTTGACGTACAATTACCCCTCATGAAAGAGCGTGTTGACCTCAGTGGGGATGAATTCGCCGTGATCCACAGAATGTTCATCATGCACGCTTCTGAATACGTTTGATTAGACCCGTCTAAAAAACATCAATAATTACACTATCCTTATCATTAATTTTACAGAATGTATGTGGGGTTTAAATGACCAGTTCTATTAAATACACAGCGAAGCATGATAGTATCTCCAGCATTCAATGAATATGATTTTGCGGTGACGTAGTACGCTGTCGGGAATTGTGGATTTGCACGCCCAAGTTCAGTGATATTCCCAGTCTGTATAAACGCCAAGTATTAAATAACAGAGCATTATATACCGTATTGCTTGTATTCATTTGCTTACCGTGTTACTTCTAATGTACACGATGACTAGTCGTCCATATTTCCCCGCACTAGGGCGATAAGCTAGAGTCTTTAAAGGATTGGGTTGCGTCGATGGAATGGTAATACACGCATCCAGAGTAAAAGCTTTAGATATACATATATTATGAATGTGATAGTAGTTTAAAATTAAAATATATTCATATTCTTACAGCTTCTGTTGGGAGGAATCGCACCAGAAACCATAGGAGTGTACACCGCAGTGTAATTCAAAGGCCTTTATACACAATTATTTAATTACATTTCACTTTGTGAATTTCGAAATTTAATTTGTTTACTTAGTACGAGTGATTTGTATATCAAATCCGTTACTGAAATCTCGGCTGGATGACTTCGTACCATACGTAATTTCTATTAACAATAGTTTGACTTCAGAATTTCCACCTACGGTGAATCCCATGGTGTTTAGTGTTGAGTTGAATCGTATAGCTGGAGTGTAGCGAACCCAGCTGCCTATCAGGGTCATATTGGCTAAAGGGCACGAACTAAGAAATACATTTTAGTATAATGGTTAACTATAAAGAGTTTCCAACTATACAATATGGAACAATTAGTGGGGCGCTTACCAAGGATTAATTGGTACATAGTTACATCCATACAAATTCATAGCGATGTTCGTGGGGTTAACTACGATTCCTTTGATTTGCTTAATCCAAAATTGGTCACCGGCCGCTAAAGTAAATCCGGAGCAAACCCTTTCGCCGCCCTATAAAAATAAAATCAGAAATGCTGTATTCAGTTTAAAAATCAATTCATGGAAATGTACATACCGTCGCCGCATTTCCGCCCAACATCCTAAGTTGAACGGACCGCTCATTGGGATACGATGGATTGGCTGTTCCATTAGGGAACTTTGTCACGAGAATTTGGGCATTTCCACTCACATAGTGGAGAAAAAATAATGCATTCAGAATCAACGAAAAAATTACGTGGTTCGAGGAAAGCAACTGCGAGCGTTTACTCTCCATGTTGTATCAATTGGTAAGTTACCAACACACTGACGATATGAAACGGAACATTGCTGTATTGTATAGCAAAAAATTAATTATTTATGTAACAAACAAACTGACTGTAGGCCACTTGTATTTGTGACTCACCAGAATGCCATATTTTACTGTGAGCAATTCAAGTTTTTGAACTGCGTTTATGCGTATTCTTTTTCACGCAGCAAAATTTCTAGTTTAAAAGACTTTCAACCTTAAAGATTCTTTCGTTTTATAATGTTGTTTTACTCAGTTTTAACCAAGTAAAAGCCGCTTTTGTTCACCATCAGCTGCGAGTTGTCTAAAGAGTTCCAGTTCCACCCCGTTTCAGTTTCTTGAACGTGAATGAAACGGATATTCTCCGTTGCGCTATCCTGGGGAACTTTAAGGAACTCTAACTTCATGTGCTAATTCTTTCTAAATATTTATTTAAGCTTTTACTTTATTTTAATAACAAGAGAATCCCAAATTCTTATTGGTTTAATGTTTCCCTTAACAGTACAAGCTTAACAGTGCACACTATCTTTTAACCATAAGTCTGCGATGTGGTCAAAAGTACAGAGTGCTGTATTTTATGATGCAGTTTCAAGGAAATCATTTAGATTTAAACAAATGTATATTGTTATTTCATCAACTAGGCCTATGTTGTTTACTAGTATGGAGGGTAAAGTTTCTTGAATATATGGCACGATGGTGAAAAAGCGCAAGTTAACTATACTCCTTTTATTCTTCATACCATCACAAACCTGTTATGTTTTTAAAACTATAACGTAGAAATTTTTTTTTGAAAAAAATAAGAAAGAATATTTGTTGTTTTACTATAGATATGCTGTTTATTTTTCATGGTTTTGGTGTTGAAACCGAAACGGGAAAGGAACAGATGCGTTTCCGTTTGGCTGAAGTGGAAGTAATTAATTATATTTTTTTCGCCAAGGTTTTCACTTATACATCTTCTCAAAAGGCATACATTTTCTACTTTTTACGAGTTTGCCTAAAGTGCGGAAGATGGAAAGCTGTTTCTAGTAAATACAATTTATTGAAAGATAAAAAGGTATTATATGGACTGCTGTTTACTAATTGAGTTTAAAATGAACTTATAGGTTGTTTATTTTGAACTTGAATTGGCAGGGTCAGTCTAATCAACTTGCCTTTTTATTTCAAATAAAATCTTCCTAGCTCAAATGTATTACTTTATTACTTCAGAAAAAGTCATATTTCTAACATTTTATTAAGAGAAATGTCAAGCTGTTTATCTGGAACTATCTACTGTGCATATAAGCACCATTTTGCAACGAAAATCCAACTGGCATAGATGTTATACTCTGAGCCCCAATTTTAGAAGACTGGGCGTAATAAATTTATCTCCGTACCATAAAATTTAACAGATTAAGACATACTGCTTATAATAATGTATTATTTTGTCATAAAATAAAAATAAAAAATTTAATTTTGTTTATTTTAAGAAAATTTCTTGAATGTTAATGGGTTTCTATGGATAGGCCTATTCATTAGATTATCATTACATTGGGCTGCTTAAAAAGCTAAAAGCTTTTTATCTTAAAAATATTTTAAAAGCTAAAATATTTTTTATCTACTAATAATACCCTATCAAATTTCTCTTTCTTGAAATGATGGGATCATAATGTTTAAATCGTGGTATTTTAATGGCATTGGTCTCAAATATTTTCCGAAAAAATGTGTATCTGGTCATTAGGGGTAGAGATCTTTAAAAGTCTCTAAATTCTGTTAAATTTTTTTTTAAGAAAAACAAATAGTAGGAATAAAGATTGATTTATGAAAACAATTTATTGAACAAATAAAAAATACTGTACCAGATTAACCGAATGCGTGGAATCGATTGTAACAATTCCAGTTTGGTTGCCGTAAAGGGCATGCAATTTAAGAATTGCATTATCCGGCAGAAGTGTAGTCGAAGTTGTTGGGAATAATGCTGACTGACTTGGCGTACAATTTCCCTTGAGGAAAGAGCTTGTTGACTTTATTGGTCGTGAATTAGCCGTGATCCATAGAATGGCCATCATGCACGTTTCATTATACGGTTGATTGAACCCGTCTAAAAAATCAACAAGAATTGTATTATCGTTGTATTTTTACCTAGAAAAAAAGTGAAAAGTAGAAAAGTTGTCCCAGGATTGATGCTAAGACAAAAAAAAATTCTCGAAATTGAAGACCAAATGCCTTGAACTTTAAAAAACAAAATGTTTTAAATTTTGAGACAAAATGTGTGTCAGCGTCAATCCTAAGGCGATGGTTTTTAGAGAGTAATGTGTTATTACTTACTCGTAATCAATGTAGAGTTTAAGCCAGTTGTATTGAATACACAACGAAGCATGATGGTATCTCCAGCATTAAGGGTATAAGATTTTGAGGTGACGTAGAATGCTGCTGGGAATTGTGGATTCGCACGACCAAGTTCAGTGATATTCCCAGTCTATATAAAAAATAAGTATTATTATTATTGTTTAACAACAGAAAATCATACTGATTCCCTTTATTTGCCTACCGTGTTACTTCGAATGAACACGCTGACTAATCTTCCGTATTTTCCCGTACTAGGTCGATAAGCTAGTGTCTTTAAAATATTTGGCTGCGTGTCGATGGAATGGTAATACAAGCATCTAGAGTGTAAGCTATTTTTTTAAACGAAATGTAATATTAGTTTTTAATTATGTAATTTTAAAAAATATTATAATATACTAACAGCTTCTGTTGGGAGGAATTGTACCAAAAGCCATAGCGGTATACATTGAAGTATAATTCAAAGGTCTTTAATGTGTTAAAAAAAACACTTGATTAATACATATATATTCGATTGGTTCATTTTAAGAATATATTTTTACTTAATTCGAGTGATTTGTATATCAAATCCATTACTAAAATCTGGGTTGGATGTCTTCGTCGCATACGTAATTTCTATCAACAGCAGTTTTACTTCAGAATCTCCACCTACGGTGAATCCCATGGTATTTAGTGTTGAGTTAAATCTTATAGGTGGGGTGTAACGACCCCAGCTGCCTATAAGGGTCATGTTGGCTAAGGAGCACGAACTTAAAAAAAATTAATGTGAATCAATTAAGTGGTAAATTTAAATAGAACAGTTAAAAGGTAAGAGTGTTATTAATACCAAGGATTGATCGGTACGTAGCTACACCCATACAAATTCATACCAATGTTCGTTTGATTTATTACGATTCCGTTGATTTGTTTGATCCAAAACTGGTCACCGGACGCTAAAGTAAATCCTGAGCAAACCCTTTCGCCGTCCTACAAAAAGAAGAAATAAAATTTATCTATGCATATACAAGAAACCAATTCATGGAAATGTGTACCGTTTTCGGAATTCCGCCCAGCATTCTAAGCTGAACGGACAATTCATTTGGGTACGAGGGATTGGTCGTTCCATTGGGGAACTTTGTCACGAGGATCTGAGTATTTCCACTCACATAGTAAAGAAAAAATGATGCATTCAGAATCAACGAAAAAATTACGTGGTTTGAGAAAATCAATCGCGAGCGTTTACTCTCCATGTTGTATCAGTGTTGGTAAGTTACCAACACACTGACGATATGAAACGGAACCTTGCTGTCTGGTATAGAAAAATTAATGGTTTGTGGAATAAACGCAACTGACTGTACGTCACTTATATTTGTAATGCAGCAATGCCATATTTTACTATGCGCTTTTTGAGTTTGTTTTCCCCTTTAAATGTTTTTAATCGGTTTCAACTTTTAAGCAAGCAAGCCAGTGTTTAATTGAGAAAGCTGCAACTTACCTGACTACTGACGAGAAAATACTCTTGTTCGTTAATTTGTGTCGTTAATCTGTAGCAGTTTATCTAAGTTCTTTCCATTATAAAAAGTTAAATCTATGTCCTGTTACGGGTTTAAGGAGTAGAACTAATATTATAATTATATTCAATGAAAACTGTAAACGAAAACTTATATTTTTTTTTTTACATTTGAATTCTGAAGATGTGGCGTCATCTTAGGATTTTTCTTTTCACCATTCTGGTCTTGTTGCAGGGCAGACTGCATTCATTATTCAATAAGACATCTTAATTAGCTTTGTTTTGAATAAAAAATTTTCTTCATCAAGTAAAAGTGGCTTATCCAATACTACTCTTCCTAGAGCACTCACTTTAAAAAAATATTAACTCAGCGATATATACAATTGTCACTAAGTTTATTACATTTTAACGATTAAAGGATTTCCATTTTTAAACTGAATTATCTTAAAGATACAGTTTAATATTTCAAAGAAAAATCGAAAGCTTGTTGAGACGATTTTTCCACGTTTAAACAATGGCACAAGAACAGCCGTGGAAAAATATAGCCTCTTGGTCAAGATCAGATCTTGAGCTCGACTTAACTTTGAGACTTCTTAAAAAATATTAAACTTTATCAAATCAGTCACCAACCAATATATTTTAAAAGGTTGAATTTCAATAAACAGTGTAAAAATCATTTGAAATATATTGCCGTAGCTCATCCATATTGAAACAAAAACATTAAACTTGTAATTTAAACATCACATGGCCACATCTCATTCTAAAAGGAAGAAAATCTCAAGGTTCTTTGCTGGGCGAGACGAATGAATTAACATCGGAGTATCGGACAAAAAAATTTGTGAATTCGATCTTCGATTCTTTTCCTATTAAATTAGACTGTCTGAAATTGATAAATCAGTCCATATTTAAAATTTTCTAGCAGTTTAAAGTGAAACATTGTGCTGTCTTTCTGCGCAAACAATTCTTCAACACTTGTAAACACTCAAGTATGTAAAAAAGGCTCATTTCCTTTTCAATTTGTATGTATACAGAAAGAAAACACGTTGGAACAATACACAATGCCTTTAAACTATTATTGTATGCGTAATGCTGGAATAAACAATAACAAAGCACAGCCTTCTATTTTTAATAGGGCTATTGTTTTACTTAAGGAGCTATACAGTTTCCGATACTATATTTTACGAACTAATCCTACCACCTCCACTTGTTCCTTTTTGCTGAAACGTTTGTACACCTTTCTTCGCTGTAGAAATTGTTGGAGTATCAATCGTTTTTTGCCACTACTTTTATACGTAGTGCGTCACTACTTTTGCAATTGGATTCACTTTATTTTGGGGTCATAATATCTGTAAGCATAATATTTTATAGATTTACAGAGTGGCTCTGTTCCTATTCTCCTTTAACGACTTTTATAATAACGAGAAGGCGAGTTTTTCCGGAATATATAGTTTGCAGAGTTCAACTGTAAACCACTTTAAAAAAAAATGCTGGACGAAGCATCTCATCTTCATTTCGGATGGACGGATTACCTCATCTTCGCCTTGACTTTAGTGCTTTCATTAATCATCGGTGTCTATCATGCCCAAAGAGGAGCAGCAAGTTCCACCAATGAATATCTATTTGGTGGTAAATCAATGGGCATTTTCCCCATCGCAATGTCATTTGCTGCTAGGTACCGGCTAATATCATGTTATAATCATATTGTTTGTATATTTGAGAACTATTTCTTTCTTCTTATTTGTATGCCGGGAAAGTTCGGTTTCTTCTCAATCTATGTTGGGAATACCGACGGATGTTTACCTCACTGGAGCCATGATGTTATGGTGGCCTGTTGCCCTAGCTATTGGTGTTCTAATTTCCTCATATGTTTACTTGCCTCTTTTTCAAGACCTTGGAATTCTCTCCATTAATCAGGTAAACTAATATATAATATAATGACTCTGATTCATATATAGTTGTATTATTTCGTAATATGAACTATGCGATTTTACCTGGAGTTACGATTTCATCGTCAAGTTCGAAAATTGTTCTCAGGAATAAATATATTTGGATGTGTAAGTAAATAAATTATTTAACTATAAAATGGCTCTTTGGTATATTACTCGGTTAAGAAAAATGAGAGGAGCTTTAAAAAAAAAAGTAATAACGTGATATGTCACATTAATAATTGAGTTGTCCGAAAGTAGTGCGCATTTTTATTAAGTTTTGGGTATTTCATTGTCTCGATTTTCACCTGAATATCATCTTATGATTTTTATTAGCTCTTCTACTTGTCGATTGTTACGTATGGACCATCACTTGCTCTATCACAAGGTAGATAGTTACTTATTTTTCGATTTATACATGTTGAATGTTGAATGTTGACCATCTCCCTTTTTAAGTGACCGGATTGAGTGTTTACTTAACTGCGACTATTACTTTCACCGTTTGTACTTTCTACACTACCATTGTAATATAAATAGATATATTTAAAAAATAATATGTAATGAAATAATCTATCATAAAAGGGAGGAATGAAAGCTGTTGTTTGGTCAGATGCCGTTCAAATAACTCTAATGTTGACCTCTATGACCGTATTGGTGATCAAAGGAGTAGTTGATATCGGTATCGAAAACGTCTGGAATCGTAATTTGAATTCGGGTCGACTCGAATTCTTCAAGTAATTTGAATAGTTTTCATAACGATTTACACAATCATAAATTCATAATTTAAATACATTCAGTTTAGATCCTGATCCTACCACACAAAAAACGGTACAACTTTCTAATTTTGAATTGCTTTAAACAGAATATTGATATTTATTACCAGTATACTATAATGAGCTATATGTTTTTAAGGTCTGGTCCATGGTGATTGGATCTGCTTTCTTATGGACAGGAGTATACGGTATAAGTCAATTGAATTTTCAACGATTTCTCGCTGTACCTACTCGACGTCAGGCCCAATCGTACATTTATACACAAATCTAAACCTATATTTTCAACGTATTTTTTTTAAATAGAGCTCTTAAAGTAAACATTTTCGTGGATGGCATATTCCTTGCTCTTTGCTCTTCGGCCGGTTTAGTTGCCTATTCTCGATATTTTGATTGCGATCCTATCAAAGCAAATTTATTAAAATCTTATTTTATTCATTTCAAAATGAATAGCAATACTTTGAACATTCGCTGTCTTAATAAGTTTGTAACAAAAGCAGACCAAATTGTCCCATATTTTGTGATGGACACTTTGGGGAGCATCCCTGGCTTGTCTGGTCTCGCACGGGAACTTCGCATTGGGCTTTAGACCAATGCCTTCAATCGTGTTTGATAAAAAGTAAGAAGGACGACCAAAAAAAGGAATGAAGAAAAGGGGAGTATAGAGTATTTAAAATGGACGTTAGATGGCGTGGAATGCTAGTCGTTCGTCCATAAAAAAGTACGTAGGGAGTTTCCGCTTTATTTCAATAAATTTGCATTAAAAATTTCCAAATGAAAACGAATAAAAAAAGTATAGGAATTGCTGTAATTTCATTCGATACCGTTGGTATAGGTTTTTACAACTTATACAGTATCATAGAATTCAAAATCAGTTTGAAACCAACTAACTCTTTTTCTTGATGGTTGAAATACATTATTTCCGTATCTTACTGGATAAATGGCGTATTGATTTCTCAACGTTTTCATTTTGAAATAATAACAGTTGGGAGGACGTAGAAATTTTCTGCCTGGCTGAAGCAGAAGTAATTTTTTGTTTTATTTTTCCATTGCCATTTGTTCACAAAAAGTCGATATTTCATCGCCACATTAAAAACCTCCTTTAACTTTGTGAAAAACGATGACTGGACCTTGAGGAGCCATTTATTCCTTGCAATCGCAATATATTGAAAAACCAAAAGAAAAGAAAACAAAATGAACTTTGGTCGATGAACCACAAGTATCCTCTTGTTCCCCGAGCATATGCACCTCTACCAAATCTTAAGCTTGATTCTTAAATAATAATAATAAGTTGTCTTTCAATTAACCCTTCTTCACCAACTGATGTTTAACTTTAATCCAAGCAAACTCCAATATTGATGGCTTTCTGCTTGGTAAATGGTTCCGTATTTTAAATCTTACATTTATGCTTCAATTGCAGCCTGTTCAAATTTCACTTTAGCCCTTAAGAGAACTATTTTTTTCGCAAAGGTAGCCCATACTTTTACTGTAGGTCTAAGTACTGTACATCAATCCATTTTCGTAGATGGTTCTTGGAAACAATTTAAAGAAACAAAAATAATAAATGTTTTACTTAAATTTGTTGATGTGTCATCCATGCGAATAAAAAAATGTGGAGAACAGACGCGTTTCTGTTTGGCTGAAGTGGAAATTATAATTTTTTAAATAATTTTTTGTGTTCGTATTTTTATTATTCTCTTTGCTTTTGTTTAAAGTTCACTTATCTTTTCAAAAATATATTAAAAACAATAAGTAAGCTTTTTTGCTAAATGTCTTTATTTTTCATCAATTTGATTTTTTTTTCATCAATTTGATTTTGAAACAGAAACAGAGGGAGGAAAGATGCGTCGATGTTTGACTGGAACGGAATTAATTTGTTTTGACTTTTGTATTCATATTTTTTTATATGCTACTTAATTGTTTATATTAATTTTTTTCATGTCCAAGAAGTGTGGTCACATTCTTTTTTTTTACTTAAAAATGAAATTAATGAAAAAAAATGAAATTATCTACTGCGTCTTAATTCACCATTTTTTTAACGAATTAGCTCTACAACTTGGCATAAATTTACTACTTTAAGTTTCAATTACAGAAGATTGAGATTTGGACAATAAAATGTAACGGACTAAGACATATACTGCTGACAATAATGTATTACTTTGTTATAATATTTAGAGAAACAAAAGAAGAATTAAAATAAAATAAAAATCTACTCAAAACGGCCAATCTTATTCCCTTTATATACTGGAAATGATGGTTCACTCTAATTAAATGGTTATTGTAGTTTAAAAGCATCGGTGTCGAAAATTTTCTCCTCACAAGTGTGTTTATCTTGTTATTAGGGGTATAGATCTTTGAAGGTCTCTAGATTCTATAAAATTATTTAAAAACAGAAAGAAAATAGTAAGAATAAATTTCCCCTTTGTGAAAGAATACATTTGTAAGTTATAATAAATACTTTACCAGATTAACGGAACGGGTAGAATCGATTGTAACAATTCCTGTTTGGTTGCCGTAGAGAGCGTGCAAGTTTAGAATGGCATTATTCGGCAGAAGTGTAGTGGAATTTGAAGGAAATAATGCCGATTGACTTGACGTACAATTACCCCTCATGAAAGAGCGTGTTGACCTCAGTGGGGATGAATTCGCCGTGATCCACAGAATGTTCATCATGCACGCTTCTGAATACGTTTGATTAGACCCGTCTAAAAAACATCAATAATTACACTATCCTTATCATTAATTTTACAGAATGTATGTGGGGTTTAAATGACCAGTTCTATTAAATACACAGCGAAGCATGATAGTATCTCCAGCATTCAATGAATATGATTTTGCGGTGACGTAGTACGCTGTCGGGAATTGTGGATTTGCACGCCCAAGTTCAGTGATATTCCCAGTCTGTATAAACGCCAAGTATTAAATAACAGAGCATTATATACCGTATTGCTTGTATTCATTTGCTTACCGTGTTACTTCTAATGTACACGATGACTAGTCGTCCATATTTCCCCGCACTAGGGCGATAAGCTAGAGTCTTTAAAGGATTGGGTTGCGTCGATGGAATGGTAATACACGCATCCAGAGTAAAAGCTTTAGATATACATATATTATGAATGTGATAGTAGTTTAAAATTAAAATATATTCATATTCTTACAGCTTCTGTTGGGAGGAATCGCACCAGAAACCATAGGAGTGTACACCGCAGTGTAATTCAAAGGCCTTTATACACAATTATTTAATTACATTTCACTTTGTGAATTTCGAAATTTAATTTGTTTACTTAGTACGAGTGATTTGTATATCAAATCCGTTACTGAAATCTCGGCTGGATGACTTCGTACCATACGTAATTTCTATTAACAATAGTTTGACTTCAGAATTTCCACCTACGGTGAATCCCATGGTGTTTAGTGTTGAGTTGAATCGTATAGCTGGAGTGTAGCGAACCCAGCTGCCTATCAGGGTCATATTGGCTAAAGGGCACGAACTAAGAAATACATTTTAGTATAATGGTTAACTATAAAGAGTTTCCAACTATACAATATGGAACAATTAGTGGGGCGCTTACCAAGGATTAATTGGTACATAGTTACATCCATACAAGTTCATAGCGATGTTCGTGGGGTTAACTACGATTCCTTTGATTTGCTTAATCCAAAATTGGTCACCGGCCGCTAAAGTAAATCCGGAGCAAACCCTTTCGCCGCCCTATAAAAATAAAATCAGAAATGCTGTATTCAGTTTAAAAATCAATTCATGGAAATGTACATACCGTCGTCGCATTTCCGCCCAACATCCTAAGTTGAACGGACCGCTCATTGGGATACGATGGATTGGCTGTTCCATTAGGGAACTTTGTCACGAGAATTTGGGCATTTCCACTCACATAGTGGAGAAAAAATAATGCATTCAGAATCAACGAAAAAATTACGTGGTTCGAGGAAAGCAACTGCGAGCGTTTACTCTCCATGTTGTATCAATTGGTAAGTTACCAACACACTGACGATATGAAACGGAACATTGCTGTATTGTATAGCAAAAAATTAATTATTTATGTAACAAACAAACTGACTGTAGGCCACTTGTATTTGTGACTCACCAGAATGCCATATTTTACTGTGAGCAATTCAAGTTTTTGAACTGCGTTTATGCGTATTCTTTTTCACGCAGCAAAATTTCTAGTTTAAAAGACTTTCAACCTTAAAGATTCTTTCGTTTTATAATGTTGTTTTACTCAGTTTTAACCAAGTAAAAGCCGCTTTTGTTCACCATCAGCTGCGAGTTGTCTAAAGAGTTCCAGTTCCACCCCGTTTCAGTTTCTTGAACGTAAATGAAACGGATATTCTCCGTTGCGCTATCCTGGGTAACTTTAAGGAACTCTAACTTCATGTGCTAATTCTTTCTAAATATTTATTTAAGCTTTTACTTTATTTTAATAACAAGAGAATCCCAAATTCTTATTGGTTTAATGTTTCCCTTAACAGTACAAGCTTAACAGTGCACACTATCTTTTAACCATAAGTCTGCGATGTGGTCAAAAGTACAGAGTGCTGTATTTTATGATGCAGTTTCAAGGAAATCATTTAGATTTAAACAAATGTATATTGTTATTTCATCAACTAGGCCTATGTTGTTTACTAGTATGGAGGGTAAAGTTTCTTGAATATATGGCACGATGGTGAAAAAGCGCAAGTTAACTATACTCCTTTTATTCTTCATACCATCACAAACCTGTTATGTTTTTAAAACTATAACGTAGAAATTTTTTTTTTAAAAAAATAAGAAAGAATATTTGTTGTTTTACTATAGATATGCTGTTAATAGCAAAATTAATGATTTATGTAACAAACGACTGACTGTAGGCCACTTGTAGTTGTGACTCACCAGAATGCCATATTTTAATGTGAGCAATTTAAGTGCTTGACCTGCGTATTTGTGCATTTTTCACGCAGCAGCAATTCTAGTTTAAGAGACTTTCAACCTTAAAGATTCTTTCGTTTTATAATGTTGTCTTACTTTTAACCAAGTAAAAACCGCTTTTGTTCGCCAACAGCTGCGAGTTGTCTAAAGCAAGGAGTTCCAGTTCCATCCCGCTTCAGTTTCTTGAACGTGAATGAAACGGAAATTTTCCGTTGCGCTATCCCGGGGAACTGAAAGGAACTCTAACTTTAAGTGCTAATTCTTTCTAAATATTTATTTAAGCTTTGACTTTACTTTAATAACACGAGAATCCCAAATTCTTATTGGTTTATTGTTTCCCTAGCAGTACAAGCTTAGCAGTGCACACTTTCTTAAAACCATAAGTCTTCGATGTGGTCAAAAGTACAGAGTGCTTTATAATAAGGCTTTGTATTTTATGATGCAGTTTCAAGGAAATCGTCTAGATTTAAACAAGATAGGCCTATGTTGTTTACTAGTATGAAGGATAAAATTTCTTGAATATGGTTTGTTTCTTGAATTGGTTAACTATACTCCTTTTTTTCTTCATACCATCACAAACCTGTTATGTTTTTCTTGTTGTATTAGGCCTGCTTTTATTTATTTTTTTTTGTATGTCTTTTTAAAACTATAACGTAGAAATAGATTTTTAGAAAAAAAGAAAGAATATTTTTTCTTTTTGCTAGATATGCTGTTTATTTTTCATGGTTTTGGTGTTGACACCGAAACGGGGAAGGAACAGATGCGCGTTTCCGTTCGGCTGGAGTGGAAGTATTTAATTATTATGCGCCAAGGTTTTCACTTATACACATCTTCCCAAAGGGCATAAATTTTATACTCTAAGTGAGTAAGCCTAAGCTACAGAAGACGGAAAGTTGTTTCTAGTAAATAAAATGTATTAAAAGATAAAGAATAACTGCGTGTATAATAGCGTCATTCTTATCTGTAAATATTTTTTTAAATAGGAAATTTAAAAAGGAATGCAAATTTGTGTCAAAGCTTGATTGCTAATCTGTGAATGAGTAAACCTAAAGCCCCATAAATTGAATTTACTATCTTAAAGTATATGAGGAAAATCAGCACAATACAATTAAAATTTATAGGTGAAAATGCTGAACCGAGATACTCATCCGCCATTCCGCCTAGACGTAATAATCGTGCGGACAAAATATTAAAAAAAATTTAGTTGTAGAACAATAGCTCATATTAACTCAATTAAGTTGTAGAACGATAACGCATGAAAATAAAAAAACCTACAGCGTAATACATTCACAAAATTTAGACAACAAACCTTAAAGGTTGTCTAAAATCGTAATTTCAGGCTTTGATCACAGCTGGCATAAAAATTTCAGTGCTCTCACTCGAGTATAGAGTATTTAAAATGGACGTTAGATGGCGTGGAATGCTAGTCTTTCGTCCATAAAAAAGTACGTAAGGAGTTTCCGCTTTATTTCTATAAATTTGCATTAAAAATTTCCAAATGAAAACGAATCAAATAAGTATAGGAATTGCTGTAATTTCATTTGATACCGTTGGTATAGGTTTTTACAACTTATACAGTATCATAGAATTAAAAAATCAGTTTGAAACCAACTAACTCTTTTTCTTGATGATTGAAATACATTATTTCCGTATTTTACTGGATAACTGGCGTATTGATTTCTCAACGTTCTCATTTTGAAATAATAACAGTTGGGAGGACGTAGAAATTTTCTGCCTGGCTGAAGCAGAAGTAATTTTTTGTTTTATTTTTCCATTGCCACTTGTTCACAAAAGTTCAATATTTCATCGCCACATTAAAAACCTCCTTTAACTTTGTGAAAAACGATGACTGGACCTTGAGGAGCCATTTATTCCTTGCAATCGCAATATATTGAAAAACCAAAAGAAAAGAAAACAAAATGAACTTTGGTCGATGAACCACAAGTATCCTCTTGTTCCCCGAGCATATGCACCTCTACCAAATCTTAAGCTTGATTCTTAAATAATAATAATAAGTTGTCTTTCAATTAACCCTTCTTCACCAACTGATGTTTAACTTTAATCCAAGCAAACTCCAATATTGATGGCTTTCTGCTTGGTAAATGGTTCCGTATTTTAAATCTTACATTTATGCTTCAATTGCAGCCTGTTCAAATTTCACTTTAGCCCTTAAGAGAACTATTTTTTTCGCGAAGGTAGCCCATACTTTTACTGTAGGTCTAAGTACTGTACATCAATCCATTTTCGTAGATGGTTCTTGGAAACAATTTAAAGAAACAAAAATAATAAATGTTTTACTTAAATTTGTTGATGTGTCATCCATGCGAATAAAAAAATGTGGAGAACAGACGCGTTTCTGTTTGGCTGAAGTGGAAATTATAATTTTTTAAATAATTTTTTGTGTTCGTATTTTTATTATTCTCTTTGCTTTTGTTTAAAGTTCACTTATCTTTTCAAAAATATATTAAAAACAATAAGTAAGCTTTTTTGCTAAATGTCTTTATTTTTCATCAATTTGATTTTTTTTTCATCAATTTGATTTTGAAACAGAAACAGAGGGAGGAAAGATGCGTCGATGTTTGACTGGAACGGAATTAATTTGTTTTGACTTTTGTATTCATATTTTTTTATATGCTACTTAATTGTTTATATTAATTTTTTTCCTGTCCAAGAAGTGTGGTCACATTCTTTTTTTTTACTTAAAAAATGAAATTAATGAAAAAAATGAAATTATCTACTGCGTCTTAATTCACCATTTTTTTAACGAATTAGCTCTACAACTTGGCATAAATTTACTACTTTAAGTTTCAATTACAGAAGATTGAGATTTGGACAATAAAATGTAACGGACTAAGACATATACTGCTGACAATAATGTATTACTTTGTTATAATATTTAGAGAAACAAAAGAAGAATTAAAATAAAATAAAAATCTACTCAAAACGGCCAATCTTATTCCCTTTATATACTGGAAATGATGGTTCACTCTAATTAAATGGTTATTGTAGTTTAAAAGCATCGGTGTCGAAAATTTTCTCCTCACAAGTGTGTTTATCTTGTTATTAGGGGTATAGATCTTTGAAGGTCTCTAGATTCTATAAAATTATTTAAAAACAGAAAGAAAATAGTAAGAATAAATTTCCCCTTTGTGAAAGAATACATTTGTAAGTTATAATAAATACTTTACCAGATTAACGGAACGGGTAGAATCGATTGTAACAATTCCTGTTTGGTTGCCGTAGAGAGCGTGCAAGTTTAGAATGGCATTATTCGGCAGAAGTGTAGTGGAATTTGAAGGAAATAATGCCGATTGACTTGACGTACAATTACCCCTCATGAAAGAGCGTGTTGACCTCAGTGGGGATGAATTCGCCGTGATCCACAGAATGTTCATCATGCACGCTTCTGAATACGTTTGATTAGACCCGTCTAAAAAACATCAATAATTACACTATCCTTATCATTAATTTTACAGAATGTATGTGGGGTTTAAATGACCAGTTCTATTAAATACACAGCGAAGCATGATAGTATCTCCAGCATTCAATGAATATGATTTTGCGGTGACGTAGTACGCTGTCGGGAATTGTGGATTTGCACGCCCAAGTTCAGTGATATTCCCAGTCTGTATAAACGCCAAGTATTAAATAACAGAGCATTATAT
Organism: Chydorus sphaericus; assembly: GCA_030141595.1. Lineage (NCBI taxonomy): Eukaryota > Metazoa > Arthropoda > Branchiopoda > Diplostraca > Chydoridae > Chydorus > Chydorus sphaericus. The sequence continues at coordinate 2,262,032 of CM057934.1, read as the reverse complement.
ACCGTATTGCTTGTATTCATTTGCTTACCGTGTTACTTCTAATGTACACGATGACTAGTCGTCCATATTTCCCCGCACTAGGGCGATAAGCTAGAGTCTTTAAAGGATTGGGTTGCGTCGATGGAATGGTAATACACGCATCCAGAGTAAAAGCTTTAGATATACATATATTATGAATGTGATAGTAGTTTAAAATTAAAATATATTCATATTCTTACAGCTTCTGTTGGGAGGAATCGCACCAGAAACCATAGGAGTGTACACCGCAGTGTAATTCAAAGGCCTTTACACACAATTATTTAATTACATTTCACTTTGTGAATTTCGAAATTTAATTTGTTTACTTAGTACGAGTGATTTGTATATCAAATCCGTTACTGAAATCTCGGCTGGATGACTTCGTACCATACGTAATTTCTATTAACAATAGTTTGACTTCAGAATTTCCACCTACGGTGAATCCCATGGTGTTTAGTGTTGAGTTGAATCGTATAGCTGGAGTGTAGCGAACCCAGCTGCCTATCAGGGTCATATTGGCTAAAGGGCACGAACTAAGAAATACATTTTAGTATAATGGTTAACTATAAAGAGTTTCCAACTATACAATATGGAACAATTAGTGGGGCGCTTACCAAGGATTAATTGGTACATAGTTACATCCATACAAGTTCATAGCGATGTTCGTGGGGTTAACTACGATTCCTTTGATTTGCTTAATCCAAAATTGGTCACCGGCCGCTAAAGTAAATCCGGAGCAAACCCTTTCGCCGCCCTATAAAAATAAAATCAGAAATGCTGTATTCAGTTTAAAAATCAATTCATGGAAATGTACATACCGTCGTCGCATTTCCGCCCAACATCCTAAGTTGAACGGACCGCTCATTGGGATACGATGGATTGGCTGTTCCATTAGGGAACTTTGTCACGAGAATTTGGGCATTTCCACTCACATAGTGGAGAAAAAATAATGCATTCAGAATCAACGAAAAAATTACGTGGTTCGAGGAAAGCAACTGCGAGCGTTTACTCTCCATGTTGTATCAATTGGTAAGTTACCAACACACTGACGATATGAAACGGAACATTGCTGTATTGTATAGCAAAAAATTAATTATTTATGTAACAAACAAACTGACTGTAGGCCACTTGTATTTGTGACTCACCAGAATGCCATATTTTACTGTGAGCAATTCAAGTTTTTGAACTGCGTTTATGCGTATTCTTTTTCACGCAGCAAAATTTCTAGTTTAAAAGACTTTTAACCTTAAAGATTCTTTCGTTTTATAATGTTGTTTTACTCAGTTTTAACCAAGTAAAAGCCGCTTTTGTTCACCATCAGCTGCGAGTTGTCTAAAGAGTTCCAGTTCCACCCCGTTTCAGTTTCTTGAACGTGAATGAAACGGATATTCTCCGTTGCGCTATCCTGGGGAACTTTAAGGAACTCTAACTTCATGTGCTAATTCTTTCTAAATATTTATTTAAGCTTTTACTTTATTTTAATAACAAGAGAATCCCAAATTCTTATTGGTTTAATGTTTCCCTTAACAGTACAAGCTTAACAGTGCACACTATCTTTTAACCATAAGTCTGCGATGTGGTCAAAAGTACAGAGTGCTGTATTTTATGATGCAGTTTCAAGGAAATCATTTAGATTTAAACAAATGTATATTGTTATTTCATCAACTAGGCCTATGTTGTTTACTAGTATGGAGGGTAAAGTTTCTTGAATATATGGCACGATGGTGAAAAAGCGCAAGTTAACTATACTCCTTTTATTCTTCATACCATCACAAACCTGTTATGTTTTTAAAACTATAACGTAGAAATTTTTTTTTGAAAAAAATAAGAAAGAATATTTGTTGTTTTACTATAGATATGCTGTTAATAGCAAAATTAATGATTTATGTAACAAACGACTGACTGTAGGCCACTTGTAGTTGTGACTCACCAGAATGCCATATTTTAATGTGAGCAATTTAAGTGCTTGACCTGCGTATTTGTGCATTTTTCACGCAGCAGCAATTCTAGTTTAAGAGACTTTCAACCTTAAAGATTCTTTCGTTTTATAATGTTGTCTTACTTTTAACCAAGTAAAAACCGCTTTTGTTCGCCAACAGCTGCGAGTTGTCTAAAGCAAGGAGTTCCAGTTCCATCCCGCTTCAGTTTCTTGAACGTGAATGAAACGGAAATTTTCCGTTGCGCTATCCCGGGGAACTGAAAGGAACTCTAACTTTAAGTGCTAATTCTTTCTAAATATTTATTTAAGCTTTGACTTTACTTTAATAACACGAGAATCCCAAATTCTTATTGGTTTATTGTTTCCCTAGCAGTACAAGCTTAGCAGTGCACACTTTCTTAAAACCATAAGTCTTCGATGTGGTCAAAAGTACAGAGTGCTTTATAATAAGGCTTTGTATTTTATGATGCAGTTTCAAGGAAATCGTCTAGATTTAAACAAGATAGGCCTATGTTGTTTACTAGTATGAAGGATAAAATTTCTTGAATATGGTTTGTTTCTTGAATTGGTTAACTATACTCCTTTTTTTCTTCATACCATCACAAACCTGTTATGTTTTTCTTGTTGTATTAGGCCTGCTTTTATTTATTTTTTTTTGTATGTCTTTTTAAAACTATAACGTAGAAATAGATTTTTAGAAAAAAAAGAAAGAATATTTGTTCTTTTTGCTAGATATGCTGTTTATTTTTCATGGTTTTGGTGTTGACACCGAAACGGGGAAGGAACAGATGCGCGTTTCCGTTCGGCTGGAGTGGAAGTATTTAATTATTATGCGCCAAGGTTTTCACTTATACACATCTTCCCAAAGGGCATAAATTTTATACTCTAAGTGAGTAAGCCTAAGCTACAGAAGACGGAAAGTTGTTTCTAGTAAATAAAATGTATTAAAAGATAAAGAATAACTGCGTGTATAATAGCGTCATTCTTATCTGTAAATATTTTTTTAAATAGGAAATTTAAAAAGGAATGCAAATTTGTGTCAAAGCTTGATTGCTAATCTGTGAATGAGTAAACCTAAAGCCCCATAAATTGAATTTACTATCTTAAAGTATATGAGGAAAATCAGCACAATACAATTAAAATTTATAGGTGAAAATGCTGAACCGAGATACTCATCCGCCATTCCGCCTAGACGTAATAATCGTGCGGACAAAATATTAAAAAAAATTTAGTTGTAGAACAATAGCTCATATTAACTCAATTAAGTTGTAGAACGATAACGCATGAAAATAAAAAAACCTACAGCGTAATACATTCACAAAATTTAGACAACAAACCTTAAAGGTTGTCTAAAATCGTAATTTCAGGCTTTGATCACAGCTGGCATAAAAATTTCAGTGCTCTCACTCGAGTATAGAGTATTTAAAATGGACGTTAGATGGCGTGGAATGCTAGTCTTTCGTCCATAAAAAAGTACGTAAGGAGTTTCCGCTTTATTTCTATAAATTTGCATTAAAAATTTCCAAATGAAAACGAATCAAATAAGTATAGGAATTGCTGTAATTTCATTTGATACCGTTGGTATAGGTTTTTACAACTTATACAGTATCATAGAATTAAAAAATCAGTTTGAAACCAACTAACTCTTTTTCTTGATGATTGAAATACATTATTTCCGTATTTTACTGGATAACTGGCGTATTGATTTCTCAACGTTCTCATTTTGAAATAATAACAGTTGGGAGGACGTAGAAATTTTCTGCCTGGCTGAAGCAGAAGTAATTTTTTGTTTTATTTTTCCATTGCCACTTGTTCACAAAAGTTCAATATTTCATCGCCACATTAAAAACCTCCTTTAACTTTGTGAAAAACGATGACTGGACCTTGAGGAGCCATTTATTCCTTGCAATCGCAATATATTGAAAAACCAAAAGAAAAGAAAACAAAATGAACTTTGGTCGATGAACCACAAGTATCCACTTGTTCCCCGAGCATATGCACCTCTACCAAATCTTAAGTTTGATTGTTAAATAATAATAATAAGTTGTCTTTCAATTAACTCTTCTTCACCAACTGATGTTTAACTTTAATCCAAGCAAATTCCAATATTGATGGCTTTTCTGCTTGGTAAATGGTTCCGTATTTTAAATCTTACATTTATGCTTCAATTGAAGCCTGTTCAAATGTGCCTTTAGCCCTACAGAGAACTATTTTTTCGCAAAGGTAGCCCATGCTTTTACTGTAGGTCTAAGTACTGTACATCAATCCATTTTTGTAGACGGTTCTTGGAAACAATTTAAAGAAACAAAAATAATAAATGTTTTACTTAAATTTGTTGATGTGTCATCCTTGCGAATTAAAAAAATGTGGAGAACAGACGCGTTTCTGTTTGGCTGGAGTGGAAGTAGTTATAATTTTTTAAAAGAATCTTTTGTGTTCGTAACTTTTTTATTCTCTTTGCATTTTTTTTTAAAGTTCACTGATTTCTTCAAAAATATATTAAAAACAATAAGTAAGCTTTTTTGCTAAATGTCTTTATTTTTCATCATTTTGATTTTGAAACAGAAACAGATTGAAACTCGAAAGATGCGTCGATATTTGGCTGGAACATAATTAATTTGTTTTGACTTTTGTATTCATATTTTTTTATATGCTACTTAAGTTCTTTGTATTATTTTTTTCCTGTCCAAGAAGTGTGGTCACATTCTTTTTTTAAATCTCATGTGTTGATCTGAAATTATCTACTGCGTCTATATTCACCATTTTTTAACGAATTAGCTCTACAACTTGGCATAAATCTACTACTTTAAGTTTCAATTACAGAAGATTGAGATTTGGACAATAAAATGTAACGGACTAAGACATATACTGCTGACAATAATGTATTACTTTGTTATAATATTTAGAGAAACAAAAGAAGAATTAAAATAAAATAAAAATGTACTCAAAACGGCCAATCTTATTCCCTTTATATACTGGAAGTGATGGTTCACTCTAATTAAATGGTTATTGTAGTTTAATAGCATTGGTGTCGAAAATGTTCTCCTCACAAGCGTGTTTATCTTGTGATTAGGGGTATAGATTTTTGAAGGTCTCTAGATTCTAAAATTATTTTAAAACGGAAAGAAAATAGTAAAAGAACGGTTATAATTATATTACACGGAAAGAAAAGTTATAATAAATATTATACCAGATTAACTGAACGGGTAGAATCGATTGTAACAATTCCGGTTTGGTTGCCGTAGAGAGCGTGCAAGTTTAGAATGGCATTATTCGGCAGAAGTGTAGTGGAATTTGAAGGAAATAATGCCGATTGACTTGACGTACAATTACCCCTCATGAAAGAGCGTGTTGACCTCAGTGGGGATGAATTCGCCGTGATCCACAGAATGTTCATCATGCACGCTTCTGAATACGTTTGATTAGACCCGTCTAAAAAACATCAATAATTACACTATCCTTATCATTAATTTTACAGAATGTATGTGGGGTTTAAATGACCAGTTCTATTAAATACACAGCGAAGCATGATAGTATCTCCAGCATTCAATGAATATGATTTTGCGGTGACGTAGTACGCTGTCGGGAATTGTGGATTTGCACGCCCAAGTTCAGTGATATTCCCAGTCTGTATAAACGCCAAGTATTAAATAACAGAGCATTATATACCGTATTGCTTGTATTCATTTGCTTACCGTGTTACTTCTAATGTACACGATGACTAGTCGTCCATATTTCCCCGCACTAGGGCGATAAGCTAGAGTCTTTAAAGGATTGGGTTGCGTCGATGGAATGGTAATACACGCATCCAGAGTAAAAGCTTTAGATATACATATATTATGAATGTGATAGTAGTTTAAAATTAAAATATATTCATATTCTTACAGCTTCTGTTGGGAGGAATCGCACCAGAAACCATAGGAGTGTACACCGCAGTGTAATTCAAAGGCCTTTATACACAATTATTTAATTACATTTCACTTTGTGAATTTCGAAATTTAATTTGTTTACTTAGTACGAGTGATTTGTATATCAAATCCGTTACTGAAATCTCGGCTGGATGACTTCGTACCATACGTAATTTCTATTAACAATAGTTTGACTTCAGAATTTCCACCTACGGTGAATCCCATGGTGTTTAGTGTTGAGTTGAATCGTATAGCTGGAGTGTAGCGAACCCAGCTGCCTATCAGGGTCATATTGGCTAAAGGGCACGAACTAAGAAATACATTTTAGTATAATGGTTAACTATAAAGAGTTTCCAACTATACAATATGGAACAATTAGTGGGGCGCTTACCAAGGATTAATTGGTACATAGTTACATCCATACAAGTTCATAGCGATGTTCGTGGGGTTAACTACGATTCCTTTGATTTGCTTAATCCAAAATTGGTCACCGGCCGCTAAAGTAAATCCGGAGCAAACCCTTTCGCCGCCCTATAAAAATAAAATCAGAAATGCTGTATTCAGTTTAAAAATCAATTCATGGAAATGTACATACCGTCGTCGCATTTCCGCCCAACATCCTAAGTTGAACGGACCGCTCATTGGGATACGATGGATTGGCTGTTCCATTAGGGAACTTTGTCACGAGAATTTGGGCATTTCCACTCACATAGTGGAGAAAAAATAATGCATTCAGAATCAACGAAAAAATTACGTGGTTCGAGGAAAGCAACTGCGAGCGTTTACTCTCCATGTTGTATCAATTGGTAAGTTACCAACACACTGACGATATGAAACGGAACATTGCTGTATTGTATAGCAAAAAATTAATTATTTATGTAACAAACAAACTGACTGTAGGCCACTTGTATTTGTGACTCACCAGAATGCCATATTTTACTGTGAGCAATTCAAGTTTTTGAACTGCGTTTATGCGTATTCTTTTTCACGCAGCAAAATTTCTAGTTTAAAAGACTTTCAACCTTAAAGATTCTTTCGTTTTATAATGTTGTTTTACTCAGTTTTAACCAAGTAAAAGCCGCTTTTGTTCACCATCAGCTGCGAGTTGTCTAAAGAGTTCCAGTTCCACCCCGTTTCAGTTTCTTGAACGTAAATGAAACGGATATTCTCCGTTGCGCTATCCTGGGTAACTTTAAGGAACTCTAACTTCATGTGCTAATTCTTTCTAAATATTTATTTAAGCTTTTACTTTATTTTAATAACAAGAGAATCCCAAATTCTTATTGGTTTAATGTTTCCCTTAACAGTACAAGCTTAACAGTGCACACTATCTTTTAACCATAAGTCTGCGATGTGGTCAAAAGTACAGAGTGCTGTATTTTATGATGCAGTTTCAAGGAAATCATTTAGATTTAAACAAATGTATATTGTTATTTCATCAACTAGGCCTATGTTGTTTACTAGTATGGAGGGTAAAGTTTCTTGAATATATGGCACGATGGTGAAAAAGCGCAAGTTAACTATACTCCTTTTATTCTTCATACCATCACAAACCTGTTATGTTTTTAAAACTATAACGTAGAAATTTTTTTTTGAAAAAAATAAGAAAGAATATTTGTTGTTTTACTATAGATATGCTGTTAATAGCAAAATTAATGATTTATGTAACAAACGACTGACTGTAGGCCACTTGTAGTTGTGACTCACCAGAATGCCATATTTTAATGTGAGCAATTTAAGTGCTTGACCTGCGTATTTGTGCATTTTTTCACGCAGCAGCAATTCTAGTTTAAGAGACTTTCAACCTTAAAGATTCTTTCGTTTTATAATGTTGTCTTACTTTTAACCAAGTAAAAACCGCTTTTGTTCGCCAACAGCTGCGAGTTGTCTAAAGCAAGGAGTTCCAGTTCCACCCCGTTTCAGTTTCTTGAACGTGAATGAAACGGATATTCTCCGTTGCGCTATCCGGAAAACTGATCCGGAAAGCTTCTTTCTAAATATTTATTTAAGCTTTGACTTTACTTTAATAACACGAGCACCCCAAATTCTTATTGGTTTAATGTTTCCCTTAACAGTACAAGCTTAACAGTGCACACTATCTTAAAACCACAAGTCTGCGATATGGTCAAAAGTACAGACTGCTGTATAATAAGGCTTTATATTTTATGATGCCGTTTCAAGGAAATCATCTAGATTTAAACACATGTATATTGTTGTTTCATCAACTAGGCCTGTTGTTTACTAGTATGAAGGGTAAAGTTTCTTGAATATGGCACGACTGTGAAAAAGCGCAAGTTAACTATAGTCCTTTTTATTCTTAATATACCATCACAAACCTGTTATGTTTTTCTTGTTGTATTAGGCCTGCTTTTATTTGTTTTTTGTATATCTTTTTAAAACTATAACGTAGAAAAAAAAAGAAAGAATATTTGTTCTTTTGCTAGATATGCTGTTTATTTTTCATGGTTTTGGTGTTGAAACCGAAATGGGGAAGGAACAGATGCGTTTCCGTTTGGCTGGAGTGGAAGTAATTAATTATTTTTTTCCGCCAAGGTTTTCACTTATACACATCTTCTCAAAAGGCATAAATTTTCTACTCTAAGTGTGTAAGCCTAAACTGCAGAAGACGGAAAGTTGTTTCTAGTAAATAAAATGTATTGAAAGATAAAAAGGTATTATATGGACTGCTGTTTACTAATTGAGTTTAACGTTAACTTATAGGCTGTTTTGTTTGAACTTAAATTGGCAGGTTCATGCTAATTACATTGCCTTTTTATTTCAAATTAAATCTTCTTAGCTCTAATATATTACTTTATTACTTCAGAAAAAATCATATTTCTAACATTTTATTAAGAAAAATGTCAAGCTGTTTATCTGGAACTATCTACTGTGCCTATACACCATTTTGCAACGAATGTTAAATGGCATAAGTTTCCCACTCGAAGTTTCAATTTCAGATGACTGGACGTAATAATTAGCTCCGAACTATAAAATTTAACAGATTAAGACTTACTGCTTATAATAATGTATTACTTTTTCATAAATTACAGAGAAACTTTTATGTTTAATTTTAATCAAATTTATTGAATGATAAAATTGGTTTCTATGGATTTTAGTATATTAACTAGGTTATCATTACATTGGGCTGTTTAAAAAGAGCTAATTTGTTTACCTATACTAATAATGGCAAATCAAATTTCCCTTTCTTGAAATGATAGGTTAATTATGTTTAAATCGTGGTATTTTAATAGCATTGGTCTCAAATATTTTTCAAAAAAATGTGTATCTGGTCATTAGGGGTAGAGATCTTTAAAAGTCTCTAAATTCTGTTTTTTTTCAAGAAAAAAAAGTAAGAATAAATGTTTATGTATGAAAACAATTTATTGAACAATTAAAAAATACTTTACCAGATTAACCGAATGCGTGGAATCGATTGTAACAATTCCGGTTTGGTTGCCGTAAAGGGCATGCAATTTAAGAATGGCATTATCCGGCAGAAGTGTAGTCGAAGTTGTTGGGAATAATGCCGACTGACTTGGCATACAATTTCCCTTGAGGAAAGAGCTGGTTGACTTTATTGGTCGTGAATTAGCCGTGATCCATAGAATGGCCATCATGCACGTTTCATTATACGGTTGATTGAACCCGTCTAAAAAATCAACAAGAATTGTATTATCGTTGTATTTTTACCTAGAAAAAAAGTGAAAAGTAGAAAAGTTGTCCCAGGATTGATGCGAAGGCAAAAAAAAATTCTCGAAATTGAAGACCAAACGCCTTGAACTTTAAAAAACAAAATATTTTAAATTTTGAGACAAAATGTGTGTCAGCGTCAATCCTAAGGCGATGGTTTTTAGAGAGTAATGTGTTATTACTTACTCGTAATCAATGTAGAGTTTAAGCCAGTTGTATTGAATACACAACGAAGCATGATGGTATCTCCAGCATTTAAGGTATAAGATTTTGAGGTGACGTAGAATGCTGCTGGGAATTGTGGGTTCGCACGACCAAGTTCAGTGATATTTCCAGTCTGTAGAAAAAATGGACTATTATAATAAACCAGCAGAAAATCATAGTAGTGTATTTATTTGCCTACCTTGTTACTTCGAATGAACGCGCTGACTAATCGTCCGTAGTTTCCCGTGCTAGGTCGATAGGCTAGTGTCTTTAAAATATTTGGCTGTGTCGATGGAATGGTAATACAAGCATCTAGAGTGTAAGCTATATTTTAAACGAAATGTAATATTAGTTATTAATTACGTAAATTTTTGAAAATATACTTACAGCTTCTGTTGGGAGGAATCGTACCAAAAGCCATGGCAGTATACATTGAAGTAAAATTCAAAGGTCTTTAATGCGTAAAAAAAAAAAATAAAACTTAATTGAAATATATATTCGATTGGTTCATTTAAAAATATATATGTACTTTATTCGAGTGATTTGTATATCAAATCCATTACTAAAATCTGGGTTGGATGTCTTCGTCGCATACGTAATTTCTATCAACAGCAGTTTTACTTCAGAATCTCCACCTACGGTGAATCCCATTTTATTTAATGTTGAATTAAATCTCATGGGTGGAGTGTAACGACCCCAGCTCCCTATGAGGGTCATATTGGCTAAGGAGCATGAACTTTAAAAAATGTATTTTGAATCAATTTTAGTGGTAAATTTAAATAAAACAGCTAAAAGGTAATAGTGCTATTACCAAGGATTGATCGGTACGTAGCTACACCCGTACAAATTCATACCAATGTTCCTTTGGTTTATTACGATTCCTTTGACTTGCTTGATCCAAAATTGGTCACCGGCCGCTAAAGTGAATCCTGAGCAAACCCTTTCGCCATCCTACAAAAAGAAGAAATAAAATTTTTCTATGCATATACAAGAAACCAATTCATGGAAATGTGTACCGTTTTCGGAATTCCGCCCAGCATTCTAACTTTAACGGACAACTCATTTGGGTACGAGGGATTGGTCGTTCCATTGGGGAACTTTGTCACGAGGATCTGGGTATTTCCACTCACATAGTGAAGAAAAAATGATGCATTCAGAATCAACGAAAAAATTACGTGGTTTGAGAAAATCAATCGCGAGCGTTTACTCTCCATGTTGTATCAATTGGTAAGTTACCAACACACTGACGATATAAAACGGAACCTTGCTGTCTGGTATAGAAAAATTAATGGTTTGTGTAATAAACGCGACTGACTGTACGTCACCTATATTTGTGATGCAGCAATGCCATATTTTACTATGCGCTTTTTGAGTTTTTTTCCCCTTTAAATGTTTTTTAATTGGTTTCAACTTTTAAACAAGCAAAACAGTGTTTGAATTGAGAAAGCTGCAACTTACCTGACTACTGACGAGAAAATACTCTTGTTCGTTAATTTATGTCGTTAATTTGTAGCGGTTTATCTAAGTTCTTTTCATTATAAAAAGTTAAATCTATGCCCTGTTACGGGTTTAAGGAGTAGAACTAATATTATAATTATATTCAATGAAAACTGTAAACGAAAACTTATATTTTTTTTTACATTTGAATTCTGAAGATGTGGCGTCATCTTAGGATTTTCCTTTTCCCCATTCTGGTCTTGTTGTAGGGCAGACTGCACTCATTATTCAATAAGACATCTTAATTAGCTTTCTTTTGAATCAATTTTTTTCTTCACCAAGTAAAAGTGGCTTAGCCAATACTACTCTTAATCCTAGAGCACTCACTTTAAAAAAATATTAACTCAGCAATATATACAATTGTCACTAAGTTTATTACATTGTAACGATTAAAGGATTTCCATTTTAAACTGAATTATCTTAAGGATACAGTTAAACATTTTAAAGAAAAATTGAAAGCTGGCTGAGACGATTTTTCCACGTTTAAACAATGGCACAAGAACAGCCGCGGAAAATATAGCCTCTTAGTCAAGATCAGATCTTGAGCTCGACTTAACTTTGAGACTCCTTTAAAAATATTAAACTTGATCAAATCAGTCACCAACCAATATATTTTAAAAGGTTGAATTTCAATTAACAGTGTAAAAATCATTTGAAATATATTGCCGTAGCTCATCCATATTTAAACAAAAACGTTAAGCTTGTAATTTAAACATCCCATGGCCTCGACTCATTCTCTGTCTTATCTCAAGGTTCTTTGCTGGGTGAGACGAATGAATAAACATCGGAGTATCGGACAAATATTTTTGTGAGTTCGGCCTTCGATTCTTTTCCTATAAAATTAGACTGTTTGGAATTAATAAATCAGTCAATATTTAAAATTTTCAGCAGTTTTAAGCGAGATATTATGCTTGATGATTATTCACTATTCCGAAAAAAAATTTTAGGTTGTGTTTTCTGCGCAAACAATTCTTCAACCCTTGTAAACACTCAAGTATGTAAAATGGCTCATTTCCTTTTCAATTGGTATGTATACAGAAAGAAAACGCTTCGGAACAATACACAATGCCTTTAAACTATTATTGTATGCGTAACGACGGAATAAACAATGAAAAAACACACAGCGTTCTATTTTTAATAGGGCTATTGTTTTACTTAAGGAGCTAAACAGTTTCCGATACTATATTTTACGAACTAATCCTACCACCTCCACTTGCTCCTTTTTGCTGAAACGTTTGTACACCTATCTTCGTTGTAGAACTTTTTAGAGTATCAATCGTTTTTTTGCCACTGCTTGTATACGTAAGTGCGTCATTACTTCTGCAATTGGATTCAGTTTATTTTGAGGTCACAATATCTGTAAGCATAATATTTTATAGATTTACAGAGTGGTTCTGTTCGTATTTTCATTTACCGACTTGTATAATAACGAGAAGGCGAGTTTTTCCGGAATATATACTTTAGTTTGCAGAATTCAACTGTAAACCACTTTTTAAAAAATATGCTGAACGAAGCATCTCTTCATTTCGGATGGACGGATTACCTCATCTTCGCCCTGACTTTAGTGCTTTCATTAATCATCGGTGTCTATTATGCCCGGAGAGGAGCAACAAGTTCCACCAGTGAATACCTATTTGGTGGTAAATCAATGGGCATTTTCCCCATCGCAATGTCATTTGCTGCTAGGTACCGGCTAATACTATGTTATAATCATATTGCTTGTAATGTACATTTGAGAACTACTTTTTCTCCGTATTTGTATGCCGGGAAAGTTCGGTTTCTTCTCAATCTATGTTGGGAATACCAACGGATGTTTACCTCACTGGAGCAATGATGTTATGGTGGCCTGTTGCCCTAGCTATTGGTGTTCTAATTTCCTCATATGTTTACTTGCCTCTTTTTCAAGACCTTGGACTTCTCTCCATTAATCAGGTAAACTAATATATAATATAATGGCTCTGATTCATAAAAGTTGTATTATTTCGTAATATGAACTAGTACTTGGAGCTACGATTTCATCGTCAAGTTCGAAAATTGTTCTCAGGAATAAATATATTTGGATGTGTAAGTAAATAAATTATTTAAATATAAAATTTATCTTTGGCATATTATTCGGTTAAGAAAAATGAGAGGAGCTATTGAAAAAAAGTAGCAACGTGATGTGTCACATTAATAATTGAGTTGTCCGAAAGTAGTACGCTTTTTATTAAGTTTAGGATATTTCATTGTCTCGATTTTCACCTGAATATCATCTTATGATTGTTTATTAGCTCTTCTACTTGTCGATCGTTACGTATGGGCCATCGCTTGCTCTATCACAAGGTAGATAATTATTTATTTTTCGATTTATACATGTTGAATGTTGAATGTTGACTATCCCCCTTTTTAAGTGACCGGATTGAGTGTTTACTTAACTGCGACTATTACTTTCGCCGTTTGTACTTTCTACACTACCATTGTAACATAAAATTGACATTTTTAAACATATATATTGAGTAGTTATAAGTGAAAATAATATGTAATGAAATAATCTATCATAAAAGGGAGGAATGAAAGCTGTTGTTTGGTCAGATGCCGTTCAAATAACTCTAATGTTGACCTCTATGACCGTTTTGGTGATCAAAGGAGTATTTGATATCGGTATTGAGAACGTCTGGAGTCGTAATTTGATTTCGGGTCGACTCGAATTCTTCAAGTAATTTGAATAGTTTTAATAACGATTTATACAATCATAAATTCATAATTTAAATACATTCAGTTTAGATCCTGATCCTACCACACAAAAAACGGTACAATACGGTCTAATTTTGAATTGCTTTAAACAGAATATTGATATTTATTACCAGTATACTATAATGAGCTATATGTTTTTAAGGTTTGGTCCATGGTGATTGGATCTGCTTTCTTATGGACAGGAGTATACGGCACAAGTCAATGGAATTTTCAACGATTTCTCGCTGTACCTACTCGTCGTCAGGCCCAATCGTATACATTTATAAACAAATCTAGATCTAAACATATATTTCCAACATATTTTTTTTTAAACAGAGCTCTTACAGTAAACATTTTCGTGGATGGCATATTCCTTGCTATTTGCTCTTCGGCCGGTTTAGTTGCCTATTCTCGATATTTTGATTGCGATCCTATCAAAGCAAATGTATTAAAATCCTTTTTTATTCATTTCAAAATGAATGGCAATACTTTGAACATTCGCTGTCTTAATAAGTTTGTAACAAAAGCAGACCAAATCGTTCCATATTTTGTGATGGACACTTTGGGGAGCATTCCTGGCTTGTCTGGTCTCTTTATCGCCGGCGTCTTTAGTGCATCCTTAAGGTATTTGTAAGCCATTATTATTATCTTATTTTTACTCAATCGGAAATAAATAATCTTTGAATTTTTGAATTCAGTACACTATCTACCGTTTTCAACGGGATTTCGTTAACTATTTTGGAGGATTTTGTCCGACCATTCTTCCAAAATTTAACTGACGAAAATGCCACTAAGATTTCTAAATCGGTCTCATTCGGTTTTGGTCTTATTAGCTATGCTCTGGTGTTTATCGTATCGAACGTCAAAACAATCTTGGAAGCAAGAATTCGAATCATAACTTTTTTTAATGCATTTTGGTTCATTATTAGACTGGCGTTAGTATAAGTGGAGCTGGACTTGGAATGAGCCTCGGGACGTTTACGTTGGGCATGTTGGTTCCATGGGCAAATTCGATAGCAAGTTTTTATTACTTAACTTAACATAACATAGCATTAACATTAATAAAAAATCGAACTTGCTTCATTGGTAAAGGGAGCAACTGTAGGGATGCTAGCCAGTTACTTTTCTGTCCTTCTACTCGGCATTTATACTCAAGCGGCCAGATCTCAAGGAACTCTACTTAATAAGCAAATAAAATTTACAACCATTGAAAATTGCCCTGTTTGGAATTTGACCACGAATGGAACTTTTCAAGAGTTCGAGCAAAATAACAATACCGAGAAGTATTTATATAATAATAATATTAATATATTAATATTCTCATTTACTTATCTATACTTTTTAGAGAAGAAGCCTTCATTTTGCTCCAGATTTCTTACGTATGGTACACTTTGATCGGTACTTTTATAGTTATAATCGTTGGGGCGACGGTTAGCTTATTCACCGGTCTACAGAACCCAGCTAAACTGGATCCCAAACTCTATTATCGTTTTTTGAGGCGTTGGATATTAAAGAAGCCAAAAACTAGCATGGTAGCTATTACTGATTTTTTTTATTTGGTAATAATTTAACAACGATAATTTGTATATATTACAGGAGGTTCATCAAAAGACTGAGAAAGGGAAGACTAACAAAGGATTTGAAAATTAAACTAGAATCTATTAGAAAATGATTTTATTTTTATTATGTAGAATATGTACAGTACCGAATAATAATAAAAACAACTTTTTATAGGTGATTATACATGTTTATGAATGGTTGAATGACTAGTGATATATAGCAGTAAAGCACATAATTAAATTTTAATACATGTGTGCAGCATTAAGATTTTTTACTGGGATTTCCTTACAGAGCGGCTACATCAAAATATAGCAAGTAGGCTGCAAAACAACTATACATATATATATATATGCATACCGTGGTTTTATTTTGTATTTAATAGTTAATAGTATGTCAAAAAGGTACAATTAAAAAAAATGAAAGTGTTCCCAGTTCTAGCCGTTTACCTTCAAACTAGGATCTTATATTGAGCTTAACGCTTAAATCATTCGACTCAAGGTTGTATTACGCGTCGAATGAGGTTCATGTCATAACCTTTTACAGGGAATTTCTCTCTCCGCGACTCGATTCACTTTGCAGTGTTTTGTATTGCATCGATGGTTATGTTATTGGATGATTTAACGAATTTAAAAGCTCAAAAATAGATATACAGCTTCTCAAAAAATAAATTGTGAAAGTATAGTTGAATATAGGTCAAATTATAATGATAAATACTTCTTCCGAGTATCTCCTATCTAAAGAAATAGATGTGATATTCTTAGAAACTATTAACTGACGACCAAACAACGTATTATAAAAGGGGCTTTTGTGTGGTTTTCTCTAGTAAATATATTTTGTGACCTTCGAAATTCCTTAATTTCGTATTTATAGACAACTTAACGTGTCCATCAATAAAAGGGAATTTACTTCTCTTTTCGCTATGCTAAGTATGTACTTACATTTCAATTGTTAATATTTTGTATAGCTTCAATTTCATTTTAAAATAAGTTTCAAACGAGTTCAAGAACTTAATATATAGATACACAGTTTCTCTACCAAGAAATTGTGACAGTATAGTTGAATCAAGGTCAAATTATAATGACACAAACTTCTTCTAGGTATTCTCTTATCTAAAGAAGTAAGTTTTTCTTAGAAACCATTAACTGACGACCAAACAACGTATCAAAATAGGGGCTTTTGCTTAGTTTTCTCTTTTCTATAGCAGCCAGAAGTCTCAGTACAAAGGTTCTCCTTGACAAGGGCGATACTATCAATTTCTCTCTCTTCACTTTTTCACAAAAAATAATTTTTAGGGAAAATGGTGGTTCCAGCAGTGACGCCATCAGCTGAAAGGAGGCCACTTCTTGATCAATCACCCAATGATAAGGTAATTAAATATCCAAATAATCATTTTAAAAAACTTTTCTATTTCATCTTTTATTTTAGAAATCAGTTGAGAAAACTAGTCGCCAGTTCCCATTTTCTGCTCGACAGCATCTCTTCCAACGTATATTTCTTACAATATATGTCTTTTCAAATTATCTAATTTATTTCTAAACCTTTTCAGTAATGCTCCTTATCGGTTTGATTGCTAGTCAAGCTCGACGATACGCCTACATCGATCAAAAGCCAATCAAAGCTCTCAACCATAACGCCGATAATGCTAAGTTGGCCATCATCGCCTTCAGTTTACCTCTTCAGGTCTTTAATTTTTACATTACTAAAGTAAAAATTTAAGACTTTTTATGTTTTGTAATAGGCTGTGCTATCAATCATCCTAACTACTGTGGTTTTAGTCAGCTGGTTTCGTCGAGAAACGTTGTCAAATCGTTCTAAATGGATCGTCACCATACTGACTCTGGTTCTAACTGGAATTATCATGTCATTGACCATCTACATAGCATCTCTGGGAATGGGGGATGAAGGAACTACCCACTCCATTCAGTGGAAGGGAAAGGAATTTGTCGGATTTAATCCTAATTCAGTTAGCGTGAGCGTCGCATCGATTAACGCAGCTCCGCCGTCGAGCGGAACCAATTACTGGATGTCTTACAAGATTGCCGCTCATTTCCATTTGAACCGAAGCGATACTGAACGTTTTCTTGATCTCAACTGTCCTCATTCTATTTGTGCTGCAAACGAAATCAAGTAATACTCCTTTCACACATTGCTTTAATTAGGCTTGGGATTCTTATAACATAAATAAAATGTAATACAATGAGAATTAGTATTTTGAATATTTTGATATGTTGAATGGATTTTCATACCCTCATTTCCTTAGGATGTTTTAAAGTTTCGAATAGTTTTTTTGCTTAATAATAAGAGGACTACATTTCCTAAAATTCTTAAACTATCCGTTACATTTATAAGTTGCCTAAACTCAAGGTGTAATGAATAGTAATTAAGTTTATTGAGTTAACTAAACATATCAATAGCGTAATTTAAAATTTTCAATTGTTTGAACGAGAGAACTTTAGCTTTCTACTTCGTTTATTGAATTTAATGAATGCTATAAAGTTATTCATATGGATTTTAAAATATAAATTGAAGGGAAAATAGCTTAAATTTCAAAATAACTTTTGGAATTGAGATTTATCCTTAAACTTTAAATAAATAAAATTATTGGCATTATATACTCAATCACATTTTAACAGCAGAGTTTCGAATACTTTGCTTATTCTGGTGATTATGGGTAAAGATCTTTGAAGGTCTCTAAATCCTATTGGTAAAAAGTTATCAAAAAATAACGTTAGCGACCATTACTTAAACTTTTAGTATAGTAAACATCTGATTAACTGACGCATACCAAGTTAACGGAATGGGTGGAATCGATAGTTACAATTCCACTTTGGTTTCCATAGAGAGCAGCCAAGTCTAGAATGGTGTTATTCGGTAGAAGTGTCGTCGAACTTGACGGGAATAATGCTGACTGATCCGACGTACAGTTGCCCTTGAGGAAAGAGCTTGTTGACTTAAGTGGTGACGTATTCGCCGTGAGCCATAAAATTGTCATCATGCACGTTTCATTGTACGGTTGATGGAAACCGTCTATAAAAGCATTGAACAATCATATAATTGTTATTACTAATTGTAAATCATATACTTATTTACTCGTAATCAAAGAGGAGGTTAAGCCAGTTGTATTGAATACACAGCGAAGCATGATGGTATCTCCGGCATTTAAGGTGTAGGATATTGGTGTTACGTAGAAAGCTGCTGGAAATTGTGGATTCGCACGCCCAAGTTCAGTAATAACGCCCGTCTGTGCAAATATTATTCTAAAAATTAGTTGACATTTTTCTGACAACACTCCTATATACACCTACCGTGCTACTTTTCATGTAAGTGCTGACTAATCGTCCATAACTTGCTGTGCTAGGACGAAAAGCGAGTGTCATTATAGGATTTGGTTGTGACGATGGGATGGTAATGCAAGCGTCTAGTGTGTAAGCTTAAAATAAAAGGTAAAAGTTATAGAAATTAAGTAGATTGTGTTAAATTTAGTGATTTATCATAGTTCTATACTTACCGCTGCTTCCACCTGGAATTGTACCGAAAGCCATAGCTGTGTACATGGCAGCGTAATACAAAGGCCTTCATATAATATAGATAAAAATGACCAAATTACTACTTAATTATAAATCATTTATTATACTTTTCACGGGTGATTTGGATGTCAAATCCGTTACTAAAATCAGGACTGGGTATCGTCGTAGCATAAGTTATTTCGAGTAGCAATAATTTGACTTCAGAATCTCCACCTACGTTGAATCCGATGGTATTAAGCGTCGAATTAAATCGTGTAGGTGGAGTGTAACGACCCCAGCTGCCTATGAGGGTCATATCGGCTAAGGAGCAAGAACTATTAAAAACAGTAAAAAAGTTAGCAAATATATAAAAATTTCAAACTAAAAACTAAATATGTTAAAGTTTGTTGTGATTTCGTCTTAATTCAATTACTATTCAGAAAATATAAAGACGAGTGCGAAAAAAATTAGCAGTATTAGAGTACTTTTATACATACCAAGGATTAATTGGTACGTAGTTGCAACCATACAAGTTCATGCCGATATTGGACCGAGTTACAATTCCTTTGACCTGTTTTATCCAAAACTGATCACCGGGCGTTAAAGTAAAGCCAGTGCAGACCCTTTGATTGCTCTTTAAAAATAGATTTATATAAAATAATCATTAAATCAGTATCTGAAATTGGTTATTTTTTAAGTATATACAAGTAAATTTACCTCGGTAGGATTCCCGCCTAGCATTCTAAGTTGTACCGACAATTCATTGGGATATGCGGGATTGGTCGTTCCAGCGGGAAACGTTGTCATGAGAATTTGACTATTTCCATTTACGTCACGAAAAAGGAACACTATAACATTTAGAAATGATGCTGAAAAGAGAACCGAGTTAGAGATGTACTGCCAGCGTTGACTCTGCATCTTGTGTAGGCTTTTGCTGGAAAAGCACTAAAACTATAAGTAAAATGAAACCTTATATTGTATTGATGTTTGATGTATGTCACTTGTATATGAGACGCAGCATATTAAATATATCTATATTTGCTTACGCCATGTTTATTCATTCTTTCGCCTTAGGAACGACCAATGTCATATTATCACTTGAATAACGGACTTCAGCTGACACAAAAAAACTGGCATGTCGTCTAGATAGTCACGGTTTGGTGTACCTCTTGTGTTGCCTGGGACCTTCCACCGTTATACTTTTGGCAAGACGACAACCGGGACATCCGTCATTCTTGTTAACACTGAGAATAAGTAATCCTTAAATAATATTTATTCATGTAGGAAAATTTGTTTTCCGTAGAGCAAAATAAATTACAACAACATTTTATTTTATTTTACTTAGTATTGAATAACTTCTATTCTAATAAATAGTTCACTTTCTACCATTGTGGACATTCTAATTTCCTTGAAGTTTTTCTTTGCTGAATAGGCCTAAATATTTAACCAAAAGATCCAACGTTGTCGCTAAATATTTTAGCATGATAGTCATATATTTATTCTTTTTTTCCTACACCGTCATTATGAAACTAAATTAAATTAAACTTAGGCTGAAATAATAAAAAAATATTTGTGTTACTAAAAGGCCAAAAATAGCAGCATGAATAGTAAATTTTAAAAATCCAATAATAGTTAAATGTGTTTTTTTCAAATTCCGATTTCAAAATAAATTATTTTCTCTATTTGATAACTGTACTTTTTTAAGTTCTTAACAAGATTCAGATGCCACATATTATAATTTATTAGAGAATGAGGTATGGAAATTCGCCCCGCCATCCCTATAAACCAAACCAATTTAATTGAATAAAGCACAACTGGTATGTTAATTGCCCGAAAACATCATCAAAATGAATTTTTAAAAAAATGTCAATATTTTGTCAATATTTTTAATACGTCAATATTTTAAAAAGTCAATATTTTATAAGTTAGTACTGCACCCTGGTAAATTCAACTGTGATTTTCAAATTGTGGCTGTAAAATTCAAGCAGCAGCTGAGCAGCCTTAAATATATCTTGTTCTTGTTTCTTGAAGGCTAAATATAGTAGGGCATCCTCATGCAATTAAGGGTAAAGACTTGTGAAGGTCTCTTTATCCTGTTGGAAAAGAATAAAAAAGTTTTTTTTCGGTTAGGCTGTACTTAACATTTAATGCGAACCTAAACTGAGGCCTATATTACCAAATTGACAGAATGGGTAGAATCAAGTGTAACAGTTCCACTTTGGCTGCCGTCGATAGCGTGCTGATCTAGAGTGGTACTAGTGGGTAGTGGTGACTTCGAATCTGATGGGATTATTCCGTAGTCTTGTGACGAACACGTTCCCGTTAGGAAAGAGTTAACAGTGTTCACTGGAGTTAAACTATCCGAAATCCAGAGAACATTCATTATGCACATTTCTTGGTAGGGTTTCTTGAGACCGTCTATATTATTATTATATCATAGTTATATCATCATTGATTTCAATAATATTTAAAATTGCTAATACATACTCGTTGATATTGGGACGGCTGTGCTTGTAGTATCGTACACGCATTGAAGCACAACGGTATCTTGAGCATATAGCTCATAAGATTGAGGCGGTACGTAGTAAGCCTGCGGGAATTGAGGATTGGCACGCCCAAGTTCCAGTGTGTCCCCAGCATTCTATACTTAGTAATATACATCAATCAATAATTAATTACTATTTTTATACAATAATAACTTACATCAGGATCCAGGGTGTACAAACTGACAATTTTCCCGTAATCTTCCGTGTGAGGTCTGTAAGCAAGAATGTTTATAGGATCCTTTGGCTGCGTTGATGGGAGGTCAATGCAAGCTTCCAATGTGGCCCCTTCAGGTAATACATTCGGAGTAATTTTTATCAAAGTAACATTAATTTTGTACGAAATGAAATACTCTTACCTTGTGTACCCGCAGAAATTTCACCAAAAGCCATAAATGAATATATTGCGGCTTGATACATAGGTCTGTTCAAAACACACATCAAATACTAATTAATCCGCATTATAAAACCAATAAAACTAAAAGGCATTTGAAAAATACGGACTTTTTTAAAAATATATTTTCATCAAGTAAATTAATATACCTAGTGCGAGTAATTTCCAGATCAAAACCGCTAGTTGTATCTGGACTGGCTATTGTTGTGGGATACTGAACTTCTATGAACAAGATTTTAATTTGAGAATCTCCACCCACATGGAATCCCATCGTGCTGGTGGCTGAAGCAAATTGTATAGCTGGAGTGAATTTACCCCAGCTATGTATGAGGCTTCTTCTGGATACGGGACAAGAGCTATAATATGAATAAATAAAGTTTAAATGTATGAATTGTTGGTGAAGAAAGGCGATATTTGTAACTATAGCCTCTAACCTCTTAGATCTTTAAATGGTATAAAATATGTTTGGATCTGAATTAATTTTTTTAGTGTAGGTTTTTATACTTACCAAGGATTAGTTGGAATGTAGTCACAGCCATACAAGTTCATACCAATTTTAGAATTGGACTGGGCTACAACTCCTTTAATCTGTGTTATCCAGAATTCATCTGAGTTCGCTAAAGTAAATCCAGTGCATACCAATTGTTTGGCCTTTTTTTAATATTACAAAAAAAAAGAATGATGATTGATTTCATTACATATAATTTGAATCAAATTTACCTCAGTTGGATTTCCACCTAGCATTCTGAGTTGTACCGACGTTCCAGTGGGGAACGATGTCATAAGAATCTGAGAATTTCCATTGACACATCGATGGGAAAACAGTATAGTTAATAATACACTCAGAGCTAATGAGTTAGAGAAGAGTTGCAAATGTTGGCCCTGCATGTTGTATCACAACCGCTACACCATAATATTATTGTAGGACTTATTGAATGTAGCGAAACATCGTCTTATATATACTCAGTTCAGCTGTAACTCGTATACATAAAGATGTAAATCGAATGTGTATATCTTCACGAATCTCTCAGTGAATGACAGTTGAGCTGTCCACAAAACATGACTTTTTGACGAAACAGTTAATGTATACAGTTATGATGTGTATATATTATGAACCTCGAGGTCATTGAACTATATAAACTGGGAAGGAAATAAAATATGGACTCCTAAATAGGATGCGATATAAATATGATTTTATGTTATCCATCATACATCACTCCTATGACCTGTCATTGGCGAAATATAGAATGTCATATTTTAACTCATGTCGAATTCACTTCCTTAATACAAGTTCAAAGTCGTAATGATATTAAGAGTTAGGCAATATATATTATTCATCCGATTGTTCGTGCTGATTAATTGGTTAATTTAAGAAAACTATTATATCACCTGCTATATCTATATTTAATCCACGTCTCATTTTTGACTTAATACTAATTTACTAATGTGTTTTAAACGGCAATAGCTCTTTTAAAATTGTAATTATAGAGTTGACTATTCGTTAAAATGTCATATTTTTTGTTAACTTTTTTTACGACTATATTAACTTAATGATTCACTAATGTTCATAAAGCTTCCTGCGTTTTGTATTCAGATTAAGATTAATATAAATATAACTCTACATTTTATTGGAGGTACAGTACTTATAATTGAAATTACTGTACATTAGCTAAATAATCGTTGATCCAACTTTCCATACGTACTGACGGACAATACCGAATCGTCGACTAGCAATCGGCATCGAAGTCCGTATCACTTTTTTTGTTGTTGTTGAAATAGCGGTCCCTATGAAAAAGAACTGAAGAAAAAAAAATAATCCGAAATGTTGTACTCTGTAATAAATATTGTATGGTAAGGTTTCGATTTAATGCTATTCCTTTAGTTTGTCAGCTGATGGATGTCATTGAATAATATAGCATTGCGACAGCGACGACCTGTCAAGTCCGCAACAGGTATATAAAAGATTATTTAAATAATACAAAAATCAACTTACTTTCAATTTCAAGTCTAGATTTAAAAAGGGGGTATGCAATAATATAAAAGTTAACTTATTGTATGATACATTAAAACCCTTTTTAGCATGACAAGAAAATAATTTTTTTCGATAAAAAAATCAATTGAACGTTTACCGTTGCTGCAGGTAAAACACAGAAATAAAATTCGTCCAGAATCAATTATAATTTGTTGTTTGATTACAATTATAATTATGTTTTCATACGATTTCCATTTATTTTCTTTTATTTGAGCTGCACACAAACCATATTTGCTTGCTTTTAATAACTAACATAGCATAATATATCATTTAAAAAAATAATAGCTAGGAGCTGTTAAATTTTCCAAGCTTCATAAAGTGCAGAAATAATTTTTTTTGTAATAAAGTGTTAAGTTTTCAATAACCACTATTATACCTCTAGTTCCCCTAAATTAGTGGAATAAAGATTCCTTTCATCTATGAATAACTCGATCAAATGCAAATAGGTTTTAAAGGAATTGGGTTGGACATTAATAATAAGTAACTGTGATTAGAAATTGTAGGCTAAGTATTCGGTAAGATTACATAGATAATTAAAATGAAAAAGTATCACACTACTTTAGAGAGAGTTATCTTCATTTGAGATTGGGCCAACTTTTAAAATCCAGATAAAAACAGGATTCTACTAGAATTCGGATTTCATTTACCGCGAACAACATTTTTGAGCATTTATTGTACTGAATATCTGATGTTAAAAACAAGCTGTATATCATTTTTTACAGTTAAGTTTTCATAGGAAAAAAAAGAAGGTAGCTGTTAAAAATATACTTCAACGATAAGGCTTATTCTAACCAACAAAATATTCATTGAAAAACATTATACAGAATAATCCAGTTGAACGAGTTGAACGATTGACCTGCTGAGAGCTGCACATTCTACTGCATTGAAATTGTTACTTTAATAAATGTATTACGCTTTGAATTGATTGATGTATCTTATGAAACATAGTTCGTGCTGAGAGAATCTCAGTAACTGTCTTACGTGCCTTCGTTTTTTTGTGTCACATATCATAAAAAACCTTCTCCCATACTGTATAATGTTCTTTTGTTCGTGAATAAAGAAAGTAGTTATTGGGATACGCGATCGAACTGCACGCACGAACGACTTTTTTTCATCCACTAGGCTCTAAAGAATACCTTTAAATAATCTTTTCCTCACAATCTCTCAAATGCTGACCAGTAGCCAAGCCAGTAGCCGAAATTTATCAAGTGGCTTTGTTTTCTATATTATTGTTTAAAATTAAAGAGATAATTAGTTGAATAATTACCAATTTAAAAAAAAAAAAAAACAGGACGAGCTCTCCATTACATCTGCATGCCCGTTATTCTTATACGTAATATAAACTAAAAGAGAGCTCCTTTTAGACTATGATACCTTCATGGTACCCATTCATGGTTGGAGAAAGTTTGAGTTCTGCTGAAGACCACTTTTACCTTAAAATCTTTCAATCTATTTCATGAGGCCAGCTAATTCATTATCATGATTAAATATATATGTTTTTTTTTCTTTAAACAGCTAGAAGTTGTAGATGTACCAGAACTGGAAATCGTTTTGTATGTCACTCAGTTGGAAAAGAATTGGTGTTTGCTGATTGACTTTTTTCCTCTCTCTTTTTTAATTAGGTCAACTACAGATTTAGGTAATTTGGGTAGATATACATTGAAGAGTAATTTCCAAGTACGTTCTTGATGGAAAGGAAATAAGCTGAATTAATCTTATATAACGTACTTACACACATTACCAATAGTTCGAAACTTTGTGATCAATTTGGTCCATTTTCAATATTTGCCCTCTTAACTTCCCTATATTATCCCAACTACAATTACATAGGCTTAAACTCCCAACTCAAATGTTGAATTAATTTAATTTAAAAAAGAAATTATCAAATCAGGTGAATTCTTTCACAAAGTCACTGTACGGTAAAATAGCGACTTTTTTTCTATACCCTATAATAAAACCGATACAATAACTTTATATGCCACAGCCTTAAAACGAAAGATGATCTAATGACGGTTTCAGCATTTTTCCCAAGTTGCTGATGAGATAAACAGTGCGGTGAAAGGAAAGGGGAGGGCCACTCCTGGCTATGAGCCACATCGCTTCATATTTGTGTCAATATTCTGGTTAAACATCTTCTCACTAGCTCACTGACCCGATTAAGTAAACAGGAACTATTGCATTCCATCTTGTTTCTTCTTCTGTCCTCTTTTCATTTTATATAACGTTTTACACTATACTTGTGAATTCTGTGAGTTGGTTTTTGAAGCTTCAACAGGAAGGGTCGATTAAAAGTGATAAAATATAATCAAAGTAAACGCCACTAATTGGAATGGAGAAGTCCAAAACAAAAAACGTGATTTTGCTTCTGCTTCTCTTCACACTCGGAATCGTCGTCTTTATCTCGATACACAAACGTTTCATTGCGAAGAAAGGTGAATCTATCTTAACTCTCTTTCTTGGCAAAGATTACCAGTTTTCCAGCAGTTCAAGTGAAGTTGATGACCAATTCAAACGGTTGAATGGTAGCAAACCTACGTGCGGAAAGAAAGTCTACTACGGCGGACCTTCAATTGATCAGCCAATTCAGAAGTTTGCTTTGTTTGAAGGGCAGAAAGCAGTTTGCTTGGATGAAAAAGTCGCACCTAAAACCAACAGCTGCCTCGTCTATTCGTTCGGTATTCACAATGATTGGGTTTTCGAAGAAAGTTTGGAAAAACATCAAGGGTGCCAAGTAAGTAAATCGTTAAATAAAAATATATGTTTTTTTTTTAATTTAAGAAGTCCATTGGTGCATTTACAGATTTACGCCTTTGATTATACCGATCATTCAATGTACATGGGGCGACACGAACATTCAGAGAAGATCCACTTTTATCCGATGGCTCTTGGAATTGAAAACATTGTTGAGAGTGACGACGATCCGTGGGAAACGAAGACTTTTTCTTCCATTCATGAAATGCTATCACCTTTACACGGAGAGGACGCCATCATTGATTACCTCAAAATCCATCCCATCGAAGATTTGAATGTTTTAAAGCAGATAATCGACTCTGGATTCCTGAAACGCATCCGGCAGTTGAGTCTCAAGATCGTTGTACCGAGCGAGATGGAGCAGAATCACAAAGAATATCTTATGAATATTGATGCTAAAATACTTCAGCGTATTGACAATGAGTTCGAAATGGTTCGATTTGACTGCAGAGGAAATTACTTGAAAGACAGGAAGTTGAATAGGAAGATTACGTCCTATTATGCCTACGAGTTAGCCTGGTTTAATGCCGGAAAAATATACGAACATCGATTGTAAGAAATCTACATAGTCAGATTGTCAGAGATTTATAACATATATTACCTGTATTTATTTGTTATTTAAAACGTTTAATGTTACTGTCATTATGGTGCTTGTTGTTGACTATCTATGTTTTTATCGCCCGATGTATAACTTTTTTTCAAAATATAAAGACCTAAACATGAGTTGATGTGAAGTCATACTTTTTTGTTTTAATATTGATTTTGAAAAAAAAAACTCATAATACTGGAGGGAAAATAGCTCAAATCTGTGACAATAATTTAACATGAGAAATACAGTATTCAGTAAGGAACAAGCAGGACTTTTAAAACTTAAAATTCGACAGTACCACTGTCAATCCTGTCATTATATATCTATATAAAGTTAGATTATGAAGAAGATGAATAAATTTTTGCAAACTAGTTTTACCTGTAAACAATCTATCAATATTTTGTATTTGAAGGTATTAGGATATACAAAGTTGTTAAAGGAACCAGGTCATATAGGTCATATATATAGGATATTATAGATAACTATGTATAATATACATAGTTATCTGTAATATCCTATAGAGGACTTACACCCCGGCTCAAAAGCAGAAACTCAAAATTATTGTAAACTTATACAGTAACTGCTGAGTAAGATTTTGTACAAACCCAGTTTGGCAAAACAAAACTTGCTATAGCTAATAATATGCTGCCGCTGTTCACTTTTTTAATTTAATCATTCGGACCAGCCTGATTTAGATAATTAGGACAGAGGAGTGTCTTGGTATACTGACCAGAAACAAGTATTGTAGAGCGACCTACAATACATCCAAGGAAATGCTTTGGGCTATGTAGACAACCGTAAACGAAAAAAGAGCAGTCTTCTCTATTACATAGTGTTGTAAAGACATCAAAATAGAACATCCAGCTCAGGAATGATTTTTTAGCTAACACACAATACGACAGTAGTGAAGCAGTAGTATTCAAAATGTTAAACCACTTATTTTTAGTGTTTGGTTGTCTAATGATGGCAGCCTTCTTTATTTGCAACGCGGACTTCGTTGGAGATCGTGAAGAAGTTGGTGCCACAGATGGTGATAAATATAGCCCTGCAGACGATGATGAAGATTGCAAACCTTTCGGTAAAAAGGATTGTGTTGATAAACATCCTCCTCCTACAATACCACTTTCCAAAAGAGAACGTAAGCTTAAGTGGAAGGATCTTTGTAAACTACCGAAGGTTAAAGGTCCAAAAAAAGAAAAACCCAAAAAGAACAAAATAAAATCTAGAGACGTCAAGGACAGTAGAGAAGTTAAGGACGGATTCATTGATACTCGCGATAAAGATTGTGATGGCAAAGATTGTCCTCCTCGTTTCCCTCTACATAATCCATTTAAAGACAAGCTTGTATGGAAAGATCCTGTGAAAAAGTCCGATAAGAAGATGAAAAACAAGCTGAAACACAAATTAGCGGTAAGATCTATATTACCCGAACAGTAATATTTAAACTAAACTAAAATTGTTGAGAAGAAATCCTTTTTTTACACAAAAAACACAGTAAAACCTGGTAAAAAGTATTAAATTATAATCTACTAAAATTGTGGCCTAAGATCCGTGAACGTGCAGGTGGTAGGAGTTTTTTTTCAATTCTCCACTATACTTATTGGAATTCCCTTATTCTCTCGCTAAGCATAGAGGCAAAGAGGTATCTGGCCTCATTCTCTAGTGATCTTAAATTTAAGCTTTTTAGACTTGCTTTCTTTGTTTGGTTACTCACATTTTCTTTTGTATGATGCCTAACCGTTCCCGGTGCTTTTTATCAGTCTTCAAAAGAACGTAAAGGGTACCCCATAAATCAAAATATATTATTATTATTACTACAATTGAGACAATAATAAAAGGGCATATTTATTTCTATAACAAACAGGCACACCAGCTTAGCAAAGGATGTGGAATATTTGCAGTTTTAACAGCAATCGAAGCCTATGTTAGTAGCTCACTAGCTCTCTTACTTCCTAATTTCTTTTCAATGACCACAACTACGTTGACATCGACTTTATCCGTCACGTGTACTGCATCCACGACGGCTTGTGCAGCACGACGTCGTCGCGCTATAGTCGAGGATCTTCTAGACCATCTTTTGGAAGCGTCAGTCTTATTATTACAGCTTAGCTCAAACAATAACTAACTCAATGTTAAACCATTTAGAGATAGCGGTGAATCTGAAGCTACTGATGTTGCCAGTGATTCCAAAGAATATTTCAATCCTTCCTTTTACGAAGACGCACCTAATTACTCTGATCCTTCTTTTGGCGTTGATACAACCAATTACTTCAACCCTTCCTTTTACAATGATGAACCTAATAATTCCGACCCTAATTTTAACGATGATGCGCCCAATTTATCCGACCCTTCCTTTTACGATGACGCGCCCATTTACTCTGATCCTGAACTGCTTGAAGGCTCCATAGAGGATCCTAGTGCTAGGAATCTTCCCTATGAAGTGGATGATGAGAAAATGAGTCAACTAATGATGATCCGCCAATTTCCAGACGATCAACTTGCTGAGTTTCTCCAGGATATGGGGTTCAACACTGTTATTGTTACGGAAACTACGTCCACTACAACGACAATCACGTCATATCCTGCCTGTTCCTCTCAGGGAACTCTTCCGCAGTGCTAAATAAAAGAATCGGAAGAGTTTGAGCGTCAAACAACAAAAGGCTGATGTACATGTATTACTTCATCAACTTTTATAGTCGGTCATTTTGAGTATCGTTGTCTATTTTGGAGAGAATGCCAATGGAAACGAGACAATTTTAAGGCTAATAAATCGCCCTCATATTCACACTCTATGTATGCAGTAACCACCTTTATACACTTTACCTTATGACTGTAAGTTATTAAATATTTATCAAATTTACCTTATATTTATACCTCACAGATTTTAATTTATGTTCTTTTGTTGAGTGGAGAAATTTAAATAGAAAAAATATATGAACTACTGAGATTGTGTTATATGTTTGTTTTTTGGTTTTAACTGGTTGCGCGGCCTCACCAGGTGGCGTGGCGGTCGATTTTTTCTCCTGCACAAACCTTATACTGTTTTTGGTGCTCCAATTCCATGTAAAGTTTTGATCGTTCGGGGTATTTGAAAACACCAACTTCTACCTAGCTCGACTGTTTTTTTAATTGCCTGGAATTGATAAGTAATGAAGGGGGGGGGGGGGTAAATTTAAAATCAAACGTCTTAAGAATAGGAATTTTCGAGAATAAACTGTACTGCATAGCAGACAAAACCAATATTTTACTAAATTTTACATTTTACTATTTCTTTATCATTAGATTTTACCCTTTCTAAACTAACGTTGGAATCTTTGGCATTGTGAAATCTTGTTTAGCTATTTTGTGATAAATTTATTGCATCCCCAGCTCTTTTTTGTCCGTGAACCAGGTAGTAAATTGGTTTTTCGAGCGGAAAGCACGTTGGACTATTTTCCTTCCATCATAAAAATGCCGTTTAATACTTAATTTTTGATTCAATAAACTTGTAAAATGACGAGCTCGATTTCTGTCAATCATTGTTACCCTTTAGTTTTCTAGATTCAACGAGGAAAAGTGGTCGGGAGAATTAATCATGAATTTTGTATAAGATAAATAATGATAAAAAAAGAACAACAAAATGTACTTCGACTTTCCATTTTTAAATGAACGAACAGTGATTGAATAGCGTAATCTTAATCAAATACTAAGTATGCGATACAATTGAAATCCCTTGATTTCATAATTTGCAATGTCTGAATCTAAAGAGCATTACGCGCCCATCCCTTATTTAGCTCTTATATTTTTCACGATAGCCCAGAATTGGTAGAATAAGTAGGGCGCTGATAACTTTGCAAACAAGTTTTACCTCCAAGTATGCATAACTTTGTTCAGCGCATCGACAGAATATGTTGTAAGAGCTCTACCTTTAAAAAGTAGAATGAGGAAGAAAAACGAACTATTCTTCGTCTCGTGATTCTTATGATAGTCCCTGTCCAATTGAACTTTGCGTCAGTGGCGCTCTCTCACGAGTTGGTTTCTTAATTTTCTTCAAAGTATTTTAGTTACCATATCGATACTGTATTCACGTTTACAACTTAAAATTCCAGCATTATATTATGTTGAACAAGTATTTTTTTAATTAAATACTTTTGATTGTAAATACTTATGTCAAAATAACACATGCAAATAATCCAAATAAAATACAGTAGTTTTTAAGTAAAAATATTATTCGGAATAATATTTTGGCGACCAATTAAATTCTCTAAATACTTTAATGTATAGCTTATTTTGTAGCCAAGACAAAAGAGAATGAAATTTAAAAAATAAAGAAGAATAAACAACGGCTAAAAGATTTAAAAATCAAAAACGAAAAACTGGCCATACAACCCGGTCTCCCCTACTCCATTCATCAACCAGTTTTCGTTTCCGCTAAAATACACATATCGCTTAAAGCGCTACGAGAGAGTTGCCAAAGAGATGTTTCTATGTTTTTTAAATAATTTTACCCATTGAAGGGCGAAGGCATTGATCTACCATTTGAGTAAAACGGTTACTCGTCATGGAGCAGCAACCTGACATTCGATATTTAAGCTGTTCAATTCTCCTATTTCAAAACACGAATATGAGGCGACTATATTATTGACATTGCCGATAGCCCAATGCATCCGATCAATTTGCTTAGTACCACGTATTATTGTATAGCATTTTTACTAATACCTACATAATCCAAATTCGAGTATATATTTATCAATCTTTAACCGTACCAAAAACTTGTAGGCATATTTACCAAAGTGTTCGGCACATCATACACGTCCTAAACATGGTGTTATGTTAACAACAACGTCAGTAAATTAAAACAAAATAATGGAACATAATGATTTATTTTTATCTTACCATTTCCCATTTTTCCGCATTTCTGATGTAGAGAAAAAATATTCAAATTTGCATAAATATTAACTTTACCCCCCCCCCCCCATAGCGCAACCACATTATCTATAAAATTGGCTTCAATATCTATCGCGCGTCGATTTGAACATTGCATCTTCTTACAGTTTTTGGGTGCACCGAGCATGACGTTAGTTAAAAGCTTAGAGCTTGAAAGAAGCGGAAAGTTTTGAACGTCAGAAGTAAGAGTATTTTGTTACGCAGAATATCTACCGACCTAATTGTAGTATGTATAAGAATATATTCAACGACAAAAACGCGCTATTCCCATGGCGTCATAAGTAAAAAGAGCACAAATGTTATTACCATAATATTACACCTAGGCCGAACGTCATAGATATTTGAACGTCACACTCACAGGGTGTGCATTGTGCAAAGAACGCCAAAAGATTTAAAACGATTTTAATTATGTTATAGAGATAATGCGTCAGACCTTTTGTAGTTCAAATTTTAAAAATTAGCAATAAAGGATATATGATGCTTGATATATGATGTTTGTCCGTGCGAAAAAGAAAAAGTGCTGTCGAATCCACAAAGAATGGGTAATTAAATTTTGAAGAACGATTGATCATTAGTTAAACAAACTTTTTTTTTTAAATAATTGCCCAGACCAGCATGAACTTAGTTCATATACAAAAAGTACGTTAGACGTTGATAAGTACTAGAATGAATTTGAAATTGTTTTGGTGACGTTGAATTTTCTTTTCAAACCGGCCTATGTTTGTATAACGGGCAATTCAGCTGATTTGGTTGAAAATGAAACCTTTCTCGATTGGATAACCAGTTCTTAAACAAAGCTATTTCAATTCGTTGCTGACTCCACGTAGCTCATGACAACGCTCTATTAGAGCGCCTAATACTCAAAGAATACATCTTGACTGATTACCGTCTTTATTCTTTGATATATTTACTTCTACCACATGAATGACCACGACAAAATCAAAATGTCGCAATAGGAAATAATAATGACATTTGATTTTACCATAATTTTTCTTAATTAGGCCCAACTTGTTAAGTTTTACGTATAGGAAAAATTATATATGTAAAACTTAATAAATACTTCAGTAACTAACGAGAAAAATTCACTTGTTCTTTCTTTGGTATGTTCTTGTTTTACAGGAGAAGGAGGACGAGCTCTTTAATTCTCGCGTACTTCATGCTGGACTTAAGAGGAGTGATAGCGAGAATGTGATTCAATCCAATCAACCAATTGCTTGCAAGTTTTGAGCAAAGTTTCCTCCTTTCCCCCCTAGAGCTTGAAAAGCCCATGGACCCTTTTTTATCCCCTTTTACTTTATCTTTTCTCGCTCCATTAGTTGGTTTTCTAACCAGCTATCTCACGTAATTCATATCATGTGAATCCTAGATAATGCCACGTGCCCACGTGCCACTGGACACAGCTCTTAAAGGAAAAATAGTTTTAAATCGAAAAAGCATAATAGCTGAAATTTCATTTAAAATATACAAAAGGAGGAATGTGTCATGATGTTCCTTACATCACATTGTATTTTTAGGTTGTTTTAGTCCAATATTTTATGTTAATATAGGGGCAAGAGGTCCGTTGTGAAAACGTGTTCTACAAACAGTTTTTCCAGCCTTCTAAGTAGAAGCCTTTGGCTGCTTTAAAGATAATTCCCCGTCGCTGGGTCGTAGGGTCTTTTTTTCTTAAAAGAATACGAAGTTTTTTTTTGTCTTGTGCTTGTTGCTCAACCTTAATTCCATTTTGCCGTTGTTGGATAGCAAACAACCCCAATTTTATTTGACTATTTTTTAATATTAATGACCTTCAAGAAGTAAATAAAAAGTAAATTTACTCATCGAATCAAGGCTGACAAATTTAGTAGGAGGAGCCTAAATCTCGTGCATTCCATCACCTTAGTAAGAAGAGTGGCGTGTGAATAAAGAAAACCAACCGGTTAAACGTTTTCACAAGGCCGGATTAAGCCTTGATGGCCTACTAGACGGATTCAGATTATTTGCCTAAATATGGCCTCTGTTGCTCTAATATTGGTAAAAGTCCTATTTTGAATGCTTTTTGGGAACTTTAGGCTCTTTTAAAGGACAGCTTTTCTCATTTTTTTTACATTTTCCAAAATCTTTGCTGATTTTTTTTTACCTTTTTGGTCGCTTGGACGCTGTGGCCTCCAGGCGGCCGCCAAAGTCGCCTAGCAGCTAACATGGCCCTGCGTTTTCAGTATGGATTCTCCCTTTTCTCCTGAGCTACGATTATGCCCATTTAACCCCTATCTTTACTATCTCTCTACTCGTTATAAGGTGCTCTTACATGCAGCTATCACAAGAATATCAAGCCATGTAAATTCTATACTTAACCACGTCTTCTAATGCCTTTTGCCACACTCAAAAATATACTTTACATTTCATTATCATTATTATTTGTTACGAATTGAAGTAATTAAAAGTAAGTTGTGTTAGCTACGGTTGGCTGGCCCCCATGTGTGGTCATTAGCATACCATTTCGCCGAGATATTGTAAGAAAAAAGTACTTAATAGTGGTTTTTCGTATAACATTATAAGACGTAAGCAAAGAGTTAATACGAATAAGGAAATACAAAAAGGAGGTCGTTCACCTGTACTCCTTTCACAAAGTCATCAGCGGTCATCATCAACAAACTATATTTGGGATTTGGCAGTAGTCTTCGCCTTTGGTGACCCGAAAATGACGATACTCGTTTTGCCGTTACCATAAAATAAAACTCCTATTTCATCCGCTTGGAAGTTTTAGGTGTGAAGTTTTACTTTACTAATATATAAGAACGTTGACCAACACGCCTTCGATATTTTTGTATTTAAACGAAAAGATGAACTCGACGGCAAAAACCTCGAAATTTTAGAATTCACTCGTAGTTTTGTTTATGCCTCTTAATACAATCAGTATAAACTAAAATATTTGAAGTCCTCTACTAATACATCTAAGCACCATCGAGTAATTTTTTTATTTAGACCTTATTTAAAATTCTCAAATATTATAAGCAGAAACTATTAATGCTGTGGTACAGTACTAAAAGAAATTACGAAAAATCAAATTCCCTTGCGATTGATGTCACTCGTCCGATTATCAAGTAAGCATCCGTTTGAAAGACATGATTTTTTAATTGCAATCTTTAACGCCATCGACCATCCAAGCGATCATTTTCGATTTACTGTTTTCAGCAGTTTGGTGGTCATCGATTATTTTAGATGCTACTGGTTCTATCCAGCCACTTAAAGGTACTACAATGTCGGAATCCCAACGATGTGACATGGTCAAATTAAAAAAGTGTGGTGGAATCATTTCTGCTAGACCAGCATCAAATTGATTCATTATTGGCGAATCCAGTTCGTAGAAGATATATTTCTGGGTTGGCCAGCGCCTTTCAGGAAGGTCTTTTACATTGAGGTCATTATACCGGAAAACTATTGCATCATATTCGGGCAGTTTAAGGTCATTGCTGGTACTAGGCGATGGGCGTAACCGGTTAACCAACTGACACTGAGAAATAGGGCAGCCTGCTACCTCTAACGGTAACAAAGTCCCGTCCCAGTAGTCCTCATTAGCTAGCGACGAATCATCACTTGAATAATATTTTTAAAATGAAATGACCGAATAATTTAGTAGATAATAGGAAATGAATTACTTTCGATCATTCCAAAGAAGAATATTCTTCATTGACGACGATTTCCGGTCTTTATGGTTATGCAGATACTTTTTGAAACTTTCTGGTAGAGACCATTCGTTTGCATCCAGGAATCCCACGATTAACGAAAATTTTGATCATTTTTAATCTCTCGATTTTTGGTTGGGTTATGGATTTACTGTGTTTATTCTTAGACTATTCATAACCAAAGTGTTCCCAATTCCTGTTTGGAAGATGACCCAGGTTAGCAAGGCGCCCAAAAATATTAAAGCTAAGATGGTGATAACGATCACGCGAACCTAAAAATAAAAAAATATATAACGTGACGTGGTTTTGATTATAAAGTATTTAAGATAAGCAGTACTTACTTTATTTGAATAATTCTGTTCTTCATGTTTTAATGCCATATTTCAACAGTTAATTAGATTAGAATTCATTAGATAATTAGATTATACAATAATGAAAGATATTATGTCACTCCGTCATAATTTAAATAGCACATCATAATTAAAGTACACTTTCTGTGAAAGATTATAGTAGTTTCCTCCAACCCAACTCGTTTAGTGGCCCTATACATATAGGGAAATACGTTTCATTTATATTCGATGTATTACCATCAAATAAAAGTAAAGTAGTTCTTAAGTACTGCTTTTATTATATTGTTACTTCGTTGGAGAGAGGAAAACGTTGCTACAAACTCAATAAATTTACGATTTTCTTCAAGGTGTTTACGTTAATCAAATTTTAAAATGAGTCTGTAACATTATATGATGATTCTTGTAGGGATAATTGAAGGAACGAGCGCTATTAACAAAGTTTAAGTATAGAAGCAAATTTAGTACAGTATGGTGCAGATAAACCTGAGGAGGGGGGGGGGCGTATACCTTCCATGTTAATTTTAATATGTTAATTGAATTTCAGTGGTTGACGGGAGTTGGTTAAAACTAATGTAGGTGCCTTTACAATTCTCGGATTTGCACACCTCATTTTCAGAATAATTAATTTAATCTTTCATTACCCAATAAACTCATTTTAAGTGGATAACATAAATTTAAATAATTGGGAACGCCCCCAGGCCCCCTCAGGTTTATCTGCACTATACTGTGCGTAATTCATTCTCTACTTTAACCCCACGTAAAGTACATAAGTAGAGTTTCATGTTAATCAAATATGATTTTTATCCACCAACACGAACTCATATAAGCTCATTGGGTATATCATTGGTTTTCCATGTTAATACAACATCACATTTATTGTAATTTTATTTTATTTTGTTTCATAGATACTGGAAGAAAACACAGCTAACATTCCTTATTAATCCTTATGATTTCTGATGTTCCATTTTCACCCCTTCCTCATACAAGTTGTAGAAGTATTAGTTAAATTATTTTAAAGTTTAACAGGAAACTGTACTAGGGATAAGAATGAATATTATTGTGTACTTCAGATAGGCCAACCTGAGATCAACAAGGCAGGTTTCTAATTATGTAAATACGCTTTACTCGTATTTTTGTTTGGAAATAAACCAGTCACTTTTAGTCTGATATTTTACGTTAATGTGGGCAATAGATTGGTTGTGAATAAGACGTGTTTAAAAAGCAAGGATTTTCTCGCTTCTAAATGTAAACGTTCCTTACTATCTCTCTTCTCTTTATTAGTTACACTTACAAGCAGCTATCACAAGTAAAGCGTGTCAAGCAAATTCTATAATTATTCCACGTATACGTATTACGAGGCCTGTTGCCATGCCCAAAGATACTTGAAATTCCATCATAAAAGTAATATTTATAAATAAAAGTAAGATTCAATCTGTTCTCTTCCGTTCTCATTTATATTGTGCGTGAGCTTCTGAATCGCCAACAACCATTTGATGCTATAGAGCAGAATTCCCTGTTTGGCCATGAATAATTACGTAAGAAATGAGAACGTTAACTTGTACTCCTTTTAGAAAATCATCAGCGGTCATTGGTCCCATTTCTCTTGTACAAGACGTACGTGATGTATTTTTATAACTACACAAAGTAAGAAGTAAAAAAAAACTGCTTTCTTCACAAACCATACTTGGGAATTTGGAGGTAGTCTTATTCGACTCGTTGGTGACTCGAAAACGACGATTCTTGTTTTGCCACTACCATAAAAGAAAACTTCTATTTTATCCGCTTAGACTATTTTAGGTTACAACAAATAGCCATTTATCGTGGTAATATAGACCTTATTACAGTTGGATCGGGTAAATAAGTAGAAAAGTTGCAGCGGCAGTTGTTCCATGCTGTTTGGGTGGACAAGTAAGCCGCTGCTATTTTGCCTGATGGGTCATATGAATTTGACAAGTATACTCAGTTTTTCGTCTACATGGCGTTGCTATGGCAACATGCTACAGACGAAAAATGTGTTTACTTGTCAAACTCATATGACCCCATCAAGCAAAATAGCAGCGGCTTACTTGTCCACCCCAACACTACGAATCAACCGCCGCTGCTACTTTTCTACTTATTTACCCGATCCATCTGTAATAAGGTCTATAGCTTGTTTTGAAATTATATTTAAGAATGCTGATGCTGGCTCATGCCTTTTTGAAATTTTTGGGCTCGTCACGACCTAGAAATGAACGCGTATAAGCGTATTTGCTAAAATACCTAAAGGCTCTTTATATATAGAGGGATCATCATCATTGTTATTTTATTTGGAGATTATTTCAATAATTAGAGAATTTTTATTGGAAATATTAAATAGTGCCTATATGGGGGATAGCGATAAAAATCTGAAATAATTAAGAGACATAGACAACATGTTATCAGTAGGGAAGAAATCTGGAAAAATACAAAGTTAGTTGAGCTGCAAAAAAAGAGTACTTATACGTCCGGTGGGTACTGTAGCAAATGTTTTCAAGTATTGCATAAAAAGGTCCGAGTAAAATTTAAAAGGTTAAATTATAAGACCGTTGTTAAGACGCTCATTTATAGCTTTAAGGATGGACTAAATCAATTTGATTATTCATAATTATATTTCTGATGATGCCAAGAAATGTATATTTAATTTTTAAAAATATTTTAAATATTGATC
Organism: Chydorus sphaericus; assembly: GCA_030141595.1. NCBI lineage: Eukaryota > Metazoa > Arthropoda > Branchiopoda > Diplostraca > Chydoridae > Chydorus > Chydorus sphaericus. The sequence continues at coordinate 2,223,065 of CM057934.1, read as the reverse complement.
ACTGCCTTTATACATCGAAAGTTGTATAAAGTGCCTCATTCCATTCAAGTTCTTGTCGTCGTATTTCCTCTCTGAAATTTACGGGAAATAACCTAATTAATTTAAGTCGGCATTTATTGTGTATTATTCCAACCAAAATTACAATAAATAGGTAAAAATGAATATTCAAGCCACACACAAATTGGTACATTTATCAACATGATTTTAATGTAGGCGTAAATAAATAATAAATAAATAAATAATAATGTGAAATCACCTAAGTCAAAATAAATTTGAGAGTAAAGGTTCAATTAACTATATAAATATATATTAAATATGAAAAATTGAGAATATGGCGCCTATTATTTGTCTATTACATTTCAAATGGGAAAATTGTCGCTTCCTCCACCATCCTAAATTCTTCAAGTCTCGTACATCGCGATTCGCGGATCCACCAATTAGAAATATCTTTATAAGAAACGTTGCGCTGATTGATGGCGATGTCTTCAGGTTGGTTTTCCTCATGAAGTAGCGCGCACAAGTTGCACAAGTGGTTCATATCTCCTCCTTTTTTATCATGTCTAAGTACCTTGAAGTACTTTTTCCACAGGAAATACTCGTTGTAGAGGCGGTTGTTCTCGTTCAGACCAATCAGATAATTAGCCAAGGAACGAACCGATGGGTAATCTAGAGCGTTGATGTAAGAATGGGGAGGTGCCGCTTTGGCGTAGTTACCGTGAGTGTCCATCACCAACGGGATGATCGGTTGGTCTAACATCGAGTAAAACCTGATCATATAGTATCAAATGGTATATTGAAATATTTTAGAACTATTATTGATGTTAATATTAAATACTTTTCGGTGATGTAGTCGAGACAGAGGTCTTCTTCCATGGCGAAATAGAAAGCGTATTCTTTGGCAACTTTCTGGTGACATTGAAGATGACTTATATAATCGTTTTTCGATGTTATTTGCAATTCGCTTCCACAGTCATTGGTCGATTCTAATATGGCACAGTCCGATTGGCGAATGATGTCCACTTGGATATTGTATTTTTTCAAATGTTCGATCAATTCCTTTTGACGACGATTCCGTGAATGCATAAGACGGCAATCTTGAACACCATCGACCATCCAAGCGACCATTTTCGATTTACTGTTTTCAGCAGTTTGGTGGTCATCGATTATTTTAGATGCTACTGGTTCTATCCAGCCACTTAAAGGTACTACAATGTCGGAATCCCATCGATGTGACATGGTCAAATTAAAAAAGTGTGGCGGGATCATTTCTGCTAGGCCAGCATCCAATTGATTCATTATTGGCGAATCCAGTTCGTAGAAGACGTAACGCTGGGTCGGCCAGCGCCTTTCAGGAAGATCTTTTACATTGAGGTCATTATACCGGAAAACTATTGCATCATATTCGGGCAGTTTAAGGTCATTGCTGGTACCAGGCGATGGGCGTAACCGGTTAACCAACTGACACTGAGAAATAGGGCAGCCTGCTACCTCTAACGGTAACAAAGTCCCGTCCCAGTAGTCCTCAGTAGCTAGCGACGAATCATCACTTGAATAATATTTTTAAAATGAAATGACCGAATAATTTAGTAGATAATAGGAAATGAATTACTTTCGATCATTCCAAAGAAGAATATTCTTCATTGACGACAATTTCCGGTCTTTAAGGTTATCCAGAGACTTTTTTGAAACTTTCTGGTAGAGACCATTCGTTTGCATCCACGAATGCCACGACTCAATTGCTTCTAATGAGAATTTGGATGGTGCTTTCACCTCTTGGGTACTTGGGATTGGCTCATTTAACTCAGGATCTGCTGTGCTTATTCGAAGACTATTTATGTATAAAGTATTCCCAAATCCTGTCTGGAAGATGACCAAGGCTAGCAAGGCACCTACAATCATTGAAGCTAAGATGGTGATAACGATCACGCGAACCTAAACAATAAAATGCACATGACGTTTGATGGCTTCACGAGGGGCCATTGGCTTTTATTTTTTTACTCATTTTCTTGGGCGTAGGAAAAACGAAGGAAATGCATAGAAAAGCAAGAAAAGGCGGTTAAATCTAGTACATTTCGTGCTTAATTTGGTAAATTGGCTACTCTTTTTGCATTTCTCTGCGCGATTTCTAATATTTTTAGGCCCAAGAAAATGAGTAGAAATGAGAGTCAATTGCTGACGTATTTAAGATTAGTATAGTACTTACTTTATTTGAAACCTTCTCTTCCTGTTGGTTCAACGCCATATTTCAGAAGTTAAATAGTGGCGTCCGATCTGTGGTAAGGGTTTTCGTCGACTGGATCCTGCTGTAGGTAAATACCTCCAATACAATGCGAGTTTTTTAAACCCACTATTCTTCTATCGCATGTGAATAGGTTGTTTTAATTTCTGCGTTACTGGTGGTTGTCTCTAAACAACCAGGAAGAAAGACTAAACAAACTGGTTATACAACTGTTGAACGATCAATGATTCCCTTCGTATAAATAATATTTTTTTTTATTTTTTATGCATTAACAAAGAATTTTCTTCTTCACATTATATTTACAATCAAACGAGCATAACTTATTTATTTCGATGAACAATTTCAAGTAACGATTTTTTTTTCAAAGAAGTTAAGGTAAGAAAATGTTTCACCCTTTAATTCAGTTTTTTAGGTTATTTTAACCAACCTTTCACGAAATTTAAGATAATGTTGTTTGTCGGGCCTACTAAAATGAGGGCGAATGATCAAACTATAACTCACATAGCAACAATTTGATTTAATATTGCTTTACTAGTTCCACTTTGTCACAATTTTTTTGTAGGTGAAGCTTCTTATCAACACATATATAAAATCGAGTAAAAACGTACTGGTCCTGAGGTCCATGATAGACCGGTTTTTTTTTTGTTTTTTTTGTTTGTTTATTGTGTATGATACACGAGACAAAAAAATTATATTTACGTTCCAATTAAAGATTTCTTCAATAAAACTGCTTATTGTATTAAAATGGACGAGTAGCTTATTTATATTGATTGTTTATAATGTATCGTTCACAAGATTTAAAAAATCTATAACTTCAACCTTTTGGGTTTTGAATTTGATTTTTAAAAATGATTTTATACATATCAACTCCAATAACTAAAGATAGCCCCAATTTCATTAACTTTTTTATATGATTAAATTTAGCCCTAGCTTTAAATTAATTGATCATTATGTGTAACTGTATAACGTCGCGTTGAAGCCAATCCAGTTTAGCAACCTCAATACTTTTTCAATGAGAAAAATAAGTTGAAATAACACAATACTTTTTTTTAAGTTACATCGAGGCAAAGATAATCGTTTAATGCCAGAAAACAAGTGTATAGTTATTTGAAACGTCGTCTTTTTACAGCCTTCATAAACTTTGCATGCTGAACTGGTTTTCACTATTAGTCAGATTGCCACACGATCCCTTGCTTGTCACCAAAATTACATGCTCGATAAAGCTTTTCCCCACCTTTTCTCTTACTGAAGTGACGTGTGTGATGTAACGAAAAGAGAACTATGCAACCATTACAATCACGTTTTATCAAAGTATTCTTAAAGGTAACTTGTTTCAGTGCTTGCTTGAGGGACAATTAAACACCACATGCACGAGCGATCCAATCATCCTAGTAAATAGTTGAACAATGTATGCTACCGCAGTATAGTAAACGAAAACATAGCATAACACGAATAGTTGGCTAAACTATAAAGGAGACCACGTTTTTTTCTTCAGTTTACCTTACTTAGATTATCGAGATTAATCGAGATTTAATGTTATGGAAGGTATTTAATTAAAACTTTAATTCATTGAAATAACTCTATTTATGTTTAATCACTTATCGGCATCAATCGTCATCATGAATGCACTTCTTTAATGCCTATTTATTTAACTTTCAAAGAGACGATTCAATTACATTTTTTAAAAAATAATTATTATTATGATGACTATATAAGTTAAATAAAATCAAAATTTCCAAAATGCCATACGACTTGACCACTTCTGTTTATCTTAACGATAATAACAGAGATTTAATAGTTATACAATCATTATTAAATATGAATTAAACACAGTACCAAAAAATCCACGTATGTAAAGAATAGTGCCTTGATCGCATTGTACTACATGGCGAAAAAGGAAATTATTTGGTACTCATTTTACAAAATCATATCAACCGGTCATTTCCCTGCTATCGTGCAAAAAATGTCAGCTGCGACTTAGTAACAAAACAAAGCCGAAGGCAAACAAAAACTAGCTGGTTTTAACACCATTTCTGTATTTAGATTTTGTGATCTAGTTTGACCCTTTGATCATTTGATATGTCGTTCGACTTACTGATGTCCCAGAAAAAAAGGACGAGCTGTCGTATGTGAAGAACCTCGAATCCTTTATTGACCACTACCAAACAAGGAAACAGCCGTTTTAATCCTCTTCAACTTTTTCTAGTATATATTTTTTGCATCTGCATCTGGTATGCATATGTATATAATTCATGTTATTAAAAATCTCTGAGTAAAAAAATCGTTAAAAGTTTGAATAATAGTGTTGTCCATTATTGGTATAATTTGACCTGTTTTCAACCAGTATAGCATAAATTAAAGTGCTCGTAAAAAATAGTTCCTCACTTAAAGTTATACTGCTATATATATATCTCAGCTCTACGTGAACAGTTTTAATAATATTACAGTTTTCCTGCTCTAAACTTAAGAGTTGGCTTATCGATTCAGTCCAGCATAACATGCATAGTGTAGTCCTACTGATAGTCTACGTAACTTCTTGCATCATCATTTGGATGGAGTAAGATCATATTGACATACTGTACATGTACGCCATCCAGCGCTCATATTTACAACTACAAATACTCCATCTACTGATACCATACTGATCGAGCTCTGACCGTGTTTACACCTCTAGCTCTAAGGAAGCCTGTCATAAGAAGCTGTACACCCTTAAGCCTGCTATTATCTACAATACACTGCTTTAACCATCGAGTCATCAAACAAAATACTAAGCATTTTTTTTACCAAATCATTTTCCGAAATTTTACCATATTTTTTCGGCAGTTGTTGGGAGTCTGCTCCCACCAAACACGACCGGTTTCGTTAATAAGACTTTCTCCAACCAATATATGTATATACGCGTTGCATTTGTATTAATTTATAGACACCAAGTTTGAAAATACAAAGAAGCGAGAAAATTGTATTCAGGAAACTGTAAAAAAAATTATGCATCCAAGAATATAAAAGCCAGTCTTTGCAACACAGTCTTATTTCATAGGCTTTTCAAGCTATATAAAAATGAATAGAAATATATTTACCTATCGCGGTTTTACTCTTAGAAAAAAAATCAACGTCTTACAATTGGTTTTGGTGGGGTGGACTTTCATGTACTTTTGGATGAAATTCGTTTAAATATATATTAACTAAATTAACTATAGTACTTCTTCCTTTTGGAGTTTTACGGAAAATCAATCCGATACCATTACATTCGCTTTCCACCTCACTTTACCAGAAAGTGTTTGCCCATTTCAAATTCACTTTTTAATCAATTCAACGTTTTTGGAATTTCTGAATTGTGAATTAAAGGCAAATTCACTTGTAAAAATGAATTGAATTTTGAATCGAATCTGCTGACTTTTAAGTGAATCTGTCAGCTTATGAATGAATTCGTGCGAAATTCACCAAAAATCCGATTCACTTGGTATAATTTAGCATCGCCGTTAACGGTGAAAGAGACAACCACGAGCAAGTACACTTTTTTCAGTTGATAAGCTTACGTATTTAGCAAACACGTTTTAATGTTTTTATTTACGGTATAATAAAAAGTAAGCGGTTACTGGTTGCCTATGCGAGGTAAGTTTGAGTTTAGACTAAACGGTTCTACCGAATAGCACACCGAATTCATCTTTGAATCATTCAGTCGATTCAATTCAAAGGTTGAAATTAATTGAATTTTGAATTAGGAGTTAGGCCAGGGAATCAAAAAGGGGGTGAAGGGGCAAACATCACTGGTTCTCTTTTTTAAATTAATTGAACTGTGGTTCTGTGGGAGGGCAAAAAGAGCTATAGCCTATAGCGACGTGCACAGCATAAGCTAGAGATCATTGTTGACGTTCATGTCCTGGTTGGCTTCGGGTTTCTTCTCCTTTTATGTAACCAAAAAATAATTTAGCAAAACCACACCTTTTTAAACCAAAACTGTGCAACACTTCTTATTCTTAACGTATCCGGTTTTATCGTCATAATCTATTTAACACACTTACCAAAAAGTCCAGTTTTGTTTCTTTCTCTGTTACTTTAAGGATTGATACCCGTATATGGCTGGAGAAAGGTGAAAGCTGTTAACCAGTTATAACTTTCAATTCTTCAAATTTTGAATATATATTGTATTGAACTGTGTCTGAGTAGAAATTTTCAAGCGATCCAACATTTGTCTCCCGAACATTAAATCACGAAGTCAAACCTAGTTTCAGTAGAAAGGAGAGTTCCTCTCTGGTTTGGCCACATTGTTTTTTTTTGTTGTTATTTGTGTCGTGCAGATAAAGCTTAATAACAATCAAATGCTGTCCCAATTTTTTAAATAGAGGAACAATTTTTTTACGATTTCCTGTTATCTACTTCTTGTTTTCCCTTAGATCTTAACATTACTTTGTGGATACAACTAGTTGAGTTGTTATCGAAGTTTCAACAGCACGCCACCACTGCCAACTAGAAATGGAGAAATCCACTATCTTTAAAAATAGTAGAGTTCCGTTTCTTCCAATTGTTTTCCTCACAATTGGTGCGATCATGTGTATCTCCATATACCAGCTTCTCATTGCAAGAAAAGGTGAATCCATCCTGACTTTCTTCCATGTCAACGATCGCCGTTCTCAAAGCTCAAGTGAATTCTTTGGTAACCTCAAACGGTTGAATGACAGCAGGCCTACTTGTGAAAACAAATTCTTCTACGGTGGACCTTCAATTGAGCAGCCAAGTCAGAAGTTTGGTCTGCTTGAAGGGCAGAAAGCTATTTGCTTGGATGAAAAAATCGCCCCCAAAACCAACAACTGCCTCGTCTATTCTTTTGGTATTCACCATGATTGGAGTTTCGAAGAAAACATTGAAAAACATGAAGGATGCCAAGTAAGGATCTCAATAAATTTAATAGAAATGATCATTTTTAAAATCTGCTGTCGATTCATTTTAAGGTTTTTGCCTTCGATTATTCCGAGCATTCCATGTACATGGGGCGACACGACCATTCAAAGAAGATTCATTTTTATCCGATAGCTCTGGGAAGTGAAAACAAACTTGAGAGTGACGACAATCCTTGGGAAACTAAGACCCTTTCCTCCATTTACGAAATGCTATCTAACTTGCACGGAGGGGATGCCATCATCGATTACTTGAAAATCAGCCCCATCGAAGACTTGGAAGTATTAAAGCAGATAATCGAATCTGGATTCCTGAATAAACACGTTCGGCAGTTGAGTGTGAAGATCATTGTACCTACCGAGATGGAGCAGATTCCTAAAGAATATCTAAGGGATATTGATACCAAAATACTTAAACGCATTGAAGATGAAGGAGAAATGGTAAGATTCGATTGCAGGGAACATTACTTGAAAGATAGAAAAATGAATCGTAAGATTTTGTCCTATTATGCCTACGAATTGGCCTGGTTTAATTTTGGAAAATTATACGGGTCTCAATGATAATCCCCATTATATTTATTATTCTTAATCTAAAAACTTTGTAATTTTTTATTGTGTTTTACATTATTTTTGTATTTTTTTTAACTACCGTGCCGTTGTCGAAAAAATGTACCACGCACGGCGGATATTATTATTAATTTTGTAACTCGTAAACAAGCATACGTCAAATGATTCAGAGTTTTGTTTTTGGTACTTGTTATTTGGAAGTTATTTCTGCATGTTTTGTTTGTCTTGAATACATTCTGTAAATCTATTCGTTTCGTTTTCTCCCTAATTAGTTACTGGTTTTCCATTCCAGCATTAATTGAAACCTGAATAGTTAGAAAAATTATACCACTTGTAATTATTACAAATATTTACTAAATATTTTTTAAAAATAGTTACATATAAAGTATTCTTTTTATCAGAAACTGCGCTAATACAATAGTAGAATTAAATAGAGATGGATATCTTGTTTCTTCTTTCTTTTCAATTATTTTCCGCTCTACTTAGTAACGTTATTTTCGTCGTACCAATATTTGGCTTAAGGAAGGAGAAAGCAGCAGACGGGTTTCAAATCTATCACATTTTAAATCTTGTTGAAAGATAGTTAAATACATAGTTGTCAAGCTTTAAAGGAACCGGGTCAGCTGATTCATCATTTTCATTTCCCCCTCTAAATTCATTACATTCCACAAACTAGCTAGGATATATGACTAACACCGAAATTCAGGAGCAGGATTACATGTACTCTGATAAAATCTTATGTGAAAAAACGTTTTAATAGCTGTTTTTTCTTGTTTATATAAAATTAGGCCAACTTGATTGAAATAATAAGGGCAAAAAGATATCAAAGTAGCGGGAAGCTTTAAGAATGGAACGTCTAAGGCTGTTTTTTTATGAATTCAAATAAGAAACATACTTTCTATTGCTGTTCGGTGAGCATCAAGAGAGCAACAGTGATGAATACTCTTTGGTAATTTTAAACAGCTGTTGTTGAGGTTCTTTCATTTTTACATGGTGAATACCAACAGTAAAAATGCCAAAACACTTAATTTGTGTGTTGTGCTGTCTAATAGTGGCAGTATGCTCTTGCAATGCCGATTTTATCGATAGGCCTAGTCCTGTAGACGATGATATGGATCGTCCTCCTCGCTATCCACTGCTGAAACCATTGAAGGACAAACTCAAATGGAATAAGGATCGTTGGAAACTTCCCGTTAAGAAGATAAAGAACAAACTCAAACACAAATTGGCGGTAAGTTTTGGAACTGTGACCGACTAAAACCTATACAGAAATGTTTTAATATACAGACAATGTTTTTCAAACATCAAATTCAATATTATAAATTAATTCGCAGTTAAAATTGTGAGTCAGAATCTAATTAAATTATCTTTGAAAATGGTGCATCTGAATCATTAATCTTTTCAAGTGTGGTCACTTGAATTGATTCAACGTTTTCCAGAAAATGTGAAATGAATCTAAAAAACCTGTTCCACATTCTTTTTCCTTAAAAACTATACAAAAGAAGAATTATTCTTTACTATTCAGAGTTCTTATTAGTTTTCACATAAAACATTTACGAACTGTAAAGCTCTTTTGATACAATTGTTCAGAAAATTACCATTTGAATATAAATCTAGTTATTTAATAATTCAATTAATTCAAATTTAGGCTAAACTATAGAATGCGACTACGCTTTTTCGTCAATTAGTTTAATTCAATCTCTTAAATCTTGTGAGGATTCACGTAAAAAGTCTATAATCGGGACCATTCGCGAAGCAAATATTGGGGTCTTGGGTGGGGAGATTTATAATTAAGTAGTTAGGCGAATTTAACAAATTTGACTAATCTAACTAATTTAGTATTCAGTACCCTCCGCTCTATTGCCGGCTTAACCATTCTCTCATTCCCTTTTGGATTTCATCATTCACTTAAATTAGTTAAATTAGTTAATTTTTTTAAATTTTTTAAATTACTTAATTATAAATCTCCCCAACTTTGGCTTCGCGAGTGGTTCCGATTATAGACTTTTTTAAACTAAAAACTAAATAAATTAAGAGATTTAAGTGATTTAATTAAACTAATTAACGAAAAAGTTTAGTCGCATACTATAGTTTTACCCAAATTTAATAAATCTTCATTTTGCCAATTTTAAAAAATGAATCAAAAAATGAATTTAAATCGGAATAGATTTAAGAAAAATTGTAATTAGGAAAACTTTCTATATATATAAGTCTGAAAACGTATGTTTGATTAACAGCTAAACAAGCTAACTGGAGGCGCTGGTGGTGCTGGCGGAGGTGGAATACTTGGAATTCTAAATGCGATCGAAGCCTATGTTACTAGTTCGCTCGCCATTCTACTCCCCAATTACTTTTCGATCATTACCACGACGTTGACATCGACGTCATTCGTCACTTGTACGGCCTCCACGACGGCTTGCGCAGGGCGCCGCCGCCGTGGGATAGTCGAGGATCTCCTTGTCAAACTTTCACAGCTGTACGTTCCCTTTTATTATAATTATTATTTTTAATCTTTTAAAACAAGTTCAGAAATTCAATGTTTTAAGGAATAATACTACGCCCGTTTTCGGCCATTCCGATGGTGATGATTACCTCAAAAATGATCCGTTTAACGGCGATATTCCTTATTACTTCGATCCTGAACAACTGGAAGGTTCTATGATGTATGATACCAGCGTTACCAATCGCCCGTTGTTTATTGGAGTGAATGATGATGAAATGATGAGCCAGTTGATGATGATCCGACAATTTCCAGATGACCAACTTGCTCAGCTTCTTAACGATTTAGGTTTCAATACTATTATCACTACTGAAATCATAGAAACTACCAGGACAATTACGTCATATCCTGCATGTTCATCTCAAGGAACTATTCCCCAATGCTAAAATTCCGATCAAAATAATCCATAAAAAAAGCTTATGAAAGGTATACTGATTTTTTTCGAAAAATACCATGAAAATTTAAATATAAATTAATCTATTCATATTTAAGCATGTTAACTTATTCATGTATGTGTTTCACTGAACTGTACGATGTTCACATTGAAATGGGATTGTTTTATCGACATAATGTACTGTATAGGTCAGAGAACAAATCAAATAAAATTGTAATAATAATTAACCGTTGAATTAATAATCTTATTACTGTAAAATATCACAAGTAAAAAAAATATTTATTGAATTAGCTTGTCCCCATTGCTAATCAGTCAGTCATCGTCTTTTGACCTTATTTTCTCTTTGCTTTCACCGCCCGAGTTTCTAAATTCCGACTAAATAAGACCTGGATGGTTGATTTTTACTAATTAGTATCATTAAGAATAACACTCGGCATGTTGGAAACCATTAAGTGGATGGTCCGGTTTTGTGTACGTGCTGAGCTCGCTAAAAGAGTATGTTCTGCTCTGAATATTTTCCCACTTATTATAATATATACAATTAGGCAACATTGTCCTAAATAGAAAAATCGTTGAAAAATGGAATTATACAAAGGACAAAAATTGTACTCTTTTATGTCATTGTGGACACGTTTGTCTTAAATGGTTGTTGTAGTAAAAATATTAATATTAATATTAATAAATTAAGAGAAAAAACTTATGTTGTGACAAAGCTCGGACTGATAAGAAACTCACTCTTCCCGAAGATTTATGTTCAACATTCAGCATTTAAAATCATTCCCCCCTGTCAAAAGAAACTGGTTATTGAATAAGTCATATTTTTAAGTGGTGTTCGATAACCTGTTTTATCGGACGCTGTTGCTGCTATTTTCGTATGGGTATAAATGTATAATCAATCTATAAATAGAATAAAATCAACATAATTTTAGTAATAGTTATTTCAAGAAACTGGCTGTTGATAAATTAGTGATCGATAACCGGGCTTATTGGACGATATTGCGGCCGATCCAGTGTCGGACTTCTGTGAAGGGAATAAAGGAGAGGCCCTCCCTGACTAAGGCACACCCAGTGAACTACAAGTCACGCGCATTTTTGTTAAGTCAAAAGTCAAATTCAAAGTCAAACTTGAAATTTTAAGAGTCATAAGTCGAAGTCAAAAGTCACAGTCAGTCATTTCCAAAGTCAAACTTCAAAGTCACATAAAAAGTCAAAAGAAAGTCAAATTTATTTTTCGTTTTAACTCAAATTTTTTTCCGAACAATTAAAAGATTAAATATTAAGTAAATAACACACTATCAACTGTTTTATCAGCAGAAATTCCAACTGTAGTTGTTTAAAAAAAAAATGCGATGTCGTTTTAAGCTTTGGGCTATTCTAAGTGTGCGGCTTTGACTTTGAATGATTTTAACACATTTAAAAAAAAAATTAAGTCATAAGTCACAGTCAAAAGTCATTAGCTAAAAAAGAAACAGTAACTTAGTAACAACCTGTAACTTCAAAAGTCAAAAACGAAGAAAAATTGACTAAAGTCGTGACTGTGTACTACAAGTCAGAGAATGACTTGTAGTACACTGGGCACACCGCTTTTTAATTGTGATGTCCATCCGGATTATAACATCATTTTACACACTCGCCGACTCTCTATAATATACGGTATACACTATACAGGAAATATTTTATTTCTTCATGTTTTCCTTCTACGTTGTCCTCTTTTCTTTATCAATTTAATACTACTTTGTATACACTTTGAGTTTGTGTTAAAGCTTCGACATCGGGAAGAAGTCGGTTACAGGCAATTGTTTGTAATAAAACGTGTTCATTACCACTAGAAATGGAGAAAGCAACAACCGAAAGAAAAATTTTGATATTTCTTCTCTTCGCACTCGGCGTCGTTGTCTTTATCTCGATACTCAAATGGCCTATTGCGAAGAAAGGTCAATCCATCATATCGTCTCTTTTTCTGGGCACAGTTGAGCCTCATGATCGTTGTATCGAGTGAGATGGAGCAGAATCACAAAGAATATCTCTTGGATATTGATGCTAAAATACTTCAACGTATTGACAACGAAGGCGAGATGGTGCGATTCGACTGCAGAAAGGATTACTTGAAAGATAGGAAGTTGAACCGGAAGAATACGTCATATTATGCATGCGCGCGAGTTGGTCTGGTTTAATCATTTTGGTTATATGGGGCTCGATCATCAGAATTGATTCGTCAGAGAAGAAAATCAGGTCAAAGAGCTGAATGAATAAAATTCAATTGATGACATTGGTTTTTTAAAATATTTAAATTATGTGAAATATTGTTTTGTATTGTTGGTTGCGTTCTATTCTTGTATACTCATTGTGTAGGCAGTGTAGACTGTAGCCCATAGGGTTGTGTTTTCATTACAGCAATCTCTAAAATGTTTTTCGGGTATACATAAATGCAACTGGCGCACAACCCATTTAATAGGGGTTCAGGATAGTATTTTTTTCACAAAGAAATATATGGAAGTGTTCATCAATTACAAAAGGAGGAGGATATTTTTGAATGCCATGTATATTTACCACCTGTAAGAGGATCCCGCCGCAACTTAAAAAAATACCTTATAAAATACATTATCATTTTTTGGCAAAAATAATTTGAAACTCTTAGAACTGTTTTGTTGTACTTACATATACACATATGTTTACATAACATACAAATAATTACAATGTATTACAATATATAAACTAAATATTTTTTTTATCAAAACATAAAGCCAGTTTTTGAATGATATTATATATTTTGAATTACAATATTTTAACAGTGGTCCATAAAATCAGTAACATAATGATGGGCTTATATAATGGAGATTGTCATTCTAATGATTTAAAATCGGCGTCACTCAAAACTTTAAAAAATAAGTTTAATGGCAAAATTCTTTTCATGATGGGAGGAATTGTGATAGCGTCAACATTGGTCTCATTTATTTCTCATTCATATTTAAAAATGCTATTACCTATTTCATTATTCCCATTTCAGGTTACAGAAAGGCGGAATAGCAGGTGCCGCGAACGAGTTTATAAACTTCCAATCTTCCAGTCTTTAATTAGCGTTAAAATATGAGTACAACATTTCTAAATCCTTTCTTACATCATCGAAAGATATCAGATTTCATTATCATATATTTGATTATACAATATTATTCAAACTCGTAGACGCACAAATGCCTGAATGTTAATGCAGGATTTTGTATGTGCCGACTATGTTTCATGACGACAACATATCTGATTAACTGTTCACCTACTACATTACTAACTTTAAGAAGAAAAGAAACAAACTAGGCCAACTATGGACTTCAGAGGTGGAGGAGTGTCTTAAAGTTATGTTTCCTGTAATACATATGCTTTAGAAGTTAGAAGTTGCTTGTTATACATGAATGGAACTATGGGTTGGGTAAATAAGGGCAGGTAAACTACTCCCTGTCCTATTTGTTCGTGATGAGCACCATGACAATTATTTGGTATTCTGTATTACACTGAACAGCTGTATAGACTCGCTATTAAGTAAGACCTGTGAAATTGGTCGATTTATTTGTTCATTTAACCCTACCTGAGTGAAAAAGTAAAATAATAGTTCTGAACATGTCCAAAAAATTATTTTTTGTGCTCTGCTTTTTAATGATGGCAGTCTCCTCTTACAATGCCGAATTCGTCGACGATCGTGAAAACAAAGACCTACCTGCGAATGATGATATAGATAAACGTCCTCCTCGATTTCCCCTGCTAAAGCCATTGAAAAACAGGCTCAAATGGAAGGATCAGTTGAAATTACCCGTCAAGAAGATAAAAAACAAGCTCAAGCACAAAATTGCGGTAAAAGCTGGTTAATTCTGTTCATATATCATGCGTAACCACATCATAGCAGCATTCATATCCACATCATAACTAACTAATTTAACTCATCGTAGCGTAGTCTATCTATTATACTGTTACCTTTACCATAAGCATATACTAAGAATTGTATAAAATATTACGTTAATTTAAAAAAAATGCTTAATTCATTTGGGACGACATTCGATTCCATTAGTTGAATAAATTTAACAAGTTTCACTATTTTAAATAAATTCAGTTATTTCAATTAATTTAGTTAAATGAGCTCCCCCACCCAAAGACCCCATGTTTGACTTAACAAGTGGCCCAAATTATTATCGACTATTTCAATATAAAAAACTAAGTTAATTCGGGGATTTGATTTAAAAAGTAAATTGATGAAAAGTGTAGTCACCTTAAAAACCAAAAGTTTAAGAACCCAGTAGAATTAGAAAAAAATAATAATACCTCAATTCGTTGCATCACCGTAAACAGTTACACAAACTTACCGGAGGCGGCGGCGTTGGCGGTGCAGCTGGTGGCGGCGGCGGCGGCGTACTAGGAATCTTACAAGCCATAGAAAACTACATTACCAGTTCACTCGCCCTCTTACTTCCAAATTATTTTGAGATTAGCACCACGACGGTGACGTCGACTTCATTCGTCACTTGCACTAAATCTACAACGGCATGCGCAAGACGCCGCCGACGTGCTTTAGTCGAGGATCTCCTCCACAAGCTATCAGAGCTGTAAGTTATTTCGGCTAAACTGTCGTATAGCGGTATATGTAACTCCTAACTTAGTTTTACTGAGTTTTACTTGGTTGAATTTAGTTTTTATACGAGACTGTTAGGACGGTGGGCGACTATTCGCTGCTACATTACGTTAGATGGAAGAAGGTTTCATAGATTCAAGGTTTTCATAGAAGTTAAGAAGGTTTGGTTATTTTATTTTAATTTGACTATGTTTACTTAGTTTTGACACCACAGCAACTTGAAATTAGTTTACTACTTTACTTAGTTTTCTTAGTCACAGTACATCCAAAACTATGAAGAAACTAAACTTAACCAAGTAAAACTTAACTAAACCAAGTGAGGAGTTACCTATAGGACAGTTTTACCTTTATTTCGAATGTTTTACAGTTTCATATCTATAATTATAACAATTAAACTATTTAAGGGAGAATAACGGAACTGGAGTTGCTGTCGGCGATTCCAATGAGGAGTATTTCGATCCTTATATTTACAGCGGTGAAACTTATTACTCTGATCCTGAACTGCTGGAGGGCTCCTTTGCCGATCCAAGCAGCAGTATTAAAATTCCGTCTAGAAAGTTTAGTAGGCAAGATATAAGCCGATTGATGATGGTTCGCCAATTGCCAGATGACCAACTTGCCCAGCTTGTCAACGAGCTGGGTTTAAACACAATTGTGAATACGGAAACTACGCAAACAACATCGACAGTTACGTCGTATCCTGCCTGCTCGTCTCAAGGAATTATACCCCAATGTTAAACTTGAATATCACCCAGATGGTGTACTATTTTTCGAATGATACTAGGCCACATCATAAAGTAGTGTTTTTCTTAAGTTAGGGAATACATTAATGGGGAATTGTATTAGGATGCTATAAACTGCACTCAATAATGGTGTTAAAGTAATATTTTAAATATTAAATTAATTTATTAATATTTTGAAATATTTTCAGTTGAATTATTGGCAATGTACCATATATCCTAAGCTAACCATTGTATTTAATTTATATTTAATTTATATATGCTATTTATACCTTTGTGCATGAATACTTTGAAGAGTGCGTAAAATACAACTTATTCATTCTTTTCAATGCCATGTGTATAATCACATTTTTAGATGTGACTGCTATATTATTTTATTCAAAACAGTGTAAACAACAACAACAACAATAATAATATATTTCGATTTGTATAGCGCCCTTTACACATTTTTTGAACGCGATCTAAAGGCACTTAACTTGGTAGAAGATAAAATACTGAATTATTATTTTTTTAAACGTCATATTCAATGGGCATTTGAACCCCTCGAGGTGCCACCTTTGAAGGCTAGCAGTCAATAATAGGTAAACATATTGATAAGACCTATGAATGTGAGATTTAAAAACAACATTTATACACTTTGACAAATAAAATTGCACTCCAACACAAAATGTATTTCGAATATCAAATTCAAAATAATATACCCTATACCTAATAGCTAGGAATAGATAATGATTCATTTAAAAATAATTTTTTTAGGTAAAAACCTATTAAGCCCACCCAAGATAATGAAATTTTATATATATTTTAACTTTTAAAATTCATTTAAGCTATTAACATATATAATCTGCTTTATTATTTAGGCCAAACTATATACGCTTATTATCGTAGCTGTAGAATCAAATTTATTTGCTCTGTTTTGCACCGCCCCACCAGATGTATTCAAACATCCAATTAAGCTCCCATTTAATTAATGCTGAACGTGGGACAGATATCATAACAGCATTACTACTTATCAACTTACATCATCTTAAGTTGATTAGACCCGTTATATCTCTGCTCCAGTTAATTAAATTGGCTACTTGTAAAATGCATAATTCATATAATAATAATAATGTATTGAACTTGATATTGAATGGCACCTTTTCACAAAAATATCAAAAGCGCTATTGTCCAACAATCAACATAGAACTCAACGATTACTATAAACAGCATGACATAAATGTGTCTTTAAACGAGAACTTATTAACTGGGAAGAAAGGATGGCGATCGTACTGATGACAGAGGAAGAAAGTTCCAAGGTAATAAGCGACCGGCAACAAAAAAGTAATTTTATTGCTTCTATATTACTTAAAACGATAAGTTTAGATTTCTATGGAATAAGATATGAATGAAAACTTGATCGTGTCGTTCGTTATTTTTGACATATATTTATTATAATGAAGTAACATTTTAAAACATACATCGTGCTACGTGTATGGCATAATGTTACAAGGTGGCTTAATATGTTAATGCTGGGGCACAAAGTATTTTTTGGGACACGTTTTCTACTATCTAGCATGTTTTTGAATATAATGAAAACATATTTAGTAAAGTAATAATAATTAAATTTGTAAATTGTGAGTAAAGTAGCAATATTGTTATTAACATTCGGCTATTATTGATTTGATTGTTTGACGGTTAAATGTTTCCAATATTTTTTTAATCAGAGGATCTTTTACCTTTAGATTTACTTTTTATTTGGCGAATAGAATGGTTTTAATCTTGAAATCCCTCCAAAAAGTCAAAAGGTAGATCCTACAAGATCGAAGGTTGAATTCCTCAAATGTTATTTTATGAAACAGAACAAAAATCAATATAAATAGAGGACTTTAAAGATAGTAATCTACCAGCGTACTTATTGTAAGCCTTATCACCTAACTAAATTCAAACGCTTTAAACCCAACATATGCTTATATATCCTAACAATACATGATGCTAATACACAATGTAATGAACTAGAACTTGTGTGAAGATGTGGACTTCCATTCTATATAAATGCCCATTCCTTTTTAGTTAATTAAAAGTGAAGGCGAAGCAGTCCTATGTATAATAAAACCAGTTTTGAAACAAAATTATAATAATACCTGTCGACGGCGTAGCTATTATTATTTTATTTAAAATATTTATTGCCTATTAATAATCTCTTTCACTCTCTCTATTAATAAATAAGTCTCTAAAAATAATTGATCTTTTTTATTATTACTTTAGTTAAATTAACCTGACCGATAAATGTTACGCGCACTTAATTGAGCTTGATTGAATACCAAAATACGCTAGAGTATAAGCGGGGTGAATCTTGTTACTGCAATCTTAACCAGTAAAACTTTGTTCAGTTTTAGTATTATTTATGGTTATTTATTTATTCATAATTTTAACTGGTTGTTGGATCGGGATATATAGCCTAAATATGCTTTTTTCCGTATTGAAACTTGTTTCTAATATCGCCTCAAAAGGTGTTATGATGGGCCATCTATTGGTAATTTACGAAACCTCTTGCATCATCTTTTTATTGTGGGAAAACTGTGATCAAAGCGTCTGTGCTTTGAAGAGGTTCCCAAGGGGATGCAGGATAAACAAAAATAGTTGGATGTGACGACCTTTAAATTTGAAATTTTTGCATTTTAAAATATTTTTTATTCCCCAGTATAATATTATTCTGTACAATGTCTCATTTTCTAATTTCATTCTAGTATAAATGTTAAAATGTTAAGAAAGTAAATATAATTAAAATTAAAGAACTTTATATTTTATATGTTTAAAGTAAAAGAATCTTTTATGAACTAGTCAAACGTTAAATTTGTATTAGTTACTCTTGTTTTCGTGTTATCAGAGAAAATGCACATAAAAACCCACAAAAATTTACAAACATTCTTTTCATTCACTTTTCTGTTGGATGGCATACACTGCATACTTTGTGGTGGAAGATATGTGATTACATCAAGTAATACTTAAGTATTCTTGTATGAAAACAGTATTAATTAAATTGGAAGAGAAAATGGGAGGAAATTTTTAAAAATAAAATCTTATTTTAGTTTTTTTCCCTGATTTTCCATACCATCTTTAGACATTTTAAAATTAGAATAGAACTGCTCCGCATAACTATCGCTCCAAGAAGCTTGCCAAGAATCATTGTACATCAGTTTGATTAAAGGACGGATCGTTGACCACCTTTCCGGTCGAAAACCACCAATGATGAGGTGTGCATCGTAATATCGCTCAAAATCGGATGCTTTAATGAATTCCGCTTGCCAGTTACTTCTGTCGATCCTTCCCGAGAAGTCGAAAGGTAGATCGAAGGTTAAATTCTGGTTGGAACCAGTTTTAATCCATTTGTCGATCACTATGCCCAAGTATTTCTGATCGTAGTACCATTCAGCTGATGCGAACTTCACTTTCTCCCTCACTTTCTCACCGAAAACACCTTCCAAAATCTTCATAATATCTTCGCTATCGTTGACAATGTCTGTTGAATTGAGTATCTCCTTCCAAGTAGATGCCCTTGCCCCTGTATTGAGCATCGGAATCATTCGATACGATTGATTTCTGTGATTGAAATTTCCACAACAGTTGCTGTGAACCAAATGGAGAGATTTGTTCTCTCTCATCAGATAGTGAGATTGTCTAATCGGCCACAAATCGGCATCTGAAGTGATTATGTAATCATTGTCACTCCCAGGATATGATTTCATGTTCGCAATGAAAATTCTCGCTGTTTGAGCCATCATCATTCGATTCTCCTCTTTGACATCGAGGAAAGTGACGGAAGTCTCCAACTCTTTCAGTGAATCCAGGACGTAGTTTAGAGCTGGATGGTTCTTCCACTCATCTTCCCGGCCGATGATCTGAATGATGCTTTCAAATCCGATCCTTCGCCAAGCTAAAACTGTTAGTGGTAGGTAAAAAGCGTAGTCGAATCCACGATGAGTATTGCCCTTACTTGGAGTGGCGCATCCGAAAACAGCGAAATTCTTTTCGATATTATTCGATTGAATGAAGGCCTCTTGAACATTTTGGTTATAGATTATGAACGATACTATTGTTAATAATAGTAGTACAAATACTTTTTTGAAACTGGATATAGCACGAGGGATGTTCTTAAGATTTGGCGGCGGCATAATTGGTAATAAAAGTGTTATTAACTAATATACTTAATGAGAATGCTTCATAAAACGATGTTGAAGCTAGGTGTAATGAACTTGGACTTGTGATGATGTGGAAATTTATTTTTCAACTACCCGTTATACTCTGCCCGAAGAGTGAACAGCGAAGCATGTTATTCTTGTGGAACCGGCTTTTAAATTAATAAAATCTTGATTCTGGCTGACTAATATGTAACTGTAAATTTTATATTGACAATGAATATAGCTATTCATTAAGCCATCGTAAAAACTTTAAAAATCTTGAAAAGAATGTCTAACCCTTTTTTCAGATTTATTATAATTAATTACTGCACTTGAAATCAGTAAAATTATGTTTAGTTTGTTTTTATTTCAAGACAATTTGGTTTTTGATTATTTAAACTGGTTGTGAGATCGGGGTATATAGTCTATATTAGCTCCTTTTCCGTATTCAAACCTGTTTCTTCAGGCAATGCCGTACAATGACCTCTGTAGAAAACCGAAGAATAGAAATATATGATATTAAAAAAAAATCATGATAAAACTGATTCTATTGTGTATTACAGGCTATTTTTTGTTTTATTTTTTATGTAATTGGAATAGAACTGTTTCGCGTAATCATCGCACCAGGACGACTGCCAAGAATCATTATTATACATCAATTTGATCAAAGGACGGATCGTTGACCATTTTTCAGGAAGAAAACCATCGAAAATGAGATGTGAATCATAATAGTTGCTCTCAAATTGACTCTCTTTTACGGTTGCAGGATGCCAACTACTTCGATCGATTCTTCCATTGGGGTTAAAGGGTAGATCGAACGTTAAATTCTTGTTGGAATCCTTCTTCATCCACTTATCGATCATGATGCTAAGATATTTCTGATCGTAGTACCATTCGTCCGAAGCAAATTCCACTTTTTGTTTCACTTTCTCACCGAAAACGTCCCCCAAAATCTTCAAAATATCTTCAGAACCTTTCACAATGGTCGTAGAATTGAGAATCTGCCTCCAAGTGGATGCTCTTGCGCCGATATTGATCGGGATCATCCTATAAGATCGATTGCCATGAAGGAAATCCCCACAGCAATCACTGTGAACTAAATGAAGCGATTTGTTCTCTCTCAGTAGATAATGAGATCTTCTTATCGGCCACAGATCCGCATCGGAGAGTATGATGTAATCCTTATCGTTCCCATCGCTGTAATACTCTTTCATATTACTAACGAAGATCCTGGTTGTTTGAGCCATCATCATCCGATTCTCTGTTTTGGCATCGATGAACATGATCGAACTGTTCAAGAATTTCAATGAATCCAACACGAAATTTAGAGCTGGATGGTTCTCCCATTCATCTTTCCGGCCGATGATCTGAATGATGGATTCAAATCCGATTCTCTTCCACGCCAAAGCTGTCAGCGGTAAGTAGAAAGCGTAATCGAACCCTCGATGAGTCGAATTATCGGTCGGAGTTGCGCACGCAAATATGCTGAAATTCCTCACTTCTGGATTTTTAAAGTTCGTTTTTGCGAGAATGAATAAAGATAAATCCTGAATATTGCTGTAATAATATGTAGCCATCAATGGGAGAATGATGATTAATGATGCAAGACACAGTTTTCTAGATTTAGATTCACTGAGAATGCTTTTCATGACTATAGACTTATGTAATTTGTTATACACTGCCAACTCATCGATTTTATCGAACTAGACTGATGCTTATTGGATTGGAATGCGATAAGCTAACAATTTGATCAGTATATGTAAATGTATAGATACACAGCTGCTAATCTAATCATTGTTTGAATTTTTTAAAAATAGGTTAGCAGGTGTATGATGGGCCATCTACTGGCGATGCACGCAACCTCTTACATCACTTATTTATCGTGGAAATGTAAAAGAAAGAAAAAAAAATATCAAAGAAGCCTTGAATTGAATGAATGAATGAGGATCGACTTCTTTCACCACCCAATCCCTGCCGAACAGGAGAACAACAACAATAAACATATATAACGTTGCTCTCGAGCGTACAGTATAATATATCATCACTTCAAAGGGATATCTAAGAAGTACGCGGTTCGCTTGAAGTAGTACCGCATTTAATGAAAAAAAAAGAGACGAACAATGATTATTTCTTTGATGTCATTATTCCCTTGTTTTTGTCTCGTCGTCGTCATCATTATCATCATCATCATCATCGCGGATCCGCGAGCAGCAGCAGCTGTCAAAACTGCCTCGGATTTCTCTTTCTGTCTCTCTCTTCTCTTTTATTTATATACTTTTCTAGCGGAAAAGAGGATTAAGGATCGACATGTTTCTCTCTCTTTTTTTCCCTTTCTTTCCCTCCCATCGGATTATATATATAGGGAGAGAGCGAAACACAGCACGCACTCGACATCATTGTTTCTTCAGCTATGTTATGTTATTATATCGGACGCCTTCTTGCATATGCTTCGCAACTTTTAGAACATATAAAGAATGTTTATTATTAATAAGATATGTCTTGGTTCTTTTGAAGCTGGTACATCGCTTGGCACTAAAAAAAGATGTATAGTTATCAGAGTTTGAAGAGGAATCGATCAGCTTTGAACTAGTATGAATGGCTTCAAACTTCAAAAGAGACTTATAGTACAAGTGGACCGTGCTATAATGGCAAACTCTTATACAAATGATCGGGGGAAAAAGATTCATATTGATCGATAGCTTTGAATAAAACTCGTTCTTGAATGAATGAGTTCTATTAGCGAACTCGAACTTGCAAAAGCACTAACCGTTTCAAATCTTATTATAAATTTATCAATGATTTTTTTAACTTCTTAGAAAATTAAAGTACGTTTTTGAATGAGTAGTATTAAGCACACCATTTAAACTCTAATGAATGTATAATATCTCTAGAACGTATTGATGAACTTGATAGATCTTGATAGAAACTTTACCAATTAAACAACAATATTTATCAAGTGATTTTGATGGTGCATATTTTCAATTTATAAATCACCTGAAAAGGATTAATACGAACATAAAGCGCTTTTATTATAATATATAATTTACTGTACATCTAAGTATTATACTTTTAAATAAATTATATTATATTTTTAGAGCGAGTAGTATCAAGCACATTATTTTAAATAATAAAAAAGAATCTCGTATAGAAAACTTTTTGATGAACTTGATTGATATTGATAGAAATTGGATCAATTAACTATAACACTATTTTTCATATGATTTTGATGGTGCATCATATACTCAATTTATCAATCACCTGTGAAAGGGATTAATGCGCACATATAAAGCGCTTTTATTATAATATAATATATAAGACCCCCTCATATGAATGATGTGGCATATCGATCGTATGCGACAATGAATGATGCTGGACTAGACGACAAACCCATTAGCTCCTTCTAAAGAGCATCATGTTCGCTCCATCAAACAGTACAGCGCGCAGTGCAAACTTCGCTCTCTCTATATATATATTATATATAGATAGCATGTTAAAGATAATAACGATGAAGACAGAACAGAAAAAAAACTGCATCTTTTTTTTCTAAAAAAGAAGAAGAACGTGTCCAAGTGGCCCTGTAAAAACGTATATAACGCAGGGCTGGCGCACTTCATCATCAACATGAAGGATATATCTACGCAGAGCACGCACAAGCTGGTAATACACTGTGCTGTGCACTGTCCCCTTGCTGCTTCGCGAAATCAATAAAGAGACAGAGAGAAGTCCAGTGGTGTAAGCAAATGTGTTTTGGACATCTCGCGCGCTCTCTTATGCTGCACAGTTTTATTGGCTCAGAGCAGAGCAGAGAGCTTCTGACAGGATGTCCTGTCATCAGGAAGTCGATTGAGAGTAGCAAAAGTGGGGTCCGCGCGCTCACTCAGCGAAGCAGCATCATCATTTGCATAAATTTAAAATAGCTATATACTATTTGGCGCTTATATTGGTTTAAAAAAGGAAGAAAGTATTTCCACTTTATTACTATGAGTTTTTTTTTCATCATGCATTATTCAGGCTTCACAGAAGCGAAGCAGTAGCGCCAAAATTGAAAGAATCTCGGAGCATATATAGAATATTTGTAATAAATGTATATAGATCATATCGATCCAAAGTCCCTTGGATGTAATTAAAGTCAAGAAGTTTTGAATAACTAAGATTCCTTTGTATTTTATAAGCTTATTAAGGAATTTCACAGCTCTGATCAAACTTAATAGAAAGTTTCTATAGGCCTATACTACATTTGAAATAAGTATAGAAAACAAAAAGAAAAAAAAATCGATACAAAGATCCTTTCACGCCTTTCTAGTTAGCGCCGCTGTCATTTGCAGTGACCGAGTTGCCGTGAAACGCGCTTGTCACGCAGTTCTCTCCCGAAAAAAAGTGTCTCAATTACGTTCAACGTCAGTTCCGCATATCCAGTTTTTTATATACATATGTAACTTTTTTTTTTCTTTCTATATATAAAGTTTCTTGAAGAAGTTGTACCTAATTTGTACCTTTAATGATCTTATCAGCCGACGATCGATATAGATTTTTTATATTAGTATACATGATGATGAGAGTAGCGCAGAGTATAGCAATTCTTACGTTGTCCTCCGGGGAGCAATCCGCCCACTTATCATCCATTTCCGTCGGCACCGTCATGCTACAGGTTCATGCTCCCGTGAAATTATAATGGGCCCCTCAGGAGCCACAAAAATAAAATAGTTATAATAACAAACGATTATAGCTATATCTTTCTCACTGACATAAGATGCGACCAGCCTATAAAAACCAATGAAAATTTGTGGTTATTGCGCTGAGAAGAGAACTCATTAAAATTAATGATTATGTCTTTGGAATTATATATTCAGTGTCTCCCCCTTTCGTCGTCACAAATTAAATATAATAGAAAAGAAGAAGAAGAAAAGCTGCTCACGTTCCTTCCTCATCATCACATAGCGTATTATTCCCGCGTCCCAACCGCCGCCGCACTGCGCTTTCTCTCTCTATATCTAATATTCTGCGGTCGTCGCTATAGCTCTTTTTACCCCCCGCCGCCACATCATCAAAAGCTTCCAGTGAATGTACCTCATTATCGGTGCTCTACTCATCAAAGTTCAAATATCAAATCAACCGAGTATATTTATAAATAATAAGTCTCTTTTCATTCTTCTTATATAAGTGATGCTACGTGAAATATACTTCTCCGCGCATTCGCGCGCATCCAGCAGTATACATCAACAAGGGAATATATATAAGATGCTGCTGCTGCGGTCCACGAGCTCTCAGACTCTCTTCATCGGTGATCCCCGAAACCGTGTTCCGCGCCTTTAGAGGCTATATCATCATGAATCACTTTGATTACACGCGGGATTACGCGTGATTTAGTCACTTTTTTAAAATAGTATAAACTGTTATACAATGTCTCATTTTCTCTACTGCTTTATCATCATCTTTCTCGATGGTAAGTTAAATACATATTTTAATTATAATTCATGCGTGTGTCAGCACTCTTAATAGAAACCATCAAAGAGAAATTCATTAGATATGGGATGTCGCCCTCCCGCCGTTTAATTGCGTTTAGTGCAGTAGCGCACTTTATTCGCTTTGATGTGCGCGCGCTTTTTTTTCAAGTGGCTCTACGCCAAAAAGAGAGGGAATATATATATTTATACATTTTCTTTCTATATATGCGCTAGCTGCCTATATCTACATGTAACCGGATCGTCCATCGATCTTGCCGCTCTGACATTTCCATTAACTTTTTGGGGGTGGTGGTGTTGAGCACCTGACAGCACCATCATCAGCTTTTTGCCTCTTTATATTATTATATATATCGACCGTAGGGATATGTATGGCAACCCTGGCCAACAGGTTATTTGAAACTGCGTAGATAATACATTTTGTTCCCTTTCGCTCATGTATGTAATATGATTGTATGTAATGATGAGGTGTGTATGCCGCAGAGCAGGAGCAATATGTTGTCTCGCAAGGGATTCTCAGCTCCCTTTTTCTGTTCTTGTCGGTTCCACGCTCTATAGCAGCGCGAATCGATACATATATATACTTGTGTAATACATTTCTATAGCTCTTCTTTCTTTCAGATGGATCCAGTCTCCTAATGCTCCAATTGTTTTCTCTAGATATAAGGCTATAAAGTATATATGTGATCCTATTTAAGTTAAATATATATATCCTCTTGCTTGTTTAAACATTCAGAAAGGATGGATATACTCGGACAATCCTTTTTGCATGTGTTGAAGGAATTCAATTGAATATATATGTATAGACAAATGGAGAAGCACTTAAAATTTCTCAGCGTGAGAGAGAGAGAGAAAGAAAAAAAGGGTTTGCGCGCGTGCCTTTCTTCGCCATATCCCCTTTATTGCATACTCCCGCTGCTTCACCGTATGAAAAAAAAAGAATCAATCGATAAAAAGTGCAGCTATAGGTCCAGTATATAAATGTGCTGCGCCCAGATTTTTTTTTACTTTAGATGAAATTGACATTCTTTTTTGTTACTTTGATAGCGGAAAACTCTCAGCTTGATTCTTATACTTTTTTTTTGTCTTTTCTTTTAAGGTTGTTGGCATCAGAGAGAAGTGAATGGGGAAAACTTACAAGCTGCTGGGCCGCGCTTTCTCTCTGAAATGCCGACCGAAGTGGCGTTCACTCCCGACCGCGGATGGACGCTCGATTGTCCAATCCAGGGCAGACCAGCGCCACAAATCACTTGGCTCAGCTCCAAGGGTATATAACTATAGCTATACAATACACTCACCCACTGCTGCTCTATACTGATCGACATTGTATTAGTTTACTATACAACTATAAGGACCATACACAGCATAGGATGTTGCTATACTTGTACTTAAAGTTAAATCCAATAAGTTTCTATAAAGAGTTATTTATAACTGTGCTAAACTTAGATTGAAGAGTAGTATTGTTTACCAAGTGCATTTTAATTGCTAGTAATTATATTAAAGTTTAAACTGTTACTATAAATAGTTATAAGCTTAAATAATGATGATATACAATTTTTACTTCATTCAGTTTGAAGAGTAGTATTGATTAGTGAAATTTAAGTGCCAAAAACTAGAATCAAGTTATTATTTCAAGTTCCTTAAGAGTTGTGATCTTATAGTCTAATAGAATGCTTAACTAATGCTCTTAGCTCAGGTTGAAGAGTAGTATTGTTACTAAAAAACAGGTTCAAATATTTTGCAAGTTCATATAATTGCGCTTAATTTCAGATTAAAGATTAGTATTGTTTTTAAAGTGCTCATTATATGATAAAATAGGGAATGGAGCTCTTTGGAGCCCAGTGGCGGAGCTGCCTAATCTCATCATCCTTCCGACATCAACTCAGAACGGAAGCCTGATTCTGCTGCCCTTTCGGCCCGAACACTTCCGGCCGGATGTTCACTCGACCGTCTACAAGTGCTCCGCCTCCAACATCTACGGAAAGATCCTCTCAACGCCCATTCAACTTCGAGCTGGTGTGATTCTGCCTTTATGATAACATCTTTTTAAAAAATCGATCATATATATATATATATATGTAATCCAGTGATGTTGCCGCCTTTCGAGGCGACGGTGGACAATCCGCGGGCTCGACGGGGCGGAACGGCCGTCTTCCGCTGTACTGTGCCCGATTCCGTCAAGGATCACGTGACCATCACCTCCTGGATTCAGGATAATCGATACGACATCTTTCTCACTTCCAGCCAAGGTTTTTTAAAAAGAACTTTTTTGAATAAAGGATAAGAGATTTGAATGTGATATTATAAAATAAGATGGGAGGCATGTCATGCTGCCCAACGGCGAGCTCCACATCTTATCAGTGAGGCAAGGTGATGAAAGTCATCTCTACAACTGTAGACTCCTTTTGAAACCCAATGGGCAGACCTTGACAAGCTCTACTGCCGGGCACATCATCCTCCATCCAGGTTACTTTGAAATCTTGTATTAAATTTAGTCATTTGAAATAAGTAGATGATCATGTATAGATTCTACTACGAGGAGCCAGCCAGTGATACTAGACAGTGCTGCACGGATTCAAGCTTGGAGGGGTCAGGATGTTGTCCTACCTTGCCTCTACCAGGGATATCCACATCCTAGAGTCAAGTAAGAACATTTTCTAGACCATTTTTCGCCCTTCTTATGCAATATTGAACACAAATTTATATTTTTTAAAAATGAACATAGTAAAAATTACAATTTTGAAGATAACTACATTAATAAAAATTGATTAAAATTGATCAATACTATTCAATTAATTATTATCAGGTGGTATCGTAGCCAGACTATCAAGCACGGGAACCTGATGATCCCAATCATTCCATCCCAACACCATCAAGGACTTATAGGTCGTCATAAGCTAATCGGTGGAACTCTGGTGATCAGTTCTATAGTTCCCGAAGATCAGGGTCGATACATATGCACAGTGAATAACACTTTCGGTTCGAGCGAATCACGGACAGAGCTGCTCTTTCGTGAGAAGCTCAGCGCACGAATCTTAGAATCCCCTTCCGGGATGCTCACTGTCGATGCCGATACGGAAGTAAGCCTCACGTGCTCCTTTTCTGGAAGTCCTAGACCGACTGTAAGCTGGTTTAAAGACGGCCAGAGATATATAGGAAAGATCTCTGAAGGATCCAACCAACTTCACATTAATTCGGTGACCAAGGAAGATCAAGGGATGTACCAATGCTTCCTAACTAACGAAGAAGGAGATTCAGCCCAGTCTACCGTCCAACTCATCATCGGAGGTCTTTTTTTCAATCTTATTCAACTTTTTAAAAGAAAGTTTTCAATTTCTTTCAAATTAAATAGCTTTCCCGCCTCACTTGAAGCAAACTTTCAGCCGACAGATCCTTCATCCAGGCTCTTCCGTCTCTTTCAAGTGCTTGGCGTCCGGCACTCCACCACCGCACTTCACGTGGACCCTGGACGGCTACCCTTTACCCGTGTCCGAGAGGTAACAAGTCCTTGAGCATATCCATAATGAAATATAATAATTGTTTTACTATTATTCAAGGTACTTTTTGGGTCAGCAACAGACGGGCATTGAAGATCAAGTGGTGACTCACCTCAACATAAGTCACGTCCGAGTCGAGGATGGTGGCAATTACAAAGTTAGTGCTAATGACTTCATTAATGACTTACGTAATCAATCTATCATTACCTGTATCTCTAATGTAATAGTGCACTGCTGAAAATCGTGTGGGCAAAGTGGAGCACTCAGCCACTCTCCACATTTACGGTATATAACATAACATGATATAATGATTATATAGGGAAGAACGTTACTTAAAACCAACTTTTTAGGAGCTCCTTACGTAAGGCCAATGAGCAACGTAGCGGCCGTCGGTGGTAAAAAGCTGGAATTATCCTGCCCAGTAGCTGGTTATCCAATAGAGAGCATCATTTGGGAGAAAGGTCTCTTATTACACATATAAAAGAAGAGTTGCTGGAAATATGAATCATCATTATTATGTTATATTAGATGGCCGCCGGTTGCCACTGAATGGCCGGCAGCGAGTCCAGCAGTTCAACGGCAGTTTGATCATCGATCCGGTGGACAAGAGCTCGGACGCCGGTCAGTACACTTGCGAGGCCAGAGGGCAGGATGTGAACAACTTAGCCAGGCAATCCCTACAACTCAGCATCATTGGTGAGTTTTAACAGCGTATTCCTTTGTATAGTCAACACTTGAAATTGATGAAATTGATGCGGGCCACAAAGGATAGCATCAAGTGGTAAACATAGATGTAGCGAGCTTAGATCAATAATTACATTAGGCGGAAGTCAATTACATTTAGAGAGCGGCGCGCATCCTGCTGCGCGCTATACTCTGCTGCTCTTCGCATTCAATTAAGACTCTTAGAGGAAATGAGAAAGTAACAAGGGAGGAACTGCGTCAGAGAGAACACACAAACAAAAACACTTGAAGAGAAATAGGATCGTCCCTTGCCTTTTGAAGGATCAGGTATATAACACGCTAGACTGAGTCTCAATCCATCAAAGGATAAAACAACAAAAACTTTGGGAATTAATTGAAGCTTTAAAGTACTACTGCTGCTTGTGCCCCGTCTTCAAACATTGATCGCTCCTGCAGGATCTCTTCCTGTAAAAAAAAAAATAAGTTCCGATGTTTTTTGCCTAACTCTCGTCCCGAGAAAAAGTTTACTTTCGCATGAGGACATCCAACATCGTAGCATAAACTAAATGTACCTTTTGTGTCATCCAATTCTATGGATAATGATCTACTTCTTCTTCTAGAAATACTTAACTTAGATGGCTTTTTAATATACATTCAAAATAAAAACGTTATAATATAAGATGCTCCGCATATGATGGCCATGAGTGAGTCGGCCGTGGTGAACGCCGGCGAGCGGCTCGCCCTTCAGTGCGCCGTCATCAAGGGCGGACTCCCACTGAGTATCATCTGGCTCAAGGAGGACTCTGTCCTTCCACCACCACCTTCTAGCGGCATCAGCGTGAAGCTCATCAACGATTTTACGGCCACTTTAACGGTCGAGTCCCTGACAGGTCATCATGCTGGACGGTACACTTGTACTGCTACCAATCCGGCCGGAAGAGCTCAATCCAGCGTTCTTGTGATCGTTCAGGGTACTCATTACTATAATAATAATCGGGATGTTAACTTCTTTCACGATCGATTGATCAAGTGCAATATCGATCGCTTTATATATTCCCCTATTTGTCGGAAGTGGAAATGCATGATTATGTATATCTAAAAATAAGGTCTCATTACAAGACCTCAATATCTATTAGCGAGTCCGAGGATAGCTCCTTTCTCGACGAGCCGGAGCGTGATGGTCAACTCCAGGCTGCAGATGTCATGTGTTATCGAAGAAGGAGATCCTCCTTTCACCATCCGATGGTTGAGGAACCATCGGCTCATCACATCTACATCATCACCGATCGTTAGAGTGACGGACTTTAACAGCTACTCGAGCATACTAACGATCGATCAGGTGACTCTTAGTCACGCCGCTAACTACTCTTGTCGGGCTGAGAACGCGGCCGGCTCGGCACTCCAAGCCGCCCAGCTCCAAGTCAGCGGTAAATACGACATCAATAAATAGATGATCGATTCTTTTATTTCGTCTGCTTGGCAATGTTTTCTGATGTGTGATGTGTTTCTGCACGCTCCATTTCATCTCTCCGAGGAGGATGTATTATACCCTATTGTGATCGAAATAAAATGTTTACAGTTCCGCCCATGTGGATGACGAATCAGCCGCCCGTCGAGACCGTTCAGACTGTTCGAGGGCACAGCGTCGAACTGCCCTGTACCGTTGGTGGGGTACCGGCACCCACCGTAACATGGTCTTTTGCTAAAGGTATATAAAAGAGCTGATCTATCGAACTGAGAAATGTATATTCAATCATTTTATTTTGATAGATAAAAGGGCTGATAAGTATACGACGATTTTCAACAATAATCGAACTCTGGTGACCAATCAGAGCCTCTTAATCAGCCCTGTTACGACATCCGATCAGGGATATTACCAGTGCGAGGCTTCTAACGGAGTTGGCAATACACTAAACGCAGTTATTGCCCTTCAAGTCCACTGTAATTAAATTAAATTGAAAATATACAAAAGACAAATTAGTTAACTTGTTTTTTAATTATTTTAGCTCCTCCTGAAGTAGAGTTGAATCAGGATTACACGGCCGTCCGTAGAGGTTCTTCAAGCGGGACGATCCTGCGATGCTCCGTCAGAGGAGATCCACCGCTCAATATCCAGTGGAGGAAGGATTCAGCTCCTTTAGATCCAGCTTCCGCTTCGTCGAAGATAACAACCAGTCAGCTGTCGAGCGAGTTGAGCGTCACTCACGCTTCTTCGGCGGATGAGGGACTCTATGAGTGCTACGCCGCCAACGTCTACGGAGACGATCGGGATTCCGTCTTTGTCCAAGTTCAAGGTATTACTTAGTATCCTCTTAAATCCCTTTAAAATCGGTTCTAATTTATTATAACTAAAGATGTGCCACAACCTCCACAAGAGATCCGGATCACTTCCGCTGGATCCAGACGGGTGCAGCTCGAATGGAGCGCGCCAACCTCGGATGGTGGGAATCCAATCCAAGAATACCTCATCCACTATAAATCCAACAGTAATTATTTAATTCTTATCTTAATCGAATTGAATTAACTGAGTTAACCAACAGACGGAGATACAAAGCAGGAAAGAGTTGGAGCCGGTCAACTCTTCGGGATTCTAGTCAACTTGCAGCCGGCCACCGTCTATCAGGTGCACGTAACGGCCTCTAACGCCCTCGGACAGAGCCAGCCAAGCTCTGGATCGACCTTCACAACGGATGAAGAAGCTCCACAGGGTCACCCATTAGATGTATCAGGATCGATCCTTCATTCCCGAGGCTTTACTCTCAACTGGGCTCCACCATCCCAAAGACTCCAAAACGGCCTCATTCTAAGCTATTTGGTGACCATCGAATCTCCCAATAGGACCATCAATCGAACCATCATTCCGTCCTCTTCTTCCGGCGGAAGTCTCTTCCAGCATCAGTTAACTGGACTCAGACCCAATACGAATCATGTAGTATATATTCAAGCTGTTAATAGTCAAGGAAGTGGACCTCCAAGTCCATCTCTGACCATCCGGACGGCGGAAGATGTGCCGGAAGAGGAACCTCTTAATGTAGCCTGCGTTGCCCTGAGTTCCCAGAGCCTGCAGATCACCTGGCAACCGCCTAGATTGGAAGCCCGGAATGGGATCATTCGTGGATATAGAGTGTCTTACGAGCCGGTTGATGTATCGGTGGATGGATTACAGTTGATCCAGCTGCTGGATTCTAGTGGGGATCAGCAAATGGCGTCAGCGGGAATGCAATTGACTACTTCAGAGTTAACGATTTTCCTGTCTAATCTGCGGAAGTATTCCAATTATTCTATCCAGGTTCGATACAAAGTTTGTATTGATGAACTATTAAGTTTTGATAACAATTTAATTTGAATAGGTTTCAGCATTTACGGCTGTGGGAGACGGAGTGCTAAGCAAACCATTAATCTGTACTACGGAAGAGGATATACCGGATATGCCCAGCAAGATAAAAGTGATTCAGAGTGGGCCTGATAGTTTGATAGTATTCTGGTTACCTCATCCGCGACCATCCGGCAGGATTAAGCATTTTGTCATCTACAGTAAAGAGATAGATAAAGGACAGGTATACATAAATATCTCTTTAAATATTCCTTTCCATTATTTATATTAAATTATTATGAAATATTTATAGGATTCGAATCCTCAAAAGTGGACAGTAATTAATGGAAATCCGTCGGGCGGAAGGCTTGAAGTGCGGAACTTGAGGCCTAGACGCAGCACTTTCTATTTCCAAGTGGCGGCAGTTAGCGCCCAGGCTGGGGAAGGGCCTCGATCACCCACGGCCTCATTCACTTTCAATCCGACTAATAAAATCGCCGCTGCCGTGGTATTATT
Source organism: Chydorus sphaericus (assembly GCA_030141595.1). Lineage (NCBI taxonomy): Eukaryota > Metazoa > Arthropoda > Branchiopoda > Diplostraca > Chydoridae > Chydorus > Chydorus sphaericus. The sequence continues at coordinate 2,189,486 of CM057934.1, read as the reverse complement.
TACATCCTAAAAAAAAGAATCTTTTTGATTTGAATTATTTATATCTGACTCCTAAACATTAGAGTCCCAAATAATCTTTTGCGCTCTTAATGAAAAAGTAAAATAAAATCAATAAGAATCTGAAAGAATCTTTAGCGCCTCAAAGAATCTTTAGCGTTCAAAAGAATCCAAAAGAATCTTTGGCGCTCTTAAGGGATAAAAGAATCCCAAAGATTTGTTTGCGCTCTAAAGGGAAACAAAATCAAAAGAATCTTTAGCGTCCCAAAGAATCTCAAAGAATCTTTAGCGTCCTAGAGAAGAAAGTGTTCAGATTTTTTTTCCAATATAGCTCTCAATCGGTGCTGATTACGTGATCCCGCGATCCTCCCGCGTCATTCTTCCATGCAGCGCTCTTGGTGACGGACAGCTCCAGCTGCTCTGGTATTTAGACGGGCGGCCCTTAAATTCCGACTGGATAAACATAAGAAGCGCTTCAATCGACCAAGGATCGATCCTAGTTCCCATCAGTAGCTCATCCATCGAGGATCCTTCCAGCTCACCTTTCACACACCTGACCAACGGCTCTTTGCTTATCCACCGGTTATCTGACGGAGGGAACTACACGTGCGCCGTTAAGAACCGGCACGGCCAGGATTCGGCCACTTACTTTCTAACGATCCTGATCCCACCGCCGGCCCCTCAACTCCGCTTCGCTGCTTCCAATTGGTCCTCCATCACGCTCCAGTGGTCCCCAACGGTATTAAATTACATCATGTAATCAATCGATCCTTATTATAGAAAATGATCCTGATCCTTCTTTGTAGAACTTGAATAGCAGTAGGACGAGTAGAGTATCTCCCATCCGCAATTTCGTGCTCAAATACCGGCTGAGAGCGGAGGGGACTTGGACTGAACTCCATCTGGCGGCCGGAATGAGGACTACTGTCGTCCAAGATCTTCACTGCGGGAGCGAGTACGAATTTCTGCTCCTGGCAGAGAGCAGAGTGGGCAACAGCTCATCCAGCAACTCAGTCTCTGCGAGAACTAAAGGATCTCCGCCTGAATATTCGGCGGAAGTGGAAGAACTTCCTTCGGATCTCGCGGAAGAGGCCTTAACACCGAGCTCTTACACCGTAGATCTTAAGAGATGGCAGGATCGAGGAGGATTCTGCCCCATCCAGCAGTTCCTCATTCGATTCCGGCCGGTGGATCAGGACGATTGGATCATCGCCGGAGCTGAGAATCCACCTCAAAGCTCATTCCTTCTCGGTGGGTTGCAGCCAGGATTAAACTACATCGTTCGAGTGACAGCCACCAATCCTGCAGGATCGTCTGTTAAGGATTATTCCATTCGTACGCCTCCCATTGCTGAATCCCGAAATCCAGGCACTTTCCAGCAGCAGGATTATCCACTGAGTCATCTCTTCTCCGATCCCAGAGTAGCAGTTCCTATCGGGATAAGCTGTCTTGCGATCCTACTCACACTCGTAACGCTCGTATTACGCTATAGATATAGATCTGAATCATCCCAGAATCCGACTATCCCCGAAGATCGGCCACAAATCAATGAGGAACATAACCATCAGCATCATCAAAGTGCTGGAACTCTTTGTCGGAATAATAAGATGGTGGATTTATACGAGGATCATAATGGAGTATCTCCTTATGCAGTTTTCATGCCCAAGTTTTCAACATCTTCCAGTAGCCGGATGTTGAAAACTTTTGTTTCAGAACCGGCGGATAAGGAGGTGGAAATGAGCAACTATCAGGCGGAAGAGGAAGATGAGCCTACTTATGACTACATCGCTCCATGTAGATCGACTAGTAGTCGGAAGATGATGAATAATCAGCAGCATCATCCATCTTCTGTGTTCGTGCCGATCATTCCTGCTCGGAACCATCATCAGAGTAGAGGGCAGCATCATCATTATCCAAGCGATTGGAACAATCAGGCAACATTGGCTGTTAGTCAAAGACTTTGAATCGTTTACAAAATTTGTATAATATATATTACGTGTCAAAGATTCCATATCCATTGAAATTGTTATGTGTTATGGTTAAATATAAATCATTTACAATCATCAGAGCAGAGCGTATCGCATTTGATTGAAAAGTTATTTGATGAAAATTAGTCCTCGTTATACTAATTTCATGATTAATATTTTTCCATTTTTACCCTAGCACAATGAAAGAAAGAAATTATCTAAATTATTTATATCTGACTTTTGGAATGGTTTTGGTGGAAAATGGTTTGGAGAGTTTTACTTCGTCTAATAATGGAACGAAAATGTTTACTATGAAGATATTTTTGGCTATTATATAAGCTGAATTGAATACAATAAAGAGGGAAGGAAAGAAACGATAAATACAGCAACAAACTAAGACCGTTTTTTATTCATTCGCTTTATATAATGGAATCTATGCAATTTAAAATTACTCATTCCAGTTTAAAATGGTCTGAAACATATTTGGTTCAAAAACATATTTGATTCAACTTAGAGATGATGATCGTGGGGATCAGCAAGGCTCTCCAGCATGGGTAGCAGCCTTCTGGCGGTTATCTGTGGCTCTGTGCCCTTACGTTCCTTTTTGTTGTGGCGTTGTGCTGGTGAAGGAAAAAAACGGAGCAGAATTTCCCATCGTTTCCCATGCTTTCCCATTTCGAGCAAGTAATGGATCCCTGTTTAGGATCATGGATCTCCGAAGGACCTCCATTTTGAGTGGCATTATGGACTAGTTCTTCACATCCTTATATGTGTGGATTTGTAACAAAAAAAAATAAAATTAGATTATGAGAGTGAATAAGTAAAAATACACTAAATATATTAATATATAGCAATAAACTCGTTTTCCTTAAAACATCCAACGTGATGCCCAATAGTGGTGCGCTTTTTGGAAAACACGTTAAAGAATTTCAATTTCAGAGTTGTCATAAAGTGCACTATAGCACTTTTTACAGCGATGATTTTGTTCCCAAATACCAGCTTACGACTGTCGTCTGCTCAAAAAATATTCGTTAAGAAAGGAAATTCATTTTTTCACATCAATACGATAGTTCCAATGAAGTTAGTGAAACTTTAAAACGCATTCGAACTAATTCACAAGCAGTTCTCATCTATTGAGAATTAGAGACTTAACAAGCGTTTGCATTTTGGATAGCATTTGTGGCACAGCGGCTACACCAGCAGCAGCACAAACCTTAAATAAGAAATATAGTACCCAAAATGAGTATACATGATTACAAGAGTCAAGAGTGTGTCTTAACATTAATAACAAAGTGTTTTACCATTGAGGCGCTGAGGGTGAGGAGAACTACTTTGTTCATTTTTGTAGTGGTTTCCGTTCGTACGGAGCTAGCTGTTAAGGATTCTTCAGGACAAGGGTTACTATCTGACTTCCGTCTATCAGTGGGTATTTATACGAAATTAAAACTGAGTGGGGCAACTCACCAATCATCCACAAGCAAAAGAGGGCTGGCTAAAATGAAAAATATTTATTATTATTTTCTAAAAACTATTATTTTGACCCAGAATTGGTCCAATGTAAAATTGCTGTCCGGGGTGTGAATCGAGCATTCCCAAAAATCCAATCGGAGATTCTTAAAACTTCCACATAGCATTCTAGGTTTTTCCCTCTTCTTTTCTAAACAAAGTTTTGGAAATAGAATAAGAGAGATGGGAAACTATTTTACGTAGGAAGCAGTAACGTAGATGTGATGTACGGTATGAACTAATTAAAACTCCATGAGGGGCTGTATATCAAAAATAGAAAATCAATCAAATTATTCCAGCTAAGCAGTAATATTTAAATCCCAATAGGGATTATTTAACTTAATGGAAGTGAAAGAGTTGGGAAAACCAACCCAACTTTCTTTTTTATTCGCTGTTTCAAAATTTTTCTTTCAACATTTATATATAGTTCTCGATGAATAAATGAAAATGTATAATTTATAAGAACAAAAAGCAGTCGGTGAAGTTCATGTCTAATATTTCTTAAGTCAATGTTTGATATTATTGACCGCTAAAAATTGATGTTCACGCCGTGTGTTATAAAGAAAAATAAACTATCAACCTTTAGCTAATAAAATAAATAAGAGGAGGTAGGAATTTGACTGAAATAAAATATTTTCTCAAGTATGTTTTAAAAAGAAATATAGGCCTAGGCCTATTGACTACTTCCACATATTTTCTGAATATTAAGCATCAGTATGAATCCATTTTTATGGAAACCCTTTATTTATAGGTTGAAGGTCGTTTTTTTAATACTACAATATTGTTCCACACAGATTAGACGCATTTCATGTTTTTCTCTAAAAGAGGAAAAAATAAAAAAAAATGTTTTACTTCCCTCAAAATACATATCAATGATTATATATAGGGATGCATACAATATTGGCAGAAAATGTTTAATGAATTCATTTGAGCTTCTTGAATCCCATTTATACAAGCGCGTTGTTTTCTTCGGTTTAGTGGATGATTTGGATGAAGTTTTGTTCCTCGTAATAATGGGTCTAATCGACACGATTAATTCTATACAATAGGACACGATTTTCCCTCCCAATTCCTTTATCGGTAATAATAATAATGTGTAACCTATGAATAAATCAGGCTTAAATTCTGTCAGAATTTCAACACCATTTCTGCATTCATTTGTATACAGGAACAACAGCAGCCTTAAATATGTAATTCTCCTAAATCACATACATATGGCATTAGTAAAAAAAAAAAGTTAGTATTGGCGCGCTGACAAGATAAAAAAAAACTTTTTTATGTGAAGTTATCATGTGTTGAGTATTTCTTTATACATTATCAGCCACTACTCGTTATATTCATCTAGTCTATAAAATCTGTATTATTAAATAGAGGAAGAAAATCTCTTTCTATACGTCAAAGAGTGCCTATCAACCAAATGTTATATATATCATATATTATATGTGATGAGCAGCCGGGTTGTACATATTTATCTGTTTATAGTAATAGCCATTGAGACTCACAGTAAGGTTGACTGGCTGGTTAAGAACCATTTAGGTAATTCGGGCATCGATGACGCATCTCTTTGATCATGAAGTAATTAGAGTCGTAATAGCTTATTAAATGGCAAACTTCACAATCTCAATATATTAGTGACCTATCTAAATGGCAGCAATACATTATTAGTGAATGTCCGTATTAATTTGCTTAGACGGAACTATACGAATTTCAGAAAAATATAGAAAAAAACTGTTGTTTCGGTACTGTGCATTATATTTATACTTTATTTCATCTCATACACATAATGTAATTATGTTGTATAACAATCATTTACGAGATACTGAATACGAATTATAAATATATTAAATTTGAAATAATAAGAAACAAATAAGTCACTGGGTTTTCATTTTTTTTTTAATGTGTAATAATTAAATTAGTAAATAGATTAGCTTTCTGGGACTCCAGTCCTTTCATAAAATATTTCAACTCTAAAATTTGATTTTTCCGGCGAAGGCCGCTTTTACCCGCGCTCTTACGAGAAAATGCGCGGCGTACTTAATAATTTGGTGGGCACTGTAGTGACGCTGCAGCACATTAGCTCTCTAGAAGAATATAGTTTTCGTAGTGCACATGCGTCTTCCACCCACCAAGAGACCTCATCACAGCCGGAAATATAGATTTTTATAGCTACAGACTATACATTGCCTCTACCTATAGCTCTTCAAATCACTCAGCATGCAGTCGGAATCTTGAATGAGTTGTGATAGATGATAAGAATTTTTTTTTTACATTTTGAGTAGGGTTTAAAATCGTCATTATATAAGGTAAGTTTTTTTTACATCATGAATGTATCATCAACCGAAGCATTATCAAATCTCATTAAACGATTTTATAAATTAGGATAAGGACTTTTTCTCCGCTGAGACAACCAATTGTCATTTAAAAATTTGGATCGATATTCGCTCTACTCAACTTGTTTTTATTCTTTTACTCCACATTAATTAGTAATTTATCAATTTCTTTATTATCTTCTGTGATATTTTGTTTTACTTTGTGTTTTTTTTTCAGCTGGGTATCTTGCTCCACATCATGAACAATAGCATGGTCGACAAAAGTAATAGCAGTCTCAACACGCTGATGAATCCTGCTTTCTATATGGATGATTACCTCTCTGTTGGCTACGCAACTCTTGCTGCGTTAGGAATCCCCATCAATCTGTTAGTTGCTGGCTCAATCATCTTTCTAAAGAGACTCCATTCTCCAAGGAATATTATCTGGCTCGGCGTAGGTTTCTCCAATGTTTTATTCCTCCTCAGTTTTGTATTGGAAGTTGCTTACGCCCGATACGAAGGATCTGCTCCCTGGCAAATCTACTTTGAAATATCAAGTGGTATACCTAATGCATCTTTGGTTCTAAACCTCCACCTTTCCCTTCTAAACCGCTATGTAATGCTCCACTACCCTTTGTGGTACAAACAAAACGTCACCAATTCTTTGATCGTGATGGTTCAGCTAAGTTCCTTCTTACTTTTATTCTTGATACTTAAAGTTCGCTTCTTTTTAAATCCATCAGAACTCCAAATTGGGTTTTCCCTAGATAAACTTATGCCAGCTTCGGTTTTGGTTATTGTTGGAATGGTAACCCTGTTTTTAACATACCTTTTTATTTATAAAACTAAAATGGAACAGAAAGACTTTAATACCAACGAAAAAGTTTCTCATGATGACGTCGCGATCGAAGAACCGATTAATACTGAGGGAAATAGTCCCGATAAACAGAAAGATTCTAATATGGTATCAATTCACAGTGAGTATTCAGCTGTTAGATACCAGAAGAATGTCGATGGGCCTAATAAAACTGAAGGAGATAACGATAGCTACAATTCTGGTCGAGAATCCGTCCATTTTGTACGCATTAAGAGCATTCGCCTTAGCCGATTAGATTTAGAAGCTGCCAACAATTTGCTATTTAGCGTCAAGGCTTACTCGGCTTTTGTGTTCCCTGGTTTAGTTTTGATTGGGATTCTATTTACTTGTGACTCAATTTTGGTGGATTCTATTTCCACTTGCTCCATTATTGCTCGAATTTTTTTTACTTTCGCGGTATCTCGCTTGGAGTTCATTCGGCGCTCTTCAATCCAATCGCTTTCGTTACTTATAGCTCAGATTTCAATGCTGTTTTGACACAAAAGCTATCCAGAAAATCGAGGACTGTAAGACTTCGTCCTGGAAGATTTGAGTGATGAGATAACCAGTTATATGGATTTTTTTTATCTTATAAATTAGGCTGAATTGTTTTCCAGGAATGTTGTAATATGTGTGCACAAAAAAACTAAACAGAACTTTTATTGTATTCGCTGTATTTCAAATTCTCATGGAAAATCCTCATTATTAAGTGTCTTTGTTTGAAACATTGATCTCATCAAATTTCACCGTTTGTTTATGTTGTCGTTATATATGTTGATGATTTGATATTGATATAGATATTGGTGTTGTCGTTTATATTGATATTATTACAGAATAATAGAAGATGTTTGTCTGCATTTAAATTTAGTTTTAAATATAAACGTTTATTACAGTACAGTACTTGATAAAAGAAAAGATACTGGTTTAGACCTTTGTGCAAATCAGCTGGACGCACTTCTGCTCATTTACAGTTTATACGCTCAAAAAATAGGGTTCACTAAAAGTAAACACACGTTCTCTCGTGGTCATCAAAACATGTATCTAAGCCATTGTATTTTTACTACCAAATGCTTTTTTTTTCAGGGCAGCTTATACACTGATTGATCAGGCGCTCAATCAACTATATTAAATAAACTTTCTTTAATCGTGTTTTTATTGAAATAAACTAATCAAAAAGTTATATTTTGACTCTACATTGCACGAGAAAAGAATAATAGTGCGCGCTTGAGACAGTTTCTGATGTAGTGGCCCTGTATGTTATAAAAAGTCATTGCAATCAAGAAGATGTTGAGTATGGCTTCGTTCTCGACTCAACACCTTTAGATATTCAAGGAACAAGCCATTTTTTAAAGAAGCACTTTAATATAATTGTCGAGCATGCGTAGTGGTAATATAAACGAGTACGTGACTAGGTTTAAATAAAATGAACGCGCCTACGCAGCAGGTGGTCTTTAAAAAAAATAAAGCTATTATTAGAACACCCATAATAGGAAAAAACAGGAAGCTTTTAACAATTCACTGTTAATTCTTCTTCATCTGTTCTGATGACAGTAATGAATATAATGAGCCATAGTCTAAAGTAGCCCTTCATTTCAACACATCTCCACTATATCTAAGTAATGTTTGCCGTGTAAGGAGTACCGAGTACCCTTCTATCTGATAGTTACTGGTGCAATCATCTGGCAGGTCTGGACCATGGCCAAACTTCTTAGAAATAACAAAAAAAAAAATGGTCTAGCAATTGAATCTTTAATCTTAAGCATACACCTTTCCTGACTAAACCTCGATTTGATGCTCTATTATTCTTTTTTGCACAAAACGAAGATTACGAACTCATTGATCGTGACGATGAATTTTCTCTTCATATGCTAATGCCTGCTTCTGTATTGATTGTTGTTTGATTTTTACTCTTTTTCATTTTGGTAGGCCTACATTTACTAGCTTCTTTTTTGAGCCATATTCGTTCATGGTTGATGATGACAATATGAAAAATATAATAAAATATTTTAACGCGTTATCATTATGCTTGACTATTGTTTATTCACTACTTTTGGATTGGATTACTAGCATGTACAAGCAAGGATATCCAATTATTGCGAGCCAGTTGTTACATGTATAAATGGAAATCTGTTCCATGCAAGCATTCCAAAAACTCATTTATTGTTTATTACTTCCTAAGCTTTGCCTTAGTGAGATTGAGTTTTATTGCCTTTCTTTTGGTCCTTCCCTTCTCTCTTGTGGTCTTTCCCTTCTTCCTTGTGATGCTCCTTGTTCATATGATGGATATGCAGAGCGCATGCCTTTTGTTCCTCAGTCTTGGCAGCCCAATTGGCTTGAATCTTAGCAATCTTTTGGTCTTCGGTCATGTTTTTCCATGCTTCTCGGGTGTGTATTCTTTTTTCTGGCTCTCAGGGGTACAAGCAGCCTTGCTTTCGGTGGTCATGTTGCCAAAGACTTCACGTAGATGAATTCTCTCCTCCTTGGTCAAGTTGAGAGCTTTGGAGAAAATGCCTTTGTGTTTCTCGCCTTCTGGTTGTTTTGATTTGTTGCTAGAAGCATGGGTTTCTTTGGCAACATCACAAACCTTTGAAATAAATGATAAGAAATGAAATGCATGCAGTCTTTTATTCACAGACAAATTGATGTATTGAAATAATGCTTACCACAACTGCAGCCATGCAGACGACGAGGACGAAAATGGCTAATTTGTTCATTTTTCAAAAGCTAGCTGTTGTATCAGAAGGGATCCTTGAAAGCAAATGCTTGTGTCGAGATCTTCTCATACCCTGGATATTTATACCAGATTGCAAGGTAGTGAAATGAAAGCTGATTGGTCATGATGTGTGAATCGAATGTGCACAAAAAGCCAATCCGAGATTCCCTCAACTTACACGTAGCATTCTAGTTTTTCGTCGTTTCATTGGATACATCTGAAATAGAATAGGAGCAATCGGTGGGAACATATTTTACGTAAGAAGCAGTCACGTGGACATGGTGTTTGTGCTTGGTAAAAGTCAGCATTACGTGTACACAAAAACTAGAAAACCAACAAGAATATCCCGCCATAGCAGTAATATCTGAATCGAAACAGAAAAAATTGGGGAAATGTGTATATTTAAATTAGACGGAAGTGAAAGAGTCGGAAAAAACCAACATAAAGTTTTCTATTTATTTTTTTCGTTATTTAAAATCACTATTTCAACAAAATGTTTTATATTTATACAAGAAATTCCCGATTATAAATAGAAATATAAAACTTATAAGAACAAAAAAAAACAGGCTACGATATTCTTATACCTAATATGTATTTTGGCAATAATTTAACGTTATAATCCCTCAAAACTTGTGTTCATATTATGTATAATGAAGTATCAGTCTTCAATTCTTCAACTAATAAAATGAATGGGAGGAGGTAGAAAAATGACTCAAATAAAATGTTTACCTATATGCAATTTTATAAGCTATATCGATTTTATCCATAAATTTTCTAAAATGAAAAATAGGGCGAGATAAGTACATTTAAATTTAGCGCAGAGAGCTTATGGAAACCAACCTTATTATTGTTGTTAATGGAACGAGAAAATAAAAAGGGTGCGCGCTCGTGGCAATCGCTGTTGTGGTGGCAACACCATGTACCTATTATATAAAGTCATTGTAATTTAAAAAGATGCTGAATTTGGCTTCATATTCTCGGTTCCACGACTTTTGACATATCATGCGCTAATTAGTTTTTAAAAAGGAAAATATCAGTTTATCACCCTCAGGAGCCGCACATACATAGTTGGTGAAAACGCCTACGTAACTGAATGCATTAGTATATTAATTAATATAAATGACTTACGTAGTAGGTGGTCTATATTGAATATATACATACTAGTCTATTAAATATATGTATTTAATATGCCATTCCTTAAAGATTTCCTCTCTGCGCTCCTTGGGATTCATGCTTTTCCAAATCGTAGCATCGGCTTTTGATGGATGTTCATTTTTCTTGTAGTTCGAAACTGTGTCTTTTTTTCGAGATATTGAAATCAATCCACAGGTGTCGAAAGCGGTTGGCTTCTACTTCGGTCACAGCTCCGTGCACCACTTATTTTTGCTCGCTGATGACCTTTGCTTTTTCATGTACTCTTTTTTGGGAAATTTTGCCTCCTGGTCGGCAGTATGAAGAGCATATGCTTTTAGGTTGTCAGGCAGAGTTTTCCAGATTTGAAGAATTACCTACATACTTTTTTCTTGTCTCAAGCTCTTCGAATATTGTTCTTTGTAGGGTTTTCTTCATATGTGTGCATCTCGTAGCATTTCTTGTATTCCTTAAGAATCTTTTGGTAGTGATAAAGGTCGAGAGTAAACCAGACCTGACGAAGGCGTATAGCATCCTCTTCAGTTATCAAGCTGTAAAAAGATTGTTTCTGACCATTCACATTCTTCTTACGATCTACATCTTCTAATTTGGCTTCTTCGTCACGAATATGGATAGCACAGGCTTTCATGTTGTCAGGCAAAGTTTGCCATATTTCAATAATTTTTTCTTTGCACTCATTTTGGTTCATGATGTTCTATTCGTATGTTTTACTCTTCGTGGGGTGCTCATTTTCTTGGTACATTTCGCTTCATTTTGTCTTAAAGTCGACGTTTAAAGTAAACCATAAATGACGAAGGCGATTGGCCTCTTCCTTGCTTACAACTCAATTCACATCTTTCTTCATATTCCCAGCATAAGTATTTTAAAAATTGTTGTATATTTAGATATTATCTATATCTGACTTCTAAAATGTATCACAATGTTTTCGAGAATTTTACTCAGGCTAATAATGCTGGAATGAACATTTTTACTATGGATAGTTTTTGGTTGAATCTATAGTATAATAAGCCGAATCAAATACAATAAAGATAAAAGGAAAGAAACGATGGATACAGCAGCAAACTAAGATTTTTTATTCATTCGCTTTAAAAACGGTATCATTGCAAATCAAAATGATTAATTCCAGCTTAGAATGAGCGCCTGCATCTTTAGTTATCGCCTATGGCTCTAAATGCTCCCCAAAGTTTCTCGTACTCCGCAGTTTTAACGCCTTACTTCTGGTCGAAGCCCGGCTCGTTTCCCGCCAGTTCTTGCAGCTGTCCTTCAAGTGGGTCGTTTTTACTCTCGATTTCAGATTTGGTTCCCTTCGGTTGTTGAAGTTGCTGTGCTAGTTCAAGTTCCATTTTCTCCAGGGCCTTAAGGCTTTCTTTGTTGTCGATGCCTTGTTCTTTTTCTTCAACACCAGCATGATTATCGATGCTCTCATCGTTATTACTTGAAGAGATGCTCCCTGGCTCAGTCTCCTCAGAAGGGTCGCATACCTTTAAATATTTTAGGAACATTGTGAGTTGATATGGCAGTAAATCGAAGCTTATTAGTCTTCGTAAAAATGTTATTGATTGAAACATATTTACCACAACGGCCATGCAGGCGGCGAAAGCCAAAATTACAAATTGGTTCATTATCAATATAATGTTTGCTGTTTTTTAACGTCAACACTGATTATTTATAGGAAATTTGAGCTGATGTAAAAGAGCCCCATTGGATGACGTCTAACACAACGAATCCAATCAGAGTACTCCACAACAGACACCGTGGCTGATGCACTCCACGTGGACTTGCGCGTCACAGGATGTCATCACATGGACATCATAGCAGATCGGGTTTTCAAGCAAATTAAGGAATCGCCCACTTTGGTTGATTAGAATTTAGAATCCGGTATTTTCGGAACATGAAGCTACCATGGTTATATAGTTAGAAAAAAAGAGCCACCGAATGTATTAGTCTCTCTTTCACTGAGAATCTTAGTTAAGCTTCTCAGAAAATAGCTTAATTTAACGGCAAGTTAAGCAATAACTTAACTCACTTACACAAAGTTAAATAAACGTCAACGTAGTTTTACTCCTCGAACTTGGTTCGCACGGAGTAAGCTTATGATAATTATAGCTTCTGTATGTTAACTTTATAATATGAAGGCGAAAATAAGACAACAATGGTAATGCTTCAGTTATATTTTATTTGATTCAATAGTACAACAATCGATCAGTACAATATATTTGGTTCAACTTAGTGGTGCTGATCGTGGGAATCAGCATGGCTCGCGTCTTGGGCTGATGCCTTATGACTGTCATCTCCAGCATGAGGAGCAGCATCCTGGTGGTTATCGGTGCCCTTGCGTCCCTTCTTGTTGTACTGCAGGAGGAGAAAAACGGAGCAGAATTTCTCATCGTTTGCCATACTATCCCATTCTGAGCAAGTAATGGGTCCCTGTTTAGGATCATGAATCTTCAAAGGGGTTCCATTTTGAGTGGCATTAGAAGCTAGTTCTTCACACCCATGTGTCAGCACATCTTCGATCGTTTTGTTCTTTAAAATCTGGTGATCGAGATCGTCTTCAAAATGATGAATTGTGTCGTGGCAGTCTTTGGTCGGCTGGTACTTGTGACCCTCCTCTTCGGCAATGTGGTGGACAATGTCTGCATCGCGAGTCGGAGCACACATCTTTACAAAACAAGTTATAGAGCATCATTACACATGTAACGCATACTGGACAGAATATACATACCACAGCGGCCAGGCAGGCGAAGAAGGCCAAAATGACGAATTTGTTCATTTCTGATGTGATAGTAAGGGGAAAAAGTTAATGTCTAACTTTACTTAGGCACTCGAAGGGTATTTATATATTACAAAATGCATGACGTGTAAACTTCAACAGCCAGTCAGATTCAAGCAGTACGCAGCAGCGTTCAAAAAGGGAAATCTAAATATATCTGCTTACTCCCACATGAATTCTAGATTTATCGGAAGTCAACGTGGTGATTGATGCGTGGAAGAGATTTTAGTGGGAAAAAACCACTATGATAAAGTAGGATTATGTAAAGAAACTTAATGGTGGGCGTACACTGCTAGCTTACACAATTTAAATTGATTAGATCGTTTTTGCTGTTGACCACGTTTATTTTTGTTGATATACCGTGCCAGTACCATAGGAATGGTATAGAAGATGATATGCCAATAAAGAAGACAAACCAAGACAGATAATATACATTAGATGATCCCGAGGCTTAATACATCATATAAACGAACAATTGAATACAAAACCAATCAATTAGAGGTTATAAATACTGAAGCAGCCTTGTGTAGCTGCCAGTCATTTACAGTTGGTTTTGTCTTGATCCTCGCATTGAGGAGGACAGGGGTGACGAATGTTGCACGTCGTCTGGCACCAATACTGGGCCCATTTTCTAATAGCACACCACTGAGCAGTAGTATAGTCTTCCTTGGCAGGCAAAGTTTTACACTGGCTGAAAGGTTTGGTTTGGTTATCGACAGGATTATTAGAAGGCAAAGAAAGGTTACAGCCATTATTTGTGTTACATGGAGGGTGGCATGTCTTGAGGCATTTGATAATGATCATTGGCTTGATAACAACTTTAGCTGGACGATTTTAAAATGATATATTTATCATTTACTGTCAATACCTTCGAATATAGATTAGGGATCGCAGAAGTAAAAAGAAACGCAAGTTGAGTTTTAATTAAATTTTTCAATGCGAGTTTCTTATGTTCGTAAAATTAATTCAAAATTATAGCAATCACTTTTCTATTAACAAATAAATTCCATACATCAGGAATTCTTACTCATACTTTCCAATATATTTGCTGTACCATTCTTGTTGATTATAATATTTTCATTGTAATTAACTCTTTCTTTGTTTTTAATAGATTTTAAAGTTTTCAAAAATATAAATATTTCCAATGAGGCTTTTCATTGCTATTAATCTTCTCCCTTAGTTGCGAGCTTGTGAATTTATTGTTACTTGCACCGTAGCATTTTTTACTGTGATTCATCTCCTCGACAGTAGTAAATTATTAAATGCATTTCAAGTCAATGCAGTGCGTCATCGATTTCATAAAAAATATATCATCGCATATTGATCATACCTTTGTTGCGAATTGACCCCCTATGTCTTGTTCCTAGCGCTAGATGTCTCTTTCCGCCCTCATGTGTGTACCTGTGTGTCCCAACCTCCTACCTTCCGTGTGAGCATTTCATGATGTATTCATGTATCAATGACATTCTTAGCCAATCATCGGCTTCCACAATACACGAAACTCTTCACGAGCTGCCTCTTATTCACTTAGGCTAAGTCTCAATCCATAACACGTTTAAGGGTAATATGTGAAGAACTCTGTGATAATGCTTTAATTTTTTATTTGATTTTTTACATGCAATTTGTAAGGGTATATATTGGATATTGGTACATGGACAATTTAACATCTTACTAAACAGGAAGTAAGGACAAAACATTTTGTTCTTAACATTTGTTATTAAGCGTTAGATTGAACTTTTCCATTGGATGTTGAATCGGTATTTTTTTTTTTTGCTGGTAGCTGTCTTGTTTGCAGAAGCTGAACTATTGCTCCCAGCACTGCTGCTGACTGCCGCATTGTTTTTCTTTGCATTTTCATCAACCTCAAAGATGGCGCAGAATAGTTCATGTTGGATCTCAAATCGCCTCTAATTTGTGATATTATTATGTAAATCGATACTTAACAATTATGTCTGTATGTTAGTGTAATTTCCCTCTCATAGATGGCATTTAACCTCAAGCGAGCTATCTTGTAATCTCGTCTGCTAACATACTGACAGTGTGAATCTGTGCGTTGCGCCCTTAACTCTCTCTACTAGAGGAAAGCGGTCGTGATTGCCTAATTCTCCACTCAAATACACTAGACTTAACTCTTTAAACTTAACCTTACTACGGGAGTCCATTAACAGCGAGAACGACGCTTATCGAAATCGTTTATGGTCCGTCGAGCCGGAGCCCTTTATCCGGGCAACTCAGCGACTCACGTGGTAAACACATGGCCGCCAACTGGTCGTGTTCGCCCTTAGACTTGTAAAACCTCAGCTGGGCGTGTTACATGCCAGCTCAACTTAAATCTTACAACTAAAAGAAATTGTGTTGCACAATTCTCTGGGCGTCCACTTAGACCCGTCGCCTAGGGCTTGTGTTGCATAACCCTAGACTCATCGTTGCTGAATACCTGGGAGGCCTACGTCGCGTCAGTCAAGGACAACCACCTTGCAGGAGACCCACCACGGCGTGGACGGACGACTTGCCCTTGTTAGCAGCAACAACACTTTCGGTAAAGTACACCTCGTTACTAGAGACGACCTACCTCTAGTCTTGGTGTGCCCCGTTATTCAACCCCAGATTGCATATTTGCATTTGCTCTTTATCTGCTGAGCTGAGCCTCAAGTTCATGTCCATTTCCCGACTTGAAGTGGATTGACAATGGACAAGGCTGTTAACCAAAAGGATCAACGAGGTCCTCATAACCTTCAGTCTGCGCGGTCAACCTCCGTGAGATGGAAGCCAACACGTTGTAGACAACGGTTCTGCAACCTCCACCCTCTCTCTAATTATTCTTACACGTAGAAGTATTTATTTTGAAATCGTTTATGGTCCGTGTTTGAATGTGTAATCAACTTGAACCAGCACCTATTTGTCGTAAATATTTGTAACTAGAACCAGCTAAACTTAATATCCCCTATGGATTTGTGTTACACAATCCGACATCTTCTCATCGTTTATGGAGCCGCCAACAATCACATCAGAGGCTTCTTTCGTCCCTTCAGTGAACGCATTGAGACGACAGCTTCACCGTCGCTCAATGGGGGGAGGATGTTGGATCTCAAATCGCCTCTAATTTGTGATATTATTATGTAAATCGATACTTAACAATTATGTCTGTATGTTAGTGTAATTTCCCTCTCATAGATGGCCTTTAACCTCAAGCGAGCTATCTTGTAATCTCGTCTGCTAACATACTGACAGTGTGAATCTGTGCGTTGCGCCCTTAACTCTCTCTACTAGAGGAAAGCGGTCGTGATTGCCTAATTCTCCACTCAAATACACTAGACTTAACTCTTTAAACTTAACCTTACTACGGGAGTCCATTAACAGCGAGAACGACGCTTATCGAAATCGTTTAGTTCATCATTAGTCATGTTATTCCATTCTTCGCACGAGATGCTTCCAGTAGTTTTTAGTTTCATGATTCGGCTCCATTCAGCACTCTCTTCTTTAGGCGCATTCTTGGCCAAGGCTTCAAATTCATTTTTCAAAATTTGCTCCGTCGTTGAGTTTATCAAGTAAGTGCTTAGCTGAGCCAGTGAGCCTCATAATCTGCAACTGTCTTGTAGCAACCTACACTTGATGAGCTGCTAGCATATGACGTGGCTTTGTTTTCAACTGGTCTAGAATTTGATTGTTTGGGTCCCGTTTTGGTATTGGTAGCTATATTGGTACTTGGCTTCTTAACAGCAACAACATTGCTTGCTGCACTACTACTGATAACTGCGGTGTTTTCCATTGCATGGTCAGCAAGCTCAAAGATGGCACAGAATAGTTCATTCTTGGTCATTTTGCTCCATTCTTCACACGAGATGCTGCGAGCAGTCTTAAGCTTCATGATACGTTTCCATTCAACACTCTCCGCTTTATCGGCATTCTTGGCCAATTCTTCACAAGCCTTTTTCAACATTTCTTCGGTCGTAGCGTTGGTCAAGTATGCACTCAACTGCTTCTCATCTTCTTAAATCCCTTTGTAGCAAGAGGCATCATTTGTAACCGCGTCAGTGTTTTTGGCGGCTTCGGGATTTTTCTTTTTCAGCAAGCTCAAAGATGGCACAGAATTGTTCATTGTTAGTCATTTTCATCATCTGTAATCGTCTTGTAGCAACCTGAAGTTCCACTGCTAGCAGTTATCGTAGTTGGAGTATCTGCTTTGGATGGGGATGGTTTTTGTTTAGCTTTCATTTCTTTGAGCTCATGTACTATGTAGGCCACATATATTTTCGTCTTCCTTTAGGTGGTCCCATTTGGTACAAAGGACGGTTTCTTTCTCCTCTAGCTTCTTCCATATGGCATTCGTGAGTGTGGTGGTCGTTCTCCTTAACCTCATTTTTGGAATCTGGCTTACCTTCCATATGTTTACCTTCTCCGCCTTGTTTGTCTTTCTTTTTCATTTCTCGCATTTCATGAAGAGCGCAAATTTTTTCGTCTTCCTTCATGTTTTTCCAATGTGTGCATAGGGTGGTTTCCTGCTCAGTTGGGTTCAAATGTTTCCAATGATTGATTTGTGAGGCATGGTATCTTTCCTTCAATATTTTTTTTTCACAGTGAGTCTCGGTGGTTTTGGTCCAATTTTCCAACTCTGAAAGCTATTTTGAAGTACCAAAATTTAAATTTCATAAAAAAATTTAAAAGTCATTATTGCTTTTTTGAATCCTTATTATGATTATACTTCATGGTTGTTCATGATTATACTTATGATAATGCACATGGCTGATGGTATTGATTATATTGATTCGATTCTTTATTTTAAAAAAGTGTATTGACCCCCCCCCCCAATCCTCCAGAAATACTGGCTTATAGTTTATTAAAGCAACAAGAAAACAATTAAATTCTTCTTTTACAAACTTTTTCACACAATATGTTGAAACATAAAATAGGCACTCATTAGGATACAAAAGATTAAATACAACATTTATTTACTTTGTCTTGCTATTCTTCTCAACATGATGTTCTTGATGATGGTGCTCAGTTCCATTCTTGCGATGCTTCTCCTCTTATTGATGTTGTTGGTGCTCTTCGAACATATGCAAAGCGCAGGTCTTGGCTGTCTCGTTTAAAGCAGCAAAGATGACTCCAACCTCGACTTCCTTTCCAGATTCATTCAAGTTGTTGAATTCAGGCGTGTTCTCAATTTTGTGGAATTCAAGTTCCAGAATTTGAGTACAGCTTTTCTGATCATATTTGGCCATAGTCTTCCAGAGTTGATGAACATGCTTCTCAGCAGTCTCAGTCACATTGAAAAAATGATGCTCGTCGTGATGCTGCTCCTGCTCATATTTCTGGTCATGTAGATGAGATTGAGTTTGGAGGTGGGGACAGCAGGGGCTACACCTGCAGCAGCACAAGCCTTAAACAATAAATAAAACATACAAAATGAGAATGCATGTTTACAAGGGTGCATTTTAACGTTCAGAATTGGGTTTCTTACCACAGAGGCGATGAGGGCGAGAAGGATGACTTTGTTCATGTTTGTGGTTGTTTGGCGTACGGAGCTAGTTGTTTAGGATTCTTCAGCGCAAGTTGATATCTGATTCAAATGTATCAGCGGGTATTTATACGAAATTGAAACCGAATGGGATGAAAAATATTGGTTGACGTGTCGACTAAATACCCCCAATCAGCGTATCCCACAAGCAAAATAGGGCTGGCTGAAATAAAACTACTTTTTTGACGCACTGAACTAAAACCCAATCAGAGGATCCCACTGCAGAAATATAAGTTTGGAATTTTTGACCATGAAACCATTAAATAGAAGAACAATAAATAAAATCGAAATGTAATTGACGCATTTATTTTCTGCATCAATTGCTTTGTCGGAAAAAGACGCATCATAATCCCTTAATACCAAATCGAATATTCACGAATAATACTATAGCTGATCGAAAGTCGTTACAATTTTGTGTTTTGATTTGAAGTAAAAAAAAAGGCCACAGCTATTTATCAGTTATCAGTATATAAAGCAATAAATTGATCAAATAAAATATAACTTATGTATGATGAATTTGCTGCTTGTCGCTGATTAAAGTCGATGTGGTGGAAAAGAATCCGAAACAAGTTTTAAATACAATTAATTATTCATTTATACTAATTCTAGTATAGCAGCTTCTTATATTAACAAATATGCTATAAGCTTATTGTAAAACAATTTATGTGCATTAGCATTTATTAAATGATCTTAATTATTGATTTCTTATCAATTGTTCATATTTCCCTTATAAGAGAAATAAAACCCTAGTATACCAGAAGAATAACTAGCATTTACTAATCAGCACAGATATTTCCCCTCTTACTAAGAGCCTTTTCCATAGTTTTATATTCTTTTATTGGCTTATCTTCAAATATTTCATAATAAAAATTGAAAGATCGATGAAAATATTTGATCGTGTTATAATTATGTTATCTTTTTTTTTATTTGCCATACTTTTGGATAGGATTAACATACAGAGACAAGGATATACAATAATTGCGAGCCAATGGGTTCATGTGTAAATGGTGTTCCATACAAGCATTTCAAACGCTCGTTTATTGTTTAATACCCATTATTATTTCTTTATCTTGGTTTCAGTGATGAAGTGCAGGGTCTTCTTTCTTTTGGTTCTTCGCTTTTTCCTTGTGATCCTTTCCTTCTTCCTTGTGTTGCTCCTTGCGAACATCGTGAATATGGAGAGCGCAAGCTTTTTGCTCTTCAGTCTTAGTGGCCCAGTTGGCTTGAATCTTGGCAATCTTTTCTGCGTCTGTCATGGTTTTCCATGCTGCTTTCTCCTCCGGGGTATGTTCCTTTTTCTGGCTCTCTGGGGTACAAGCCGCCTTAGATTCAGTGGTCATATTGCCAAAGACTTCACGCAGATGAGTTTTCTCCGCTTTGGTCAAGTTGAGAGCTTGGGAGAAAATGCTCTTGTGCTTCTCACCTTCGGGATGGTTGGCTTTGTTGCTGGAAGCATGGGTTTCTTTGGCAACATCGCAAACCTATTTAAGAATTAAAGACATAGAATGAAATGCATGCAGTCTTTCATTAATAACAATGTAGTGTAATAAAATACTGCTTACCACAACTGCAGCCATGCAGACGACAAAGACGAAAATGGTGAACTTGTTCATTTTTTTTAAAAGCTAGCTGCTGTATCAGATGAGATACTTGAAAGCAAATGCTTGTGTCGAGATATACTACTACACTGGGTATTTATACCAAATTGACAGGCGGTGAAATTGGAGCTGATTGGCTATGACGTGTGAATCGAGCTTTCCAAAAAAAAAAAGCCAGTCCGAGATTCCCGCACAACTTACACGTAGGCCACCATTTGGGGTTTTCCACTTTTTCCAGTTTATAATTTAGTATTTACCGGAGAAGAGAATAAGAGCGATATAAATATATTTTACGTGGGAAGCAGTCACGTAGATTTGTTACCATGTGGGTGGTGTTTCTATTTAAATAAATGAATTATACTTAGATTGTTAACCTCGCATTAGTGGAGCTCAAACAGTTCAACAATCCAAGAAGGATTTTATAGATTCACTACTTTTAAAATTTGCCTATATTTTCGCAAGAGTTTCTTTATCAAAAGTCAAATAAATTTTAAAAATAAAATTATCTGTGTTCTAGCCCAATTGTTGTAAATGAAAGACTTTGTTAAATAATTGCTGAAATATTGATGACCACATTGTGTATAACAATTTATCAATCTTCGCTAATGAAATAAATGAGAAAACGAGGCAGAAAAATTGCTCAAAATCTCAAATGAACTATTTTCCTAAGATGATAATGATCCGTCTAATTATTTCATTTCTACTTCTATTACGTGTCAATAAAGAATGATGTATGTATATAATTTTTTAGCGAGTGATTCTATACCTTTACGTTGAATCTCGTTTTTCTTAGGCATATTAAAATTTATTTCTATTCCTACACTTAACACTTTCCTTTATCTGCTTCTCCTAGTCGTTTCATATTTTCTTTCCCAATGCTCGTACAGATTAAACATATTTCATGATTTTCTCTAAAAAAGGAAAATCATTTCAAACTATAGGCCTACGTACAGAAAGTCAAGATTCCCCCATTCCACCTGGTAGAGTACCGATTAATTTTATGCTTAAATGCTATGCATCAGTATATACGTTATACGTGAACGTCTGGTTAAATAAAGCCGGTTATAGTCTATACATCTATTATTTATGTTTAGGCCTATATGAAGTCACTGAGAATCGCAGTTAGGTGACTGCTTTATTAAGAACCAAATGCTAGGTGAATCGAGCATCGATGATGGATCTCTTCGATCATGAAGTAGTTAGAGTCGTAACACTTCACTTATGGTATCAGTAGATACACAGCCTAAATACTCTATATAGACACGTATACACTTCACAATCTTTTAAATATATTGGTGATCTTTCTATAAATAGCTGTAATACATAAGAGAATGCCCATATCAACTATCAATATATATATATATATATATATGTGTGTATTAGGGTTTGAAGAAAAGAAGGAAGAAAACTGTGACATTATTTAATCTGATGCACGTTATGAAATTATGTTGTATAACATTCATTTCTAAGAAATTGAATACGAATTATAGATGCATTGCATTTGAAATAAGAAAAAAAAATCATCTTACTCAGTTTTGCATCGTGCTTATGTCTCAAATTAAATTATTAAATAGCTTAGCTTCCTGGGCGGACTTAAGCCCTTTCATTAAATATTTCAACTTTAACATTCGATGTTTCCGGCGAATGCGCAGCGTACTTAATAATTTGGTGGGCACTGTATATAGCTCTCTTGAAGAATATTTTCGTAGTGCACATGCGTCTTGCACCCACCAAGAGACCCTATACCCGGTAATATAGATTTTTAAAGCTACAAACTATACATTGTCTCTACCTGTAGCTCATCAAATCACTCAGCACGCAGTCTGCGAGTGTTGAATAACTTGTGATAGATGATAAGAATTTTCAAAAAATATATTGAAGAGGATTTCAACCCACCAATATACAAAGTATTTATTTTTACATAATAAATGTTTTATCAAGGCAAGCAGTTTTGTTGAAAGAGTTTCAACGGATTTCTTTTATAAGAATAAAGATTATATACTCGTCGCTGTACTCAACTTGTTCCACTTCTTTTACCTCACGATTCATATTATTAAGATATATTCAGGTAATTGATTAATTTCTGTATTATCTCCTGTGGCATTTTTTTTTCTACCATAAGTATTATTTATAGCTGGGTACCTCGATCCACATCATGAACAATAATAGCATCATAACGGATAAAAGTAACAGCAGTCTCAACACGTTGATGAATCCTGCTTTCTACATGGACGATTTCCTCTCTGTTGGCTACACAACTCTTGTTGCATTAGGAGTACCCATCAATCTATTAGTTGCTGGCTCAATCATCTTCCTAGAGAGGCTACATTCTCCCAGGAATATTATCTGGCTCGGCGTAGGTTTCTCCAATGTTTTGTTCCTCCTCAGTTTTTTATTGGAAGTCGCTTATGCCCGATCAGAAGGATCTGCTCCCTGTCTAATCTTCTTTGAAATATCAAGTGGTATACCTAATGCATCTTTGGTCCTAAACCTCCACCTTTCCCTTCTGAACCGCTATGTAATGCTCCATTACCCGTTCTGGTACAAACAGAACGTCACCAACTCATTGATCGTGATGGTTCAGCTTAGTTCCTTCTTACTTTTATTCTTAATACTTAAAGTTCGCTTCTTTTTTCATCCATCAGAACTCCAAAAAGAGTTTTCTCTAGATAAACTTATGCCAGCTTCGGTTTTGGTTATTGTTGGGATGGTAACCCTCTTTGTAACATACCTTTTTAGCCCTAAAAACAAAATGGAACAGAAAGACTTTAATATCAACGAAAGATGTTCTAATGATGATGTCAAAGAACCGAGTAATATTATTGACGGAAATAGTGCCGATAAACAGAATTCTAATACGGTATCAATTAACCACGAGTATCGAGCTGTTAGATACCAGAAGAATGTCGATGGGCCTAATAAAACTGAAGGAGATAACGATAGCGACAATTCTGGTCAAGAATCTGTCCATTTTATACGAATAAGGAGCACTAGATTTAGCCGATTAGATTTAGAAGCTGCCGACAGTATGCTATTTAGTGTCAAGGCTTACTCGGCTTTTGTGTTCCCTGGTTTAGTTATGTTTGGGATTCTGTTGACTTGTGACTCAATTTCGGTGGATAATTCCATTTCCATCTACTCCATTATTGCTCGAATGTTTTTCTATATTCGCAGTATCTCGCTTGGAGTTCATTCGGCACTCTTCAATCCAATCGCTTTTGTTACTTATAGCTCAGATTTTAATGCTGTTTTGACGCAAAAGTTATCGAGAAAATCGAAGGCTGTAAGGCTTCGTCCTGGAAGATTTGAGTGATGAATTTATCAGATAATAGATTCCTTTTAACTTATAAATTAGGTTTGGTTGTTTGCCAGAAATGTTGTAATATGTGAGCATAAAAAAAAATTAAAAAGAATTTTGATTGTATTCGCTGTATGTCAAATTCTCATAAAAAATCATCATAATATTATGTGTCTTTGTTTAAAACATAATCTCATTATAATTTTGTCGTACATGTTAATGAAAGCAAAAATGTATATTACTTTCACGCGAATAAAACAGGATTCTATATCATGCTTAAAAATATTGATGGCTGGAAACTTTAAAAAAAAATTATACATAGTTTTACTTATTTTATTTATTCATATTCACTATTAAAAATTTATGAAATCTGTTTCTCTGCATTTAAATATGGGTTTAAATACTAAAATTCATAGTGCAGTATTATATAAGGAAAAGATTTACTGTGTTACAAGTTTATGCAAATCAGGTGATGAACGGGCTTCCGCTCATTTACAGTTCACACAGCCTATTCACTGCATGGCTGATCAGGCTCTACTCAATCAAGAAAATTAACTAAACTTTCTTCGATCGTGTTTCTATTGAAAGCAACTAATCAAAGAGTTATGTATTGACTCTACATGGCACGAGAAAAGAATAATAGTGCGCGCTTGTAACAGTTTCAGTCATTCTAATCAAAAAGATATGCTGAGTATGGCTTCGTTCTCGCCTCCACACCTTTAGATATATACAAGGCACAAGCAATTTCTTTTAAAGAACCGCTCTAAATATTCTTTAGGGGCCGAGCATGCGTAGTGGTATTATAAACGCGTACGTGACTAGATTAAATATACCCGACCCCTTGCGCCTACGCAGCAGGTAGTCTCCTCCGGAAAAAAAATTAATAAGGCTATTATTAGAGCACCTAATATTCAACATAAGAAAGGTATGTATGGCTATGACGGACCCGTATAGCAGGAAGCTTTTACAATTTTTCCGCTCTCCTTCCTCTTTTCTGATGAGAGTAATGAATAATTAACTATGGTCCGATCAGTGAATGAAAGTAGCCCTTCATTTCAAGCAATTACAGGAAAGATATAAATATTAATTTGGCTGCTGATGGCCCACACCAAAGTGACACGCATAAGAAAATAGCCATCAGTACAAATTCTATATATGCTGGTAAGTGATGTTTATCAAATGTTGGACACGTTATTTGCTCCTATTTTAGATGGCTCCGGACCCCGGCTACGCTTCTTCGAAACAACAAACGGTCTAGCTATTAGTATCTTTTCTCTTAAGCATACACATTTCCTGACTAAACTGCCATTTGATGCTCCATTATTCTTTTTGGTACAAAATGAAGATAATTAACTCACTGGTCGTGAATTGGTAAAAAAATTCATTCCTACTTTTATACTTGATACTCAAAGGTCACTACTTAACAGTTAACTTATCCAACTAGACCTGTGGCGAAGAATTTTCTCTACTTATACTAATGGCAGCTTTTGTATTGATTTTATTTGGTTTGTTACTAGCTCTCTTGTTGGTAGGCCTACACCAATGTTCCCACTACCCCTAAAACGCATTACTAAAATTCATTACTATTTGTTGTTCATATTACCTTAATATGATAGCCAATAAATATTTTTTTAAATATCTGAAAACAAATGGACAAACTTTTTTTTCTAATATTATTTAAACGCGTTTTAGTTATGCTTGACTATTTTTTGTATTCTTTACTTTGGGATTGGATTAACATGTGTAAAAAAGGATATACAATTATTGCGTGCCATAGTGGATACATGTATGAATGGATATGTATTCCACATACAAGTATTCACAAAACTCGTTTATTGTTTAATACCCCTTATTATTTCTTGGGCTTTGTCTTAGTGAGATGGGCTTTTATTGCCTTTCTTTTGGTCCTTTCCTTCTGCCTTGTGGTCCTTGCCTTCTTCCTTGTGGTCCTTGCCTTCCTCCTTGTGGTCCTTGCCTCCCTCTTTGTGGTGCTCCTTCTTCATGTGATGCATATGCAAAGCGCATGCCTTTTGCTCCTCAGTCTTAGCAGCCCATTTGGCTTGAATCTTGGCAATCTTTTCTTCTTCGGTCATGGCTTTCCATGCTGCCTGCTCCTCGGGTGTGTGCTGCTCTGGAGTACAAGCAGCCTTGCTCTCGGCGGTCATGTTGCCAAAGACTTCCTTCAGATGAATTCTCTCCTCCTTGGTCAAGTTGAGAGCTTTGGAGAAAATGCTCTTGTGCTTCTCACCTTCGGGATGGTTGGCTCTGTTGCTAGAAGTATGGGTTTCTTTGGCAACATCGCAAACCTTTGAAAAGAACAGACACGAAATAAAATACATGCAACCTTTCATTAAAAATTATTAATATGCTTACCACAACTGCAGCCATGCAAACGATCAGGGCGAAAATGACGAATTTGTTCATTTTTTTAAAGCTAGCTGTTGTATCAGATGGGATACTCGAAAGCAAATGCTTGTGTCGAGATCTTCTAATACTCTGGATATTTATACCAAATCGGAAGGTAGTGAAATGAAAGCTGATTGGCCATGACATGTTAATCTAGCGTGCCCAATAAGCCAATCCAAGATTCCCTTAACTTACACGTAGCATTCTGGAGGTTTCCCTCCATTTCATTAGATACATCGGAAATAGAATTGAGAGCGATTGGAACATTTAGTGTACGAAGCACTCACGTGGTATATGTGCTGATCTAAAGTCAGGGGGTACATAGTTTAACTTAGCGGAAGTGAGAGAGTTGGAACACCAACTTTAACTGTTTAATGTATTTTACAGATTTACTATTTTAATAATAGTCGTAAAAAAATCGAAAAAAAATCTGTGATGTTGTTGCCGAATGTTTCTTAATTAGGCATTGTTTCACTTTATTTGTCGCTAAAAATGGATGTCCACATCATTGTATAATAAAGTATCAGTCTTCTACAAATAAAATAAATGAGAGGGGAAAATATTACATAAAATAAACAAGTGTAACTTTTAAAGCAAAATATCGACTGTTTTCCATGATTTTTTTTCTGGATATTATATCTTTCTTTATTTTAGCTTCACGAATGTCAATCACATCAATTGATTCGTGGTCGTCCTCTCCTCTTAGTATATCGCTATATATTCAAGTTTCAATCTAACTTACTAAGGGAATAAGGGTTTGTGTCTGTGTACCCCTCAGGCGATTTGCCGTCAAGGCCGAAAATGTCGAACAAGCTCCGCCCACTCTCATCTACTTCTCGAAAAATCTGGATGAATCTTATTGAAGATTACATTATGAACTTGGAAGGATTCGAACTTCAACCCTCATGCTTTGTATACCACCGCCCTATTAACTGAGCTAAATCGCGCGTTAAAAGCCTGGCAAGTTTGAATCATATATTTTTGTGGTTTGTGCGACCAAATGTTTTTGCGTCTGCGTCTGTGTGACCTTTCTGCTGTGCAACTTAACCAGTAAACGACAGGGAGTTGTAGGGAGGGGATTTATTCTTAAAAAAGTCTCTACTGGGACCGGGTATCGAACTCGGATCTCCCACGTGAGAAGCCATTGCGATATCATATGAGCCAAACTTTTGATACAAAAAGCCCTAATTTCAGCTATATATATTTGTTAATGGAAATAGTACCAGGAACGGTCACAAAGAAATCGTTAAAATGTTCAGCGATTTCTCTTATGGAGTTTCCCCTCCCTACTACTCCATGTAAACGAGCAATAAGATTCGCAACATTTCGGGAGGGTATCTTTTTTCTGTAAACAAAACTATTAGAAGTTGTATCAATTGAGAGTTATATCAATCAAGTACTGACTATGCCTTACTTGCTATTTTTACCTTGACTATTTGCTACCTGAAAGCCTGGTAGGTCAAAATATGAATTGTGATATGCGTACACAGGCGAAGAAACTCGAGCCCCACGTTGGATGCAAAAGACACTAACATCTTTTGGCCCCTCAAATCTTCAAATTTTATTTAATCAGATATAATCATAGCTACAAAATGTCGTAACCTTAATATGTTTTTTTTTATATTTAAGAAGGCACCTTAAATATTTAATGCGATAAATAGATCTTTAAAAAAATATATATATTGATTTAACACTCACTGGCAGCCTGTCAGAATTAAAAATAAAACAATTTAATAACGTTGCATCTGAGACGTTTAAGCAACATGGTCTAATATTTGGGGTTTTTCTCAAATTCGTAGGGTTTCTGGCGGCAAACTGAAAAACAAATTGCTGCCGTCCAAATCTTTAAATTTTAAATGAAATTAAAGCCTATTAGTAGTGCTTTTGATCTATTTAAACAACGGTAGCTAGCCGAATTTAAAGATATGGTTACTGAATTGAAAATTATATTTCATTCGTAAACAAGCAATTAGATTTCGCAACATTTGATGTCTGTACTGACTAATATGGGTTTGCTGTTTTACCACGCCTATTCTCATTATCTATTTTTATTGTAAACAAAAGAATTAAGTTATATCAATTAAGTTTGGTAATAAACATGGAAAACAATAAGGTAAAATAAATTCATAGATCTAATTTTGTTTGAAAAACAATTTAAATGAATAATGATGCACATAATAACAGGATCAATATCCATGTTCGAAATAAAGTAGAGTTAATACGTTGTTATAGAGCCGGTAGCTCAGTTGGTATCCTACACCGTTATTATTAACTATTGGATACTACTGTTGGGTTCTGAGATTTGATTTTCGAATCTCGCCACGATCGTGGCAAAAATCAATACCGTCATCGCACCCTTGCGACTGGAGGGCGGCACTTGCGGGCTATATAAATAGATATGTATTATTATTAATACAGTGATATACTGTATTCAAATAGAGAAATAAAAATGGAAGGAGGGTGATAAAATGCAACGCCGCCCATTTCTTAGGCCATTAGGGTCACGTAACGCGCACATAAAGCGTTTTTACGCTGATATTAGATGATATTGATAGTTATGATTTTACTAACCGCTGTTAGTTTCAAACTGAGTGGGGTCGGGTCTCCGCTTATTACAATGGACTGTTTATAGATTTTGAATCTGGAAACAACAAAAAACATCAATTGATGAGATACTTGACTATCTATTACCTGGCAGCCTGGCAGGGAAAATATGGTATATCACATATGTGCTTTGTTGAAAGAACTTGAGTCCCGTTTTGTTTAAAAGTGAGATTAAAATGTTTTAGCCCCTCAAATCTAATTTTTCCATCAATTACACGCAAGCAAAGCTAAAAAGTAATGTAAATTTATTATTTATATTTTTAAGAAACCGTGAAAATGAATTAATATCTATTGGAAAATAAATCGACTTATCATGTTTTTTTACTGGTAGCCTATCAGAATTAAGAATAAAACAATGTTATCCCTTTCATCAGAGATATTTAAGCTATGTAGAATGATTGCATAAATTATGTAACTTAAGCTAAGCTGCTTTGCTAAGCGCTTTTGATTTTTTAAGCTACTCTTCCAAAATTATACAGATCAAAAATTCATTTTAGGTCGACTGGCAGCCATGTCTAGTCAGTTTCTACAATCATTATTGTTAGATAGAGGAAGAACATTTTCCGTATAAGCGCCATGGAGCACCTATCATCTAGGCCTAAATGATTTGATTATATGTTGTTCATGTTTTATGTGAATGCCTAGTTAATAAAACAGTTATGTATAACTATCTATAAAAGACCCCTGCGCCTCGAAGTCAGGTTGACTGGGTAATTATAAACCATTTGGGTAAATCGAGCATCGATGGCGCACCTCTTTGATCATGAAGCAATTAGAGTCGTAATAGCTCACTTAGGTTAAAAATAGTTATACGGTCTACTCTTGGCACACTTCACAATCTCAATATAAGGGTGATTCATCTAAATGGCATGTTCTAAAGTGCATGTTCGTATCAATATACATATAGACGGAAATATAGGATTTAAAGAAAAAGAGGGAGAAAACTGCTTGTTTTATTACGTTACATTATATTTATACATTATTTAATCTCATCATACATATTATTCAGATATTATATTATAAAAAACTCTTTTTTAAGAATTCGGATGACATTCCTATGAATTCTAAATCAATAACCTCTAATAATTTTTTCGGTATTAGCTAGGTTTTGGGTGCTCGCTATTCGCTACGAGAAGCATAATCTACATTGAAGAATATTTTCGTAGTGCACATGCGTCTTGCACCCACCAAGAGACCCCATACCTGGCAATATAGATATTTACAGCTACAGATTATACATTGCTATACCTGTATAGCTCATCAAATCACTCAGCAAGCAGTCTGGTAGTTGAATGACTTATTATGATAGGTGCTGATCGGAAATCGTCTTAATAAGACATTTTGTTTTGAATTATATATTTAGGAGGATTTCAATCCACCATTATAATGTAAGGTAAACATTTTTTTACATAATATGTAAATGTATTATCAGCAAAAGCAGTACGTGCCAGGTACTAAAACCCCTTTCATCTATTAGGAAGGATTCTACTCTCTCACGGTTCGTTGCACTCAACTTCCAAATCATTTTATAAATAGGTAACAAGTTGTTTCACTTCTTTTACTCCACATCATGTTATTAAAAAGATATTTGGTAAGTAAATGATCCATTTTTATTTATTTTCTCCTTTAACATTCTGTTTTAAATATATATATTGCCTACATCTGGGTAGGCCTACTTCCATCTCCGTTCAAATCATGAACAATAGCATGGCAGTGGACAAAAGTAATAGCAGCCTGAACACTTTTGTGAATCCTGCTTTCTACCTAGATGATTACCTCTTTGTTGGCTACGCAACTCTTGCTGCGTTAGGAATCCACACCAATAATCTACTATTTGCTGACGTATAATCATATTCCAAGAGAGGCTCCATCCTCCCAGGAATATTATCTGGCTCGGCGTAGGTTTCTCCAACGTTTTAGTTCTCCTCGGCTTCGTATTAGACGTCGCTTATCCCCCATTAGAGCCCCGCTCCCTGGCAAATCTACTTTGAAATATCAAGTACTGGTCTACCAATTGCATCTTTGATCCTAAACCTTCATCTTTCCCTTCTCAATCGCTATGTAACGCTCCATTACCCATTATGGTACAAACAGAACGTCACCAACTCATTGATCGTGATCGGCCAGCTCAGTTCCTTCTTCTTATTATTCTTGATACTTAAAGGTCGCTACTTCTTTAATCCATCAGAGCTCCAAAAAGAGTTTTCTCTAGATAAACTTATGCCAGCTTTGGTTTTGATTATTGTAGGAATAGTAACCCTCTTCTTGGCATATTATTTTACTTATAAAAACAAAATGGAAGACCTAAATGCGAACGAAAAAAATGCTCGTCATGATGTCGAAGAACCGACGAATATTGACAGGGAAAATTCCAATATACAGAAAGATTCTAATACGATAACAATGCACAATGAGTTTATAGCTGTTCGATACCAAACGAATGCTTAGGGGCCAAATAAAATTGATGGAGATAGCGAAAATTCTAGTCAAGAATCTGTCCATTCTGTACGCATTAATAGCTTTAGACTTAGCAGATTAGACCTGTAAGCTGCCGACAGTATGCTACTTAGTGCCAAGGCTTATTCAGCTTTCGTGTTCACTGGTTTAGTTATGTTTGGGATTCTGTTGACTTGTGACTCAATTTCGGTGGATTCCATTTCCATCTACTCTGTATGTTAAAAAGATTTACAAGCAATTATGGAGGTTGGTGGAATAATGTATAAGAGGAAATACTTATGCCGCTCTCCTTTATGTGTTCTGATGAGGGTGATGAACTTAGGCCTAAAGCAGCCCTTCATTTCAAAAAGCCAATATTTTATCCGTAATATAATAAGGCTTCGTAAAGTGCACCACATAATGGACATAATGAAGGCAGAAAGGGGAAATTACCTTTAGACTATTTGGGTGCCGTTTACTATAAGCAGTTTGAGTGTCGGCTTCTCCTACACTTTTATTCTGGTAGGTTTCATGTTTAACTCAGTAAAAGCTCAATTAAAGGGCTCCAGACCTTGGTTCAGCTTTTCTGGAGGAACAAACGTTCTAGCTATTGTATCTCTGATTTTAAATATACACAATTTGTTACTCACTATTTGATTCTCCATTATCCTTTCTCGTGAAAAAAACATCACTAATTTATTGATCTTGATTAGTCAGATTAGTTCGTTCTTATTTTTTATTTTTTTACAGTCAAAACTTTTACGAACTGGTTTGTATAAACCATTTTCATATGCTGGACCATCAAGACTAAATATTTTACAATAAAAATGTTTTTTTTTGTTTTTTTTTTAATATTTGCTTTGTATTGGATGTATGTTATAGTGTTATAACAGATTATTCGGGTTACAGAATAGGAAAATATCATTATTGGTTTCGGTGTATTAGAACACGATCTTTTCTTCCATTTTATTTTCTATGTCAGCAATATGGATAACGCAGGCTTTCGTGTCCTCGCTCAAAGTTGGCCAAGTTGCTCAACATTTCTAAGACTGGTTTCTTCTTCCTTCTTAGTTGGGCTGTTATTTTTCATTTGGTTTCCTTGCGATATTTGAGAAGTGTGTACTGATCGATGCAATGGTTGGTTTGAGTTGGCGTTGTTTGGTTTTTGGCTCGGGATATCTTCATTCTTATTACTGTTTTGGGTTTGGTGATGAGGTTTCGGGTTGAGTGGCTTTCCTTCGTCTTTATTTTGAAGATGGCTATTGGCAGTATCCTTTATGGCCTTGTTGTTGTTGATCCTCTGATCGTTCGTTGTTATCTCTTTGGGCTCTGGGGTTTTATTGCTCTTCTCTTTTTCTAATTTTGCTTCGTAGTCAGCAATATGAATAGCGCAAGCTTTGAGGCTATCGGATAGGTTATGCCATTCTTTAAAAATTTCCTCTCTGCGCTCCTTAGGATTCATACTCTTCCAAATCGTTGCATCGGCTTTTGACGGATGTTCATTTTTCTTGTAAAGTTTGTAACACTGTCTCTTTGTTTCGAGACTCAAATCAATCCACAGGTGTCGAAGGCGATTTGCTTCTACTTCGGTCACAACTCCATGCACCACTTTCTTTTGTTCGCTGATGGCGTTTTTTTCTTTCTTTTTCATATATTCTTTCTTTGAAAATTTTGCTTCCTCGTCGGCAATATGGAGAGCACATGCTTTTATATTGTCAGGGAGAGTTGGCCATATTTGAAGAATTTCTTCCCTACGTTTTTCTTGACTCAAGTTCTTCCAATGTGTGGCTTCTTTCTTTGTAGGGTGCTCATCATATGTGTACATCTCGTAGCATTTCTTATATTCCTTTAGAATCTTTTGGTAATGATAAAGGTCGAGAGTAAACCAGATCTGGCGAAGACGTTTGGCATCCTCTTCAGTTACTAAGCTGTAAACAGACTTTTTCTCACCATTCTTATTCTTTTTACGATCTAAATATTCTAATGTTGCTTCTTCGTCCCGAATATGGATAGCACATGCTTTCATGTTGTCAGGCAAAGTTTGCCATATTTCAACAATTTCTTCTTTGCGCTCGTTTTGATCCATGTTGTTCCATTCATCAGTTTCACTCTTCGTGGGGTGCTCATTTTCTTGGTACATTTCGTAGCATTTTGTCTTAAAGTCGACGTCGAAAGTAAACCATAAATGACGGAGGCGGTTGGCCTCTTCCTTGCTTACAACTCCATACACGTCTTTCTTCATATTCTCGGAATTGGTATATCTTGTTTTGTCGTAAAAATTTCTAGACATATTGTTGCGCTTCTCTTCTTCCGCCTTGATTCCCTCGTCGCGGATATGGACGGCACAAGCCTTAGTTTCCATACTCAAAGTATGCCAGATAGCTTTAATTTCAGCCACACGCTCCACTTTAGTAAGACTTCTCCATGCTACGGTTTCGGATTTTGTCGGATGCTCGTCCCGATCGTACATTTCGTAGCAGTTTGTCTTTTGATCTCGACTCATAGTAAACCAGAATTGACGAAGATTGGATTCCTCTTCTTTCTTGATAATAAGTATGTGCTCTTTTTTAACTTCACTACTGCTTTTGGTGGTATTGAAAGATCTCGCATCATTTTTAGTTTCATGATTCTTCTGTTCATCACTGGGATTTTCTGATGCTTCTTTTCTACGCTCCTCATACATGTGGAAAACACACGCTTTTTCCTCTTCGGTTTTTTTGTTCCATTCGGCTTCTCGTTCGGCCTGTGTCATTTTTTGGTATTCCGCATCATTTTTTTCGTCCTTACGATATTTTTCTACGCAGTTCTTTCTACTCTCTGCGCTCATTTGGTTCCAGATTTTTCGAAAAGTCGCAATCGAGTCTTCTTTGCCATCTTTGTCTTGCTCATCCACCTTACCATTATTGTCTGTTTGTTTGTTGATTGTTGACTGCTCACCTTGACGGTCCTGTCTGTAGATTGCATCTTGATTCTTCTCTTGATTCAAAGTAATGGTTGATGTTTGAGGAAGTTGTCCATGATGATCCAGGTTGGCTTTAGCCTCGTGTTGGCTTTTATCTAAATTTTTAATATTATTAACAGGACTCGCGTTGTTGGTTTGGTGCATTGGAACATTGTCATCCTGGATGGAAGTAGGTTTTTGTAGGACATTCTCTCCAACAGTTATATTAACAATAGCTTTGGAATGTTCTTCTACCCTACTATGTTTTTCTTTCTTACTAATGTTGTCTTTTTCCTTTTTTTCTTGCATCTCGGAGTGGTTGGTTGTTTGAGGCGGTTGAACATGAAGATCATGGTGAATAGTACCATTTGGTTTTTCTCCAGCAATCATATTCACATTACTAGCTTTGGGATGTTCTTCTTTCTTACCAATGTTGTCTTTTTCCTTGTTATCTTGCATCGCGGAGTGGTTGGTTGTCTGAGGCGGTTGAACATGAAGATCGTGGTTAAAGGTACCATTTGGGTTTTCTCCAGCAATTATATGCACATTACTAGCTTTGGGTTGTCCTTCAATCTTACCAATATTGTCTTTTTCCTTGTTATCTTGCATAGCGGTGTGGTTGGTTGTTTGAGGCGATTGAACATGAAGTTCGTGGTTAAAGGTACTATTTGGTTTTTCTCCAGCAATCATATGCACAATACTAGCTTTGGGTTGCTCTTCGTCTTTCTTACCAATGTTGTCTTTTTCCTTGTTATCTTGCATCGCGGAGCGGTTGGTTGTTTGAGGCGGTTGAACATGAAGATCGTGGTTAAAGGTACCATTTGGTTTTTCTCCAGTCATCATATGCACATTACTAGCTTTGGGATGTTCTTCTTTCTTACCAATGTTGTCTTTTTCCTTCTTATCTTGCATCGCGGAGCGGTTGGTTGTTTGAGGCGGTTGAAAATGAAGATCACGGTGAATGGTACCATTTGGTTTTTCTTCAGCAACCATATGCACATTACTAGCTTTAGAATGTTCTTCTTTCTTACCAATGTTGTCTTTTTCCTTGTTGTCCTGAAGTGAAGAGATGTTTGGTACTTGGGATGATGGGGTATGATGTTCCTGGCTGACTGTAGCATTTGGTTGCCCGTGAGATGGATGAATGTGTGACAGGGTTAAGTTAGTTGGGTCAACAGGGATGGAAACCTTTGAAAGCAAAATCACCAGAAAAAAAATTAAAAATTTTAAAAGTTAGTACATTAATATTATTGGATGAATTTCTTACCACAAGAGCCAGACTAGCTGTGATAGCGAAAATTGTGAGCTTTTTCATTTTTTAAACTGAGATTACATTGCTTTCTTGTGGTTCCAATTTATACCTACTTCATGCGTGGTTGAAACAGAAACTTGATTGATGACGCGTGTAAACAATAGCACCCAAGAACCAATCAGAGTATACCAAACAACCTGTCGTTCATTTCGTTCCAGATGATAGCACTATTTAAATAAACATAATTTTCGATGATATTAACTTGCTCTGACGTTGTTACCGCGTCATTCGTCATCGGAAATAAGGCGAATATTTATATAACTTAATTTTTTAAAATAAAAATAAATAATTTAAGGGGTCTTATTTTTTATTAATTAAAATTTTTCATTTAACGGCATGATTTCCCCTTTGATTGAAAAAATAAATTCTGTAACATTATCTGTCAGTTCACGACAGATAATGTTACAGAATTTATTTTTTTCTACTTATTACTTTTTAAATAAATTTCCAAGCAAAATTTTTTATAATCGCAATGTTTCAGTATTTTACCCTTATTTATGAATTAAATATAGAAACAACATACGATGTAAATACAATATAGCTTGCTGAAGCATATGATTTTTATTAAAGTTATTAAGAAACTTTTGGTTATGGCGTTTTATTTGGGCGCAAATTATAGAATTTTACGTTTATAGCGCTCTGCAGCTTGGTTTAAATATTAGTTGTAACTCTAGAATTAGATAGTTTTTTACATTTTTTCTTTTTACGCTTATTTTATGGCAAAAACACTTTGAGCAGGGGTTTAAGAGATTGAGGGAAACTTCAAAGCTTACAAGTTACCGGAATACTTATGACATCATGCGGTGAATTTAACAAAAACCCGATTTATATATATATATATATATTTCTTGTTTCTTTTGGTTGCTTTGAATTTCATTAAGGAACGGTATTCTTTATTTTCTACTGATTTCGCTTATGGGTTCACTATAAGTTCATCAATGGCTCTTATAATCAATTCAATAAAAAAAATTAGTTAATTGCTTTGATAACGTGTATTGTGTTTTTGTCACAAGAAACATCCAGAAATAATATTCACAAGAACCTATTAGGCTTGAACTTGAGGCTTTTGTTGACCTCTTCTGCTGCCATTGGTACTCTTGTCAGCACCAGCACGTCGAGAATTCTGGCCAATGCTTCCATTATTGTTACCACGACTCTTACTGTTCTCTTCGCCCGATTTCTTCATCTCTTGTTCACCGCGTTGTTTCTTGTTAGCTCCACCCCACTTTGGGTTCTCCTCTCCACGCCTTCCTCCCATCATTTTCTTTTTCATTTCTTCAATCTTGTGCAAATTGCATGCTTTTTCCTCGTCGGATTTAGCGTTCCATTCAGCCATCTGCTTTTCCCTTCTTTCGGTCTCGTTCATTTTTCTCCATGCAGCCCAGTCTTTATCTGATTTATTCTTGTTTTCATCCTTCCAGCTTTTCTTGTCACAGGCGTCCTGGTTTTCTTTGGTCAAATTGGCAAACAATTCAAGGAGGCGCTTCTTTTCCTCTGGGGTCGTAATATCTCTCGAATGACCACCTTTTGGGTGGCTATCTCCCTTTTTCTTTCCAAATTCTTCCATCTTGTGGACAGTGCAGGCCTTTTCCTCGTCGGATTTAGCGCTCCACTCAGTCACCTTCTTTTCTTTCTTTTCAGTTTCGCTCAATTTCTTCCATGCAGCCTTCTCTTCCTCGGTATGATTCTTGTGCCCATCTTTCCAGCTTTTCTTGTCACATGCGTCCTGCTGCTCCTTGGACAAACTTTTAAAGACTTCGAGGAGGCGCTTCTTTTCCTCTGGGGCGACAAAGTCTCCAAAATGGCCACCTTCGTGGTGATGATGTTCATGCGCTTTCTTTTGATGGCCATTCTTTTTTTCTTCGTGGTGGTGTTTGACGGGTTTGACCTCAGATTCGGCTGGGGTGGCTTCGGCTACAATGTTCACCGGAGCAACATTTTCTTCTACTGGGTGGCACGCCTATGAAAGATATACTAGCATTTACATGGCATGCATTTAGATACATTAAACATATTACAGAAACAAATTCTCACCACAACAGCTACACAAGCGAGGAAGGCGAAGAGGATGAATTTGTTCATCTTTTGTATCTGACTGCGGTGAAATGCAAGTTTCGATGACTAAATCTGTTCTGATATTGGGTATTTATACTTAATCTGAAAGTAAAGTGACAATACACACAATCAAATACCCAATCAGAGAGTCCCACTGAGTGTTCAACTTTTCAGGTTTACGTGGCCCTCAGGCGCATGACCTCTGCTGGTATTCAAATACCTATACTAATTATTAGTGATTGGTCCACGTTATTACAATGCGTGATAACTAACTAATACTCGAGGGAGAAAAAACCCAAGTCATCCATATGAAACTTTCAGAAATATAGAACCCTTTTGGCATGGACTTTCACCCAAAGAGCCTTTAAAATATGACTATAATAAAAGTAGAGATAAGGAGCACACAATTTTTTTTTTCGCGAAAAGGGTTGATTTTTTTAGGTGTAAGTTACATACTAAAAAGTGCTGATTAATTATATTAATTTGACTGGCGTGAAAATTCGATAAAAAGCACACTGACAGTATGTCAGTATTCTATATGTTCAGTTAAACCCTCAACTTTGGCTAACATTTTGTATTAGCAAACAATGATTCCTACGCTAAGAATGATTATATGAAAAAGTACAATTTAGAAATTGAATCACGTATCATTTCCTAGAATTTTTCACATTCGTTATTTTTTTTTCCTAGAAATTTTCATTCGTATTTCAATTTTTAAAAAGGCGTATATAGCAAATTAATAGCTTATTAATAGTTTTTAACAGTTTTGGGGGTTTTCATGAATTTTTATTTCCCATCAATTGCGACGAAGTATATTTTACCTATTCGTTTATTTAATTGAAACGAAAAATGTATGTACATTGTTACTAGCAATAAATGTGTACATGGCTAACCTTCGATCAACACCCACTACGTCCACGTGCCTGGTTCGTGCGTCAAACATGTATTCGGATCACTTTTGATAATTAAAATTTCTATATTTATAACTTTAATGAGAAAAACTTCATGCTGGACGCATTGTGTGAATCCCTAGGATTTGATTGAAGGTAAAACCCACAACGACGATGTAACGTTTTACCCGTTAAAAGATCCCCACCTCCGTACTTTCCCGTTACATAAAGTCGATTTATTTTTTTATAAAAATTAAAAATAAAACAAACCAGGAAAATATTTAAAAAAAAAACATTTTTCTACCTCCTCTCATTTATTTTATTAGTTTAAGACTGCTATTTTACTGTACATGATGTTATATGAACATAAATTTTTAATGATTAAAAAAATCAAGCAATGCCTTAAGAAATAATTGGCAAAACATTACAGATTATTTTTCGTTTATTGACAAAGAAATGATTGTATAAATATAAGAATTTGTTAAAATAGTGAATCTATCAAATACATTTTAAAACAGAAAACAGAGTACGTTGGTTTTTCCAACTCTCTTACTTCCGCTTCCAAGTTAAAAGTCACACATTCCCCTGAATTTATTTTATTCTTTGAACATAGATATTATATTGCGATGGTGGGATAATCTTATTGGATTTCTGGTTTTGATAAGCCCAGATACCACGTCCACGTGACTGCTTCGTGCGTCAAATATGTTCCAATTGCTTTTATTCTATTTTTAAAATGCATCTAGTGAAAAAGAGGAAAAACCCCAGAATACTACGTGTAAGTTGAGGGAATCTCGGATTGGCTTTTTGGGCACGCTCGATTCACACGTCATGACCAATCAGCTTCCATTTCACTACCTTCCAATTTGGTATAAATATCCAGAGTATTAGAAGATCTCGGCACAAGCATTTGCTTTCAAGTATCCCATCTGATACAACAGCTAGCTTTAAAAAATGAACAAATTCGCCATTTTCGTCCTGGTCGTCTGCATGGCTGCAGTTGTGGTAAACGTTTTAATCATTATTGATGAAAGATTGCACTCATTTCATTCCGTGTCTGTTCTTTTCAAATAAGGTTTGCGATGTTGCCAAAGAAACCCATACTTCTAGCAACAAAGCCAACCATCCCGAAGGTGAGAAGCACAAGAGCATTTTCTCTAGGGCCCTCAACTTGACCAAGGAGGAGAGGATTCATCTGAAGGAAGTCTTTGGCAACATGACCGCCGAGAGCAAGGCTGCTTGTACTCCAGAGCAGTACACACCCGAGGAGCAGGCAGCATGGAAAGCCATGACCGATGACCAAAAGATTGCCAAGATTCAAGCCAAATGGGCTGCTAAGACTGAGGAGCAAAAGGCATGCGCTCTGCATATCCATCACATAAAGAAGGAGCACCACAAGGAGGAAGGCAAGGACCACAAGGAAGAAGGCAAGGACCACAAGGCAGAAGGAAAGGACCAAAAGAAAGGCAATAAAAGCCCAGCATCTCACTAAGACAAAGCCTAAGAAATAATAAACGAGTGTTTGGAATGCTTGTACATGGGACACATTTCCATTCATACATGTATCCACTGGCTCGCAATAATTGTATATCCTTGTTTATACATGTTTATCCAATCCAAAAGTAGTGAATAAAAAATTAGTCAAGCATAATTATAACTTGTTCAAATATTTGTCTTTTATTTCTTCATATTATTGTCGGTGTCAACCATAAAATCTTATTAAATGAACAATAGCTCAAAACAGGAGCTAGAAAACCAAGCTGCACTGCTCATGGTTATATAATAACCAGCCAAATTATAATTTTATATTGAAATCTTTGTGATAGCCCATAATAAGGCAGCACGAAATTATGGCGATGGTAATGAGATTCATTATGTAAAAGAAAAAAAAAATCTGAAAGATATCTTTTAAAAATAGTTATGGGGTTTGATACAAATTTAATATTAATAATTGGTAATGATTGAAAAAAAAATGAAAAAAGTTGAATTGTATAACGTGACTATTATCATTTATTTTTATCGGCGTCAAGAGAGAATTCATGCATCAGTTATAACATTTTGTCAATTTATTACTTTATGCACTAAAAACTGATATAGCTATGGATGTCCCCGATTTTTTGCTTCAAATCAGAGCACCAATAAAAAATCATTTCTATCAGCCATATTTCTATTCTGGAATATTCTAATTTTGGGTTCTCCGTTTCCGACAAAGCCATTGATGCAGAAAATACATGCACGTCAGTTAAATTTCTTTTTCCTGTTTACTGCTTTGAATAGTTGAAACTCGTATTTCTGCAGTGGGATTCTGTGATTGGTTTTTGGTTCAATGCGTCACAAAGTATTTTAAATTTCGGTCAGCCCTATTTTGCTTGTGGGATACGCTGATTGGTGTATTTAGGTCGACACGTCGAGCAATATTTTCCATCCCACTCGGTTTTATTTCGTATAAATACCCGCTGTTAGATTGGAATTAGATATCAACACTTGTTCTGAAGTATCCTAAGCAACTAGCTCCGCAAGCAAAAATCACAACAGAAATGAACAAAGTCATCCTTCTCGCCCTCATCGCCTCTGTGGTAAGAAACTCAGTTCTAAACGTTATAAGATGCACTTTTGTAAACATGCATTCTCATTTTGTATGTTTTATTTATTGTTTAAGGCCTGTGCTGCTGCAGGTGTAGCCCCTGCTCCTCAAACCCACCCTGATGGACATGCCCATAAACACGAAGAGCACCATCACGAAGAGCATCATCTTTTCAATATGACCGAGGCCACTGAAAAGCATTTTCATCAAGTCTGGAAGAATATGACCAAAGACGATCAGAAAAACTGTACCCAACGTCTGCAATCTAAATTCGACCGAATTGAGAAAACCCCTGAATTCAAAAAAATGAATGAAGCTGAAAAGGAAGCCAAGGTCGGAGACATCTTTGCTGCTTTGAACGAGACAGACAAGGCCTGCGCTTTGCACATGTTCGAAGAGCACCAGCATCACCATGATGAGGAGAAGCATCACAAGAACGGCACTGAACACCAGCATCACCATGAAGAGGAGAAAAATCACAAGAACGGAACTAAGCACCATGAAGAACACCATGGTGAGAAGAATAACACAGCCAAGAGCCACTAAACGATACCATCAAACAGTGGAAATTAGCTTGCTGTAAAGAAATGTTGTATACGATCTTAGTAACCTAATATGAATGCCCACTATATTTTATTATACTATTTCATGTTATCAAGCAAATAAAAAAGTTATTAAAGAAAAGAAAAATGTCTCCTCGCATGTATGTATAACTTTTCTTGAAGAAAATTTACACATAAGGATATTCTAAAACATACTAAATAATCAGAAACGACAACTGTATGAATGGTTGCTGTCACGACAGCACCAAATCAAAGCTTAAGAAAACCAAGTTTCATCGTATATATGTATATTTCTTCAACTGGGTGAGAGCCTAATCAGTCAATATAAATACTTCAACTAACAAGAGAAAGTATTGAAAAAATAAAGATAGTGAAATTGATATATAGAGCAAACCGAAAGTAATTTGAAAATCAAAATCTCCATAAAGTTACTTCAACATTTGAACGAGTCGATTATATAGGCTCTAATTTATTCGTATATAATTTATGTATTTTGTTTTCAATAAAAACATTTTAGTACACCGAAAAATAATGTGATCATTGTGATGAGATTATGCTTCAAACAGAGAACACAAAGTAATGAGGATTTCCGATGCTAGGTACAATAAGATGTTTTTGCGTTACTGGATGTAAAAATAGCATGTTTTACAAACAACTGTAACTAATGTAAAAGTTTAGATTAAGAATCTTTGATCGTCTCACTCAAATCGTCAATCGAATAAGTGGGATGTCGTATAATCCCTAATTTTCATAAAGCATTTTTAAAAACAACTATCACTAATTTAAAAGTATAGAGCGATAAAAATCGTTTATCTCACTAAAATCTTCAATCAAATTCAGGGCGATGTCGTATATTCCTCGATTTTTTGGAGAACTTTTGTGCCAATACGACATTAAAATCCGAGCTGTATGTAACGAAAGCGAATTGGATTGAAAAATGCCGAATGAACTGCAAGAGAGATACCGCGAATATAAAAAAAGATTCGAGCAATAACTGAAACAAGTGGAAATGGAATCCACCGAAATAGAGTCACAAGTCAACAGAACCCCAAAGAAAACTAAACCAGGGAGCACAAAAGCCGAGTAAGCCTTGGCACTAAGTAGCATACTGTCGGCAGCTTCCATGTCTAATTGGCTTAGTCTAGAGCTCTTAGTGCGTACAAAATGAACAGATTCTTGACCAGAATTATCGTTATTTCCTTCAGTATCAACAGACTGATTAATCTTTTGGTATCTAACGGC
This sequence comes from Chydorus sphaericus, assembly GCA_030141595.1. Lineage (NCBI taxonomy): Eukaryota > Metazoa > Arthropoda > Branchiopoda > Diplostraca > Chydoridae > Chydorus > Chydorus sphaericus. The sequence continues at coordinate 2,146,766 of CM057934.1, read as the reverse complement.
TAGAACCTCATTCGTGCTTTCCTTTTTAACGTTATTTCCGTCAGTTTTGGGCTTTCCTACTTCGTGAACAATATTTTCGTTCGTATTTGAATCTTCCTGTTCCGTTTTGGCTTTAGGAGCCAAAAGATATGTAAAAAAGAGGGTAATGATTCCAACAATAATGAAACCAATAACCAAAAGCTGGCATTAGTTTTTTCTGGAGAGAATTCTTTTTGGAGTTCTGAGGGGTTCAGCAACGTACTGAGACTGCTGCTGATGTTACTGCTGTTATTCATGGCTGTTTAAACGAAGGTTCTCAGCTGTCAGTAAAAAATGTAACAAAAAGAATATAATTACATTATTATTTTGATTAAGATATTAGTTAAATCTTTAATTTTCTTTTTTTCAGAAATCAATCTTATACATCTTTCAGTGAAATAAGAAGGGAGAAAGCTTACTTTTTAAATTGAGCATAACGATACATAAATAGTAAATACTTCTACGCAAACTTCTGAATAGATTACCCTTTAATTTTTTTTAGTATTTTGTAAAAGCAGGTAGGCCTAATTTAATCGTGAAATAGAACAATTTTTTTATGTAATTTCACATTTTAGTAATAATTTAAGTTCAGTTTAAGTTTTACCTATTTCAAGGAAGGAAAAAAAAATTTAAAAAATTAGAATAGAAGAAATTGCAAAAGATAAAAAGGAAAAGGATTTTTTTTTCTTAGTTTTTAACATACATTTTTTATTTATATCATCAAACACATAAATTTCTCACAAGACATAGTATGTTATTAGTACAGATAACTACTCCCTCTTCGTGTTGGCATCATGAAAAGCAGCGTGAATAACATTCAAAACCGTCGAGACAATCAGAGAGATTCCGGCGGATTGGAGCAGCAGAACGTAAGCCCGGTGATGAGGGACGAGCAATAACCAGACGGCGCCCAATTGGTACTCCAGCGGGATTGCGAATCTACGTCCATCGATCACAATAGAATCGCCGTACTTGACGTTCACCAACTTGAGCACAGCCGTAAAGACGGCCAAATTAATCAGAGTTGAATGAAGAGAAATATTGAGGCAGCAGAACAAGACGATGCAACCGATGATGACGTAATTGGATCTATAAGTCTTCAAGTTGAGCTGCAGTTTGTCTTTCAAGTTCGATCGGTTGAACGATGAGAAGGAGAAGAAGTCTTTCCAGGGTCGAACCTCCTCGATGCAATCATTTTTCAGCCAGAGCAGGCAGATCATGAGATTTTGGTAGAGAACGATCGGGAACTTGACCATTTTGGCGATGGTATTCTTGACGTTGGTCATGGTAGCTTTCATGTTCGATTGGTTGAACGTTGAGAAGGAGAAGAAGTCTTTCCAGGGTAGAACCTCCTTGATGCAATCGTTTTTCAGCCAGAGCAAGCCAAGCACGAGAGTCTGGTAGAGAACGAAGAGGAAGTTGACCATTTTGGCGATGGTATTCTTGACGTTGGTCACGGCAGGAAGGTTAGATGGGTAGCTCGAACCTTCAATAACTGATCCAGCAGGTAATTGATGCTCACGAAGATGTTTGCGATACATTCTTTAGAGTTTGTTTGTTTGTTCTTAACAGGATTGATGAGTTAGTTATATAGAATGGGGATATGGAATGTTGGATTGCAAATCCATGCTGTCGATGGGTCAAGCTTATTAAATTATCTAGGTAGCTATTATTTTTATTTTTAAACATTAAAATAAATGCAATGCGTAGTAACTTGTACTAACATCTCTTATTCTTTGGGAAATAATTTGTTTAATACCTATAAGTAATAAAAAAAAATATTCTAAAGTTGCTATCAATAAATGGATTTCTTCTAAAAAGAATCTTTTTTTTATCTGTGGTTTTATTTTGTTTTTCTTGCTATAATATACATTTTTATTACTTTTCATCATAATTTATACACACTTTCATTAGACGATTATATACATCAACAGTTAGAATTTCACATTCATGCAAAAAGAATTGAATTATCTCATTCATACGCAACATTTACATAGATAAGACACTAAAAAATATTGATTTTATTAATAGAGGCACATTTAAAAGCATGTGAGATTAACAGTTAAATTTTCCAAGAACATTCACTTCATCAAACTCCGGTGGAGTGCTCAATAAAGGTAATAAAAGGTTCATGAAAAGAAGCGTGCAAAACTGTCAAAATAGCAGACAAAATCAGCGCATATAGTGCACAAAAGAGCATATTAATTATACCACGGTACACGTATGGTAACATCAACAACCCAACGGCGCCGAATTGGTAATTAAGCGGGAAATTGAAGCTAATGTGCTCTGAAATAGTGATGGTATCGCCGGCAATTATGTTAACTACCTTAAGTCCGACGTACAGCAGAGCCAGAAAAACCAAATAACCGAATATAGAGAAACTGAAGCAGAATAAGATCAAAAAGATACAAGTTAAGAAGATGTAATTGCCTTTATAAGTATCTAAATTTAGGAGAAAGTTCTCTTGGAAGTTGGTGAGGGTGAATCTTCCGTAAGAGATGAATTCATTCCAAGGCCGAGCTTGGTTGTAATTGGTCGTAATCAGTTGGAAGCAATACATAATGGTCTGGTAAATCCAAATTAGAAAATTAGCGACTGACATTCCATTTACGCTGCTAAAAGGATTTGGTAATTCGAAGCTTTCCATCTTAATAGTTACCCAAATCGATTATAATAAGTTACAAATATAGGGAAATCTATGCTAATGTATAATTGCAGCAAATGATTCGTTTAGATTCTTAAATTTAATATTTTAGAATGTTTTGTTTAAATTAAAACAATTTGGCATGAATTTAAAAATGCCATTATTATCATCATTTTTTCAAATATTTCTATTAATTGAATGAATACATTATTAAACGTTACATGGTCCAACAGTATACAGCTCATCCATCCTGGGGGGAATGCTCAACTTAGGATCATGCAGGGCTGCGTGCAAAGCCGTAAAGATAGCAGCACCTATCAGGGCATACAGAGCAGAATAGAGCATCCAAACTACACCGCTGTACGGAAAGAATATTAGCACAACAGCGATCAATTGGTAATTCACCGGGATCGTAAATGAATGACCAGAAATGGTGTATGAATCGCCACCTCTTAAGATGCTGAACACTTTAAGTCCAAGGCAGATTGCAGCCATACAAAGCAAATCTCGGAAGATATACATCTTTAAGCAGAATAATAGAAGGATGACGCAAGCTGAGATAATCATGTAATTGGAGTAATATGTCTTTAGATTGAGCAGAACGTTGTCCTTATAGTTCGAGTAGGTAAACGATGGAGTCTTTTCGTAGGAGATGAACTGTTTCCAAGGCCGAGCCTGGTCAATCTTCTTATTCAGGAAGGAGAAGAATAATAGGAGATTCTGGTAGAGAATGAAAAAGAATTTGGCAGCTGATAGAGTGTTGGCTTGATTGGGAACATCATCTGTGTTATTGGGAAGAGCATCATCAATGACGGGAGCGGTGAGAGTTTGCTGAGCGAATTCCATCTTTAGTTTTAGTCACTTATTCAACGCATAAAGACTAGCTTATATAGATAAAAACTGAGAAATGGATGATTGCAAGAACGTTTAGTTGGATCAATTCTAAATGTAAATGTGAAATTTAAAATTTGAACTTAAATTTTTAAATGAAAAGTGTAATTAGTGAACCGACCAGCGTTGCCAGCAAAAATATAGATCGAAATATCGATTTATCTTTCATGAATATTAATTATACAAAATTATAGCGCTACAGATAAAATTTTAAGTGACATGATTACATAGTTCATTATTCAAAATATTTAAAAACCCAATTATTTTAAATAAAAAGAATTAGTTCAGCCACTTTTTAGCTGTCGTCAAATCGCAAAAAAATGTACGGGAGCCGGGAAGTGAATGGACGTGAAATATCTTGTGTAATTTGTAGGAATCGGAGTTGATTCGTTATTATAATTTAATTTTACACCAATTACATTTGTAGCAGCGTTGCCAGTCAAAATATATTTACTTTAATTTACCGTTGATTTATATCTAAAAAATATAAAATTAAAATAAATTTGAAATAATTATAAACTGGTAGTTGGTGAACACTATTTTTTTAAAAATTTTTATTGATAAATCTAATCTTAAAAAAAACTATTTCAACCATTTTTTAGTTGTCTAACCGTAAAACACTTACGGTAGCTGAGAGGTGCAGGAACGGGAAATATATTTTGTAATTGGTTGAATTTAAATTTGATTTTATATCGATTTAATACGTAACAGCGTAGCCTAAATATTTAAATATTTATTTTATCAAAAATTAATTTATCTTTCCTAAATACTAACCATTCCATATTTGAAAAATTTTCAATAAATAGTAAATCAACGTAATTATATAGTTCATTATTCAGAATATTTTTAAAACCAATGAATTTAAACAAAAATAATTATTTCATTATTTGTTTACTTGTCAAACTGCAAAACAATATGGCAGTAAGGAAGCCGGGAAGTGCAAGATCGTGAAATAAGTTGTATAATTTTAAAATGGTAAGATTCGACTAATTCGAGTTTATTTATTGGTTATCATAATCTGATGCTATTTTATACGTCAATCAAATATATGGCAGCGTTGCCAGCCCAAATATATTTTTTTCAATCATTTTAAAATATTTATTTATCATTTATCTGTCAAAAATATTCACCATTCAAAAGTATATTAGTATCAATAAAGATTAAATATAAATAATCATTTAGTTCATTATTCAAAACATCTTAAAAATTAATTAATTAAATTAAATTAAATATTTCATCAATTATTTTGTCCTACGAAACACATACTCGAGCTGGGATTTGGGAAGTGGAGAAACTTTTCAATTGAAATTCGAGCTTAATTATGATTAATTTGATTTGATTTTTTTATATGCATCAATTAAATACATAGCAATGTTGCCAGTCAAACTATATTTATCAAATATTGATTTATCTTTCCAAAATATTAACCATTTCAAATTTAAATAGTTTTAATAAATATTAAATTAACATAATTATATAATTCATTACTCAAAAAATTTTAAAAATTAATCAATCTACTCCGAAACAATTATTTTATCCCTTTTTTAATCACCCAACCGCAAAATTACCTCCGGGAGCTTGAAAATGCGCATCGTTACCCGTCTCCCGGTACCCGTTTCCCGCAATATTCTCCCCCTGCTTTCCCCTCCAGTAAAAAGATACGTGATTGTCGATTCGTTATGGCGTCTTGTGGTGGTACATCACTCAATCCTTCTTTTTTCTCTAAATATCAATACCACGTCACGTAGGCATTCTAAATTATCATCAAGTTTCTCTTCAATCTCAATTGCCGTTTAAATTCATCAAGTGCAAAAACTTAAATTAAATCCGACAAATTCACTTTTTTTTGTTGCAATCACAGTTTTTTCTCTCTTTGTGTGTATGTGTTTGTGACCCCATTGAAATAAAGCTTTCTCCACACAAAAACAAACCATGGATGCTGCTGGGTCTACCTCTGGTGGAGGTAGCGTACCCCGCATTCAAGTATTCAGACCCACGTGGGATGAATTCAAAGATTTCAATAATTACATCCTCTACATGGAGAAGTGTGGTGCTCACAAGGCGGGACTGGCCAAGATCGTGCCACCTCCCGAGTGGAACCCCTGCCCTGGTGGGTACAACTTTGACACCATCGGGGAGATGGAGATCCCCGCACCCATCAGCCAGGTGGTCCAGGGGAAGCAGGGCATCTATCAGCTGTTTAACATTTTGAAGAAGCCCATGAAAGTGAAGGACTTCAGGAGGATGGCGGAGAGTCACAGGTATGCCACACCTGTACACTCTGACTACGAGGACCTGGAGAGGAAGTACTGGAAGAACATTGCCTTCACGCCAGCAATTTATGGAGCAGATGTCTCTGGCAGTCTCACCGACCCTGCTGTCAAAGAATGGTACTTGGATGAAACAACTTTTTTCTTAATTGAATTTTAGTAATAAAATTTTTATTTTGAAGGAATATCAACAAGCTTGGATCAATCTTGGATTACGTCAATGAAGATTACGGCATTAGCATCGATGGTGTCAATACGGCGTATTTGTATTATGGCATGTGGAAGAGCTCCTTCGCCTGGCACACTGAGGACATGGACCTGTATAGTATAAATTATCTGCATTTTGGAGAGCCGAAAAGTTGGTATTGGTGAGTAAAATAGATTCTTAATTTTAAAAGGTTTTTTTTTTTTTATTATTTAATATTTATTTATTTGTTTAGTGTTCCACCTGAGTATGGAGCTAGACTGGAACGATTAGCCAACAACAACTTCCAGAGCAATTTTAAAGAGTGCCCGGCATATTTGCGTCACAAGATGACAGTCCTCTCGCCAAATGTCTTGAAGACTCACTCAATTCCGTTCAACAAGATCGTCCAAGAAGCTGGTAAGAAAAAAAAAAAATTCGCCGGTCATGGCCGAATTTTTACGCCCGGCATTATGGGTCATACTGGGCTTGGTTGGCCAAGACCGGCGAAAAAAAAAAGTTCAAAAAATTATTTTTCACCGGTCATGGCCGGTTACTTACGCCCGGGGAGATGGGTCATACTGGGCTTGATCGGCCATGTCCGGTGAAAACAAAAAAAATCTAAAATTAAATTTTTTTAAATTAATTTTTTGTTTCAGGTGAGTTTATGATTACTTTCCCGTTCGGTTATCACGCGGGATTTAATCACGGCTACAATTGTGCCGAGTCCACCAATTTCGCTTCTCCTCGTTGGGTCGAATACGGCAAACGAGCCACCCAGTGCGCCTGCCGGCCTGATATGGTCAAGATCAGCATGGATACCTTCGTCCACCGCTTCCAGCCGGAGAAGTACGACCTTTGGCTTGCTGGCAAGGATATCGGGTGCCACCCAGAGATACCTGGAAAACTCTCTGCTGCACCTCATCCATCCAGAGAAGAGATTCTTGTGAATAAGATGCACAATCAGAGCGTTCCAGAGAGTTTCGTGGAACCTGTCAAGAAAAAGGCTAAAAGGCACCTGGTCCATAAATTGGGAAAAGATTATATCCAACCCGAAACTCCTCCACCTGATCTAACAGCAGAAGTAAGTTTTTGTTTTTCTTTACCGGTCTCGGCCGATTTTTCACGCCCGGCCTCATGGGTCATAATGAGCGAGCTCAACCGGCCATGACCGAAAATTTTATTTTACTTGAATTGGTAAAAAAAAAAAGTTTAAATATTTTGATCGGTCTTGGCGGATTATTTACGCCCAGGGAGATGGATCACACTGGGCCTGATTGGCCACGACCGGTGAAAAAAAAAATTTACTAAAATAATTTTCTTTTTTTTTTTTACAGCCTGAATATATGGATGAGCCTCTCAACCCATCTTGTTCCAGCGACGAAGATTCTTTATACGAAGAAGAGGCCGAATCCGACGAAGAAAAATTTGAAGTCATGAAAGACGTCCTCTACAAAGCCGGCGAAATGGATTCAGACGGTCTGGACGAATGGCAGCCTGGAAGTTCCAAAAAGAAATCCTCCAAATCCACCATAAAAATAACCCCCAAATCATCAAGTGGAACTGAATCACCACCACCAATTCCAGAGATCAAAAAGAGGCGCCCTCAACTATCAGCTACTCTAGTCGTCCAGCCCGTTCCTCTCAACGGATTCCGGATTCCAAAGAAGAATAATTCCTCACCCATTCCGGATGAAGGATTGCCAAGTCGTTGGACCGATTCAGAGAACAGCGCCAGTCAGGCGCTCCTCAGTCTCTTTTCAGTTAAGAAGGAAGAAGAGAACTTGACGGCTATTAAGAGGCATCCGCCGACTTTGATCCGGTACGGACCGGCGGCGATTGAGGCTCAGAGGGTACGCCGGAATAGCTTCTCACCGCCACCTCTGACAGTGGCGGCGACTTCTTCTAAAACAGTTCCGACTCTTTCTATGGGAATTAAAGTTGAGCAGCCGGATTGTATCCAGCAGAATGAGAGGAGATGTAGGAAACAGAAGATGCCAAAAAGTAATAAAGCTGCTCAGGCTGTTACGTCATTCACTTCAGAAAGATTGTAAGTATTTTTCTCTCAATTTTGGTTTTTGGAGATTTTGACCAAAAATTGGTTTTTGGAGATTTGGTTAAGATTTGGTTCCTGGTGGTTTTTGGAGATTTTATATTTGGAAAATATTTTTTCACCTGTCATTTCAAAAAAATCGTTTTTGGAGATTTTGATCAAAGTTGGGTTTTGGAGATTTGAGGAAAATTTGGTTATTGGTGGGTTTTTTGGAGATTTTGAACTTAAAAAATATTTTTACCGATCGTGGCTGATAAGTTACGCCCGGGGAGATGGGTCGTACTGGGCGAGCTCAATCAGTGAACACCGGTCATTCAATAATTTTTTTTTTTTTTTTTTATAGGTTTTCATTGTGGCGCTCCCAGCGGGAATGGTCGGTGGGCCGTGAGGCTGAATTCAATTTCTTGGGATCGCAGACACCTCCCTACTGTTCTGTGTGCGCTCTGGTTTACCTCGCTTCCGGCATCCGGCAGTACCACCAAAATGAGTTATTGGGACACGAACCTCCATCCTCGTCAGCTGTTTTAATTCCATCGGAAGTATTCACTCGCTCACCTATTCAGCAGACTGTAGCGACGAGTTCGGCGATTATGAAGTGCTCCATCTGCCGGATTGCAGTTCACGCCAGTTGTTACGGAGTGGATCCATCAGTTGTTAATATGGCAACTTGGAAATGTCGGCGATGCGAACGTTCTGATGCTAATGCCAAATGCTGCCTCTGCCTACAGAAAGGTATAAACGAATTTTGGTTTTTGGTTTATTAAAATAAAAAAAATCTATTTTTAGTTTAAGTTCAAGTTGTTAAAGTTGATTTTTTAAATAATATAAAATATAATTTTTTTTTGTTTTTTGTTTTTGGAGATTTAATATAATTTAAATTTTGGAGATTCTAAATTTTCTCAAATATAATTAATTTGATTGATGAGATTGATAATTGATGAGATTCCAATAAAAATTTTGGTTTTTTGAATTATTATTAATTTATTTTTTTGTATAGGTGGCGCCCTGAAACCGACATCGGACAGCCGTTGGGCACACATCTCATGCGGCCTCTGCCTTTCAGAAGTGACTTTCGGCGTGCCATCCGCCCGAGAGCCGGTCATCGTGACCAACGTCGGAAAGAGCGCTCCAATCTTCTCAAACTGCGTCTTCTGCAGCGATACCTCGTCACCTGACAACACTGGAAGCGTATTCTATCACGGAGTCTGCGTGAAATGCATCCGGCCCGGGTGCAACCGGTCATTCCATCCGATTTGCGGCCAATTGAACAAAGTGAGATTCCGGTTGGATAGTAAAAACGGATTACTCCTACCTGATTGCTGCGGAAGCACTACCGCCATTAATCCTACTCCTACCGCTGCTACTACGGTGAAGCGGCAGCCTCCAATTCCGGTTGCCGGCGGAAGGCTTCAAGTCGGACTCCAAGTCTATGCAAAACATCCCAAAACCGGCTTACATGCCTTGGTAAATTGAATTTTGGAAATTTAAAAAATATTAATTTTGGTTTTTTGCTTACCATTTTTTGATTTTGGGTTTGAATGGTTTTTGGTAAAATTTTGGAAATGGGAAAAAATTGGATTTTGGTTTTTGGTTTAACACTTTGGAAAATGATTTTGGTTAACATTTTTGGATTTTGAATTGGATGGATGGTTTTGGTAAAATTTTGGAGATGGAAAAAAAAAGGATTTGGTTTTTGGTTAACATTTTGGAAATTGATTTTGGTCAACATTTTTGGGTGTTGAATTGGATGGTTTTGATATGGTTTGATTGTTGATTTGGGTAAAATTTTGTAGATAGGAAAAGATTGGATTTTGGTTTTTGGTTAAAATTTTGGAAATTGAAAAAAATTGATTTTGGTTTTTGGCTAAAATTTTTTATTTTTGGAATGAATGGTTTTTGGACATAAAAAAAAAACTGTTTTTGGTTTAAATTTAGAATTATTTTTTTTTTAAATGGATTTTGGTTTCAATTTATTTAAGATTTTCAATTAAATAATTAAATAATTGTTTTTTCTAGTCGGAGGTGATTGACAATAAATGTGAAGCGACCCACTATTCAGTTGATTTCGAGGACGGCACCTTCAGCAAAGATGTCCTACCGGAGGACATCACCAACTACGAATGTCTCAAGCGGGGTGCGCCCCCTCTGGGCGCCGCCGTCGCCGTCCGCTGGTCCGACGGAAAGATGTACAGAGGGAACTATCGGGGCCAGAATCAAGTTCCCGTCTACCGACTCCGATTTTTTGGTTCCAGCGTCCTGACGGAGATTACAGCGGAGCGCTCTGAAATTGACCTTGAAGATGAACTGCCAAGAGCAGTTAAAGAGCAGTTTCAGTGCAAGTCTGAAATAATTTAATTTAATCAAGTAGAATTTGATGAAAATAATAATAATAATATTGTTATAATAATCATGTGTAGCGAATTTGACGTTTTTCATTTGTTTTTCTCTCCTTTTCTCTTGTTTAAAAAAACCACGAAAGTATAATAATGTGTAAACACCGAAGAAATAATAATTATTGTTATTTACGTTGATGAGTGAGGAAAAATTAAAGTCTGCGGAATTTATTATTCAAGAAAAAAAAAATGCAGCGTTGACAGAATTTTGTTTTTTTGCAAATACATTTTTTGTGTTTTTCTATTACAAGCAATTTTTGTGTATTATTTTTTGTTGTAATGAATTCAATATGGATTAAAGTTTAATTTGCGAAAAGTTTGAAAAGTTAACCATCTAAGATGAACTGTTTGATTAATTTTTTTTTTAATATGATCAAATCGAATCTTAAATTAATTTTTTTTTTCGATAAAAGCGATTGATATCCAACAGATACCAATTATCGGCAAAGGCTCGATGGTCTAGGGGTATGATTCTCGCTTAGGGTAAGAGAGGTCCCGGGTTCAAATCCCGGACGAACCCCTGTGATTTGGATTTTCAAGCATATTTGAGTGTGTCAATTCATTCTTTTTTTTTACTAGTTTTAAAAATGAGTGAATATGTCGAAATTTAATATTGTTTTATAGCCACAAAATATGAAATCAATATTTGTAGTATTCTTTTTTTTAAATGTTACTAGTACTTATTTTTTTACTACTTTTTTTCATGTTTAAAGTTCAATATGACGAAAATCCACTTAACTCTGGAATTCTTAATTCTACAACCATTAGTAAAGTGATAACCGATAAGTATAACAAAACATTCTAATATGACAACCATCCGGGAATTTAAAATTTATATAGATACACTTATTTATTATTAAACTTTATGTAATAATACTTAATCTTTCAAAAGTGTAATTAGGTCTTGAAAATACTTTATACAGTGAAATCACACAGGGAACAAATATTTTAAATAGGAAATAAAGGGTGTATATTTTAAAATTAATAGAAAAAGAGTTGATATTTTATAGTAATATATTATGCAAGACAATTACGGAATTCAATGACAGCTGTTATATTTCAAATTACAGTTTTATTTTCTAATTTTTTAATTCGCCTTCAACAGGCTTTTCCTTCTTTTTTTTCTGGCCTGTTTTTTATTTCAGTTTATTCATTATTTCAGACAGATGTGCCTTAACTTTATGCTTCGTTAAAAGATTGAATAAAATTGCGTAGGACGAATCTTTAAAAAATATATATATAATTTAATTAAATTATGTAAAAAAAATATCATTTTGGATTGCATCTTGCTTTATATTCTTTATACATAAATGTTTATCTACAGCAGTAATGTTTCGCACAGATGCTCAAAGAACGAAAAAAAATATATTTAAACCCAATCAATATTAAGAATTCAAATAATGAGATAAATAATGGCTGCTGAATAAAATACAATTCTGTTTATTATGCATCCGGCATTGTAAACTGTGCCGTATATAAAAAAAAACATATTTATATATCGATTTATATTCTTCAATACCATCAATATGTATTCTCCGTATAAATTTCCGACAATATCACAACAATACATGGAAAATCTATCGCACGTTTCGCATCCTGGTTGTATATTAGCAGTATTTCAGGAAATTAAATGATTATTTTTATTTTTCATTTAATAATGGCTGATGCGGGCCGAGTCTTCAGTTCAACTGAGCAGCAGATGATAGGATTAAATGGGATAGTATTCAAATAGCAAGCTGGCTTTCCTTTTTCGCATTGGTCATTACTAGAGCACACTTTCCAACCATTTGACTGATATACTGGGCAGCAAACTTTGAAGTAAGATCCGGTGTGACAGCAACCTGAGCCTTTAGTGCATTGGTCATTAAGTGCATGGTATCCGGTACATTTCGACTTCTGTGGATGGTTCTGGTTTGATGGTCATTCCTTTTTTTTTTTTTTTTTTTTTTGGTTCTTTATTGTTTTTCCTATGATGGCGAATGATTTCCTCAGCATGTGACTCGTCTGTTTTCTTCAGTTCTGCAATTTCTGCCTCATAAACAACGATTTTCTTCTCGAAATAGTCGAATTTGGCATCAGTTATCCATTTTGTAGATTCAAGTTGGTCTAGTTTGTATTGCATCTTATTTATGAGTTCCTCCATTTTCTTCATTTCAGCATCTTTACATTTGCAATGTGGGTCTCCAGAACGAGCATTTTTGACCAGTTGAGTTGGTAATTCGTCCTATAAACAAATATTCGTCACAATTATATAATTTAGAATTTAATTTTACATAAATAAAATAGCCTGAGTAAGGCCTGACGTAGTTTTTTTTAAATAAAAACTTTGCGTAAATCAATAGATTACCTATAGAACTAGCTATACAGTTTTAGTTTTATGGTTAAGCCTTATGTTTGATGTTTGATGTAATAGGCGAGAATGGGTCTCATAAAATTTTAAATCCAAGTGGTCTTATTCAAGGTCTTATTTCTTATTAACTCAAAAGAAATTAATTTAAAATGATCTGTTATTTTTGCTTCATATAACAAATGAGTAAAGAAATTATACAAATAATTAATTTATTAATAGTAAAAGTAAATATTGACGTAAGACAGTTTTCCTGTAAGAATAAACAGTATATGGCCAAATTAAATTGGGGGTACGGCGCTTCTGAACATGCCTTTCTGACCGCGGCGCTTATGACCATACGATTCCGGAAATGGCGTTTCTGAACAAGCGACCCCTGCCTTTATGACCATATATACATAATTAATGCAATATTAATGCCCGTGCTGAAACTCAATTGCAAATAAAGTTTAAGTGTGCGCACATGATATAGTTAACAATTTGACAGAAAATATTCCGTGTTGCCGGGGTCTGTTCAGAAAGACTGGTCAGAAGCGCCTCTGTTCAGAACGCCCGTGACCCATTAAATTGTATAACAAATTCTAATGAAGTAGAACTGTACTTATTTCCAATGCTACAGCAACACAATTTCAGATTTTTTAAATCACTTAAATATATTAATTGTGATTGGAAGGTACTTTTATTTCCATTCATAAAATAATATCGTTTCAAGTCATTAAACGGAATATTTAAAAAAAATAAGACTGTATCAGGTCATTATCACGCTATTTTATACACAAATTAGTAGAAAAATTACGTTAGACCTTCTTCAGGTTAATTTTTAACTTATTTTCAAATGTTGTGTTAAGAATCGATTATTAAATTTTATTCTCCTAGATGGCGCTACTTTAATCGATTATTGCTACCTAAATCGAGATTTTTCAGAGATGGCGCCACTGTTTTACTAATAAAGATGTGGGGGGCTACTCTCTAGGGCGCCACATTTAAACCTTGTAAAGCCTTAAGTAGTAAAATACATTTTACTACGTCAGGGATTACTATGATGCTTAAGAGTTCAAACTAACATTTAACATGTAAAAAAAAATAATGTTATACCTCAAACTCTGGCTGTGGATTGGACCAAAAGTAGTAGAGTGAATACCAAATATACCAAAAGCATCTGGTTGTAAATTTTACAACCATTTTTGAAGGAAAGTTAGTGACCAAGACGTCAGTCGAAAGAAAATTTTTATCCAAACGAAAATTCAAGTGTAACATTAGTTCTCTTGACATTTAAAATTCGGTTGAAGGTTGTAAATGGAGTATTTTTGTGACGCACGACATGACCTTTACTTGGACGTGTAAAGTAGTGTGGCGATATTTGTTTAATCTTTAAATTTTGTTAATGTTTAATTTTATACTTATGGGGTGCATAATGGTGACGTTTTTTAATAAAAAAGATCAACCATTTTAAGTTTTAAAACAAATAATTAAGCTTAGATAAATTTTCTTTCTCGTTTATAAAAAATATTTTTGGTTATTGACGTATCAATTCTTTTTTTTTATTCTCCTATCAATAGGTTCTTTACATCTCCTGGCCTCTTTTAGACTTGAGAATAGATTCAGTGGTGATTACCGATATATATATATAATCATTTACAATTGAAACCCAGGGTGATTCGAATTGAAACTGGTCAAAATTCGCATAACTCTACTTTACAGAAGTAGATTATCACTGTAGGCCCATCGTGCATTTTATGAAAATCTTTTTTTATTCCTATTGTTTTAAACATTGAAAATAAAAATTAGTCATGCTTTATCAAACTAGCATGTTTATGAAAGCGTTGAAAAAATAATAGTCATATCATTATAGTTAATATTGCATCATCATATTTTACTAAAATTAAAGAAAATAGAAGCATATGAGCAGATTTCCTTTGCAGTGTATTGATATTTGATATATTTGTTTTTCAATTACATTCTCGATTGATGTATTCAGTATGTATCAACCAAAAATACTACTATTGTTGAACCACGGTTTTGCATGATTTACAAGGACTCTTTCCTCCAAATAATTGATTTTGGCGAGGAAAGTCACTTGAAAACGAGCAGATTTAGCCTCATTTTTCCGATTGGCTGCTTCTAGTTGGCCTACTTTGACTTGCATCTTTTTCAGAAGAGCCTCCAGTTTCTTCATTTCTCTATCACCAGCACACTTGCAAGTTTTCTTGTCAAGACGACCACCCTTTTTGGCATTCATATCGTCCAGTTCAAGAGGCCCCAATCCTGCCCACTCGCCCTGTGGAATAAAATGAAATTAAATAAGATTTATGTTCTATTTTTTTAAAATGTGAATTAAAATGTTTTCCTACCTCAATGATCTCATTTTCCTCATCTGGGTAGTTTGCGTTTGTTGATTGCACGGAGATTAGAGTGAACACCAAAGATACCAGAAGAATCTTCTTGTAATTTTGACCAACCATTTCTGAGTCGAGCAATGTAAGTAGTATACAATTGGCAGAAGATTTGGTCAGGATTGGAAAACGACTAATCCAACAATGGTTATTCGTAATGAACCGAGCTTGCTTTTATCCCAACAAAAGTTCCAGTGAAACAGTATAATTTCTCATCTGACATTTAATAAATTTGGCTGAAAGTTGTAAATTGAGTAGTCTATATTTGAAGCACGACATGACCTTAATTTGGAATTTTTTAAATGAGTGTTCAGTTACTTTTCTTTTATTTATATATGTGACCTTTGAAATTCAGTTGCCAATAAGTATACTGATTACTGATGACCTAAAATTGTGTCGCTTGATAAAAAAAATCACGAAAAGGTCAACAATTTGAAAATATTGGTATTATTCACATCATCATCAATTGCATTTCTTGCAAGTTCTGAAAAAATCACGTTAATTGCATCCATCTTACCAAATATATTTCGAAATAATAATTTTGAAGAAAAATCAAATAGGAATTGAAGTAAAAACCCATCGCCAAAATGTATATTTAACAATTAAAAATATATCATTAATACGGCTCGTTGGTCTAGGGGTATGATTCTCGCTTCGGGTGCGAGAGGTCCCGGGTTCCTGAAACAATTGGAACACCAACCAGGTCTCTTTTGCCTAATTAAGTCTTTACGGTATTTGAAAGACATCAAACACGTAACATTGAATATTTTTTATACTTGTATGTATACTTAAAATAAAAGGTTCCAGCGCAGTGTTCCTCAAGTTCATAGATTGGAATTCGTCAATTCGCAGCTTTTATTTGAAAAAAATTTCCATTAAAAATTACACTTTGTGGTGTGTATTATTACTGCTGTGTTATTATTGCGTTCTTGTCTTTTTTTATATGTAAGGTTATTTAGGCAACGCTGCAATTTTCCCGCGAATTCAAACTTACGAAACGTTGATCAGTCAACATTTTTTTAAATAGTCTTTTTTTTTTAAAACAAATCGATTGTTCAAGAAAATAGAATATTAACGCAAAGATTTATTTTCTTTAATTGCAGCAGTTGTCGTATTTTAAAAATGGTTTCATTTTCTTCTTTTTCAGTTCGCCTGTCAACAGGTTTTTTTCTTCATCTTCTGACCTCTTTAAAGCTAAAGGAAAATGTAATCAAATTAGTTTTTGATTACAATTTTTCAAATATATAAAATTTAAAGTTATACTCATAATTCCGGTTCCAATATCTTTGGAACGGCCAAGATCCAATTCTTTGCATTCATTCAAGACGCAAGCATTAAAAGTAAGTGCTGCAACTCGTTGAAAAAATGACTCAATATTGAGACCAGTCTTAGACGAAACACTCTAAAATCATAAAAAAATTATACTAAATACACATTTTTTTTAAACTAATAGAAAAAATAATTACCCAATATTCAGCTTGGAGGGCACGTGCCATTCTAGTAGCTTGTTCTTCCACATGTTTACAAGCAGCATCCGACTATATATATTAATTATTATTATTTAATGGTACAGATTTTTAACTTTTTTAATATAACAAATCACCAAAAGATCTTTTTTGGTGCCGACGAGGAAGACTAGTGGCCGAACCGTGTTGGCTTTGAGAGCGTCCTCCAGCCAAGTCGGGCAGGAAGAAAGAGAGTAGAGGTCCGTTAAATCAAAGACGACGATAATGGCTAAATTTCAAAAGATTTTTGAGATTTTTAAAAAGTCAAATTTTATATTTAAAAAATTAATTGGCAACCTTGGGCTTGTCTGTAATAGGAAGATGCGATGCACTTAAACCGCTCCTGACCAGCAGTATCCCATCTTTACAAAATTACAAACAAATTACTTCAACATTTAATTTTAATTTCAATTTACACAATTCTTATTTGTGTTAAAGTCAACTTTAAAGTTCATTATTTAAAAAAATAATTTAACTAACATTTGGAGGTTAAAAGGCACGTTCAAGACATCAAATCGTTCAACTTCGAAATCTACTCCGATGGTTGCTTTGTAATTGCTGTCAAAAAGGCTATGACAAAATCTGTTGAATATAAATAAAATTTAATTTCTGAAAAAAATTATAGTAACAATAATTTAAATTACCGATTAACAATGGAAGATTTGCCAACAGAGACATTACCCAGAATAATAATTTTGGAAATTTTTAAACTGGCCGTTATGAGGCGATTAGAAATGCAGGCGGCCTTCACTTCCGGCCGGAAGTCCGTACCAGCATAAGGGGTGCTGGTAGTTGCGTAAGGAGCCGGCAATTTGAAAATCTGGCGATCTTTAGGTGCTTGATCCAACATCATCTAAACAAATGAATAGTTTAAGCTAGTTATAGTTAAAACCGATAAAAAAACTCGATTAATTCCCAATTTCTAAATTACCCTTTTAGTAAATCATATTTAATTCTATTTTTTAGGATATATAATTAGAAATTTTTAATATATATCTGGCAACATTTCTTTTTACAGATGTATATTTCTAATTCTAATTAATAAGCATTAACATTCCTAGCTAACTAATTGATTTAACTATATTATTATAATTCTTTTAATCAGTCTGTTCAAAGTTATAAAATTTTTAAAATGAATTACTTACTTTGAGCGTTGCGCATCGAGATTCGCGCATTCAAATTTGAACCGCGGGAAGATGTTGTTATACAATTTTGAAGTGCGGATTAATCGGCTTTAGAGACTGCGCTGATGACCTTAAAATACTAAACTGGACACCTTTCTATGTTGTAGAAGAGCGTTGTTGTGGTTTGAGTACCTGGCGGCTGGCGCCGTTGTCATGGATACGCTCTAGCCAGGTGGGGGAGCTCATCGCTGTAACTGATGATGGGGGCCTGATAATCATAAAACTATGAAAGAGGGGAGTCGGAGAGGGGTTACACAAAAATGATAAACATTACATTACCAATACACTTTATATGATCAGATTACATTTTAACTTATGACGCAATAGAATTAAGATAAAAATTTGATTTTTAGACTATTCTTCATTTTAAAAAAATGATCATCAAATAATATATTGAAAAAAAACATGCTGTGATTTCATATAAATATTTTGAAATATCTGCGCAAACTTGAATTCAATCCATTAACTAAACAAAATATACATTGACAAAAGGCTTTTGCAATCCACTATTATTCCTAAGATAATTGGAATCCAACCAGAAAATCCTAAGCAATACGTAAATCAGAAAATCTATTTCCAGCATTATTTTAATTTGAGAAAGATCATTTTTGTGATAGATAAATCGATTTTAGTAAATATACTTTGGCACTCTCACAAGTTTTTTTCGCGGTTTGACATCTGAAAAAATGGATGACATGATTAATTGTATAATTTAATTACCTAGTTCTAAAAATAATTTGAATGATGAACTATATAATAATTTCAATTTACTATCTGTTCTTAGCACTATAATTATATTTATTCATGAAAAATAAATTCATATTTTGGTTTGAAAGGAGTTAATAAAATGCGATAGAATAAAGCTTAAAAAAAAAAAATAGCCCACTGCTTGCAATCACACATTCCCCACTGTTTATCCAGATAAGAAACTCATTATAAATAGTTAAAAGAGATTTAACATGGATTTCCTTCAGCAATTACCCGCTAATCTCGTTAATAATAATGATGCTGTTCCCAACAACGATAACAACGTTCCATTCGCTTTCAACGTCAAGAGTCTATCAGCTGCAAACTTCTTATTCACTCTCTACAAGACTCTCGTGTTTTATTTCTCCTTCATGAATGAGAAGTTTAAAGAAGCCCGCCCTTTGAACGAGTTCGTCTCCTTAGAAAAGAGTAATTCGTTCTCTTACTGGGACCTTAAGGACAACGTCCTGCTCAATTTGAAGACATATCGGTCTAATTACATCTTTTATACTTGTATAATCCTCGTTATATTCCTACTGCTCTTAAATTTCTTCAACTTGTATAAATTGGGCATCATGGCCGCAATCTGCCTTATTCTCAAGCTGTTGTCCATCTGCAATGGCGATTCATATACATTATTTGGTCATACTTTAACGATCCCTATTAACTACCAATTAGTCGCCGTTGTGTTACTATTCTTACTGTACATCGATGTCATTGGGATGCTCTGTTACGCTCTGTATGCCCTGATTTTGGCTGCTATCTTGACGGCTTTGCACGCAGCTCTGCATGATCCTAAGTTGAGCTTTCCACCTGAGTTTGATGCGTTGTACACTGTTGGACCAAGTAACGTTTAATATATAATGTGTTCATTCAATAAAGATAAACATTTGAGACAAATTGCGGTGATAATAATAGTTTTTAAATGTATTTTGATTGTATAGTTGAGTTTATTACATGCCTAACTAATTTGAATCTAAACCAATTTGTAATCCAAAAAATCTATTCCTAATTTCCAAAAATATTTGACCAAAATTCATTGAAGATCCAAATAAAATATTTTAAAAACTTGGTTTTTAAACCAGGAAAACATCAAGAAAATATGTTTTTAATTATGCACAATTAAAGCCTTTAACTTAATTATTACTATAGTTACTTTTTCTTAACTTGTGTCTTGTTGATATTTTTCTGTTTCAGCTTCTCTATTTTTAATTCTTAGATTTTTTTCTGGCTGTAGGGGCCTACCGTACTGTACGTCGTATACTTAAGGTAGGTAACATAATTTTCATTTCAGAGCACATCAGCTTCAATTTCCCGCTTAATTACCAATTGGGCGCCGTTGGGTTATTGATAATACCGCACGTGTACTTGCTATTTCACGCACTATTTGTCCTGATTTCTTCTGGTTTTTTTTGTTGTTTTTTTTGCAGCTTTGCACGCTTCTTTCCGCGAACCTTTATAATGAACACTCCACCGGAGTTTGATGAAGTTAATGTTCTTGGAAAATTTAACAGCTAATGTATATATTCGCCTAACGAAAGTGTGTAAAGATGACTAAAAGTAATACAAATGAATATTATAGTAAGAAAAACAATAAAATCAAATTGGAAGAAATTGATATAGCAACTTAAGAATATTCTTTTATTATTTTTAAAAGATGTTTCGTTAAAAAGTTATTGATTTCCAAAGTATAAAAGAGTGTGTATATATATAATAGTTAATACGCATTGCATTTATTTTAAAGAGTAAAAATCCAAATAATAGCCACCTATATTATTAATTAAGTTTGACCCATCGACTACATGGATTTGCAATTCAACATCCTCTATCCCCCATGCTATATAACTAACTCTTCAACGTAGTAAGAACAAACAAACCATAACTCTGAAGAATGTATCGCAAACATCTTCGTGAGCATCAATTACCTAATGGACCAGCTATTGAAGGTTCGAGCTACCCATCTCACCTTCCTGCCGTGACCAACGTCAAGAGTACCATCGCCAAAATGATCAACTTCCCCTTCGTTCTTTACCAGACTCTCGTGCTTGGCTTGCTCTGGCTGAAAAACGATTGCATCAAGAAGGTTCGACCCTGGAAAGACTTCTTCTCCTTCTCATCGTTCAACCAATCGAACTTGAAAGCTACCATGACCAACGTCAAGAATACCATCGCCAAAATGGTCAAGTTCCCGATCGTTCTCTACAAAAATCTCATGATATGCCTGCTCTGGCTGAAAAATGATTGCATCGAGGAGGTTCGACCCTGGAAAGACTTCTTCTCCTTCTCATCATTCTCCCGATCGAACTTGAAAGACAAACTGCAGCTCAACTTGAAGACTTGTAGATCCAATTACGTCATCATCGGTTGCATCGTCTTGTTCTACTGCCTCAACATTTCTCTACATTCAACTCTGATTAATTTGGCCGTTTTTACGGCTGTGCTCAAGTTGGTGAACGTCAAGTAGAGCGATTCCATCGTGATCGATGGACGTAGATTCGCGATCCCGCTCGAGTACCAATTGGGCGTCGTCTGGTTATTGCTCGTCCCGCACCGGGCTTACGTTCTGCTGCTCCAATCTGCCGGAATCGCTCTGATTATCTCAACGGTTTTGAATGGTATCCACGCTGCTTTTCATGATGCCAACACGAAGAAGGAGTAATTATTATTTGTACTACTTTGAATTTCATATTATGTCTTGCGAAAAATTTATGTGTTTGATGATTACATGAATAAAATTGTCTTTTGAAAAATAAAATTCTATTCCTTTTTTTATTTCTTTTTTTTATTATTTGAAAGACATTTTGAAAAATCATGAAATATAAAACAAAAATCAGTAAAAAAATTACTGTTAAAAATTAGAAATAGGAAAAATGTCAAACTCATTTTTTAGAGTATCAAATAATTGATATTTGAATCGAATTGACAGTGATTTTTAATTCAAATTGAAAAAGATTTTTTTGTACAAAAACATTGGTTAATAGCCTAAAAATTAAAATAAAAACTAGGAACTAGAATATAATTAACATTAGGTACAGGCACCCGCGAATTAATCCCCGGCATCCGCCAGGTGGATCCAGGTAGCCTCATAAGGCTAACATGGGAGTTACAAAGACGAGTTACAAAAAACGGGAGATCAATATGCGGATGCCTGTACATTATGCTGTGTTTAAAAAATGTCGGAATTAATTTTGAAATTTGAAAAAAAAAAAAAAATATATGTTCAGCAAACTTAGTTTGAGTACAAAAAAAGTAAATATACAGCTAGCTCACTATAATTAGATTAGTTATAGAACTAAATGCATTATTTTGATCAAAACAAATCGGCTGGAGCACAAGATGCCGATTTCGGTTCCAACACCAATCTCTTCTTTGACTGTTATTATCACTCTTCCAATACCAATTTGAGCTACCAATCCCTTCCCTCTGGTAACCTAGACACTATCAATAACCTCAGATTCCCCATCGTCTATACCAAATCCAATCCAAGTCAACCATCGAATAACCCCCATGTTGCCACTAGTAATGAAACCGAAGGCACCATCACCACCAAAATGCTCAATTTGGTCATGTTTCTCTACCAATCTCTCTCGTTTGTCTTTCTCTGGCTGACTAATTACGCCAAAGAGGCTCAACCTTGGTTGGAATTCTCCTTCGCTAAAATGCCATCGTTCAGTCCACTGTCTAATGTGAAAGACAACGTAGTTCTCAATCTAAAGACTTATAAATCAAATTACATCATCTTAGCTTGTGCCATCCTGCTCGTTGTCTGCTTTTTCAACGTGTCTATTATCCAAATTCTGATTTATCTGGCCGTAATCTACGCTGTGCTGAAGTGGTTCAACATCTATTACGGTGATTCTTTCAAGATTCGAGGCAAAACCATTACTATCCCGTTGAATTATCAATTGGTTGCCCTTTTGCTGTTGATATCTCCATACTTGTTTGGTAGTTTCGTCAGTTTTCTCTCATCTGTAGGCCTTGCAACTCTCGTGTTTGCTTCTATTTTGACTCTTCTGCATTCAGTCTTCCATAATGCTAATTCATTCGTCATCCCTTCGATGGGTTTTGACGAGTTTGTGGGTGGATCCTTTAGAGTTTAACTGATAATTAATATGTAATTTATTCTAAACATATACCAAGTAATAGATAACTATATTTACTAAACCGTTTATGTCTCGAATTCTCGATAATATTACCATTTTAATGCGATTCCATTTTTTTAAAAATAACTCGATTATTTGCAGTCTTACATTCTCTTCTGTTTTCCTATATAGCGCTCTTCAATCTCTTTAAAACCAACCCACAATGAATCGTCGTATTAATCGTCGTCAAAAGCTATTGTCGAATGGACCAGTTACCGTTAATAATCCATCTTACATCCCAAACATATCTACTATTAAGGATGCCATTACCAAGTTACGAAATATGCCAGTTTTTCTCTACCAGACCGTCACCTTTTTCTTGCTCTGGTTCCAGAATGATTGCATCAAAGAAGCTAAACCCTGGAAAGAGTTCTTCTCCTACGAAAAGACGATGCCGTCGTTTACCCTTTCAAACTTGAAAGAAAACTTGCTTCTCAACTTAAAAACTTATAAGAGCAATTACGTCACCATCAGTTGCCTCATCTTGATCATCAGCTGCTTGAAATTATCTCTTCTCTTTACTCTGATTGGTTTGGGATCACTAACTGCTCTGCTCAAGTTGTTGAATCACATTTTGGGCGACTCTTTCGTGATTGGTGGACGAAGATTCACGACCCCGCTGGTTTACCAATTGAGTTTCATCTGGTTCTTGATATTCCCTTGTTTGGTTCTATACATTGGGATGGTTTCTTCGATTGGTATTGGTCTGATTATCTCTACAGTTTTCAATGTTATTCATGCTGCTTTACATTCAATAACTAATACTCATAATGTTTAAAACACTCAGTGTAATGAAATAATAGTTATAGCAATAATAACAATAATAATTTTCAAAAATAAGTAAAAATTTGGATGGAACCGGTACTCGTCGACTTGGTCGATCCAAATTTTTCAAATTTAACTTTGCACCAAACGTTTTCTCTTGAAAAAAGAAAATGCATCGAATGGTGTATTTACTTTTATCCTAAATATAATATTGGAATTTATCGAAACCGTTGCCCTTATTAAATTTTACGTCAGCAAATCTGAGGACGTCATCATTTCCGATTTCATTATAGTTTTAAGTGAAGCCCGCCTTCCAAATGCGACAAACAGCGGAATTTCCCGTCCGGTTGTTTAAATGAGCAGTAGACGATATCAACTTGAGCGATGTTTGAGATATTCCCGGCTTTGACTTTGTAGTAACCGTTCAAAGTGTAACCCAGCAGAAGAGCTCGGAGCAGTTGGTTGGTGGTCCATAGAATTTATTCTGAATTTGATTTTCGGTCTTATTGTTTTGTTTTGTTGTTAGTATGTCGTTCCATCTGGTCCAACGAATCGGACTTTTGGTGATAGCCCATTACCAATACCTTCTACATTGCGATTTCGGAATTTTGATTCTGATTTTCATGTTTGAGCAGTCTAATCTCTTTGTAAACTAGATATTATAACATTTCTGATTATTTATTCGCTGCTAAATTAAAAGATATTATATGATGGATTTCTTACCTTTGTCCAATTCGTTATGTTTCTGGTACCGGTACTTACCGACCCTGGTTGCCGGGATTTGGATCATTTCACCCGGCGTGCCAAGGCGGCCAAGACCGGCTCATGTGTGATGTTGCAAATATTATTTTCTCACATCTATTCTTACATAATTAACCCTTTAAATCCCCAATTAAGATCACCTGAAACAATTAATTCTCATTTGAC
This sequence comes from Chydorus sphaericus, assembly GCA_030141595.1. Lineage (NCBI taxonomy): Eukaryota > Metazoa > Arthropoda > Branchiopoda > Diplostraca > Chydoridae > Chydorus > Chydorus sphaericus. The sequence goes on along the minus strand of CM057934.1, from coordinate 2,122,300 downwards.
CAGCAAAATAACCAATTTCATCCTTATTCTCTACCAGTTGGCGTTGATTTCCCTATTAGTCCGCAGTGGTTCGCAGACGTTCGATCCTGTAAAGAGTTCTTCTCCTTCTATCTATTCCCAGTATTGATTATTGAACTTGAAATGCAAACTGCTTCTCAACTGGAAGATTTACCAGAACAATTATATCATTATCAGTTGCATCATCTTTTTCTGTTGCCTCACTATCTCTCTCCGTTCTACTCTGATTTCACTGAAGGATATAAAACATCAGTAGTATTTGCCATGCTGTTGAATGCCATTTTAATTGTATTGCACGAATATTTTTATGTTGCCCAAATCCGGAAGAACCAACTCCGCAGTCGGACAGATGGTCCCCTAAAACGATATTGGAAAATATTTAATTTTCTAATAATATTTAATTAAATTTTAAAGTTATAAAAAAATTGCGACGGTGGCGGCTGACTCGGTCGCCGGGATTTGGATCGTTTCACTGGGCGTGTGAAGGCCAATACCGGCACTCTTATAGGTTAGGTAAAAAAATACTTTTTTTTTTAATTAAATAAAAAAGGTCCTTTCTAATAGAAAGAAGTGGAAATCCAAAATTGTTTTAAATAAAATTCCAAAAGGTGGAATTGGAAATTTGAATTCTACTCAACACTAAAGGGCGGACTTAATTCAAAAATTTTTAAATAAATAAATAAATAACAATTGAAATAACATTTTAAACGATTTCATTTATTTCACATTTGTGTTTACAAGACCCATTCCAAGGCACTCAATGATGAAAGTTTCAGGTTGAGTTTTACAGTCAATCACTTCGAATTTCACCTGTAATAATTAAAATAGAAAAAAATAATTAGAACAGGTTTTAAAAATATATATTTAATAAGTGTAGTCTCATGCAAAACCGATCAGGAATGATGTAATCCCAGTCGGGTGAATAAGAGACAATCAAAATTACTCTACGACGGGCTAAAATCCTTCACGAAATAATTCTCCATCGTGAAGGAGGAACGCTGTCGATTTATGATTAATTGCTAGAATAAATTTAAATTTCAAAATTACCCCTGTAAGCTGTGACGTAACGTGAATGGCTGTCTGCGTGTGGAGGGTAAGAGGACCGATTAAAAATCGAGAAGTTCCTTCAGCCAATGCCATCAGAATAATCACCTATAAATAATATTTATAAAAACAAGTTAAATAATATTTTTAAATGTATCAATTAAATAAAAGTTTACTTAATTAAAATTACTTTAAAATCTATGTCTAATGATTTTTTAAAAGTAATTATTAAGGATACATTTTTTTTACCTGGTCTTGAGCGAACTGATCTAGACAGACTTTTCTCGAACAAGATTCAATCAGCTCCTCGGCAGCTTCTTGACCGACTTGGGCAGCCGGATTGCGAGGTTTACCAAGGCCAGTGCCGCCCAAAAGTAGTCCATCTGTAGTTTCGCCCACTAAACTTTAATTGTAAATAAGTAAATATTATGTAAAAAATATATATAGTTCGTTAGATTAAATGCTTTAAAAATTAAACTTATTTTCATAGTAGTAAAAAATAATAATAATTTATTGGCAATTTTTTCACAAATTTTTTTTTCTTAAAATTTTCAACTGCAAATAAATAGTTAAGTTAAATAATAAAAACGGTTTTCTTACGAACAAATATTAAAAAAAAAAATTTAACTGGTGTAAAATAAATTGAACTCTTTATTTATTTATTTTAAAATGTCTTATTTAAGTTACAAAATATGTTTAGCTTTAATAATTTATTTAAAATATATTTTTAATTACGTTATTATTCACATATATTATGATCACATTTTAAAACTAAAATTTAAGTTAAAACAAATTAGTTTTAAAAACAAATTGGTAAAAAATGTGTTACAAATTTACATTAATTAAATTGCAATTAACAAAAATATGTATTAAATATTTTAATTAGTAATTTTGTTTAATCATTACAATTTAAGTTTTTTTAATAATTTTTTAGATACATAATTAATAATTACATGATTGCCGTTCCATTCCCGAATGCCTTCTGCTCCACAAATTTACTGACTTGAATTGGAATCTTTCCAAAAGCTGACTGAATCTTCAAGGAAGCTGAATCACTCATTTCATGTGCAACCTGTTACAATATAAATTTAAAAATTACTACTTAAAAATAAAAATAATAATAATAATTACTATTTATTAATTACTCTTATGGGTATGCTGCCAGCAACAAATGACACTCCAGTCACCCTCTTCAGTTCCTGGGGCTTATCAAGCACCACCGATGTGAGCTTCTTCACCGGATCCAAAGACAGCACAACTTCACCACCACCTTTAGGGTAGAATCCTCTGTAAAAATTGTTAAGTTAATTGATTTAAGATAGATAATTGATTATATTAACCTTTTGACTAGATTGCAGGTGAAGGAGATCCCAAATCTCTTAGCAATGGAGGCGAACACCTCAGTGAAGTAGTCCAGGGGAGGTGCCATGTCCACGTTGGTGCCACCTCTCATCCTGAGGACTGTACGATTGGAAGCAAAAGCTAGACATGGCAGGACTGCCTGAATCATCAGTGTGATGCTCCTGAGAAATTGATAATTATTGTTTGTTTGTCCAAACTTGAATGATGCAATTTCTTACCCTGCAGTTTTGGTGTCCACCGAGAACTCCCCGCCAGCAATTCTGCCCGGAGTGAGGAGAATCTCTGTGGAGCCAATGGAACCTCCTTCAAGACTTCCATTTGTCAGATCTTTGATCAGATTCAGGCCTATTCAAATCAAATATAATTGTTTAAATGTGGAATTTAAAAGATGATGAAATATTTAAGTATACCTGTCAAATGCTGTGGTCTCAGTCCAGGTGTGGATCTGCCTGCCCGAATATTTTGAATTTTGACGGAAATGCCCAAAATGGCGCTCAGTGCCGAACATATTCTGAGCGTCTGTCCCCCACCCTCTAAAATGCTGCCGTCGATTAATATTGGAGAGGAATTCTTTTTCAAAGAGTCCATCTTCGAAAACAAGAATTTCAAGTGTCAAAAAATGTGCTCAACAGCATTGCCACATCGAAATAAAAATCGAAAGTGAAAAAAATTGTGGATGTCGTCTGCTCATGTTTCCATGACAACCTGGGATATCTTAAAAACAGAGTTTTTCAAATTCAAATAAAGCCGAACTGTATCATTTAGGCCCTAAATTTAAGGTGGATAAGAATCAATAATAGTTTAATTATAACGGTGTTTTCTTTTATTAACATTTTGCTTTTCCTAATTCAGAAAAGAGCAAATCCAAAAACAATTCATCTTCAATTTCAAATAATAATTATGAATGTATTATTCTATTCAGTTGGTCTTTATGATGAAATACCAGTTTTCATAACAATATTTTGAACCAAAAACAATTTCCAAAACTCAGTTTTTATCTGTTTATGTCACTAAAACACACACTAAACATTTGCGAAGATGAGATTCATTAGGTACTGCTGTTCATTCATAATATGCAAAATTGTTAAATTTATGGAAGACCAGGTACACCATCAGGTGGTATCATGGCTTCGAGTAATTTTCCAGAAGCAGATGATGACGCAATGGTAGCAAGGCTAGTAGCTATAACACCTCCACCCATCAGTAGCGTCGTTCCGAGCAGAGTAATCTGGATGGTCAATAAGACTCCGACAGCGACGCCTAGTCCGAGAACTATAGTTCCTAACCTAAGCGCCGTTGAGATGATTTGCGTAGGCGATTGCCTCGGACCTGGAGGACCATCGCCTCCATCTTTATCATCAGCAGGATCACCTCCGATATTAAATTGGCGTTTAATCGAATCAGGAAGCAGGAATGAAAAGGGTCTCAAAAGCGGCCGGAAAGGAGTTGAAAAATCCATCGAATTTTGATTGGTCATCTTCTCCTCTACTTTATTGATTGTTTCTGGTCGTTTAAATTGAATTGAATTAATTTAATAGGCTAAAAACATAATGAATTAGTTAATACCTTTAATTGGTTGATTGCAGAATAGTTTATTAAAAGGTAATATTTAAGTTAGGGCTTATATCATCATTCATGATAATAATTTTACCGCGATAAATGGATTCATCATATTCGATCTCTTATTATATTAACGTCCATAGGCTGTATGGTGATTGGGACCTTTCTGCCGGTCATCCTAAATACTTCCGCAGAGATTCCATGACAACTATTGAAAGAGGTTATTACAATGTAGTTTTAATATGTATAAATCTGGATAGCATATTAGTATATTAAGAGTCATTTCATTCAGATCTTTTAAAGGTCGACTACGTCGTGGAAATATAAATGAGGTGCCATTTCTCTTTAATTCTATACTAGGTGATGTTGATTGGTGAGCTGCGTGTATAGCGAAAGTTCAAGGAATAACTCTCTAGCTGATGCTGGTGTAGGATGCAAACTTTTGGTTTCGAACCTTGACCAAGGCCTCAATAATATAAGAATACGTTAACTTATAAAAAAAAAGAATAGTATGTCCATATAAAAATTACCGAAAGATGAAAGTTTTACGAGCTTGAAGATCGTTGAAAAGTGTCCTACCCTAATAATACTTTTATAGTATGTATGGTAACTTTCCACAAATCATATTTATTTCTATACTATTTTCTTAAATTTATTTTGTCAGTTATTTAATATAAGAACATTTCCCCTGCTCTTATTCCATGGAAAGGAAGCCAAGTATAACTTTATTACAACTGCGTCGTTTAATTATGTGACCTAATAAATTGCTTTCGTATTTTTTAAATCCAGGATGTTGAGGATGATCACATTCAACTGATTAGTCAACTGCTTATTATAATTTGAATGCTCTTGTTAATTAGTATGGTTCCAGGAGGGCACCATATATCACGACTTGAGCTCGGACTTGAGTTTGATAAATTTAGTTTCTTTTTATATATGTAGCACCAAGTGTATGAAATAAATAATTTTAAAAATTTAGTTTTGTAACATAAATTGAATAATTAAAGTAAATATGGTAAACAAGCCGGGGTTGGCCGTTAATGGTGCCGGTGTTTGGACGAGCGAAGTGCCGGTAAAGTGAGTGGGGAGCATCGGTGGAATGAAAAGTCGTTGTAAGCTTGTTTACACTTACTCAACGAGTTTTTATCAGTAAGTATAGATATTTTCACGGTTACAACTCTTGTACAACAAGGGCGGGTGATCTAATGATTTCTAAGTGGTGATAAACCGACTGTTACGACTGCGACAGTCAGCTGGTCGTCATGGATTTTCTGCATCTCGAAGTTGGCTGCTAATATACTTGCATCAATTCCAGTTTTAGCATCACCGATTAAAATTATAACTTGATTTATGAATTATTTTAAATTAGATTAACATTTTTAAAAAATTATCACGCATTCACGCTGATATATGATAAGCGAATTCTGAAAACTGGCAATGCTGTAGATAAGCAAAAAAATTCCAAAGTCTGAAGCAGACGAATTTTGTTCGAGAACTGTCATTTTTCGAACGCGATTTTCGTGATAACGAATTCCCGGCAGTCATTATCATCGGTAATTTTTTAAAACTTTTTCTACATGTCATTCACATCCAACTGTCATTGACTTAATTGCATTAAATTTTTCAGACATAAATTAGGAGACTCTACATCATGTCTTTGAAATACACTCTTGAAGAAGTGGTCAGCAGTTGGAGGCAGACTGCTCGTATCGCTTCAATCACCTCTGCACGGCTCAATTTCCAGAAAGATGTAATCAATGTGTCATCTGTTGCCAGGTAATGCAATCAATTCCCCTAATTATTATTTCATAATTCTAATTTTATTCTTTTGCACGCAGCCAGCAGAATCTTGCTAGGGAAGAGGGTGTCAAGTTCCGGACTGATTTCACCATCCAGAAGAGCCATCTAGGTCTGATTTCTCAAACTGACCCTGTAGACATCTCCAGCGAGTAATGAAAATTTGTATAATTTTTAAGATTCATTTAATATTGGTTTTTTTATTAGGAAGCTGAAAGCTTTTGGTACTGCCACAAATGTGGTGGCTATCTTGAGAGAGGTTCCGGACACTAAATCTGCTGACAAGAACAAGCCCAAACAACTCTTGGAAATCTGGAAAAATGGATATTTGAGAAGCAGCTTGGATGTGGCTCTATTTGAAAAACATGGAAAAGTCTACACTGATGGTAATCAACATTTTAAAACTTATTTTATCTCACTAATTCATTAATTATATTATTTTTAGGAACATTTGGCTGTTTTCAACTCTCTCCTGACGAGAAGCAGCTTGTCTACATTGCAGAGAAGAAGGAAGTTAAAAAGCAATCTTATCTCCAATTTGGCATCTCTACTACCGCCGAAGGGACCAAAGTGGTAATGCTGAACATATCTCATTATTCAAAACGATTTTTAAAAAAATGTATTTAATTTATTTTAGGGTGCTGAGTATGAATTTGTAGAAGATTGGGGAGAGCAACTTGTTGGTAAATCTCAGCCAGTCATCTGCATCTTCAATGTCGATTGGGAACCCTTTACTAGCCAAGAATCAGCTGTTAAAATATTGGAACCGAGTGATCCCAAAGAAATCTTCAGTCCTGGACAAGTATATTATCATTAATACCTCTTATTGATTTAATATTAATTGAAATTTATTTATTTATCAAGATGATTTGGATCAGCAATACCCAGCTGGCCGGTGTTGCCCTCTATCACGATTCCCGTCGTCTAGGAAGAATCTTTTGCACCAATCGCTCTAGCCGACTTTTTAAACTTGATACACTCTCTGAAGAATATGGTAGTTAAACTTAGTTAGACAATTAGTATTAGAATTGATTCATATTCCTTGTTATTAGAATGGTTTGGATCCAAGGAGGATACTGCCAATTGCCCTCGTTTTTCCAACGGATCCGTCGTCTACTTGAAGAGCAAAGCTTTCGGACCCCACCACAAGGAGCAGAAGATAGTTGTGGTCGATTCTAAAGGAGTTATCCGCCAATTAGACTCTCCTACGGGACCTAATTACCAAGGGATGTATAACGACTCTTTCCCTGATCGCTGCTGGTCGAAAGACGGAAGAGCTCTCGTCTTTTCGACGCCCTGTAAGAGCAGCATCCGATCCTACATCCTGAATTTGGGTAATAGTCCTGTTTAAACTCATGTAAAAGTAATAAAGTAAAATTATTTAAATTTTTATAGATTCTGGGGACATTCAGCAGCTTTCTCTTCCCGATGGATGCACCGGAAGTGCTGTTTTGGATGTCCTAGATGACATCATCTTAGTTGTCGGAGTATCTCTGCTCCGTCCTGACCAATTATTCATCGGACGAGTAGATTGGACCAATTTGAAATCTGAGATTGAGTGGAAGCGCCTTACAAGTGGCAACGAACTGCCCACTGAGCACAATCTCAGCTCCGATCTGCTCACTTTCAAGACTCCAGATTCCATGGAATTTGAGGTAACGTTCATCTATCGTCTCTTAATGAGTTAACTTAATTTTAATTCAATCAATTACTAAAGGCTATGCTGGTCTATCGTAAGGACTCGTCCGCTAAAACTCCTCTGGTCGTTTCGCCCCATGGAGGACCTCATTCCGTCTTTACTGACCAATTTAAAATGGAATCCTACTTTTTAACCCAACTTGGTAATTACATTTTTCCATTTATTATCTCTTTAAATGGGCTAATTTTTAACTCTATCAGGATTTGCTGTCTTGTACATCAATTATCGAGGGTCTACCGGTTTCGGAGACGAAGCTCTCAACTCTTTATTAGGCAAAGTCGGCGTCCAGGATGTTCAAGAATGTCACCAAGCCACTCTGGAAGCTATTAAGAAGCACACCTTCCTCGATAAAGATGCAGTTTTCTTGTGGGGAGGATCCCATGGAGGATTCTTGGTCACTCATCTAGCTGGACAGTTTCCAGACTTTTATAAAGGAGTTTCAACTCGTAATCCAGTCATTAACATTGCTACAATGTATACCATTAGTGACATCCCTGATTGGTGCATCGTTGAATCCGGTCTTGGGGATGGAAGCGAACTGGAAAAGATCCTCAATCCCGAGACCCTGAAGGAGATGTTTAACTGCTCTCCGATCAAGTATGTTGCGGATGTGAAGGCGCCTGTTCTTCTATTAGTTGGGAAGGTGGATAAACGTGTTCCTCCCACCCAGTCGATCGAGTATTACCGGGCTCTGCTCTTCCATGGAAAGAAAGCCAAGTGAGTTTTTGGTTTTAAAATGTGTAGACTGAAGTTGGTTTTGATTTAAATTTGGTTTTGGTCTTTCAGGATGCTGATGTATGAAGATAACCATTCGATTAGTCAGCTGCCTTTCAACACGGACGCTCTGGTGAATACTGTTTTGTGGTTCAAGGAGAGTGTGAATCAAGCTTGATGGATTTGTTAATTGTGCCTATATTATCTTAAGTCTTGAAGAGTGGAAGAGTTATTGCCAAATGAATATACATTAAATGGAACCTATAAGCTGCTCACGTACTCAACTTGATTCAATAATTTACTGTAATATGAAAGCAAATAAAATTTAAGTTGGTCAATTAAGTATTTTGAAAGTTTTTTTTCCTTAAAAAGATTGTACTACTCGATAAATATGAGAGGTGAAATAATAGAAAACCTCTCCGAGTTGCAAAATATTTAAATTTGACTCCAGGGTGTTATGCGGTCAAGATGTTGAGGACATTAAAAAAGTTAAAAATTATAGGTGGCCACCGGTATATTGAATCCCATCGATAATAAATGATGCATTCCATACAATAAGCTAGAAACCATCCTCACATAATAACGTAATCATCAAGAATGACAAGAAGTATGATCAAAATTCAAAAATAAAATAAGAAAAGAATTCGATGAAAAGATAGGGCTGTTTAAAATATAATAAGGCATATTGAATAAGCAGTAAGAGTAGTATAGAGGATACAACGGGAGTAACAGAATCAGCCATAGAATAATATGCAACTTGACAATGATATCTTGCGAGAATACAATGATTTCATCCCCACAAAGGAGAGCAAACTTCATCATAGGTGAAGTCCGAACCGGCCTCTAGTCTTGTAAAGCCAGGGGACCTATTGGCTGAACATCCAATAGGCCAATAACAAGTTGACTGCCTGAAAAACGCATCCAAAGTCACTCAAGTTTTTATCAATTTGCCAAAGTCCCCCTGGTTTTTATTGATTATCTAATTAATTATAAGTCCTGCATGTTTGATTTTTGCACCAAACGATTTCTCTTGAAAAAGTGCATCGATTGGTATGTTTATTTCCCCCCTAAAAATAATACCGGATTTAGTAAATTTTGGGGTTCCACCAAAAAAAGCGCTTTTACTTGCGCGGCGTTCGGAAATCGCTTGTTAATGTATACTAAAATATATTAGAAACGTCATTGGTAAAGAAATCAAGTTCGACATGAAAAGACAGTAATCAAATTTGACTTTGAAGAGTAGTAATTGACATCCCCTTTTAAGACCCCATTCTACATAACTCAGATGAATTTCAACAAAAAATATTCTTCGTCGATTGAATTAAAACGAGGAGATCGCAGGGGCTCTTCGTATGCCATTTTAAAAATATACGACGCAATAAAAATCCAGTTTTTTCTGGTTCAAACCAGAAATAAACGATTTCTGAAAATGAAATATAAATCAGCACCTTGAAAAACAATCTACAGAAAAATAGACGCCAGTCTCGATGAAAAAAAGCTGACTGCCAGTAGGTTATGTTTCCATTTTTTCTGGCTCCGCAGTCATATGGTTCAGGAATATTAAATATATCAAATTGCGAACGAAGGATGCAAAAGAAATTTCTAATATCGATCAAGGAACGTTGCTGTTGCTAGGCGGACACCCGAAACTGGACAAGTCAAATACCAGTCACGCAGGCAACGTATGCGGAAGTGTGAAAATCCAACGCCACGTCACCAAGCGCCATTTTGAATTGCGAACGACGCTTGTTGTTTTAGAGCTGTAAATATCGTCAGTGGTTCAGAAACAGGCGCACGGTAAAGACGTTCCTGAATCTAGGGGCTCCATTTGGTGAATGAATTCACCAATTGTGGTTCTTAGAACAGCTAACTTTTTATTATGCGTTCTTATTTTAAAACCAAGCCACTCATTCTTTTTAACAGTTTTCGTTCTAAACATTCTTGATTTAGTAATAAGAAATAGATCTTATTGGGATTAGAAGGAAATTCTACTTTCCCGACGTAGTTCAGCGAGAAAGTTTCCAGTTTCAACCATTTAAGTTGCTGTGGTTCAAACGTTCTCATTATTAGAGTTTTGGCCTTTGGGTATGTTAGCATCGATAGAATTTCTCTATTTGGAACGATCCAATTTAAATAAGTAAAATTGTAATGTAACTTTACCAAAAACTTACAGCTGTAAGGACTTTTGGAATCTGTTTTGAAGTACAGTTTCATGTTTTGATTGCTTCTTGCTGGATTTTGGATAGCCAACGGTCCTAATATGGCGGTATTATTCGGTCCACTGTTGCACTTCCTCTTTTAAAAAAGATCGAATTTAGTTTATATTGTGATGCTTATGAAGTTATTACTTTGTTAAGTGAGTTCATATCTTGGCATTCATAGCCTATTTTATTGGTTTTTTATTCCCTTTCTGAAGTGAATCGATAATTCGATATGTAATAAAATGGCTCTTTTATGATTACAGCTTTTGACAAAAACAAGATTTGGGTGGGAAATATCCTTCAAGTTTTAATTAAATTGTAACCTGGATTCAAGTTTAGAACAACAAGGTTGAAAGTCTTTACGATTTTGTCAAAAATCGATATATGGCCTACAGGTTCCATCATTCCCAGAAATTTTTGCATCTTTTTTGGTATTCTCGTGCGTTTGTATAAATATAAGTGACAAAAATAAGGGGTTTATTGTCAATTAGGGATAGATGGGAGGGGGGTCTTAACCAGAATTAAGTAAAATGTTACCCTATAGGAAAGCCGGGTTTAATAAAATGTTAATCTTCACACACCAGTCGGCTCTGACCCGATCTTCTGCCTCTAAACTGATGGTAGCTTGAAATAAGATCGGTTGATGCCAATTAATATGGCCTTTCGCCATAACCGTCCGTTTTTAGTTAAATATATTTTCTCGATTGAGACGGTCAGTTTGGCGTGGTCGTCAACACTACTTAGTAACTTAGGAACCGAGGATAGTCGTTTTGTTTAAAGAAATAGCGGAATAAAGCATTAAACGGCCGTTCTCTTCTATGCCATCAGCTTTGTATTTCCAATTCAAACCAATGTTGTTGTTTTACATTTTACAATGCCATCAGTAATGTAGTAGAAAACCAGTGAATGAAATCATTCCTAGATGTTCGGATGTATCATTTTCTCCGCCATTATTTGTATTGAAGATGAGTTCTTCATACAAAAAAGCTCTAACCCGATCTTTTGCCTCCAAGCTGGTGGTTGCTTGGAGGGTAAGCTGGTGCCACGAGTATACCAATCGTACGAATTGATATGGCCCTTCGCTATAACCATTCGTGTTTTGTTTGAATCAATTATCTCGATTAACACGATCACTTTTGCGTGGTCGAAAACGCTACTTAGGAACCGGGCGTTGCCGTGGTACTCTGCCTTCATTTTCACACAGAAAAAGAAGAAATAGCGTAGACAGGCCTTTTAGAGAATAGCAGTGAAGAATCCCGTGTTTAGGTTGAAATAGTTCCCAGTATTAAGTGTTGTGTATGGTCAAAGGTAATGAACTTTTTTCCCTCTAATTTGAAATTCGTTTTTCTTTGAGCAAAAAATGAAGGAAAATTCTTGCTCTCAAGAAGCTGGATATAAAATAAGATCAGTTTAAACTAAAAGATGAATCTCTTGAAAGGAGGACTATTATATTTTTTGGTGGCCGTATTTGTATCATCAGTGATGAAAGAAGAAAGAAGAGTCTTTTTTCGAAGAGCGATCGAAGAGCTGCTGAAAATTAGGGGGGTCTCAAAATTGTTAACATATTATTTGGGGGAGGGAGGTATTGGAAAACATTATCACAGTTCGACAAAGGGGGGGGGGGGGGTAAAAAAAGTCCAAGAAAAACTTTGTTTTTCTGCTTGTCATGTCGGGGTATAAGTTTAAATTAAGTCGGGGTCTGGATCTCATTTGTCGAGGACTTAATATGGTTAGTAGGAACTAGCTAAAGTAGCAATATTGCTACTCACGTAAATATTGATACACCAAATGCATGATATAGGTATCATTAGTCGCAATGAATGGATTTCAGCAGCAGTCGGGCTGTTCACTGTTTGGGTAGCAGTGGCGAAAATTAAAAGGTTTCTACAGTATGTATTGGTATTAAATTTATGTAGGTAACAGCTGTCAGCCGACCAGGTTTCATTGGTCGAATCGTTTGAACGGAGGTATGGCTCGTGTATCGAGTTCCACGCTGATTGAGGGTAGGTAATGTACAGCATATATAGTGCGAATTATGTGCAGTACTTGATTGATGATGAGAAATGGAAAAAGGGCGAGTTTAAGAGAGCTGGCTCCTATGTCGCTTCAGCAACGGACTATGAATAAGTTCTCATTTCTAATTTCGATCGGTTGGGAATGGATGATTGAACTTACGACATTCAGATTCAAGATAGTGATGGGCACACTCCTCTCATGGTCATATTTTGCAATAAAAATATTAACATTGTTGGAAATGGAGAAATGCTCGAAGGATATGTAAAAAAAGTTCGATATTTACCAAACGTTGACGATGAATTCGTTTACGCCAAGGACAAAAATGGTAACACTTTGCTAACCCTCCTTTGTGAGCACTATGATTGCGACGATTTGACGGATATATAATCCAAATTCTCATCCATAAAGGTGTCAATGTCAATCAAGTGACGCCCAAGAACAGATTCAGCGCTCCCATGCTGCTGTGCATGAAATACACTCACGACAAATTGATCGATATCGTCCGTCTCTTCATTAAGAACGGTGTAGATCACTTAATCTTTCAATTAATCAAATTAATATCTCTTTAAGTAAACCAAAAGGCCCTCAGTAATGGATTGAGTGCTCTTGGATGTGTGTGCTGCATTTACAACCGCCTCGACTTGTTCGATATTATAACTATATTGATTGAAAAAGACCCAAAAGTAGTTCATTGCACTAACAAAAAGAATGGTATGGTTGTAGCCCTCGTGTTGGAATGCGGTCAAGAGTGTGCGCATGGAGGAGATCAGATAGTTTGATTGGCATTGTCTGTCACTTAATTCCAGTGTCGATGTAAACAGCAAGACGGCTCGAGGCTATCGTCATGCCAAATTGATTGAAATAATCCAGTTTCTCGTTGATCGTGACAGCCAGATGGACAGTAAATGCGCTTCTTTCCCTTTCTTCTTTGTACAAATTAATATTTCAATAAAAGTGCATTTATCTTGATGCTGTGCCTCTCTTCATAGACTTGAAATTGATTTAGAAAACGCCCCTAGAGTCCCTTGGGAATAGAATTAAAACTGCGACAAAATCTTTGTAATTGTAGGCCTATATCCCTTATATTAGATGGTAGTACGAATTGATATCAGTCTCAAGAACAAGACGGGAGAGAATGTCATGCCCTAAATTTAAACTGTTCATCAACAACTTATAATTGATTTACAAAACTTAGTGTCTTGGTCGATTTGACTTCTTTCCTATTTTCCTAAAAAAAAAAAATTAGGTTATTCTAATTCAAATATATTCGGATGGGCCAATCGGCCCATCGATTATGTAATTTAAGCAAAAAGATTATATTGGAATATTGCTTCGGGATTTCGGTTCGTGATTTCGAATCCGTGGGTTAAGTGCAGCGTTAACTAAATATTGCATATTTGAATAATAAAGAGAATAAACGTTACAAAATATTACACAGCAATTTATGAGAATTAAGAAATATCTAATACTTCATAATCGCTCAAAAATAAAATTTAAGTCTATTTTCACACATATATTTATAATATTAAAATTTAGACACAGACAAATTTCAGCCGAGTATTTTAAAAATACATCAAAAAGAGATAAAAAAAATCTTCATACAAAATTAAAATATCAAAATCTGAATACTATCCAATCCACAACGGTGGACGAGGTTTTTCAGAGTAAGGACTCGTCCGGGATTTGAACCCGGGATCTCTCGCATTCTAAGCGAGAATCATACCCCTAGACCACCGAGCCATATACAAGTGGCAATTTTGTTATAAAGGTATCGCTTTTCTGTTATTGTTAATTATTTTTTAAAAAATTTCAAATACGTTTCAATTATGGCATCATTTAAAAGGGTTTTATTTCCTTTAAATGCCGCCCATTTCGATAACTAATAAAGTGAAGTAGTAGAAACCTTTTTTGAGTACAAATAGTTCAAATTTGACTTTGAAGAGTAGTAATGGACATCTTAGTTAATGGTTTGAGTTAAGGCATTAAATAATGCCTTTACATTTAGAATCCAAATGTGAATACAGCATGTATGTTATGTATATTTTCACAACGTATCTTGTGCCAAGATGTGCATGACTTAATTGTAACTCTCGTAGTACATATACCGAGAGAGAAAAAAGTCATATCCAAAATGATATCACAGATAATTTATAACATATACATTTGTTTGATAGTAACAAATGAAATCCACAAAGAACTCAGATGGATGGATTGTACATTGTCATCGTTATACCCATGAGTATAAAGTTAGGAACTTCGGGGACTAGAACGCATAGCAATCCTATTCCTAATGCTATTACTCCCGTCACTACTGCAGCAATAATTAAGTATTCCTTCCATGTCCATTTGGATCCTTTGAATATCCCTGTCTTTGCATTAGCAGCAGTTGTCTCTTTTTCTCCTGTTTTGGTCTTTTTCGAAGACATCTCCTTTGGATTCTCGTTGTTCTCTTTACCTCGGTCGGTGGACATTCTCCATCCTAAAATGATTGAGGCTTATATATGTAAAATTGATGATACAATGTAAAAATGCAACATATTTTAAAGGTTTTCCATTGTTTAAAAAATAAAAAAGTGCCTCTTTACAAGAAATGCAATATTTATTCAAAGATTGAAACATTTGATCCCTAAATATTTTTACGAACGCTCTTGTAAACAATGTTTTTTGGTTCAAGGAGGGCGTCAATCAGGCTCGATGGATTAACGTGTTGGTGCCTATACCATCTTAAGTTTTAATGAGTGGAAAAGCTTAAGGCTGCTCACGCACTCAACTTGATTTAATAATCTACTTTTTTTTAAATATGAAAGCAATAAAAGTGAAATTGGTCAATTAAGTAATCTTGCATCACTTTAATTTTTTTTTTCCTTTTAAATTAAAAGACTCCATTGAGATAATTAATTATTAGTATATGATGGAGTGAAAATATAAGAAACCCATTTGGGATCTAAAATCTGGGGGTAAGAAGATAAAGATTTAAAAAATGTGACTTTGAAGAGTAGTAATTTACATGCCAATTATAATACATGAAATGGATTTGTGGCATTATCATTCTGAAACTTTTAAATTATATATGTTGGTTTGTTTGATAATGGTAAGATAGTACACTGTTCAGTTAGAAAACTTGTCGAAAAAACGCGATTGCATGTGAATTGAAAATTTAATTACAGTTTATTGATGAATGATGAACCAAAGTTTTGATTGATAATGCATTAGAAGTTGTCATAAAACTTAAATCTGATCATTAGATACACGTAGAAGTTGGAACATCTTAAAAGAAAGTTCATTCGAATTGCAAGTAATATTTTTAATTTCCTGCCCTTTTTTAAAATGTGAACATATTGGTTTATTTACACCACATCACAGCGAAAGTCGCTGAAAAATACGCCATGTGACCACACTGAATAACTCCTCTGATGTATTTGTTTTCTCGTACTATAGAGAGTAATGGCGTTATAAGCTTCGACTGGCAGGTAACTCAAAACAATACATGTGTATATACATTAATACATACCTTTTGTGTAAGACACCTTGACCATATCGGTTAGTGAAGGGATTTTGATAAATTCTTCGAAAAACAAGGGGTATAAAAGGACAGGATATTGCAATATTAGTTAAGAGAATAAGTGAGTTTGCTTTCTTAATGTTTAGAGTGTAGCCCCCCACCGTCTTGGTTAATCCCTTGCCTCTAGCTGGGCTATTGGCTAAACGAAAGGAAGCTTTTCCCTTATTTTTTTTTTCTCATTTATTTTCAAACGTTCTTAATTCGACCTATTCTTTTATTTAAAAATCATATATATTTTAAATGGAATGCAATTGAAAAGTAAATTAAACTAATTTAAGAATGGAAAAAGCAACCGTTTATTTGCAAACGTGGTTTATCCAGCCTGAAATCTTTATATATAAGGGCGTGATGTTGTAATAATAGTAAAGAAACACGTGGGTTTGCTTTCTTAGAGTTTAGAGTGTAGTCTCCTACCGTCTTGGTTCATCCCTTGCCTCTAGCTGGGCTATTGGCTAATCAAAAGGAAGATTCTCCCTTATTTTTTGGTTATTTTGAATTTTTTTCGAAAAAAACATGCTGTATAAAAGGACAGGGTGTTGTAATATGAGTTAGGAAAATAAGTGAGTTTGCTTTCTTAAAGTTTAGCAGAGTTTCTATTGTCTTGGTTTTCCCCTTGCCTCTAGGATCGCTCTCGTCTAATCGAAAGGAAGCTTCTCCCTTTTTTGGGGGGCCTTAATCATATCAAACTTTTTAAAATTACATGATGTTATTTAAAGAAAGAAGGCTGATCACATCTTGGATTGAAATCCTGTTATATTCAACTAATATGTGTTCAAATATTCAACTAAGTGTTGAAATTGATTAAAATACATCTAGTTTTATGAAAAATAATAATAAAATTATTAGGAACGCCCATAATGAAATTCTTGCGGAGAAGACCGTTCAGTGGTGGCTGGCCGTCGGAGCTGGAATGGTGTCCATTTACTTCAATTTATAGAAATGACCATTCAACGAGGCATATAAATAGATGGTAGGGTGGCCATTTGTTTTTAAGACGTTCCTAATGAGTACTATCACAAATTTTACAGGAAGCTTCTATTATTAGAATCAGATGTATATGATGAAAAACAATAAATAATGACCAATAATAATGCATATATACTATAATGTATTGTTAAATTTAGAATTTTTCATACATAGTTTCCTTAACCATTAATCCAAATTTAATTAAAGGAGGTTGCATGTCCGAAAAGAGGAGCGGGGGTTTCCAGTAAAAAGAAAGCAATAATAATAATGATATATTCAATATTAAAAATTGATTTAGCTTCACAGGGTAAATATCGGCATTGTTTCAGGGAACTATTTTTTGGGAATCTATTGTTTCACCTTTGGTGGAACTTTATTTATGATATTGAGGAGTGCATAAAGGCTTTGTAACTGTGCCCCATTCACGTTTAGCCCCTTTGTATCCATTGCTGTTTTAGTAGACACACTTTTCGGGCTGGAAGCTATGAAAAAAATGTAAGAAAGAAATACACAATTCATTTTATGCTATATGTTAAGATAATTCCCAGTCTGAAGCAAAAAGTTAAGGGCTTTGGGAGTTAGGTGTCATGCAAAAGTTTAAATAAAATCAAAATAAATTTTTCGTTTGGAAATTTATAACTATTAATTGGTTTGCATGAACGAAATCGAAAAAAAAGTAACATAAAAAACGAAAAAAAGCTTTAAAATATTTATTTTATTACCTGATGAACCAGTCTGTGTCGACTTTCCAGTAGAGGGAAAAGCAGTTGGAACAGTAGATCCAAAGAATAATAAGCCTGCGCGATAGGGTACAGTAAAAACAATTTATTCGCTATATTACTCAAGTAAACTAGTTTCACTATTTTATACAGACATTAGATGATTTCAATAAAAAAAGTTGCAAAACGCTATGTTTTTCAATTCAATATTTAAGAGATTGAAGTAATTTGATTCAATTAAATTGACGAAAAACGTAGTCGTATTCCATATATTTGCTATTTTTCAACGAAATGTGTCCGTTGGAACCAGGATGATTTATCCCAACACTCTTAGGATTATAAGTTTAATTTAGTCTAAACGAATGGACTTAGATTCAGGTGTTAAACTAAATAGCCCTGAACTACGAAGATTTTAACCTATTATTTTTTTAAATACCAAGCTAGTTCTATACCAATGAGCCAGGTGCGAACGATGTAAACTCAGTAATTTTATTATCTAATTAATTATGTATCCTATATTGATATATGTATTGATATATGCATCATATCACTTCACATTCTATAGTTCGCTTCAAACAACCTGGTAGACCTAGTGGAAAGGCTTTATGTGAAAATAACAAAACAAGCCTACCTTTGACTGCACTCGTAGTCAACTTAGAAGGCGTTGATTGAGTGTTTGCTCCCACAGTAGTTGAGGGACCAGAAGGATTGTTCAGAGTGGAAATTGCTAATTTCAAAAATAAATAAATGAATGAATGAAAACTTTAGTCAAAGCTTATTATTTAATTAACTAACCGGACGGGTAAGCTGTTGATGCAATTCCAGTGGAGCAGCAAGCAGGACGAACCGATACTCCAGTTGAAACACCTATATGAGTTGATTGATTTAAATAAATGTTGATACCAAAAGAAAAAAAAACAGATAAAAATATTCTTACATGCCATTATGTCGTTAAGAGAGGTACAGTTATTTGCTATTGTTCCGAAGAAGCCAGCGTTTACGTATAATACGGCATAAAAATGAAAACATAATTTATATTTTAGTAACTGTATCTCTATTAACTGGTTGAGGGGACAGAGGGTATCTCCAAATGTTTTTTACTTCAAAATTTCATGAAAG
Source organism: Chydorus sphaericus (assembly GCA_030141595.1). NCBI lineage: Eukaryota > Metazoa > Arthropoda > Branchiopoda > Diplostraca > Chydoridae > Chydorus > Chydorus sphaericus. The sequence goes on along the minus strand of CM057934.1, from coordinate 2,103,523 downwards.
TATCTACCTGATGGTACAATTCCATTAAAGGGGGAAGGAGTAGTGGAGGGTAATCCAAAAATACCTGCAGTTCAATCAATTTGGTATTATCTATTTTTTTCAGTAGTAACAAAAACTTCATTAAACTTCAAAAATATATTCTTTTTACCTCCAATCAGACCAACGGTCGAATTCGTTGATTGAATTTTAACTGCTGAAGTAGTTGATGGTGCAGGAGGGGTGGTCTGGTTGGGTATTGCTAATCATTCAAAACAATTATTTTTTTCCCCTAAAACACATTTAATCAAAGTATTCAAACAAAGATTACGCGACGATGAAATTCCACTGGTGCAGCAAGCAGGGCGAACAACTGCTCCAGTTGAGAAACCTATGTTAGTTAATTGTTTTAATACATGTTGAAAATGAGAATCAGATAACAATATTCTTACATGCCAACACGTCGTTAGGCGATGTACAGTTATTTGGTGTTGCTGTTTTTTCCGACGAAAAAAGGTACAAAGGGAATATAGAATTAATATATCAGCAACATTATTATAAACTTATATAGATTAAGGATTATAGATCAAGGTGGAAAACTTTGATTTAATCAAACTACCAACCTAGCAACAAATTAGTAGACGATTTGGAAGTCATAGTTTGAGTGGCTGCTGCTACAGTTGTTGAGGGCGTAGGAGGATTTGTCTTGGTAGGAATTTCTACTTAAGAAAAGAAAATTTAAAATCTAGATTTCAAGTAAAAAAAAACGTGTTTAAATAACCCGTTGATGCGATTCCGTTGGCTGCTGCCGAGGGTGCAGGAGGATTTGTCTGGTTGGAAAATGCTACATATAAAAAAATCAACCTTACAAATTTACAATTATGTTAATAAAAAGTCAAAGTATAAAAAATTAATTTACCCGACGATGAAATTCCACTTGAGCAGCAAGCAGGACGAACAATTGCTCCGGTTGAGAAACCTATGTTAGTTAATTGTTTTAATACATGTTGAAAATGAGAATCAGATAACAATATATATTCTTACACGCCATCACGTCGTTAGGCGATGTACAGTTATTTGGTGTTGCTGTTTTTTCCGACGAAAAAAGGTACAAAGTGAATAAAGAATTAATATATCAGCAACATAATTATAAACTTATATAGATTAAGGATTATAGATCAAGGTGGAAAACTTTGTTTTAATCAAACTACCAACCTGGCACCAAATTAAAAGACGATTTTGAAGTCATAGTTTGAGTGGCTGCTGCAACAGTTGTTGAGGGCGTAGGAGGGTTTGTCTTGGTAGGAATTTCTACTTTTAAAAGAAAAGAAAATATAAAATCAAGATTTAAGCCAAAACGACGTGTTGAAATAACCCGTTGATGCGACTCCGTTGGCTGCTGCCGAGGGTACAGGAGGATTTGTCTGGTTGGAAATTACTACATAAAAAAATTAACTTTACAATTATGTTTTAGTCAAAAGTCAAAGTATCAAAAATTAAATTACCCGACGGTGAAATTCCACTTGAGCAACAAGCAGGACGAACAATTGCTCCAGTTGAGAAACCTATGTTAGTTAATTGTTTTAAAACATGTTGAAAATGAGAATAAGATAAAAAATATTCTTACATGCCATCACGTCGTAAGGTGATGTACAGTTATTTGGGGTTGCTGTTTTTTTTCGACGAAAAAAGGTATAAAGTGAATAAAGAATTAATATATCAACAACATAATTATAAACTTATATAGATTAAGGATTATAGATCAAGGTGGAAAACTTTGATTTAATCAAACTACCAACCTGGCACCAAATTAGTAGACGATTTGGAAGTCATAGTTTGAGTGGCTGCTGCAACAGTTGTTGAGGGCGTAGGAGGGTTTGTCTTGGTAGGAATTTCTACTTAAGAAAATAAAATTTAAAATCTAATTTCTAGTCAAAATAACGTGTTAAAATAACCCGTTGATGCGATTCCGTTGGCTACTGCCGAGGGTGCAGAAGGATTTGTCTGGTTGGAAATTGCTACATATAAAAAATTAACCTTACAATTATATTAATCAAAAGTCAAAGTATGAAAAATTAAATTACCCGACGATGAAATTCCACTTGAGCAGCAAGCAGGACGAACAATTGCTCCGGTTGAGAAACCTATGTTAGTTAATTGTTTTTAAATACATGTTGAAAATGAGAATCAGATTACAATATTCTTACATGCCATCATGTCGTTAGGCGATGTACAGTTATTTGGTGTTGCTGTTTTTTTCGACGAAAAAAGGTACAAAGTGAATAAAGAATTAATTGCGAGCCCGAAGGGCGGAGTTAATAAGTCGTGCGTAAGCGTGAATAAAAATGTCTACTGTGGGACTGCTTTATTTTTACTTTCCGGTTTCTGTTTGCACGGAAGAACTGACAAAAATACAAAAACAACATATTATTCACACTTACAAACTACTTCTCAGCTCTGCCCTGAAACCGCATGGCAGATACTGTGACAAAATATTCTAGGGATTGTTGTATTTTTACTTTCCGGTTTTTGTTTCCACGGAATAAAATTCAAACAAATTCCTGCCTACGAACTGTTTTCTTTTTACTATCTGGCTACTGTTTGCCCGGAATCAAATACGAACCAATTTCGAATACGATAACTTATTTTAAAAATGAAAATATTCAACTAGTTTTGTAAAAGTTTTCACTAAGAACGACTCTTAGAACATAGTCAACTATGAAAGTTATTTCAGAAATAAGTATAGTTGCAATTGTACTGGTTTAAAAAATATAACTTTTTTCAAGTAAATAGAAAATGCAACTAAGCTGGGTTACTTTATATCAATAAGGCGAGCTGAAAAGCTCTGCTTTACTATCTTATATCAGCAAAATCATTAAAATTTTATATAGATTAAGGATTATAGATCAAGGTGGAAAACTTTGATTTAATCAAACTACCAACCTAGCACCAAATTAGTAGACGATTTGGAAGTCATAATTTGAGTGGCTGCTGCTACAGTTGTCGAGGGCATAGGAGGATTTGTCTTGGTAGGAATTTCTACTTAATAAAATAAAATTTAAAATCTAGATTTCAAGTCAAAATAACGTGTTTAAATAACCCGTTGATGTGATTCCGTTGGCTGCTGCCGAGGGTGCAGGAGAATTTGTCTGGTTGGAAATTGCTGCATAAAAAAATCAACCATAAAATTATATTAAACAAAAGTCTAAGTATGAAAAATTAAATTACCCGACGGTGAAATTCCACTTGAGCAGCAAGCAGGACGAACAATTGCTCCAGTTGAGAAACCTATGTTAGTTAATGGTTTTAATACATGTTGAAAATGAGAATCAGATAACAATATTCTTACATGCCATCACGTCGTAAGGCGATGTACAGTTATTTGGGGTTGCTGTTTTTTTTCGACGAAAAAAGGTATAAAGTGAATAAAGAATTAATATATCAACAACATAATTATAAACTTATATGGATTAAGGATTATAGATCAAGGTGGAAAACTTTGATTTAATCAAACTACCAACCTAGCAACAAATTAGTAGACGATTTGGAAGTCACAGTTTGAGTGGCTGCTGCAACAGTTGTTGAGGGTGTAGGAGGATTTGTCTTGGTAGGAATTTCTACTTAAAAAAATAAAAAATAGAATCTAGATTTGAGTCAAAATAACGTGTTTAACTTACCCGTTGATGCGATTCCGTTGGCTGCTGTCGAGGGTGCTGGAGGATTTGTCTGGTTGGATATTGCTACATATAAAAAAAATGATCCTTACAATTATATTAATCAAAAGTCAAAGTATCAAAAATTAAATAACCCGACGATGAAATTCCACTTGAGCAGCAAGCAGGACGAACAATTGCTCCGGTTGAGAAACCTATGTTAGTTAATTGTTTTAAAACATGTTGAAAATGAGAATAAGATAAAAATATTCTTACATGCCATCACGTCGTAAGGCGATGTACAGTTATTTGGGGTTGCTGTTTTTTTTTCGACGAAGGTCGCGTTTACGTAAAAAAAGAAACAAAGTGAATAAGAAATTAATATATCAGCAACATAATTATAAACTTAAGCAATTTTTATAGCGCCTAGTATTATTATTATTATAAATTACCAATCAATGATGTAGAAAAAAAAAGTCAGATAAATTTATTAAACTTACCCATCGGGAGTATCGGGAGCATGGTGGTGGTTGATGGAATGGTGAGATTCATCATTGCGCTGTCTATATAATTGGGATAAGAAAAGTGTTAAAGTAATTTTTCTATTTTTCTTTAAAAAGAAAATGAAAGTTAAAATACCAAGTGGTCCCGACAAGGACGCATCAGCTGCGTCAAATTGAATTATCAAAACTGTTAATGAATAAGGAAGTATAATAATCTTGAAGATGATTTATATAAAAAAATCATTTCGCTTCACAACTTCACAGCTAATTTTTTGCAATTTTTTTAAGCCAAAATTGTGAACGAACCAAACATTCGTTTCTACATTTTGAATAAATAAACTCATTGAGTACTAAAGCCCATGAAATAATAAAAATAAACCCAAAAATTCTAACAAATTAACAGGAAAAAATTACCCAAAATTACTAAGGAGAAAATTACCTGCAAGTGCTGTAAGCACGAGTAGCGTCGAACTCAGCTGCTTCATCGTTGTACAGTACTATGCTCGGACTAAAAGTCAATATGTACCAAAGCTACCATCTGAAATGCATCGCTTTTATACACCACGAGGCCCATTCAAACGGCATCCACGCCAAGAGCTCTGATTTGCTAGCTTGGCAGCAACCAGCGCTCAGCTTGATTCCTACGCATTTACATTCATGCTTAAAGTCGATCTCACTTGCGAACGTGGGAATACACGCCTACAGGGCCGTCGATATGGGGGGGCCAATGGGGCCAATGTACCCAGGGCGCCAGGCTCCAAGGGGCGCCCGGGCGGCCAAGTTTTCCTTTTTGCCAAACTTCGTTTTGGTCGAAAATGGGCGCCAAGCTGGGGCGTGCCCCAGTCAAAAAACGAAATCACGACGGCCCTGCACGCCTACGTGTTCTAATGCGCATTCGTCTGCTATTGGTTGATTCATTCGTACAATATTATTTGTATATAATTAGATTTTTATCAAGTTAAAAATAAAAGCAATAAATTTTCAACACATGAAAGTGAAAATATGAAAGTGTTTCGTTGCCTATATAGTCCTATATTCATTTTGATTACTAATGAAGTTAAATAGTTTAAAAATTTAGAAAAACAAGTTAAGTTTAACTTTTTTTTTATCCTGAAATGTTTGAGACTTGTGTCTTATATATTAAATGTAAGGCTGATGATACAAGTTTGGTCAACTTTTTCAGTTCAGTTGTGAATAACTATAACGACTATATTGAAAGATTGAAAGTATAAGAGTTTATAGTTGACTTATCGTTCGGTGTGAACATTACAATGGATGTGATTTGATCATATATATAATCCACCTTCTCATTAAAAAAGGAGTTATCAGAAAGCAAGTGATGACAGCCATAAATAAGAATGGATTCAATGTTATCACTGTCTTGTGCATGCAGTAGACAATCATGGTGGATTAATGTACAGTATGGTTCAAATAAACTTGAGGGGCCCTTACCTGTTTAGTGCTGTGGACCCCTCAAGTTTATTTGGACCATACTGTACATCGTCCGCATCTTCATTGACAATGGTGTCGATATCAATATACCAAAAGCTAAGATGACGGTTGGAACGTCCTTCATACGTCCTTCATATTATTAGAATAGCGAAAAAATAATCAATAATTGCTCTGCTCACTGTCAAGGGGGTCGATTTGAACGCTGTCACAACTCAAAATGGTTGGCATTTTATAAAGCCTTTCTTTCCTCGTATTACACAGAGAATCATATGCTTGACATTCTTCGTCTCTTCTTTGGCAATGGATTCGATGTCACTTCTAAAAATAACAATGACATTTTCATATGCCCCACCTTCATCATTAGTAACGAAGGTGTAACGCGCATTACTGTCACTTGGCCACAATAATAGCGATATGGTTTGCGCTGTCATGTGATATGGTTTGCCCGAATAACTCGTGAGTTCGTAACCGTTGAGGTTACTATTCACTATATAAAGAGCGACGCAGTTCTTTGATTCTTTCCCTCTGGTAAGCATAAGTTTAATGAAAGCAGAGATATATTGTAAACTGCTGTAGAGTTTCACACTTTCATGTTAAAAGGAAATTCTATAAAGGCAGAATTTGAATAACACAAATGAAGAATGAATGAAATCGTTTCGTCCGCGTTTTTAAAAGGAAAACAGTTTCGGTTTTAAGCTCTTGAGGCAAGATTATAATTTTTAAAGACTATATATTAACAAAACATGTAGCTTTATGCTGAAATCGGTTCAGGATCCTCCTTATTTGGGTAATAATTCTACGGTCTCAGAACGGTTCCATATTGAATTACACGGGCTTCTGCTTCGAGATCATAAATGTCCTCAGAGATTTCTATACCATTTTTCGCAAGAAAATATATATATATATATATATTGATAACTTGAACCTACATATATAGTAAATCAAATTTGTATATTTTGTTGTAAAGATATGAAGTTGTGACCCCAGCAGATAATGCATACGGAATCGAGACTAATGGGACTTGGAATGGAATCATCAACATGATCTTAAACAACGTAAATAAATAAATAATGATAAATTACAGTTCTGTTATAAATAGACCGCTCCATCTTTTGTCAAAGAAATCTGATATGTCGGTCTCGCCATTTTACGTCACTCATGGTCGAAGAAAAGTGGTCGACTTTATAGAAATCTTCTACGTAAATCCGAGTGCTTTGCTGATTCCTCTTCCGATGGAAGACAGCAGGCCACTGGCCTTCACCAAACCATTTCATAGTCTTGTTTGGATAGGATTGTGCTTAACAATTATTTTAGTTCCAATCATCATATTATGGCTTCTAACGGCATTTATTTCGACCGTAACGTCCGACAAATTCCTGATGAACAGCATGAGCATCGCCGCCGTCCATCGATGTATACTAACATCTTTCAAAATCTTCAATCGGTTTTTGCAGTTTTAGTATCATCACAACGTGCGCAATCAATATTATTCTTTAATGTATTTATGCTATAAGAAGCGTATTATTTCATAAATTTGAACAATAACTCGGTAGTGAATTTCACATTGCACACATCACAATTGGCTTATAACCGCGTCCAGCAGTTCTTCACAATTCGAGATAAGGTTCACAAAGATGAGAAATGTTATGAAGTCATTTTAAGACAATAAGAAGTGTTGCTTGATTATAACAGTTACCCTAAACGTTAGTACGATTGCAGTCTAGGGAGAAAGTGTGCAGAAACCGAGCTTGTTTTTATCCATATGCTTTGATAACTGCCAAGTTGAACTGGGCCTATATTTTAGGTAGCCTACATCATGAAGTATTGGAGCGATAATGAGCCTCAGTATTGCTTCAAATTAAAATCTAACTATACTTGCGAAGTCTATTTTTATACATAAATTAATAATAAAAAAATTTTAATACAGCAAAAATTTCAGCCAAAATACATCAAAGAGAGATAAAAAAATCTTCATACAAAATTAAAACATCAAAATCTGAATGTTAGACAATCCTTACACATGTACTTACACCCAGAACGAGGGCTCGTCCGGGATTTGAACCCGGGACCTCTCGCACCCTAAGCGAGAATCATACCCCTAGACCAACGAGCCATATGGAAAGAGCAATTTGGTTATAAATGTATCGCTTTTTATTGATCAAGTTCAGAAAAAATATTGAGATACCTTTTGTTATTGTTAATATTTAAAAATAAAATTTCTAAATAAGTTTCAATTATGACATCACTTAAAAGTGTTTTGTTTCCTTTAAATACTGCCCATTTAGATAACTAATGAAGTGAAATATAATAAACGTTTTTTGAGTAAAAATAATCCAAATTTGACTCTGAAGAGTAGTAATTGACATCTTAGTTAACGGGTTGAGTGAAGGCATAAAATAAACGACCACCTTTGTATAGAATCCCATTGCGAATACATATATGTGTATGTATTTTCACAACTTGCGTATCTTGCGCAAACATGCGCATGAATTTGCATTGGGCATCTCAGTACATAAACCGAGAGAGAGAGAAAAAAAAATTGTAACCAATACGATAAGATAGTAAAGCAGAGCTTTTCAGCTCGCCTTATAGATATAGTAATCCAGTATTAAACATTTGAAAAACTTAAGCTTAATAATTTTAAGCTGCAGGCGAAGTTTCACGTCCTACAAAGCGTATAAAACCCCCACCCTCTAACTCTATGTTACTAGAATGAAATCGGAAAGTACAAAATTTCCTTTGCAGAAATGCGCGACTGACAAACTGATTCGCCACAATGGAAGCCCTAAGAAAAAAATATAGTCCCTATGTGGAAATACAGGTTTGACATACACAAGCACACAAGCGAAAACCATTAGCAAAAAAATGTTCCTAGGCAGAAATACGTGACTAACATATTCAAACCGAAGTAAAAAAAATTGTGGACTATGGATTGCGTAAGTGACAAAAACATGCCGACAAAAAGAAACCATCCCAAAAATAATAGTCCCTAGGTAAGCATTTGGTGTGACTGAAAAATAATAGTCCCTAGGAAAACATATATTTTTCGATAACATCTGATGCATTTCGTTGACTCGCGGTCGGTAGACATAGTAAATCTTGAAACGATTAAGGCTTATTACCATATAAAGATGATGATACAATGTGAAAATGCAACATCTTTTAAAGGTTCTACATTGTTCTTAAAAAAGCGCCTCATTATCACAAGAAATGTAATATTTGTTCAAAGATTACTGCATGTAATCCCAAAATATTGATAAATAATTTCAAGTACGGTTTTCAAAAAACCAATAAGGAGATGGTCAGCATTAGCTACTTGATCAAAAGAAGTTGAATCCTTAAATGTTATTCTACTTTCCGTCATCAGCAATATTCGACCACCGTTGTAATTTATTATACGTCTTAATAATGGATGATCGATCATTTAATTGATTGCAATCCTTTCGATGGTATTTATCATCAAGATAAATATAAACGGAAATAGTTACTAAACTTTTTCCTCGTATCGATCATATATAAAAGATGTTTACAGTCAAAATAATGGATTCGTTTTCCATTCTGTTTGAAGTAGTGTCCAGTTGAACCGTAAGTCGAAACATCTTATTAATGATTATCTACATTTAAGATGCTTGATTTTATTTGAAGAAAAAATAGCTGATCACATCTTGGATCGGAATCCTGTCCATTGAATTATGTGTTAGCATTGATCGTTTCAAGTCGAACAAGGTTCAAAGTTTGGCCGTAGGGATCAAAGTCATCTACGGTCAAAATCATTTCTTCGTTATTCAGCATTCGATGGTCCCTCTGGCTTTCCGTTCCAGCACCAATATGCTGTATAATGTATAAGAACGAACTCACATGAAGTCATCGTCTTCTTCGGTACAATAATGCTGGAGAACGTTGGGATGGGGTTCGACTGTTTCCATGAACACTTTTTCAATCTCTTTAGTACGTTCAAATAAAATACGTTTTATGGCGACGTCTATCTCTGGCTGACCTTCAGACTCTCTGAATTTTCCTCTGAAAACATTCGTGCCGTTACACCCTTTTCCAATGAGATCGCTGCGGTTGAAAGTCAACTTATTTGACGTCGTTCTAGGTTTTAACTTTGCTGGATTTTTTAGCCATGGTCCCTGTAAATAAATCGGGCACTTTCACATTTAACATCCACAATTATCTACTTTTCTTGGAAATAAAACATTGTACTTGTTTGATTGTCAGCTCGCAGTTTGGCGCTGCCGCCTAAAAAATTTGAATGATTCGTGCTGCGTCTAATGCTTCAGACGGTGTTTTATCTTACTGCTTCACACCTGTGGACTGTGGTTATAGTAAGATAAAACGTTATCGGTAACTCAATATGTCCCATATATATTTGATAGTAATATGTCTAGCATTCAGTCTCTTAACAAGATAAGACTTGAGTCAAAGTTAGTATGCTGCTGGCTATTAGCGCGAAGTTCTCAGCAATCGAATCGTAAATACGTAAAATATACTGAAATATATAAAATTGATTAGAAAAAACTACTTCTGAAATGGCTCAAAAAGCAAGTGAAACTTTGAAAAAAGTTAAACGAATCGGTCGACTGAGTTACGATCGCAACGCTTTAATTGGGTCTGGATCTTTTGGAAAAGTTTACAAGGGAACATTTAAAGAGTCGGAGGAGTCGCCAGAAATTGACGTTGCCATCAAACGGATTGAAGATATCGAAGTTAATGAAATTGAAAAGGTGTTTATGGATACCATTGACTCTCATCCCAACGTTCTTCAGTGCTATTGCATCGAGAAGGATGAAGACTTCTTGTAAGTTTTTTTTTCCAAATTGCTTCCTAATGTTAAATGATTATTGTGGCATCATCATCATCCATAACATTTACTAAATCTAATTTTATAATAAGGGAACTATATAGCTCACTTTAAATTTATTTGGTTCTATTTTTATCTAACCTAATTCAGGTATATCGCCAGTGAATTATGCAATGGTACTTTGGAGGATATTATAAAAGGAAGCTATAATGGGCCAGAAGTGGGTTCTCTTAGAGAGATGATGCGCCAGGTAGCCCGAGGATTGGAGCATCTTCACAAGAACAACATTGTTCATCGAGATATCAAACCTGCAAACATACTTGTCTCATTTCCTGATCCAGAGACAAAGAGGCCTCCACTCATGAAATTGGCAGATTTCGGTCTATGCCATGCAATAAAAAGTGATGGAAGTGAAAGTTCCCTTACGAAATGTGGCTCTAAAGGCTGGATGGCCCCCGAATTGTACAACCCCAACGTACGTATAAAAGAAGAGCAAGCCATTTTCGCTTTGGATATATACTCCCTTGGCTGCGTCTTTGCCTACTCCTTAAGTAAAGAAAATCAACATCCGTTTGGAACTGGGAACTTAAAGTTATATCGGATGGAAAACAAAGAGGACATCATCCTAACAAACGAAGATTTCAATCACTACGGTCAAACTTTATTTGATTTGATCCAACTAATGCTCCATCCACTGGTTTCTAAAAGGTTTACAATCAATCAGGTGATGGAGCATCCATTCTTCATAGAAGGAGTAAACGAAGAAAATAAAGACGATAATGAAATCATATCAAGTGACTTCCAAGCCCTCATTTCTGGTCTTCAAAATGTGAACATAAACACCTCACATTATTACAATGTCAATAGCAGAGATAGCATGGGACGCACTCCACTTATGCTGCTCTGCAGTAAAAACCATTTCAACTTTAGAAACGAAAATCTGCGTTATTACGTTGAACAGTTTTTGAGTTTGCCAAATGTTGATAAAGAGATTGTCAACGCCAAGGACGTAAAGGGAAACACTGCTCTTACTCTCCTGAGTGAGCACTACAACTCCGATGATTTGCCAGATATTCTCTATCTTCTCCTACAAAAAGGAGCCAAAGTCAATGACGTAACACTCAAGAAAGGATTTAGTACCCTCATGCTCTTGTGCATGCAGTACAACCACGACAGATTGATTGACGTCATTCGCCTCTTCGTAGAAGAAGGAGCTGCAGACCTCACCATTAAAAGTGATGACGGCTGGGACGTTCTTCTCGTCGTTTGTCGCTATTACAATCACGCGAAATTGCTTGACGTCATTGCTCTCCTGATTAAGTATGAAATTGACTTGAACGCTTCTACGAGTCCAGAGGGGTTTAATGCTATAACCTTCTTGTGTCTTTTCTATACCAAAGATTATATGATTGACATTGTCGGCCTCCTCATTGATAATGGTTTTAATCCCAATATGCAGGCTAGTAATGGATTCAATGCCCTTTGTTGCGTATGTTTTTTTTATCATCGTGACAATTTGATTAACATTATTAGGATGCTTATTGATAAAGAACCTTCAGTAGTAAATAGTGCCAGCAAAAGGAATGGCTCCAACCCACTTCTGATGGTGTGTCAAGAGTACTCAAAGAGTGGCCCAGATAATTTAATCGAAATTATCCGTCTTTTAATTGATAAGGGTGGTATGGATGTAAACTACCAATCGTGGGAGGGTTGGAATGCTCTTATGCTCGTTTGCCGCTTCTACCGTCATAAAAACTTGATTGATATTATCAAACTGCTGGTTATTGAGTATGGATGCGAAATCAATCGAAAGACTAATTTTGGATCGAACGCGTTCCTTCTTCTTTGTGGAAATGAAAATCTACATCACGACATTTGTCTTGATGTAATCAGTTTAATGATTGACTTAAATGCTGACGTAGATGCGGTGTATGAAGCTGATTCGGAAAATACCCTCACGACTTTATTTAAATTTCATCACACCTGTCACAAGATGATTGAAATCGTTCGCCAAATTGTAGGCCACCCAAATCCACCTGATGTCAATCATAAGAATAAGAAAGCGGAGGACGCTATTTCCATTTTGCGAGCCAAAAGTAGACTTTTAAAGGATATTGAAGGGGTTATTGAATTACTTAGAAAAAGTAGTTCACTAGCGCTGCATAATTATTAGGCATTCAAAACACTTTTGCTCTACGTAAAAGCTAACACAAAATATATTGTCGATTGGTTTATTTTGAAATCCTTATTTGATTGCTTTATGGTTTGAAATTTGACTTCTTGACATTTTTATTTCACCCACTGAGCCATTATTTTTTTTATAAGTTTTGATTTCAATCTACACCAAACATTTTTGTTACAATATAACAATAACATATTTTTTCCACTTCCTAGTAGTTATTTTAGTTAAATGGATAACTATTTACATGATTCAAGTTGTATGTTTTCTTTTCTTTTAACATTTACCAGTTTTAATTATGAATTTATTTCTATTTCTATTGCTTGCAGCGGTGATGGCAACGTGTGACGATAGTCTTGTTATTGTCAAAACGAGTTTGTAAGAATACATATGAAAACTATGGGGTGCTCACGCACTAAACTTGATTCAATAATCTACTGTAATATGAAATCAAATACAAGATAACAAGACCCGCTCCGCTTTAACTCTAGTGAATTTCTTTTCTGTTTAATTGTAATAAAATTAAAGCAAAGTAATGGATAAGCAGGCACTAATTCACTGGCCTTCTTAAAACAACTTAATCATGTTTATTACTGGAAAATATTACATTCCATTATTATTATTATATATATATATGTATAAATCTATATATATATTTGGCTTGACATCTAAACTCTGTGTTTCTTAGTGGGTGCATTCTATCGAAATTAAGTTAAAAAGAGTTTGATTGAAAAATCACTGTAAGAAAATTTTCATAATTTTTTTATTGTGCGTCAATGTTTTTCTTGTAATATTCACTGAAATTTATATTTCAATATTTCTAATTGCTCGCGCCTTCAGCGCTTGCCCACTTATTATGTAACTATAGCTGGTCCTTTCTTCGACTTTGCCCGAAATGCCTTTTTTAATTTGCATTGATTGGTTTTTCTTTTTATTCTTAAATCCATCATTCAAATAAAAATGACCAGACAACTACATCACACATTCCATGTTGAACCGTATTAGTCATAGTGTTATAACCCGTAATAGCAACTATTTTACTTGTTTATTCCGCCAATTTGTTATTTCTCAGGCGGCCAATACAGCCACCTTCGTTACAGGGCTAAAACAGGTTTCTCCATTACTCATGAAAATAGTTGAAAGGGAAGTTTCGTTCTCTAAATGATGTTTACGCAAGTTAATCACCGTGATTTACTTTTAGCGTTTAAAGCATTAGCGTTTAATAAGCTCGCCCATTTATTCCTCAAATATACTAAAACTACATTTGCAAATTAAAAGTTCTGTATCTGCTTTCTCCCCCTAGAAAATTTGGACCAATCAGGGAATTTCTTGAAACAAGACGACAATTTTTCTGCTTTATACAATAAGATTACATATAAACAGTTTTTTAGACTATGCCTAAATTTACCGTTATACATCTATTGTCAATATTATATTAATACCAGCGAAGTGGGAAGCATTTAAATTACGGAAATTACAATAAATTAACTTGAGACTTGAGATATAGGTCGTATACCCTAATAAATAGAAAGGTAATTGATCTTGGAATGCATTCTCCACAGGGCCGGGTCTACCCCGCCCTGGCCTCTCGGCACAAAAAAAGAAATAGTCCCCAAATTCGACCATAGCCGGCAGCAGGCCAAATTTTATTATGTATATGGGTTAATTTAAGAGGCCAATGGTTAGAAAAGATCTTTTCCATGAAAATTTCTTTTTAATTTCCTAAAACTTTGTGTAAATCTCGGACATTTGGCCTCTCAAAATGCCTTGGCCTCCCGGCACGCGACCGGTGTGACCTCGGGTTAAACCGGCCCTGATTCTCCAAAATCAAAAGTGTAGAGTCATTAATAAATGTAAGGTTATTAATGTAAGGTCTATTGGATAAGCAATAAGAATAAGAAAGAATATGTAACGGAATAAACCATAAAATTAAGTAACACTTCAACGCGAGAATAGATTAAATTTCATTCACATAGAGGAGAGCAAATGTCATCATAGTTTGAACCGTACTCGAATCTTACAATAACCCTTTGTATGTGTATGCGTTCTTTATTAAGGGAAATGTTACTTACCAGACGTAGTTCAGTGATAGAGTTTCAAGTTTCAAAGAAAACCATCTAAGTTGTGGTTTTCATGTTCGCATCATCAGAGTTTTGGCCTTTTGGTATGTTTGTATCGATAGAAATTCTCTATTTGGAACATAGATAATAGTAGGGGTAGATTAGACACTCTGTAGTGAAAGTCCTTTCGACGCGCCTCTCGTGTCAAAAGGAAAAAGCTTAGAAAGGCGGGAGTTTAAATGAAGGAAATGTATACGGCACATGCTGTTAAGAGGCTAAACAGCATCCCTTAGTGCGCTCGGCCGCCATCTTCCTAGTCCTGGTTGCTATGACAACCAAGCCTTCCCTGTACACATCCATCGATTTGAATTCCCGCCTTTCAAAGCTTTTTCCTTTCAGCACGAGAGGCGCTCCGAAAGAGCTCGACGGGTTCCCCCCATATGACTGTCTAATCTACCCCTACTATTATCTATGATTTGGAACGATCAAATTGAAATAAGTAAATTTGTAATAACTTTACCAACACTTACAGCCGTAAGGACTTTTGGAATCTGCTTTGAAAATTGAGATAAAGTTTTATGTTTTATCGCCTTTAGCTGGATTTTAAGTAGCTGATAGATGGTCCTAATATGGTCATGTTTTAAGTTCTTGTTGTTCTTCCTCTGCAAATTATATTAATTTTTGAAAACTTAAATTGTGATAGTTATTTGAAGTTTGTTGAGTTCATATCCGGGCCTTCGTAGCCTATTGTATTGGTTTTTTGTTCCTTCTCCGCTCTCCGAAATGAATCGATATGTAATTGAATGGTCCTTTTATGATTACAGCTATTGAAAGCGACAAGGTTTTGGTTATTGGAGTTTTCAGTTTAGAACAACCAGGTTGCAAGTCTCGATGATTTGGTGAAAAATCGATCGGGATAGATGTGAGGGTGATATCTTACTGGGACTAGGGAAAATGTTACCTTTTAGGAAATACGAGTTTTATAAAATATGAATCTCCACACACCAGTTTGCTCCGACCCGAACTTCCGCCTCTAAGCTGATGGTAGGTAGCTTGAACGGACAGTTTGTACAAAGAATACCGCCAGTCGTATGAATTGTTGATATCATGATATGACCCATTCCCATATAACCGTTCGCTTTTTAGTCGAATCTATTTTTTTCAGTTGTGACGGTCAGGTTGGCATGGTCATTGGTCACCCACATTATTTAAGTCGTTTTTTATACTCATAGTTTGTTTTTATAAGAAGGAATAGATGAAGTGGAAAAGTGAGAGTTGAATAAATGAATAGAGGGGGTGGGGGGGCGCACCAGACTTTGTTCAACTATAAAGTTTCAGCCGCATCGAAGTTATGGTTTTCACGTTCAAATCAATATTTATGGAAATTACAGTGAAAGCACATTATGGTGAAAGTTACGGGTAGTAAGTAAATCCACTGCTCAAGCCCTGCTGTGCTGGTGCCTGGTGGTAGCATTCATATTTAATCAAATGCAAATGTTGACGCTCCAAGTGATATTTCAATTATCTATTTATCGGATCAACTTCACGCACACTATGCCAAATAAGATTAAATAAAACGCATTTACTTATATATTCAAGAACAAACCACGATCACTCTGCAAGGTTTATAATTCACTATTCCCTTTACAAAATGTATTACTGTAGTAATTTTAATGTTTAGAATAGGGTTAAAGGTGTGGTAATTTTTACTAGGGCCTATTTTTCCATATACTATACTCTTCTAACCTAGATAAACCCCACCCATAGTTTAAGAGGAAGCTCTGTGGATATTATAGCTGCCAAAGTTTTGAGTTTGTCCATAAAGTATTTATTTTTATTTTTAAAGGTTTTGGTTGTAAAAGTGGTAATTTAGAATGTGGAAAATTAACATATATAAGTCTAATATGTACGTATAAATGACCCATAGAACATTAGGTTCAGCATATTATGGTTCAGAATATATTAACCAATACAATAAAATTCAATACAATACAATGTATGTATTTTAATTGAAGAATGAATGGTCAATCACATTTTGGATTGAAATCCTCTCCAATGGATTGTGTGTAAGCATTGATTGTATCAAGTCAAAAAATGGTTGGCCGTACGGATCAAAATCGTCAACGCCTAAAATCACATCTTCGTTATTCAGCATCCGGTGGACTCTTATGTTTTCCGTGCCAAACGGATGTTGGTTTCCCTTACTCAAAGAGTAGGCAAAGACACAGCCAAGTGAGAAGATATCCACGGCCAACATTGCTTTTTCTTCTTTAATTGAAGGAGCTCTGCTCAGTAATTCAGGAGCCATCCAACCTTTAGTGCCACATTTAGTGAGAGAACTTTGACTCCCGTCAGTTTTTACAACGCGACAGAGTCCGAAATCAGCCAGTTTCATCCGAGGAAGTCCGTTATTCTCAGGATCAGGAAAAGAGACGAGTATGTTGGTAGGCTTGATATCTCGATGGACAATGTTCTACTTGTGGAGATGATCTAATCCCAGAGCAATTTGATGCATCATCTCTCGTGGAGAACCAACAGATGGTCCCTTATAACTTCCTTTGACGACGTCGTCCAATGTTCCGGCACATAGCTCAATAGCGATGTATCTAATGATTAATCCAATGATAACATTCGGATAACATGTATACATACTTCTAGCAGCGTCACATTTTAAATATTAAATATAATTAAAATTGGTTTTGTATAATCCTTTTTTATTAATAAAGAATAAGAAAACTCACATGAAGTTTTTGTCTTCTTCGGTGCAATAATGTTTTAGAACGTTGGTATGGGGTTCGAGAGTATCCATGAACACTTTTTCAATCTCTTTGGTACGTTCAAATAGAATACGTTTTATGGCGACGTCAATCTCTGGTTTTCCTTCCAACTCTTTGAATTTCCCTTTGAAAACACGCGTTCCGTCACTCCCATTTCCAATGAGATTGGTACGTCGGTTGAAAGTCAGCCGTCCAATTTGCTTGACGTCGTCCCCTGTTATACCTTCACTTGATTTTTGAGCCATAATCTCTGTGAATGAATTGAACATTAAGAACTCATAAATATTTTTTGATACATAGAAAAATAAATTGAAAAATCTATATTACTTGTTTTACTGGCAGCACCGCAGCAGTTTGGTTCAACTGAAAAAATGTCGTGAAAAAACATTATACGTGCTCAAAACATATACACACTTACGGCATCTGTTGGTAATTTAAACTCAATTATAAAACATTTTTATCGCGCATACTGTATAAAGAAAGATTTTATTATACCACTATTACCCTATGCTATTTTCTCATTTATCACTTTATTGAAGCTTGTAATTGCGATTACAGTATACTGTAAGCACTACTTTAATTCCTTTGCGGCACTTTCTTCTGGTGGTAAAAAGGAGAAATAATCCATATGTAGCACCTGATTATAATATTAAAAGCTATAGAAAATAAATAGTCGGTGACGAGGAATTTTTTGTGTTATAAACTATATTTAGTTACTAACCAAACTAAGTAATAGTAAACAATAAATTGTACCAAGCGATGTTGCAATAAGTTATCGATCAAGTTTTCTTAAGTTTCACGTTGTCACCCCTTTTGCCTTCAAATATAAAAGTGTAGCACCGTAGAACCTAGGTATAAAATGTAGCAGTAAAAAGTTGATTTTGTACGTTGATACTTTTTGAGGAAAACTTTTCTTTGGTTAGGCCTACCTAGTAATTTTATATAAACATTTATTTTAGAAAAAAAAAATATTCGGAAATAATTTACTTTATAAATAGTAATTAGCTAAAATATACTAAATTTTAAAAAACTAAATTTTACTTATAATACATAGTTTCCAAAAAAATCAGTAACATTATTTATTTTACCTAAACAGTTGGTTGCACCACTTTTTATTGGTCGGCTTATTGCCGTCTAGACTCTAGACTAAACTTTATGAAACGATATTTCAAAATACATCAGATCGGGGCCGTAAAAGCAGTTCCCTAGTGTAAGATAAAAACTTTATGAGGAGACTATTTTATGTGGTTAATGTTTCTATGATGATTAGGGGAGAGCAGAACTATTTGGGACCAAGTCTTAAAAAAATTCTTTGATTTGAAATTTCTTTTTACTTTCATAAACTAAATTTATACATTTCAGTACTCTATTGTACAGCCTTTTCTTTCTTCTTTCTACTAAATCTTGTTTTAGAAATTAATTTATACAGAAAGATCGCCTTGTTTATGGTTGTTTGTTTACGGAAATCACTTTTTTGTCCCTAATAGTCCCAATCTGTCCCAGCCTTGGGGCAAAACGGGAAAGTTGATAAGAAAATGTATATAATTTTTGGAATTCAAATTTAAGGGTAAATTTTTTGGCCAGTAAAATCACAAAATTCGGGTGGAGATATATTTTTCCAGTGTTCTAACTAACACGGTCCCTCTTTCAAAGTATATTGGAGCTTTTTGAAGTGTCTAAACGGTCAATTGAAGGTAACCTTATAGAGGAAAAAATTAAACAAGTCGGCCAACTTTGTTATAGGCGAATAGATCGACTAGGAAGAGGATCATTTGGAACAGTATTCAGAGGAAAACTCAAACATCCATCAACTGTAAATAAGCCAGACATTGAAGTCGCTATTAAACGAATAGAAAGACTCGACGCCAAAGATGTTGAAATAGTTGACATCGGAAATATCTCACCACATCCCAACGTTCTTCAGTACTACTGTATTGAGGAGGACGACGATTTCATGTAAAAGAATTCACATTTTATTATTTTAAAAAATATTAAGATAAAAAAAATACGTAGCTTTCTGATAAGAGAATCAAGTAATGTACTGCATGTTGCATACCAATTACAAAACTGTTTATTTTTATTTTGGATCAGATATATCGCTACTGAGTTGTGTGCTGGAACACTGACAGATATAATTAAAGAAAATGTTAAAGGAAGTCCACCAGTGGGTCCTATCAGCAAAGAAATGATGCTTCAAATCGCTCGAGGAGTACAGCATCTTCACAAGAACAACATTGTACACCGAGACATCAAACCTGGCAACATACTCGTCTTATTTATTCCTCATTCTGAAGAAACGAAACTTCAAATGAAGCTGGCCGATTTTGGACTCTGTCGTTCGGTGAAAAAAGATGGAATTTTCACTAAATGTGGCACTCAAGGCTGGCATGCTCCCGAATTGAATAGACAAATGCCAATATCAATTAGGGAGGAAGAAAACATGTTTGCGGTGGACATCTTCTCGTTGGGCTGTGTCTTCGCCTACTCGTTGAGTAAAGGAAATCAACATCCATTTGGAGATAAAAATTCGAGGGTTCGCCGAATGGAGAACAACAAAGATATGACTTTGACTGTCGACGATTTTGATCCAAGTTTTGGCACTTCGTTGTTCCATTTGATCCGTGGAATGTTATTGAAATATGCTGGGAACAGATTGACGATTGAAGAAGTTATAGAACATCTATTCTTCAAAGAAGGAGTCAGTCAGGAGATTGTCGGCGGCTCCTTGATTGTTCCAGAATTTAAATTTTACCGGAATTTAGCCACAAAATCAATAAAAGGTGGACGGGACATACAAGTTGGAAGACTCAGTTTCAACCGCACCGATCTCATTGGAAAAGGAAGTTACGGGACGAATGTTTTCCGAGGGAAATTCAAAGAGTCTGAAGGTCAACCAGAGATTGACGTCGCTGTAAAACGTGTTCTATTTGAACGTACAAAAGAGATTGAAAAAGTTTTCATGGAAACTGTCGAACCCCATCCAAACGTTCTCCAACATTTTTGTACAGAAGAAGACGACGATTTCATGTGAGTTTATTTTCTTAAAGTATACAGCATAATCATGCTAATACATAAATAAATTATTACATGCTATTATTGGCTATATTATCAGATATATTACTACCGAGCTCTGTGCTGGAACTTTGGATGATATCATCAAAGGAAGCTATAAGGGGCCATCTGTAGGTTCTCCAAAAGAAATGATGCGACAAATCGCTCTAGGATTAGATCATCTTCACAAGAATAAAATCGTTCATCGAAACATCAAACCCACCAACATACTGGTCACATTTCCTGATCCTGGAAATAATGGACTCCCTCGAATGAAACTGGCAGATTTCGGACTCAGTCGCATAGTTAATACTGACGGGAGTCAAAGTTCGCTCACTAAATGCGGAACTAAAGGATGGATGGCTCCCGAACTGCAGAACAGAGCTCCTCCAATTAGAGAAGAACAAGCCATGTTGGCTGTCGATATCTTTTCACTTGGTTGCGTTTTTGCTTACTCATTGAGTAAAGGAAATCAACATCCGTTTGAAACGGAACGCCTGAGGGACCATCGGATGCAGAATAACGAAGATATGATTTTGACTGTTGACGACTTTGATCAGCATTACGATCGAGCGCTATTATTTGATTTGATATACAAAATGTTACGCCCATCTGCCTCCAAAAGGCCGACGATTAATCAAGTGATAATGCATCCATTCTTTATTGAAGGAATAAACAATGCGGACGTAAACGGCCTCGTACCTTGGATTGCTACGGTAGACTACGAATCCCTCATTTCTAACCTTAGTCAACTTAAAATCGACATCAACCACACAGATGACAAAAACCGAACATTGCTAATGAAACTGTGCTCTGCTAAGAAAATTACTGATCTGAATGATGGGCAGTATTTTCGTAACCATGTAAGAGATTTTCTTAATTTACCAAAAGTTGAAGAAATGGTCGTTAACGCTAAAGACAACAACGGAAACACTGCCTTCACCCTTCTTTGTGAACACTACAATTATAAAAATTTGATTAACATTGCCCGTCTCTTTATTGAGAGAGGTGTCAACATCAACGAAGTAATTCCCATCAAAAATGGATTCAACGCTCTGATGCTTCTTTGCATGCAGTACAATCACGATAACTTGATCGACATCATCAACTTGTTCATCGAAAATGGTTTGGTTATCAATACTAAAAGTATCACTGACAACTGGAACCTCCTTCACATTCTATGTCGCTATTACAACAATGAAAAACTGATTGATATCATTGCCCTTTTGATTGAAAAGGGTATAGATTTGAACGCAACCACGACCGAAGATGCATGGAACGCCATACCTTTCCTGTGCTATTACTACACCGGTAATTGCATGCTAGAAATCATTCGCCTCCTCATTAACAATGGTTTGAATATAATTTATGAGGCGAGTAATGGTTTAAACGCTCTTGGTTGGGTATCCTATCTTTACAACAAAGACGATTTGATTGACATCATCAAAGTTCTTATTGATAAAGATTCTTCCGTTTTACATTGTACCAGTAATGAAACAGGGTCCAACCCTCTCTTGTTAGTGTGTTACGAAGAAGAATGGAAAAATATGCCCCATAATATGATTGAAATAATTCGCCTGTTAATTGAAAGTGGGAGTGATGTAAATTGCAAGACTTTGGATGGGTGGAATGCTCTAATGCGTGTTTGTCGTTATTACCCTTATGACAACTTGGTCGAAATTATTAAGATGCTCCTTGGTTATGGAATCGAAGCCAATTGCAAGACGAATGATGGCGAGAACGCTTTCCTTCTTCTTTGTAGAAATGAAAATGTGTCCCGTAGTATCTGTCTCGACGTGTTCCGTCTCCTAGTACTCCAATTTAAAGCTGACGTGAAAGCAGTGAATAAGATTGACTTGGACAATGCTCTTACAACTCTTTGTAAATATCATCATAATTGTGAAAAGCTGGTTGACATAATCGGCCTGATTCTAGATGAAAGCAGTATCGATATCAATCACAAGAATAAGAGAGGAGAAGATGCCATGTCCATCTTACGAGAAAAGAGTGTTTGTAAAGAACTCGGAAGCAATCTTAGAGTTATTGATCAAACATGGTGCTGTGCAGTAGTAATGTAACCTCCATCATGTAACACCGAGCATCTGTCATACAATTATTTTAGTTTTATATGTCGTTCTGGTGGTTCATCTATAAGCTACATTTCAATTAAAAGTGAAAATGTTTTTCTTGTCATATCTATACTTCCCTTTTATTATATTGTTACTATCCACCCCCAACTAAGCAATTACAACATGAACCTTTTTTATATTTTACTATCGATCCATAACTGTATTTTTATTTCTGGTTTTGGTTATACATACTAGTGGCCGTTTAAAAAATGAATCGCTATTTTAAACACTGATTTTAAAGGTCTTAATTTAAAGTGTAAATTAACAATCGAACCTTTTATAATTACATCTTATAATCAAATTATTATCTATGAAGATAATAGTTTGTCGTAGGATGTAGTTGGTCAAAGGATTGAAATCCTGTTATTGGTATTGCCTCAAGTTCTTCCTAAAAACATACGAAGCACTAGATCTGAGGAGCCAAAGATTCCAGTTAGTAATCCTGCTATCACGTGAGTATTGCACGTCAACTCCATAATAAAGAGAAAGAAAAATAAGATCACGATGGGAAAAAACAAGCAAATGGAATATGGTGACATGACGTATAATTCTATACATATACTGATATATGTGCTGATGCCACGATATACTATCTACTCCACTATAGTTTGTTTAACTGATATATTTTATTTCTGATTTTTCGCTACTTAAAAGAAAGGGGAGAAGAGAAAAATGTTATGTTTGTATTATACATGTCGTTACAGTACAGTATCAACAGTACTATATCAAATTTACTATAAAGCTAGTACAGCTATCTCCCACCATTTTCGATGAAAAATGGATGTTCGATCACTTGATTGATTGAGATCCTGTCGCTGGCATTTGAAACCAGCATGGAGTGGATCAAGTCAAATAAAGTTTCCCCGTAGGGCTTAAAGTCATCAACAGTCAAAATCATTTCTTCGTTATTCAGCATTCGATGGTCCCTCAGGCTTTCCGTTCCAAACGGATGTTGATTTCCATTACTCAATGAGTAACCAAAAACGCAGCCAAGTGAGAAAATATCAACGGCGAACATTGCCTGTTCTTCTCTAATCGAAGGAGCTTTTCTCTGCAATTCAGGAGCCATCCAGCCTTTAGTTCCACATTTGGTGAGAGAACTTTGACTTCCATCCGTTTTCACTATACGACATAGTCCGAAATCAGCGAGTTTCATTTGAGGGAGACCATTGTTTGGATCAGGGTATGAGACTAGTATGTTTGTAGGCTTAATATCTCGATGAACAATCTTATGCTTGTGGAGATGATCTAATCCCAGAGCAATTTGTCGCATTATTTCTTGTGGAGAACCCACAGGTGGCCCTTTATAACTTCCTTTGATGACATCATCCAATGTTCCGGCACATAGCTCAGTAGCGATGTATCTGGTGAGTCATCCAATAACATATAATTAAACCTATATTAGTATAATTTTAAAATATATACTGTATGTATAAGAAAGGCAGAATAACTCACATGAAATCGTCGTCTTCTTCTGTACAAAAATGTTGGAGAACGTTTGGATGGGGTTCGACAGTTTCCATGAAAACTTTTTCAATCTCTTTGGTACGTTCAAATAGAACACGTTTTACGGCGACGTCAATCTCTGGCTGACCCTCAGACTCTTTAAATTTTCCTCTGAAAACATTCGTACCGTTACATCCTTTTCCAATGAGATCGCTGCGGTTGAAAGTCAGCCGTCCAACTGTTTTGGCATCGTTCCAGGTTTTCCCTTCATTCGATTTTTTAGCCATGATCACTGTGTAAACAAATTCAACACGAAATCAATAAATATATTTTGGATGCTTTTGAATACTATTGCCAGTACGTGTTTTAAGCTCAGTTTGGTTTAACTTAAATATGTTGAATGACGAGTCATGCGTCTGCTATGAGCAGTTTTTATCTTAGTGATGCAACATCCTTTATCTGATATTGCGTTGGTTGCCATTAACAACGAGTTTCCTTTGTTTTTATCCTACAATATACTTACTTGATTTTATTAATAGTAATGCAGTTTGGCTCATAAACTACTCAAGTTTGAATGATAAGTGTTAGTAACATATGCCCGTAGGGACTTGCATATCCTGTTCTGTAGTCTTATCTATACTGTAAATGATATAATAGTCTTATTGGATGTGTTAAACATTCCTATAACAAATTTTCCTGCGTTGACTTCTTTATGGAAGCCTATAGGTATTGCTTATAGTAGACCTAATATGCAATTATTAATGGCATATTTGTATCCATCCAATCCAATCCAACACATCATGTATTCCTTTCTCTAGCTAGCAGTGCTTCATATTTCAAGATAAGATTTACGAACATGTCAGAAAGTCATTTTAAGATAAAAAACATGTTGAACATTATACAGTTACGTTATTGCGATGAAAGTCTAGAGAGAAAGTATCAAGACAACCTAGCTCATTTTTATACATCATTTGAACATTTTCAAGCTATATTAGGCTTATTATCATGGATAGCCTATAAATGAAAGATTAAATGTTTACAGTGGTACCGATAACTCATTAAATAAATGATCAGTATAGTAACCTACTTCGTATAGTATCAAAAGTAATTAAGTAAATTTTAAAGTTTATTCACGAAGATAGATCAACTAATAGAAACAAATGAAGAAATGTAAAGAAGGTACAGTGCCGGCTCGGTTATAAGGAGACTTAGTTATAAGGACAATTCGGTTATAAGGACGATTTTTTCTTGTACGCTTTTGGCGCGAAATTGAAATTTTTCAAAAAGTATCACTTTTTTTTCATTAATTCTTGCCTAGTCCTCGTTTTTCTTCTTTAGGCGATGAAATATGGAGGGAAAATGAAAATAAGAGTGGGAGACAACTGTTTTTTTACCAGAAACTGAAAAAGAATCGAAAAATTTTGTGCATTGCACTTGAAGTACCCTTTATACTACTACTACGATGGGTACTTGGACTTAAGGACAATTCGACTATGAGGACACGCACAACTTGTCCTTATAACCGAGCCGGTACTGTACTGCGATAAACAGTACAGCAATAATAGCTTTGAAAGTAGTAATTAACATCCCACTTTACGGTACATATTTGAAATATTTATATTTTAAAACTGAATAAACCACCATCGTTGTATTTAATGCTCGTCTCTACAGTGGACATTTTGTAATTTCAAATGTTTCGAAAATGAAAAGTGATCTATTCATGTTTTTTTTCTATCCGATAAGAGAGCTCCTGTGAGATAAAGCGTTATCGGTAACACAATAAACCACATATATGATAAAAATTATGTCTAGCCTTCAGTTTTACAACCAGCAAAGTCAAAGTTTTTAGTTGAATTGTGAAAACTATTTTGAAAGTGTAAAAAACTCATTGTGAATTTGGTTTTTAGAATGGCTAAAAGATCTAGTGGAGGTGAAACTTTGAAACAATTTAAGAAAGTCGGCCGACTAAGTTATGATCGCAATGATGTACTAGGAAGCGGATCTTTCGGAAAGGTTTATAAAGGAAAATTTAGAGAATCCGAAGAAAAGCAAGAGATTGACGTCGCAATAAAGCGAATTGAAGATGTCGACGTCAAAGATGTTGACAGAATTATTATGGAAAACATCGAACCTCATCCCAATATTCTTCACTGCTATTGTATCGAAGAGGATGACGACTTTATGTAAGTATTTTTTTTTATTATTTATCTTATCTACCTATATTTATTACTCATTGAAATATCGAACCAGATATATTGCTACTGAATTGTGTGCTGGGACTTTGGAGGGCATCATTGATGGGAGGTATGAAGGACCACCATTGGGTTCTCCTCGAAATATGATGCGCCAAATCGCTCTTGGATTGGAACATCTCCACAACAACAAGATAGTGCACAGAGATATCAAACCAGCCAACATATTCGTATCATTCCCGTATCCAAAGACCAATTCGCCACCTCAAAAGAAACTAGCCGATTTCGGACTCTGTCGAGTAGTCAAAAGTGACGGAAGCGAAAGTTCTCTCACTAAATGTGGAACTAGAGGCTGGATGGCCCCATAATTATACGGCAAAGTTCCAATCAAAGACGAAAAAGAAATTTTCGCCGTGGACGTATTCGCACTCGGTTGTGTCTTTGCTTACTCACTAAGTAAAGGAAATAAGCATCCTTTTAGAACTGGAAACTTGAGAGACTATAGACTTGAAAACAAGGAAGAGCCTATTTTGACTGTTGATGACTTTGATCAGTACGGTCGAGCTCTGTCTAATATGATTCGTTTAATGTTAGCTTCTGCTAGCAGCAGAAGGTACACAATACAACAAGTGATTCAACATTCATTCTTCATTGATGGAACTAATGAGGAAAATAGTGGCTCTTGGATAGTTTCGAACGAATGTGAAACTCTCATTTCTAGCCTCAACCAGATGGAAGTCGATGGGAGTTTCAACGTCAATCACAAAGATAGCAGCGGTTCCACATCTCTCATGCTTCTCTGTTCTAAGAAATCAGATGGGAAACTGTACAACTACGTTAAAAAGTTTTTTAAGTTACCCAATGTTGATGAAAGTATCGTCAAAGTAGTAGACACTAGGGGAAAGACTAGCTGCGCTCATCGTTCTCTGTGAGCACTACAATGGCGATGATTTGATCGAAATCATTCGCCTTCTCATCCAAAAAGGTGCTGATGTCAATCAAGTAACTACCAAGAACGGATTCAACGCTCTCATGCTGCTTTGCATGCAGCACTATCACGATAAACTGATTGATATTATTCTCCTCTTCATTGAGAATGGAGTAGATATTAATACCAAAAGCATCGATGACGGATGGAACGTTCTTCACATTTTACGTCGCTATTATAACCACGATAAATTGATTGAAGCAATAGCTTCGCTTATCGAGCATGGGATGGAGTTGAATGCGACTACGAAGAAAAATGGTTGGAATGCTCTGACTTTTCTACCTCCCTTCTACACGGGTAAAATATTCTTGATATCTTTCGTTTCCTGGTGGAAAATGGAATCGATATCACTGCAAACGCCGCAAGCAATGGCTAAAATGCTCTGGGCTGTGTTTGTAATCTTTACAGCCAAGAAGATTTGATTGACATCATTAAGTTGCTAATCGAAGAAGATTCCTCTGGGACTAATTGTATCAACAAACTATCTGGTTCAAACCCTCTTGGGATTGTATGTCAAGGGTACTCTAGGAGTTGGACTAAAGATAATTTGATTGACATTATACGTCTTTTAGTCAATTGCGATGGCATCGATGTAAATAACACATCTTTTGGAGGATGGAATGCTCTCATGTCCGTTTATCGCAATTATAGTCATGCTAATTTGAAAGAAATAATTCAATTTCTGGTGGGTATTGGAATCGATGTCAATTCTAGGACGAGTAATGGGTCGAATGCCTTCCTCCTTCTCTGTGAAAACGAATGGCTGAATCATAGCATCTGTCTTGATGTTGCTCGCTTTTTAATTGAATTGAAAACTGACGTGAACGTAATGCATCAAGTTGATTCAAACAATAATTCTTTAATTCATTTATCTAAATACCATTACAATTGTTACAAGCTGATTAATATCATTCTCCTCATTTTAGACCATAAAACATGTACCACAAGAATAAGAAAGAGGAGGATGCCATGTACATTTTGCGTAGGAAGGGTAGACTAGTAAAGAACTCTGAAGAAATCATACAATTACTTATCAATATGGTGCGCATACCAAGCATTAACATTCAAAAGTCACATTTATTTGTGTATAAATAAACGCAAGACCTTCCAGAGTAATACACTGCTATTTCTTCTACGTATCCAATCCAATTTTTCAAGTTAAGTTCAGATTAATTAGTAGTGATTAGCATGCTGTTATTGGTTTTTTATGAAACCCTTTCCCTTTTACTCCATTATTGAATGTAAAATAACTTATATTATGCGGAGCAATATCATTATGTGAGACTAAATATGGGGAAAGGTAATAAATAATAATAGTAATGCCTTTTAGGGCCTTGACAAAACCATAAAGATATCATGATATCCTACAGAATTATATTTAAGTAAAAAGTAAAATTCATGTGGTACTAATTAACACGACAATGTAACCAAGCCGTTCTACATAGATAAGATACTCACAGCACAATTTAAATAAAACCTTTGAGTAACTATCGTAGGCGAAGGCCACCATAAACATTATTTTAACACACCAGTGCAGGTGAGACTCATAACCAAAGTGGCCGTATTTTCTGAAAAAATGGCTAAAAGATCTAGTGAAGGTGAATCGTTGGAGAGGATTAAACGAATTGGACGACTCAGCTATAGCCGAAAAGATCGACTCGGAACTGGATCTTTTGGAAGTGTATTCAAAGGAAAATACAAAGAGCCAGGAAAGCCAGAGATCGACGTCGCCATTAAACGCATAGAAAACCTCGATGTCAACGAGATCGAAAGAGTAGTCATGGAAAAATTAGAGCCCCATCCAAATGTTCTTCAATATAATTGCACCGAAGAAGACGGTGATTTCATGTAAGTTTCTTTTGACTATTTAATATTGCCAAACGACCAAAGAGATGTATTTAGCTTTTTACTGCTATGATGCTGTAAACAGTGAAAGCAATAGAGCAATAGAATAAAGAGGAAACATAAATTCAAATAGAAAAAAATTGCGAATTAAGTCAATCAGATACGAAAAGAGCCTCTTTATAACCAATTATAATTAATTACAATAAAACTTAGTCATTCTATTTTTATTTTATTTTTATATGGACAAAAGATACATTGCGACTGAATTATGTGCTGCAACTTTGGATGACATCATCAAAGGAACCTATAAAGGGCCACCCGTGGGTTCCCCTCGAGAAATGATGAGTCAAATAGCCCGAGGATTGGAGCACCTACACAAGAATAACATCGTTCATCGAGACATCAAACCCGCCAATATACTAGTTTCATTCCCGAATATTGAAAGAAACGAGCCACCTAAGATGAAACTCGCCGATTTCGGATTGTGTCGAGTAGTGATGAATGATGGAACTGAAAGTTATCTCACCAAATGTGGTTCCAAGGGTTGGCAAGCCCCCGAACTGTGCGATAAAGCTCTTCCAGTTACCGATAAGAAAGCTAAGTTTGCCGTGGATATCTTCTCACTTGGATGCGTCTTCGCCTACGCTTTAAGTAAAGGGAACCAGCACCCGTTCGGAAGTAGGCATTTGAGGGACTATCGGATCGAAAGCGAAGTCGATTTGATTTTAAATCCAGAGGATTTTGATGAAAGTGGTGGCCAAATATTATTCACCTTGATAGTTGGCACGTTAAGCAGAAATGTTGACCAGAGATATACGATTGAAGATGTTATACAGCATCCATTCTTCTTGGAAGTCATAAATAATGACGAGTGCTGCTATCGGATCGATTCAGCTGACTACGAATCTCTCATTTCCAGTCTTTCTCAACTGGAAGTGAGTAAGTACGGCACAGATAGCAATGGACAAACCCCTTTTATCTTGCTCTGCTCTAAGAACCCCGACAACGGTGGAATAAAACTTCTTAAGTATATCGAAAAGTTCATAAGTTTACCGAGTGTTAATGAAGAAATCGTCAACGCCCAAGATAACGATGGGAACACTGCGCTCACTATTCTGTGTGAACACTACAATGGCGATGATTTGATCGACATTCTCCGGCTCCTCATCGAAAAGGGTGCCAACGTCAATCATGTTATCTACAAGAACGGATTCAACGCCCTCATGCTCTTGTGCAAGCAGTACAACAAAGATCCATTGATCGACATTATCCGGCTCTTCATTGAAAATGGTGTAGATCTCAATACCAAAACTAAAGATGATAACTGGAACGTCCTTCACATCCTTTGTCGCTATTACAATAATAGGTCCAACGATAAATTGGTTGAAATCATAACTCTTTTAATCGATAATGGAATTGATTTGAACGCAGTCACTACAAAAAGGGGTTGGAATGCCATGGCCTTCTTGTTTATCTATTATACCGGAGATTGCATGCTTCGTATCGTTCACCTCCTCATTGAAAACGGGATGAATGTCAGCTTCAAAGCTACTAATGGTTACAATTCCCTACTTTTCGCGTGCTTAAATTACACTCGTGACGATGTGATAAACATTATTAAACTAATAGTCGAAAAAGATCCTTCCTCAGTCCATTGCACAAGCAAACTTACAGGTTCCAACTGCCTTTTCATGGTTTGCATGAATTCTCATGCAGGAATTGGATTGATTGACATCATACAACTCTTGATTGACAGTGGTGTCGATGTAAATAATAAACATTGCAGTGGATGGAATACCCTTATGGTTGTGTGCCGCTATTACCGTCATTCTAACTTGATGGACATAATTCAGCTCCTTGTTGATAGCGGGATTGAAATTAACTGTAGGAACAAATATGGACCCAATGCCTTTTCTTTTCTTTGTTCAAGTGAATTTTTGGATCATAATACGTGTCTTGATCTTTTCCGTCTTTTTGTGGTTGATTTGAAAGCAGATGTGAGCGCAGTGTACGAAGCTGATGGGGATAATGCTCTTATCAGTCTATGTAAATACCATAACAATTGTGAGAAACTGGTTGATATCATACGCCTGATTTTAGACAACAGCAACCTCGATGTCAATTACAAGAATAAGAAGGGAGAAGATGTCATGTTCACTTTGAAAAGCAAGGGAAGGCTTCTTATAAAGGGCTGTGATCTAGTAATGCAATTGCTTGTTGAACGTGGTGCGCGTTAGTGTATATCTAGCATAGTTGGTGTTATTAATGGAAGAAAATTGTATTTAAATAAATTTTTTAAACACATGTTGTATAGACTATTTCTAAACAAATCTTTTGACTTTTTAAAATACACATTCTTCACAGCCCTGTAAAAAGAGGTCTCTATAGATTTTTAAATTATGGTCACATTCAATTATATTTACTTGTTTGATTAATATTAGCGTAGCTTGTCCCATAAATTTCCCAAAGATAAAGATTATAATAGAGAAATGAATGGGCTATTTATAGCATACATCTAAAAGGTTTTTATAAAATGTTTTTCATGACACAGCTGAAAATTCTAAAAGCCGGTTTTACTTTTTTTTTGTCCAAGTAGCCCCGATCTCCTCTATATCAGATGTGAGATAAAAACCATGAAACCATAATGAAGTCTGATGCAAATACCATTGTGTATTATCAATTCATAGTTTTACTTTTATTTTCCATCACCATATTCTTAGATAAAATCAAAGACATGTCCGAAAAGAGAAGCGGGTCATTTTACCAGTTAACAGAAAGCAATAAAAATTATAATCAATAACAGAAATTACTTTAGATTACCAGGCTTTGACAATATTAAGGAAACTATTTTTGGTAACTATTTCTTCCCCTTTAGATAATTTTTCTTCAAAAGATCCAGGAGTGAATTAAGACTTTGTTGCTGTAATCCATTCACGTTAAGACCCTTAGTATCAAATGCTGTTGTAGTAGACACAGTTTTTGGGCTGGAAGCTAAATAACAAAATAATATTTAAATAATAATTCATTCTTCATGGCAACAAAAAAATTGGAGCAAGGAGTCGTCCAGAGTTTGTAGGCTATTTTTTTTTTTATCTAACATTGTAAAATGGGTTGGTCGTATAAAATATCTCAACCAACCAAGAAATCAAATAAGAATGGAAAGATAAAAAAAAAAGAAAGAAAAAAGAAGAATTCTTTGTTGGTGTACAGTTATATTAGTGATTTACTTATTACAGGTTTTAAAATGTGGAAGTGGTATACTTTTTTTCAAAATATAAAAATTCAACTTACTTTCGACTGAACCAGCTGAAGATTTCGAAGACGTTGATGGAATGTTTGTTGGTACAGTAGTTATGGATGTAGTGGGGTTGGTTTGGCTCATTGCTGCTGATATAACGATTATAGTTAGGTTTGAAATTAACCATTTATCAATGAAATGTACGGTTTTATCGAACAACCTTGGTTATTTGTATTCAAACGAATAAGTAGTGAGTTAAGACTTTGTTGCTGTACCCCATCCACGTTGAGACCTTTTGTATCAAATGCTGTTGTAGTAGACACAGTTTTTGGGCTGGAGGCTAAATAAGCAAATAACGTTTAAATAATAATTCAATTTTCATAGCAAGAAAAAATATTGTAAGGCGTCGTTCAGAGTTTGACGAAGTTGAAACCAATGCAACTTACTTGTGACTGAACCAGCTGAAGATTTCGAAGATGTTGATGGGGCGTTTGTTGGTACAATAGTTATGGATGCAGGGGGGTTGGTTTGGTTCAATGCTGCTGATATAAAGATTATAATTAGGTTTCAAATTAACCATTTATCAACGAAAAGTACTGTTTTATCGAATAACCTGAGGAGCTATTCTGTGATATTCCAGGAGAGAAAAGTGAAGAAGGAAGCGTCATCCCAAACATGTCTAAGTTTTTATAAGAAGTAATTCGTCAATATTTCTATTCAAACGATTGAAACTTTTAAGACTAAATGTAGATTCTTTTTACTAAAAATTGAAGTTGAGGACAATTTCGAAGGTGTTGATTGGGTATTTGCCGGTACAGTGGTAGGGGAAGCAGGAGGATTTGACTGGGAAGAAATTACTGTTCATAGAAAAATAATTTTCAATAATGAACCCTCCTCATCAATATTGGTCGATTGATAAAAGTACCTGACGAACTAGATTGCGATACACCAGAAGAGGGAGAAGCTGTTGGGAAAGGGATTCCAAAGATGCCTTAGTTGATTTACAATCAAAAGTAATTGACTAGTTTTTAAATGAATCTGAAAAAATTGATTTTTAAAGTGGCAAATTCAAATTACTTGTGACTGGCTTAGCGGATGATTTCGAAGACGTTGATGGGGTATTAGTTGCTACAGTAGTTGGGGATACAGGGGGGTTGGTTTGGTTCATTGTAGCTGTTATCAAACATTGAGGTTTTTAATTGACCATTAATCAACAAAATGTACTGTTTTGTAAACCTACCCGAGGAGCCACTCTGTGATATTTCTGAAGATAAACGTGTAGAAGGGAACGTTATTCCAAAAATGTCTAAGTTTTATATATAAAAAAAGTAGTTCAATATTTCTGTTTCAGTATTTAAATTTTTTTAAAGTAAATGTGATTTTTTTAACTGAAAATCGAAGTTGAGGGCGACTTAGAAGGTGTTGATTGGGTGTTTGCTGCTAGAGTGGTAGGGGAAGCAGGAGGATTTGACTGGGAAGGTGTTGCTGTTCATAGAAAAATAACTTTTAATAATAAACCCTACTCATCAATATTGGTCGATTGATAAAAGTACCTGACGAACTAGATTCTGATACATCAGAGGAGGGAGAAGCTGGGGGGAAAGTAATTCCAAAGATGCCTTTGTTAATTTACAAAAATAGTATTTGACTCGTTATAATAGAACTGCATATAAATTAATAATTCCAAAGTAGAAAATTCAGCTTACTTGGGATTGGATTAGCAGGCAATTTCGAAGACGTTGATGGAGTGTTTGTTATCACAGCAGTTGTGGGTTCAGGGGTGTTGGTTTGGTTCATTGTTGCTGTTATCAAATATAAAGGTTTCAAATTTACCATTTATCAGCAAAATTTTCTGTTTTATAAAACTACCTGATGAGCCATTCTGTGATATTCCAGGAGAAACAAGTGAAGAAGGAATCGTTATCCCAAACATGTCTAAGTTTTTATATAAAAAAAATATTCGTTATTTATATCCCAATATTGTCGCACGCTTGATGCGACTTTAATGGTTTAGTTAAATAGAAACTGCATAACTAGAACATCAGTGAATCATCAGGAGAAGAGCTCTCAAGAGCAGGGTGGTAGAAGCCCTATATATAACAGCACCCTCCATTTCTTGTACTCTTTGCACTCCGTTTTACAGACTCTACGAATACAGTGTGTTGTGTGATTCAACTACAGCCCCGAGTGCCACAATATCAATGAACTTTTAAAACTAAATGTAGATAGTTCTTACTGAAAATTGAAGTTGATGACGATTTAGAAGGCGTTGATTGGGTGTTTGCTGCTACAGTGGTAGGGGAAGCAGGAGGATTTGACTGGGAAGGAATTGCTGTTTGTAGAAAAATAATTTTCTAAAATAAACCCTTCTAATCAATATTGGTATTTTGATAAAAAATAACCTGACGAACTACTTTGTGATGCACCAGAAGAGGGAGAAGCTGGAGGGAATAAAGTTATTCCAAAGATGCCTTTGTTAATTTACAAAAAGAAAATGACTCGCTTTTCAAAATGAAACTGCACAAAATATATCATTTAAAAATAGCAAATTCAGCTTACTTGTGACTGGATTAGCGGACGGTTTCGAAGACGTTGATGAAGTTTTTGTGGCTACAGTAGTTGTGGATGAAGGGGTGTTTGTTTGGTTCACTGTTTCTGTTATCAAATATAAAGGTTTCAAATTAACCATTAATGAACCAAATGTAATGTTTTATAAAACTACCTGAGGAGCCATTCTGGGAAATTCCAGGAGAAAAAAGTGAAGAAGGAATTGTTATCCCTAAAAAGCCTAAAGTTTTTTTTTGTAAAAATAAGTCATTCATTATTTATATTCCAATATTAATGAACTTATTAAATTAATATGGATAGTTTTTACTGAAAACTGATGTTGATGGCGATTTAGAAGGTGTTGATTGGGTGTTTGCTGATACAGGGGTAGGGGAAGCCGGAGGATTTGATTGGGAAGGAATTGCTGTTTGTAGAAAAATAATTTTCTACAATAAACCCTTCTAATCAATATTGGCCGATTGGTGAAATTACCTGACGAACTAGTTTGTGATGCACCAGAGGAGGGAGAAGCTAGCGAGAAAGGGATTCCGAAGATGTCTTAGTTAGTTGACCACAAGAAGTAATTAACTATAGCTTTTAAAGGAAACTGGCAAAAATTGATTTTCAAAAAGAGAATTGAATTACTTGTGACTGGGCTGGCGGACGATTTCGAAGACGACGTTGATGGTGCGTTTGTTACTACATCACTTGTGGGTACAGAAGGGTTGGTTTGGGTCATTGTTGCTGTTATAAAGTATTAAGGTTTAAAATTAACCATTTATCGAGTACTGTTTTATAAAATTACCCGAGGAACCATTCTGTGATATTCCAGAAGAAAAAGGCGAGGAAGGGATCGTTATCCCTAAAAAGCCTAAGTTTTTGTAAAAATTAATTCATTATTTCTATTATAATAAATAGTAAACTAAATGTAGATATTTTTTACTGAAAATCAAAGTTGATGGCGATTTAGAAGGTGTTGATTGGGTGTTTGCTGATACAGTGGTAGGGGAAGCCGGAAGATTTGACTGGGAAGGAATTGCTGTTTATAGAGGAAAAAAAAATGTAATAATCAACCCTTCATATACATATCAATATTGCTGGATTGATAAATTATTTGACGAACCAGTTTGGGATGCACCAGAGGACGAGGGAGAAGCCGGTGGGAAAGGGATTCCAAAGATGCCTTTGTTAATTTACGAAAAAAGTATTGATCAGCTTTAATGAATGCAATTAAATTCATTTGTTTGTGAACAATTGCTGATAATTAATACGCAAAAGCGCAAAAATAACTTAATTTAAATATAGAAAATTTAACGTACCTGTAACTGGACTTGCTGACGATTTTAAGGTCGTTGATTGAGTGTTTGCTGCTTCACTAGACGAGGGTGCAGGTTGACTTGTCTGATTCGTAACTGCTGTTATGGAACATTAACGTATGGAATTAAGGAATTCTCAACAAACAATTGGTTTTATGAAATTACCAGGGGAACCACTCTGTGATGAATTTCCAGGAAGGAGAAAAGAAGGAGGAAGGGTTATTCCTAATATACCTAAGTCATCAGGAAACATTATTACCATTGATCTTTTATAATTTTTATATTTTAATCAATGTTAAGGTTTTTATACTTGCAAGCGAATTCGAAGACGATGTAGAAGGCGCTATTTGAGGTTTCACTGCTCCTATGGTTGGGAATCCCGACATAAATTTAAAAATCACAGCAAAAATGTTAGCGTAACAGTAAAGATTTCGTGCTAGTCGGAACTCAATTAAACGATCTTTTGGGCAAAGTTTAACTATTTACTGACCTTTAAATGCTATTTGCCTAGACAATAAAGTTTGCAACAAACAAATATTTCGCTAATAGTTTAAGATGTGCATGTTTTAGGTATAAGATCATTTTATGACCAAACCATATAAGATCTTAGCAAGTTTACATTCAATTGTTTTAAATGTAATCGTTTAAGATCTCTTTAGCTTTGAAAACTGACAGTATTTTTCTAAAATTTAAGTTCTCGAATTTCACAAAGGGCAAACCTTGAGAAATTGATTGGTAAACTTCTCGACTACCTCCAAAGTAGTATTGAGACCTATTTTAAGGGATAGCTAAGAATAAAAGGTTACCTGCTAGTACTAAAAGCACGATTAACGTTAGACTCGTCTGCTTCATCGTTGTAGAGACTTGCGTTTCGCTCAAACTTGACGACAATTTGTATGTCCAAGTTATCGTTCGACAGGCAGCTCTTTTATATTGTGAGACCAAAGGAAATGGTATGCACGCCAAGAGTTACGATTTGCTACATGACAGCAAATCACAGCTGAATTCCCACGCATTTAACTTGATGTCTCTTATTTTTAGACATCATGAGATGGCTCGATAACGAACACGCGCAACCTGCGTGTATTTACAATAGAAATGTGCATATGTCTGCTGTTGGATGACGCAGTTTGATATAATTATAGAATTGTTCACGCGAAACTCGTCTATCCTATAAATGTATGCATTTTATTAGTTTCAACTTATTGGTTTTGTAAGTTCATTTTTCATAGAATCGAACAGAACGAAATCAAGTTTTAATGAAGGATGAAATACAAAGATAATATTCATTCCGTTTATACATTTTCTTACAATCGGCAAAGTTTAAGTAAAATAGAAGAACTGGGAAAAGTTTGATGGGGACTGATGATGAGGTGTTTGATCGGAAGCAGTTTATTTTTTAAATTAACTTTCAAATTTGAATTTGGATATAAGTTTGCTATTATTCGTCATGGTTCAATCGACTGTTTCTAAATGGCATGTACATTGTGTTTTCAGTTTTTCCCCCTTTCCCGGGCCACAAAGGAAATATCGAGCTTATCAAAAATATGTACATGTATACCTATATATAGATATTTATTCGCTTAAAGCCGGCACAATGAAAAAAAAATCATTAGAACGAGACAATACAAACATCATGTCGATCAAGAGAAGACGCTATAATTTTTAGCCTACCATCCAATGTTTTAGAACTATTGTGACCAAAAGCTCTGATACGATGCATTTGGTATTTAGCTTTTTTTTGAATGTATAATGGGTAAACCGTATCGGTTATTAAAGCGGCTAGATAATTACACACACAACTATATTATATATATATATATATTAGATTTTATATACATACATATGAGCTATGTATATAGCTATATATACATTATCTATAATGTGTGTGTTCTATACTTCTATATGAGTAATATGAGTAATTAACACCATTAAAGGACGGAAACTCATCAGTGCCATTGACAAGGCTATAAAGATAAGGTGCTGAAGCATGATATTAAAAAATTAAGTTCATATGATGCATTACATTATAATAAAAAACCAAGCACTGTTCTATCTAGATAAGACACTCCCATCACAACTTGAATTTAATATAGCCATATAACGTAGGCAAAAACACCATGTAAATTATTTCTAGGAACTAACGCAGTCGACTCTCGGAAAATAGTCACAGCGCCAGTATTTTTCCTGAAATAAGGAAATGGCTAAAAGATCAAGTGAAGGCGAATCGTTGGGACAGGTTAAACGAATCGGTCGTCTGAGCTATAACCGCAGAGATAGGCTCGGAACGGGATCTTTTGGAAGTGTATTCAAAGGAAAATACAGAGAGCCAGGAAAGCCAGATGTCGATGTTGCTATTAAACGCATTGAAAGCCTCGATGCTGTAAACGAGATCGAGAGAGTAGTCATTGAAAAACCAGAGCCCCATCCAAATGTTCTTCAATACTACTGCACTGAAGAAGACGGCGACTTTATGCAAGTTCCTTTTTACTTACTTAATATTAATATTGCAAAATGAGCTTCATCTTGTTGATCTCTTTAATTTAGAAAAGTATGCTTTCTATACTTAAAAACTCGAAATGTAAAAGTGAGAAGATAGCTGACAACTTAATGGGTTCTTAATCAAAATTTTAAAAGGGAGTAAATTAGTCAATCAATTATACGAATATGCTATGTTGCTTTCTACTATTATACCATAAAACTCATTGATTTCCCTTTATTTTAAAAAATATGGGCCACAGATATATGGGAACTGAATTTTGTGCTGCAACTTTGGATGACATCATCAAAGGAACTTATAAAGGACCATCAGTAGGCTCCCCTCGAGAAATTATGCATCAGTTAGCTCGAGGATTGGAGCACCTACACAGGAATAACATCGTTCATCGAGACATCAAACCCGAAAATATACTTGTTTCATTCCAAAATCCTGATACAAACGAACCTCCTAAGATGAAACTAGCCGATTTCGGATTGTGTCGCGTAGTGATGAATGACGGAACTGAAAGTTATCTCACCAAATGTGGTTCCAAAGGTTGGATGGCCCCGGAACTGTGTGCCAAGGCCCTTCCCATCACCGATAAGAAAGCCATGTTCGCCGTAGATATCTTCTCACTTGGATGCGTCTTCGCCTACGCGTTAAGTAAAGGGAACCAGCATCCCTTCGGAAGTAGACATTTAAGAGATTATCGAATCGAAAGTGAAGTCGATTTGATTCTAAATCCTGAAGACTTTGATGAAAGCGACGGCCAAATATTATTCACCTTGATAGTTCGCATGTTAAGTAGAAATCCTGGCCAACGACTAACAATAGAAGAAGTTATCCGACATCCATTCTTCTTAGAAGTTTCTAATTGTAAAGAGCCCTACTACCGAACTGATTCAGCTAACTACAAAGCTCTCATTTCTAGTCTTTCTAATCTGGAAGTTAGTAATAGCATAGACAGCAACGGACGCACCCCTCTAATGATGCTCTGCTGCAAGACCCCCGATAATAATGAACTAAGGCCACGTGATTACATCGAACAGTTTTTGAGTAAAACAAATGTGGATAAAGCAGTAATTAACGCACAAGATTGCGATGGGAACACTGCACTCACTATTCTATGTGAACAGTACAATGGTGATGATTTGATCGACATTATACGTCTCCTCATCGAAAAGGGCGCCAACGTAAATGTGGTAACCTACAAGAACGGATTCAACGCTCTCATGCTCTTGTGCAAGCAGTATAATAAGGATCCATTGATCGACATCATCCGACTCTTTATTGAAAATGGTGTAGATCTCAATACCAAAACAAAGGACGATAACTGGAACGTTCTTCACATCCTTTGTCGATATTACAATAACAGGTCCAACGATAACTTGGTTGAAATCATAACTCTCTTGATAAAAAACGGGATAAATTTGAACGCAGTCACTACTAAAAAGAGTTGGAATGCTATGTCGTTCTTGTTTATCTACTATACCGGTGATAACATGCTTAGCATCGCCCGCCTCTTTATTGACAATAGAATGAACGTCATTTCCAATGATGAAAATAGTGGTTTTCATCCTCTTCTTTTCGCGTGTTTTAATTACACTCGTGATGATTTAATTGACATCATTAAGCTGCTAATCGAAAAAGACCCCTCCTCAATCCATTTCACTAATACTGTCGGTAAAAACTGTCTCATAATGTTGTGTCAAAATGCTCATGCAACACGCGGGTTGATAGATATCATACGCTTCTTGATTGGCAGCGGGGTCGATGTGAATAGAAAAACCAAGTGCGGCTGGAATGCTCTTATGGCCGTTATCCGTTACTATCGGCATTCTAATTTGATTGATATCGTTCAGCTCCTAATTGATCACGGGTCTGAAATCAATTGTAGGAATGTATATGGGCCCAATTCTTTTACTTTTCTTTGCACAAGTGAATTTTTGGATCACAATAAGTGTTTTGATCTTTTTCATCTGTTTGTTATTGATTTGAAAGCCAACGTGAGCGCAGTGTACGAAGCTGATGGGGATAATGCTCTTATCAATCTGTGTAAATACCATAACAATTGTGACAAGCTGGTTGATATCATTCGCTTGATTTTAGACAACAGCACACTCGATGTAAATTACAAGAATAAGAAAGGAGAAGATGTCATGTTCACTTTAAAAAGCAAGGGTAGGCTCCTTATAAAGGGATGGGAGCTAATTATGGAATTACTTGTCGAACGTGGTGCGCGCCAGTAATAACGTAGTCGGTCGTGATGAAACATAAA
Organism: Chydorus sphaericus; assembly: GCA_030141595.1. Classification (NCBI taxonomy): domain Eukaryota; kingdom Metazoa; phylum Arthropoda; class Branchiopoda; order Diplostraca; family Chydoridae; genus Chydorus; species Chydorus sphaericus. The sequence continues at coordinate 2,062,610 of CM057934.1, read as the reverse complement.
TGTATTTTTGAAATACACAAGATTCTTCTTTGAAAATCTTAGTTTTAATGTCTAAACGTATTATTTCCAAATTTCTATACGATTCGAAAGGTTTCATAAGATAAAACATTATCAGTACCTTATCAGTGTGCTTTGTGTCACAGCACGTTATATTCGGTCCATTGATAACATGCAGTTATATATATCTCTTCCATTATTCAATAGATAGCAACTGTAACTCTCTGTCTGTAACAAAGTGTCCCTGACTTTCAGATTGTTTTAAAATGGCGAAACGAACAAGTGAAGGCGAAACTTTGAAACAAGCTAAACGAATCGGTCGACTAAGTTATGATCGCAACGATCTAATCGGAACCGGATCTTTCGGAAAAGTCTACAAAGGCAAGTTCAAAGAATCAGAAGAGAAGTCTGAAATTGATGTCGCCATCAAACGCATTGAAGATGTGGACGTCAAGGCTATTGAAAAAGTTATCATGGAGAACATTGAGCCACATCCCAATGTTCTTCACTGCTACTGCATAGAGGAAGATGAAGACTTTATGTAAGTTTAATTAAGTATTATTGTAATCCAAACTAATTCCGTTTTACTGGGACATAGATACATCGCCACTGAGCTGTGTGCCGGAACTCTAGAGGACATCATTGAAGGAAAGTATCAAGGGCCACCGGTGGGTTCCCCTCGAATAATGATGCGCCAAATCGCTCGCGGACTAGAGCATCTCCACAAGAATAACATCGTGCATCGAGATATAAAACCTGCTAACATCCTCGTTTCATTCCCGAATCCTGAAACAAACCAGCCTCCTCTGATGAAACTTGCCGATTTCGGACTGTGTCGATTGGTGAAAACTGACGGCAGTGAAAGTTATCTCACTAAATGTGGTTCCAAAGGTTGGCAGGCTCCTGAACTGTATTCTAAAGCTCCGCCGATCACTGATAAGAAAGCCATGTTCGCCGTGGATATTTTCTCACTCGGCTGTGTCTTCGCCTATTCGTTAAGTAAAGGAAACCAGCATCCATTCGGAAGTAAAAATTTAAGGGATTACCGGATTGAAAACGAAGATAAATTGATTTTGACTTACGAAGACTTTGATCAATACGGAGATGGTCCGGTCATTTACAACATGATACGTCGTATGTTATTCATAACCGCCGCACAGAGGGATACAATTAAAGATGTGATGGAGCATCCATTTTTCTCTGAGGCAATCAATGAAGAGAACAGCAGTAGTAACTCCTTGATTGATCCAGAAGAGTACGAAACAATCATTTCTAGTCTAAATCACTTGGTATTGAATAGTGATGGTAGCAGTACCTATCATTACGATATCAACAAGAAAGATAACTTCGGACGTACTCCTCTGATGTTATTGCTCTGCTCCAAGAATCATCAAAGTGGAATAAAACTAATTGACTACATCGAAAAGTTCCTAAGCTTACCAAATATCGACAAAGAAGTCGTCAACGCCACGGATATCGATGGAAATTCAGCGTTAACTCTTTTGTGTGAGCACTACAACGGCGATGATCTGATCGACATTGTCCGCCATCTCATCCAAAAGGGTGCCAATGTCAATCAAGTGACTTTCAAAAACGGATTCAACGCCCTTATGTTATTATGCGTTCAGTACAATCATGAAAGATTGATTGAAATCATTCGACTCTTCGTTGAAAATGGTGTCGATCTCAATATCAAAAGTACCGATGATGGCTGGAACATTCTTCACATCGTTTGTCGCTATTACAACAACAATAAATTGGTTGAAATCGTCACTCTACTCATTGACAACGGGATCAATTTGAACTCAGTCACAACTACAAAGGGTTGGAGCGCTTTAGCTTTCTTGTGTCTCCATTATACTGGTGATTGTATGCTTCGTATTATTCAACTCTTCGTTGACAATGGGATGGATGTCAGTGCAAAGGCGAAAAGTAATGGTTTTAATGCTCTCCTCTTTGTTAGCATCATTTACACTCGTGACGATTTGATTGACATTATCAAGCTGCTCATTGAAAAAGATCCTGCAGGAATCAATTGTGCAAGCCAAAACGATGGCAACAATTCTCTATTGATGATATGCTGCCAGAAGCACACATCAGGAAGTAGAGTAATCGACACTATTCGTCTTTTGATCGACAGTGGAATCGATGTAAATCACAGGTCTAACGAGGGCTGGAATGCACTTATGGCTCTTTGTTGCCATTACCGGCAATCCAACTTGATGGAAATTGTTAAACTGCTCGTTGGCCATGGGATCGATATGAACTGTAAGAACATTTACGGACTAAATGCATTTACTATTCTCTGCCAAAATGAATATTTGAATCATACTACTTGTCTCGATGTTTTCCGTTCGTTTATTGAGTTGGATGCTGATGTTAACGCTGTGTTTGAAGTAGATGGCAATAATGCTCTTATCCTTCTTTGTAAATACCATAACAATTGTGAAAAGCTGGTTGATATCATCCGTCTGGTATTGGATAATAGCACCATCGATGTTAACTACAAGAATAAGAAAGGAGAAGACGCCATGTTCACTCTGAAAAGTAAAGGAAGGCTTCTTATAAGGGGCTGGGAATCAATTATTCAATTGCTTGTCGAACGTGGTGCGTGCTGTCAATAATTTTGCGATAACCAATTATTGAAAATACACAATTTCTTTTTTTAAATATGGCATAAATCAATGTTAAGTTAAGTGTTTTCACTATTCTTTTAGTTCAAAATAAACTTGGTCGTTATTCTTATACTTAAAATGAAAACCCCTGCTAATAGGAAAAGATATTGACTCTTTTAGTTCGAATGAAGACCCATAGAGGTACTGTATGTGTCGATTAAAAGAAAAGAAAAGAGAGGACGCCATGTTATTCACTCTTAAAAGGAAGGGAAGACTAATTCTTATTAAGGGACTCGGAATCAGTAATTCAATTGCAAAAATAAATGTATAATCTTCTTCGTTTTATTCTGATTAGGCCTGTTACTAACTGATCCCAGCATCAATGTATCATCCACCAAGTAAAATATAAACCGACCGAAAATGATAAACGCACATTTAATCTCGCAGTTAATAGTGTTTACTATATTTCTTGTAGTTTGAAATGGACTTTGAAATTCTTATTGTTTGAATCGAGGCCCATAAGACAATGAAAAATATCATTGCTCAATTCTTATAAATAAGAAGCTCATACTAAAAAGTTGTAAAAACATATTTCCGCCATTCTTACAGTTCAAATTTGGCTTTGTTATTCTTGCATTGGGCTTTTGTTATAACCGAATTCTATTTCGTCGCGTATCTGCCCAAGTAAATATGAAATTATAAGCCAGAGCTACGTGATTCATATGAATCGCGACTCACTTTACTATCTTAAAATATTACTTTAATCGATTATGGTAATGAAGAGGCTAAAAGAATAAACGGCCAGATTAAGCAACCAACAAATACGAGTATACCTCGCTAATAGTGACTTATTTTGTTTATTTCGCTAATATGATTTATCATTTTTAGTCTTTGTAACTAGTAATTTAATAATAAACATGTATCGTCGCTTACTTTTTTAAAACATAAATACTATTCGTTTTGTAGAATTTTAAAATCTTATGCATGTAGAGATAACATTATTAAGAAATTAGGATGCAAAAAGCACTAATATGCAGCCGGGTTGTAAATTTTTTTATTACATTTGGCAACTGAACCTGACAACTGAACCATGCAACTGATAAAAAATGTTATGGTTAAAACTATTGAAATTTGTCGTTTAAAATATCAAATGGAACGTCAAACTGCGTATATTTGAAAATGCTACGTTAGTAATAATTCGATCTATTTTTAAAGTATCTCTATAAAATACGCTTTGGCCCGAAATGAAAGCTTTAGTTCGCTTACTAGTCTCCAGCTTTCAGAGCACGAAGAATCTACTGCATAGTCGATAGTCGGTATCGTAGAATGCCTCCTTCGTTACCATACACGTTATTAGTAATAATTACTATTTCACTGGTAAGTTTAGAATGATTTGACTGCTCATTATTAATAAAAATAATACTTACAAGTAAGAAAGCCACAGTTAACTTTGTAAATGTATTTGAATTCTACTAAACGCTTCACTGCTATTAGACGCAATAAGATATCATAGATGCATTTTTCTTTAAATATATGAAATAAAAAGTTATCTTTAAAATTAATATATATATATATTTCAATTAATTAAATGAAAGCAATTAACTGGTTTTTTTCTGGTATTAGTTTTATTATTATTCATCATTATTTCTTCTTCTTTTATTACCTGGTTTGATAGGTGGATCCGTTGCTTACAACTGAGCAAGTCGAAGATGAATGGGTTGAATATGAAGTTGATTCCCTCTTCTCTAGTTATAAAGACTTTGAACCTTTTGACGATAATGAGGAATTGTGGCATGAGGACGATTATAAAGAATATGAAGCAAGATCTGATGATTTCTTTCAATCGACCTCCATTTGTCAACCGATTCCATCGCCTATAAAAGATCAATATACTTCTCTCATTCCCTCCAATGACCCCACCCTTATGAGTACTTCTACGATTGGCAAGAGTTCTCTGGTATTCAATACGTCTGGAATGTCTACGCCGAATTCCCCTGCCCAAAAAACGATAAGCGAGGTCTCGAAATCAAACAACGCCATCCCAACCACTATTCCTACCCCTCGAATCGTGGTGAAACAACGGCGTGCGATAACAACAAGCACCCCGAAACTAGCAAGCCAAGTCCCAACAACTCTCGCCACGGTCAAACCAACAACGATTGAAACAGCCAAGAAGCAAACAGATAAATCAGCAATGATGGTTAGCGAGATCAAAGTAACAAGCAACACGTACAAAACAATTACTGGTGGAGCAAATACAGCTAGCAGTGTGGTCCAATCAAGCTGTGACTGCAGCAAGTGCAACATCGTCACCCCAACGATCAGCTCAGATGAATCAACTAACAATGGACGGAAAACCGCGAAGAAAAGAAAAATTTCTAAACCAAGCAATAAAATAGATACGACCGAACCCGAAACTGAAGTTGATACAACAACGCCTGAAACCGAAACTGAACCAACAACGACTGAACAAGAACCATCAACGACCGAAGCAACAGAAGAGCAAGAAGCACAAACACCAAAAGGAAGAAAAAGAGGTAATAGCGCCTCTAATATTGAAACAACTTCCATGCCCGAAAACGAACAAACAGCAATACAAACACAGCAAGGAATAAAAAATAATTCAAAAAAGAAAACAACTGTGAAGGGTAATAAACGCCATCATAGTCCTAATCTTCTTTCGAACGAAACAATCAATTTTGAAGCAATCAAACCTGGGTGGAAAAATAATTCGAAAAAACAAATACACACCCCGGGGAAGACTCCTATGCCATTGTTCTATTATTCTGTAAATAAATAAATACAACATAATACTATCAGATGAAATATAATAATATTGGTTGATATTTTGGAATGGAATTCTTTAGTTATTACAAGAGTAAATGTTAAGTTAATGTGACACATTATTTCCTGTATTTAACAAAGAACTAAAGCTACAACAACACAAAAGTAACGCATGCAATTGTAACATTGAATCTCAGGACTAGAATGATAATGAGATCTTAAATATTATGAATATTGCCGAACACTTGAGTCAGCGGGCATGGTGATACCTTTATTCCTATGTGTCTTTTGGTTAACAGTGGAATGAGGATGTAAATCACAGGTCTAACGAGAGTTGCAATGCACTTATGGCTCTTTGTTGCCATAACCGACAATCCAACTTGTCGGAAATTATTCAACTGCTCGTTGGTCGTTGGAATCAATATGAACTGTAAGAACATTTATGGACTTAATGCATTCACTATTCTTTGTCAAAATGAAAATTGGAATCACACTAATTGTCTCGATGTTTTTCGTTTGTTTATTAAGTTGAATGCTGATGTTAACGCTGTATTTTAAGTTGATGGCAATAATGCCCTTATCCTTCTTTGTAAATACCATAACAATTGCAAAAAGCTGGTTGATCATCCGTCTCGTATTGGATAATAGCAACATCGATGTCAATTACAAGAATAAGAAATGAGACTAGGGGAGAACGACATGTTCACTGTGAAAAGCAAGGGGAGGCTTCTTTAACGGGCTGGGAATCAATCATTCAATTGCTATTCGAACGTAGTACGTCGTGTAAATAATTAAGCAATAACCATTTATTGAAAATATTTTTAGAAATTTCGGACAACAATAAATGTATAATCTTCTTCCAGAGATAACCGAGATGCTGTTTTTTACTTATGGTTAAGTGACACAACGTTTGGTGGTGCCAGGCTAGGGGGCGAAAGGGGTTTTCTACTGCTCTTGCCCATCTTGGTTGTCGCTGTCTTCTTCATTCTAATCTTCATTTTATTCTGATTATCATCAACTGATCCCAGCATCACATAAACACAGCGATTCTGTATTACTGTATTTAAATTATATTATGCGAAGTCTGGATAAATATACTATTAGCCGCGAGCAGAAAAACTCGCTCTCCTATCTAAAAATATAACTTACATTTTCTTCTTTTATCAGATTAAGTAACGAACGAAACGAATATTATTCGCTCTAGTATAGTAATTAATTTGTTGTCACAAGTCTTACTAATAAGTACTTTAATAAGTGTGTAATTTGATTGTCTTTAGATCTTCTTCCATTTTGGCTGCAGTCTAATTATGCTCCCAATGGAAAAATGTCTACATCACATGTATCGCCGTTTACTTTTTTCATTTAAATGCTATTCGTTTTGTAGAATTTTAAATTATCATGCGGGTTGAGAAAACATTACTTAGCAGTTAGGATGCAAAAAGCACTAATATGCAGCCCGGTTATAGAAATGTTTTAGTTATAGATCGGTTCATTACATTTGATGACTACTGAACCTTGCAACTGATAATAAAATGGTTAAAACTATTAAAGTTTGTCGTCTGATATCAAATAGAACGTCAAAAAACAAGTTTTATTACTGTAATGTTAGTAATAATTCAATCTATTTTTAAAATATCGCTGTAAAATACGCTTTGGCCCGAAATGAAAGCTTTGGTTCGCTTATTAGCTTCAAGCTTTCAGGCACGAAGAATTTACTGCATAGTTACTAGTTGGTGTCGTAGAATGCCTCCTTCGTTACCATACACGTTAGTAGTAATAATTACTATATCATTGGTAAGTTTTTAATGATTTGATTGCTAAATATTAATTTAAATAAAACTTAAAAGTAAGAAAACCACAGTTAAATGTAAAAGTCCTCGTATTTTTTTTTTGTTATCTGATGGTTTACTAGATGAATCCGTTGCTTACAGCTGAGCAAGTCGAAGACGAATGGTCTGAATACGTAGTGAATCATCTCTTCTCTAGTTATAAAGACTTTGAACCTTATGAAGATACTGAGGAATTGTGGCATACGGACGATTATAAAGAATATGAAGCAATGTCTGACGATTTAGTTCCATCGCCCTCCATTTGTCAACCTCCATTGCCTGAAAAAGGTTCATTGACGGCTACAACTCAACATACGTCTTCTCCACCACATTCCATTCAGTATACTTCTCTCATACCCTCCAACGACCCCACCCTTATGAGCACTTCCACGATCGGCAAGAGTTCGTTGCTATCCAATACGTCTGGAATGTCTACGCCGAATTCCCCTGCCCAAACAACGACAAGCGAGGTCCCAAAATCAAGCAACGTCGTCACAACCAATAGTCCTACCACTCGAATCGTGGTTAGTGAGATCCAGACAACCAGAGGTACGGAAAAACCAACAACAGGTGCGATTTCAACAACTATTAAAACTGCGGTTCAGTCGAGTACGATTCCAACAACTAGCGCCAAGGTTCAATCTAGTACGATTCCAGCAACTAGCACCACGGTTCAGTCGAGTACGATTCCAACAACTATTAAAACTGCGGTTCAGTCGAGTACGATTCTAACAACTAGCAGCACGGCCCAGTCAAGTACGATTCCAACAACTAGCGCCAAGGTTCAATCTAGTACGATTTCAACAACTATTAAAACTGCGGTTCAGTCGAGTACGATTCCAACAACTAGCGCCACGGTTCAATCGAGTACGATTCCAGCAACTAGCGCCAAGGTTCAGGCAAGTACGATTCCAACAACTATTAAAACTGCGGTTCAGTCGAGTACGATTCCAACAACTAGCAGCACGGCCCAGTCAAGTACGATTCCAACAACTAGCGCCAAGGTTCAATCGAGTACGATTTCAACAACTACCACTACAAGGATGATTAACGAGATCAAAATAACAAACAACACGTACAAAACAATTACTGGTGGAGCATATACAACAAGCAATTTGATTCAATCAAGCTGTGACTGCAGCAAGTGCAACGTCGTCACCCCAACGATCAGTTCAGATGAATCGTCAACTAACAATGGACGGAAAACCGTGAAGAAAAGAAAACATTCTAAACCAAGTAATAAAACAGATACGACCGAACCCGAAACTGAAGTTGAAACAACAACGCCTGAATCCGAAACTGAACCAACAACGACTGAACAAGATCCATCAACGACCGAAGCAGCAGAAGAGCAAGAAGCACAAACACCAAAAGGAAGAAAAAGAGGTAATAGCGCCTCTAATACTGAAATAACTTCCATACCCAAAAACGAAAAAACAACAATGCAAACACCGCAAGGAATAACAAATAATACAAAAAATAAAACAACTGAGAAGGGTAATAGAGTACGCACTCATAGTCAAAATATTTCTGATATATCCAATATCGACGCAATGATGTTAAATGGGGGCAAAAATCATTCGAAAAAACCCCCCTCCGGGAGGACTTTGAAGCCTGGTTACTTCTCTGGTTTGTCTGTAGATGAATAAATACAACATAATTCTACCAGAAGGAAATAAAATAATATTGGCTGATATTTTGGTATTGAATTCTTTAGGTATTACAAGAGTAAACGTTTAGTTGATATAGCGCATTAGCATTAATTCCTGCATTTAACAACGATCTAATATTACTTAACCAAAAAGTAACGCAACATTCAACTGTAACATTGAATATCAGGATTAGAATGATAATGAGTCCTTAGAAATTATAGATATTGTCGAACACTGCTGAATCAGTGGGGGTACTGAAACCTTTATTTTTAGTGAGTAGAATTAGAAAGTGTGTTCGAGATAATACAATAGTCGAGCTCACAGGAAGTGAGAAAAAATCGCATCTCTTTTAGTAAGTTATACCATGTAAAGCTAATTCGTACTCTTATAATATTCTCCGATAATAGTAAGTTGCTCTATACACTTCTATGCCTAAAAACTGAAATAAACAGAAGCAATACAAAATAAATAGTATAAAATAATTAAGAAAATCAGAGGTATTAATAAGCTAGGCTTATTGGGTTTTCACGAGTCGTCAGTTATTATTGTTTCTCCTTATTATTATTTTTGTATTATTTGGGGCAAAGTCAAAGTGAAGTAAGCGTGCATGTAGATGAGTTCAAGAAGACTATTTGAATTTCCTTATGAAAACATTCGTCCAGTTAGGCTACATCCTTTTCCGGTAAGATCGCTGCGGTTCAAAGTCAGTTGTCCTACTTTTTTTTACGTCGTTCCATGTTTAACGGGACGTCGTCTGAAATTTAACGGGAGTATATAGGTTTTGTCGCATTTAGCCGTTTTATTAAAGCTAGCGTAGTTTTGCTCACAAACTAAGTTAGATGTATGTGTTAGCTACACATGCACGTAGGGACTTGGATCCTGTTTTGGTAGCTATATCTGATGGCCAGTACATTCTAGTCGGATGTATGGTGAAACTTTTTTACAAAAAGACATTTTCTTTTACTCCCTTTTTCTTATGTATAGGTATTGCTTGAGTAGTATACATACCATTGCGTATTGATCATGTACCTTGTGCAATAATAATTGCAATGAAATCCTTGACCCCAATGCACACATCACGGTTTCCTTGTTCTAGCTAGCAGTGCTTTATAGTTCGAGATAAGGTTCACAAAGATGACGGAAATGATGACGCGATTTTAAGACTATAAGACGTCTTGAACATTACAGATACAACTTAAAGGAGGTCCTTTAATATCTTGCGAATGCTGGAATCTACGTAAATAAAGTTGGGACGAATAATGGACCATATGCTGCGTTCATTCTTTGTGAAAATGAGTGGCTGCATCATAGCATGTGCCTTGGAAGTTGTTCGTTTTTAAAAATTGAATTGCAAGCTGACCTGTGATCATCGTGCCATTTATAATCTATCATCATCACATGTAATCAACAAGTGTATCATATTCATTAGAATGTATTTGAATATTATACAATTAATATACAACAATTATGTAAGAGGAAATAATGGAAATCAAAAGAAGCCGGTTGTTGTTTATTCTGTAAACGGTTCAAGCATCGATGCTGGACATAATACCGTCGGTGAAAAGTGTCAAAATGGACGAGGATCCGACTCTGGTGGAGGATATACAATTGGAGTGCAGGAGTGGTGAAGGACACACTGATAGCGGTGGAGGGTTCCATCATTGAGGATACGACTCCTGTGGAGGACATTGGAGTGGTGGCGGAGGAGATTGTGGCGGTCTAAAAGCAATGTGTTGCCTTCAATAAAAACTATTTGATTTAGTACTGAGTAAAACGGGTTTTTAAACGCAAAAGAGATTTTTAAAAATTCATCACACTAATTACTTTATCTCATCAATTATGATTCATAATGGGGAAAATAAGGGATCCAATGAAATTTAAATATCTTTTGATTCCCAGTTGATTGGAATTGAGTACGAAATACGTGATAAAAGCACATTTCATTTATAACCAATCAGAAATCGTGTACGTATATCGTGTACGTACATAGCTTATTTGACACGTAGAAAATGACACGCAAATTCGTTTGGTGCGATTGACGTATTCAGCCAAATGGACAGTTCCAAATCCACATTTCCACTATCGGGATCCTTGACAATTTTCTCTGCAATTTCATTGTTTAAGAAGAAGGAGGGAAAATGAAAAAGAAGAATCGCGAAGTTTTTAAGTTTCTTTTCAAACTTTTCATACTAATTCAGCTGTACTCTCATCTAAAATCCTCAACAGAAGCGATTCAGATAAGTCGTACTAAGGAAAATCTTGCTCAACGATTTGAACAAACCGATGGAAACAATTTAAACGATCGAATGTCTCAAATTGAGGCAAAAAATCAACGCCAAGAGAACGATATTTCTTTTTTGAAGGCAATAATTGTTGAAGACAAAAGAACCATTCGCCAGCTGAGAGGTCGTGTTTCAAGCCTCGAGTCATTCATGCTGACTAAAAATATAGAACCAAACGATCAACCTCTTTTGCGACAAAAACGACCTTACCGATTGCTACCCATGCTTTCAGGCGGGTATGTTAATCAAGAGTAAATTATGCAAGTTATCTAAATTTTAAAATGCATTTTTTAAATTATTATTTAGATATAAAATGGAAAAGCAGGAAGCTGCTGTCGATACACGATTCTATGGCCCTGCTAGTAACTGCAATGAGCTAGGGAAACTTGGTTTCACACTAAATGGCTATTACTTGGTCAAAGGGAAGGATGAATCAATAAGCAACAGCATCGAAGCCGTTCTTTGCCAATTCCACCTACCAGAGAAATCCAAAGGCGGTAAGAACTAAAACTTTGGCTATTAAATAAATAGTTAAGGATGCTTAATATATTTGTAAAACAAAAAATTTAAATGTTTCTTATGAATTTCAACAGGTACTAAAGAGGAGCGATTAGGATTGGTCACCATTAACAAGAACATAGACAAATCCAATGGTACATAACAAAATAATGCATGATATGAATGGTAAGAAAATTACCACAGTCCACTTATTTGTATATTTTTCAGGGGATAGAAAAGGTTATCACATGGAATCGGTCAGCATCCAAGTAACAACCAACAAGAATGAATTAAAAGGTAGCAATTTAGTTTCTCAATTTATTAATTGAACATATATTGGCCAACTGACTTAAACCGAGCTCTTTTTTACATCCAGCTTCGGAAATAAATCTTAACGAGTTCGGTAACAATTCAGCAGAACCATCGGGTAAGTTATAAACGCATTATAAATAATTTATGATTAGATTTTTAAACTTTAGTAGAAAGCAATGAACATTCATTAAATTCAAATAATATCTTGCCCTTGTTTTGACACGGATAAATACCATAAATACTACTATTAAATTGTTAAAAATCTCTCCTTTAGAAGTCTTATTCTATTTTTTTTTTCAAAAATGAAGCATGTACAACATGCAACGTAGTCCAACCAAGCTATGACTGCAGCAAGTGCAACGTCGTCACCACAACGATAAGCTCAGATGAATCATCAATTAATAATGACCAAAAGAAATCGGAAAAACTAACAGGTAAAAACAACGGGGAGAAAAAAACTCGTAAACCATTTAAGAAAACAGAAACGCCTGCAATCGAGACTGAACTATCAACAATTGAAACTGAACGACCAACGACCGAAGCAATAACGGAAAAGCAAGAAACACAAATATCAAATCGAAGAAAAAGACCTAACAGCGCCTCTTATACTGAAATAACTTCCATAACCGAAAACGAAAAAACAACAATGCAAACACCGCAAGGAATAACAAATAATACAAAACATAAAACCACTGTGAAGAGTAATAGATCAAATAACAGAATTCATCTGAATAATATAATCGATTTGAATGCAATGATATTAACTGGGGGAAAAAATCATTCGATAAAACACCCCTCTGCAAAGACTCTTAAACCTGGTTTGTTCGCTGGTTTGTCTATAGATGAATAAACACAACATAATTCTACCAGAAGAAATAAAATTATATTGGCTGATGTTTTGGTACTGAATTCTTTAGGTATTATCAAGAGTAAACGTTTGGTTCATATGATGCATTAGCCTTATTTGCTGCATTTAACAATGATCTAAAACTACTTAACATTGAATATCAGGATTAGAATGAAAATGAGACATTGAAGATTATGGGTATTGTCGAACACTGAGTCAGTGGGTGATACCTTTAGTGAGTAGAATTAGAAGTTGTGTTTGAGATAAGATTGTATTTCAGACCAAAGAATGTAAGCGATCGAAACAAAAAAATAGTATCTTTTTTAGTCAGTTATACCTATATAAGGTGAATTCGTACTTATATGACTTATAATCTTCTCCGATAACAATAAGTTGCTCTATACACTTCAGTGCATAAAAAATTAAACAAACAGAAAATATATAGTATCAAATAATTAGGAAAATCAGAGGAGGCATTAATCAGATATGTTGTGAATCTTAGCCTTAGTAAATGAAAAGGCAGCTCGTGAAAAGCGTCTTGTATTAAGCCGAGGCTTACCTAAGAATACCAGTTAAACATGATTATATCTCACACGAAAGGTATAGGATCAGGTACACACAGCAAGTAAGGTGGAAAGGGACATCTAGTAGTGAGGATAAGAGATAGGGGGTCAATTCCCAACAGATAGGACTAATTGGGTTTCAACTTTTCATTGTGGGCGTTCAATTCTAGTGACGTACAATACCATATTTTTTAAAAGCATTCTTTGCACCCCATAAATGCAAGCTGATCTATTAAAGAAAAAAAAAGCGTTGAATGTTTCGAGAAGGGTACCCTCGTATCTTCTTCATTTGACTAATCTGATTCTTATACTAAATCGATTAGCTGATGATAAGAATAGTTACGAGACAAAGTAACCAAATTACACATCTTGGATTGAGATTGTTATCATCACTGTACCCCTAACATAAAACACCCATCATGGTAAAGTAATAATTTCTATTTCTGGCCACGTAGACTGTTAGAACGAAGCCACTACAATAAGATAACACTATATAACTTTCTTATTAGCGTAACGACGTAGGTTTTGTTATGAGCAGCACGATTACGTCTATAAGAGCTTATACACGTACTGCACCAAAGTGTTTCAAATTTGATCCGACATATAGTTGAGTTAAAATACCACCAGTGCAACAACTATATGGCTAAAAGACCAAGTGAAGGCGAAACGAATTGGTCGACTTAGATCTTTCGGGAAAGTATAGCAGGATAAAAAGAAAAGTTAGGCTACAACATTCTAACTGGATTTCTTTCAAATCGACCCCATTTTTAATTAACAGAGTGACGATATCAACCAATGCATCACTATTGTGCTACTAGCGACACAAGATGTGGAGGACGTTCCAATCGTCATTGGTACTTCTTCTATTGAGATCCATATATGCTATTTTCAATGACGAGGTTGATGATGCCGATCAAGTTTGCTGTCGATTGCTTGTCGAACGTCAATAATTGTGGTATAATCGTATATTAAAATATACAAAATAGTTTTCTCTTTCGTTTCCCGCTTCCTTTTTGAAAGACAGCATTTATTTTCAAATTTAGCGGTAAACTTGTACGTACATCTAGCGGTAGAATTTAAAACCGTTTAGCAGAAACTTTACGTTTTGACAGTTCTTTTTTTTTGCTTGTTTACATTTTCTTAGTGGAGAAAAAATAGTCGTTACTATTAAATGTGATAATCGTAAAAATTAGGCATCTAAAAGTGAGAATTTGATTTTCGGGAATCCAGCATTACCATATCACAGTTTTTAATTTGAAAATAAACCAGGGTTTATTAAGAAGGTAAACCTTAAAATTGATTCAACAGGTAATTCGTCTCTACTATATTCATTGTATACCATTAATAGTTCTGAATCTTTAAAAAAATATGAAGCAGCAATCTTATTATGTCTTTGACATACACACGCGAGGAAGTAATAAGCAGTTGGAGGCAAACATCCCATATTGCTTCAATCACTGCTGCCAGGCTAAACTTAAATAAAAATACTGATGTTATCAATGTATCACTCACTGCCAGGTATTACAATACTTCATAATATTATTGTAGTACATTTTATTTTAATTTATTACAGCCAAAAACATTTTGGAAAGGAAGAGAGTATCAAATTCCAAACCAATTTTGCAGTTGAGAAGAATAATTTGAATGTCCTCTCTCAGTCAAATCCTGCAGATATTTCCAATGAGTATGTACATTTCTATAATTGACTACATATTTTTTTGATACACTTATGAGGTAAAACAAATGTTCGATATAGGAAGTTGAAAGCTTACGGTGCTACCAATAACTTAATTGCCATTCTCCGCGAAATACCTGATATCAAAAGTGCCAAAAACCAATCGCGTCAAATTTTGGAAATCTGGAAAAATGGATATTTGAATAGTTCCATAGATATTGGCCAACTAGATAAACATGGAACAGTTTATACTGATGGTAATTGGTTCTTAAAGTTACTTAATTTTAAATAATTATAAACTGGTTTCATGTTGTTAGGCATTTTCGGTTGTTTTGAATTTTCTCCGGACGACAAGCAACTAGTTTACGTGGCCGAGGAGAAGGCTCCAAAAAAGCAGCCCAATCTCCAATTTGGGATATCTGCCACACCCGAAGGAACCAAAGTGGTTTGTTAAGTGAACTAAATTTATAATTGATTGAAGTTTTTAATGGAATCGTTTTTTTATTCATTATTAGGGCGCTGAATATGAATTTGTAGAAGATTGGGGAGAACAACTTGTAGGCAAATCTCAGCCAGTCATCTGCATTTTCAATGTCGATTGGGAACCATTTAATAGTGACCAAGATTCAGCTGTAAAAGTGATAGAGACTGATTCCTATGGAAAGTGGAGCCCTGGGCAAGTATGTAATTAGATCCGCTACTTTTTTACATTATTATAGCTTATTTTCCTATAGGTGATTTGGTGTGGTAATGACCAATTAGCTGGCATAGCTCTATCCCATCATCCTCGTCGTTTAGGAAGAATATTCCACTCTAACCGCCCTGGCCGCTTATTCAAAATTAACGTACTAACTGGAGAATATGGTAAAACTTAGTTTCTCCAATTTAAGAGTAGTAATTGGCATTCCATATCAACTTTAATAGAATGGCACGGTTCTGAAATGGAAACTGCCAATTCCCCTTGTTTTAATCCCAATAATGGATCGATTATTTACCTGAAAAGTAAAGCTTTTGGACCTCATCAGAAAGAGCAGAAAATAACAATTATTGAATCAAACGGAAGTATCCGTCAGATAGACGTCCCTACTGGACCAGGTTACCAAGGAATGTACGGTTCATTTCTTCCAGATGGATGTTTTTCGAAAGATGGAAAGTCGATCATCTTTTCAACACCTTGTAAAAGTAGCATTCAATCCTACATCTTGAATTTGGGTAATAATAAGCTTTGTTAGTCAGTAAATATAAAAAAATTGAATCATTTAACATTTTTACAGATTCAGGTGACATTCAGAAGCTTTCTCTTCCAGATGGATGCACTGGATGTGATGTATTAGATAATTTAGATGACTTCGTATTAGTCAATGGCGTTTCTTTAGTTCGACCCGATCAATTATTCATCGGTCGCATTGGCTGGACCAATTTGAAATCACCCATTGAATGGAGTCGCCTTACAATTGGCAACGAACTACCCACTGAGCACTCTCTTAGCTCACATCTGCTCACTTTCAAGACAACAGATTCAATGGAATTTGAGGTAATTTTCTTATATTCGTATTTGACTCTCTTCTAATTAAGTTCACTAATCATTTTGTCAAAGGCTATGCTGGTCCATCGGAAAGAATCGTATTCTAAAACACCTCTGATCGTATCGCCCCATGGAGGGCCTCATTCCGTTTATACGGACCAATTTAAACCAGAATCCTACTTCTTCGCCCAACTTGGTAATGCCTAAAACCTGTTTTATAGCTGCCTCATTTCTTACTTATTGTTTGTCAATCAGGATTTTCTGTTTTGTACGTCAACTACCGAGGATCTACAGGCTTCGGAGAAGCAGCTCTTTACTCTCTTTCAGGAAATATAGGCGTCCAGGATGTCGAAGAATGTCATCAAGCCACTTTAGAAGCTCTTGAGAAACACAGATTCCTCGATAAAGACTCTGTTTTCTTATGGGGAGGTTCCCATGGAGGGTTCATCGTCACTCATCTTGTTGGACAGTTTCCCGACTTTTATAAAGCTGTTTCTGCTCGAAATCCAGTCATCAATGGGGCAACTAAATTCACGACTGGAGATAGCCCTACATCGTCCATAGTCGGCTCTGGTTTGGGCGATGGAAGCGAATTAGAAGGGATCCTGAATGCGGAAACGTTGGGGATCATGTTCGATTGCTCTCCGATCAAGTACGCTGCTCAAGTGAAAGCGCCCACTCTTCTTCTAGTCGGGAAAGTGGACCGTCGAGTTCATCACAGTCAGTCGATGGAATATTATCGTGCTTTGAAACTTCATGGAAAGAAAGTCAAGTGAGCAAATAATTCTAAAAGACTTACTCATTTTTGTTGGTACTATATTTATTATTGTTTTACAGGATGTTGATGTACGAAGATAACCATTCGCTTACTAAGATGCCATTCAATTCGGATGCACTGATAAATACTGTTCTATGGTTCCAAGAAAGCATAGTGGATAATAGTAATGATGGTTTAAGTTAACCGGTAACCCTACAATTTAATTGGGCCGTTACACACAAATCCCCTGAACTATTACACCTACTGATGAAGATTATATATTAGTAGTAAAAGGTTATTATGCCATAGTTTTTCACACAAAAAATACACCACTACCAATCAGCACCATGGAGCAAAAAAAAAAATTACAAAAATCAGAGGATTTTATATCTTTTCATCGAACCGTCATGTCTTCCTCCACTAACCGCGTATATTTATATATTTATGTGAAGATGATGTGTTTTTAGTTTCTTTTTTGGCTGTAACCTGTTTAGTTGTATATAACTTAATAGAGGATTCAACAAGTTTGGCTGTACATTGAGAACCATTAGTTTCTTCCACCAAACTTCTAAAAATACCTAAAGGTTTCGACAGCAGACGTGAAGGCTCGTCAAATTCCTTATATAATAGTTAATACAATTTCAATCAGTTATTACATAATCAATTGGAGTTCGAGGTTATATTGTTTCACCGAGTCTCACCGAAAGTATACCAGTATCTAGGATCATAATCTTATCCGAGTGTATGATCGTGTTCAACTGATAGGCGATGGTCAGCCCGGTGCAACCATAAAACTTCTCCCGAATAGCCGGTTGAATACGGAGGTACATATAATCTATCTATCTCTAAGCAGTATTATCTATACCTATATGGTGAAACTGAATTCGTTTCAAAACTGTGGTCATATTAACATGCCAAGGTATAGCCTACATTTTAACAGAAAATGAAGACCTATTTTGTTACTAAGTTTTGGTTAAATAGAATAAATATCGTACACATTGGCGTACATATGGGCTACTATGCAGTAGTAAGAGATATGGTTGCATTCTATCCTATTCAGACTTCCAATAGGATTCTATTTTATCGTCCAGTTGCTGATCTAGTTATAAGATATAAAGAAATAAAATTACCTATTCTGGATTAAGACCTAATCGGGCTTTAGATAAAATATACTGATGCGCAATAAATAAAAATATAAAAGTGTTTTACCATCAGGCATCGATGGTCTCCTAAGATAAGGCTCCCATCACGATTAAACTATTTGTATATCTAACGCGTAGACTGTTAGAACGATGCCATGGCAACAAGTAGATAATCAAGCTTTTGTTATCGGCGTAACGACATGGGTTTCGTTATGAGCAGCACGATAAAGCAGAAAAAAATGAGAAAGTAGAAGAGCTTATAGACTGCACAAAGGTATTTCAAAATTTGATCCGACTTATAGAACTATTTTGAAGTGCTTCAAATCCGAGGGGTTGACCACTCACCATTTGGGTGTACGATGCCAAAATTCCAGTGGAATTTTTTGGAATTTTTGAAATTTTTTGGAATTTTTGGAATTTTTGGAATTTTTGGAATTTTTCTGGAATTTTTGGAATTTTTCTGGAATTTTTGGAATTTTTGGATTTTTTCTGGAATTTTTCTGATTTGATCCTCAGATTTTTATTTTCTTTTACAATCAGAAATGATATACGACGATAAAAGTATGTGCTAATTGTAATACCTTATAGAACATGATGGCATGGGCTAACTGTAGGTTTTAAACACGATAGAGAAAACCTAATCCAGCCACATATTCTTTAAAAATTTTAATTTGAGTGTGCAATTAGAATATAATTCTCATTTCTCGCGCTATAAAGCTCATTCTTGCATGTTGGGGACCGCATGTTTCGCATAAATTAATAATTTAGTTTTTAAAAAGTGTATAAAATAATAGATTAGGGGGGAAATGGGACTTATAACTTCATACCATTATTTTTTTAAAAATCTTTTTAAAGAAGAAAGGTATTTTACTCAACTGATGATATTCATTTTATTCAACTGATATTCTATCATCTATCTAGGCTCTAGGCTATTTGATAATTTTGATAATAAACTTGATTTTATTTCAAATTCCCTTCATTTAAATTTACTTAATTTTGAACTTAAAAGATATCAGTTCGAAATTTAAAAAAAAAAATTATTTCAGCAAACGTCCCATCCATATATTCAATTCTAAGATGTTTAATTTTTTCATAAATCAAAACCAGGAGTAAAAATTAATCAAATGTTTCAAAAACTGCGCACCATACTCATCCTATTAGTGCCCCCACAGCCCACTCCCTTTGACCCTTGCCTTTTGCGTGTGAGATGTTCGTAACCACAGAATGTTAATTGTGCAACATTGGAATTGTTGCTATTCTTTTTCAAAACAAGAAAACTGAAATAAGAAATGGATATAGGTTCATTTCATAGTAAATTCATAGTTTTTTTTTATTCAGATCCCTAAAAAAGGAATGTGATCGAATCTATTCAAAAGAAATTAACATGGTATCATAAAAATACATTAAAATAACGGATCATTATTTCAGTTATTTTTGTTTTCCGTTATTTTACAGCCCAATCGATCCACCTAAGATTCGTAAATATTTTTATTAATGGACTGTCTTTATATTTTTTTGTTATCGACTACTTTTAGTTTACAACCCGCCTTCTGCTCATAGTTTTCAACAAGAATATGTCAGTTCCAATTTTTCCGTCTGTGATTATATATGTGAGGACCTTTTAGGTTTCAGTTAGTTTTATTTTTATGCTTGTTCTACTACTTAATAATAAAATTGTAAAATCTACTTAAACTGTGAATTACAGGGGCAATATTGCTCGCTATATTTGAGCTACTATAATTCTATTTGTTTCCAATATATTAAATTTTATTTTATTCAGTAATAAGCGCAGCCTATAAACCGGATTTACAGGTATTTTCGTCGTTTACCTACTCAATAAAATATTGGAAATCGTCATCCATTTTAGTGATTTGTTTAAAACGTTTAATTTTTACCCCCTTTTCATCAAATAATCAAACCGGATAAATATCCTGTTATTATTATTAGCTATAAGAAACACATGAAAACTAGAAAAAGATATAGAAATTTTTGAAATCATAACACATTTTCCCGGATTTTCGTCCAAAATTTTGGATTTTTGGAATTTTTGGAATTTTCGGAATTTTCGAAACTTTTGGAATTTTCGGAATTTTTTGGAATTTTGGCATGGAATTTTAGGGGTGTACGAAGAATTTTTTGAGTGGACAACCCCTCGTTCAAATCCAAACATTGAATAAATATGGCTAAAAGATCAAATGAGGGTGAAACTTTGAAGCAGTTAAAAGGAATTGGTCGACTTAGTTACGATCGCAACGACATACTAGGAAATGGATCTTTCGGAAAAGTATACAAAGGCAAATTCAAAGAGTCAGAAGAAAATACAGAAATTGATGTCGCCATAAAACGGATTGAAAAGGTGGACGTCAAGGACGTTGAAAGAGTAGTCATGAATAGTATAGAGCCCCACCCCAACGTTCTTCAATGTTATTGCATCGAGGAAGATGACGACTTTATGTAAACCATATTCCTCTATTATTTCATTATGTGTTACTATGTTTTCCTAATTGGGTTATATTAGATACATCGCCACTGAGTTATGCGCTGGAACTTTGGATGATATCATTGAAGGGAAGTACAAAGGACCACCAGTGGGCTCCCCCAGTGAAATGATGCGACAGATCGCTCGAGGAGTGGAGCACCTTCATAAGAATAAGATTGTGCATCGAGATCTCAAGCCTGCCAACATACTCGTCTCATTTCCTTATCCTTTGATCAACGAACCTCCTCAAATGAAAGTGGCTGATTTTGGGCTCTGTCGTGTAGTGAAAAAAGATGGAAGTGAAAGCTCTTTCAGTAAAAGTGGAACTAAAGGCTGGATGGCTCCTGAAATGTACAACAAAGCCCCGATTAGTGATGAGAAAGCCATGTTCGCCGTTGATATTTACTCCCTCGGCTGTATTTTCGCTTACTCTTTGAGTAAAGGGAACCAGCATCCGTACGGAACTGGAAATTTGAGGGATTATCGAATGGAGAGTAAAGAAGAAATGATATTGACTCTTCAAGATTTCGATCATTACGGCGGTCGTGGTTTATTTCAATTAATTCGTCTCATGTTGTCTGAAACTATCTCCGTCAGGGGTACCATTCAAGACGTTATCCAACACGCATTCTTCGTTGATGGAATCAGAGAGGAGAACAACAGCTTCTGGGTCCTTTCAAAAGACTACGAAGCACTCATTTCTGATCTCAATCAATTAGAAATGGACAAAAGTATAAATTTTGACGTGAAGAGAAAAGATAGCAACGGCCGCACTCCACTAATGTTACTTTTCTCTAAGAATGCCACCACCGTCGATAGTCAGAAGAAACTTTGCGATTACGCAGAGAAATTCCTGAATTTACCAAATGTCGACGCTGAGTTTATTCACGCTAAAGATGTCAACGGTAGCACTGCCTTAACTCTTCTTTGTGAGCACTACAATGGTGATGATTTGATCGATATCATCCGTCTCCTGATCCAGAAAGGGATGAATGTCAATCAAGTGACAAAAAAAGAACGGATTCAACGCTCTTATGCTATTGTGCATGCAGTACCATCGTGATAATTTGATTGACATTATCCGACTCTTTGTTGACAGAGGTGCCAACGTCAATACTAAAGGTACCGATGACGCTTGGAACGTTCTTCACATCGTCTGTCGCTATTACAATAGCGATAAGCTAATCGATATAATCGCTCTACTCATTGATCATGGGATCGATCTGGATGCAGCTACAACCAAGAACGGTTGGAACGCTATAATTATACTCTGTTTCTTCTACACTGGCGTGCGCATGTTTGAAATCATTCGCCTCATGATCGAGAAGGGAATTGATGTCAATCATAGAGCAAACAATGGTTTGAATGCTCTTGGTTATTTGGTTTGTTTTTACAGCCGCGTTGATTTGATTGACATTATCAGAATGCTTATTGAAAAAGACCTCTCTGATTTAAAATGTAGAGATATAAAAGGCGATAGCTACAGTCCTAATGCTCTTGTGATGATTTGCAGTCAAGACTATGTCCAAAGTAAAAGTGGGCCAGACAATTTGATTGACATCATAAGTCTCCTAATTGATAGAGATGTCGATGTAAACAATAGATTAAGTGATGGGTGGAATGCTCTTATGGCTGTTTGTCGCTATTATCGTCATGCTAACTTGATTGAAATTGTTCAATTGCTTGTTAAGAGTGGAATTGACATTGGTTGTAAATCGCATCGTGGATCTAACGCGCGCCCTCCTCCTTCTATGTGCGAATGAGAACTTGAATCACAGCATATGTCTCGATGCTGTCCGCTTATTGGTAATTGATTTGAAATGTGATACCAACGCAGTGTATGAGGGAGATTTCGAAAATGCAATTACCTACCTTTGTAAACGTCATCATAATTGTGATAAATTAGTTGATATTATACGACTGATTTTAGATAACAGCATCATCGACGTCAATCATAAAAATAAGAGTGAAGAGAGTGCTTTGACCATTTTACGGAACAGAGGTAAACTTGTAAAGAACTCGTCTGCAATCGTTGAATTGCTTGTCCAACGTGGTGCGCAATTCAAATTTTTTTAAATGTAGGCCTAGTTTATAGTAGTCCCATTAACATTTATCGTTTAAAAAAGGTGTATTACATACAACTTTTTTATTTGCAACGTCACAAAGAAATAAAATAATAACCATCAAGATCAATTTAGTTAATCCAAGTCAATAAATAAAGATTTTAACGAGGGTACTTTATGATTTAAGCACAAAAACTTGCCGATTAGGGATTACAATCTATTAGGTAAAAAGTTACAGTAGAGAGTTATAAATATTACAAAACTAAAAGTATGCCTCTATTCCTGGGCATATACTGAAGTGTGAAGCAAATAGCAATAAAAAAAATAATCCTGACTATCTCAATTTTAAAAAAATGGTGTACTCAGTAAAAAAAAACTTATGTTACATTATTGTTTTTTGAAACATCATATAAAATACGTCTATAGTGATGACAAACAGTATAAAAATGCGTCTGATAAAAAATTAAATCGTCTTATAAATAAAAGAATTGTTTCTTTTTTTAAAAAGCTGTAAATATATGGTACGGTATAATGGCAGTATGCATACTACTATACGAAAAAAAAAATTCTTCTTAAGTTAAATGTAGCGCCTCATACTTTATTTTTTGGACCAATAAATCAATTAAAAAATATACATTTGTATAATACGTTGTATCAATACAGCGTTAAGCATTTCCACATTTCCTGCTTTAGGAAATTCCACATTTTAAAAATTCAATTCCACCCTTTAGCACTCTGTGATCAGCTGTTCACTCTGCCAGGACTCAGCTGTCATAACAAAGAAGAAACCACTCTTCTTTTCAATTTCATTGCAGGTGAATTAACTAATTTATTTCAGGGTTCACTCACGTCTCGTGAAAATTCACGATGGACTACTTTGCATTGGTGCCCGTCAAAGGTAAATTTTAATATCCAAAAATGGTCAGATTTCCTTAATATTTATTTGTTTTTATTTTGGTCACCGTATAGTGTTGGAAGAAATCTTGTCTCGCGTGAAGCTAAAGGACCTCATCTCACTCTCACAGACATGCCGTCTATTGAACATTACTGTACTTAATAATGACAAGCTGTGGACTGAAGTTTGCTACAATGAGTACAAAGTCAACATTCCATCGTGCAAAGGCTTTGCCAGAAAATTCTTCAAGCACAGTAAAAAATCACTTGTTTTAATTATAAAGAAAAATATAACATATTTTCCTCTCTCTCATTACAGTTCTGCATCCATATGGCCAATATATTGGTCTTTGGACCAAAGCGACTGACAAAAGTACCATGGATTGTTATGGCAGTTTGCTCCAAATATTGGTATATAATAAATTCAATAATTAATTATTTTCACTGTTTATTAAATAAGCTTTCATACTTTTATTAGTTTGCTTATGGAAAACTCCAGGGTGTGGAGCACCAGCCCCCCAAAGTGCCCCACTTGATGGAGCCTCTACGCCCCAAAACCATTTTCACCATCTCTCTGGATGAAGCCAATGATGGCAAAGCAGTCATCAAGTGCTGCATTAACCCCCAAAAACAGCACGATTGCACTCTGCTCTATGATCTCCAGGTTCATTTACTTATCTATCCAATAATCGAATTATAATTAAATTACTTTTTATTATCAATAGACGATCAATGAGGGCAAACCATCGCTTTACCTGACGAGGCGATGTGCTGTCGATGGTAATGAGCACCAGCACTTGGCTTCCATCGCCCAAGAGAAAGAACGATATCGTTCCGACCAAATTGACATGACGGATCAACTAGCGATTAGAAGTCACCAGGCCCATTTCGATGAGAAATACGCCATTCTTGACCGCACAGATTACGTGTCGCACTATTCCAAACTCAAATTTCCGATGGCTCCAAAACACAACTCTCCAATCCGGCCTGGAATATTCAAAGGAACTACCCGTGATGGAGGAATTCAACTTGTAATGCTCTCTTATGTTGAAGATACTCTCAATATCAACGTATCCAAAATCACGGTAACTACCAATTCGATTTTAACTATAAAAAAAGACGTGATTAAACCGTTTGATTTGAATTTTATAGGGAGATAAGGATATTCCTGCTGGTCAACTCTCCATCCAAGCGGATCTCAGTGGATGTATGGCTCTGGATAGAGGAATTCAATCTTCTATTCAGCGACTCCGGAAGATGAGGAACATTTCAATTAATTCAGACTACGTGGATTGGACTGAATTCCCGAAGCAGCAGCCCTTTATAAAACCTATAGGATGTTACCTGCAATATCCAGTCGTTCCAAATGTCTGCGCTACGAGGTAAAAACTTAATTAACTAACTTTTTAAAGTGCTAAACTAAATTGTTATTATTATTTAGGGCTGAGGGTTTCCGAATGGTTTTCAACACGGATTCTAAGAGCCTCGAAAAGCACGGAGGTCACTGGATCGTTTTCAATCAAGATCTGTTCGGTTTTCTCTGGCTCATGTACAACCATTTTAGTCTCTACCATCGAGTTCAGGATCCCTTGTTCCAGACGGTCATCCCACGTCCCTTGGAAGTAAGACGCAGCCCTCGTCGTGCGTCTGATGAATTTTATTGGGATGTGTAATAATGCTCACTTTTGTGCTCGAAATTGCAGGTTTCCAATACAAAGAAATCATCATGAGTAGCTAAATTTATCTATTTTTTAAATTATCTCTTTAAAGTAATATTTGAATAGATACTCAATTTTGGAATTTAGCAGCTTATTATTATTTATTTATTTCCATGGATTCCGATCAATTGAATGGATGCGGGTGCAGAGAATCCTCGAATTCTCGCACATAAATTTAACAATATTTAGGCCTTTAGGGGCTGTACAGCTGTATAGTATATATAAAATCAAATTAAATATATTAGTACGATCCTTCAGGGCTGATGAAGGACTCTGGCTGCATAGTAGTGATGGTTCCGTCGTTGTTAACGCACATCAGGCGGGCTAAACTAGTTATACGAATTCGATCATTATGAGCTATATATAATGATGCAATAATTTTTCATTAAGGTAAACTGCTGGAAATGAATCGAAGTGATCGAATATCGAAGTGAATTTAACAGCCCTGCTTAGAGTATAACATGTAATAACTGAAAAATGAAGATAAGGATTAATGTATTGTTTGAAATAAGTTCTGCTTTATAAAAAAAAAATATTTCAACGCGATAACCAGAAAATAATGTTCCTATAAAGACCAACATTAGCGAAAAATTGGTGGTTTATTTAAAAAAAAAATCCTCCACCTAAAAATGAGAAATTAGTATTTTTTTTACATTTTTTTTCTTCAGACGATTTATCTTTATATTAACTTGAAATACAAACCAAAAGAAAAGACGTGAAAGAATGTTTGCTCTCTTCCAGGGATTCGATAATATGTTCTCATCTCGATTATTTGACAGAGAAATGTGCTTATTAGACCCACTATTTCCTCGACGGTTGTTAGTGGCCATGGTGTTGAGTCGATATCCAGAACACGAATGAGTTGAAAGCAGAAGCGTTTCGTAAAACAAAGAAAATAAACTTTCTTGAAAACTTGTGAAAGAATCATTTATTAACATCTGATGTGATGGTGACAGCGTGTCACATGTCGTAGTTGATGTTACACAATCTTTTTATCCTTATAGCTTATGCTTGAGCATACCAAACCCTTATTAAGTATAATGGAATTATGCAACCGCGGAGTCGATGCTACGGACTTTGAGGCATATCACACATGTGATGGCCCGTTCAATAATGTAAAAGGTATTTTTTTCCTGCCAAACTGACCTGGTTATACTGTAACCTAATGACATGAAATTTTGCCAGGCTATTTCTTGTCGCTATGCGCGTTGCATTATATCTTTGTGAAAAAACGCAGCAGTGCATAGATATTTCGGAAATTTATTGATTTTTTTTTTACCTATAAAACTGCAAGTTTCATATAAGTGGTTACGCAACAACTTAACTCCAAAAACGTATGCAGTGTTTGTATTTAATTACTCTAGATACGTGCGTGCATTATGCATGTGTATATTGATATAAATACCGGCAGCTGGATATACGATTATTCTTTACTCTTTCATGTTTTTGTACCCAAAAACTCTGATAAGCTCGGAAATAAGCAATATTCAGCTGAATGTGTACTTATGAAATTGATTTTTTTTTTTATAATTTAAAATGTCGTATCGGTACAATACACAATTTATTTCCTTTGTTAATGATTTTTTTTGTATGAAAACTTATTATTGTAATTGATCTGCTTTCAAATTGATTTTTTTTTACAATTCACCTGCACAAAGGACAGAGCCCAGATTCAAATCAGTAAAAAATGAAAATTCAATAAACACATCTAAACCATTAAAAAATACAAACTAAAGAAATTTTATTTTATCATGCATTTTGATACAATGCTTGAAATCGCACCAATAATGCTTGAGTCGCAGCAATTTTCTGCGTGATCGCTTACCATTTTCAATTTAGTTGTTCAGTAGCTAGTCTTGGTATTCTGAGAATTCAAGCGAACAGGGATAATTACGAACATTGCTCTCTGATTGGAAGCTCATATTATCTTGTAGAACTACTTTATGGAGCAGAGGAGCTCGTTGGTTAGAATGTATTAAGTGTGTTTTGTACCTTTTCCATATTCCATTTTAGATGTAAGCAAGTGGCCTCAATTTTTATCCTGATTCCTTACTGCTCAGAAAAAAAACTTATCTAAATACTAGCCAGACATCACAGCGCATGCTGTTTCGATTCCCTTGCTAAGTTTTTATTTTTTAAGAAGAATTTAACTTCTGCCCACAAAATACAATTTCTTTTGATTTCCCAAAATAATATTTGTTTTCCAAAACAAAATTAAACGACCAGCAAGGAAAGATTTTACTGGTTGATTTTCCTTATAAACTAAAACCGCGTGCTAGTTTAATATTAACCAGATAAATTCGAAAAGGAGGTCGCCAGAAAACCCACGCCACTTTTGAAAATCCGTCCTAGCGATAAATACAAACCTTTCAGATGATGATCCAATCTAGAAAAAAATATTATCAGAAGGAAAGCAGTAGCGCAAGATACTGTAATAAAAACAAACTTTATGAAAATGTAACCCTTACATATAATTATCCTAGAAAAATGCCTCAGGTGGGACATATATAGGAGGCAAAGTACCAATATGTACCCTGTAAGCACAGTATAACTTTAAGATATCTCTGAGATAGTTTCAAGTGTTGTTTCTATCTTTGGCCCTATTCTCTCACAATATATTTTAAAGATATTCATAAAATATCGTTTAAAAAATCAAGTTATTGTCGAGTTATTGTCGATTTATAGACCTGGAGAGAAATAATGGCTCACCTAAATAGCGTTTAAGTATCTCAAATATATCTAATTTTACACAAATATTTCTCAATTTCTCACAGATATCTTAAGTTATCTTTGAAAAAAATGAAAATAAAAAATAAAGTCATGTGTACTTGTACGGCTTATAATATAAATACAAGTTTAAAGCCCTTCATACACACAGGGTCATGGCCGAGTGGTCTAGGCGCTTGAGTTCTTGATCCGGAGGTTGATGGTTCGAGTCTCGGTGTAGGTCAACGGAACTTCTCTAGTGTATGAGTACCTTCGTAAATAGTAGGGGACTGGGAAGGTAAGGCGACTATAATTTTTTATTTTTTTTATTTTTTTTTTAAATGGTTCGAATTTCAAAATAACTCAACATATCTTTAAGTTATCTTATGAGCCACCGTATAGACTGTCAATTAGTTATTCATAAGATAACTAGGCGATATCTTTAGATTCAAATCAATCCCAATTCGATCCATCAATAAGATATCTTATAAATATACTCTGCTTACAGGGTAATTGAATTTCTTGGATAGTTGAAAAGCAAAGTAATCAACGGTAACATCGTAAGATGCACACAAACCCAGTCACTCTCTCTCTTTCTCAAAATTATTTTAGAAAAATAGCTGTTTTCACTTGTTTCAGGGACTTTTAAAAAGTAAACAGCACTGATTTTAACAGAATAACAGCTGTGTTTCTTTAAGCTGGTCATATCTTTAATCCATAAGACTTGTACTTGAATGCGGGGGAAAATCTCATATATAACAGAATCGTGTTTTAAGCTTGCCATAGCCGCAGACGTATCGGTGTTTCACTTCACCCTTATCCAATACTATTCATTTACAACATGAAACTCATCAGCTTGGTAAGCCAGAAAAATTCAAAATCGCTAGCATTTTCACAATTCTTTTTAATTTTTGTTCCAAATTTCCAAAGTTACATATCACTTGTAGTAAAAAACATATAATTTTGTTACAAAAAAAAATCAAAAGTTTGTGAACGTTCTTTTGCAGTAAAAAATCTTTTAAGTTTCCATATTTTTTAAATCGTTTTTTATGTTACACGCTGTTTGTTCTTTATTCACAATCTTTTGTATTTTTTTTATTTAGTTCTTTATCGCTGCTCTGCTTCTTGCATCAGTCCTACTAGAACTAGAAGCACAGTGGAAGTTTGATTGTCGAGGCGAATACCGTTGGTATGGCACATCCCCGTTCTGTGCGGGTGAGTGCCCAGCTGGCTCAGTCTTTATTCGTTCCGACTCGCGAGGGGATGGACATCATTGCTTGACTGGAAAGAAAGCATTGTGTTGTCTCCCAGACCCAAAGTATTATAAAAATAAAATAAATGGGAAATAATATCCACAATTTCACCACTTATCGAAGTGCCTATTATAAAACTAATTATAATTTCCAATCTTAGAAATTGTGTCTTTATATTATACTATTGTTTTCGTCCTCTGTGAAACAGATTTTATGAAAGCCAATTATAATCAAGTTTGATGTGCTTTAAATACACAATCTGTTTTATTATGTAGTGTTATATAAATTCAGTAGGCTCATACAAAACCGAGTGGCAAAGGTCTAATATGGTTGATTGAAACGATCCAACTTAAGGATAATTTAGTTATGGAGGAGGTACTTCCGAACTTTGGAAGAGGGGACAATCTGACACATGTCTATTGTAGTTAGTTTTTTGCCCAAAAATCTTTTACCCTTGTATTAGGTTATGCTTAAGCCCTACCGAAACCGAAAACCCCTATCAATTAATTAATTGATTATTAATAATATTGTGATTTTAAGTGCCTTTTACATACATAAAAAATATACTGTATTTTACATTTTTAAGTCAAGACTTTTAAGTTGCTCATAATCTCATTATTATTTTTTTTTTTTGGAGATAAAGAACACTGAATTTTTAAATTTTTCTTCGAAATAGAATTTTTTACGATATATCTTTAAAAAACATTTCAGCGCTGAGCAGCAAGGGAATCGAAGATGGAACACCATATGACATATGTAATGGCGTCTGTTTGATATTCACAGGTGTGAAATTCCCACTTCTGGAAAGTAGTGAATATTCGAATCTATAGAAAAAACATCACTGAAAAACTTTTACCAATGAGCTACTTACAAGTTACAAGTAGTTCTTTTTTATTGCGAGCCCGAAGGGCGAGCTTGTATTTCAGTCATTGGAAATCTGACCGCTAGATGGTGCTGGTAAATCTCTACTGGGACTCGAGTTGAGGACTCAGTTTTATTTTTCAACTTTAGGCGTGCCGATTTGCATTTCAATATCAAATAATTGACTCATCCGATTCTAGCTTGCAATACGTCATTTTGATCAGAATTGGGGCGAAATGCAGAAATGTAAATAAAAATGATTTGTTTTTACAAAAATAATGCAAATGTTTTATTTTTATTTTTTTGAAACTTCTTGGCAACGCTGGACGTGTATTTCTAAAAAAGAGAGGTAGATTCGAATTAAATAATTTGTGTTTCTATTGAAACGGGGGAGGGGGATTTAATTCAGTCGGAGACTGAATTGTTCTAATAAGGGCGAGCCAAAAAGCGAGCTTTTCTATCTTATATTTGATTATTATAACTACACCTGTATACCAACATTTTTCCCTAAATCTATTCGTTACAGTGCAAAATGTATTTTTTCTTAATCTATGATTTTTCTGGGTGTTAAAAACTCAACAGTTTTAACGAATCGAGCTCTTGTGGTATTATCATTCTTCTACACAAAATCATTTTGTCTATTAAATGATTGTTGTTGCAATTTATCTTCTTTATTCTAGCACTATCGTTGCAATTTATTTGCTTTATGGAGGCATTATTATTGCAATTTGCCGCAGTTAACCTTCTTTATTTTAGCATTATCGTTTCAATTTATTTGCTTTATGGAAGCATTATTCCTGCAATTTATTTGATTTTTAATACATTATTATTGCAATTTATTTGCTTTATCATGGCATTGTTATTGCAATCCACTTGCTTTTATAATGGAATCCTGTTACAATACACATATTCACCAGCTCACATCTACACCAGGTTTTACTTTAACTTCTTGCGAAATATCTGATTCTTACTGATTACTTCTTATCTTAGTGGCGCGGCGCCTTTAGCGGTTTAGCCTATTTACTTGTTCGTTCAAGATCCACACTTCATTGGGAGGAATACGAGGATATATACAAGGAATATACATTTACTAAATTTGATTGGAATCGGGCTTCGCGGGAAGGAGAGAGGTATAGTCGGATAGCAATGGCCGACGACTTTGAGAGTTGAAAATAAGTAGCCCATGCGAGGTAGTCTGGCAGTCTGGGTGTAGATAAAAACAAAATGGAGAAGTTAAAAGAACTTGAATGCCAGCTATCGAGGGTTGTGGGGGTTAAAGCACGAAGAAAGATTGCGCTTAAGTCATTCCCTGATGTGAAGGAGGAAAATAGGGGAGACCCTTTTCTGTATGGGCTTTGAAATGAGGGTACGTCGCTGTAGGGGGGCTAAAAATCTTGGAACCTTTGGCTTGTGGGAATAAACACGCGTTTTTATATATATTTTTGTCAATTTGAGTTCCAACAATACTTCCAAGGGCATTTCCAGGGGGAGGTAGGTCAAATGCTGCCGAATTTAAAATATAAAACCACAAAGTTTTAAAGACAATAACGATAAACAATGTTTTTAAAAGTTGATAATATTGGTGGTACGGTATAATGGCAGTATACATACTACTATACAAAATTAATGTCCTCTTCTAAAATTAAATCAAGCGCGTCAGACCCCAGGAGATTATTGTGTTGTTTTCTAGCTTTAAGCTTGAAAAAAGGGTTCGTGTGAGAATTTGCTTGAGAATAAGCTCACGATTTTTTTTCCGTTTCGACTCATCGTTTTCTCTACACCAGTTTTTCATTGATGTTCTTGTTTTGATTATTAATAACTAATCTTAAAACTAGGCTAGTAGTGGAGCCAAAAAGTAGCTGAACCAAAACATCTGCGCCCAGCTGTCCGCTTGTCCCTGAGCCCAAAAACCGGGAACCGAATTTTTGTCCTCATTCTTTACTGTTCAGAAATGCGTTTCACGTATTTGGTTAATAAATAGACATCACAGCATATACTGTCCCGATTCCCTTGCTGAGCTATTCAAATAAATTTATCTTTCTCCCTAGAACAAACCGGAACTTTTTTTAATTGTAAA
This sequence comes from Chydorus sphaericus, assembly GCA_030141595.1. Taxonomy (NCBI): domain Eukaryota; kingdom Metazoa; phylum Arthropoda; class Branchiopoda; order Diplostraca; family Chydoridae; genus Chydorus; species Chydorus sphaericus. Next base: position 2,030,081 of record CM057934.1, on the reverse strand, counting down.
TAATCTCTAACGCATATGATTTTCTAGAATATTCAAATTTTATATTGTACAGTTAAAATAAAATCAAAGTAATTAAGGACATCCTGCACCAAAACCCAGCCGTGTGATCCTTTCTTAAATTTTTTAAAGAAAATAATTGGTTTCAAGGACTTGGGAAAGCCAAGCCGTGAAAAATATATTTTTAAAAACTTATTTAAGAAAAAAAAACTATCATAATTGGTTTCAAGGGCATTTTAATGTAAACTACATCAAGCACAACTGGCTTCAACAGAAAAACAGCTGTTCAGTATCTTTAAGCCGTAAGACTTATACTTCAATTCAGGGAAACGCGTTTTATTAAGCTTGCCATAGCCACATACGTATAACCACTATTTCTCTTCTCTCTTACCTAAGACTATTAGTTGACAACATGAAACTTATCAGGCTGGTAAGTAAAAAAAAATTCATTTTTTTTTATATTTCCAGAAATTATTTATTTCTGTTCCGAATTTCATAACTAACTAGAATAACTATATATATATATATATATATATATATATAAACTATCACTTAGAGGAAAGCATATGTAATTTTGATACACTAAAAAACATGTGTGAACGTTCTTTTGCAGTAAAAATTCTATAACTTCACATATTTTGTCATGGTTTCTTTTTTGTTACACGCTGGTTTTTTTTTATTTTTGTATTTTTTATTTAGTACTTTGCCACTGCTCTGCTTCTTGCATCAGTCCTACTAGAATTAGAGGCACAATCGATGTTCGATTGTAAAGGCGAATTCCGTTGGTTTGGTACAGCCCCTTTCTGTGCGGGTGCTTGCCCCGCTGGCACAGTATTTGTTCGTTCCGACTCGAAAGGGGATGGACAAATGTGCTTGAGTGGACAGAAAGTGCAATGTTGTTTCCTTAAAGGATAAAAATAAAGTAAATTGGAAAAAATAGCTACAATTTCACCACTAATCGAAATGCGTTTTCATAATAAAACATATTATAATTTCAAACCACAAAAAATATGTCACTATATGAAACTACTAGTTACCCGCTTTAAAGCTTATCAGTTGAAAGGTATATGACAATGCAGCTTTTAATTAAGGCTAAATTGAAATATATATGGCGGGGTAAAAAGCTAAAAAGGGGTATAAGTAAAAAAAAAATAGTCACTTTGGTTTTTGCTGTTTTGTTTCACAGCAGTTCAAAGCTTTCTCGTTCCAGAGAAATAATGTTTTATGTTCCAAAGTGAAAGCTTTCCCGTTCCAGAGAAAATATGTTTCACGTTCCAAAGCAAAAAAAATATTCTAGAGTGAAAGCTTTCCCGTTCCAGAGCAAATATGTTCCACGTCGAGTGAAAGCTTTCCCGTTCCAGAGCAAAATAAAAAATATTTTCTGGAGTGAAAGCTTTCCCGTTCCAGAGCAAATATGTTCCAAGTCGAGTAAAAGCTTTCCCGTTCTAGAGCAGAAAACAATTTTCTATAATATAAAGCTTGACCACATAATATTTAAAGCTTTTCCGCTGCAGAAAGCATGGCTCCAGCTTCATCGTTTTAATATAGGATAGTGAGATCCTAGTGGAAGCATTCGTGTTGCATCAGGGTTAGATCTTTTATTCCACTTGTAAACACATCGAGATGATGTATAGGTTATAGAAGCTTAAAGCATAGGCTTTCCTTTTCCAAAACTGAATAATTTTAGCCCATAGTTGAAGCTTTCCCGTTGCAAAAACGCTCTAAAAATGGATCTTTCTTTCCCATCAAGGGTAGATAGCACCTGTTAACTATATAGACTATAGCGAAAGCTTTCCCGTTGCAGATAGCACTGTGCCTGCCAATGTATAATTGGCTTCAGTCCCTCGTTTTCAGATAGGACGTTTAGAGCCATCCTAGTTCAAGGTTTTCCGTTACAGAAATACGATTTAGTTCCTCATTTTTAAAAAATATTGGAACGATATGTAATTGTGTAGCTTATGGCATAAGCGTTCCCGTTCCATAATCTAAGGCTATTGATAACCAAGTTTGAAGCTTTATACTCGTTGCAAAATGTCTCTTTACATGGCTTAACAGTTTTCAGGAATGTAAAGCATAAATTCGTTTGACCATGATTCCAATATGATCTTTACCTTTGCGATATTGATTTATGTAGGTAACGTTAGAATTAATAATTATAGTGGAAAACCTTTCAGTAGAGATTCGGATGCTCGGATCAACCTTGTTGTTTTAAGTTTTAATAAAGTATCGAGCGAATGATGGTTTCACTGAGTACTTGGCTGTCATGTTCCTTTAAATGATTCCATCTAACCCTTCAAATCAGTGGTAGTTGGGGATATTATGAAATTTAGTTACATATTTATGGGCTTGATGAAAACCAGCATCAGTAGTAAATTTCTCGCCAAAGAAAAAAAAAGTTGTATACCAATTTATGAGTTAGAGTCCTTTTTAAAAATATCAGCATGCTCTAAAAATAGCGTTAAACAAAGTTCATTAAATTATTTTTTGAAAAGATGCCTTAAATAATCGGAAAACATTTAATTAAGTTCACGGAAATGAGTTTTTAAATGAAAGTGTCTGCCATTGCTACTTTCAAGTGGATGTAGTGGTGATTGGTGAACAAACTATAGCTCAGAAAGTAAACAGTCGAATAACTGCCCTAGTGTGGCCCTCTGGTGGTCTAGCGTTTTTATTACATTTAACTCAGCTTTAAAGTTCAGACGCCAGAGGCACTGTGGGCTAAATTTGAGCTACGAATCTATGACTGAGCTATACAAATTTGAGGGTGGTAAAGTGGGTGGTAAATTTTGTTTTTTAATTACTGTAAATTAGCTATAAATTAGATCTCATCGATCTAGGTCTCATTAGAATCTGGCTGATTTTAGCCGTACGATGGTAGCAAGGTTTTCACTTAAAACAGGATTTGAGCCGAGCAAAAGTCGAAAGCATTCGGCATCGGGTGCCCATGTTAATTTCCCTATCTCGAGCTTGGTCTGCAGACGATGCTGGCACCTTTCGACGCTCGTAACTTTCGTCAACAACTTCCGGCGACAATGAGACCAAGCTTAAAAAATTTCTAATTTTTTGCTTGATTTTTTGGTTACTAAAAAGTTGAGAATTTCTGCTTTTTCGCGAGCTGAAAGCTTAAGCCGTGGCCGGGTGGGAGGTTTCAGCTTCAGCTTTATAAGTTTAGACTAGTTGCCCGTTGTAGGTATAGGTGATTTGCTTATTTAGTAAAATGGTAAAAAAAGTAAAAAATTAGAATTTTAATTTATAAAAAAACGGGAAAATCTGAATTTATTGACGAAAACTCAAAGCAAAAATCTTGACAACGACACAATATTTTCTGGATTAAAGCAAAAGAGTATTGCAGACGGAAACTTGAAGTGGCATGTTTTGTTTTTGTGAAGAAATCTAGTCTTGAAATTCGGTTTCGAATTTTTTCTTGTCATTTTCGGAAAGGTTCTTGAACCAAGAGCTAAGAGTAGAGGAGGCGTCCAGAATCTACATTTGCGTTTAAATAATAGGGTAAAATTTAATTGATGATTATTGATTAATGATATGAAGGTTAAATATACCTCCAATGATCCCATCGCGTCAATAAAAGCGACATTGTCATCTCCTACTTCTCTGATCTGAGCTCCAGTAACACGAATTGGTGTTCCTACTTGAACCTGTTCCAATTTTGCGAGAGTTTTTCCCACAATCGTCATCTCAACCTTCAGTAAAATACATTAGAGCTTTTTAATTAATAATAGTAATATTATTCTAATACCTGAGCATCTAGTTGCATTGAATCATCTTTCACGCTAAGGTCCATCGTGTTTCGCAATGGGTCACCATTAGGGTCAACAACAACTTCCCAAGTACGGGAGATAAGTCCGGTGAAATCTTGATTTAAAAAAATTAATTTAAATAACATTCCTGTATATTGAAATAAATTAATTGTACTGGCAATGGCTCCTTTAGGCAACAACTTAATCGCAGCAAGGTTCTGATACTGAATGTGAGGGATGTTTAGAACGTCCAAAGTGTTCGGAATCTGTAGAAAATAATGTTTCATAAGTTAAAGTGGAATATTTAAAAGAGACATTGAATGATTAAGGTACTTCAGATGAAACTCGTGTGTATGCATTGCAGTACAGTTGAAATTCTTTGACATCATTCGTCATGTACTTTATGACACATGGCTGCACTGGGTTGTTAGTTGGTTTATCACCTCCAGTAGCTTTTTGGAAAGATAAGTTGTAAACCTTTCCGATCTAGAAAAATTGAAGAAAAGATATGTTGAAAAGTTTTAATAAAAACATTTAAAACTTTCACCTCAAGTTGAGTGTACAATGTTTCAGCGACGTTCGCGAAAGCAACACCTTGTATGGCGCCTGAGTCATCAGCCACGATAAAGCGGATCATCGGTGTGTTGCTGCTGTATGATGGATTGATTTCACCCTTCATCATAATTCGACCAGTGATGGTGAAGCTAAATTTTAAAGGCGTGAAAATTGAATGGAAGTAAAAAACTGTTATAGAACGTTTTTCTGCTTATTATTACAGTTGAAAAACACTATATACCTGTTAGAATCCACATTGAGCTCTGCAATCTTCTTTGTTGTGAATGTAATAGCCGAAGATGATTTAAGAGGGGATTGTCTTGGAGATTTTGGCTTAATGGTTCGTGGCATTTTCAGTTTTGGTACAGGTAGTGACGGAGAAAGATAAAATTACGACAAAGTGAAATTTTTGATTTTTTAAGAATACAGCTATACGATAACACGCACGCTGAGAGTGCTGACGTGATTAGAAAATACTACAAATGCGCAGTTTGTTAGCAAAAATAAAGGGTGGTAGAAGGTGGTGGAGAGGGTGAAAGTGAGGGGTGAGACAATGTTGTCAATATTTTAAAATTACAAAAATCTAATACGCGTAATTTTAAATTAAATTTTAAAGAAATTGATATTGATGTTAATAGGGATTGGGGTCGCTCATATTCGATTACAAAAACGTATTCGAATAGATAACTGTTTTCTCTAAAGCATATTGGAATAAATATGAATATGGAATAAGTTTAATTGGTTGATTATTCGTATTTTTAGGGGGAAACTGTGTTTTCTTGTGTTTATGAATAAGAGTTTTCTTGCGAATAAATCGCATTTGCTTTAAACAAAGAATAAGAAAGTAAAGAATGAGCTTTAAAAAAAAAATTCAGCATATATTTGAATAAGACCTATGTGAATCCGATCGCGCTAATGAGCCAAGTTAATTCTCAAGTTCTCAAATTTTTTTTAATGATGTTAAAAAAAGGAGGTCTTGTAATTAAACATCATATAATGTATGTATTGATAACGGGACAACATCAAATTGAAATAATGCCAAGCATAACATAATTGAATCGAAGTAAAACATTTCTGCGGAGATTATTGTAAAATGGAAATAGATAAGATTTTAGGACTACATTTTAAGCTATTTATAAGTATATGGTTATAAAATACCTTATTTCAAGTATTTCTCTATATACTATATTTCGAGTAGCAGTAAGAGGAAGCCCTGGCTTCGGACAAATAGCATACGTGATGCTATTAGGATCGCCTACTCTTGATGAAGCGACGTATAGTTGTCCGTGTGTAAACACGGGCTCTTTCAACCACACGCCTACAGAAAATAGCGTTTGCCCTTGACTTTTACTTATAGTCATAGCAAATGCTGGGCGGACTGGAAATTGTCGGCGCTGCCATTTTAGATGGAAGTTGTCCTCTTTGCTTGGAGAAAAGTTAATGCGGGGTAGAAGCACTTCTCTTCCGTCGTGTTCACCTCCAGCAATTACACACTTTAAAAGCTGCCCGTGCACTGATAACAAAATAACCTTGGTGCCATTACATAATCCTTGAGCTGGATTGATATTACGTAATAGAATAAGTGGAATCAAAGGCTTCAGATGAAGTATATGAGGTGGCATCCCGGGAAAGTTTAACGAATTTAAGTATTCTGTTGGATAAAAGGCTGCTTCATCCTCTTCTACCGTACTGTCTGCACTACAACAAAGGATTTCTCCGCCTGGCAAAAGAGAAGTACAATATTTGTTGATTTCATCAACATCTGCGTTCTTTGGGCACAAAATCGCACTGGAAGACACCCAAAGGCGGTCAGTGTAGCGTTCGCGTAAATTGGGAAAAATTGCATTGACTAAATTTGCCATTGAAGCTTTAAGTGTGAGCTGATTCTGGTTGTTGATGGGTATACATCTTTCTTCTGGTAAAACAACGTAATCGCTATCAGAATTGCAATGCGCAATAGTGCCATTTCCAACGCGAAGAAGCCACTCGTCGAACTGTTGTAGGCGTAAGTCAGATCCTGCGGCTAAGATTCTCATGTTTTCCGTTAATGTGAATGTTTTAAAGTGATGCCACAAAGGAGATTTCTTGATAGACGCTTGAATTATTTGGGCTCTGGATCCGCGTTTAACGACAGGCAGAATCTGACGGAAGTCTCCTGCAAGAAGAATAACTTTTCCACCAAAAGGAATGTCAAGTCCCGTTATATCACGGAGAGTGCGTTCTAAAGCCTCTAGTAGAAATCGGTGATTCATAGGAGCTTCATCCCAGACAATAAGGGAGGTCTTGCGTATAAGCCGGGCCGTTTCCCTTTGGCTGTAATTAAAAAATAAAAATCATATGGCAATAGAATAAACTGAGTTTTTGGCGAGGTTTCTGGTTCCATTAATTAAAGATGAGCATTAAATAATGAAGCTGTTAATAAAATTTGAAAAATATATATTTAATTTTTAAGTTTAGATAAGGCAAAAGAATAGAGTAGTTTTGGTTTTATAAGTTAAAGGTGCGCATTAATTATGAACTGAATTCCATAAAATATTCAAACAGAAACGTTCTGACGATACTTAAAAAAAAAGAAAAGATATACTTGTATCCTATAATCCTATTTTACTGATTACATGGGACATGAGATTTGACTACATTAAAACCTTAATAAGATACAGTAAATAGGGATAATTTTGTAAAAATTAGTTGCTTGCATTATGTATACGTACATGAATTTTTAAACAATATGTATGTTAAGGAAAAAAGTTAATCGTTGTTTACCGAGGTATGTTGAGAAAATCAGTGGATTTTATATCCAAGGGAGCTTTAAATCGGGAATGGAAAGTCCTGCCTTGGAGAAGTAATGTGGAGGCGATTCCACTTGCAGCGACGGCGAGAGCTATTCCATCAGATGATACCAAGCGCACTTTCGCTAAAATTGTATTTTCCAAATACGTTTTCCCGGTCCCACCTCTAGCATCGAGGAAAAAGGCGCCTCCCTCGTTTTTAGAAACAGCATCTATGACGGCGTCGTACACAATCCTCTGAGAAGATGTTAATTTTGGCAATCGTTCGTCAAGATATTGTTCAAGTTCTTCTCTGTTGTATGATAACTCTCCTTCTATTTCGTAGCCCATTGACGGTAGTCTTATTTCAATAAAATGGGGAAACTCGATTGAATTAACAGTATAGAGATGTAAATCATCACACAGTCTTATATAGTTTGTACCTTCGTGGGTTTCCGCTCTCATTAAGAGCCGACCGTATTTGATGCCGCGTCTCTTCGTCTATGGAAGGCAGCCGGTAGTGAGAAAGTTGATGGCCACGCTCCTATAATAATATTAATCTATTTTGTGCAATATTTCAAAAGAAACTAAATTAAAATGTATTACTTGGAGACGTTTTTCTATATCCAGTAAAACACATGCTCTTCCTAAAACTGGATCTCGGAAAATTGGATTTTTTCTGATGAAATCGTCGCACCAATCCATATGGTGAGTCTCAAAAAGTTGCTGTGGATCGGAAACTTGGCAAAATAGGAGCATAGTGACGAATAGCTCTCTGATTTGAGGACACATATGAGTAAGCGCAGCCTGAATAAGCACACCATTCCACTCTTGGTCGTTTTGTAGCAAACCAAGTGCACCGCATACTTCTTTAAATGAGGGAAGAACCCTTCCTTGCACTGTGAGGAGTTGACGAAAAGATTGGGCACCTAAATTGTATTTTAAACATTTTTATTTACTAAAATTTAATGGTTAGGCGGAATTAATTTTTTTAAGATGTATCAAAATATATAGCGATCTGTTGAATACAGATTAAAATCTGTATTGCTCGTAATAAAGTACCTGCGCAGTGATCGTGATGTAATAAAATTCTCAAATAATAAATATCTCCTGCTGCAGGATGAACGGAATGGATGCGGCCAACTGTATCAAATAACCTAAATCTCGGTCTCCAGCACTTCAAGTCTTTATGCCACACATGTAGTTGTGGCATGTTGACATAGGTGCATCTTATTGTAAAAAAAATTATTGCATTAAATTATTTAAGAGATTAAAATAAAAATTCTCTTAAGTGGATACCTATTGAGAGGATTCTTTTGATTGTATGTAAAAAATTCTGTGAGCTCAGTTTTTCTCGAGTTTTCGTCTCCGGAAATAGCTTGTCTCTCTTGACCTTCTTGATATAAAATAGTCTGCTCGTCCGGCATATGAATGCGTAAGGCGTAGACTGCTGGATATCGGTCAAAAATAGGGAAGGAAAAAAGTTTCCAGCATGCTTCAGGAGAACCAATGTATCGCATATCTTGGTACTCTTGAATTTCGTCAATTACACCTTCTCTTTGAACTCCAACCATCGAACGATCGGATCCTTTAGTGACGTACTTGTAGAGGTATTTCGATGCGAATGGACCAATAGGAATCTCAACATTGATATGAGCCTTATACCTATAATATATAGATATATTATATTTTAGGATACAATTCTAAAGTAAAAGGTCAAATCAGAAAAAAAATTTCAGAACCTAAGTAATAAATATGGAGAATATGGAACAATCCAGCGGTTATCTACTTCTCCTGTAGGAGTTGATATGGTTCTACCACCATTCGATGGAGATCTTCTTTTGTACTTTGGATAGTACTCTTCATCATTCCATTCAGTTTCTTGCTGGAAGTCTTTGGGAAAACCTTTTTGGCATACACTGGTTTGCTTTCCATCCTTATCGAACATGCATGGTGCATTTGGTCTTTGTAATCCGCAAGGTCCGTGTCGATGTTTCGTCAAAACCAATTTTTCTAATTCTTCAGCCTGATGCCTAGCTTCTGATCCTTCAGGAAAGTTCATAGGATTTGGAGGTAGTTCTGCAGAAACGATTCGATCGACGTCATCAGCAGTCCAAATTTTGCTCTCTGGATGAGTAATGACCAGAATGTGTGCGTGGGGTAAGCCGCGCTTTTGAAATTCGACCACTTCCATGAAGGCTTCAACTAATCCGAAGATTCCGTCTTTCACAATTTCCTTTTTTAGGGCATCTTTTTTAAGTTTAAACACTCTTGCAGTAATATCTGGCCTATCAAAGGACTTTTCTCCAGGTAAAAGCTCATGAACGATTTCAATCCACGATGGATCGCATGTAAAGGTGATGAAGAAGGTTGGGTCACCATAAACTCTAACCACAGCTGTGGAATCTAAAAAGCGCTGATGCATGTTACGTGGCGATCCAGTGATGGATGGAGGGCAGATTACACGACGGCCAATATTCAATGCATCACGAACGCCTAGATGGTCATGTCGATACACCGCATCCGCAATGTTGTTGTACACTTCAGCTCTCAGTTTACTTTGATTCGTTCGAGCGAAAAATAAAGTTTGGTTTTCCACTTTAGCCTCTTGGATACAACAGTATTCTTGAAATAGTCTAGATCCTCTATGAAGGAAATTCACTTGGCCTGTTCGCGTGTGCAAATGATAAGCGTAGTACTGCAAGCAGGTCACTCTTGAATTTGTCGGTAAGCCAGTAACTTGGTTTAATCTCATAATATTGGGGTGCCAACCATCGTGACCTTGTTATTTTAAAAAATATATTTTATATTAATATTTTGAATTCTGTCGTTATTTTTTTTTACTTTTTCATATTTTTATACCTAAAGGATGATAAAGAACAAAATGGAGTGCATCGTAAGATCGATGTGTGTCCGCTACAGTCGTTAAGCCTCCAGATCGTAATTGGAGCTGAATATCTCTTGGTTGTCGGTTGGTAGCCTCTTCGCCGCCGGTGTTACTGCTTATAAGAACGGAGACTTCGTTGAAACTCCGATTATAAAGACGCGAATGTCCGGCCGCAGGCCTAGCTGCAGCATTAATAACGAAGTTTGCGTTGGTTAGTTCATTTTCAGGGATTTCACAAGCTGTGATGAAGTCACGGATGTATGGGTTATTATCGAGACATCTTCGTAGTTCTAAAAGAAGCGATGAAAGAATTTGAGCCTGCCCGGTTGTAGTTCCGGCTGGAAGCCTCATGTTTTGTAAACGAACGCGCGCTTCTTCATTTTCGTGAGCAGGATCGAATACAAAAAGTTGCGCAAAACGTGGTGCTGCATCTGAAATGTGTGGTAGATAGTGATTAATTGTATATTATTAAGAAAAAAGGAGAGAAAAATTCATTTGAGAGCGCATAAAAAGAGCTATTTTGATAACTTTAAAAGGGATATGAATATAATTACTCAAGTCACTTCGTAGTAATGGCCCAATTCGATGATGAACTCTTCCTTGGATGACCACACTGGGCGCCCATCCTGCTCCCGGCAGAGTGCGTTCATTCACTTGCTGTGACGTTAGTGCAAGAGCATTGTTCAACGTGCGGCTGTATTCTCTGAATATTACAGACTGCTCATCTGAACCGGTCCAAAGTTCAGCGAATAGCAAAGGTGGATCCGGAAACGGTGGCAATGATATTTTCCCGTTTTGGCAGCATATACTATTGAGCTCTCCAACCCATCTGACAGCTGAACAATGTTCACATTCATTTAGCGGCGTGGTTCCGTTACGCTGGTCGTACCGATAGCCGCAAGAATAAGGGTTAATAATGGTTCTTCCGGAAAGAACTGCATCGACTGAGCATGCAAGGTTATTAGGAAGTTGGCGATTGTTGGAATTTTCACTTATTTGAGACGTGGCAGCTACAGATTTTTAATCAAATAATATATATATAGCGTTATTCTGTTTTAATATAAATAATTTTTTAATTAATAAACCTCGAGAATCACGGGCTTGGTTTCGAGAATTACTCAAAGCAGTTCTCATCACCGATCTACGTTCTTCTCTGCGCGTACGTTCTTCGTCTACACTACGTCCAGATGTAGAATTTGGCCATATAAATGCAACATTATTATTTGTGCAAGCTTGGAAAAGACGCCTGTCTGTATAATCAAGCGTATCAATAGAACGCTCAGTAGTTTCATTAGAAGTAGTCGCAACATCCGCGTGTTGTGGTTCTTCCTCTTCCATTTCTTCATTATCCTGCTATACATAATTAATATTAGAAAACAAATTTACTAAAAAAATGACGCCTAAAATTAAACTCTAGTAGATTTGATTGGGTTTCAGGAATTGATTCTATATCCGAATTCAAATTCTTTAAATTCAAATTCTTTAAATAAATTTAGAAAAAAAACCCACTGTAATCAGTGGTTTGAAGCATTATACCTATAGTTGCATTAAAGTTTACGTTCTAATGGACGACAAATTAGAAAAATAATTTTTCGGTTTCAATTTTATTTTAAAATTATATTACAATCCACGAAAAGAAGTCAAAAGTATACCGTACAACGTATAGTTTTGTTCTATATATTTAAAAAAATATTCTTCTATTTCTATATATAAATCCGCTTTTACTTTTGAAAATTTACATTATTTTAAAAGCTATAATAAGCATTGACTTCTATGCTTCCACGAATATTATTAGTTTCAGCTCAAGCTTTATAAGTTTAGATAGCTGACGAAAGAGATATTTAAAATTTCCTACCGTACGGAGCACCGGATGTGTTTCACCGTGAAATGCTTGGTTATTAGATCTTGTTCTGCGACGTTCTGTCGAGATCGAAGGCTATTTTTAGAAACGACATGTATGTAGCCTATGAGTAATCTGATTTATTTCCTCAAAAAATTTATTATAAAATTTACTTCGACAATGTAGTCTTCATATCTCCTAGGTAGTGTTCCTGCATTTGATCGTCCACGACGGCGATTTATAGTTCCTGGAGGCTGCTAATTTTTAAAAATTTGTCTAATAAACTACTATTTTAAAGCATGTTTTATTTGTTGCAAAACGGAGAGGAACATACTTGCTGTTCAGGTTCCATATTTTACCAAACGTCTTTTTTACAATAAACAACAACAACACATCTTCTGACATTTCTATTCCGTGTACCACAACAATAGGTTTTATTTCTTATTTTAAAAAATAATAATTTCGGCTGCTAACTCAAATTTCCTCAGGGAAACTTCTGATGGTGTTATCAATCGCAAATCGAAAAGAAATTATAAATCATGCGTAGGCCTACATAATTACATAAGAAATAACCTTTCAATTTTACACAGTTTTAATATTCTAAAAATAAAAGTTTTAGTTTTCATGTGTTTCTATTAGCCTGCCTTTAATTAAGGTTCCCATAATTGAAACAGCGTAATTTAAATCATTGTATTAATATATGCACATTCAAACAACAATATGACACACACAAATTATGTCACCATTGCCAGCCAATCGATCATCCAAAATTTATGAAGAGCAATATTTAAAAAATGTTGCGATGGTACGTGAAGAAAACAAAACATAGATGTGAATAAATTATAGATGAGAAAATCGTAAACATCGAAACACCTTACAGTGTGGCCATCTGGAACAATTATAATATTTGGGAGATTTTCTTTAATTATTAATTATGGTATCCGACACCAGAGGCGCAATAAGCCTAGTTTGAGTTACAAATCTCTAGCTCTGCTGTATACATTTTGGGGGTGGTATGGTGGGTGGTGAATTTGGTTTTTTATTTATAGAAAAATAACTATAAACTATTTCTTGTTGATTTAAGGCTCATTAGAATTTCGCTGATTTTACACGCATGATCGAACCAAATTATATCATTAAAACGGTCTGTGAGCCGAGCAAAAGTTCAAGGAATTCGGCAACGGGTGCCCATGTTAAAGTCCCTATCTGGAGCTCGGTCTGCAGACGATGCCGGCGCCTTTCGACGCTCATTACTTTCGTCACCGACTTCCGGCGATGATGAGACCGAGCTCTAAAAATTTCAAATTTTTTGCTCGATTTTTTGGTTACTAAAAAGTTGAGAATTTCTGCTTTTTCGCGAGGTAAAAGCTTAAGCCCTAGCCGGGTGGGAGGTTTTTGCTTCAGCTTTATAAGTTTAGATTATCTGTTCTTTGTCAAACAGGTTACACGAAAGAAAATTATAATCAAGTTTGATGTTGCTTTAAATACACGATCTGTTTCATTGTGTAGGCTTAATCTTTATTCAGTATATACAAGGCCAAATGGTAGAGGTCTACAGGGTTGATCAAAACTTTGATATTATTAAGTTATGGAAGAGGAGCTTCCATCTTCCTTAGCGCCCTGCTGGCTGAAACCTTTGCAGTTTCAAGAGGCTTTGATCACGATAGTCAACTGATTGGGTTTTGTAAAGGGCATACAATATAAATACACTAAAGAGAATTTTAAAAATAAACAGGCCTACATTCATTTATTCCCTCACCTTGTAACAGTTTGAAAGGATTATTCAAGCAGCAGTATTATTATTAGAATATTTTGAATCTACTCTATTCTTTTTCTGCCTTATAAGTCACTGTACAAACGATTTATAGTTTAAAAATCAACCGTTAGAAGGGCAATTTATTACCTTCATTCTTATTTTCTTTGATCTACACTATTCCATGGCTTATAAGTCATCGACAATATAGCTGCTGGTATGATTAAATTATGTTTAACTTTAGTCTGCCTACTGCATCCAAAAAGTAAAAATATACCAAATGGTCAAGCTTTGCTTGAACTTAACTACTGAAAGAAATTTGTTTTTCACTTTTACCCGAAATATCGGCAAGTACAGTAAAACAACATACATAAATTGACTTGGACCACTAACATAACATGGCTGAAAGAGGGTTTAAGCAACTCTGCTGTCAATGATGGTCAGGCTGATGGGAAGTCGAGTTTAAACACCAGCTTTACTGGATGCAATGATGTCACATGGATATCATTCGGTTATCAGAATGGCTTCAATAGTTAATTAACAGATTAATTAAATAATAATTAAATATGTGAGATTTCAATTATATGTGAATATCTATACAAAATCTTTGTAAAATCTAAAGTACATCTAAGCCAAATCTATATCATAGCAAACGATGTTTAAAAAAAATCTGTCGATATCTATTCGTTGCATCTAGAACCAAAACCAACGGCCAAATGGTGACCCGGAGAAGTAACAAATGTTTTACACACGACCCCTTTTTCGACATCCTTTGGGATGATCGAATGATGTCCAAAGCTTAAGCCATGTGATGTGTGGGAAGCTACCTAGGATGTAAAATTCAAATAGTTTTTTTAATTTGTAAGACAGTGAAAATTAAAGCGAGATAGTCAACGACATCATACTTCAACACCAAGCCTTCTTTTGATAAATAAATGAACCAATTTACTCGTTTCATTCCCGAATTTAACAGCAGGTTGACAAAAGTATACCGAAAAGGAAAGAAGTTAACCGAAATAGGAAAACAGTTTATTTTAGGCTTTTCTTCTTCTCAAATTAAAATAATAATTTAAGATTATTAAGATAAGTATTAAGTAAACAACAATAAAATTGCTCTTAAGCTCGTCATTAAGAAAAAGAAAATTATTTATTGTGCTGGGAGGTAAAGAACATAAAATTTTCAAATTTTTGGTCGTAGATTTTATTTTTTCAGTTATAGCTTCCAGAAATCTTTCAGCGCTGAGCAGAGAGGGAATCGAAGGTGAAACACCATATGTGATGGCGTCTGTTTGATATATACAGGTGTGAAATTCCCACATCTGGAATGTAATGAATATTCGAACCGAGGGAATACACCGCTTGCACTAAATGGAACAAATTTCAACCAATAAGCTGTTACAAGTAGTTCTTATTCTTTATAATAACTACTCTTGTATACTTCCATTCTCGAAAATTCAACAGGATAGAGCTTCTTCCAATAAAACGGTTAAGCTTTTTTCAACTAATGTGGATGTAAAATGAAGGAATATAAAATAAGATTCAGGTTATTGGTTATTGATTCATGGTTATTGATTAGACAAATGTATTGAATTAATAATGCTTGAAAGAAATTTTTTGGAAAGCTTGATGAAGAAATTTTAATGATAATAATGGCAATATATAAATAGCCCGGTTGTGGTGTTGTTCGAAAAGATTTCTTTGACGGTAGTATTAGTAGAATATTCGAGAAAAACAATATTAAAACCGTTTTCGAATGGGAGTTGATACAGTTCTTAACGTTCACATTACTTCTCTTTCATTTCCACGCACCTTCTCACGCAATCGTTCTCTGCTTTCTACTTTAATCGGTAGTTATAAGCCTATAGCGGCAACATTTTATTTTCGGTTTACAATATAGCCTGACTAATCGAGCAGAAAGTTGCTGCGATTCAAGCAATTTTTACCATTTGAATTATATTAAAAAATGTAAAGAGCATAGTTTCGTAAAAAAAAAAAAAATTACCAGCAAAATCTTACCTTGCTGACCATTTAATCATGTTTTGGAAATCATTCATTAATTGGTGGAAGTTTAATTTAGGGGAATATTATTTTTTTTAGGAAAAGTTTAATTTTTCTAGTAAATGAAATAGCACAAGGGAATCTGAACGACAATAAGTAGTATATATATTCGTTTAAAGAAATACATATCAGAAAAGTCCCAGTTTTAGTTTAAAAATTTTCACTTCCCAGAGTGACCTTCTTTATCGACGGCTAACTTGTTTTTAAATTATATCAATTTATCTAATGTGTATCCTTTTCCAATAAATAGAGATTATAAACTCAGAATATAGATATAAAACTCCTAAAAATTAAATAGCTAAGTATGAAAAGTATATATATTAAATTATCTATTTCTCAAATTCAAATAGTAATTTGAATTGAAGGCAAGTTTAATAATTAGAATATGCATAATATAATAGTTATTGCACGTCATTTAGTTCTTCATTAAAAAAATGAAAATTCTTGATTTTTGATCATTTGATTTGATTTGATTTTTTTTTGTAGAAGTAGATTTTTTCGTTATAGCTTACTGCTTGCAGCACTGAGCAGCAAAGGAGTCCAAGTCGGAACACCATGTGTGGTGGCGTCTGTTTGATATTTGCAGGTGTGAAACTACCACTTCTAGAAAGTAAGGCTAAACTATAGAATACGACTACGCTTTTTCGTCAATTAGTTTAATCAAATCATTTAAATCTCTTAATTGGAAAAACATGGGGTTTTGTATAGGAGATACTTAATTAACTTCAATCATTGAAATAACTTAATTTCCTTAAAGCATTTAAATTACTTCAATTCCGTCAATTAATGGAATAGAATGTTGTCCCGAATGGACTTAGAAAAAAAAAAAACTTTAAAAAACTTAAATTTTAATTAATTTAGTATTTTAAGTAAATTAAGCGATTTGACTATATTAACCACAGAATTCACCGAGAATCGAACCTAATATCTTGCTCTCATGAGCCTAGTACTATACCAATGAGCCAGCTAGACGACGAAAACCCAGCAATTTATTAGCTAGTAAATTATGTATCTTACATACACATATATATATTATATGTATATTAAATTAAATTAAGTATTTCCATAATTTTAAGTATTTAAGTTTTAACGAAAAAGCGTAGTTACATTCTATAGTTTTACCGAAAGTAATAAATAATCGAATAGAGGGAACATACTCGCACTACACAGAACCCATTCAACGACATTCTAGACTTTCAGTCTATCGACTGCTAAGTCTATTGTTTGATTTACTTTCTTATTTGGTAATGAAATCTATCAAACTCATAAAATTGATTGTTTCGTAAATCTGATCGGAACAGTACACAACTTATTTTCTCGATGTTTGATTTTTTTGTGTTGAAAACATAACAAATACAACGAATCATTGAAATATCGCGGAATCATCATTTTTATATATATAAATTCATTATTTTTATTGAAATGTATTCGGCCTATTAAAGCATTGCTATTGCATTTGATCTGTTTGGTGTTATCCATACCATTGGAATTTATTTGCTTTATCTTAGCATTATTACTCCAATATATCTGCTTTATCGTAGCATTACTACTATTGCAACTTATTTGCTTTATCGTAGCATTATCATTTCAATTTATCTGCTTTATCGTAGCATTATCATTGCAATTTATCTGCTTTATCGTAGCATTATTAATGCAATTTATTTCCTTGATCATAGCATTATCATTGCAATTTATCTGCTTTATAATTGAATCTTTTTTACGATTCACATGTACGTACATAACAGGGCAAAATTTAAAAAAAAGTTATTCTTGTGAAACAACTGAATCGGAAATCTGACTGAGCAACTTGTTACCGATAATTGGCATTTTTATACATATGTTCTTCTTAGCTCCACCTCTTCTATGGGAGGAGTTACTAGTTATTATTCCATCAGTGAGAAAATAGGTACAATTAAAATCCTCCCTCTTTTGGAAGCCTAGATCGATGTACCTGGAGTTGTAAGATGCTTATCGGTCCACAATTTTCAGTATTTTATTTTATCAAAGTTTTTCCTACTTAATACCAGACATAAAACATGTGTTCAGTACTCTAAATTTGATAATCTTGTTGGTGCCTTACTTTCTTTGATGTTTCTGTTGTTTAAATATAAAACAGATTCTAAAAAAATGTGTTCTGACTTCCATGCAACAAGAATATTTTAAACAAAGAAATCCAATTTACGTCATTTCCAAAATACACGCAAGTTTCCAAACCATAAAAGACAAAATCTATAGAGATGTAATTGTATCGGGCATTTTGAGAACATGCTCTTTTTCATTGAAAACAGTTTGAATCGCAGCAATAGCTTTCTGCCTGATCGCTTATACCGTTGGTTATGAAGTTGTTCAGGAGTTACTGAGTGTTCTGCGAGTTCAAGCGAACAGATATACTTACGAACCTTTTTTTCTCTCATCATGTGAATAAGCCCCGACGAATTTTAGAACTACTTGTAAGGAGCTCGTTGGTTAGAATTTATTTAGTATTTTATGTACCTTTTCCATATTTCCTTTCAGATGTAAGCATGTGTCCTCAATTTTTATCCTTATTTCTTGCTGTTCAGAAATCACTTATTTGCTCACTAAACAGATATCACAGCACATGTCGTTCCGATTCTCTTGCGCAGTTGCGCTAAGCTATTTATTAGAAAAATTTAATTTTTCCTCAAAAATATAAAATATAAATATATATATATTTTATTTTCCCAAATAATGACTTATTTCCAAAACATAATTAAAGGCACAGCGAGGTAAGGTTTTACTGATTAGTTTACTTGAAATTGAAACTGTGTGCCATTTTGATTGCAGATAAATGATTAACCCCCCTCTTTAAACCAAAAAGACCACGTATCTTTTGAAAACAGTCTTAAGCGATGTAATTGAAAGACAGTTAACAGTTTGAGCGGTTATTCATATTGCTTCGCTGTTTTTTTTTAGTATTCAAATACAATCTTACAGATGATGGTCCCCTTACGAAAAATTCCCATGTTACGATCATGACGTAGAATCTTGACAATACCATGATACATGATATTTTCGGACCGATCAATCAATGGGATTCGCGTGTTAATCGATTGATAATATCCAGGCTGTATCATGTTAAATCATGATTGGAACATGTTCTTTTTTTTGTATTTTTTATCAAAATTCACCACGCGGAGAGATTCGAACCATCAACCTTTGAATCCGAAGTCTAACGCTCTAACCACTGGGCCACCACCTGGTATTAATACGTGTTTTAAATAGCTATATATACGGTTTGATGCCTTTTTCTAAATATAACTTAGTAAATGCAATTATTTTTACTTTTTTCATCATTTGTCAAGTTAAAATTAAATTATATTCGATATTATATGTCAAACTTTTTTAATGGATCCTTGTAACTTATTTTTTTCGAATTTATTTAAGTCCTACATACTTCACCATACCATTAATACAGAGCGGCGTTTTCTAAGTTTTTAATCTCTTATTTCAAATGGGAAAATTAGAATAATGAATTCACTTAGGAATTTAGAATATATGAATATAATTAATCGGACGGTGTAACTTTACGTAGGAGGAAATGGGTAGATTTTGGAACATAACATGTTGATAATATCGTGGTGTAACATGATCAACTCATGAGAATTTATGCTTCAATATTAACATGTTTACATCATGTTCCAATAAATCATGACCAAGTCATGTAATTACCATGACCCATCATGCTTTATCATGACTTTATCTCGACGGATCATGATGGGTCGTGATGCGTTTAAGATCGAATCATGTTTTGGTCTGATCAGAGAACATGGGATTTTTTTGTAAGGGTCCACAGGTCCAATCTAAATATATATATATATATATATATATATGAAAACAAGCAAAGCAATAACACTTCTAGAATATGCCTCACGTGGGACATCCCACCAGGCCAAGTACCAATATATGATTGCATTTACTACATGATTACATTTACACTATGTATGAAACTATTATCTGTTCTCTGTCAAACAGATTGCATTAAAGTAAATTATATTCAAGTTTGATGTTGCTTTAAATAAACGATATGATTCATTATGTAGGCTTAATAGTTATTCAGTATAAAAAACCAAATAGTAGAGGTCTAGATGGTTGATACACACTTCAGG
Source organism: Chydorus sphaericus (assembly GCA_030141595.1). NCBI lineage: Eukaryota > Metazoa > Arthropoda > Branchiopoda > Diplostraca > Chydoridae > Chydorus > Chydorus sphaericus. The sequence continues at coordinate 2,010,341 of CM057934.1, read as the reverse complement.
ACGATAAAGTTATGGAAGAAGAACTTCCATATTCCTTAGCGGTTAGCGCCCTGGTGACTGAAACCCTTTGATCACGATAGCCAACTCATTGGATTTTGTAAAGGGTGCAAAATAAATACACCACAGAAAATAAATATACCGAAACATGAAACTAATATGGCAGGCGGTTTGGGCCAAAAAAAAAAAAAAAATCCCTGTACAGTACATCTTAAACGCTTGTGATGTTCAGGGGACTTTTTTTTGGCCCAAACCGCCTGCCATATGAAACAGTTTATTTTATTTTTTATGCTTGTTAAATTAAAAAAATATATATTTGATTTTAATGCAATTTAAATTACTAGAAAACAAACAATATAATTATGGTTACTTCGAAGTTCGTCATAAAAAATGAAAATCATTCATTGTGTTGGGAAATAAAGAACAATCAATTTATTTTGGTGTTGAAGTAGGATTTTTCAGTCACAGTTTTCAGAAATCTTTCAGCTCCGGGCAGAAAGGGAATAGAAGGTGAAACACCATATGTCATTGCATCTGTTTGATATTTACAGGTGTGAAAATACCACGGGAAAGTAATGAATATTCGAATTTAGAGAACTAAATTCGTTGTTTTATTCGAATTTTAACAATGGGAATTGGAGAGGGTACTTTTTTTCTTTGAATATTGTTTTCTTCCTGCTGTTAACTAAATATTGAGGGACACCTGCTCCGGCCATCTTGTTTTTCGATACCACCAATTGATCTCATTCTTACCCTTATCCAATAAAGCGGTAGAAAGTCCATAAAATCAACTCCTCCTTTTTCATAATGGCAGATATTTCCCGCGAATAGAACTCCTTTTTAAAATAAATCCCTCCCATTTTCTTCTTGATTAACTTTACATGGTTACATGTCATCTCATGACATAGTCAACAAGGACCACATGTTTCAAAGTGACTTACATTCGTTAGCTTCTTATCTTAAAGCGGCCTTATCGAAATCAAAAAATGTATTTATCAAAAGTAAGTGACGCCGCTAGTATTTTACATTCGTTCTACAGTTCTGTTCAGACTTAACGTTTTCCCCCAGTCAGAAAAGGGTAAATATTAAATTAATATGCTTTCAAAAGATAAAAATCTAAATTTTCTTACTACGGATAGAAAATAGTTTAGGAAAGAGGATTCTTTTCACGATAATGTTTATTATTCTCAACTTTTTTTCATTTGCTTAAACAGCTTTCCCTTGGCTCTTAATTTCAGAAATTCAAAGAGAACACCTACAAACCCGGATAATATTTCCATTTTGGTAAGCATATTTCCTTCTAGGGTGTACCAAAATCAATCATTAATTTTATTTTTAGCTGCCTTCGCAAAATGTATGATTTCATTTTGTGAAAAAAATATTCTGACCAAAAATCAGCAAAAAAAATAATTTGGCATTTAAACACCCTTACGTTACCATTATTTTTTTAGCGGCGGCCTTCACATGTATAATTTAGTTTGGTGAGAAACCAATTCTGACAAAAAAAAGGAAGTTAAACACCCTTGCGTATTTTTTTATTAAAAGCTGAATCTGAATTTTTTTTTATATGTGGTGATGTAACCACAATTTTTTTTTAAAGAAAGAAGAGGAGAGGAACCAAGTGATTCTTTAAAAACTATTTTCATTTTTTAGCACCAACAGGATGTGCAAGAAAATATAGTTCTTTTAACCAAGTGCTCTTATAACCGAGGGGTTGGACACTCTAGAATAAGCAAAATATTCTTTTAGTGCACAATTCCCTGAGACGTTTGGAATATGGGGTTCGGTAATCTTAACAAATGTGCACTAGCAGACAACCCTTCCAGTATAACCGACGGAATGCCCAAGGACTTGTTAGTGCAAATAGTCCAGAATAGTCAAAATATTCTCGTGGACTGAATAAATAGTGCCCGTTGCCTTAAAAATGTTGCTTAATCTGGAATGTCCAACCCCTCGCTTATAACCTTGTTTACGTCGTGTTTATGATAATATTCAGTGCTTTAATTTTTATAGGTGGTGATTTTTTAGCCTACGTTTCTTCAAAAAATGATTTTTTAAGTGAAAAAGGTCGATAATCTGAATTTCATTTTACTTTCATCTATATTTCGTTTTAAGCTAGAAATCGAGTGACATTAATGGAATGGGCGATAATAAAATCAGCAGCAGACGTCACCAAGAGCTAGGATCAGGAAATTGCGATAATGTCAGCAAATCTTATAATCCATGGAGTCAAGCAAACATTTTTTCACGACTGTTCTTCTTGTAAGTGCATTTAGTTCCAACCATGTTCTATAAGGTTAATACGTTGTATTTTTCAGATGATATAAAAATTACATTTCAATTAAAATTATAGGTGGGTAACACCTATTATAAAGTTAGGAAATCGGAAAGTTCTGCGTATGAACGATCTCTACAAAATTGTTCCAGAGGACGAATCGGAAAAACTTGGAATTGCATTGGAAAAGTATATATAAGGCTTCAAAAATAACTCATTGTGATTTTTTTAGACGGTCCTATATGTATTTTAAGAAGGTCTAGATTTTTTTTCTTCATATTTTATTTTGTTAAAGGGAATGGCTAAAACAAATAGCAAAGAGAAACAACTCGAAGCCCAGTTTTGCAAGGGCGCTCCTTGCCTTATTTGGCTCAAGTTATGCTCTACCTGGAGTCCAGCTGTTTCTTTTAGAATGTGTTTTTAAGTACTTAAATATTACATTCTTCCAGTTATAATTACATTATTTAACTTTGTTTTCAAATGGACAGGATTTTGGGGCCTGTGTGTTTAAGCCAGTTGGTCGGTTACTTTGATAAAAACAGCAAGACAATAACAACCGAATGTGCTTATCTCTATGCCACGGCAATCTTTCTGGTTTCGTGCTACGTTTCATTTAGTAACCACGTGTTGTGCTTCGCATCTCAGCGTATTGGAATGCGAATTCGCGTGGCCACGTGCTCCCTCATCTATCGAAAGGCAACATATACCTCAATCAGGTTTTAAAATAGAGATAAGAGATCACCAAAAATATTAATTTAGAGTTTGACATTGAGCCAAAACTCTCTTGGAGAAACATCCGTTGGCCAAATGATCAATCTTATGTCAAATGACGTCAATCGCTTCGACTTACTCTTCGTTTATCTTAATTTTTTATGGACGATACCCCTTTCAATGATTATAAATACAGCAATCCTATACCACAGCATAGGAATGGCATCTCTTGTTGGATTGGTTGCCATGTTTGTTATCATCTCACTGCAGCGTACTTGGCTTGAATCTTTTTAACACTATTTTATGTTTCTGAAATCTTTTTTTTTCGATTGTCAGTTCCCATTGGCAAAACCTTTTCTCGACTTCGGAAAGAAATCGCACTTAGAACGGATAAAAGAATCACGACAATCAATGAAATCATTCCGGCTGTTAAAACAATCAAAATGTGGGCTTGGGAGAAACCGTTCATAGAGTTAACCAAACTCTATCGAAGATTAGAAATAAAAGCTATTCGTCAGGCAGCTTATATGCGAGCTTTCTTTGTAACCATGTCCTTCGTGTCTTCGAAATTGATCACATTACCAACTCTGGCTGCCTTGGTACTTTATGGGAATCAATTAACAGCAGATAAGGTCAAATAAATTCAAGGGAAAATCCTGATATTATAAGATTGATATTAAACGTTTTTTTTAACCGCAATAATGGTATTACAGGTTTTCTTGATAGTCGCCCTTTTTAATAATATCAAAATTGGCTATTTTTGTCAAAGCATCCTTTCAACAGCTGAGGCAAAGGTCTCAATCAAAAGAATTGAAGTAAATATAATTAACTATTTAATCTACGGATAATTTTTACTTTCTCGTACCGGTACTTTGTTTTCTTCCAATTGTTGATTTTTTTTTCTTTCTCTGCGAGGATTCTGTATTTAAGCAAAAATGTATTGATTTCCTACCATTTTGATTGCACTGCTTAATATTTAGTGTTGCGTTAACAGAAATTTCTTCTACTTGAAGAAAATAGACCGTTTAACGAGAGCAATCAACGGAATATTCGTCCGAATCCCAAAGTTGAAAGTGAAAACCTGACGGCAAACTGGTGCAGTTCTGATTCGTCAAAAAGCAATGCCAATGCATTAAAAAATGTTTCCTTCCAAGTTGCAACGGGCCAGTTATTAACTGTAGTTGGAAAAGTTGGAGCTGGAAAGGTATAAATAAAATATAAAATTTTAATGCGTTTTTTAATTGAGTGGAAAGAACACTAATCCAATTATCTTTTTAAGAGTTCTCTATTAAATGCAATCTTGGGCGAGTTGCCAGTTTTAGAAGGATCCCTAGTTGTGAATGGTAGGATTGCCTATTGTTCTCAAGACCCATGGATCATTACTGGGACGATTCGACAAAACATCTTGTGTGGGAACGATTGGGAATATGAGCGATATCAAAGAGTTATTCAAGCCACTGCCTTAGAACTTGATTTTAAACAATTGCCTCAGAGTGACTCCTCCATCATTGGCGAGGGAGGGATATCTCTCAGTGGTGGTCAAAAGGCCAGAGTTAACCTTGCCCGTTGCCTCTACGTTGATGCAGACATCTACCTTTTAGACGACCCACTGAGTGCCGTTGACGCCCGTGTCCAATCTCACATATTCAACAAGGCCATTCAAGGATTCTTACAAGGAAAAATACGTATCCTCGTCACTCATCATTTACGATACCTTAATGATACAGACAAGGTCCTATTACTCCATTCGGTATGTAAAACTAGACTAAAAAATAATCCAATAACTTCAAATATAAATTATTCCTATTTACTCAAAGGGATGCATAGAATTCTGCGGAAACTATAAAGATATGAAACAATTAGGTCTAAACGTACCTCTTATGATGGGGCACAATAATGATACTAACATACTTGAAGACCATTTGGTTGATGAGGGCACTAATTATAAGAATCAAGATGAAAAACTTCGCCAAGTTGAATCAGCCTTTGCTAGCAATATGAGCAATATATTGAAAATATCCATCTTAAAATTAGCTCGTCGTCACAGAAGTGTTTCTGGATTTTCAAAGTTTACATCATTTACTAAAAGTTACTCAATCATGTCAAACAGTTTGCCCCCGAAAACTAAAAGCAATACGGACCAAGATTCTTCTGAGAACCACGAGGGAAAATCTATTTCTACTGGCGTTGGTCCAAAAATATATTGGCAATACTTCAAAGCTGGAGCTAGTACATTTTCTCTGACCATATTTATATTTAATCTACTAGTTGCCGAGGTTGTATTTTGTGCCTCCGACTATTGGCTCAACGTATGGACAGCAGCATCCGGAAATACCATTTGGTTCAACTCAAGCAAAGAGCTGAATTCCACAAGGATGAACAACAACTTCACCAGTACTGAAAGCAATTTTCTTCATAAAGACAACGAAATTTCAAGCGAAGATTGGGCCTTTAATAGAATAACGGGAATTTACACATATTCTTTCCTTATTGGGGCTGTGTTAATATTTGGTTATCTTCGAGCCATGCATTTTTATAGTGTCATCTCAATAAAAGCATCTATCAATCTTCACGACACAATGCTCAATTCAATTCTACGATCTCCCATTGAATTTTTCGACAAAAATCCTGTTGGTAAGTTAAATGCAGACTCATCTTTGTTTCATGGTTTTTTTTCTATTAATAGTTTAAACATTAAATTAGGGCAAATTGTAAACCGGCTTTCAAAAGACACTGGCGCAATGGACGACCAACTTCCGACATATTTGTTTGAAACTGTTTGGGTATTTAATGTTCCCCCTCTTAAAAAATAAAGTGTTATTGATTACAACCATGTTTAAAAATGATTTTCTCTCAAAACATGAATTCTTTAATGTTTTCAAGATCGTATTGAACACTTTGGGAACCATGATAACCATCGCCATCGTAAAATATTGGCTGCTGTTTCCTTCTCTCATCTTTGTTGTCTACTCTTATTTCATCCGCCAATTTTACCTTAAGGCAGCCTGCAGAATCAAACGATTGGAAGCCGAGAGTAACTTTCAAATGCTCTTAACTTTTATGAACATACTTAAACATTTTGTCTCGGATAACAGCTAGAAGTCCAGTTTTTACTCATGTGCATTCTTCCATGATGGGTTTGGCAACTTTAAGAGCTCATCGATGCCAAACATACTTTCAGAAGGACTTCGATCGCTACCAGGACGTACACAGCTCCGCTTGGTTCCTCTACATGGCATCTGGTCGCTGGTTCGGAGTTATGGCCGATTGTATAGTCGTGATTTACATTGCCAGTGTCACTTACATTTGCGTTTGCCTTCGTGAAAGTGTCTACTTAAATAAAATTAAATATATGTATACATTCAATACTTTTGAACATTAAGGTTTGAATAGCAGCGAGGCAGGGCTAATTATTTCAGCTGCTATGGGCATGTACGATTTTCAATATGCAGTTCGTCAATCAGCGGAAATGACCAATATAATGACATCCGTGGATCGTGTCATCGAATATGGACAACTTCCTCCTGAGGCCCCCCTCAAATCTGGTTATTACAGCTATTGACATATAATAGGAACGCACATTCAAACATCAATATTAATCTTTAATAGGGATTAAACCACCCGCTAATTGGCCAAGTATGGGTACCATACGATTTGATGATTTGAGCCTTCGATACAAACCAAATGGTCAACCCGTATTAAAAAATATCCAATGTACCATTCAGTCCAAAGAAAAAGTAATTAACCACCAATTATCTTACCTGTTAGTATACACTAATTATTATGTATCAATTCAAAAGATTGGGATCGTTGGAAGAAGTGGAGCTGGGAAATCATCAGTCATCGCTGCCCTCTTTCGTCTAGCTGAACCTGATGGAAAGATATTCATCGATGGGATCGATATTAAACTTCTTGGTCTTCATGATCTTCGTTCCAGGATCTCGATCATTCCTCAAGATCCAATACTTTTTCAAGGCTCTCTTAGATTCAATTTAGACCCTTTTGGGGAGATAGCAGACGATATTCTTTGGTCAGCATTGAAAGACGTTCATCTGGATACGTACTTTGCGGTTGAATACGGGTCAATGGCCAAAGATCCTTTAGACTTCGAAGTTTCTAAAGATGGGATGAATCTATCTGCCGGTCAGCGTCAGCTCATTTGTCTCGCCAGAGCAATTTTGCGTTCAAACAAAATCCTCGTTTTAGATGAGGCTACAGCCAGTGTCGATCAAGAGTAATTAAACATTTTATAAACATGAAATGTGGTATAATTATACAAAAATGAATTTAATAGGACCGATGCTATTATTCAGTCGGTTATTCGGGAAAAGTTTAACGATTGCACCGTTCTGACCATCGCTCATCGGTTGAACACAATCATAGACTCGGATAAGATCATGGTTCTTGATGCTGGTAAACTTTTGGTGAGATTATATTATTTATATTATTAATTTTATGATACAGCTGAAATAATTAAAGGAAGCGTTCAATTTAAGGAATTTGACAAGCCTTCGCGTCTGTTTTTGACACCTTTGGGTATTTTTCGAAGCCTGGCGGAGAAAAATGGTTCTTATGTGGCACCTGAACATGTTTCTGAAACAAAACCACCAGTTCACGTTATTAACCATTAAAAAATAGTAGGATTTCTATCACATTCTGGAAAATATATTCTGGAAAAAAGAATTAGAAGCTTATATATCGCACGGAATATTCAATGAATTCGCTGTAATGCAATACTATATATGCTACTGACCACTATTGGTCTGCTCATGGTTTAAAAAATACACTATTCATTATCATAGTTTGGAATATGGTCGGTGTTTTCTATTTTTCTAAAAAAAAAATCCAAATTTCTAAGCATATTTATCGTATATAGTGAAAACAATAATTGGGTTACTCTGTCGAAAAAATCATAGATCTTGTGGTCATTATATCACAGTAAAAAAATTAAATAGCTTACATTTTTTCGTTGTTTCGTTGTTTTCAAAGTAAGCTGTTATTTAAAATGTTTTGTAAAAACACATGAAAAAAACATTTATTCGCTATGACTACTTAACTATGGAAATTAAAAACCACTATTTCCGCCCTAATGAATATACATCTTGGGCTAAACCAACTGTAGTTTTCAATCACAAAAAATATGTAAAAAGCAATTTCCTATGCTGTGTAAATCAGATAACATGAAAACGAATTTTGGTCGTTTGATATTGCTTTGAACACACAATTTGTTTGATTACTCGGTTTGATTATATTTTAGTTTAAACTCGGTATCCACTATCCAAAGGAGTAGTGGATGAAAGAGACCCATAGAGGGATAACCAAAACAAAATACAAATGCAAAACTAATGACAAGATCATTATCATTTGTGTTTACAATGTTGTTTTTTATGTGGTTATAAAAAGGCAAAAATTCAATTAAATTAGAAATTCGAATACTCTTTTTTAAACCTATTATTTGCCCACTTAATTAAAAATATTTAACCCTGAGGGATATCGTATATACCGAAGGTCTAGGGGCCTTTAACGCGTCACAAAAACAGGTACTACTGGTTCCAAAAATCTTTATTAGAATTCTAATATGAAAACTGGCAACGTTTGCACTAGAAATATTTTACTGAAATAAACACCCAAAAATTAATAAAACACGATTAAAAAGGTAACCAAGAGGCCAAATCGATCAATTTTGTCTTGAGGAGCATCAGCATGTCATAATACACGTGATACATACAATATTAAAGTGTATTCAAGGCCTATATCATAGTTAAGAATGACCTCTAAAATTGAAATTTTAAAATATATATATAAATTTTAATAAAAAGCAAGCTGGCAACACTGCTAGGTAGAAAAAATGTAAATAAGCTGAGATGAGAATAATGACAATTCCTTCTGATTCCTTCAAATACTTTGAGATACAATTTGATTTAACTAAATTAGTGCCCATAATTAGTAATATTGATATTATATATATTTAGAATTCGTAAATCGTTATGTATTATTCTAATAAAGCTGAATAATAATTTACAATCATTCAAGCCATAAGTTTCCCTATCCCGAAGGTTCCACAGTGGCTTTATTTCATATTACGAATTTCGCATTTCTAAACCGAAAATCTATCGCATTCCTTGAGACCTTAAGATACCCATAAGAATTAGATTATGCTAAGTATAATCAATTTTGTTATTCTTGCAAAATAAATGTAATATATGGAATCTGTTGAAATATTTTAGTCGGTATTATAGGCCTAATGGGGGCAATTCAAAGAAAATTTGAACTTTTTTTATTCGTTCTTTTAGACTTTTATAAAAATTATTTATAATGTGTTTCAATCTCATTTCGTCTGTTTATTTCTCTTGTGTATACTGCATATGTGAATCGTAAACAAATTGAATATAAAGCAGATAAATTATACAATGATAAAACATAGATAAAGTTGATCAACTACAATAATAAGCTACGAATAACATTTTTAATAACCTTCTAAATACACAAATACAACCCTCCAAAACTTCCAAATCACCTTTTTTGCATGTAATTAACATGTTTAAGAGGTTATTAAATATATTTGGCGCAGGAAATTAAGACAAATAGTTAGAATGGCGCCACCTTCCTCTTCATCAATTAATACATAAAAGGACTTGCACTGTAAAATGGCGCTCCTTTGACTGAGTGTAAGCCCAAACATTGTCAGCCCAAATTGGAGCAGGTGAAATGGTACGGACCTAAATGAATCCAGCCCAGATCTTCCCGTGCCTAAACAGCCCAAATTGTTCATGCCCGAAACACTGAATATCGTTTAACAAAATCCACTTTTAAGAGCGAAACATATACAATATATAATGTTGAAATGAAATGAGTTAATCAAAACAGAAAAAGGAGAGAAGACCTTTTATTGGCCAGTTACGAAACTTTGTGTATTAAGCTAAACTATTATAATATTTCAAACGATATTATAGATCCCTAATATAATTACATTTTTCATCCCTGATATGTCGATCCAGAATGTGAAACAAATTCCAGCATTTTTTCTTTCTTTAGAGGTTATTAGTTGGTGGTTTTGTTTCTGAAGCAAGTGCAGCTGCTACTTCAGCGCCATCAGTTACCCCCACCATATTTCGAGAGTTACCTAAAGGTTTCGAAAGCAGTTGCGAAGGCTTGTCAAATTCCTTAAATTAGAACAGTAACCTCCATTATACCAGCTATTTCACAAAAAAAATATAAATGAAAATGTCTCACCAAAAGTTTACCAGCATCAAGAACCATGATCTTATCCGAGTCTATGATTGTGTTCAACCGATGAGCGATGGTCAGAACGGTACAATCGTTAAACTTTTCTCGGATAACCGACTGAATGATAGCATCGGTCCTATAAAATTAATTATTTTTTTTCAACTGAAATTCATTTCACCTACATTAATTGTTTTATATTATACTCTTCATCGACACTGGCTGTAGCCTCATCCAAGACGAGGATTTTGTTTGAACGCAAAATTGCTCTGGCGAGACAAATGAGCTGACGCTGGCCGGCAGATAGATTCATCCCATCTTTAGAAACTTCGAAATCTAAAGGATCTTTGGCCTTTGACCCGTATTCGATCGCAAAGTACGTATCCAGATGAACGTCTTTCAATGCTGACCAAAGAATATCGTCTGCTATCTCCCCAAACGGGTCTAAATTGAATCTCAGAGAGCTTTGAAAAAGTGTAGGATTTTGAGGAATGATCGAGATCTGGGAACGCAGGTCATGAAGGTCAAGAAGTTTATTATCGATCCCGTCGATGAATATCTTTCCATCAGGTTCGGTTAGACGAAAGAGGGCAGCGATGACTGATGATTTGCCGGCTCCGCTTCTTCCAACGATCCCAATCTTTTGAATAAATACATAATAATTAGTGTATATTAACACATAAGATAATTTGTGGTCAATTACTTTTTCTTTGGACTGAATGGTACATTGGATATTTTTTAATACGGGTTGACCATTTGGTTTGTATCGAAGGCTCAAATCATCAAATCGAATGGTACCCATACTTGGCCAGTTAGCGGGTGGTTTAATCCCTATTATAATGAAAAGTGATGTTTAAATATACACCCTTTTATGTGTAAAATAGCTGTAATAACCAGATTTGAGGGGAGCCTCAGGAGGAAGTTGTCCATATTCGATGACACGATCCACGGATGTCATTATACTGGCCATTTCCGCTGATTGGCGAACTGCATATTGAAAATCGTACATACCCATAGCAGCTGAAATAATTAGCCCTGCCTCGCTGCTATTCAAGCCTATATTTTCAAAATGATCGAATCATTTGTTGTTTTTTTTTAAATTTAATTAAAAAGATACTTTCATGAAGGGAAATGCAAATGTAAGTGACACTGGCGATGTAAATCACGACTATACAATCGACCACTACTCCGAACCAGCGACCAGATGCCATGTAGAGAAACCAGGCGGAGCTGTGTACGTCCTGGTAGCGATCGAAGTCCTTCTGAAAATATGTTTGGCATCGATGAGCTCTTAAAGTTGCCAAACCCATCATGGAAGAATGCACATGAGTAAAAACTGGACTTCTTGCTATTATCCGAATAAAAATTCTTAGTGTGTTCATAAAATTTAAGTCATTAAAAAACTACTCTCAGCTTCCAATCGTTTGATTCTACAGGCTGCTTTGAGGTAAAATTGGCGGATGAAATAAGAGTAGACAACAAATATGAGCGCAGGAAACAGAAGCCAAAATTTCACAATCGCGATGGTTATCATGGTTCCCAAAGTGTTCAATACGATCTTGAAAACGATTAAGAAATATATATTCTAAGAGATATTCATTTTTAAATTATGGTTATTATTAATAATGCTTTATTTTATAAGAGGAGGAACATTTGATACCCAAACAGTTTCAAACAAATACGTCGGAAGCTGGTCGTCCATTGCGCCTATGTCCTTTGAAAACCGGTTTACAATTGGACCTAAAGAAAAATAGGTTAATATTGCATATATGATCTTCGATATCAATAGAACTTTTTTATTAATCTTACCAACAGAATTTTTGTCAAAAAATTCAACGGGACTACGTACAATGGCATTTAACATGGCGTCGTGAAGACTGATAGATGCTTTTATTGATATGATACTATAAAAATGCACGGCTCGAAGATAACCAAATATGATAACAGCTCCAATAAGAAAAGCATATATGTAGATTCCTGTTATTCTATCAAGGGTCCAATCATCTTGAATTAAAATGTCATCCCGATTGCCTATGAAAACGGTACTACTTTCAGTATTATTACTGGAATTATTAGGCGCCCATGCCGAATTTGTCCACACGTTGAGCCAGTAGTCGGAAGCACAAAATAAAAACTCGGCAACTAGAAGATTAAATACAAATATGGTCAGATAAAATGCACTAGCTCCAGCTTTGAAGTATTTCCAATATATTTTTGGACCAACGCCAATAAATATAAACTTTCCCTCGTCGTTCTCGGAAGAATCTTTGTCCATATGACTTTTATCTTTCGGGGGCAAACTGTTTGACATGATTGAGTAACTTTTAGTAAATGATGTAAATTTTGAAAATCCAGAAACACTTCTGTGACGACGAGCTAATTTCAAGATGGATATTTTTAATATATTGCTCATATGGATCGTTGATTCAACTTGGGGAAATTTTTCTTCTTGATTCTTATAATTAGTGCCCCCATCAATCAATCGGTCTTCAAGTATATCAGTATCAACATTGTTCCTGGTTACTAGAGAAACGTTTAGACTCAATTTTTTCATATCTTTATAGATTCCACGGAATTCTATGCATCCCTTTAAGTAAAAAAATTAATAATTTAATTAATGTTTATGGAAAAAATCTAGTTTCCCTTACCGAATGGAGCAAAAGGACCCTATCTAAATCACAAAGATATCGTAGATGATGAGTAACCAGGATACGTATTTTCCCATGTAATAATCCTTGAATAGCCTTGTAGTAGACGTGTGATTGGACATGAGCGTCAACGGCACTTAATGGATCGTCTAAGAGGTAGATATCAGCATCGACGTAAAGGCAACGGGCTAGGTTAACTCGGGATTTTTGACCGCCACTGAGAGAAATCCCTCCCTCGCCAATGATGGAAAAGTCACTCTGAGGCATTTGCTTAAAATCCGTTTCTAAGGCAGTGGCTTGAATCACTCTTTGATATCGCTCGTAGTTCCATTCGTTCCCACACAAGATGTTTCGTCGTATCGTTCCCGTAATGATCCATGGCTCTTGGGAACAGTAGGCAACCCTGCCGTTCACAGCAAGAGATCCGTCATAAACTGGCAACTCACCCATAATGGCGTGTAATAGCGAGCTCTATGAACAATGATGGAATTTGTATTCTTCAACTTTTTTCTCAACGAATAATAATTCCGTTTACCTTTCCAGCTCCAACTTTCCCAACTACAGTTAATAACTGGCCCGATCCAACTTGAAAAGAAACATTTTTTAATGTGTTACCATCGCTTTTTTGCGAAGCAGAATTGCACCAGCCTGCAGTTAGATTGTCACTTTCAACTTTTGGAATCTGGTTATTAACTTGATTGGTGGTCTCGATAAATGGTCTCATTTCTTCAAGAAGAAGAAAAGCCTAAATATACAACACTAGGTATAAATCAGTGAAATTCGAAAGATAGTAAATAATAAACCTAAGTAAAAATCCGCCATCCTTAGAGAAAACAAGTACACATGGATAGCAAAAAACAAAGTATAAATGGATAGGGAAAACAAAGTGCAGTAAATATATTTTTCAAAATCTAATATTATTTTAAAAAATAATTTACTTCGATTCTTTTGATTGAAACCCTTGCCTCAGCAACTGAGAGAATGCCTTGTGTGAAATCTGCAGGCATTGCCAGCCTTATATTATTGTAAATGGCAACGATTAAAAAAACCTACAAAAATTTTGCGTAAAAATCTTATAATGATTTTTGTCATATATTTCTAGACCTTATTCGCCGTCAATTGATTCCCAGTAAGAACCAAGACAGCGAGAGTCGGAAAAATTGTCAATTTTGAAGACACGAAAGATAGAGTAGCAAAGAAAGCTCGTAAGTACGCTGCCCGGCGAATAGCCTTTATTTCCACCCTCCGATAGAGTTCGGTTAATTTTATGAATGGTTTCTCCCAAGCATACATTTTGATTGCTCTTATGGTCAGAATGATTTCGTTCATTATCGAGATTCTTTTATCCGTTCTCATTGCGGTTTCGTTTCGAAGTCGCGAGAAAGTTTTGCCTATGGGAACTGACCACCGAAAAAAAATCAAAACATGAAATAGTATTAAACAGCATATATATTAGTGTACTGTACGCTGTAGTGGTATGATGACAAACATAACAGCTAATCCAACCAGAGATGCCATTCCTATGCTGTTATAAAGGACGATAGTATTTATAATCATTGCCAGTGGCCCAGCCCACAAAAAATTGAGAAAAACGAGGAGTGAATCAAAGCGATTGACGTCATTCGACATAAGATTGATCATTTGACCAACAGATGTTTCGCAAAGAGATTTTTGGCTCAATTTCAAACTCTAAAAATGTATTTCTGGCTATCACTTAACTGTATTTAAAAACTGATGAAGTTATGTATAAATTGCCTTTCGATAGATAAGTGAACACGTTGCCACACGAATTCGCATTCCAATATGCTGAGATGCGAAGCACAACACATGATTACTGAATGCGACGTAGCATGATATCAGGACGATTGCCGTGGCATAGAGATAAGCACGCTCACTAGTTATTTTTTCGCTGCTTTTATCAAAATAATCAATTAATTGGCTTAAGCACACGGGTCCCAAAATCCTGATCATTTAAAAGCAACGTTAAATAAATATATTACATGGAGGTAAATTATTACATGGAAGAATGTAATACTGTTATACTTAAAAACACATTCTAAAAGAAACAGCTGCACTCCAGGGAGAACATAGCTTGAGCCAAATATGGCAAAGAGAGTCCTTGCAAAACTAGGCTTATTCGCCGATAATTTACTTTTCGCTAATTGTTTTAGCCATTCCCTTTAACAATGTATGAATATGAATTATTTTTAAAAAATCATTTATAATTATCGAGATAACCAGCATAAACTAAATCATCTTCAAGTACATATAAAATTTATGGAAGTTTTACTATTTTTAAAGACGTTTACTTTTCCAATGCGATTCCAAGTTTTTCCGATTCGTCTTCTGGGGGAACTTTGTAAAGATCTCTAATTCTAATATTTTCCCGATTTCCTAGTTGTATGATTGGTGTTACCCACCTAGTATAACAATCAAAATTAATTGCTCGCATAACCAGAAACATATTATGTATATTAATTTTACAGAAGACGATTAGGGCAAGAACCTTGTGAAATTACCAGAAGAACAGCCGTGAAAAAATATTTGCTTGGCTCCATGGATTCGTTTCTCCATCGGTTTTATTGACATTAATGCAATTTCTTGTTCTTAAGCTATGGTGACATGTAGGCCTATTACTGCTCATTTCCGTGTAAGTCATGATGACGACCCTTCCAAATCTCACGGATTTCTCATTGACCAGTCACAGCTCGCAAAAGCTTTAAAAACGAAGATAAACGAAACACCTACTTTAGTAACAAAAAAAAATACATGAATAAATAATTAAAAACTGGTTTTAAGCATTGCATATTTTTTAACCGTTGAATTTTATAAGCACCGTCACTATCAGTGGCAGTTGGTGACAAGATATACTATCGTATAAAAACTATTATCATCTACGGAGTGAGTTCTAGAACGAGATTGCGTATCCGTTTCCCTATACATAAAATTTGCCGGCTTATAATCCGTTAATTCGGTAAGACCAAGTAGAAAAAACGTGTAAAATAAGCAAAATTATAAGAAGGCTAACTCGATGGCAAATAATTTAAAGCTTAATTACAGTGAATAAAAACTAAACGTACCCACCTCTACAAACCCAAAATCAATGCACCCAACTGCCTAACCTAGGGTGTTGCAATTGTACCTTACTTTTGAATTTGTTGTGAATTTGCTCTCGTATGTGGTGTGAATTGCTCTAAAAAAATATGTTTATCCCCGAGTGTAGAGGAGGTTTGTTTTTAGAATAAAAATAAATCCCTTGAAGAAGGTCTCTCTGGCCTTTATTGTTCAAGCAGACGACGTTGTTCTAGGAACCGCCGTAAGATTTTGCAGCAGTCCCTTGAGGGAATAAAAATAAGCTTGTGACCACACTTTTAGGGTCTTAATTATGCACGATATTTTTGGAAACAACATTGAAAAAATCACCAGGAGCATCTTAAGGGCACGTTGAAAAATTGAAAGGAAATAATGTTTCACGACGGAGTAGGAATTATTTTAGTGAAAAACCTGTCAATTAAGGACAATTTTCTTGGAAAAGTACCTGACTCTCCTTGACAACGGAACAAAATGGTTGGATACGGGGTGCAATGTTTTAATAGCAATTTAGTTGGTAGAACCAATAGAACCAGCGTGAATAGGAGAATCTGACCGTGCGTTTTTAAAAATATTGGAATACAAAATTATTTAAAGAAAAAATGAGGCCATATTGAGGGCAATTTTAACCGACGTGGTCCCTTTAGATTAACATAGTATTTTAGGTTCCAGAAAAAGTCCTGGCCCTTGGGATCAAGCAAACATTCCATTGGTCTTGTGGCCGGGCCGGCCTAGACATGTTAATGCCCTTCGGTCAGGGCAGGCCTGAACTTGTCGATGCCCTTGGGGACCGGACAGACCTGGACTTGTTAATGCCCTTGGGACCGGGCAGGTCTGGACATGGCAATTCCCTTGGAGTAGGGCAGGTCTGGACTTGTCAATTCCCTTGGGCCGGACAGGCCCGGACTTACGCTAAAAGCCATAAAGGTTTGGCAAATACCCTTCGGGTCAACAGGTGAGGACTTGTCAATGTTAAGGGTTCGGTAAAGATTTCCATTCTATTTCAACCGGGCTCGCTTGGCACTTGCGAATTGGTTTACATACATAGTACCCTGAATATGCCAATGCCATTGAGACTTGAGTCACTCGATAGGTCTACTGCTCTTAAGCTCTATGAATGTGTTAGACCTACACTACGCGACCTACACCTACACAGAAAATATTCTCATGATTTAATTTATTTATTAACTTAAGGCGTTGAATTTAATTTTGGAAACTAGATACGCTAAAATACTCATAACAAATATGATATTGATTGCGTTGTGTAGTAAATGTGTGCTAATAGATGAAAGGAATTGACACACAAAGGAACCAGGCATTTGGAGTTCTAAAGTTCAGGTCCATGAGACTAAGGGTAATGAAATTAAAAAACACAATTTTAACGAGGGTCTGTACGCCGTGCGAATCTTGTTTCATTTTAGTAAAATCTTATTTTTAAGGCCCCGGCGTAAAAAGGTGTGAATTTTCGCATAATGATCGCGCAACTGCGAATAAAGTTAAGCGGATTCAGAAACTAAATCTTGACTAGTCTTCCAGTAAAATGTATTTTCGATACTATTCATTTTTTGGATTGGTCAATAGCTTTAACTTTTTCTCGTTTTGAAACGAGTATGGGCACACAGATACACATTGGCATTTCAAAAATTACGCACTGTTCAAATCGAGAAATTTTGGTAAAAAGCTTGAAACGCAAAAAAAAATGTAACTAAGGTTGTTGTAAGGAAACTCTGGAATCGGCACTTCTGTTTTCGATTCGACTCAATTTAAAATTGGCAAATTTTTTACTCGGTACTCGGAAAAGTTAACTAGTTTTAAACCCGACACTGGGTTACGGGTTATCTAGTTTCTAACTTGGTACTCGGTTAACTCGGTACCGCGTTTTATTTACTTGGTAGCAGAAACTAGTTCAAAACTAGGCTAGGTAATAGAAACTCAAACTAGATAAGGTACTTGAGAAAAGAAAGCAAAAAAACTAGGTAAAACTATGTACTTTTACCTAGTTCTTCTATTCGTTTCTATTCTACTCTTTCTGTTAATATGTATGACATTGAAATATTAGCCTTTTGAAATTAAGCAGCAGTAGATTCTAAAAGCATGTAAATTTAATGTTTACCGTTTATTGAATGGTGAAAAATGTCCGAAGACGACTTGAAACGGATATAAAATGCAAGTGTGCCTTGATGCTTAATGTGTTCAACGAGTTTAGATACGGCTGGCACTGGCTGAGGATTAGAATAATACTACAAAATGAAAATGACTTGTGAACGAGCTATCCACGTATGATGATTCAAGTCGCATTCACATTAGATTCAAGAAAGAATTGGGAGGAGCCCATGTTTAAAAAATACAATTTCTATTCGCAGGAAATGCCTGCCATTATGAAAAAGGAGGAGTTAAATGTATCAATACCATTTGATAGCATTGAAATACAAGATGGTCGGTGCAGGTGTTCTCCCAATATTTACATAACAGAAGCAAGTAAAAAATATCTTAATATTAATATATTAGAACTGAACCATGAGACTTTTTGACGCGTTTTTTCAGAACTGGAAATTACAAGCACGACAGAGACGAAATGGGTATGATGAACACTTTGGGTATGATTTTATACATGAACATGCGGCGAAATGAATCAAATACTTCCCCTCTCACCAGATTTGTTCCAAAATGTATACCAACTTAAGCTTTGATCTTATGGCTAAGCCTTGATCTTATTAAAGGTTTGTTTGCTATTTACCAAAAACTATTGATTTTTTAACGCTCCAGATGGTTCTTAAGGCTCGTCTGGAGAGAGCGGGGGACTAACCCAGGTGCGCAGTCTGGGTGCTCGGAAAGAAATTGGAGCAGCAGATACTGATGAATAAATCTAGGCATCACACATGCGCATGTGTATTATAAAAAATGTCCTTCTAAGTGTATATTTGAAATCCAATGTCTGGACTCGCGGATTCACTTCCTTGTAAGATTTCTCGTTGAAATCCGAGGGGTTGTCGACTAAAAAAATTCTCGTACATCTCAGCAGTTTTATGCAAAAATTCCTACAGCAATCTCCATAAGAGCTCGGAAAAATTCTGAAAAATTCTAGAAGATTTGAGAATTCCACGGAAATTCCAGAATTCTCGTACACCCTTTGGAAGGAATCGACAACCCTTCGTTGAAATCAATTAATGGAGTGAACCTTTCTATAAAAATATAATACTCTGAACACTTTTCACGAAGGGGTTGACCACTCTACATTTAGATGTACGAAGATTTAAATCCAAAAATTGGGGAAAATCTGGAATTTCTGGAATTTTTCTGTATTCAAGAATTTTTGATTTTTTGGTGACTTTTCGTCGCTTCAAGACCAATAACTACTGCCGTCGTGCATTCTCCAGAGCGTCACCACTAGTCTGGAATGACGTGAGATCTGCCACCTCCTTGTCTCAATTCCGATCGTCCTTGAAGACCCACCTTTTCCGAACTACGTTTGTTTCTTGAGAATTTCTCTTCCAGTGTTTTTATTATTGTGTCTTTGATCATGTATGTAAAAGGCACTTTAAATCACAATATATTATTATTATTTTTTGTAAAAAAAATTTTTCGAATTTTTTCCAAATTTTTTGGATTTTTGGCAATGGTTTTTTGGAGTGTACGAAAACTTTTTTGAGTGGACAACCCCTCGACTCTTCAAATACTCTTCAACTACCATGTATCATGAAACTCACTGATTCGAAAGTCTTCCAAGTGTTTGATTTACAGGCATCCGCGAAAAAGTCCCTGACACCGCCAGGTGGATCCAGGTAGCCTCATACGGCTAACATGGGAGTTACAAAAACGAGTTACAAAAAACTGTAGATCAATATGCGGATGCCTGTACCTTTTCTTTATTTCTTTTAGAAAAGAAGCATGTGCCCTCAATTTTTATCCTCATTGCTTACTGTTCAGAAATCACAGTGTTTCGTTTATTTACATACTAAATAAATATCACAGCACACGTTGCTCAGATTTTCTTGCTAACCTATTGAAAACAATTCAACTCCTGATAAAAAAATTAGTAAATACTTTTATTTTTCATTTCCTCTAATAACAAATTGTATTCAAACCATAATTAAGGAACAAGCATGGTAAGGTTTAACTGCCTTGGAAATCCAAACTGTGGTTTTTTACTTAACATATAAATCATTGTTCTCAAATTAAAAATAGCACCACATTTTTACGTTTGAAAATCTATCCAAGCGATGTAACTGAAACACCTTTTTTATTTTTTTTTATGGTGGTTTACGGAGAAGCGGAATCAAAAGACAAGTTTTAATATTTAATTTATCTATTGCACATTGACAATTAAAGCAAAGCAATCAACGACTTTTCGCCAAACACCATCACTATGATTTTATCTCAAATTTATTTGAGAAAATAAATGCCGGAATTGGTGTAAGGACATTTTGACTTCACGAAGTTCAACAGAAAAACAGCTGTCAGCTGTATTGTATCTTAAAGCCATAAGACTTTTACTTGAATATGGGGAACCAACTCAGAATATGAGAACCGCGTTTTAAGCAGGGAGTAGTAGGGAGGGGAATGCTGCATATAGCTGTTAAAGTGGCTGCGACGGTGTCGCCGGCAGCCTCTGGTGACCGTTCCTGGTACTATTTCCATTTCCAAATATTCATAGCTGAAAATTAGGATCTTCAGCAATAAACGTTTGGCTCATATGGAATCGCTATCGGAGTTTCCCCTCCCTACTACTCCCTCAAGTTTCGTCTTTTTTTATTTCAATGGCACAAATTCGATTCAATTCGGAGCTCAAGATTAATTGATATGATTTTTTAAAAAGAGGACCTTTAACATTGGAATGTATGGCGGCCGTCGGGGGTGTTCAAATAATTGTGGACGCATGCATAACTCCTTAGGAAATCAAAATGGCTACACACATAGATTAAGGAATGTCTAGTCGAGGGGCAACCGACTCTTTTTTTACTGGTTTTCTTGGGTGTAGAAAACCAAGAAAACGCGAAGAAAAGCAAGAAAAGTTTGAAAATTACAAGAAAAATGAGAAATTTACCGAAATTTTTCTAGAAAAAAGCAAGAAATTTATTGAATTTTACCACCTTTTCTTGCTTTTCTCAGTATTTTCTTCGTTTTATACTCTTTTCTACGCCCAAGAAAACGAGTAAAAAAAGAGTCGGTTGCCCCTCGTGTCTAGTTCATTCCAATATCTACCCAGGAAAATACATAATAAAAAATCTGCGACCGATTTTTCTTGTGGAAAAAGCCGTCGGCGCAAACGCATTTTCCCATAAGATAACAAGGCGGAGGGTCTGGGTGTTCAAATAATTCTGGTACCCACTGTGTGTAAAACAGATTATGTGAAAACGAGTTTTGGCCGTTTGATATTGCTTTAAATAAACAATCTGTTTGATTCGTTGGTTTGATCATATTATACTTGAAACTGTATCCAAAGAAGTAGTGGATGAAAAGAAACGAATGACAAGATCATTTATCATTATCATCCTGAGGGTTTTCAGTTGATTGTGTTAATATTTTTTTGTAGTTATAAAAATACGAATTTTCAATTAAATTAAAAGTTCGAATACACTTTTTGAAACCAATTATAAGTCCAAAGAATTTTTCATATTAAGAGTTCCAAATTTCCAGACCAAAAAATCTCTTTTTCTAGACCAAAACATTCTTAAGACCTTAAGAATTAGAGTGTGCTAAGGATGATCAGTTTTAAAATGCTTACACAGAAAATGCAATATCTGGACTATATTGAAATATTTTAGTCAGTATTAATGGGGACAATCCAAAGAGAATTTTTTATTCGTTCTTTTAGACTTTTAAATAATTTCTAATTTATTTTACAGAAATTTCTCAAATGTTCTGTGATTCAAAAGCTCGCACGTTTCAAGCCACATTTAAATTTTAATCCGCATTTTTCTTGTGTATACTAACATAAGTGAATCGTAAAAAAAATCAATATAAAGCAGCAGATGAATTATACAATGATAATACTTTGATAAAGTTAATCAACTACAATATTAATCTACTACATGAATTAAATGGCTTATCGTAATTATGATGGTAGTTACATGCACGAGTGGTTGCTGGTTATCAAGAGTATATTTTCCGAATTAACTTTTTAATCATAATGGTATTTATTTATTTTTAACCAATTATAGCGTTTCATGCGTGTAAAAATATAGTGAAATCATGTGGATATGTATGGAATCTGAAGCAAAAATCAAGTGAATGTGAATTAAATTAAAAATAATAAAGTTAATCAACTACAATATTAATCTACTACATGAATTAAATGGCTTATCGTAACTATGATGGTAGTTACATGCACGAGTGGTTGCTGGTTATCAAGAGTATATTTTCCGAATTAACTTTTTATTCATAATGGTATTTATTTATTTTTAACCAATTATAGCGTTTCATGCGTGTAAAAATATAGTGAAATCATGTGGATATGTATGGAATCTGAAGCAAAAATCAAGTGAATGTGAATTAGTGTTAAAATAGCATGAAAAATACACTATATGATTTCAAATTATTTGATCCATAATGAATTCGTGTTCCATAAATGCTGAAGTTACATCTGTTACTATCCAGCAATAGCACAAATTTTGACTAAATACACTGTTAAGAGCACAATATGTATATAATGTTTAAAAGAAAAATTGCCCTAAATTGTTGTATTAAGCTAAATTGTTTATAAAATATAATAATAATATATAACGCTTATAAGGAATTCATTTATTAAAACAAACAAAAAGGAGAGACATTAATTGGCAAATAGTAAAAAAGTGTTGTGTAAACTATTTAACATATTTCAAATGAGATTATAGACCAGTAATATAGGCCTGATTATATTCTTTATCCCTAAAATGATTTTCCAAGATGTGAATCAAAATCTAGCATTTTTTTTCTTCAATGGCTATATGCTGGTGGTTTTAATATAGGTGTTCAGTTCAGCTGCTATGCTACTTCTCCACCATATTTCGAAAACTTCCCAGAGGCTTCGACAGCAGTCGTGAAGGCTTGTCAAATTCCTTAAAGTAGTGGAACACTTACATCAATTATTTCAGCTGTATTATACACATCAATATTGAAATAAAAAGTTCTCACCAAAAGTTTGCCAGCATCAAGAACCATGATCTTATCAGAGTCCATTACTGTGTTCAATCTATGAGCGATAGTCAGTACGGTGCAATCATGAAACTTCTCCCGAATAACCGATTGAATTATAGTATCGGTCCTAGTAAATTTATGAATAACTCTATAACATGTTTCATGGACATTTGTATAAGTTTTCTTTAATTACTCTTGATCGACACTGGCTGTAGCCTCATCCAAGACGAGGATTTTGTTTGAACGCAATATAACTCTGGCGAGACAAATGAGCTGTCGTTGACCGACAGATAGATTCATCCCACCTTCAGAAACTTCGAAATCCAAAAGATCTTTGGCCGTTGATCCGTAATCAACAGCCAAGAACTTATCCAGGTAAACGTCTTTCAATGCCGACCACAGAACATGGTCAGCTATCTCCCCGAAAGGATCCAAATTGAATCTAAGGGATCCTTTAAAAAGTATTGGGTCTTGAGGGATGATCGAGATCCTAGAACGGAGATCATGAAGATCGAGAAGTTTAATATCGATTCCGTCGATAAATATCTTTCCATCTGGTTCAGTTAGACGAAATAGGGCAGCGATGAGGGATGATTTTCCAGCTCCACTTCTTCCAACGATCCCAACCTTTTGAATAAAAAACAGAGAACTAGTGTTTTATTATAAGTAGTCGATTGCTGGCAAATTACTTTTTCTTTTGACTGGATGGTGCATTGGATATTCTTCAAAACGGGTTGATCATCTGAATTGTATCGAATGCTCAAATCATCAAATCGGATGGTACCCATACTTGGCCAATCAGCAGGTGGTTTAGTGTCTTTTGTAATTTTTATCATATTAATTCTGTGTTTACACCACTATTGATAAAATTTATATAATAACCAGATTCGAGGGGAGTCTCAGGCGGAAGTTGTCCATATTCGATAATACGATCCACGGACGTCATTTGATTGGCCATTTCTGCTGATTGGCGGACCGCATATTGAAAATTGTACATGCCCATAGCAGCTGAAATAATTAGGCCAACCTCACAGCTTTTCAAACCTTTTTTCACAACATGATTCAATAGATTAATATATTTATATTTTTTTAATTTGATATGAATAAATACTTTCACGAAGACCAACGCAAATGTATATGACACTGGCAATGTAAGTGACAACCATACAGTCGACCAAAATTCCAAACCAGCGACCAGATGCCATGTAGATGAACCAGGCGGAGCTGTGTACGTCCTGATAGTGGTCAAAGTCCTTCTGAAAATAAGTTTGACATCTATGTGCTCTTAAAGTTGTCAACCCCATCAGTGAAGAGTGCACATGGGTAAAAACTGGACTCCTGGCTATTATTCGGGATAAACCGTCATATAGTTAAGAGTAATAGGTTATCAATCAGATGATTTATTTTAAAAACTTCTTGTTTACAGTCAGCTTCTAATCGTTTGATTCCGCAGGCCACTTTAAGGTAAAATTTCCGTATGAAATAAGAGTAGGTGACAAAGACGAGAGCAGGAAGTAGAAGCCAATATTTCACAATTGCAATGGTTATCATGGAGCCCAGAGTGTTCAATACGATCTAGAAAACGTTAAAGAATAAAGTTTACTGTGTGAAACTCATTATCTGTTGCTATGAAATATATCTTATTCTAAAAAATGCCATATAACGTTTAATACCAAAACAGTTTCAAGTATATACGTCGGAAGCTGGTCGTCCATTGCGCCTGTGTCCTTTGAAAACCGATTTACGATTTCACCTAATACAAATTGCTTAACTATTAATAAATATATATAAAAAATAAATTTCTGTATTTAACTGACCAACAGGATTTTTGTCAAAAAATTCAATGGGAGATCGTAAAATGGCATTTAGCATGGTGTCGTGAAAATTGGTAGATGCTTTTATCGAGATGATACTATAAAAATGCATGGCTCGAAGATAACCAAACAAAATAACAGCTCCGATGAGGAATGAATAGACGTAAATTCCCGTTATTCTATCAAGGGCCCAGTCATCTTTACTTGATATTATATCACGATTGTCTTTGTGATGGTCTTTGTGAAGTCCATGTTGATTTAGATCGTTGGTTGAGTTTGAACAAATGATCTTTCCGGATGCTTGTGTCCATATGTTTAGCCAATAATCGGAAGCACAAAAGAAAAACTCGGCAATAAGAAGATTGAATACAAATACGACCAGAGAAAATGCACTAGCGCCAGTTCTGAAGTATTTCCAATATATTTTTGTACCAACATCAGTAGAAACTGACTTTTTAGTCTTCGGGGGCGGCATACTACTTGAAAGGATGGTATAACTTTTGATAAATGATGTAAAATTTGAAAATTCAGAAACACTTGTGTGGCGACAAGTTAATTTTAGGATGGATATTCTTAAAATATCTCGAATATTGCTTGAACAGGTTGATTCAAGTTGTCGAGGTTCCTCATCTTGACTCTTATGAATGATGGTCCCATCAACCAATTGGTCTTCAACTATATCATTATCAACATGAGCCCTTATCATAAGAGGTAAGTTTAGATCCAGTTGTTTCATTTCTTTATAGGTTCCACTGAATTCTATGCACCCCTTTGAGTAAAAATGAATCAGATATTAGAATTTATTGGATTATTTCTATATTTTTAATATACCGAATGGAATAAAAGGACCCTGTCCATATCACTGAGGAATCGTGGATGATGAGTAACCAGGACTCGTATTTTTCCTTGTAAGAATCCTTTAATGGCCTTGTTGAATATGTGAGATTGGACACGAGCGTCAACGGCACTCAATGGGTCGTCTAAGAGGTAAATATCAGCATCAACGTAGAGGCAACGGGCTAGGTTAACTCGGGACTTTTGACCACCACTGAGAGAGATTCCTCCCTCGCCAATGATGGAAGAATCTCCCTGAGGCATTTGATTAAAGTCTTGTTCTAAGGCAGTGACTTGAATCACTCTACGGTATCGCTCGTAGTTCCATTCGTTCCCACACAAGATGTTTTGTCGTATCGTTCCCGTAATGATCCATGGCTCCTGGGAACAATAGGCAACCCTTCCGTTCACAACAAGGTATCCTTCTGACACTGGCAACTCACCCAAAATGGCGTGCAATAGAGAGCTCTAAGAAGAATTATTGAATTTGTATTCTGCAACTTTCTTCTCAACGAATAATATTTGTGTTTACCTTTCCAGCTCCAACTTTACCAACTACAGTTAATAACTGGTCCGATCCAACTTGGAACGAAACATTTTTCAATGGCGATGAAATGTCATCTCTTTTCAGCGTACCATAATTGCACCAATTTGCCGTCATATTTTCGCTTTCAACTTTTGGAATCGGGCTTACATGTTCTTGATTTGTCTCGATAAAGGGACTCATTTCTTCAAGAAGAAGAAAAGTCTGTATACAACATTTGGTATTAAGTAGTGTGATTCAAATTGTACGAAGTTAATAAATGCATAATAATCCTTAGAGGAAAGCAAAGTACCGGTAAGAAAAAGAAAGAAAAATTAGCTAATATTACAGAAAATTATTTACTTCAATTCTTTTGATCGAAACCCATGCTTCAGCAGTTGACAGAATGCCTTGAGAAAAATAGCCAATCTTTATATTATTAAAAAGGGCAACGATCAAGAAAACCTGTAAAAACATTATTTCTAAAAAAATTGGACAAATATTTGTTTGTTTTAAAAAATGTGTTCGGACCTTATTTGCTGTTAATTGATTCCCAGAAAGAATTAAGGCAGCAATAGTTGGAAATATGATCAATTTCGAAGATACGATAGAAAGGGTTACAATGAATGCTCGCAGGTAACCTGCCAGACGAATGGCTTTTATTTCTTTTCTTCGGCAGAGTTGAGTTAATTTTATAAAGGGTTTCTCCCAAGCACACATCTTGATGGTTCTCATGGCTAGAATGATTTCGTTAGTTACCACGATTCTTTTATCCGTTCTCATTGCGATTTCTTTTCGAAGTCGTGAGACGGTTTTTCCAATGGGAACTAACAATGATTGTCGAAAAAAAGTTTTACGAAACGTAAAATAATTCTAAGATAAAATATTGAGTACGCTGCAGTAGAATGATGACTAACATGACAGCTAATCCAGCCAGAGATGCAGTTCCTATGTTGTAGTAAAGAACGGCGGTATTTATTATCATTGCCAGTGGCCCAGTCCATAAAAAGTTAAGATAAACGAAGAGTAAATCGAAGCGATTTACGTCATTTGACATAAGATTGATCATTTGACCGACAGATGTTTCACGAAGAGATTTTTGGCTTAATTTCAAACTCTAAATTTTATTTTTTTTTTATAATTAAACAAATAAAATTTAAAATCTGATTGAGTTATATTATTCACATAAATATATCTATTACCTTTCGATAGATGAGGGAACACGTGGCCACGCGGATTCGCATTCCAATATGCTGAGACGCGAAGCACAATACATGGTTACTGAATGCGATGTAAAATGAAACCAAGAAGAGTGCCGTAGCATAGAGATAGGCCCACTCAGTAGTTATTTTCTCGCTGTTTTTATCAAAGTAATCAACCAATTGGCTTAAGCACACGGGTCCAAAAATCCTGCTCATGTGAAATGAAAGTTAAATAATTTAATAATATAAGAATATGATATTAATGTACTTAAAAACACATTCTATAAGAAACAGCTGCACTCCAGGTAGAACATAACTTGAGCCAAATACGGCAAGGAGTGTCCTTGCAAAACTAGGTTTTGTCAATAACCTATTTTTTGATTCCTTACTCTTCGCTACTTGTTTTAGCCATTCCCTTTAATAATGCAAGAAAATAAATAAAAGACGAGATAGTTTGAAAGCCTAATACTTTTCCAATGCAATTCCAAGTATTTCCGATCCATCTTCTGTAACAACTTTGTACAGATCTTTCATTTGAAGAGACTTCCGATTTCCTAGTGTTATGATGGGCGTTACCCAGCTATAGTAAGAATTAGGATAGCATTCTTACATAATCGTGATAATATTTCGTATTTATTTTCACAGAAGATGATTGGAACTAAGTTCACTTACCAGAAGAACAGTCGTGAAAAAATGTTGGCTTGGCTCCATGGATTTTCGGATTTGTTGGTATTCTTGTGACTTATTAATCGTAAG
The DNA here is from genome assembly GCA_030141595.1 of Chydorus sphaericus. Classification (NCBI taxonomy): domain Eukaryota; kingdom Metazoa; phylum Arthropoda; class Branchiopoda; order Diplostraca; family Chydoridae; genus Chydorus; species Chydorus sphaericus. The sequence continues at coordinate 1,982,151 of CM057934.1, read as the reverse complement.
CCATGACGTCCACTGCTCGTTTCCTCATCATCCATGTTATGAATATCGATTCCCAGCTCAAAAGTGAAACAAAAACACGGTGATGAGGAGTCTATAGTAAATCGATTTTTTTTGTTATCTTAGAAGATGCATTTAAAGCCATAAAACCCTTATTTATACAAATTAGTAGTACTAGACATGCCACATATACAGGAAGTTGAAAAACTATATGTTTTTGAAATAGTAATTTTCTAATAACCTTGCCTTTTCAGCAGCTACTGAGAGCCTTAAAGAATAAGAAAAAACTATGATTCAAAGGACGATCGTTAACTACAAATACATACATCGACATCATATAAAAGAGACACAGTTGTATCATTTTATGATATGCTCTATAGCTAAAAAACCATCACACAATATTCAACTACCGAATAATCTTTATTATGATTTTTTAAGTTTGAAGTTACTACGTAGAACGAATAAAACAAAACTTTTGAAAAAACCAGCTTTAGTTGGTATATAGTATAGATATACAACAAGTTTTTCTTTTTAAAAAAGAGTGTAATAAAATGAAGAGAAATGCTTACCTTTCCTCGGGGTCTGTAAGGAAATTCTTTTTAGAATTTCGGACTTAACGAGCCATAGAAAATCTATGAATTTGAAGAAATTAAAAGATAGTTTAATCAATCAATCAAAACGTAAACTTTCGATGTGGATGGGATATTTTTTTTTAAACTTTTATTAAAATCATTCCCTGCAGTCTGTTTTCTAAAACTATGCTTTCTGGTAATAGAAAAAAAGAATTGAATTTGTATCTAATGAAATTCAGCAGAATCTATGAACATGTATTTTTAACAGTACTGGGGAATATAAAATATAAGTTTTGCAAAGTAATAATGCTGGAAGTGTAAACTACACGTTTTGATACGGCTAGATGAAGATTATGAAGGAGTTGGTTTTAGACTGATTCAAACGGCGAGGGTATTTTTTATATCACTTTATTGGAAAAGGGTAAAAATTAGGTCAATGATAAAATTGGAAAAAAACAAGATAGCTGGCGAAGGTCGCAGGTGTTCCCTCAATATTTAGATAGCAGTAGGAAGTAAATAATATTTACATAAATTATGACTGCACTGTGGGAATTTTTTGACATTTATTATTTTTTCAGAACTGAAACATACAGGCCCGACGGGGAAGAATAAGCATATGTAGACTAGAGCCCGTGAAAAGGGGAAGGGGAAATTTTTTTTATTGGCACCAGAATAATCTGTGGGAGCCGGCCGCAGGCCAAATTTTTAAACCAGGAACTTTAGAGCAAAAATTGCTTCCAAGGCCTCGACACAGCACTTAATTTTTTCGCCGCAAATTGCTAGTTTCTGGTTATTTTTTTACTTTTTCAGGAGGCGCCGAAACGTTTTACTAGGGGCGCCGTCAACGTAAAGGGGAAGCCTTCGCCCCCCCCTTCTAATCCGCCTATGAGGAGGAGAGGGTTCACTTTAAGCTATGGGCCAATCAATTGATTGATCTTAAAGAACTTAATCGGCTTATTCTAATTTAAAATACTGTTTTTAAATAATGGAAAAAGTATTATGCTCGAATTAAAAAGTACTAAGAACAATGAGAAAGTTAACAAATCCAGGATTATGTATTTAACTAACCACAAAAAAAAAACACTTTTATTTCTATTCTATATTAGTATAGCACTTTTATTTCTATTTTTTTTGTTTAAAAAATACCATAATGAACTAAGCGAAAGGTGATGCAATGCCATATGGTTGCTGTGATTCTAATGCTCGCATCGTGTCGCCAATGTTGGATCTCCCGTTACAGCTTTTGTTTAAAAGAACCCTTAAATTTTGGCCGGAATGTAAAACGTTTGAATTAACAATGGTAAAACAACAATACCATAGTGAAGTGGAGGTAATATCTATAATGTGTGATTAGTATGGGAACCTTTGATAAGTTCTTATGCTAACATTAGATGCTTAGATAATTTGTTTAATGGCACCCTATAGTATATGATGTATTAATTTTAAGTATTTAATATTGTCTCGTTTTTTAAAGGAAACCATACAATTACCTTTTCTTTGACATCCATGACATCCTTCGCAGGCATGGCATAGATACCCATCTGTTTGCCAATGATATCCAGCGGTACGCTGGGTTTGGTTTGGCCAGCGGTGGAGTCGACCAATGTTACGCTGTCAAACAGATGGAGTGCTGCGTTCGTGAATTAGAAGATTGGTTTCATGCCAACAGTTGCGAAACAATTTCTCGAAGCCAGTCAACATATTTATCTCTTCCTCGTCATCAGCTACCACCACCCTCTGTTATAAACCTTGGCTTGGTTCTTGATTGTCATCTCTCCGGAAGCTCTTGTTGGGGAAGCATGCCGTAAGACGTTTTATCAACTCTGTCGCATTAGCAAAATAAGAAGGTTCCTTGACATGGTTAGCTGCAACACTCTTATCTCCTCACTTTTCTTTCCCCATCTTGACTTTGCAAATTCTCTTCTCTTCGGACTACCTGACTACCTCATAACCAGACTATAATTGCTGGTTCGCCTCCATTGGCTCCCTGTCAAGCGGAGGATCCTCTACAAAGTTGCACAGATGGCTCACAAGTGCTATTATGGATACGCTCCCTCCTATTTGTATGATTTTGTCTCCTTATCGTCCTAGTCATTTCCTTTGTATCGGTGACCACCTTTATTTGCTTACTGTACCTCATGTTAGGTTGGAACGGTATGAATCGAGAAGTCTTTTGCTGCCCCAACTGTGTGGAACTCTCCGTCTCCTGATCTCTGCAACTTGTCCAATGGTCTCCTTATCTACTGCTCTTAAAACCTGTTTGACCCTCCTCCCAAAGTCTCTCGAGTGCACTGAGAAACCTCCTTTGACACAACTTTCAGATCTACTTTTTGACTATGTTCTGTTTAACTGGTACCACTTTACCTTGATCTTCAGTGATTGTAAAGGGCGCTTCATAAATGTCGATACATTATTATAATTATTTCCTTTAAAAAATAATTTTTAAAAAGAATTGCTTGATTGCTGTTTATTTCGTAAAGTGCACCAGAGAAATGTAGAAACGTAAAGGCATTTAGACAATGCTTATAAAATGCGCTTAAAATTTTGGTTTTAAACATGGCGACCACAAAAAAGTTTTCGATCAAACTGCAAGGAGATAGTGTGTCACAATCCTGCTAACACATTTTTAGTTTTTAACCAAAATTCTGAATATCTATTGAAAAATAATGGAAATTAATTAATTAATTCACTAATGTTACTTCACACATAGTTTTTTACGTCATGTATTTACACATGCTTAATATAGAATTACAAGCGCAATAACTTATCTAGGTTGTAACTGTTAATTTCAAGAGACTTACGGTTACACCTTTTCAGTTGACATTCTACGGCAGGGCTGGGAGCCGCATAAGTTTAATCCTCGGCACCAATTGATACTGATGGCTACCAGAGCCAAAGTCAACAAAAATCCAACCAAAACCTTATAAACGCAAAAAATATTTTTTGTACATAAAATGAAGTAAAACCGTTTAAACATATTGGTTACCCAATAGTTCGCATCCATCGTGTCCCTGCGCTGAAATAAGAAGGATATTTATTTAGTAGTAAGATCTCTTGCTTGAATCTCGGTTTCAGAAGGACTGCATAAGTAGTCGACAAAATGCGAGTATGATAATCTAATCTGGGTCAACTTTTACTCTGCCACGTACGCTGCCATATGTTACATGAAATGTCGTCGAATTAACCAGTCAGTCGGTGGATATTATATAGTGCTTTTAAGGTAAACCCCGGAATAATTTCGTTTATATCCGTGATTCTTTTATCTGCTCTCTGTGCAGCTTCTTTCCGAAGCTCGGAAAATTGTTTACCATTCACAACTGAATACCAAATTGTTGGAAATTAATGTAATCATTAAGATAGTAAAACGGAGCTTTTCAGCTAGCCTTATTGATATAAGTAATCCATCATAGCTGTATTATAGGCCTACCAAAAGAACATTAAAATAAAAGCGTGAAAGTTGATACCTTAATGAGTATCTTGGCGTTATTTGTTTGACGGCAACCATAGTTGCAAGCAAAGCTACCCGTTCTTAAATGCATATATATATAACCAATTCAGACATCTAAAAAGAAATCGTCCATAGTGAGGAAGTCAAGTTACAAACAAACAGTAATAAATGTGTAAGTGTTATTCACGCTTACGCACGACTTATCAGTGTTTTAGTGTGTATGTGTAATTTGGACAGACTCTGGACAGTGAAAACAATTTCGTCCCTAGTGAAGAAGTAAACTTAAAAACAAACAGTAAGTGATTAAGTGTATATATGGAATTTGGACGACACCGGACAGTAAAAACATTTTGGTCCCTAGTCAGGAAGTAAACTTATAAATAAACAGTAAGTGCGTGTATGTCAATATGTGTAATTTAGACAGACACCGGAAAGCGAAAACAAATTAGTCCCTGGGCAGTAATGTTTGTTCACATCAACGCGGCCTCAGGGCGAAGCTGATAAATCTGATAAATTTTCTTTGATGACATATACCCGGACAGACACCGGAAAGCAAAAAAAAAGCAGTCCCTAGACAGAAATTTTAATTCACGCTTATGCACGACTTATCAGCTCCGCCTACGCTTCGTTTTTTTTCGCTTTGCTCAAAAAACTCCGTTGGCTCGCAATCAATTAGATTAAAATATTCAATGTAGATCTTACATTGAATTGGGATGATAAAACACATAACTACTAATCCAACCAAAGAGGACAGCCCTATGTTGTAGTAGAGGACAAGGGTATTGATAACCATTGCCAAGGGTCCGGCCCATAAAAAATGGAGATATACGAACAGGAATGTAACCGCTCATTTTAAAATTGAGCGCGCTCGCGCTCCCGCTCATTGACAAGACAAGAGCGCACGCTCGCGCTCCCGCTCATTGACAAGACAAGAGCGCACGCTCGCGCTCCCGCTCATTTTTTAAGAGTTGAGCGCGCTCACGCTCATTTTGCGCTCATTTAACGCCATCTATTAGCAAACATTTTAACTGTCTTGGCACGCACAATTTCGTTCCAATCTACTATATTTTTCATATCCGAAATCCCCAACAGATGCAAATTTTAAACGCTTTGTTTTCATAGAAGCTGCAACATTTTTCATCCTTTCCCACTATTTAAAAAAGTGTAAAACCAAAATAAAAACGAGAGATAAACTGCGCAAAATAATGAAAAGAGCGTAATATTGAGCGTATAAAAAATGAGAATGTTTAAAAATTAAAACTATCGACCAAAAGAAAAGACGTGAGAGAATATTTACCAAAATAAAAACGAGACATAAACTGCGCAAAATAATGAAAAGAGCGTAATATTGAGCGTATAGTTTTCGAGGGAGCTCGAAAGCACGCTCGCGTTTTTTATTGAGCGCGAGTGAGCGCGCTTTATTTAGAGCGCGCTCGTTACAACCCTGTATACGAAGAGAAAATCGAAGCGATTTACATCGTTGGACATAAGATTGATCATCTGAACAATAGCGGTCTCGCGCAATGAGTTTTGGCTCAATCTCAAACCCTATTGAATGTTATAAAATATTTAGGCTGAACTGCGTGAATGGTAACTTGCGGACTTGCGATATAACAATGCTATCATTTGTAAATTAAAATAATATTTTTTTAACATAATAAACCTAAAAAGCTTTAAAATGGTTAAAATATTTATTGACACATCTTCCCTTTCGATAGATAAGGGAATATGTTGCAACTCTAATTCGCATGCCGATATGTTGGGATGTGAAACATAGCACGTGATTGACAAATGCACGAGGGGCAACCGACTCTTCGTATACTCGTTTTCTTGGGCGTAGAAAAGAGTATAAAACGAAGAAAATGCATAGAAAAGCAGGAAAAAGGTGGTAAAAGTCGATAAATTTCTTGCTTTTTCTAGAAAATTTCGGAAAATTTCTCATTTTTCCTGAAATTTCCCAACTTTTCTTGCTTTTCTTTGCGTTTTCTTGGGTTTCTACACCCAAGAAAATCAGTAAAAAAAAGAGTCGGTTGCCCCTCGCAAATTCAGTGAAGCATGAGACCAAAATAATTGCCATGTCATAGAGATAGGCCTGTTCGATAGTTGTCTTGCTTTCTTGGTGAAAGTAATCCATCAATTGGCTTAAGAACACGGGCCCTGCAATCATATGTTCAATTAAAATTATTTATTTTAAGCAATAATGATAAAATTAGAATGAATAAAATATTATATATACTTGAAAACACATTCTTTAAGAAACAGTTGAACTCCAGGGAAAATATAAATTGAGTCAAATGTAGCCAGAAGAGTTCTTGCAAAACTAGACTTTTCTTTCGACTTATCTTTTGATTCCAGATTATTGACTACTTGTTTCATCCACTCTCTTTTAAATATTTCATCAATAGTGCAGTCAAATAAAATATTCAATTTTAAATTCATTTTTAAAGAAAATTTCTTACTTTTCCAAAGCCACTCCAAGTCTTTCAGACTCATCATCTGGGAAAACTTTGTAGAGGTCTTTCACTCGAAGAGCTCTCCGATTTCCTAATTGGATGATTGGGGTCATCCACCTTAAAAAATAATTAATTGTCAGTCATTACCAAAAAAATGAGAATGTTTAAAAAATAAAACTATCGACCAAAAGAAAAGACGTGAGAAAATATTTGCTTCCTTCCAAGGATTTGATGATTCATCCTCATTTTTATAGGGCTTTACTAAGCGCTTCTTTTCAGTCATATTGTCAATGATGTAGTTCAGTCGACGTCCAGGAAGCAAATGATTGGGGGGAAAATAAGTCGTCTGTTATAATTATAGAATAATATAATCATGCATTTGTAGCTAGCCAACCCAGAAATGTCTATTGTACATTTTTTAAACATTGTATTTGAGACTGCCCATACGTTGTGCGAGCCCCATTCGAACATGATATACATATATGTACAAAAAATTGGTGCCGCAAAGATGCAAGTGGACTAAAACGTCCAGGGATAGTGGGTTAGTCGGTAGATGGGAGAAGGTTTGAGTGAAGGATTTTTCCACGGCGCCGTGTAGCACAGGCCAGTGGAGGTAAGGTTAAGGAAAAAGAGGATGTCTACGGTGCAGTGTATCACCGACCAGTAGACTAAGCAAACGGTTTATAAGCATGGCAGCAGGGAAGGGAGGGACTCTACTTCAATCCGCACTCGTAAGGTCACTGCTGGAGCAGTGGGCTCGGAGGGAGGGAAATCTGAGTCAATCATGCCCTCTGCTTACACTCATTGGGCTGTATGGTGGTGGGTCCCTTCCAGGACTCTCCCCATCGACCGCTGGACTCACTGGGTTCTGGGTGAAAAAAAAAACTAATTCTGCATGAAAGGGGTAGAAGGGACTTTCCTGGTGTTGTGATAATATAAAACATAAAAAAAATGGAGTAAAATAATGCAGTCGCAAATATGTGCAAATAAAGATAATGGAGAGAAGAGAAAATGGAATAAAGAATAGAAGATAAAGAAGATAGAGGGAAAGAGGGCCCTACTCTTTAGGACGATCAAGGCGCCCCGAGTTTTGCACGAAGCCAGACAAAGCCATCAGAGTAGGATGAGACTTGTGAATCGCGTTGATTGGAGGTGGCCAGGTACCGATGAAATGCTCGCAGGTGGATTTGAAACTCTCTCTGGCTGTAGCAAAACACGGGCAGTGGAATAGAAAGTGCTCCGTAGTCTCTGCTGGTGCTCCATAGCTACACGAAGGGCTTGGTACAAAACCTATTCGGGTCTGGTGAACATTGAGGTAACTATGACCCGTGAATACTTGGACGAGCTGATAGGGGAAATGTTTTCTTTGGAGAGTCCTGACACACGCCGGTGACGGAAAGAACGAACGAGTTGTTTTTCCTTGTTCGGCTTCCTTCCACTCCGCTGACCAGGATCGCCCCAATTTTCTCCTTACTCTTGATATGATCTCGGCTCGCCCCAACACTTGTTCTATTTGATTAGTGGATATTAGTGAAACTTGGGATTGGGAAGCTCTTACAGAACGATAAGTGGGACTGCGGCCAAGTGTAGCACCAGCCAGCACGTCCTTGGTTGGAGGTTGTGGCGGCGCAGCGTATCGCCGGCCAGCCAAAGTGTTAGTAATTGAAGAAGTAGTTGGAGGATGCTGGGAAACCTGTGACGGCGATGTAATGATTTCTTGGGAAGGACTGTGCCAGGGAGGATGATCTGATATGCTAATGTGGTCACTTCTTGGAGCGATCTTAAGGTCTTCCAGCTCAGCTCGTATCATCTCAATTGCTCTTGGGGAGAAGGAGGAGAAACCACCGACCAGGTATCTTCTGCAGATCATCTCTTTCACTCTATAGTCAGTTGGGAGAGTCTGGGAGAGGATTGAGAGGGATCCAGAGTCCACCGAACGAAAGGATCTCATCATCATTACGTTGTTTCCCCTTACAATTGCGCAAAGCTTCTTTCTTCCTCTCTTTGTTCGTATGTATGGTCCCCAGACCGAGCACGCGTAGAGAAGAACCGGTTCTATTGCAGTAGTGTAAAGAGTCCTCATCCTGTACTGGGTGAGACCCCACGTCTTTCCAAGGTACCACCGGATTGAATAAAGCGTCTTCTTGAACATAAGTTCCCTCTACTCGACATGGTCCGTCCATCTCAAGTGCTGATCGATTATAACTCCTAGTAGCTTTGTAGAGGATGAAGGAAATATCTCCTGCCCGTCGACCAGCAATGATAGAGGTGGCAGATCGACTCTCCTTTTACTGAAGATCATAAGAACTGTTTTTGCTCCATTTACTCTCACCTTACCCCTTGTAGCCAGTTCTGAATTATTTCTAGTGCGTCTTGTGTTTTGCGGACGGCCGCTGCTGAATCCCGGTCTGTTGCTGATATCGTGACATCATCTATTGTACACGAAGTTCAATGCCTTATAATTTGAATAAAAACCGGCCAAGAGAAAATGTGCGTCAATTAAGAACTAGAACTGAAAGCCGATATAAATAATTATATTGGATATGACTAAATTAAATTAGCTCTTTTTATTCAAGTAAAAAAAAAAGTAAGTAGGCGTGTATGTTCCTTTTCACTCAACATGTTTTAAACCCGAATTTATCAAGATTAAAATTACCTGCAGTCTATAAATCCATAAAGCATAGTTTCGTTTATAAATGTGAGGTATACACAACTTTTTATTCATCGACATCAAAATTATTTAATCTCACCAACTCCTGAGTTGTCGTTTTTTACATCGTTATATTTTACTGTCGGGTTAAGTTGGTGTACAAAAAAATTTATTTTTGCACTTTTTGAAACTATATAACCAAAAAATCTTACACCCATGCTCCTAAATCTAAAGTATATGTATTTTCTTGACTATTCGCGAAAACCGGAGAGAGTAGGAGGAACTCAACGAGAAGGCGGTTCTACTCTTTAGGGTCACGAATTAAGCATTAGGGTAATCGGAAATTAATTTTTAGAAAAATAACTATTCGTCGTAGACTAATAACTGTAAACTTTAAAATGTAGAAAATCTTTTTTTTCTCTAATTTAATATATTTTTAAAAAATTGGGATGTGACCTATTACCAGTTATTCCGTAATATCTCCTAAAATAGTGATTTTAGGTATATATGAGTACATGTACAATGCTGCATTTTACAGTACTATAGTTTCAAAAAGTGCAATTATCTGATAAACTAAAATCTCAATAATAAAAAATTACATATAATATAAATCCTGAAAATGCCGACGTGCTGTAATACATTAGATAACAACCTTGATTAAACCTTGATTTCCTCATGCCTGCTGCATGCAATGAATTCTAAGTTTTCTTTTAGTTAGCACGCTATTAGATAAACCAGCTCTTAGGACATGTACAGTACCACATGTATAGGAGCAGCAGTGTACTTTCTGATTTTGTCCTTGCCGGGCCACTCCACCTAGTGTCACTAAGCAGGCAAGTCATAAATCAAATCTTATGTGTGCTTAATCATTTATTGGCTTGATTATTAACTTTTATACATTTTATACTGTACACTTTCAGATTTTGTCAATTTATATTAACAAATATCATATTAAAGTACAGGAAGTAATATGTTGTGAAAAGTGTTCTCAAATGCTTTTTTTCATTTTGTCCCATCAGGATAAATCAGAACAAGGAAAGCAGAATGCAAAATCCTTACTACCCAGGAAATGCTCGTAAGTCTTATTTCTACATCCATATTTATTGTATTTTAACGTAAAATATAATATTTGCTACACATTACGCATTTCAAGGGCAATTGAAATGTCTTTACAATTAAGAACTGCTTCGTCATCCTATACATATTGCATGCTATAATAAAGTAAGGAATTTGTCTAAAAATCACGGCTAGTTATATCCGGATTTCCAAAAGTCGCCGGATGTGACGCGCTCCTCGTTTTATATTTTCCATCCGTTATATTTCGCAATTCAATGTTATATGATCATATTTTATGCATCACGTAATGCGTAAATATCAGGATATAAATCTATATTACGTTTTTCTCCTATAGTCGCTTTTCAGATATAACCAGATTCGTTTTTCCTTCTTTAAAAAACATATTCCTTGATTGGAAATTAAATTACAGCTCAAGTAGTATACGTCCAACAACCAGGCGGTTACTACGGCGGTGGTCCACAGGGCCCGACTGTTGTGAACCTCCAGCCGCAGCCTGGCAACGGCCCGGTGACCTACATTGAGCAGCAGCAGCCTACTGCTCAACGCCCTTCAAACAGCTTTGGCGTATATATACCAATATATACATTAATCCTTTACTTATTTAATTAAATTCATTATAACATCAGACGACTTGCTGTGGAGCTTGCTGTGGTGTCTTAGCAGCTTTTCTATGCTGCGAAACTTGCGAGCTCTGTTGCTGTTGTGATTTTCTATAAAATCATTTTTATAATACATTTTAGAAATGTATGCCAATATTTTGATTGAGTAACTAATCTTGAATTTTTAATACATGATTCTCCATTCGATTAATGACTAATATGCAAATATATGTGATGATGAGCAAACTGACATGCACCTGTCGAGCGGGGAGGAGAATAGGCGCTGGTGGTATTCATTTCCCATTTCAAATCGAACCACATAAAGTGCCATATGTTTGCTCGTCATTCGGTACAGCTGCAGTGCAGGCGACGACTAAGGCAGTTCTGTGATGAAATGCCTATACTGTACAATAAAAGGAGCTACACTACTGTGAAGAAATCCGTTGGATATTGGGAGTTTTAATTCATTTCTGCCGTTTAATATAGCCACCATGAAATTCTACATAATTGGATTATACTTTTTCGTAAGTTGGTTATTAATTCATAATTACATCTAAATTTGATGGACATTTTTGTGATCAACAGGTACTGTTTAGTACCAGCATATATGCTCTTGAAAATAAGCAATTGAGTAAGCCAGCAGATCATCCTAAAGTCGTGATGAGTAATGGTCTTAGCACTCCAGTTACACCCATGGTGCTGCTTGACCAATCAGGGTCGATGACGTGCCCCGCTGGTATGGTTCCTGTGACCGCCTGCGTGATGGCGCCACAAACAACTAGGACTGAAGCTAAGACCACTTCTACCACTCCATCGACGACCACAAGTACAGAATCGACCACTACATCTATGACGACTACGACAGAACCATCAACCACTTCTACCACGACAGTGACCAGCACTACGACCACGACGCAAGGGACCACTACTACCACCACTACGACTTCGCCATTAACGACCAAACCGATGATAACCAATAAGCCGACTACATCGAAACCATCGAACTCTAGCACGTTGATGGGACCCAGCTATTTTATGTCGCTGTTGACTGCAATTATAACTTTTATGGCGTGTGGATTTCAAGCTCTCTTTGATGGTTTCTGGAACTAATTAATTCCATTTAATTTTTTATTTTATTCAATTTCCGTCTGTCTAATCTTACAACATAACAAAATACACACGTTTATGCAACATGCTTTTTACATTTACAACAATGAAAATCAATTTATGAATTATTTTAGAATATTCTAATAATTTTCCACATTTAACAGTTTTAATTTGTTTAATTTCGCTAATACGACACATGAAATCTGATTTAAAATAGGAAATACATGTTAAAATTTAAAAGAAAAAAAGAATAGCGTATTTTTATTTTATTTTACACAGTCTGGCAACAGTGTTCAGTGAAAGAATGTAGCGATGCCGATACCGTCGTCTGCTTCGTTGTTTACATTCTCTTCCCAGAGTTTTGTTCGATATGTTTAAATACTTATAGAAACTAGGCATAATTATATTCAGTATAATGTCAATATTTTGATTGTGAAGTAGATATTGCGTATTTAAAATTGTAGAAATACAATTTTAGTGCTTGAATAAAAAATGTACAGTTTACATACTCTGCTCACCAAGTCTCCCGCCACTGCCGTCACCAAAGCCTCTTACTGGCATACATTGTCATGCATCTGTAAATTCCGTGTGTGCCTAGGAAGTCTTCCTATAGGTAAATATATCCAAATTTATTTTCAGTTCTGATTTATGAATAATCTTTTTTTCTGCACGGAAGGTTCCAAGTTATTTTCATCTGCAGTGTCACCTCCCACGATCATCATCGATCCAGGTGGTCCACTGGCTACGTACCAAGCCAGAGTCAAAGCCAACCACTTAGTTGAAGATAAACACCAATTAGCTGCTGTTAATAAACTCCAGGGCACTTTCAACTCTATTGTGGGCTATGAGCCTGCTAGCCCAAGCCTTGTCTCCAAGTGGCTAGGCATCGGGAGGAGCAAAGAAGCTCCAAAGGTACTAAAATCAAGATTCTCTCTCTAACTATGCTATATTTTCATATTTTTACAGGGTTTGTACATTCATGGAGCTGTCGGTGGTGGTAAAACGATGCTCATGGACCTCTTTCACGACGTGGCGCCCACCGATAGGAAGAAAAGAGTCCATTTCAACGCTTTCATGCTGGACGTTCACCGCAGAATCCACTCTCTAAAGAACTCTTTCGCTGCTGGCTCCTCTTCGGACGGTGGAAGAGGTGCCGTTCAGGCTGCTGGCCGTTTTGATCCGATCCCTCCAGTCGCTTCCGATTTAGCTCGTGAAAGTTGGCTCATCTGCTTCGACGAGTTCCAGGTTTTATTTTACTTTCATATATTTTGAAAGCTCTTTTAAATAAATCTCTTTTCAGGTTACAGATATCGGAGATGCTATGATTTTAAAACGACTATTCACTGAGCTTTTTGAGCGGGGAGTAGTCGTGGTTGCCACTAGCAACCGGCCTCCAGAGGACCTCTACAAGAACGGCCTTCAACGCTCAAACTTTCTACCCTTCATCGGCGTTCTCCTGGACCGCTGCTCAGTTCATTGCCTCGATTCTGGTGTCGATTACCGACAGAGAGCTGCAGCAGCCTCTAGTAATCAACTCTATTTCTGGTACAATTCAATTAAAAATCCTTAATTTGAATTTGAATGAATCATTTTTTTAAACAGTTACTCAGAGAATAGTGGAGCTGAAGCAGAGGTGGATCGGTTATTCAAATGGCTCTGTTCTAAAGAGAACGATTCCGTCCGATCTCGTTCCATAATCGTTCAGGGAAGAACGGTCGAATTCAAAAGATCTTGTGGGAGAGTCCTCGATTGCACTTTTGAAGAGCTATGCGACCGAGCTCTTGGAGCTGGTGATTACTTACAACTCGCCAAACTCTTTCATACGATCATAATCAGGCAGGTCCCGCCACTGAATTTGAAAGTGAAGTCACCTGCTAGAAGATTCATCACTTTGATAGACACTTTGTACGATAATCGGGTAAGAGTTATCATCAGCGCTGAGAAGCCGCTGAATTCACTCTTTTCTAAAGAGAGGTCGAATGTGAGTGATCAACTGCTCATGGAAGATGCGAATGTCGTTGGAAATGAGGTAATCATCATATATTTTTACAATCAATTTATCATTATTTATATTTATTTTATTTAATCAGGCGTCTAGTGTTTTTACCGGAGAAGAAGAGCTCTTCGCTTACGACCGGACAGTTTCCCGTTTGAGTGAAATGCAAACCCAAGATTATTGGAAAATGTGGGACGTTTCAGCTAGCTGATCCTGACTCCCTCTTTTTGGAAAATATTGTTAGGAAAATTGAATAACTTCATTGTAACTACAAAAAAGTTCAAACATATTCTTTTAGTAGCGCTGTACTATTTGTCTTAATGAAATTAAACTGAGGGTGTCCACTATCGACTATTAAATAACTAAAATAAGTAAAAGATAAGTAGGTATGTATGATAGAGATTCATTTATTTTATTCAGAGACTGCACACCTTATTCATTAGGCGTTTAATTCAGCTACAACTTGTTCCAGCTTACTCAAACATGTAGAAGCTGATCGCGGCTCTTTGAAATGGAAATTCCTAAAAGAATAAGACTAAAATAGGAAGTAATAAGAGCCGCTAAGGCAAACAAATTTAATGTGCAATCCCTTATTAACTATGAATTAACCATGAAGAATATATAACTGAGTATAGATTTTATGACTAGGTGGTAAATGATTAATCAATATCGAAACGTATAAATCAGGTTACCCTTGTTATAAAAACGATTACGATTTAACTTCTCATTTGGGTTGTTTGTATATAGGAATGATTTGCCTTGCTGATTAATATCGTGGAAGCGTTTTTAAATTTATTTGAAGAGTTTTTCGCCTTTTCTTATGTTTTGGTGAAATAATATTTCAATAGAAACGGAGTAGTCAGTAGCCTATTCTAGTGTTAGAATCAAAGAATAAGTAGATGAAAGCAAAACGTAAAGTCTAAAAATAAAATTTAATTCGAAAGTTGGCATTCAAAAAGTCACTATCATTCTAATAGAATCACGGAGATTAGAGATGGGTAAAATTACATTATAATTTGTCTTTCCAAATTATGAAGAATATTTTTTAGTAAAAAAAAATCGTAAAGTCGTCCACGAAAAGAAGTTGTGGTCAAAATAATCATGTATTCGATACTGTAACTGGTTGGTTTCAAATAAAACCACTCCATTTCCCCAATTAATTATCAGAGTTTAAAGGCTAATATTATAATTTAGTCATACAAGTATTTTTCATAATCACTTCTCCATACTTGGGCTTGCAAACTGCTGATACTTCATGTGCAACGGTATTTTTTCTTTTACGGGCCTATAGGATTTAAAAAAAATTCAAAAATATTTACATGACATATATATTTTATTATGTGACCTTTGAAAGATTCAATAGCTCGTTCGTCAACTCTAGTCCAGCTTTTTGGACCAAACTATAAAAGATTCCAGAGGAATTCGATAGTAATCGAATAGGCTCATCAAATTCCTTCATGAAGAACAATTTGAATTTGATGTATACTTTTACATATTTTACAGTATGTGGCTAAATAATATTTAATATTTACCACGAGCTGACCAGCATCGAGGACCATGATCTTATCCGAGTCCATGATTGTATTAAGACGATGGGTGATCGTCAGCACGGTACAACTCTGAAATTTCTCACGAATTAGTAGCTGAATGAAAGCGTCCGTTCTGTAACAAGAATCGATTAATGTTAAAACCATTTATTTTGCCTTAAATGCATGGACATTTTTGTTCATACTCTTTGTCAACACTAGCGGTTGCTTCGTCCAAGACAAGGATTCGATTTGCACGTAAAATAACTCTGGCCAAACAGATAAGCTGTTTCTGACCAACTGAAAGATTCACTCCTCCTTCAGACACCTGGAAATCTAAAAGACCTTTCTCTGTTGATCCACATTCGGTTGTCATAAATTGGTCGAGATGAACGTCTTTAATTGCAGACCAAAGAACCTCGTCGGAAAATTGACCACTTGGATCCAAATTGGTTCTTATAGAACCCGTGAAAAGAAATGGTTCCTGGGGAATGATGGAGATCTTTGAGCGCAGATCATGTAGTCCGATAGTTTTTATATCGATGCCGTCGATAAGCACTTTTCCGTCCGAAGATTTTTTTCGAATAGAACCAGTATGGCCTTTAAAAGAGGCGGACAGAAGTGGCGAATTGACCCGGGCACCAGGCTTTAAAGGGCGTCGAATGGCCATAATAGACCTACAATAGGGGCGCCACAAGGTGCGCCAATCAATGTTTTTCCCCGGGAGCCGCTGATGATCTCGAAAACTCTGAATACTTCTTAGAACTGAGTCATTGTCGAACGCATGTTCCTTGATGGGTTTTAAATTTAAATTTACTGTAGCATTTTCGTCTTTAGGGTCGGCGAGTAAAGATCCGACAAGATCAACCCCCAAGTTCCTGAAGTGACAATATGTCCCACTGAATTCCACTCGACCCTTTGAATTTGAATAATTATAATATTAATTTATTGGATTTGAATTGGTGCTTTTCAGCGTATACTGATTTCAGTAGAAGAACGTGATCCATATCTTTAAGATGATGCAGTTGGTGAGTTACAAGGATGCAAATCTTTGAACAAAGGAAGCCCTTAATAGCCTTTTGGAAGATGTGGTCACTGACATGGGCATCGACCGCACTTAAGGGATCATCTAAGAGGTAAATGTCCGCGTTCACGTAGAGGCATCTAGCGAGATTGATTCGTGCTTTTTGTCCCCCACTTAGGGAGACGCCACTTTCGCCAGTGATAGAAGAATCTCCCAAAGGAAGTTTTCTAAAATCCTTCTCCAAAGCTGTTGCCTGAATGATTCGATAGTATCGTTCAGGATCCATTCTTTGCCACAGAGAACCATTTCTTGGATTGGACCGTTAAAAATCCACGGTTCTTGGGAACAGTAAGCGATTTACCAGATCCAGGGCCAACGTGATTTCGTTTTTTGACTGGGGCACGCCCTAGCTTGGCGCCCATTTTCGACCGAAACTAAGTTTGGCAAAAAGGAAAACTTGGCCGCCCGGGCGCCCCTTGGAGCCTGGCGCCCTGGGTACATTGGCCCCATTGCCCCCCCCCCCCCCCCCCCCCCCCATATCGACGGCCCTGTCCAGATCACTTTACAGTTTCCTTTTAATATTGGTAGCTCTTCCAAGATAACGTTCAAAAGAGTGCTCTAATCACCCAAGGTTTAATTGTACAATATAGTCCCTTAATATTAAATTAATGAATTGTACCTTTCCAGACCCTACGTTTCCTAAAACTGTCAACAATTGACCAGATTGAACCAGAAAATCTGTCAATGTATTCTCCTCGTTTTCTGATGACGAGACCGGCCACCCAACATCCACGTCACTTAGTTCGATTGAAGAGTAATCACTTTTGATATCATTTTCTTGGTTGTTGTTTGGTCTGAGTAGTGTTCACTTATAGGTGGATTGAAAAAAAACAGGGAGAGTTAATTTTAATTTTTTTTGCCTTTAATTTCAGGATCACTAGTTTGATTTCAAAAGCGAAATATGCTGCTAGCTGTTGCTAAGACTGCGACAAAATCACGAAAGCACTAAAGTGTACCAAACATAAAGTTTTGTTTTTTTCGCATTCGCATCTGTTTGCGATTGTGGTGTTGACATTAAACGAAAGACCTTTTATACTGACGACGAAAACAAATGGAGATTTTCATCGGTTTTCAGTATATTTTTCAAATTTAATATGCACCACTGGAGTACGTTAATCTTTTTTAGTCATAATTTTTTAACCAAGTTTAGGCGAGATGCGAAGATAATCAAACATTCTGATAGGCCTATAATTTGGGAAGAAGAAATGACCGATAAAACTATTTTAATTTTGAAGAACAAGTCAGACTTACGATAATTACTTGAAAATGATAACTGAAATGTTTTTTACTGGTTATAGAAAAACAACTTCTTATCAATAAAAGGTTTCATCCTTAAAATGTCGAATGTATTACAGTAAAACCTTTTTCCAATTTACAATGGTTGATAGAATAATGTTATAAGCATTTTTTCTCAAGAAGTAAGAATTATTAATTTTTCAAACATGGTAGTTCGAACAAACATGGTAAAATAAATCGAAACAACAATAGGTTTCATCCTTGAAATGTCTTGAATATATATTAATAAAGTAGACCCTATTCATATTTCACAATGGTTAGAATTTGTTTTCATAAAATTAGAATTGGTGTTTCAAACATGATAGTTCACCATCTTCCACCACATCTCACTTTCGAAATTAAAATAAGATGTTTGATTCTTGTACTATGCATATATTGTATGATAATGTTCAATAACTTCAACACTGTTTATGTTAATATTGATTCCGATTGATTCCTAAAGCTAGCTTCACAATGTCGTCCTTTTTTTTGTTTCGTTTTCGAGTTTTCGTCATGCTTTCGTATAAAAGTGTTCGTGAACCGATGTTTCATTATTGGTGGGTTTCAATGTGAATAGGTTTTAATATGACGAAAGCCATGACGAAAACGGTTCTAAAATATTTATCGATAATATCAAATAAATCACACAATAATCACTAAATGGTGTATATTCCTGTTAAAAAAGTAACAAGTGACACTTTGTTTCGTCAGTTAGTCTATACTGTAGCTAGCTAGATCGAAGCTGGAAAGAAACCAATACATTTTATTAGAATTAAAGTTGCGAAATATTTATTTATTTCCCCCTCTATGTCACTCGCAAGTGCGAATACACCGATCTTGAATGTATGACGCTGTTTTAGAGACAGCAAAAAGATGAAATATAATTTGATTTTGAATTAATGCATTGCTTTTCTTGATCATTTCGCTGTCCATAAAACAGCAACATAGGACTTAACTGTCTGGACGTAAAATAATTTTTATATTAGCTGTTTACCAAAATTAGATTAGAAATTCTCTAAGCTACAAAGTAAAACGCAATAAACAATAAAAATTTTTGGGGGTATCCATTATTTCTGAAAGCAATAATACGGAAAATAATGCACTGTTATTGCTTTGGGCTTGGGATATGCTGAACTAAAGTTCTGTCATAATAATTCCGTCATCGACTTCGCAATTGCTATCACCCGTCATGAAATTGGAATTGTCCTGATCAATTGTTTTCCCATTGCCAATTTTTCTCCTCCCTTCGAAAGCCTATTATACAATTAACCATTTTTAAAAGATTTTGTAAGACTAAAAGAAAATTTAAAAAAAGCCCAATGATATAAAATATACTTTTTTGGCCATATCTACGAGCTCAGAAGCGGCTTGTGGTCCAGTTTGTTCCACCAAACTGTAGAATATCCCTAAAGGATTCAATAACAATCTGGCGGGTTCATCAAATTCCTTCAAGCATATATAAACCAGAAATATTCAATTCCTCTCAAAAGTGGCGTATTAAGAGAAAAAAAAGTATTACTGAAAGTTCACCAGCATCGAGAACCATGATCTTGTCCGAGTCTATAATGGTGTTCAAACGATGAGCAATTGTGAGCGTTGTGCAGTTCCCGAATTTTTCCCGTATTATAAGTTGAATAAAAATGTCGGTCCTATCAATTATTGTTGATTTATATTAAAAATAAAAAATAAAATAAAATCGTCAATTAATATATTACTCCTTATCAACACTGGCTGTTGCTTCATCAAGCACGAGGATCTGGTTGTTGCGCAAAATTGCTCTTGCCAGACAAATCAACTGTCGTTCACCAACAGAGAGGTTTGCGCCACCTTCAACAACTTCAAAATCAAGAAGCCCTTCGGCAGTCGACCCACACTCTCCCGCCATAATTACGTCCAGATGAACGTCCTTTATCGCCGACCAAATAATGTCGTCTGCGATCCGACCAAACGGATCTAAATTATATCTTAGAGAACCAGAAAACAAAGTTGGTTCTTGGGGTATGAGAGATATCTTTGAGCGGAGATCGTGGAGACCAACGCATTTTATATCAATTCCATCGATGAGAATATTTCATTCTGGCTCTGCTAGCCGAAAGAGGGCAACAATGACAGAAGACTTTCCTGCTCCACTCCTACCCACAATTCCAATCTTGAAAACAGAAATATTTTCTTGGTGCATAAATTTGTTGAAAAATATTAATTTATTTACCTTCTCGTGCGATTGAATGGTACAACTAATATTCTTCAAAACAGGGTTATCGGTTGAGCTGTACCGTAAGCCCATCTCCTCCATTTTGATTAAACCAGAATGGGGCCAGTTAGTGGGTAGTTTAAAACCTGCCAGAAGTAAGAAAGAAAAGTAAATAACCAATGGACAAAAAAATAATAATCCATGAAAAAGCTATAATATAACCTTTGTTGGATTCAAGAGGGGCCTCTGGTTTAAGTTGACCATACTCGATAATTCGATCTACCGACGTCATCTGATTCTCCATTTCTGCAGACTGACGAATTCCAAATTGGAAAAGGTTCATACTCATTGCAGCTGTGATTATAAGCCCAGCCTCGCTAATGGTCATGCCTTAACAATGGTAATTTAAGCAAATAATCAATATTTTTTTTACTTCCAATAAGATTGCATGGTTATTATACTTTCACCAAAGGCGACACATGCAAATGTGACACATGCAATATATGTTACAATAATCAAGTCCATCCAAATGCCAAGCCATCGAGAAGATCCAATGCAGAGAAACCAAGAAGAGCTATGAGCATCTTGAAAGCGATCAAAATCTTTTTGGAAGAAAAGCTGGCAACGATGGGCACGCAGAGTTGTAAGACCGACAAGAGCCGAATACAATTGCGTAAACACTGGACTTTTAGCTGTTGAAAATTTCCTCTTATAAATGAATATTAGCAATATACTATTGTTAGATGTTTACTGTTTGCTTCCAGTCGTTTAATACCAAGAGAAGCTTTAAGGTAAATTTTTCTTATAATGTAGAAAATAATTGATAAAATCAGAGCGGGAAAGATGAGCCAATATTTAACAATGGTCACTGTCACTAACGCACCCACCGTATTCAAAACAATCTGCATCAAATTACAATTAGCAAGTTACTGAATCATAATCTTGTATATAGTAATATAAATATACTACACCCATATGGGGTCGAATAAAACAGTAGGTAGTGTGTCATCCATAATGCCTGTGTCTCTACTGAAACGGTTCACAACTCGCCCTAAAAAATAGCGACCATATTAAACAGTCATTGGCGAAATGGGAGCAATGCTTACCAACAGGGTTTTTGTCAAAAAATTGAACGGGTGCTCTAATAACAGCTTGGAACATGTTGCCATGTAGCCTTACAGATGCCCCAGTTGAAATACCATAAAAGTGTGTTGCTCGAAGAAATCCAAAGATGATAACACCCCCTATAAGGATGGAATAGACGTAGATACCTGTGTTTCTGTCTAGAACCCATTCATTTTCGAAGTTAGTGTGTAACCCTACGGTTAAGGACGCATTTTCCTCCGCCGTTGAATTTATGTTTGAAATGGATGAAATTATACTGGAATTCAGAGTATTACGAGCTCTTTCGGCCGAAGTCCACAAATTAAGCCAATAGTCAGAGGCACAAAAGAGGATTTCAGCTGTTAAACAACTGAGCACGAAAAAGATGAAGGAACAGGTACCGCCGCCAGATTGGAAGTATTTCCAATACGTTGCTCCACTGACTCCAGTAGCCGGCTCCTCATCTTGACTATGTGTAGACGATTCTCTATCAACTACGTTAGCCATCAAAGATCTTCTTTCTCGAATTCGAGTGCTCTGAAAACCAACATATTTCAATTAGTTATTATGGATAATTATAATTGAAAGGAATTTTGAGAAAATGAAAGGAATTGAAATAATACACCTCTTTCATTGATTTCACCCTTTGGCTACTAACAAAAGAAGAGGCCGACCTTCGACGACTCTGGCAGCGTGAATATTTTAAAATTGATCTCTTTCGGAAACTTTCTGAGCTGTTTTCACTGCTAGAGTCCAAGTCTTCACTGATGGAAGGGAACCCAGATAATGATGGCTTTGGTTCTTGGTCAAAAACGTCATCACCGCTATCTTGATCATCTTCTGTATTAATTTTTAGACCGATATTTTTGAATTCGCGATAAGTTCCATTGAATTCGACTCGTCCCAATTTCAGCAAAAGAACGTGATCAGTATCTTTCAAATGCTGAAGCTGGTGTGTTACAAGGACACGAATCTTCCCATGAAGAAACCCTTTTATGGCTTTTTCAAAGAGATGTGAACCAACATGGGTATCGACAGCGCTTAGTGGGTCATCTAAAAGGTATATGTCTGCGTCAACATAAAGGCAACGAGCTAAATTAACTCGTGCCTTTTGACCACCACTGAGAGAGACGCCTCCTTCTCCTATTATGGAAAAATCGCCATGAAGAAGTTGCTTGAAATCTTTCTCCAAGGCTGCCGCTCGGATAACTCGACGGTATCTATCCGGGTCCATTTCTGCACCACAGAGAATATTTTCTCGGATCGACCCTGTGATAATCCAAGGCTCCTGAGAGCAATAAGCTATTCTTCCTTCTACTACAGAGCTTCCATTTAGGGTTTTTAACTCGCCCAAGATGGTATTCAGCAGTGTACTCTTCGGACAATTCATTATGAAATGGCTGGAAATTGAATTAAACACTATAGTATAGCATTATAGCATATATACCTTTCCAGATCCTACAGATCCAACAACGGTCAATAACTGACCAGCTCGAACTATGAAAGAAGCATTGGTAATGGCACTCTCTTCATTTTCTGACAGAATTATCGGCCACTTGACCGACACGTTTTTAAATTCTATTTTAGATGCTTTGCTGGTCATTTGAAGCTGTAATGGCTTTGTTAAATGTCCTGAAAGATTCCTACTATTGGTATCATGTGTAGTCATTTCATCGAGTAGCATAAATTCCTTGAAAAAGTGAATAATACTGTAATTTGATCTTGGAAAAAATTGCAAATACTTATATACCTCAATGCGTTTGATCGAAATTCTAGTCTCAGCAGCATATTGAATGGCTACAGAAAATTCCAATGGAATGGCAGAGCGAATATTGTTGAAAAGAGCAACTATAAGGAAAACCTATATAATTATAAGAATATAGTTATTATTATATGAGATTTAGTTTAACATAACGTAGCACAATTCCCTTGTTAATTTTTTTTTACTTTTTCTGGAGTTAACACGTGCCCAGAAAGAACGAGCACAAGCAGGGTTGGAAAAATGTACAATTTAGATGCGATGTAACTAAGGGTAGCATTGAAAGCTCGTAGGTAACTAGTGCGGCGTATGACATTAATTTCCAGCTTTCGATACATTTCAGCCATTTTGAGGAAATGTTTTTCCCATGCGTACATTTTGATGACTCTTATTGCGGGAATAATTTCATTGATTAACCGAATCCTATCATCCGTTTTTTCTGAAGTTTCCCGTCGAAGCCTCAAGAAAAATTTCCCCATTTGATCTATATAGTATTCAATAGTAAAAACCTAATTTAAGCTATGGTCGAGCAGTTTGAAAATTGTTTCATGTAATTTATTACGCTGAATGGGAACAATAATTAACAAGGCAACCAATCCAACCATCGAGGCAAATCCAATTTTGATATAGAGAACCACTGTAGTTGTTATCATTACCAATGGTCCAACCCATAAAAAATGGAGGTACACAAAGAGTGAGTCAAACCGATTGACGTCATTCGAGCAGAGATTTATCATTTGGCCGATATCAGTTTTGCAGAGTGCTTTCTGGCTTAACCTCAAGCCCTAAAAGATAATGAATTGTATTAGAACAAATTACCAAAAATAATTTAATTGATAGCTAGTTACTGCTACCTTGCGAAAGATGAGGGAGCTGCATGCTACTCTAATCCGCATGCCAATGTGCTGACTAGTAAAGCACAAATAATGATTGTTGAATGCAATGAAGACTGAGCATAGGACGACTCCGGTGGCGTAAAGGTAAGCGTGTTCGATTGTAATTGGGCTGTCCTCACTGAAATAGGTTATCAGTTGACTCAAGCACAAAGGTTGCCCAATCCTTACAGTGGGTTGATATTATTATTATTATCAATAATTTTTTAAAACTTATATCGATTCAAGAATAATATACGATAAAATCACCTGACAAAACACTGCTCAAAGACAACTTGAAGACCAGGTAGAACATATTGCGATCCAAACATAGAGATTAGAGCTTTGGTAAAACTAGGATTCTCTTTCTTCGATTTCCCCCTCTTTTTTGCCTCATCTACTTCCTTAAACCATTCCCTATTACACAATTGAAAAAATATTTCCACATCATATATAAAAAAACATTTATATTTTACACTATTTGGTAATAAGATCACCTTTCTAAGTTCAATCCAAGTTTCTCCGATTCATCTTCGGGAACCACTTTGTAAAGGTCCTTCTTTTGAAGAGCTCTTTTATTTCCCAGTTTTATTATTGGTGTTACCCACCTATTGTATAAAACATTAAAACATATTTATATCATCCAGAAAAAAATATGCATTACTTTAACTAAACATGATTGGCAATAATTGGATACACTTACCAGAAGAACAGCCGAGAAAAAATGTTAGCTTGGCTCCATGGATTATCGGATTTGTTGACATTATCACGATTACCTTGTAACTCCTGACGTCTACAGCTTATTTCCTTACCGACCATTTTAATTGGTATTATCACTCGACTTCTAGTTTACAATAACTGAAACTAGAATGCGATGATGTGGAATTGGGTTTCTGAATTTTTTTTCTCTTAGAGGAAACTTTGCGTATGAGGAAGCATTGTGTTTGTAAAATGTACTAAACTTTGGTATTTACAGCTTTGCAGAAAAACAATATAGTTTTTATCTTACGAATTTTCAAACGGTATATATTCTCTTAGAGGAAACTTTGTATATGGCGAAGCATTGTGTATGCAAAAGGTAGTCAACATTGGTATTTACAGGTTTTTAGAAAAAAAATTTAAAGGTTACTTATTGTTTTATGTTCTTGGCAGTTTATATTAACAAAAAGCTTTTGAATAAGTAATAAATGAGAAAATTCTAGAAGGAAATATAGTGTGTGAAAACATGGTTTTATTTTCTTTTGTTTCTGAGGTTTTCATTATGTGTGCGAAGTCCTATTAGATTTAAAAAAAACATTTTCTTAAAAATTAGATTCTAAAATATAATTTTTCGATTCATCATACTAATTTTCAAACGGTATATATTTATTCCGAAAAACAATTAACGCAAAAAAAGTAATGTCTTTAGCACGTCCTTTAATGCGTAAGTATTGGTTTTTTAAATACTACTATTCAGTCATATTTATCAAGGCTTTGTTTTAGCGTAATTGATTTCAGTGCCGGATTAAATCAAGTGTGCCCAGGCCCAAGCCCGAGTTAAGGCCCCCTTTGGCAACCAATAAATCCTAGACTCCTGGCACCAGAGAGATCCTGGCTCCCTTCAACAGCAGTCCACACTTTCAGCCAATAGCCGAAAGCGCAAGAGAAGAGCTCTGCTACTATAAGAAGGAGTACAAACAGGATTAAGGAAAGGACATAATTTCCGTATGTTGATCCTCTGACCTCAACGGTTAGAGGATTTTTATCTTGATTTCCTTTACAATGGATACCATAAATCGTTTTGATTTGAGTCTATCGCTTTGGCAGGGCCCCCGAGAGAATGGTGCCGAGACCGTGGCGCCCGGGTCAAAACGCCACCTTATGGAGCCTCTAATAGGGGTAATATGTTCGTCCGGCGACCTTAAAAGCCTGGCGCCCGGGATAATCTCCCCCCCCCCCCCCCTCTCGAAGGCCCTGCGCTCTGGTAAAAAAAAAAGTAAGCAGTCATTATTTTTTACTTAGTTCTTATTATGAAACACGGCATTATTCCAAATAAAGACATCAGAATCATGTAATGTACATAAAAAAGTATATTGGTGTGTTATTCATAACTATGTACATGATTTTTTTTAAGTGTTGTTAGTTTATTTTAGTTAGCTGTACTGGACAGTGTTATTATATTATAGTTAATCGTTTTACTTTTTATTATTTCTTGATAGATCCATTCCATCCCAATACTCTATTCATAATTCATATATATACTCATTTATAACACGTTTTAAACATTACAGAAAGCTCAGTCGGTTGAGCGCTCCACTACCATATACTCAAACTAAATATTTCACCAAAAAAGCTTATGTGAGCATTGTTCATTTTTAGGTGGATTGAAAAAAACGAGAGAAAGTAAATTTTTTATTTGTTTGGCCTTTAATTTCAGGATTGGGGCAACTAGTTTGATTTAAAAAAAAACGAAATATGCTGCTAGCTGTTGCTAAGACTGCGACGAAAGCACTTAAAGTGTACAACCCAATACCTTTCATACTGACGACGAAAACAAATGGAGATGTCATGGCCCGTCTTCTCGTTCGGTTTTCGCTATATTTTGCACAAATACGATTTACCACCACCAAATTTAGGCGAGATGCGGAGATACTCAAACATAGTGCAATTCTGGTATACTCGGTATAGCTTGAGAAGTAGAAATTATCGATAAAACTTTTTAAAGTACAATTAAGTCAGACCAAGTAAGATAGTTGCTGGAGAATGCATTCTTTCAAAAAAAAAAAAATAGCAAAAACCAGTAAACTGAAATATTTAATTACTCTGATTTTTTTTACTAATTATAAGAAAAATAAATCGAAACAACAATAGGTTTCATCCTTGAAATGTCTTGAATATATATTAATAAAGTAGGCCCTATTCATATTTTACAATGGTTAGAATTTGTTTTCATAAAATTAGAATTGGTGTTTCAAACATGATAGTTCACCATTTCCCCACATCTCACTTTCGAAATTTAATAATAATTTGATTCCTGTATCATGTATATATTGTATAATAATGTTCAAAAACATCAATATTATTTTATATTGATATTGATTCCGATTGATTTAAAGACAACAAACCGATACATTTTATTGGAATTAAAGTTGCGAAATATGTATTAGATGCCTCCCTCTACGTGACTCACAAGTGCGCATACACCAACCTTGAATGCGGGACGACTATATGACGCTCATTCCGTCATCGACTCCGCAATTGCTTTCAACCGAAATGAAATCGGAATTGTCTTGATCAATAGTTTTTCCATTACCTTCTTTTCTCCTACCTTCGAAAGCCTAGTATATAATTTACCATTTTTAAAAGATCTTGTAAGACTAAAAAATAAATAAAATAAAAATCCCAATGATAAATAATATACTTTTTTGGCCATGTTTACGAGCTCAGAAGCTGCTTGTGGTCCAGTTTGTTCCACCAAACTGTAGAATATTCCTAAAGGATTGGATAACAATCGGATGGGTTCATCAAATTCCTTGAGAAACATATAAAAACCAGAAATATTCAATTCCTCTAAAAAGTGGCGTATTCAGAGAGAAAAAAAACCTATTACTGAAAGTTCACCAGCATCGAGAACCATGATCTTATCCGAGTCAATAATGGTGTTCAAGCGATGGGCAATTGTGATTATTGTGCAGTTCTTGAATTTTTCGCGTATAACAAGTTGTATTAATTTGTCGGTCCTACATACAGAGCAATAGTGTGGTTATTAATAGTATTATTGTTAATATTTAAAAAATTGATCGTTTGCATACTCCTTATCAACACTGGCTGTGGCTTCATCAAGCACGAGGATCTGGTTGTTGCGCAAAATGGCTCTTGCCAGACAAATGAGTTGTCGTTCGCCTACAGAAAGATTTGAGCCACCTTCTACAACTTCAAAATCGAGAAGTCCTTTAGCAGTCGATCCACACTCTCCTGCCATAAATACGTCGAGATGAACGTCTTTTATCGCCGACCAAAGAATGTCGTCTGCGATCCGACCAATCGGGTCTAAATTAGATCTTAAAGAACCAGAAAACAGAGTTGGTTCTTGGGGTATGAGAGATATCTTTGAGCGGAGATCGTGGAGACCAACGCATTTAATATCAATTCCATCGATGAAAATATTTCCTTCAGGCTCTGCTAGGCGAAAGAGAGCAGCAATGAAGGAGGACTTTCCTGCTCCAGTCCTACCTACAATTCCAATCTTGAAAACACAAATATTGTCTTAATGCGTCTATTTTTTTAAAAATACTTTTTTCATTTACCTTTTCATGCGATTGAATGGTACAACTGATATTCTTCAAAACAGGGTTATCGGTTGAGTTATAGCGTAAGCTCATCCCTTCCATCTTAATGGCACCAGAATAAGGCCAGTTATTTGGTAGTTTATAATCTGCTAGAGAAGTAAAGAACCGATTGACAAAAAAATCATAATTCATGAAAAAAAAATGTGCTGAAACCTTTGTTAGATTCATCTGAAGCCTCGGGTTCAAGTTGGCCATACTCGATAACTCGATCTACAGACGTCATCTGATTCTCCATTTCTGCAGACTGGCGAATTCCGAATTGGAAAAGGTTCATACTCAATGCAGCTGTGATTATAAGCCCAGCCTCGCTACTGGTCATGCCTTAACAATGGTAATTTAAGCAAATAATCAATAAATTTTTTACTTATTACAAAAAGAATGAATGTATATTATACTTTCCACAAAAGCGACACAGGCATATGTAACGCATGCCGTGTACGTTACAATAATCAAATCCATCCAAATACCAAGCCATCGAGGAAATGCACAACAGAGAAACCAAGAAGAGCTATGGACATCTTGAAAATGATCGAAATCTTTTTGGAAGAAAAGCTGACAACGATGGGCACGAAGAGTTGTAAGACCGACAAGAGCCGAATTCAATTGCGTAAACACTGGGCTTTTTGCTGTTAAAAATTCCTCTATATTAATGCAACTTATCAAAATACTATTGTTAGATGTTTACTGCTAGCTTCCAGTCGTTTAATTCCAAGAGAGGCTTTAAGGTAATTTTTTCTTATAATGAAGTAGATAACTGACAAAATCAGAGCGGGAATGATGAGCCAATATTTAACAATGGTCACTGTCACTAACGCGCCCAACGTATTCAAAACAACCTGCATTGAAATGACAACTAGCAAGTTACTTATCATATACTTCTTTATACAGTGCCGCCTCGGTTATAAGACCACCTGGTGCTGGATTTCTAAGCGAATTGGTCTTATAAGCGAGATATGGGGCCCGTACCGGTTTTTTAAGCGAATTGGTCTTAAAAGTAAGTGGTCTTATAACCGAGGCGACACTGTAATAATATAAATTATTATACCACACCCATATAGGGTCGAATAGAACAGTAGGCAGTGTGTCATCCATAATGCCTGTGTCTCTACTGAAACGGTTCACAACTCGCCCTAAAAAACAGCGACCATATTAGCCAGTCATTGACAGAATAAGAGCAATACTTACCAACAGGGTTTTTGTCAAAAAATTGAATGGGTGCTCGAATAACAGCTTGGAACATGTTGCCGTGTAGCCTTACAGATGCCCCAGTTGAAATACCATAAAAGTGTATTGCTCGAAGAAATCCAAAGATAATAACACCCCCTATAAGGATGGAATAGACGTAGATACCTGTGTTTCTGTCTACAACCAATTCATTTTCGAAGTTAGTGTGTAGCCCTACGGTTAAGGAAGCATTTTCCTCCGCCGTTGAATTGATGTTTGAAATGGATGAAATTATACTGGAATTCAGAGTATTGCGAGCTCTTTCGGCCGAAGTCCACAAATTAAGCCAATAGTCAGAGGCACAAAAGAGGATTTCAGCTGTTAAACAACTGAGCACGAAAAAGATGAAGGAACAGGTACCGCTGCCAGATTGGAAGTATTTCCAATACGTTTCACCACTGACTCCAGCAACAACCGGCTCCTCATCTTGACTTTGTGTAGGCAATTGTCTATCAACTACGTTAGTTACCAAAAGTCTTCTTCGTCCGTTCTGAATGCTCTGAAAACAACACATTCAATTTAGTTTTTACTTATCAGGGTAAATAATAAGAAAATATGACATACTTTTATTGATTTTAAGCTGTGGCTACCAGCAAAAGTGCACCCCGACCGTCGACGTCTCTGACGTCTTGAATGTTTTAGAATAGTTTTTTTAGGAAAACAGTTTGAGTTCTTTGCATTATTAGTTTGGTCTATTAAACTTTCCCATAAAAATGATTTTGGTTCGTGGTCAAAGAGTTTAGCATCACTGTTGTCTTTCTCTGTTGAAGAAATTTTGATATCAATGTTCTTGAGCTCGTGGTATAGTCCATTGAATTCTACTCGCCCCAATTTCAGCAAAAGAACGTGATCAGTATCTTTCAAATGCTGAAGTTGGTGCGTTACAAGGACGCGAATCTTTCCACGAAGAAACCCTTTGATAGCTTTGTCAAATATGTGGAAACCAACATGGGTATCGACAGCGCTTAGGGGGTCATCTAAAAGGTATATGTCTGCGTCAACATAAAGGCAGCGAGCTAAATTGACTCGTGCCTTTTGACCACCACTTAGAGAGACGCCTCCTTCTCCTATTATGGAAAAGTCTCCGTGAAGAAGTCGCTTGAAATCTTTCTCCAATGCTGTTGCTCGAATAACTCGATGGTATCTATCCGGGTCCATTTCTGCCCCACAGAGAATATTTTGTCGGATCGACCCTGTGATAATCCAAGGTTCTTGAGAGCAATAAGCGATTCTTCCTTCTACTACAGAGCTTCCTCTTAATGTTGGTAACTCGCCCAAGATGGTATTCAGCAGTGTACTCTTAAGACAATTCATTATTAAATGGCTGAAAACTGAATTAAATCACTATAGTAAATAAAACAATATACCTTTCCAGATCCTACAGATCCAACAACGGCCAGTAACTGACCAGGTCGAACTTTTAAAGAAGCACTGTTAATGGTGCATTCTTCACTTTCTGACAGAACTACCGGCCACTTGACCGACACGTTATTTAATTCTATTTTAGATGATTTGCTAGTCATTTGAAGCTGTAATGGCTTTGTCAAAAGTCCTGAAGGATTCCCACAATTGGTATTATTTGTAGGGATTTCATCGAGTAGCATAAACTCCTTAAAAAAGAGTACAATATTGTCATTTGATCTTGAGAAAATTTGAAATTGCTTATATACTTCAATGCGTTTGACCGAAATTCTAGCCTCAGCGGCATATTGAATGGCTATAGAAAATTCCCTTGGCATGGCAGAGCGGATATTGTTGAAAAGAGCAACTATGAGGAACACCTATATAATTATAAGAATATAGTTATTATTTTATTAGATTTAGTTTAACATAACATAACACAGTTCCCTTATTATAATTGATTTTTTTTTACCTTTTCAGGAGTTAACTCGTTCCCAGAAAGGACGAGCACAAGTAAAGTTGGAAAAATGTATAATCTAGATGAGATGTAAAAAAGGGTAGCATTGAAAGCTCGAAGGTAACTAGTGCGACGGATGACATTCATTTCCAGCTTTCGATAGAGTTCTGCCATTTGGATGAAATGTTTTTCCCATGCGTACATTTTTATAACTCGAATGGCAGGAATAACTTCATTGATCAGTCGAATCCTATCATCTGTCTTTTCCGATGTTTCTCGTCTGAGTTTCAAAAAAAGTTTTCCGATTTGATCTAATATAATAGAGACTGATTGAACCATTTGAAAATTGGTTTTAATTGAAGAATAAATTACACTGAATCGGAACGATAATAAACAAGACAACCAATCCGACGATTGAGGCTACTCCGATGTTTATGTAGAGCACAGCTGTGGTGATTATCATTACCAATGGTCCAACCCATAAAAAATGGAGGAAACTGAACAGTAAATCGAAACGATTGACGTCATTCGAGCAGAGATTAATCATCTGGCCGATATCCGTTTTGCAGAGTGCTTTCTGACTCAATCTCAATCCCTTAAAAAAGGAAAAATCAAATTAAAATACATAATAAAGTAAAACTAACCAAACTAGTTGGTAATTACTTTGCGAAAGATTAGGGAGCTGCATGCCACTCTAACCCTCATGCCAATGTGCTGACAGGAGAAGCACAAAGAATGGTTGTTGAATGCGATGAACGCTGAGCATAGGACCACTCCAGTTGCGTATAGGTAAGCGTGCTCAACTGGTATCTGACTGTCCTCATTGAAATAAGTTATGAGTTGGCTCAACAACAAGGGTTGTCCAATCCTTACAATGGGTATGAAATAAATAAAAAATTTTAAATTTGAATTTTAATTGATACTATAATTGTGTGATAAAATCACCTGACAAAACATTGCTCAAAGAAAATTAGAAAACCAGGTATAATATACTGAGAACCAAACATTGAGATTAGGGCGTTGGTAAAACTAGGTCTATTTTTCTTAAATTTCTCCTTGCTCTCTTTTGTTTCACTCACTTCCTTAAACCATTTCCTATAGCAAAAATGGAGTTATAATAAATCATCATAAATATTTTTGAGAATTTTTATTTATCCAATTAACATTTCCAGGTCCAAGCCAAGTTTCTCTGATTTATCCTCGGGAATAGTATTGTAAAGGTCCTTCTTCTGAAGAGCTCTTTTATTTCCCAGCTTAATGATGGGCATTACCCACCTATCATTATTAAATTCAAATAACAATTTTATTGCAGATCCGTGAAAAAGTGCATTAGTTTTACAAAATATTAGAAATAATTGTAATCACCAGAAAAACAGTCGTGATAAAATGTTAGCTTGGCTCCACGGAATATCAGATTTGTTGAGATCATCCCGGTTTCCTCGTAACCACTGACGTTCTCTATTACTGCTTATTTTCTTGTAGCACATTTAATGAATATGCCCAGAATCTAGGTTGGAACTGAAACAAGAACAACGTGTGACGTGGAGTTACATTACTAGATTCAGCGTTTTTTTAAAAGAAGAAACGTCATACAAGTGTCATTTATTTATCTAATATCCGTCAGTATTAGAGCTCTCACTCACTTGAAAAATGGGAATCAATTGGAAAAGTAAATAAGAAAACGTCAATCGATTTTCATTCAAATAATAAAAGCAAATCGATTCTCAATCGATGGAAATCGAATAAAATCGATTTTTTTTCAAAATATTTCTTAAAATCGAATAAAAAGTAACACTTTTCTTGCTAATTGCTTGCTAAGTATTTATATTATTATTTAAATCACAAGACCATTCATCGTGAGGCAAAATATAATGTTGATCCTAACAGCATATTATATGTGGATAAAGCTAATTACAAGTAGATTCACTAACATTAACAGTCACCATAGAATGTGCCTCATCAATATCATCTTAA
The DNA here is from genome assembly GCA_030141595.1 of Chydorus sphaericus. Classification (NCBI taxonomy): domain Eukaryota; kingdom Metazoa; phylum Arthropoda; class Branchiopoda; order Diplostraca; family Chydoridae; genus Chydorus; species Chydorus sphaericus. The sequence continues at coordinate 1,949,057 of CM057934.1, read as the reverse complement.
TTCTCATTCTCCTCTTCATCAACACAAATGATATTAGAACAAGAATTACTTGTCGATGACAAAGTTGAAACACTTGATGACTGAGCTGATTTAGGAGATCCATTTTCAAGCTCAACTTTAGCAAGTAGCCAAGATCGAAGGCACATACATGCCTCGTATTTGGTTTCAATGAGTAACCCTAATACATCTCTACCAGTCCTAAATACTCTTTCACTTGACGCGCTCGTAGCAGAAATAGCAAGGAAATCTCTTGCCATGGCACAGAGACGAGGCCATTCATTAATTTTACGCACCAAAAAACAAGCGAGATATAATAATATTGGCTTCACTCCGTAGATGTTTGTTGCTACTGGAGGAGTTTTTCGGGACATCTTGTCTATCTTCTATCTAGGCATTATTCATTTTTACTCTTTATGTAGATAAAAAAATAGCTACTTTTCAATTTGTTTGATCTTTATCATCTGATCAAAATTCTGGTATAATTTTAAAAGAAGAGATAACCGATAAAACTATTTTAAGAACAAGCCAACAATCCAGACTTAAGATAATTACTCGATAATGTATTCCTCTAAAAAATTTCATAAACCAGGAAACTATAATATTCTATTACTCTGAAATATTATTTTATGGCTAATTAAAAAAAAAACAACATCGAAACAACAATAGATTTCATCCTTGGAAAGTCTCGAATATATTATAGTAGTCCCTATTCACATTTCACAATGGTTGATTCTCATAAAGAATATTAATTAGAATTAATTTTTTTCAAACATGATAGTTCACCCTTTTCCACCGCATCTCACTTTCGAAATTAAATTTAAAAAATGTATTCTTGTACATTGTATATATTGTATAATAATGTTCAAAAACTTCAACATTCTTTTATGTTGATACTGATTCCGATTGATTCATAAGGTGTTCACAAAAATTAGATTAGAAATTCTCTAAACTACAATATAAAATGCAGTAAACAATAAAGATTTTCTTGGCTGTGTCCACTATTTTTAGAACAATTGTATGGAAAATAAAGCGCTGTTTCTTCGGGCGTTGAATATGCCGAATTACAGTTTTGTCATAATAATTCCGTCATCAACTTCCCAATTGCTTTCAACGCTCGTGAAATCGGAATTGTCTTGATCAATTGTTTTTCCATTTCCATCTTTTCTCCGCCCTTCGAAAGCCTATTATATAATTTACCATTTTAAAAAGATCTTGTAAGACTAAACTAAAAAGCCCAATGATATAATACATACTTTTTTGGCCATGTCTACGAGCTCAGAAGCTGCTTGTGGTCCAGTTTGTTCCACCAAACTGTAGAATATTCCTAAAGGATTGGATAACAATCGGATGGGTTCATCAAATTCCTTGAGAAGCATATAAAAACCAGAAATATTTCCTCAATTCCTCCCAAAGTTGGCGTATTACGAGCAAAAAAAAACGTATTACTGAAAGTTCACCAGCATCGAGAACCATGATCTTGTCCGAGTCTATAATGGTGTTCAAACGATGGGCAATTGAGAGAGTTGTGCAGTTCTCGAATTTTTCCCGTATTATAAGTTGAATAAAAATGTCAGTCCTATCGATCATTGTGAATTTATATTAAAAATAAAAAGTAAAACAAAAATCGCCAATTAATATATTACTCCTGGTCAACACTAGCTGTTGCTTCATCAAGGACGAGGATCTGGTTGTTGCGCAAAATGGCTCTTGCCAGACAAATAAGCTGCCGTTCACCAACAGAGAGGTTTGCGCCGCCTTCAACAACTTCAAAATCGAGAAGCCCTTCGGCAATCGACCCACACTCTCCCGCCATAATTACGTCGAGATGAACGTCCTTTATCGCTGACCAAAGAATGTCGTCTGCGATCCGACCAAACGGATCTAAATTATACCTTAAAGAACCAGAAAACAGAGTTGGTTCTTGGGGTATGAGAGATATCTTTGAGCGGAGATCGTGGAGACCAACGCATTTTATATCAATTCCATCGATGAGAATCTTTCCTTCTGGCTCTGTTAGCCGAAAGAGAGCAGCAATGACAGAAGACTTTCCTGCTCCACTCCTACCTACAATTCCAACCTGTAAAAGTACAAATATTTCCTAAATGTAATATAATTCCTTCTTGAAACTTCTTGATTATATATATATTCACCTTTTCATGCGACTGAATGATACAAGTTATGTTCTTTAAAACAGGTTTATCGGTTGAGCTGTACTGTAAGCTCATATTTTCCATTTTAATGAAACCAGAATGGGGCCAGTTAATTGGTAGTTTAAAATCTGCAAAAAAAAAATGAAAAACCAATTGACAAGAAAAAAAAACCTATATAAAAAAGTTATAATATAACCTTTGCTGGATTCAAGAGAAGCCTCCGGTTTAAGTTTTCCATACTCGATAATTCGATCTACAGACGTCATCTGATTCTCCATTTCTGCAGACTGGCGGATTCCAAATTGAAATAGATTCATACTCATCGCAGCTGTAATTATAAGTCCAGCCTCGCTACTGTTCATACCTTAACAATGGTGAAGTAAATAGATTAATAATAATTTTACTTACAATTAGAATCATTTGAAATACTTTGACCAAAGGCGACACAGGCATATGTAACGCATGCCGTGTACGTTACAATGATCAAGTCCATCCAAATACCAAGCCATCGAGCAGATGCGAAGAAGAGAAACCAAGAAGAGCTATGAAGATCTTGAAAGCGATCGAAATCTTTTAGGAAGAAAGGTTGGCAACGATGGGCACGCAGAGTTGTTAGACCGAGAAGAGCCGAATACAATTGCGTAAACACTGGGCTTTTAGCTGTTAAAAAGTCACTCTTCATAACTGTTAATTATAATACTATTGTTAGATTTTTACTGCTAGCTTCAAGCCGTTTAATTCCAAGAGAAGCTTTGAGGTAAAATTTTCTTGTAAAGTAGAAAATAACTGACAAAATCAGAGCGGGAATGATGAGCCAATATTTAACAATGGTCACTGTCACTAACGCGCCCACTGAATTCAAACCAATCTGCGTTAAAATGACAACTCGCAATTTTAACAAGTTAATTACCATATATATTTTTCCATAGTAATATAAATATACCACACCCATATGGGGTCGAATAAAACAGTAGGTAGTGTGTCATCCATAATGCCTGTGTCTCTACTGAAACGGTTCACAACCCGCCCTAAAAAATAGCGACCATATTAGCCAGTCATGGACCAAATAAAAGCAATACTTACCAACTGGATTTTTGTCGAAAAATTGAACGGGCGCTCTAATAACTGATTGGAACATGTTGCCGTGCAGCCTTACAGATGCCCCGGTTGAAATACCATAAAAGTGTATTGCTCGAAGAAAGCCAAAGATGAAAACACCTCCTATAAGGATTGAATAGACGTAGATACCTGTGTTTCTATCTAGAACCCATTCATTTCCAAAGAAAGTGTGTAGCCCTGCGGTTAAGGACACATTTCCCTCTATTGTATTCGTGATTGGGATAGATGAATTTCCAATAGAATTCAAACTATTGCGAAATCTTTCGGCCGAAGTCCACAAATTAAGCCAATAGTCAGAGGCACAAAAGAGGATTTCAGCTGTTAAACAACTGAGCACGAAAAAGATGAAGGAACAGGTACCGCCGCCAGATTGGAAGTATTTCCGATATGTTGCAACGCTGACTCCAGTAAGAACCGGCTCCTCATCTTGACTTTTTGTAGACAATTGGTTATCAACTACGTTAGCCATGAAAGATCTTCTTTCTCGCTTTCGAATGCTCTGAAAACCAGCATGTTTGAATATGTTATCCTGGTAATTATAATGGGAAGGAATTATGTTAAAACTATAGAATGTAACTACGCTTTTTCGTTTAAATACTTGATATATTTAAAATTGTGAAAATACTTAATTTAAGTCCATTCGGGATCACATTCGATTCCATTCCATAAAATTATATCTATTCCATTAAATAAAAAAAGTAATTTAACTGTTTTAAAGAAATTAAGTTATTTCAATGATTAAAGGTATTTCCAATACAAAACCCCATGTTTTTTTCAATATAACAACTAAGAGATTTAAGTCATCTGATTAAACAAATTGACGAAAAAGCGTAGTCACATTCTATAGTTTCGCCGGAATTATAATATACCTCTTTCATTGATTTCACCCTCTGACTACCAACAAAAGAAGAAGCCGACCTTCGACGACTCTGACGGCGTGAATATTTCAAAATAGATCTCTTACGAAAACTTTCTGAACTGTGTTCATTTATAGTTGTGTCTAAGTCTTCCTTGATGGAAGGCAAACCTTTAGAGAAGGGCAACTTTGGGTCTTGGTCAAAAACTTCATCATCGCTATCTTGATTATCTTCTGTAGTAATTTTGAGATTGATTTTCTTGAACTCGTGATACGTTCCATTGAATTCTACTCTCCCCAATTTCAGTAAGAGAAGGTGGTCAGTATCTTTCAGATGCTGAAGCTGATGAGTCACAAGGACGCGAATTTTTCCATGAAGAAACCCTTTGATGGCTTTTTCAAAGAGGTGAGAACCGACATGGGTGTCAACAGCGCTTAGGGGGTCATCTAAAAGGTATATATCTGCGTCAACATAAAGGCAGCGAGCCAAATTTACGCGTGCCTTTTGACCACCACTTAGTGAGACACCTCCTTCTCCTATTATGGAATAATCGCCATGAGGGAGTTGCTTGAAATCTTTCTCCAAGGCTGCCGCTCGAATAACACGATGGTATCTATCTGGGTCCATTTCTGCCCCACATAGAATATTTTGTCGGATCGACCCTGTGATAATCCAAGGTTCCTGAGAGCAATAAGCGATTCTTCCTTCTACTTCGGAGCTTCCTCTTAATGTTGGTAACTCGCCCATGATGGTGTTCAGCAGTGTAGTCTTAAGACAATTCGTCATGAAATGACTGAAAATTGAATTAAATCACTAGTAATTCAATAATACCTTTCCAGACCCTATTGATCCAACAACGGTCAATAACTGACCAGCTCGAACTTTCAATGAAGCATTGGTTATGTGGCTCTCTTCATTTTCTGACAGAAACATCGGCCACTTGACCGACACTTTGTTTAATTCTATTTTAGATGCTTTGCTAGTCATTTGAAGCTGTAATGGCTGTGTCAAAAGTCCTGAAGTATTCCCACTATTAGTATTATGTGTAGTCATTTCATCGAGTAGCATAAACTCCTTGAATAAGTGTACACAATTGTATTTTGTCTTTCTAGGCAAAAATTGTAAATGCTTACATACCTCAATGCGTTTGACAGAAATTCTAGCCTCGGCAGCATATTGAATGGCTACAGAGAATTCCCTTGGCATAGCAGTGCGAATATTATTGAAAAGGGCAACAATAAGAAAAACCTATAATTAATTATAAGAATATAGGTATTATTACATGACAATTAGTTTAACATAACGTTACACAATTCCCTTATTTAACTTGATTTTTTTTTACCTTCTCAGGAGTTAACTCGTTCCCAGAAAGGACGAGCACAAGAAGGGTTGGAAAGATGTACAATTTAGATGAGATGTAACAAAGGGTAGCATTGAAAGCTCGAAGGTAACTAGCACGACGGATGACATTCATTTCCAGCTTTCGATAGAGTTCAGCCATTTTAAGGAAGTGTTTTTCCCATGCGTACATTTTGATGACTCTTATTGCGGGAATAATTTCATTGATTAACCGAATCCTATCATCCGTTTTTTCTGATGTTTCCCGTCGGAGTCTTAAGAAAAGTTTTCCGATTTGATCTGTATAGTAGTCGATAGTAAAAATATATTTAACTCTGGTTGAGCAGTTTGAAAATTGGTTCATGTTATTGATTACGCTGAATGGGAACAACAATGAACAAGACAGCCAATCCAACCATTGAGGCAAATCCAATGTTGATGTAGAGGACCGCTGTAGTAATTATTATTACCAGTGGTCCAACCCATAGAAAATGGAGGTACACGAAGAGTAAGTCGAACCGATTGACGTCATTCGAGCACAGATTAATCATCTGACCAATATCAGTCTTGCAGAGTGCTTTCTGACTCAATCTCAACCCCTAAAAAGAGAATTAATTGTAATAGGAAAAATATATACAAAAAATAATTAAATTGATAGGTAGTAACTGCTACCTTGCGAAAGATGAGGGAGCTGCATGCTACTCTAACCCTCATGCCAATGTGCTGACCAGAGAAGCACAAAGAATGATTGTTGAATGCAATGAACACTGAGCATAAGACCACTCCAGTGGCGTAGACGTAAGCGTGCTCGGTTGGAATGTGGCTGTCTTCGTTGAAATAGGTTATGAGCTTACTCAAGCACAAGGGTTGCCCAATCCTTTAGTTTGAATCAGATTTTTTGTTTTCAAATAATCTCATTTCAAGTATAATTATGCGATAAAATAACCTGACAAAACATTGTTCAAAGACAATTTGAAGACCAGGTAGAACATATTGCGTACCAAACATAGAAATTAGAGCTTTGGTAAAACTGGGATTCTCTTTCTTCGATTTACCCCTCTTTTTTGCCTCATCTACCTCCTTTAACCATTCCCTATTACATAATTGAAAAAATATTGTCACATCATATATCACGAAAACATTTATATTTTACACAATTTGGTAATAAAATAACCTTTCCAAGTCCAATCCAAGTTTCTCCGATTCATCCTCGGGAACAACTTTGTAAAGGTCCTTCTTTTGAAGGGCTCTTTTATTTCCCAGTTTAATTATTGGTGTTACCCACCTATTATTATTATTAAAACATTTAAAAGAATAATTATGTAACTGAAAAAATATGAATTGCTTTAAGCAAGCATGATTGGTATAATAATTGCATATACTTACCAGAAGAACAGTCGTGAAAAAATATTAGCTTGGCTCCAAGGATTATCGGATTTGTTGACATTATCACGATTTCCTTGTAACCCTTGACGTCTACAGCTTATTTCCTTATCGTCCATTTAGTTGATGTTATCACTCGACTTCTAGTTTATAACAACTGGTACAAGAATGTGATGATGTGGAATTGGTCTCTCGACTTTTTTTCTTATGGGAAACTTTGTACAAAACGAAGAATTGTGTATACAAAAGGTACTAAGATTTGGTATTTACATTTTATAGCCTTGCAGAAAAAAAGTTTAAGATTAGTTATTGTTCTTGACAGCTTATGTTAACATATGGTTTTTGAATAGAAAGTATAATAAATGTGTAGATTTTAGAAGGAAATAAAGTAAATAAAAAAATGGTTTTAGTTTCTTTTGTTTTTGAGGTTTTCATTATGCGTGCGAAATCCTATTCGATTTTTTTTTAAACTTTTTCTTAAGTATCAGGTTTCCAAAATACAGTTTTTTGATTCATCATACTAATTTTCAAACGGCATATAATTATTCCGAAGAAAAAAAATTAACGCAAAAAAGTGTAATGTCCTATTTAGCACGTCTTTTAATGCATAAGCAATGGTGTTTAGTACAACTACTAGACATGGTTGCCAGTGGATCTAAAAGCAATTAGTTATTTGTATAATCAAAGAAGGCCTCGCTTAAGAAAAACTAAAGCAATGATCTGTTTCAATGCTATTGAAAAATCGTAAGATTCGAACGGTAGCAGATTTTTGTTAACTTCGTGTTCATAAATCTGGAGAGCTTGAGCAAAACCCAAAATCTAAGGCTAAAAATAACATATCTATGATAAAAGGCAATAAATTTGTATTTTACAGCCAGGCCAAACAATTTAAGTCGATTGGTCTTTACTTAGATATACAAATAACTCCTCTGTACTGTGACTTTAAAGGCAAAGTATAATTAAACTTACAACACTCTGTAGCTATGATTACGTTTGATAATTAATAAAAAATTTCTGATGATTTGAGGGGCCAGAAGTTTTCAAGAAGACACGATGTTCAAGCTCCTTATACCTCTCTGTTGGTGAACGACAACTGATTTGTCTGGCGAGAGCCATTTTTCGACACAACTACCATCCTCGTACTTAATGAAGCTACATCGAGAGTTGACCAAGGGTAATAATTGGTACATCTTTGTTATATAATCACTTACCTAACATTTGTTTAATTGACAGGACCGATATATTCATAATACAGCTGAGAAATTCCAGAATTGCACGGTACTTACTATTGCTCAGCGCTTGGATACTGTCATTGACTCAGATAAAATCATGGTTCTCGATGCTGGTGAAATTTCTGTGAGATAACCTTTCTTTTTATATTAATGAATCTGTAAATGGTTCTTGAAAAGATGTAAAAGTATCCGGTTTTATGATTTTCTAAAGGAATTCGATGAACCTACTCGATTACTGTCCAATCTTTTGGGACTATTTTGCAGTCTGGTGAAGTACGCTGGTGCAGCTAGCCAGCTACTGGATTGGTGGACATGGCCAAACAAGTATTTGGTATTCTGATTATAGTTTTATTTACGTACAGGATACCAAATGAAGAAAGAATGACGAAAACAGAGAATCAAAAATAGATAGTAGAAATTTCAAACTTCAAGAGTATAGAGAACGGTCAGGGCATTGATGACGAGATTACTATGACGAAACTATAATTAGGAGTCAATCTAAAAAACTGTTCTTGAATATGTTCATTTCTATTTTTTAAGTACTGTCTTTATAATCAGTATGGAATTAATGTTATTGTCAGCACGGAAATATACACAGTGCTAGTGCAAAATGACGTTTGCAGCTGTGAATGGTTTTGATTAATGAATAACTATATGGTAAACCTTTCATCGCTCATAATTACAACTTTTACTGGGGATAAGCCAAACAGATTATATTGCGTTAGCGTTTAAATCGTTTGTTCCATATTCTGTCCACTTGTTGCTAAAAATTCGATTATTTATGTAAAATAATGATTAATCAAAGATTGGAATAGTGGGAAAAAGTGGCCTGTTGTATTATTATATTGTTGGTATGAAATGTGTTATAAACCATAACATAACACAGATAATACCAGATGGTTGACTAAAGGCTAAGATTGATATTCATATTTTCGTCATTTACCATAGGTACCGTATTTTTAAAAACCTTGCAGTCATTATTGCATGTCAGTCGCAGAGATAGTGTCAGCTTCATCACTGTTGTTCTCAACTCCATCTGTATTATCCAGACTTTTTGGGATAGTATAACAGCCTATACTGTTCCTACTATTGTAAGCCTAATCAATTATATAAAAAGATCAGCATAAAATGATATTCCATTAGTCTTTAAACGAAAATAGTTCACCTTCTGGGCAATGTCAACCAATTCTTTCTTCACTTCTGGTCCATTTTGCTCCACCAAACTGTGGAAAATTCCAGATGGATTTGATAGCAAACGTATAGGTTCATCAAATTCCTATAACCACATTTGTAAAATTAGTTATTGTAGTAAATTATGTATATTATTGTATTAGCACCGAGAGTTGACCAGCATCAAGAACCATAATCTTATTCGAGTCCATGATGGTGTTCAAGCGATGAGCAATGGTTAGCACAGTGCAATTCTGAAATTTGTCACGAATAATCAGCTGGATGAAAGTGTCAGTTCTATACTTTAAAAAATAGAATTTTAACAAACACGAATATTCCTTATAAAAATTTATAATATGTATTACTCCTTGTCGACACTAGCCGTGGCTTCATCCAGAACAAGGATTCGATTGTTACGTAGAATGACTCTAGCCAAACAGATTAGTTGACGCTCTCCAACTGAAAGATTCGACCCTCCTTCAGACACTTCAAAATCCAGAAGGCTTTGTGAAACAGTAGATTCCAATTCCACGATCATGAACTTATCGAGATGGACCTCTTTTATTGCTGACCAAAGGACATCGTCAGAAATGATACCGAAAGGATCTAAATTGAATCTCAAAGAGCCGGAAAACAGAGTTGGTTCTTGTGGGATAATGGATATTTTTGAGCGGAGATCGTGGAGACCGATATCTTTAACATCTATCCCATCAATAAGAATCTTTCCCTGGGGTTCTGTGAGACGGAAGAGAGCGGCAATGATGGTTGATTTTCCAGCTCCACTCCTTCCTACTATTCCGATCTTTAAAAAAAATCTCAAGTTTGATTCAACTGTTTGAAATGTTAATAAACGAATTACTAACCTTTTCCTTGGAGCTAATTGTGCAATGAAGGTTCTTTAAAACGGGGGGATCCGTTGAACTGTATCGTAGGCTAAGATCATTTAATTCAACTACTCCGGAAGAGGGCCAAGTCGTGGGTGGTTTAAAATCTACAATTTTTAATATTGTATACTGGATGGAACGTCAGAATTAGTGAAAAACGCAGTTTTATTCTTTTTACTCTTGCTAGATTGAAGAGGAGCTTCAGGTGAAAGTTTCCCGTATTCTATAATGCGATCTACAGAAGTCATCTGGTTCTCCATTTCTGCCGATTGGCGCACTCCGAATTGAAACTGCGAAATATTCATGGCAGCAGCAATTATAAGTCCAGCCTCGCTGCTATTCAAGCCTTATAAGTTTTTAAAAAGTGAATATTATCTAACCATTATAAACGGTATTTAAAAAAGACCATGTTATACTCTCTCCTAATAGGACACATGCATAGGTGATACTGGCAATATAGGTTACGACTATACAGTCCATGTAAACACCGAGCCAGCGGCTAGATGCCATAAAGAAAAACCAGGCGGAGCTGTGAACGTCTTGATAGCGATCAAAGTCCCGCTGAAAAAAGGACTGGCAGTGGTGGGCGCGCAGAGTCGTCAACCCAATCACAGCTGAATAAAGTTGGGTAAATACCGGACTCTTGGCTGTATGTAAAAAAAAATCAGATGACACGTAGTAGCTTATTTTTAAATTTTGTACTTGTCGCTTCTAATCGCTTGATTCCACAAGATGCCTTTAGAAAACCACGACGAATGAAAAAGAATAGGACACCAAAGACGATAGCGGGAAATATAAGCCAATATTTTACAATCGCTACTGTCACAAAGGCTCCCAAAGTGTTCAACGCAATCTGCAATATTTATCTCTATTAGGTTTTCAACATGGGAATTACTAAAAAGTATATAAAATACCCAAAGAGAATCGAATAAGAAGGTAGGTAGCTGATCATCCATTGATCCTGTATCTTTTGAAAATCGATTCACAATCCTACCTACAGGGTTTTGATCAAAGAACGAAATGGGCGCCCGAAGAATTGCATGAAACATGTTATCGTGAAGCTTGACAGATGCGGCAGTTGAAATGCCATAAAAATGTGCGGATCGAAGGTATCCAAAGAAGAAAACGCCACCTATAAGAGCCGAATAAACGTAGATGCCCATATTTCTATCCAATAAAATGAAATCATTCTTGTTGTTTGTCTCTTCTTTGTCTTTAGTTATGATCGACGAAAGAGTAGTATTGGTTAAAAATGGCGACCTTTGACTTTCGGCTTCTGTCCACAAGTTTAGCCAATAGTCAGAAGCACAGAAGAGGAATTCGGCAATGATGCAGTTCAATATGAAGAAGCTGAATGAAATAGCGCCGGCCCCAGATCGAAAGTACTTCCAATAGGTCACTGCACTCACACCTCGTGATGAATCGTCTTGACTGACTGAAGAATCGTCCACACAATCGATCATAATGGATCTTCTTGCTTTACTTTTATTACTCTAAGCAACCAACAGGTAATTAGTCCAATAAATGATTATTGTTTGCACTTAAGGTGATGGTTATACCTCACGAATGGATCGAATCTTTTGACTGTTCGAAATTGATGCAGTCTTTCTATAAATATTACGCTGACTTTGGCGGCGTGCGTGTTTTAAGATTACTTTTTTTCGAAGGCTGCTGGAATTACTGGTTTCTTTTTCTTCCGACCATGTTGCAAAGTTTTCATCACATTCACTGATAGTGGGCAAGTGGACAGATTTTGTTTGTTGTTGATCGTCATCAAAAACCTCGTCATCCTCAATTTCGTCATATTTGGTTATAAGTTCGGCCCAATTCAAACCTACTCTTTGGAAATCCCTGTACGTTCCACTAAACTCTACCCTGCCCTGAAAACCAATTACCAAATCGATTCAGTTCACTTTTTTAAACTCGGTATTTAATAAAGCTCACCGAATTTAAAGAAATTATCTTATCCATATCTCTCAGGTATTGAGGATGGTGGGTTACTAGAATACGAATTTTCCCATGAAGAAATTTTATAATAGCTTTCTGAAACAAGTGGGATTGAACATGGGAATCCACTGCACTCAAAGGGTCGTCTAGAAGGTAAATATCAGCGTCAACGTAGAGGCAGCGAGCGAGGTTGATTCGTGCCTTTTGACCACCACTGAGAGAGACACCACCTTCGCCAATAATGGACGAATCTCCCTGGGGTAGTTGTTCGAAATCCTTTTCCAATGCAGCTGACCGAATAACTCGATAGTATCTTTCAGGATTCATTTCTTTCCCGCATAGAATGTTTTGTTTGATTGAACCGGTAATTATCCAGGGTTCTTGAGAACAAAAAGCGACCCTTCCTTCTGCAATGCAACTTCCTTGTAACGGCACCAACTCACCAAGGATAACGTTCAACAAAGTGCTCTGTTTCATTTATTTAAAATCAAAGTAATAACCCATCAGATTTGCGGTTTGACAAATTAAAATTACCTTTCCGGAACCGATTTGACCGACTATGGTCAATAATTGACCAGTACGAACAGTGAGAGAGACATCGGTTAGAGTATTCTCCTCTTGGTCAACAGATGCGACAGGCCACTTGACTGATACATTTCTTAACTCAACTGTCGGATTTTGCTGACTGGTTAATTGGGATTTTCTTGCGTTTGCAACGTTCTGGCTAACAGTAGTCTCCATTTCTTCAAGAAGCAGGAAATTCTTTGGAAAATATGAGAGATTATACTTTTTTTTAATTATTTTAAAATTGGTTCATTATAATTATACCTCAATTCGTTTGATAGACACCCAAGTCTCTGCAGCCATTTGAATAGCAGATACGAAATCAGCTGGCATTGCCACTCGAATATTGTTAAAAAGTGCAACAATAAGAAAGACCTGACACATTAACATGCAATTATTGACCAAATAGTATAGTCTGCTTAATAATTTATACTTTATCCGGAGTTAATTCGTTTCCAAGAAGAACAAACACAACTAGAGTTGGAAAGATCATCAATTTTGGAGCCACGAATGCGAGAGTAAGGTTGAAAGCCCGAATGTAACTCGTGCGACGGATGACTGTCATTTCTAGCTTTCGATAGAGTCGAGTTAATTTCTCGAAAGGTGTTTCCCAGGCGTACATCTTGATTACTCTCATCGCCGGAATGATTTCATTGATTATCTTAATTCGCTCGTCCGATCTTAGAGCTACTTCTTGGCGAAGTCGAGAGAAAATTGTACCAAGCGGACGTTGCAGTATGATGGTCAAGAACATAACTATCAAACCAATGAGTGAAGCTAGTCCAATGTGGAAGTAAAGAACTAGAGTAAGGACGATCATCGCCATTGGCCCGACCCAAATGTAATTGAAGTACACAAAGAGCAGATCAAAGCGGTTCACGTCGTTCGAGATAAGATTAATCATCTGACCAATGTCCGTTTCGCAGAGAGATTTCTGACTTAATCTTAAACTCTACAGTTTCAACATTTATCATTAAAACAATGTGGTCATACATTAAAACTTGTATCATACTTTTCGAAAGATGAGGGAGCAAGTTGAAACCCGAATGCGCATTCCAATTCTCTGGCAAGTGAAGCACATGATATGGTTGTTGAAAGCAGTGAACATCGATCCCAGGACAACTCCGGTGGCGTAGAGGTACGCGTGCTCGACGGGAATGACATTATCATGATTGAAGTACTTGATAAGTTGACTTAAACACAGTGGTGCTCCTATTCTGTTTTTTTTTAAAGAAATTAAATACTAATAGAATCATTAAAAAGAATTCAAGAAACTACTTGACAACGCATTCGTCCACAAACATCTGAACCCCAGGGATGATGTAGTCTGAGCCAAACAGGGATAGAAGAACTCTTGCAAAATTAGGTTTCTTTTGTTTCGTTTCTTGACACTTATTTGCATCAACTTGTTTCAACCATTTTCTGTTATTAATTCGTAAATTAAAAGCTCAATAAAGACTTGATGACCCATTCAAATTAGGTACTTACTTTTCCAATGTATTTCCAAGTTCTTCGGATTCGTCTTCTCGTAGAACTTTGTGCAAATCTCTCACCCGAAGAGCTCTCTGGTTTCCTAGTCGAATGATCGGAGTAACCCACCTACATCGAATGTGCAAAGGTTGTTTGTGATTATATAATAATAAAGCAGATAATAGTCTAGCTAAGACGGAGCTTTTAACAATAACATTTGTAACTTATGTTAAGTAGATATATTTTGGGTTTTTAGTTTACTGACAGGTTTTGACTTCATCTTTACAAGTTCAGATTACATACCAAAAGAAGAGGCGTGAAAACAAATTCGCTTTTTTCCAAGGATGCTGCTTTGAAATTACTACTCGAGCATCAATTTCTTGATGCGGATGGTGGTGAAAACGAGGATCATCACCTGATGGATTCATCTTACTCTTTTCTTTCTCTACCATGACGTAGTTCTAGAAATTTTCGAAAAAATGGTGTTTTCGGTTACATTACAACCGTAAGAATGATATCTGCTTCACGAATATTGTGCAGCCTTGAAACAATGTGCTTAACTTACATGCCGCACAAATTCTATGCACCTGTTGGTGTTCTGGAGGCGCACGCAATTCTATTGTTTTCTATACAGCAGCAACACATTAAGTGGAACCCAGTTGTGAATTCCTTGAGGTGCTCAAATATCTGGAACTGCTTCGGCGACATTATCTAGAAAGTTCTGGTATCCAAAGTCCCATAAGCGACGTATGAGAGGGGTTCAGCAGTCACAGAGCGTATGGCATACAACCTTTTATTTTTACTTTTTATGAATAAAAGTTGCTGAACCGCTTGTGCATTTAGTTTGGGGGTTCTTATATTTTGTTAATAAATACAGTGGTATACACATAATGTGAGTCCATGTGATACCATTAATAATAACAAGATCCGCTCCTCGTATCAACCTGATGGAATGGATTTTTTTTTAAATTGATTTTTCGTGTCCAATCGATTTTGATAGTGATGATTTATTTCTGAATAATGTTTTCTAAGCATTATGATATAGCCCACACTTGTCATAGACACTTGCTTATAGCCATGTAAGTTGTATGAAAAAGATTCATTTCAAACAACGGAACTGCTTTTATATGACTTTAAAATGGGCAGCTATATTGATAAGTTATATGCACCTGCTGTAAGCAATATATGGGGCCACATGTAGGGTGTTGGTTTGATCTACATCGATTAAGTATATGGCTGCATGTGCTGGTATAGTTGATGATCAGTAAAGATATATGACAAGATGCATTGGAGCTTGGAGAAAATGATCATTTAAATTCAAACCTAAATAAAAAAGAAGCTGTTCATGGCTCCACAGATATTAAGCATCACACCACCCCCATATTGCAAACAAGATGAAAAAAATATTCTAAAAGAATGTAACCTGAAAACTTCAAAGTTTGTATAGCTCAAGTCAGTAATTTGACGATGATGTTGACTCTGAATTTTAGTGGATCATAATGACATGTGTCACTTTAAAATGAGAAAATAATATGCTCACTTCATAACTTGGCTGAAAATAACCATAAAACCATTGAGATTATAAAATAATAAAAATAATAATGTCAAATTATTATCTGATCCGAGAAATGTGATGCACAAAAGTTGATGAAAGAGGAAGAAGGACAATGTTAGTCAAAGCCTTTTTTCGCATAGCGACAATTTAAAGAATAATGACCAGAAAGCTGCAGAAGGTAGAAAAAATTAAGCCTGTTATAATAAGGCGGTGTAACGTAACTTTGGTAAAAGATAAGTTATTGCTAAGAAGTGATATCTTTCTGGCTATCTTACCCAAAGCTGGTTATTCATGGTTCAAGCCCATCCATGGTATAGTTGCGACATCAGATATAGTTGCGAGAGGCACATCATTAGTTATTCGTTCATCAAAACCATTCACAATTACAAACTTCATTTTGTCGTAGTACTCTTTTGTAACTGAAATATTTATTCGAATACATATTATACATTTCATAATTTTATTTAGGATTCAAAAAGTGCGTATATTTCCGTGTTGACAATAAAGACAGTACACAAAAAAATAAATTTAGTTAATTATTTAACCAAGGGTGCCAGAGGAAACAGAGAGAATAACGGAAAACCTATAATGTGTAATTAAGTAGTACATCGATCAATTGTAACTATATGTTCATATTCAAGAACTTTTTTTTTGGTTTTAACCTAATTATAGTTTCGTCATAATAATCTCGTCGTCAATGTCATTGTTGGTTTCGAAATTCTTCGATTTGGAAATTTCTAGGTCGATTTTTGTTTCTCTGTTTTCGTCATTCTTCCTTGTTTTGGTATCCTATACACAAATAAAATTTTAATCAGAATATCACATACTATAATACAGTCTTAAAGCGATTTCTATTACTTGTTTAGCCATGTCCACCAATTCAGTAGCTGTTCCAGCATGCTCCACCAAACTGCGAAATAGTCCCAAAGGATTAGATAGCAGTCGAGTAGGTTCATCGAATTCCTATAGAAAATCATAAAACCGGACACTTTTATACCTTTTCAAGAACGAAATTAATATATAAAAAGACAAATAATCTCACAGAAACTTCCCCAGCATCGAGAACCATGATTTTATCCGAGTCAATGATAGTATTCAAGCGATGAGCAATGGTAAGCACCGTGCAATTCTGGAATTTTTCCCTGATAATAAGCTGTATGAAAATGTCGGTCCTGTCCATTAAAAAAATGTTATTTAAATGATAACGCAAAATAGATGAATTAATTATTACTCTTGGTCAACACTCGATGTTGCTTCATCGAGGACTAGAATGTGGTTGTGTCGCAAAATGGCTCTCGCCAAACAAATCAGCTGCCGCTCTCCGACAGAGAGATTTGCACCACCTTCCACAACTTCAAAGTCGAGAAGCCCCTGCGCAGTCGGCCCACATTCCGACGCCAAAAATGTGTCAAGATGGACGTCCTTTATCGCCGACCAAAGGATGTCGTCTGCGATCTTCCCAAATGGGTCCAAATTTGATCTCAAAGAACCAGAAAACAAAGTTGGTTCCTGCGGTATGAGAGATATCTTGGAGCGGAGATTGTGGAGACCAACACATTTGGTATCAATTCCATCGATTAGAATCTTTCCTTCCGGCTCAGTCAGGCGAAATAAGGCAGCAATGAGGGAGGATTTTCCAGCTCCACTTCTACCCACAATTCCAACCTTAGAAAAGAAATGTCAATTATATGATTTCATATGAAGATAACAATTCATTTACCTTTTCATGTGATTGAATTATACAATTAATGTTTTTCAAAACAGGATTATCGGTTGGACTATAGCGTAGGTTCATATTCTCCATTTTGATGAAACCGGAATGAGGCCAGTTGGTTGGTAATTTGAAATCTGCGAATGTAAATCAGAATCACTGGTAGGAAAAGTATGTGTAATTATCATTGTATAGTTCTATATAGGTACAACATCTACTTGATTCAAGAGAAGCCTCTGGTTTAAGTTGACCATACTCGATAATCCGATCTATGGACGTCATCTGGTTCGCCATTTCTGCAGACTGGCGAATTCCATATTGGAATAGGCGCAAACTCATTGCAGCTGTGATTATTAGCCCTGCCTCGCTACTGGTCATGCCTTAATCACGACAATTGTTCATTGATACCAAGTTTCATTTACCATTTCAGAATATAATGTGTAATACTTTCACCAAAGGCGACACAGGTGTATGTGACACAAGCTATATAAATAAGAATGACCACATCCATCCAGATACCAAGCCATCGGGCAGATGCACAACAGAGAAACCAGGAAGAGCTGTGAACATCTTGAAACTGGTCGAACTCCTTTTGGAAGAAAGGTTGGCAGCGATGAGCCCGCAGAGTTGTCAGACCAATAAGAGCTGAATACAACTGCGTGAAAACTGGGCTTTTTGCTGTTAAAAGGTTGAAAATTTTTATATGAAAAATAACTGTTGCATAAAGATATTAGTTACAAGTAGCTTCTAGTCGTTTTATTGCACACGAAGCTTTGAGGTAATATTTTCGAATGGTGTAGAAAATGACAGACAAAGCCAGAGCAGGGATAATGAGCCAGTAGTTTACAATGGTAACTGTCACTATAGCACCGAACGTATTAAAGCCAATCTATATTAAAAAGGTAGATTAACTAATAGTTAAATGTCATATTTTTTTATATTATTATACCATACCCATATAGGATCAAATAAAACAGTAGGCAGTGTGTCATCCATAGCGCCCGTGTCTCTACTAAAGCGGTTAACAATCCGACCTAATTTCAACAATACATAGAAGATTATTGAATTTCGCTAAATCGAGATTTATACTAACCCAAAGGATTTTTGTCGAAAAAATGAACGGGTGCTCTAACAACAGCTTGAAACATGTTGTCATGTAGCTTCAAAGAAGTACCAGTTGCAATACCATGAAATAGTGCTGCTCGCAGAAATCCAACGATGAAAACGCCTCCTATTAGGATGGAGTAGACGTAGATGCCCATATTTCTGTCAAGAACCAAACCATCTCCCAGGAAATACATTGGTCCTCCGATTAAAGACGTAGTTCTCTCCGTTTCATTGGTTGCAATCAAACTACGAACACTCTCGGTCGAAGTCCACAAGTTGAGCCAATAGTCGGAAGCGCAAAAGAGGACCTCAGATATTAGACAACTAAGCATGAATAAGATGAACGAACAGGCACCGCCGCCAGATTGGAAGTATTTCCAATATGTTGCTCCACTGACTCCAGCAGACGACTCTTCATCTTGATGAGTTGTTGAAGACGATTGCTTATCAACTACGTTGGTCATCAAAGATCTTCTTTCTCGGTTCTTAATACTCTGAAAAACCAACATGAATATTGGTTCAATTAACGACAGAATAAGAAAAATGCTAATACCTCTTTCATAGATCTGACTTTTAAGCTGCCAGCATAAGATGAACCCGATCTTCGACGACTCTGGCGGCGTGAATATTTCAGAATGGATCTCTTACGAAAACTTTCTGAACTGTTTTCACTAATATTGTCTACATCTTCGCTGATGAATGGTAAATTCTTAGAAGAGATTGAAGTTGGTTCTTGACCAAAAACTTCACCATCGCTATCGTGTTCGTCCTCTGTTGTGGTAATTTTGAGACCAATTTTCTTGAACTCGCGGTAACTGCCATTGAATTCAACTCTTCCCAATTTCAGTAAGAGAACGTTATCAGTATCTTTTAAGTGCTGAAGTTGGTGAGTTACAAGGACTCGAATCTTTCCATGAAGAAATCTTTTGATTGCTTTTTCAAAGAGGTGAGAACCGACATGAATATCGACAGCGCTTAGGGGGTCATCTAAAACGTATATGTCTGCATCGACATAAAGGCAACGAGCTAGATTGACGCGCGCCTTTTGACCGCCACTTAGAGAGACGCCTCCTTCTCCAATTAAGGAGTAGTCACCCATAGGCAGCTGTTTGAAATCTTTCTCCAATGCTGTAGCTCGAATTACTCGAAGGTATCTTTCTAGATCCATTTCTGCCCCACAAAGGATGTTTTGCCGTATTGAGCCTGTGATGATCCAAGGTTCCTGAGAGCAAAAAGCGATCCTTCCTTCTACCACGGAGGTACCTCTTAAGATGGGCAATTCGCCCAGAATAGCATTCAGCAGGGTACTCTATAAAATAATTCAATAAATTACAGAACATTGAACTGAAAATTACCAGTAAGTTTAATTATACCTTTCCAGAGCCTATCGATCCAACTACGGTCAATAACTGACCAGGTCGAACTTTGAATGAAGCATTGGCAATGGTGCTTTCTTCATTTTCTGTCAAGACTACCGGCCACTTAACCGAAACGTTGTTCAATTCTATTTTGGTAGTTTTACAGCTAACTTGGGGCTGTAATAGCCTCGTCAACTGTCTTGGATTTCCACCTCTAAAGCTAGGTCGTGTCACCATTTCATCGAGAAGCATAAACTCCTTGAAATTTGAAAATAACCAAATAATATGGCAATGTAACAATATATCAAATGTATATGTACCTCAATTCGTTTGATAGAGACTCTGGCTTCAGCTGCATGTTGAATAGCATGAGAAAACTCATTTGGCATGGCAGAACGGATATTATTGAAGAGGGCAACAATCAAGAAGACCTAATTGAAAATGATGCATTAATAACGTACACAATGGAGGTTATAGGTCTATACACATAAATGACCAAACCTTTTCAGGCGTTAACTCGTTCCCAGAGAGCACGAGTACAACCAGCGTTGGAAAGATGTACAATTTAGACGAGATGTAGTTCAGTGTTGAGTTACAAGCTCGAAGGTAACTAGTCCGACGAATAACTTTCATTTCCAGCTTCCGATAGAGTTTAGCCATTTGGATGAAATGCTTTTCCCATGCGTACATTTTGATGACTCTAATGGCAGGGATAATTTCATTGATCAACCGAATCCGGTTATCCGTCTTTCCTGATGTTTCTCGTCGAAGTCTTGAGTAGAGTTTTCCTATTTGATCTGAATAATGAATTTGTAGATTATTAACAATAATTGATTCTTTGGTAATTCTTCTTTATTTTACGCTGAAAAGGAACGACGATGAACAAGACAACCAATCCGGCCATTGACGCTAGTTCGATGTGGTAGTATAGAACAGCTGTTGCAATCATTATTACCAACGGTCCAACCCATAAAAAGTGAAGGTACACGAAGAGTAAATCGAACCGATTGACGTCATTCGAACACAGATTGATCATCTGACCGATATCCGTTTTGCAGAGAGCTTTTTGGCTCAACCTCAAACCCTAAAAATATACCAAATAAATTATTCTACGAAAGTGGATCTATAAAATCACTACCTTTCGAAATATGAGGGAACTGCACGCCACTCTAACCCTCATTCCAATGTGCTGGCAAGAGAAGCCCACAGAATGATTGTTGAATGCGATGAAAGCTGAGCATAGGACCACTCCGGTGGCGTAGAGGTAGGCGTGCTCAGCTGACATTTGACTGTTCTCATTGAAATAGGTTATCAGCTGACTCAAGCACAATGGTTGCACGATCCTTTTAAGTTTTCATACATATTTTAAAAGTATTGTTTGAAAATATTATTAACTATTTGAATTACTTGACGAAGCAATTATCAAATACGATTTGAAGACCAGGTAGAATAAACTGTGAGCTAAACATGGAGATAAGAGCTTTGGTAAAACTTTTGGTCTCACTCACTTGCTCAAGCCATTTTCTATTGCACAATAAAACATTTAACTTAATAATAAAAAAACTGAGTAGTTATGCAATATTTTCTGAAAAATTTACCTTTCTAATTCCAGTCCTAGTTTCTCGGACTCATCTTCTGGAACGACTTTGTAAAGATCTTTCTTCTGAAGGGCTCTAGCATTCCCAAGTTGTATAATTGGTGTAACCCACCTTTTATTACATTAAATTAAAGCATTTATAATCTATTGATGAATGACTGCAGAGTAATATTATTAGAAATACGAATTGAACTAACCAGAAAAACAGGCGTGAAAATATGTTTGCTTCTCTCCATGGATTTTTGATGGATTTGTTGAGATTTCCAGGATTACTTCGTAATCCTTGACGTCTGTTGCGGATTTCTTGATCGTCCATATTGTTATCGTACGGCTCCTGGATAACAACTAAAAAAAATCACGGATATGTTGACGTGGAATACGTTTTCCAGGCTTGGTTCTTTTTTTTAGAAGAAACATTAGACTAAAGAATCATATATACAAAGAGAAATATTAATGATCCTTGTACGTCAGGCGCTCACGCAGAAACAAAGCGTATTTCTTGGAATTGATACTTATTGCTCTTGACACCTGTTGTTTGATGCTATTCACTTTTGAATATTAATTATATCTCATTCCTTTTTATTACCTCACTAGCTGACTCGTGTTTTGACTTCGACCGAAATAACTATTTGATTGGCATGTATTTGGTTTTTTTATACTTTTAAATAGTAAATCTGCCCACTTTAAAGATTCAAATTTATTCATTTATTTTTTTTTTAATTTAAATATAATAAAAAAGTGCATTTGACTAAACTATTACTACTGTAATAATGGAACTTGTTGAAGCAAAAATATTTCGAGTCGCCATATATTTATATGAGCTGTTCTCAAAATCTGCATAATATAAATAATGTTGATAAGCTGTACGAAAGTTAGCTTCAAAGTATGCGTGCAACTATAGACTTGATACGATAAAATTTTAAAACATTATCGCAAAATCAATGACTATTTTGGTGCTGTGTTGGGTCCATTTTTTTCTACCATACTATAAAACATGCTAGAAGGATTTGATAACAGTCGTATCGGTTCATCGAATTCCTATTAAAATTGGGATCATCATAAATTGAATTATCTAAATGCATAAAATATTATAAGGACCAATTTGTATTTCTTTTTTTATGTTTTACCAATAGTTGGCCATCGTTGATGACCATGATCTTGTCTGAGTCCATGATAGTGTTCAAACGATGGGCTATTGTCAAGACAGTGCAGTTTTGAAATTTTTCTCGAATAAAGTTTTGAATGAAAGTGTCGGTTCTGTGTCAACAAAAGTAAATTGATCCATATTGTTAACTCGTAATAATTATTCGTTTTTTTTTTAAATTACCCTATATCGATGCTGGCTGTGGCTTCGTCCAAGACCAATATGCGATTTTGAAGCAAGGATACTCTTGCCAAGCAAACTATTTGTCTTTGACCAACTGAAAGATTGGTTCCTCCTTCTGAGACTTGAAAATCCAATAAGCCCTGATTCCCTGCTCCATTATATGCTGACCCCATAGAAAGGTCTAGTTTAACGTCTTTTATTGCTGACCAAAGTTCCTGGTCCGACAATTTACCAGTTGGATCCAAATTGAATCGTAAGGAACCACAAAACAAAGTAGGTTCTTGGGAAATTATGGATATCTTCGAGCGAAGGTCGTGAAGTCCGACCATTTTAACATCTACGCCATCTATTATGATCTTTCCATCTGTTTCAGTTAGACGAAGCAGTGCGGCTATGATAGACGTTTTCCCAGCTCCACTCCTTCCAACGATTCCGATCTTTTAACAACAACAAAAAAATATTCATTACCAAAAGTTCTTGGGTTCTACACCAAATTATAGGAAAGAAAAAAGTAATGAAACCTTTTCACTTGGATTTATGATAAAATTAATATTCTTTAGAATATACAGATCGGATGAGTTGTACCGTAGATTAATATTTTCAAACTTAATCTTTCCAGAAAACGGCCACTGTGACGGCGGCACTTTACAATCTTCGATGAGACAATAAAAAAATACATTTTAAAATATGTTGAATTCTAAATTTATACATAAAGTAGAGGCGTATCAAAATATGTATATCGTTTTACTGGCTTCAAGAACATGTTCAGATGGAAGTTGACCGTACTGAATGATACGATCAACGGAAGTCATCTGGTTCTCCAATTCTGCTGCCTGTCGCATGCCAAACTGGAATCTTCCTAAGCTCATTGCAAGAGAAATCATTAAACCAGCCTCAGTATTGCCTATACCTATGCCACCATAGAAAATGAGAAGATAAATTAAAGTTTATAGGTGAATAGAGTGAAATAATATACTATCACGAAGAGCAACACAGTTGTACGTGACACATGCAATATAGATTAAAATAATCAGATCAATCCAAACAGCAAAAGAACGAGCCAGGGCTAAGTAAAGGAACCAGGCAGAGCTGTGAATGTCTTGGTAATTGTCAAAATTCCGCTGAAAATATGCTTGGCAATGGTGCGCACGAAGCGTGGTCAACCCGGAGAGTGAGGAATGAAGTTGGGTAAAAACAGGACTTTTAGCTATTCAGTTATTACAATTAATTTGTTAAAATTTGTATTTAAACGTACGAGTAAGTAGGGTAATAGATTCTTACTGCTTGCTTCTAGACGTTTTATTGCACAAGATATTTTAAGATATCTTGTTTGGACCGGCAAAAATAGGACGCCAAGTAAAAGAGCCGGAAAGAGTAGCCAGTATTGAACGATTGCCACGGTTACAATGGTACCAATAGTGTTTAATCCAATCTAGCGGGACAAAATTTATCAGTTTGTAGAATAAGTGAAATTTTGTCACATAATTTATTACCCATATGGTATCGAACAAAAGATATGGAACCTGGTCATCCATATTACCCGTGTCTCTAGAAAATCGGTTAATTATCGATCCTTAAAGAGAGACCAAATGGAATTAGTCAATTAGTGCGTGAGAAAATTTCTTTTTTAAAATATGGGAAATTCAACTAACCGACTGGATTGTGATCGAAAAACTGGGCGGGCGAATAAACAACAGCTTGGAACATCTTGTCGTGAAGAGATAAAGATGCTGCCATACAAATACGAAAGAACTGAATTGCTCGTAAATATCCAAAGACAAAAACGCTTCCTATAAGTAGACAGGAGATCAAAACCCCTTCCTGTCGGGTTAGAACCCATTCTCCGCCAACTAATTTGAACGGCTGGTTCGTGTATTGAGGTAATGTGGTATTATTAGAACTATTATTCATCCAAGTAACTTTTTCAGATTCGATCCATATCTTTAGCCAGTAATCGGAAACGCAGAAGAGGAGCTCTGCTACTAGCAGAAGGATTGCCAATGTGATGAGAGCGGTAACATTGTTCCCAGATTGGAAGTATTTCCAATACATTTCCCAGTCTACTCCGGCGGCTTTTGTACTCTCTTCTCTTTGGACATGCTTTCTATTAGATTCGTTCCGGATTTTACTTGAAACAGAGCTGGTATTACCAGTTATCTCTTTATTCACGGGTGCTAAATCGCAATGAGCGGATGAATCCTCATTGGGACAGTCGAGCACCATTTTTCTATGATTGAGACCTAGATTCTTTAACTGGTGAAATGATCCACTGAACTCCACATGCCCCTTCAACATTTCATTACCATATATAATAAAGGCGATGATGATAAAAACAAATTATAAACCAATATACCGATTTTAGAAGAAGGACCAAATCCATATCGTTCAGTCTCGGTAATTGATGAGTAACAAGAACACAAATTTTGTCACGAAGGAAGCTCTTGATAACATATTTAAATATGTGACTGGCAACATGGGCATCGACAGCACTTAACGGATCATCTAAGAGATAAATGTCTGCGTCGACGTAGAGGCAGCGAGCTAAGTTAACGCGGGCCTTTTGACCACCACTAAGGGAGATCCCATCTTCACCAATCATAGAAGAGTGGCCATTGGGAAGTTGACTTAAATCTCTATCCAAAGCAGTTGCTCGAATAACTTGATTGTATCGAACCGAATTCATTTCATTCCCACATAGAATCATTTGCCGGATGGAATCATTGAAAATCCATGGTTCTTGAGAGCAATATGCAATCTTTCCGTTCGCAATAAAACTTCCTTTTAGAATAGGCAACTCTCCTAAGATAACGTTCAATAAGGTGCTCTAATTTCGAGGGAAAATAATATTGTGATGCATTTTAAATAAAACAAAAATGATAATTGTCTTAATTGAAAAATACCTTTCCAGAACCTGTACTACCCATCACTGTCAACAATTGACCGGCATTCACTTGGAAAGAAACATCTGTTAGTGTATTCTGCTCGTTAAGCTTGTTATCTGATGATTTTTGAACTGGCCACTTGGCTGCTATTTTGTGGAGTTCGATTGTGGATTCCTTGGAAACGTTCATTTTGTTCTTGTTTTCGGACGAAATATTGTTATTCTTTGGTTGCTCGTCAAGTAGCAAGAATTCCTTAAACACGTTGCAAAATAGTTAACACGCCCGACAAATATCAACTAAGTATAATGTTGTATAATCGCATTATATCTTTCTAACTTAAATTTCTTGACTATGACGTTCGTACACTTAATTGATAACCCTTCAATAGTATTTTTGATGTATTAAATATACATACTTCGATCCTTTTAATGGAGACTTTTGCCTCTGCGACCAATTGGATGGCAATATTAAAAGAGCCTGGCATTGACATGCGAATGTTATTGAAAAGAGAGACGACCAAGAATACCTTGGAATTTAAAAAGATATCAAAGTTAATAGGTATGCAGCCTATCATGATTTATATAGGTAATATCCAATTACAGTGTTGGGTGTTACTTCATTTCCTAAAAGAACGATCGCAAGTAGAGTTGGAAAAATAAGAAGTTTTGACGAGACGAAAGATAGAGTTTGGTTGAAAGCTCGTAGATAGCTAATTGTGCGAACGGCCTTCATTTCCAATTTTCGGTAACCTATAATTAGTTGAATGAAGGGGATCTCCCAAGCGTTCATCTTGATTACTCTCATTGTGGGAATGATTTCATTGATGAATCGGATCCTGTCGTCCGTTCTTAGGGACACTTCCTTCCTAAACTGAGAGAACAGCTTGCCAATTCTACCTATCAAATGTCATAGGCCTATTACAAAATTTTGTTTTGATTATTTAGAAGAATATAGCAGAAATAACAATTACTTTGCAAAGGAACGAGCAGTCCAAGCATTATAAACAATCCTACTAGAGATGATAGACCAATGTAGAAATAGAGAACGACGGTAGTTACAACGATTTGAAGCGGTCCAATCCACAAGTAGTGAATGTAAAAGAAGAGTTGATCAAAACGATTGCCGTCATTCGAGACTAAATTAATCATTTTCCCAATAGTTGTCTCACTTAACGCTTTCTGGTTCAAACACAAACTCTATAACCGTATTTTGGATTTTTGAGGAAGGAAAAAATTAAGATATACTTATTCAATATATGGTAATGTATTAACCTTTCGGTAGATCAAGGAACACGAAGCTACTCTTGCTTTCATACCAATGTGCTGAGTTTTAAAGCTTAGAAAATGGTGGGTCAAGGCAATAAAAGCTGATCCAGCGATGACTCCCGTAGCATAGAGGTAAGCAAAGTCTTTGGTAATAACTCTATTGTCTAAGTCAAAGTAGCTTATCAGTTGGTTCAAACACAGTGGCTGTCAAATTCTATTTAATACATGAAATGGAAAATTTTTACTGTGCATAATATACAGTTAAATCTATGGTCTATTGTGAGTATAAAAAATAAAGAAAAAGATAAATTTTACTTGGCATTGCATTCTACAACAAAGAGCAGAAATGCAGGGAAGAAAAGTTGAGAACCAAAAGTGTTGAAAAGAGTTTTCGTAAAACTTGGTTTCTGCTTCTTAGAAATGTCATACTCTTCCACCTGTTTTAACCATTCTCTAGGTTGTATCATGATGAGCATGGAAAATAATTATTCAAATAAGAATAAAATGCTCATTAGTTAATATAATATACCAACCTTCCTAAAGCTAATCCTAGTGTCTCTGATTCATCTTCACTTGCGACTTGGTAAAGATCTTTTTCTCGAAGGGTTCTTTGATTACCAAGCTTAATAATTGGAACAAGCCACCTGATAATCCATTATATATATGCAAAAAGATATTGCATTGTACGTGATTCAAAATCGTTTTTTTAGGGTTATTAAAATATTAATAATAAGTTAATATGAACAATTTTTTAATTCGCAGGTTCTACTGTGACTTATTACTATAATAATTTTGTGGGTAAAAGAGTAAATATAACCCACCAAAACAGAAGCCGTGATATAATATTAGCTCTTTCCCACGGATGTTTGCTAAGGGATGCGGTCGGTTCATCTCGTCCATCTCCTTTCTTGCCGTCCATACTTATCATATATAGTTATGCTTTCAAATCTTATTTCCCTAATGTTAAACTCAACAATAGATTGGCTTCAAGAAGAAATATGCCACTGTTTATAAGCCGAACATACATTCTTTTACGTTGATAGAAAATATACAAGGACAGTATACATTTCAAAGACACAATGGCAGACCTTTTATGCTTGCCATAAACTTTCTCTTACGTAAGTTTATACATGACCACCTGGTGAGCTTGTCGTAAATGTCTTTGTACGCACGTTTTCCAGTTGCCATGCGTGATAATGCATTTTAGAAAATTGAAAATCGTTAAATTGACTTATCGTTAGTTCCGGATTATCTTTTCCACAAAAATGGATACACCTTATTGTCTGGCTATAAATTATTAGAACTGATGTAACGTACATCCATGTATTTAATTGTGTATGTATTAAAATAATTTCGACATCAACTATCTTTCTGCTTTCTAAATCATATTTTAAAAGTAAATTATGTGTAGAAATTGCTTTGGTATAATTTTTTTAACAAAATCACTTTTTTGGCCCGAATAGGGGCTAAACGTTAATACCCTCGGGGCTAAACGGATCAGTGAAAAGAAAATGTATACTTATTTTTTAGGTACAAGCTTTGGGGAAGTAAGTTTGTGTAAATAATTCAATCTAATTATAATGCATTTTAAAAGATTAGACAACTAATAAAATACCTCTGCAATCGAACTGGTTTGAGCTTTTGAATGTTTTCAACCTCCTCTCCGACATTGAGACAAACAGAAGGCTGCCTGGTAGGCCCAGATAAGGCACCATTCTCTCGCCCGCCAGCAATTCTCCAATAAGTGACCGCCAATTCGAGTGGATGAGCTCCGGCCTATCAATCGGTTCAAACCGTGTTTAAATCTGTCACATGAAATCGCTAGAATATCTAAACATTTTCCTGTTAATTCACAGTTGATCTCAATCAAGCTTTTTCATCGTCCAACTAATATAAGCAATTACCGTAATAAATGCACCACCAATTT
The DNA here is from genome assembly GCA_030141595.1 of Chydorus sphaericus. Lineage (NCBI taxonomy): Eukaryota > Metazoa > Arthropoda > Branchiopoda > Diplostraca > Chydoridae > Chydorus > Chydorus sphaericus. Next base: position 1,920,214 of record CM057934.1, on the reverse strand, counting down.
ACAGTGATTAGACTACAATTACTGACCATGCTGACACTTGGTAATTTCAACTCGCGTCTTTGCAGTATCGAACCAATTGACCCAAATACCGAACTTTTTTTAAAGCCAACATTGAATAACCGTCACTGTAACAATGTGGCCTAACACGTTTAGTCCACTCTAACATAAAAAAAAGTAAGAAGAAATAACGAGTTAAAAATTTTTTTTTAAGAAAAAATGTAGCAAGAGTTGTGGAACCTGGTCGCCCACATTACCAGAGTATTTCCATTGTAGTTGTTGGGGTATTTTCATTACTATACTTGGTCTTACTTCAACAAATATAGCTTCAAGTTGGGCATGTTTGATAATAGAATAACTCATCGATAATTAAGCCAAATCAAAGGACTCATCTACTACTAATCACAACCTGATGATGTATTAAATTAAAATATTCTAAAGAAACCCCGGTGTTATGTGGGTATTTATTTCGAAATATATCTAGAATTTCCTTAAATTTTCTGACGCCACACATAGGATGTTGGTAAATTATTTCATATTTAAGTTTTCTTTGCCGTTATATACCCACCATTATTATTGTTTTAGTTTGTGGTTATTAAAAAAGAAAAAAAAAAGATTTTTTCCCTTTTTTTTTATGCTTCAGATAGGTGTAATATATTCATGCTTTATATGATTAAATTATTTAGTATCATATGTAAAACAGTAACAAGAAATATGACCATGTTAGCCATAATTGAAAGAGAAACAAGAAAACAAAGCTCTAAACGCAGGTAGTCTTGCACTCTTCTAGAGTTTGGAAGATGTTTCCAGTGGGTGTATTGCACGTATCGATCTCAACTGACTCACAGTTGTTATTCCTAAAAGTCCACATTGTAACAATGGGCTGCTGTTCAGTACATCCCATAAGAGTCTGAGAAATGCCCTCCTCGCATTGGCTTGGTAGGCCTATTTTTAAAAAATCAATTAATTTACATGATATTTTGTGTGCGGATGATGGAGACTATATCCCAAAAAAAGCTATAAATTGTTTTTAAAATCAGTAAAATTGATTTCTAAAATTCAGTTAAATGACGTAAAATTCCTTGATTACAGGTTTGGAAAACTATAGGTAAATACAAGTAACATTTTTAAAAAAGCTAGTGAATTCTAGTAAAGTTACTGACCATTAGAAAAAACCAAGTATACTATTGTCAACAAAAAATTACAGTCGATTAATAAACTGAAACACAAGTTAAAACAAAGAAGAAACAAAGTGGGCTTCTTACCATTCGCTTCTTTGACACCGAGGCAGATCATAACAGCGACAGCTACGAGGATGACGATATGCTTATTCATTTTCTAGTTTTAAACAAACAAAATCAACACAAAGAATATAACGAGTGATCATCTTATGAGAGATGCATACAAATAAAATAGAATTTAACAATGCATTTACCTTGAGACGCTGAGACTTTGAATTCGGTAGAAGCTCGAAGAAAACTGTGAATGTTAACAGAAAAACCGGTCTAGTTTTATACAAATTTCAAAGGTAACCCACATGAGCCATGTGTATATTCAACAAAATTCAGCATAATGTATATATATATATATAGCAGTGTGCAATGATTCTAGAAAGTTCTATTTACTTTTTCAAAAATGAGCTCGAAGCGAAGCTTTTGAAATTTATTGAATGAGTCATGGTGAAATTTCTGGATTATTCGGAACGTTAACCTCTGACAATATGCTTTCAGCTAGAACCCAAGCGTTCCTATTTTCACATCTGTCGGTGCATGTGGAATATGTGTAGTGTATAATGAGTTTAATCACCTCATTCCAAACACTCGTTTACACTTTAAAACTTTATTCATCTGACATTTTTTATCAGAGATTTAATTCTAATGAATCTGATGCAAAGCTTTGAATTTGTAATTGGGCTTCTCTTTCGGCTTTGGGGAAACTCCGGTGCGTTTTGCATTTGAAGTTTTAGTTTGATGTGTATTTATAATTTAATTTTCGGAAACTAAATGCGTTTTTTGGTACTTCTATATAAATTTAAAAACCAAATGAGCAGCTATAGGACCTTGGAATGTTAAGGCAACCAAAAGTGTTTTAGTGCACGTAGTCCAGTCATTCTACCACACCTGGTGCCTGCGCCTGAGCAAATAACCAACTGTAAAATAGCTATTGAGTCTTTTAGAGTTTTAGAGTTGGCTTTTAAATAGACTCTTAATTTTAAAATGTAACGAATAACATACATTAGAACAACCCTTATATTTCCAGCATTTAAAAAAGATTTAGTGTAGTGTTAACACGGGAGGGAAACTTAAGGCAGCAGTCGGAAGGCAGCAGTCGGAAGGCAGTAGTCGTAAGCCTTGGTTTACCTCGATGCCTTCGGATGGCGATGAAGCCCGGAGGAAGCTAGCAGGCAACGCGAAGCTGGAAGGACGCCTTGGGGAACCGGACAGTTGATACGTGGGGGCGTTTGACCCCACATTTTTCGGGAAAAAATTTGGCATCCGAAAAAATTAATTCTAATCAGAAAAATTATTTTGCATCGGAAAAAACTGTTTGTTTTTTTAGTATATTGGGCTCCATCTAACGGTAGATGTACGAATCTTCTTTAGGGTTCCTACCAGTTATATTTGCTGGTGTGCGTTAATGTTTTTTAATTAAATTTAACCGATTTATTGAAAAACTGGAATTTCTTTTTCAAGTCTATTGGGCTCCATCTAATGGCAGATGTACGAATCCTCTTGATGGTTATGTCCAATCATGTGACCTCGTGTGCGTTAAACTTTTTAATCGAATTATAACCGATTGATTTGAAACCTTGAATTTTGAATATTGAATCGTCGATGGTTTTGGGAATGGGCGGTTGATTGGCCCGTCTCCTACGCTGCATCCTACGTTGCATGGCTTCATCGTACCCGATAGGAACATCAGGGTGACTATAAATAATTCAAACATAAATGACATAATTGAATTGGAATGATAGCGTTAAAGAGGACGATGCATAAACATAAAGAACTTTACAATATTAGCTTAAGAGTTACACGTTTAGTAAAATGCTTACGCGTTTCTTCCTTCTTCAAATGCCACTTGAAGCCGCTCCCGGCCACTTTCTGCTCAATGCGTGCGAGCTTGTCTTTGTGGGGGGGGGGGGGGATGGGCTCCCCCAGTCACAAAATACTCTCCCCCATGTCTCGCCATCCGAGCAGGACATTTAATAGTCAAGTAGTAGCTGCACTTAAAGTAGGCTCTTTCATTTCTACATTTAAAAGTACATGAGAATTTAGATACATTCTTTTAAATAAAGCCACATAAGGCATAGCATAACATTCCAATAGTAGGCATTGAAGTACGACATAAAAACAATTGAATACCTTTCTCTTTCAATAAGATATATGAAGTCATTAGCGACGTAGTGGGTTGTATCTTTCTTGTCGCCGTCCCGCACCTTTACCTATACTCTCCCAAGGATAGGAGGGCGATTCGCCATTATCAAATTCACCAAAGTGTTCTCTCAGCATGAGAACTAAACACCGACTGAATGAAAAGTAGACTCAAGGTTGACGGAGTGCTCTCCGGAGGTGGGGAACCCATCCAGACACAATGATTTGGCGCTCTACCGGTGTGCAAGACGTAGATGGCCGTTCAGGTGCACAGCTCATTGAACAAATCACCGCCTTTTTAATTTAGCGGCAAATTTTAAATTAAGAAAGCTGCAATGCTACATCTAGCGTTGCCGTATTGTAACACTAAATCATAGTTATATTTGAAATTAAAATTTTTATTTCCGTAAATATTCGGATTTTTTTTTATTGTCGACCTAATGTCGCTTTTATGCAGGCTCTTACGAGCGAAATACAGTCGACGAATCTGTGTCGCCAGTTTGTCGAAGCTCTGTCTTGTCGACGCAAAGTCCGCATGCCGCCGGCTTTTTGCAGAAGTCGGAACTTTCTATACTGATATTTGATTTAGGAAAATTAAATTATCCTAGATTAAAGATGAATTATTCTTACCTGAGCACGATTTCAAGCATCTCCTTTTGTGTTTCATTTCCTGAGAACATAAGCGTTCCAAAGCCGGCACCACCAGCAGTGTAGTCGTCTGCAACACCTCCAAGGTGATTGAAATAATTTGTATAATCACCAGCTTTGATGTTGCAAAATATATCCACAGTTTTCCTCACGTCGATTGCTTTATAAAAAAATTAATTTTAAATAAATCATCCATCCAAAAATGTAGATAAAATATTCATAGTTACCCCCGCATGAAGAAGATGTGTTGGGCAGCGATGTTTTTCTCTTCTTAGTTGCCTGCTCCCATACAAACGGATTGTATGCTTGCCATTCATCGCTTTCCGAGCTGCTACTTAGATCCTTCGCCTGTCGCTTAGTACCTAAAACGTTTAAATTTAAAAATAGAACATAAAATATGACAGTAATTTTGATAAGCTTACCTGTCTTGACCTTATCAACTTTATTTACATTTCAGAGACACAGGATGTTGTAGATCTTTAAAGATAAAACTCCCCTAATTACCGGTAACAGATTGGATTGGGATAAAACTTGTTACTTCTTAACTCTTCGCACTCCTTTCAAAGACTAATTTGATATACTTAGCGACAGGTGTCAGGTGAGAGGTGACAAGAAAATGTCATTTTAAATCTTCACTGAGCAGTCGAAAAAGAAATATATTTTACATCTAGCGGAGAGTATGAGAAACAAAATAAATTGGTTTCATTTTAAATTTTCAAAAAAGATTCATTGAATTATTGGCTCAACTGGCGAGAAATCACTGGGTATAAACTAGAACACAATTCATTTTATGAATAAATAATGGCGTAGTTCTTGACAAAGTAGGGCATCTCCATTGTGCACTTCTTATTCGCTTGCCAGGCGAATACTGCATCCACAGCATCCGCGGAGCGAACCCTCGGTGCAGGCATTGCCACGAAAAACCTGCGTTCTAGATCCTGATTTGATTCAACCTGCCAGATTTCACTGACAATGGCCGAGAGCTTCTTTGGCCGTTTATTATGAAAGAACAGGAATGATCTTAGCGACGTGAATCTGTTGTGATTCGGTGATGTCGGACTAACATCCCGCATAGTGGATTAATTGGACGCATTCGCCACTTCCTCAACAGCTAGACCGAAAAGTACAACTTGCTCCTCGAAGACACGTGTCCTAGCTCGTTTCGTCGTACCTGATGAATTTAAAAAGTATTTTTGTAATTATGATGGGTTAAAATATATTGGGAATTAAATTACTGATAGATTGTAGAAGCGTCTGGACAAACTGATCCATCCGATCTTCTTGGATAAACAGGAGGCATCTGTGATGCAAGACACTGGCTTCAATAGTAGCTGCTTCAGAATCTTGAGTAACAACTTCCCAAGCCTCTTCATATCGACCTAAATAATGAAAAATTGATTGAAATTCAATCCCAATTGAAAAGCAATATAATTTAGGTTTACCTATGCTGATGAGTAGTCCAGCTACGGCTAGACTAGCATCCACATTGGATGGAGCTAGCTCAATCACTTCTTCTTTCTTCACTAGACACTAGGCATCAATTGCCTCTTCAGTCTACTCCGGAATAGCGCCAAAACAGTTAGCCAGTTTGAACCAGACGGCAGGTAAACTGTAAGTCTAGAAATGCTGACTAGTTATGATTCTTCTCCATGAGGGCTTCGTCAACATCGAGAAAGATGTCGCCGTAGTCGTCAACATTCAATTCTAAATAGGAATTGACGATAGGTGAAGCGAAGTCCTTTTTCTTGCAGTAGATGAGAGCGATGCAGAGTTTGCTCTGGATGTCAATAGGAAGGTAGTGGGATAAGCTCATTGTTGTCGCTTTTTGAAGGTCGAGATCGTCCACACTCTTGGGATTATCGAGGACTATTCCGCAATGCTTGAGCAACAACTACAAAAACAAAAAAAACAAAACAAATATAACTCTATATTTCATTGACTTTTTTTTACCGGTCGTGACTATGTAACGACCAAACCCATTTGAATCACTAAGCGTGGCGAAGCCCACCGGCCTCGATCAGTATTTTTTTTATTCACCGCCCGTAATCGAAGAATCAAACCCATTTTGCTCACCTAATTGAATGGAGCCCATCGGCCTCACCTAAAAAAATGTGTTTTTCCATTCACCGACTGTGATTGAATGAAACCCATTTTGATCATCCTAGTTTATTAGTTTTTTTTTCAAACCCCCAAAATTGACAATCGATCTTACTTTCACTTGTAGCGCTCGGTCAAAATGAGTAGATCCAATACAATATTGTAGTTCTCCATAGAGAAATTATCGGCGCAACGGATGAGGGAATTACTGAGAGCCCTTCGGGACGAGTGGAAGTGACCGCTGGCGTGCCTCATCCGTGCAATACGAACGGCGAGTTCCACCCATTCCGCCTTTTTGTCATCCTCCAGGTGGACTCCTCGGAGCATATTTAAATAGGCCTCGACGAGCTCTTGCTGCGTCCCCATGTTCTGCAATAATTCACAGTGCCTATTTAAAAAAATAGATTTTAATTTTATAAAATAATATTCAAAAAATTACCTTTTGTGTATCTCCAAATTGGTAAGGTCAGCCTGAACGGCTTTGGCGAGACACTTGGAGGCCTGTTCGAAATCGCCTCGACTAAGGCACAACTGAAAAACGAGAAAGGATTTAAATTGAATACTTTTAAGTGACATTGTAATTGATTTATACCTTGTATAGCCAGATCCATTCATCACCATCTTCCAGTGACAGATAAGCAGCAATTAAAGATAGCTGATGTCTTTTCATACTCCTCCAATTCTTCGTAGAACATGCTAAGTGTTTGAAAATGTTCTGCATAGCTTGGCGCCTATTATTTAAAAAAAGAAATAAAATTATTATTAAATAATTTTTAAATATATTTTTAAATATATCTTGCGAATCACGTATATTGAATGTAGGCAACTTCAATAAGGTCTTTTTCCAGGACCATGGAAGTGAAACTTTGACTTCTTCTGAATCTGCCATTTCTGTATTTAATTTTTTAAAACTTTTATGATTTAATCATATTTGTAAGAATTCACTAAACACTTGAAAGCAAATGAACTCCTTCTCAATATTTAAATTTGAAACGTTCATAAAATGCCAAGAAGCCTAGCAGACGACATCCTCTGGTTTGTTTTCAAAGTCCCTCTCCTAGCGGATGTGTTGCAAACATGTTTGATAAACGGTGAAAAAAGCATTAACGCACACCAGCAAATATAACTGATCGGAACCCTAAAGAGGATTCGTACATCTACCGTTAGATGGAGCCCAATATACTAAAAAAAAGTTTTTTTTCCGATGCCAAATAATTTTCCGATTATAAATAATTTTTTCGGATGCCAAATTTTTTTCCGAAAAATGTGGGGCCAAACGGCGCGCCATACAATTTTGTTGAAGTTTAAAACCCATCATCATATTTTATTGTTGTAATATTATTGTAATAGATATGTAGAGAATGCCAGGTCACACTGGATTCTCTATAAACAACATAATGTATAGCTTCCTGCGGAACCATAGCATGATAGCTTCCTCCGGAACTAGTTATATTTTCCATTGTCACTATGTTCGTATTTCCTGAACTGTACCCCGCCTTCTCCACTATATAAACTGTTGTAACTCCAGTCGATATGGGAGTTCGAGAATCAGAGTAAAGAGTGTAATACACGAATAACGAACCTAGTAATGAGATCAGAGTAATCCATTGCATAGTTGGCGAGTCTACTAGTGCTATTTCTGGAAAGAAGAAGGTAACATAGTACAGAACTAAAAATTGTCTCCCTATATGTTCCTGCTTGGTGTCAAGAGGTCCACCAAAGCTGCACCAGAAAGACGAGGCTTCAGAATACATCACTCGATGTATACACATTTCTTCAGATCCAGACGGTTTTGTTCTGTAACCAGAAGGATCTAAGGTACTGATTCTACCCATCGAGAACTTCCCCTTAGCTTGCCATTTGTCAAATCACAGATCGGATTGACAGAAAACTTGCTATTGTACACGGATGCACCTACAACAGCGTCCTAAACTAGATCTAAAGCTGCGGTACAAAATCATCGCCAGCATCTTCACAGCATTTTTCTCGTCATCTAGATTATCAACTTCGTTCCAGAGTTGAAAACGGAGTTCGAAATAGATGTCGATTCGGCCGATTCATTTCAACGTCTTGCCTCCTGTAAGTGTGCCCTTCCGGATATTTGACGAGAGAAGAAGAAAACCGAAAAAGATGTGAAGATCAAACACGCTCCTAAATTTTTCTTTGACAATTTTTTATGTGTGTCTGGGTAACTATTTCGTTGTAAAGGGAGGGGGATATGTAAGGAATCATGGTTTCTATTTGCGATTCCTTTATGTCTCTGATGTTCCCTTTATGCACTCAAATATTACATCTATTGAGCCCCTTTTTCAAAGGGGGGGGGGGATAGTGTAGAGAATGCCAGGCCACGCTGGATTCTCTATAAACGACATAATGTATAGCTTCCTGCGGAACCACAGCATGACAGCTTCCTCCGGAACTAGTTATATTCTATTGTCCCTATCTTTGTACTTCCTGAACTATGCCCCACCTTCTCTACTATATAATCCGCTGTAACTCCTATCAATATCGGAGTTCGAGAATCAGAGTGAAGAATGTAATACACGAATAACGAACCTAGTAATGAGATCAGAGTAATCCATTACAGATAGTTCCATAGCTTTGCTATATTGCTAGGGAACTCCAGACATTTACAATTTAATTTCCAACTGCATTTTCTATCACGGTATCCTTTCTGCTGTGTTAACTCATTGAAAAGTACAAAATGTAACTACTTTTTTAATGTTAACACTTGTGCTTTCGACCTCATTAATATACCTGATTTTCGACGAAATTCACCCATGGACCCGTTTCCCCCGTTAAAGCCCAGGAGAAAACCTTAGGTCCTTATACCTGCCTCGCTCGAGGTGAGCCGTGCCCTCAGGCGATAGACATTGCCGGCCATTGGCGATTATTATAATATATGATGTATTAATTGCGAGCGTAAAGAGCCTAATAACTTATTTCTTCTGTTATTCCTTTAGTAGTCCTCTCAGAACTTTTCAGACCTCTGAGGCGGTTTGTGAGTAATGGATTTTCTAGCCTGTCCAGAATTTTAAATTTAACTTTATTCTAGTTTATTCGAAAAGGAACTTTATGATCTTGAAACCATTTTCTGGAATTTGGTTAAAATAAGTAATACTTTAGTTATAATCGATAATAGTTGGTTCCCATATCTGCCCATATACTTTTAGTGCCTAACAACCAGATGTTCATAGGGAAGATTTTCGTTTGCTTGTTTGTTTACTTTTTTTCTGTCTAGTCTGTGAAAACTACATGCCTATAAAATTAAGTGAAAATGTATATGAAACTTTTTGTTTATCCAGTTGTTTAGTGGTCATTTATATAATGAGTGGTACTTTGGCAGATTAAGACACTGGCCAAATCATTTGCGAAAATTAATCCGTTTGAAATTGAACACATCATACGTGATGGTTGCCGATTGATCCGATTCATAAGCTATAATGATAAGTAAACGACACAACTAATTTCAGAATTTTATTATTTTTCTTTGTTATCGATTTATTTAACTACGCGATAATTAACTACTACTCGGCCAGTTCGACACGATATTTTGCTCATTTAATTATTAATATATTTTAAACTTCATATTTTAAAAATATTTAATTTTAAGGACCTCATCAGCTTACAATCTAGAAAATAATGGATAATTTAAAGGAGCAGAAATGCATTTTTGGTGTATCTTATAGATTTTCAAACTGATCCTTCATGTAAAATTGTAATCATAGATTACAGTCAATCAACAGATGCCAAAAGCCTCGGCTACATAAAACAAATTCATAAACAAATCTATAACAGAGGGTGAGGTAAAAAGGAAAAACTTTGGCTATACCAAAATCTTTCGCTTCATTAATTAAACCTTAACAATCATTATTTAGTATCTAGTATTTTTTTAGATTAGTCACACAATCAAATAAATACATCTTTAACCATTCATTCATGCAACAATTAATTGCAATCAATTTCATTCAGTTTCATTCGCACGAAATCCATCTCATATCGTTAAGATTAATTCAAGTCTGAATTATGCTAATAACCGTGAACAGAAAAGCTTGCTTTACTATTTTATTTATTACTTAGTAACACCTCTAATTATTGGCAATGCCCAATAAAAAAAAATAGTATTTGCCATAAGAAAATTAATATAAATAGGTGTATTAATTATCGGGTAATATGAGCGACGAAGAAAATTTATAATTGATCAAATCCCTTAATTATAATAAAATAAAAAAGAATGTGTCTTTCTTTTCTAAAACTATATTTTAAAGGCCCGTTCACACATGGCGTTTTTCGTCGGCGGCCGGAAAAAAATTCTGTATTTTCGGCGCTGAAAAGATGAAAATTTTCATATATTTTCGGCTAAAAAAGCCGAAAAAAAATTTCGGCACTGAAAAACGTCATGTGTGAAAGGGCCTTTAAGATATAGTTTACCGACTCCATCCAAAGTTTCTTTACTGCTATTGCCCATTGGAGCGATTCCACCGCACTTTTTAAATGTACCCATTTAGAATATAAATAAGTTACACGTTTTAAAACAAAATTTGTCAATTCTATTATTTCTTTTATATTATAAAGATGAAATGATGAACTCGTTGTACTTTTGAGTGTTAAGTTGCCTTCACACTAGAGAGTTTGGGCCTCAATTTTTAGAAAACTGCTGAGCCGATTGCTTTTATTTTTCTAATATGAGTTAACCTCTGCTGGAGTAGATTGCCTACCAAACTGCAAAAACATGCCTACTGAAAGCGATTAATTCAGTCGTTTTCTTGTAATCTAGGTTTAAAGACTCTAGTGGGAACTAAGCTTTACATAAAATTTCAAAGAATAACAACTCATCGATGTATAATAAATATAAAGTATATTCAATGTATGCTGTATAGGGGTAGGCCCTATTTACAAGGATATTCCAAATTTTAACTAGAGTTAAGGAATAAAACGTAACATGTAAATATAAATAAATCGTTATAAAAGATTTTAAAAAATAGTTTTTACACTAAGTTGATTTGCTTCTTAATTACAACCGATTCGACTATATATTTCCACTAGTTCTTTTTTCATTAGAATGTATAGTTAGTTAAACATACATTATCATAAATTATATCCCTTATACTTATTATAATTGTTTCATATTTAATAGCGGGTCAAGATAATTTTCAATAATTAATAGGCCTAATTTTGTGAATACAAAAAAATGGTTTTACTTTGTTAATGAAGTTTTACTAGATCTATAAATTATGCAAGTAAATAGTTAAATACAGGTCGTGTGGCCTAATGGATAAGGACTTCTAATCCGAAAATTGCGGGTTCAAGTCCCGCCACGATTAGATTGATTTGCTTTGTATTTTGCTTTGCGTCCAAAAATGCTGGTCATTCTCCTACGCACTTTATTCTGTCTAATAAAGCCACTGTGGGACCTTCGAGATAAGGGAACTTGTGGTTTGCATATTAGATTATTAATAGTAATTATATCATTGGTATTATTGGAATGGAACATAATGGTTCACGAATGTTGAAGTTTCCCGTTAAACTTGTGTCAACTTACTTTGAACATTTCCTATTGTAAATCATATGGGGAATTTTAGACGAAACGAAATGCTGATGCATTGAAAAATGTTGTTACTCCCATTTTTAGTCCCATAAGAAAAGCATGTGTTCAAAGTAACCCGCTTCTGGAGGTAGAAAAAATATATATTTTATATTAAATTATCTAAGGTTTTAATTAAGATGAGAACAATTTGATCGAAAAGAGCTGACAAAACTCTACAAAATGCCATTTTTAGATGCTTTATTGTTCGATTTGACGGGGTTTTTTTTAAACAAGAAAAAAATAGAAAAAGAAACGTTTTTTGTTAAAAGTAACCCCGTTTTACGATAAACACCTAGTAAGTAATTTAATCTGATTATAATGCATTTTAAAAGATTAGACAACTAATAAAATACCTAATCCACAATCGAACTGCTGGTTCGAGCTTTTGAATGTTTTCAACCATCTCCTCTCCGACATTGTGAACAAACAGAACAAACAGAAGGCCACCTCGTACAGAAGACACCAATCTCTCGCCCGCTAGAAATTCTCCAAGTGACCGCCAATTCGAGTGGATAAGCTCCGGCCTATCAATCGGTTCAAATCGTGATCAAATCTGTCACAAGAAATCGCTAGAATATCTAAACATGTTCCTGTTGATTCACAGTTGATCTCAATCAAGCTTTTTCATCGTTCAACTAATATTAACAATTACCGTAATAAATGCACCAATCTTTAAAGTAACTAGACTACCATTACTGACCATGCTTACACTTGGTAATTTCAACTCGTCTTTGCAGTATCGAACCAATTGACCCAAATACCAAACTTTTTTTAAAACCCAAGATTGAATAGACGTCACTGTCACAATGTGGCCTAACGCGTTTAGTTCACTCTAATTAGAAGACTTATTACTAATTAGAAGAAATAACAGATTAATTTTTTTTTTTTTTTAAGAAAAAATGTATCCCATGTGAATGAAACAAGAGTTGTGGACCTGGTTATCCACATTACTATTACTATTGAGTATTTACAATATATTTGCTATCCACTACTATCACAGCCTGATGGTGTATTAAATTAAGATATTCTAAAGAAACCCCGGTGTTGTGTGGGTATTTCTTATTCCGAAAAATATCTAGAAATTCCTTAAATTTTCTGGAACAGAAAAGTTTTCAGTAGTACTATGATGCTACTTCATCAGAAGATTATAGACACCAAACACAGGATGTTGGTAAATTATTTCATATTCAAGTTCTCTTTGCCGTTATATACCCATCATTATTATTGTTTTAGTTTGTGGTGATTAAAAAAGAAAAAAAAGAAGATTTTTTCCCTTTTTTTATGCTTCAGATAGGTGTAATATATTCATGCTTTATATGATTAAATTATTTTAGTATCATATATAAAACAGGAACAAGAAATATGACCATGTTAGCCATAATTGAAAGAGAAACAAGAAAACAAAGCTCTAAACGCAGGTAGTCTTGCACTCTTCTAGAGTTTGGAAGATGTTTCCAGTGGGTGTATTGCACGTATCAATCTCAACTGACTCACAGTTGTTATTCCTAAAAGTCCACATTGTAACAATGGGCTGCTGTTCAATACATCCCATAAGAGTCTGAGAAATCCCCTCCTCGCATTGGCTTGGTAGGCCTATTAAAAAATCGATTAACTTACATATTTTTTTTGTGCGGATGACGGAGACTATATGGCAAAAAAATCTGCCCAAAAGAAAGCTATAAGTTGTTTTTAAAATCAGTAAAATTGATTTCTAAAATTCAGTTAAATGACTTAAAATTCCTTGATTACAGGTTTGGAAAACTAGGTAAATAAAAGTAAAATCTTTAAAATAGCAAGTGAATTCCAGTGAAGTTGCTGACCATTAGTAAAAACTAAGTAGCTTATTACTATTGTCAAAAACAAATTACAGTCGATTAATAAACTGAAACACAAGTTAAAACAAAGAAAAAACAAAGTGGGCTTCTCACCATTCGCTTCTTTGACACCGAGGCAGATCATAATAGCGACAGCTACGAGGATGACGATATGCTTATTCATTTTCTAGTTTTAAACAAACAAAATCAACAAAAAGAATATAACGAGTGATCATCTTATGAGAGATTCCTACAAATAAAATAGAATTTAACGATGCAATTACCTTGAGACGCTGAGACTTTGAATTCGATAGAAGCTCGAAGAAAACTGTGAATGTTAACAGAAAAACCGGTCTAGTTTTACACCGAAAATGAGACATGGGTATATTCAACAAAATTCAGTATAATGTATACGCACATGTATGTATAGCAGTACGTACTGATTCTAGAAAGTTCTATTTATTTTTTCAAAAGTGAGCTCGAAGCGAAGCTTTTGAAATTTATTAAATGAGTCATGGTGAAATTTCGAGATAATCCGGTACGTTAACCTCTGAAAATATGCTTTTAGCTAGAGCCCAAGCGTTCCTCTTTTCACACCTGTGGAATATGTGAAGTAAGTTTAGTGTGTAATGAGTTTATTCGCCTCATTCCAAACACTCATTTACACGTTAAAACTTTATTCATCAGACATTTTTTTATCAGAGAATTCATCCATATGAATATGATGCTAAGCTTGAATTTTTTGGTACTTCAATATAAATTTTAAAAATCAAATGAGCGGCTATAGAACTTTGGAATGTTTAGGCAAATAAAAGTGTTTTAGTGCACGTAGTCCAGTCATTCTACCACACCTGGTTTGGCTTTCGTTTCGTCTTTCGTTTCTATGTGAACGGTACAAAGGAAAAATTTACGAAACGAATACGAAACGAGTAGTTTTTCGTTCGGTGAGAACCAAGCTTTAGAAAGCTTTTTTTTAACGAACTCTTAGCTTAGATTTAACCAGGTGTGATAGAATGACTGGGCTATGTTCACTAAAACACTTTTGGTTGCCTCGGCATTCCAATGTTCTAAAGCCACTCATTTTGTTTTTTAAAGTAATTTGAAAGTAATAGCTAAGAGCAAATTCTGCTGTTTTAAAATATATTCAATTAAAATTTAAATACCCATCAAACTAAAACTTGAAATTCTCCCCGCACCGGAGTTTCTCCAATAAACCGAAAGCTTATCACCAGGTTTATTGGAACTAAGCCTCTAATTTAAAATTTCTTATGATGAATAAAGTTTTCAAGTGCAAATGATGCCCTTATGGAATGTATTGAACAGCAGCCCAGCATATTGTTACAATGTGGATTTTTAAGAATAAGAACTGTGGGCGGTGGGCCAGTTGAGATCGAACAACGATATGATTCTCCTGGACTGATTCTTCTGAAGTTCCTAAGAGCGTATTCTGTTTCCAAAGATAATTACTGTTATGATCAGACTATATATCTACTTATCAAACTCAAACTTTCGATGCACTGCGCACCGGCGTTTCTCCAGCTGAACTGAAAGAGAAGCCAAATTTCAAATTCAAAGTTTAGGTTTTGTAAAGATTTTATACATCCTGAAGCCTAGCATCATGATAAAGAGACTCATTAGTGATGAAAAACGTTTTAACGTGATTCTGTAAATGAGTGTCTGGAATGCAGTGTAAAAACACATTATACACGACATCCACCCGCATGTGTTAGAACAGATTTTTTTCTGAAAACATATTTTTTAGATGTTAGCGTACCAAATGTTGTAGGAATTTTATTCGATAAATTCGAAAAGTCTATCTCCAAGCTCTGCTTTTAAAAAAAATTAGAAATTTCTAGAATCAAAACCTATAACTGCTGTTATATTACTGGAATTTCCAGCATATGTGCGCGTTTCATTTGAGCGCTACTTTCAAAACTGTATAAAACAAGAGCGATTTTAGTGTGAAAATTCACAGTCCCCCTCGAGGTTCTATCGAATTCCAAGTCTCGTCAGCATATCAAGGTAAGCGAATTGATTTTAATCCTCTTTTAAAAAATAGATTTCTCTTGAAAAAGACTCATTTGTTATGTTGATTTTTATATGCCATTAGAAATGAATAAGCTTGCCGTCATTCTCGTCGTTCTTGCCGTAGTGATCTGCTTCGGTTCCAAGGAAGCGAATGGTATGAAGCTCAAATTATTCTTTTTTTTTATATTCTTGCCCGTTTCAACGCTAACAAAAAATTTAGTGCTGAAAACGAGTTTAGGAAGATTTGTAAAAATTTGATTGTTTTTGTCGGGTTCTTTTCCTTTTCTATCTTTCTTTTGAAGCTAGTAGTATCTAAATGATCATACAAATTTGCTAATCGACATTTTGTTGGATACAAGGTCTACCCAAAAAATGCAAAGGCCTTTATGGTAAAACTTTGATGGGATGTATAGATGAAGAAACTGTAACGTGGTGGACTTTTCAGAATAACAAGTGTACGCCAGTTGAGATGGATACGTGCAATACGCCCTCTGGAAACATTTTCAAAACTTTGAAAGAGTGCAAGAAAACTTGCGTTTAAAGCATTTATTTTTTGACTTTACCTAAGGTTTAAATGACCTAATTTCTTTTTGTTTGTTTTTCAAACTAAATGATACTAAGAAAATTGTATCATATGAAGCAAAAATATACCAATCTATAGCAAATCGTAATGTTACTCTACTTGTATTTATTCTTTTAATTAAACAAAATAATTCTATAAAAAATTAAAAAGCGGGTCTTAAGTCAAATTTATTCAAATGTACAAGTTAGAATCAGTAGACTCAAAAGTCGTACCGTTTACATTCACATCTTAAGTTTCATTCCTTTTTAACTCTAGTTAATGAATGCAACGTAACATGTTAATTTAAACGGTACGAGTGACTCTAATTTACGCATTGGCGACGACATCTGCCCGATTCCTACGCATTTGCCCGACTACGACGGGTAGTCGATTTTAAGAACAATTTGATTATAAGGACTCGTACAACTCGTCGTTATAACCGAGCCGGGACTGTACAAAGACAAATCGCATAGGCTCAGTAAATAACAAACTATTGTTATATTATTTGAAAAATACTTACTCGCTAAAAAGTCTTTACTTAAAAGTGTGTAATAGTAAAAGTGGTATAGGTGCTTATGTAAAGAAAATCTTGTTAAAAGTAAAGAAAAGCGAGTATTTCCTGTTTTATAAACCGGTCATCATCTCGGAGGAGGGATTTGACAACAGGCGCATCGGTTCGTCGAATTGCTATAGAAATTGAAAATTGGATTCCCTTTAATTTCAAAATAATAAGAACCAAACTGTTGGATTTCTTGATCGTCCATATTGTTATCGTACGACTCCTGGATAACAACTAAAAAAAAATCACGGATATGTTGACGTGGAATACGTTTTCCAGGCTTGGTTCTTTTTTTTAGAAGAAACATTAGACTAAAGAATCACATTTACAAAGGGTAATATTTATAATCCGCGTACGTCATACAGGAACAAAGCGTATTTCTTGGAATTGATACTTATTGCTCTTGACACGTGTTGTTTGATGTTATTCACTTTTGAATATTATAACTCATTAATTTTTATTACTTCACTAGCTGACTTGTGTTTCGACTTCGAACGAAATAACTATTTGATTTGCATGTATTTGGTTTTTTTTACTTTTAAATAGTAAATCTGCACACTTTAAAGATTCAAATTTATTCATTTATTTTTCAATTTAAACACAACAAAAAAGTGCATTTGACTAAAAATTACTTAACTATTACTACTGTAATAATGAAACTTGTTGAAGCAAAAATATTTCGAGTCGCCATATATTTATATGAGCTGTTCTCAAAATTGTAATTCGATAGGGTGATGATAAGTTTTTTTATTGTACCTTATTCATATTTACCCCCAGCCCCCAGGATGCTTCCACTCGGCTAGAAAATGGATAAAAATAATGATAAAAATTTTCTGTTAACTTATCTTGAGTACAAATACTAAAATAGTGATTTAAGAATTATGTTTGAAGAAGAGAAAACAAAAATTCAACTGAGACGCTTGTTATGTATTTTGAACAAACTAGTCAAATTCAAAGTTTGAAAATTAGCCAGTGTCTTGTGCATCATTTTCCCTAGCCAAGCAAATAAAATCTGCATATAAATAATGTTGATTAGCTGTACGAAAGTTAGCTCTTGAAGCTAACTTTCGTACAGCTAATCAACATTATTTATAGTATTAGCTGTACGAAAGTTAGCTCTTTGAAGCTAACTTTCGTACAGCTAATCAACATTATTTATATGCAGATTTTATGCGTGCAACTATAGACTTGATACGATAAACTTTTAAAACATTATCGCAAAATCAATGACTATTTTGGTGCTGTGTTGGGTCCATTTTTTCTACCATACTATAAAACATGCTAGAAGGATTTGATAACAGGCGTATCGGTTCATCGAGTTCCTATTAAAATTGGGATCATCATCATAAATTGAATTATCTAAATGCATAAAATATTATAAGGACCAGTTTGTATTTCTTTTTTTATGTTTTACCAAGACTTGACCATCGTTGATGACCATGATCTTGTCCGAGTCCATGATAGTGTTCAAACGATGGGCTATCGTCAATATAGTGCAGTTTTTAAACTTCTCCCGAATAAAGTTTTGAATGAAAGTGTCAGTTCTGTGACCAAAAAAAGCATTATAATCCCATACTATGATATAACATCATTAACAGAAATTGTGGTTCGTGTTTTTATTACTCCAAGTCGATGCTGGCTGTGGCTTCGTCCATGATCAATATGCGATTTTGAAGCAAGGCAACTCTTGCAAGGCAAACTATTTGCTTCTGTCCAATAGAAAGATTGGTTCCTCCTTCTGAGACTTGGAAATCTAATAAGCTCTGATTCCCCACATCATTATATGATGACCCCATAGATTGGTCGAGTTTGACGTCTTTTATTGCCGACCAAAGAACGTGGTCCGACAATTTACCAGTTGGATCCAAATTGAATCTTAAAGATTCACGAAACAAAGTTGGTTCTTGTGAAATTATGGATATCTTCGAACGAAGATCGTGAAGTTCGATCATTTTAACATCGATACCATCTATTATAATCTTCCCATTTGGCTCAGTTAGACGAAGCAATGCGGCTATGATGGATGTTTTCCCAGCTCCACTCCTTCCGACAATTCCAATCTTTTAACAAAAGAATATTCATTACCAAAAGTTCTTGGGTTATAAACTAAATTATAGGAAAGAAAAAACAATGAAACCTTTTCACATGGGTTTATGATAAAATCAATATTCTTTAGAATATACGGGTCGGATGAGTTGTACCGTAGAGTAACATTTTCAAACTCAATCTTTCCAGAAAACGGCCACTGAGGTGGCACTTGAGTTCCTTTGGATAGGGCAACGAAAAAAATTCGATTTTTAAAAATTTATATGTAAAATAATTAGTTTAGGTAATATCTACTATTTTCAAGAACATGTTCAGATGGAAGTTGACCGTACTGAATGATACGATCAACGGAAGTCATCTGGTTCTCCATTTCAGCTGCCTGCCTTATGCCAAATTGAAAATATCCCAAGCTCAACGCAAGAGATATTATTAGTCCAGATATTACCTATACCTAGCATATACCAAATCGTGTGATTATACAAAATCAATAGAACATATGCATTTCGATAAAGTATACTGTCACGAAGAGCAACACAGGTGTAAGTGACACAAGTTATATAGATGAGGACAATCACATCAACCCAGGTAGCAAGAGCACGTTTTAAGGCCAATTGAAGGAACCAAGCAGAAGTGTGAATGTCTTGGTAATTGTCGAAAGTCCGCTGAAAATGTGCTTGGCAACGGTGTGCACGAAGAGTGGTCAGCCCAATAAGTGAAGAATCCATTTGAGTAAACATCATAAAAAATTTGAGCAAACATTTTAAATTATGCTAAATACATGGAAACCCAATAGAAATGCAGAAAAACCCAAAACCAATAAGAATCCAGCAAAAGAAAAGCCAATAAGAATTCTCCGGGATCGGGTCCTGATCCTCCCCACACGAAAATTTTGTGATAAATCCCGTGACTATTTGGAACCTTTGTCGTGATACTGATGGATAAATCCATGGATTTATACAAAATATTTCGGACTGAGATGTACGCCACAAGTCATATTTCCCAATGATTTCCTCCATGCTATATACATGATTTATCCTTGTGGCTATAATAATAAAAAGACTTTGCCGGGGATCGAAATCACTACCTTGTGGTTGGGAGTCTGGTACTCTAACAACTTCGCTACATGACTGATGGTGGTAAAGACACTTTTAAAGAATAGTATTGAATTGATGTTTTTGTTCTTCTAAATTTTTTTGCGAAGTGTTGAACAGTGTGACATGTTAAACTAATAAATAATAAATACTGTATTAATCATAGACAGTAATAATCGTAGTATTTATCAAATGAATGAATCCAGTGATTTATCTTATATACATCGGACTGAGATATACACCACAGTTCATATTTCCCAATGATTTAACCCTTGCTATAGACATGATATATCCATGTGGCTAGAATAAAAGGCATCAACGAGGATCGAAATCACAACTTTCTGGTAGGGTGGCAAGTGCTCTTACCACTTGACTACGAAACTGATGGAGTGAAGGACACATTTTAAGAATATTATTAAAATGATGTTTGTTACTACTATTTATGCCAATACACGTCAGAATGTGAATAACCTTACGACCGCTTACTTATTTCAATCATCGCAGCTAGTTTAGTTAGGTTTGAATTTTATATTAGAGACATATGCTATACTAATAAATATAAATATATTACAGTATGAATCATAGACATTCTCGGAGACGTGCACATACGATGATTTATTTCGTGATATTGATGATGGATATGTCATTATGTACATCACTGACAATGTAAAACAGCGATTAGTCAATGATTTTTACACACATTTCAACTTTTTAAGAGGAATGTATTCTAAATGAAAAACCCCGTTGAGGACATGTGAATTTATCGTATGACTATTGACTCCAATTGAAGATTTCGGACTCATATGTATGTGACAAATCATATGATTTCATCATACTATATGATGTTTTAAATCATCGGAATAATTTTAAATATGAGGGATAGGTCATGCATGTAACGTACCGACGGCCATTAGGCCTATTGAATAAGATAGTAAAGCAGAGCTTTTCAGCTCGCCTTTATGATATAGTAATCCATCATAGCTGTATTATGCCAAAAGGTCACAAAGATAATGGCTTGAAACCTTGAAGTATCTTTCCATTATTAATTTGATCCAGTAATGATTGCAATCAAAGCTATCAAAACTTAAATGCATATATGTAACCACCCTCCCTCTTGTAAAAAATAATAGTCCCTAGGCAAACATATATTTTGGGTGAATGATAAATACCTGCGCACAAAAAGAAACCATCTAAAAAAATAACAGTCCCTAGATAAAATTTCTTATTCACGCTCTCACATGACTTATCAGCTCCGCCTACGCTTCGTTTTTTTCGCTTCGCTCAAAAACTCCGCTGGCTCGCAATTAATATTAGGCACAGCAAACAAGTGATTCATTTGAATATTAAGCAATTTCAACAAAGTATATTATATGATTTATCATTGATAAATTACCAACTTGTCTGTCATCTCTCTCACTCTGATAAAAATAACGATTTAAATATGATAACATAGTGGCTTTAAAGTTTAAAGCTAATATAGCCTTTGTCACTTTTTATTCATAGATTTTGTATTAACCTTCGTCCAACATATATACTTAATTGTAATAGAATCAGGGACACAGCACGAGGACCACAGATAAAATTAACACAATTTACGCTTCTCTTCCCATATTTCCAAACGCTCATGAAGGATGTGGTCATCGAAAGTAACGTGGTTGACATGTTCACCACTTCAGCTCCATAGATGCGAAAATCCAAAGAAGCCATGTTCAGTGCCTTAAAAATCGTCCAAATACTGCCATTTCCAACCTGCCTATCTCGATGCTGGTCAATGGAGCCGGATTTTCCTAAAAATAGACTACTAAATTACTCTTTCATCAAATAATAATGTAGAAGATGAAAAATAATTACAATATTCTTTACACGATTTAGAATCAGCTTCATCTCCTCGAAAGTTGTGGGCTTAGACAGATTGGTCCCAAATTTACCGTGAAAACTCTTCTTTCACTTCTTCTCTTATAGGCCATATTTGTGCAGCTCGGTGCTTCAGTGATAACTGACATTAAATACGAAACAACAGTAGAAAACGTCGTCTGCAATTTATATTGCAAGAACAGAGCCACCAAGTGGTATAAAATCAAACAAAAGTGAGAAAATGTATTGTATCACAGTATCAACTCTTTCGAAAATCATTGTACATTATTTAGAAAACTAAAATAAAATCAATTTTAAAAATATTAAATCGCAGCTTTACATTTTATTAATCAACTTTTTGTTGACACGTCACAAGTTTAGTGATAAAATAACGATATGCCTCTTGATACCATGCTGTTTTTTTTATTGTGAAGAATTCCAATGAAGAGTTAGTTCTGTCCGTATGTAACATACAATTTAGATAAAAGTATATAGAAGACATATATTCAGAAATATGTATTATATTATTTGTAGCCTACCACTTTTATTTCATAAATAGTAATCTAATTGTTAAATGATATAGCAATAACAAATTATATGATAAGTGATATGACATGTCATGGTAAATTTGAGGATAAATCGCACGATTTAAAGAAATGTGGAATCGTATGTCAATTCATTTATTTTAAAAAGGAATTTATTTACACGAAAATTCAAAATAAAGGACAATAACGTCTAATTTGTTCTATTGTTATGAGCATGCAGGTGTATTCGAAAACCCTCTAACTAATTAATAGTGAATTTTTTTTATTATTTATCCTAGTTGAGAAGTCCAATTAAGTAGGATTCCAAGCATAGCAGTCAGAAATCAAGAGTGATAGAGGAAATCCTAAATAAAATTATCTTTTTTAGATTGTTTCTTTATTATGTGAAAATGTTTTTATTACACAATACATTTTTTCTGTGTTTTAAATAATATGAATATACCTGGGGGAATAAGGGAAGGTAATAGTTCCCCTCTATAAGTTTGAGCAGTTGGGGATGGGACGTACATTTTGGTAACAAATGCTTTAAACGCTGCTTGAATTTCTTCACCTGCATGAGTGAAACAGTAAAAATTATTCTTAAAATGATTCTCTAAATGATGTTACGTTAACAATATGCAAATTTACTTGATTGTAGTTCTTGGTATTGGTCCCATGATATGCGAAAGGCACGTCGTTTCCCTTCAATAAGATAAACTAAAGTCACGCAGGTTGGCGAATAACTCATTTTGCTTTAAATTTTTTATCTCGATTAAGATCAGTTTTCGTCTGCAACAAGTCACGACTATGAAAAAAAAACTATACAAACAATGACAAGTTGGATGATAAATGATTAAATGTCATCTATAAATCATGGATAAGTATATTTCTAACTTAAGTGTATTCGGGGTTTTAGTAAGCAATATTATTTTATTAATAGATATTATTAACAACTTTATCACTTAGATGACTCAATTTTAATTAATAATTTCATTAGACTCGACATCAGGGAAACCTGTGAGCTTTTATTTTATTTTGACAATCGATTAGAGCACTTGGCAACCTTGCCACTTTGCCGCCAGTTCAGAAGGAAGCTTCGTCTGCATCAGACACAGTGACAAAGGGTTCAGTCGTAAGCAGTTGGCTCGCCATTTCTCCTCCTCAGATAATTAGTGAACCGAAATTTAGTTTTTATTCTCTGTCAGATGTTTCTTTTCTTTCTTTTTTTATATTGCTGTAAATGATTTCAGCATTTTTCAACCAAATCCATTTGGTGCCAATTCGTAAAACAATTCGCCTACCGGCTGACACCAGCACTCATAGGTATAAGTGTAAATTGTTTGGTGTTTCTCTCGACCATCTCGAATAGTTCAGCTAATCGGATTCATTTCTGGACGTGTGATTTTTCATCGTCCCCATGGCAATTTCTTAATTGTTGTCAATATATCATGTTGAAATTGTTTTGTTTGACTATATATATTTCCACCTATCTATTCAATTGCAAGTAACTAAAAATTCCCACTTTAACATTTTAAACAAATCTTTGCCGTGCTATTAATTCGTTGTATTATCATTATTAGTAGTTTTTAAAGTAGTCTGATTGCTGAGCACAGGGCACTGGCCACATCAAACCAGAAAAAGAAGAAAAGAAGCAGCAAGAAGCAACAATAACAACAAAATAAAAATCAATTATATCTAGCAAATTGTAACACAAAACAATATTGTATGTTGTGCCAATGTCTTAAAATTGTAGCTCAGATAAAATACAATTCAAATTGGGAATGTTTCTCAGAAAAAAATATATTTGATTTACTTTATCAGCTGATAAATTGATGATTTATTTATATTTGGGTTTTCAAAAAGTGGTAAATAGCAGGTGATAAATCGATGACAAATCGAAATAATTTTTTATTCGAATAAAAAAATATATGATGGATAAATAATATGACATTCGAGATGACAATACGCATACAAAATACTTTAATATTTGTCAACTCTAAATCATCATTAAATAAATAAATTTTAATAAATTGATAAATATGTTGATAAAATCCTGCCAATTATCCTACAATAAATTTCAAATATGTCATCTATACTCATTGATTTACTGTTGATAAATACAAGGATATATAGTGCAGACATATACAATGATATAACACGAATAATCTGTGTGACAAAGGTTCCAAATGATCATATGATATATTTTAGCACGGAAAAGTCATAAAAATTTTCGTATGGGTCCCACCACCGGTGCCGGCCGGGTACTGGCTCCTATCCACTGCGCCACCCCGTCCCGTCTCCAAATGCGAAGCATATGGGGGAGGGGGGGGGGGGGGGGGTATATGCAGTGGAAGCAGCGGTGGGCCACCGCTATTCCATAGTAACTAGTTCCCGGATACCGTGTTGGTAGAATATACAACCAACAAGTCTCGCATGGCTTACGGGCCCTCGTAGTTTTGAGTTTTACTCTAGTTCAAGTTCCATAATCCATTAAAAAAAATTTATCATGTGTAATCTGAATATTTGTCACTTTTTCAAGTCCCCGTTACGTTAAAAAATAGTCAGTATCAATATAAACAATATTTCCTTTATTTCGATTATTAAACATTTAAATTTATATTACCCTTTTGAATAATAAGTTTAGAAGACGTATCTCTCAAGGGTGCGAGCTACTCTGTCTTCCTAACTATAGCCCTTCAAGTCATTTGAAACCTGCCCCTCTCAGCTCGCACCTCTATCGTTCTCTATCTATAACCCTATAACATTTTAAATAATAAATAACAATACAGTTGTGATGAAAGCCAAACCAGTTTCAAGACCTTCTGACTTTACATCCGCATTCTTTATGTTAACCCTCACATACCGACACACCCTGACACGCCCTGATCTACATCCTGGTTGGCTAGTACTATAAAAGCCAATGTATTATGTATCCATCTCTCAGAGTTGTCTGAGACACCGAGCAGTGAAGAGCTCGGTCTCTCTTTAATACACATACTTAAATATAATTAACCAAGATCCCTTCATTACACAGTGTTGAATGACATTTGAGGTATTTATCAAGCAGTAGCATGTTCTATCGAAAGCGGGCGCTTTCGGAGTGGAGTTCCATGAATCTCATCACTCATCAGGTCCACTTCCGCGTTTTATTTGATACCGGAGAGACCGGGAGCCCACCTCTTCCGAATAGTCTTCTATCCCATTGTAGCTTATCGAGGACCCGGAGTGACCGGGAGCCCACTCTTCCGAATAGTCCCGATTCTGAGAAAAGCCAGATTTTCCTACCACTACACCATCCTTCCACTCCGTCGTCTGCTTCCGACGGCATAAATACCTATAAAACCTCGTAGAGTGGAACAAATTTATTCTAAATTCTTATTCTTACTCTTCTCGAGGAAATCAGATATCTTGATTCATGTTACGATCCTTTGGCTGAATAGTAGTGATATTTCATAGTTCCGTCGTTATTATCACACATCATGCAGGAGTACTAAACTAGTACTACGAATTAGATCAAAATGAAATGAGCTATAGCATGATGCAATAATTTTTCATTAATGCAAACTGGAAATGAATGGAAGTGATCGACTATCGAAGTGATTTTAACAGCCTTCCTTAGAGTAGAATATGTAATAACTGGAAAATAAAGACAAGGATAAATGTATTGTTTAAAATAAGTTCTGTTTTGTAAATTAGTCGAAATTCAAAATATGATAAAAATCAAGCATTTCTAATGGTCATAAACGTACATAATACCGCGATAACCAGAATGTAATATTCTTTCAAAAACAGCAACATATGCAAAAATTGATGGTTTAGTTTTTAAAACAAGTTCAACTGCTATACTTAATATGGACCAGTTCCCTCCACCAGACTTCGAAAAATACCCAGAGGTTTCGACAGAAGACGTGAAGGCTCGTCAAATTCCTTATAAAATTGGTATCGGTAATTTGATTATTTAAGTATAAATATCAATACCTATCATAAATAATTCTCACCGAAAGTTTTCCAGCATCGAGGACCATGATCTTATCCGAGTCTATGATTGTATTCAACCGATGAGCAATAGTCAGTACAGTGCAATCATGAAACTTGTCCCGAATAACCAATTGAATGATAGCATCAGTCCTAATATAGATGTGATTTTGTAAAACCAATAATACATATTTTAAGCTGATTTTATGGATAAATTACTCTTGATCGACACTTGCAGTAGCTTCATCCAAGAGGAGGATTTTGTTTGAACGCAGTATAGCTCGAGCGAGACAAATGAGCTGCCTCTGGCCGGCAGATAGATTCATCCCACCTTCAGAAACTTCGAAATCCAAAAGATCTTTGGTCAATGATCCGTATTCAACCGCTAAGAATGTATCCAGATGAACGTCTTTCAATGCCGACCAAAGAACATCGTCGGCTATCTCCCCAAAAGGATCCAAATTGAATCTAAGAGAGCCTTGAAAAAGGGTAGGGTCTTGTGGAATGATCGAGATTTTAGAACGGAGGTCATGAAGACCGAGAAATTTAATATCAATCCCGTCTATGAATATCTTTCCATCGGGCTCAGTTAGACGGAAGAGAGCAGTGATGAGTGATGATTTTCCAGCTCCAGTTCTTCCAACGATCCCAATCTTATAAATAAAAAATAAATAATTATCGGCGAATATTTTGTGGTTAATTGGTCAATTACCTTTTCTCTGGATTGGATGGTACATTGGATATTTTTCAAAACGGGTTGATCATTTGGATTGTATCGAAGGCTCAGATCATTTAACTGGATGGTACCAGTAGTAGGCCAATCAGAACTTGGTTTAAAGTCTATATCAAGATGAATTTATATAAAAGATATATTGCCATAGAAGGAAAACAGTGATAAAAATAACCAGATTCTAAGGGAGCCTCAGAAGGAAGTTGTCCGTATTCGATGACACGATCCACGGACGTCATTTGATTCACCATTTCCGCTGATTGGCGGACTGCATACTGAAACTCGTAAATACTCATAGCAGATGAAATAATCAGCCCTGCCTCACTGCTATTCAAACCTTTTTGGTTTACATTATTCATATAAATATTTATATTTTTAATTTATACTTCTATATAATATTATCAAATACTTTCACGAAGAGCAACGCAAATGTATGTGACACTTGCAATGTAAGAGACAACCATAAAATCTGTAAATACTCCAAACCAGCGACCCGATGCCATGTATAGAAACCAAGCGGAGCTGTGAACATCCTGATGGTGGTCAAAGTCCTTCTGAAAATGAGTCTGACATCGATGGGCTCTTAAAGTTGTCAAACCAATCAGGGAAGAATGCACTTGAGTAAAAACTGGACTTCTGGCTGTTATTGGAGACAAGATAATATTACGTTCACATTTCGTCAAATTTTTGACATTTTGTTACTCTCAGCTTCTAATCGTTTGATTCCACAGGCTGCTTTCAGGTAAAATTTTCGGATGAAATAAGAGTAGATGACAAAGGCCAGTGCAGGAAAGATTAACCAATATTTGACAATGACCACGGTTACAATTGAACCCAAAGTATTCAATACAATCTATAGAGCATTCAAAATGGCATCAATTGAAAGAAATAGCTCCAAAACAGTTATTTAGAATTCGTAAGGAAACTTACCCAAATAGATTCAAATAAATAGGTTGGAAGCAGGTCATCCATTGAACCGGTATCTTTTGAGAATCGGTTAACAATTCGACCTATTAGAGAAAGAATTATTTTAAAAATTCAAAGCAAACTGAATCCGACTTACCAACAGGATTTTTGCCGAAAAAATCCACAGGAGACCTAATGATAGCGTTGAACATGGCGTCGTGAAGATTTAAAGAAGCTCTTACAGCAATACTGTAAAAATGTGCGGCTCGAAGATAGCCAAATATAAAAACACCCACGATAACAATCGAATAGACATAAATCGCGGTGTTTCTTTCAAGAACCCAATTGTATATTCTTAAAATTTGCCGATTTTCTTCCTGAAAGACTCTGGTTTCCTTGCTGCTAAAATTAACCTCAAATGAAGAAGTTTGATTGTTTCTCGAGTTTAACCAACGGGTATTTTCGGCGGCCGTCCACAAGCTGAGCCAATAATCAGAAGCGCAAAAGAAGAACTCGGCAATCAGAAGATTAAATATAAACAAAGCCAAAGAAAATGCACCAGCTCCAGATTGAAAGTATTTCCAATATGTTTTTGTACTCACACCAGAGCATAATTCAGATTTCCGGTCTCGACTTTTTGAAACATTTCCCTCCATATCAGCAATATGAATGGGAAGTTTTCTTGTAATATTTGAATTGATCTATATGAATAAATATGTTTACTGTTTTTTAAAACAATTTATAATGTTTTGGTTTTTTTAACCTGTGTCATTTTTAAAGACCCTGATCTTGAAATATTTCTTTCCCGATGAGCTAATTGTGAAGTTGACTGTTTCTGTAGATTTCTTGATGATCCATCTGATCCATCTGATTCATCTTGAATCGCTAAAGGGGTGTTCTCGTCCGATTTTACTTCAAATCCGTTGTTCTCAGGGTTCTGGGTGTTCAGCACTTGAGATAGGCCCAAATTTTTCATTTCTTTATAGGTTCCACTGAATTCTACACAGCCCTTTAAGGTCCGTTTTAATTAATAAAAATAATTAAATTACCAAATCGTAATAAGAAAAAAATGAATGGTTAGTTTAAATTGATTAGAAAATACATTTCTACCGAATGGAGTAGAAGGATTTGATCAACGTCTTTGAGGTATCGAGGTTGATGAGTAACCAGGATACGAATTTTCCCTTTTAAGAATCCTTTTATGGCTTTCTTGAATAGATAGGATTGAACATGAGTGTCGACAGCGCTCAATGGATCATCCAAAAGGTAAATGTCAGCGTCAACGTAGAGGCAACGAGCTAGGTTGACTCTGGCTTTTTGGCCACCACTGAGAGAGATGCCTCCTTCGCCAATGATGGAAGAATCACCTTGACCTTGAGGTAGTTGCTTGAAATCTGGTTCTAAAGCAGTTGCCTTAATCACTCGATTATATCGCTTGAGGTCATATTCATTGCCACACAAGATGTTTTGACGAATAGTTCCAGTAAAGATCCATGGTTCTTGGGGACAATATGCGACCTTACCATTTACCACAAGTGACCCTCTCAGAATTGGCAACTCGCCAAGAATAACGTTGAATATTGAACTCTTTAAATAATAAATAATGATAAGAATAACGTTCCTCAATTCTTTCTTTTTCAAAAGTATTTTTTTTACCTTTCCAGCTCCAATTTTCCCAATTATTGTCAAAAGCTGGCTTGAGCCAACTTGCAAAGAAACATCTGTAAGTGCGCAATCTTCTCGTCCAGACGAAGTATCACACCAATTTGCTGTCACAGTGGTAAATTCGAGTGCTGGAGTAATAGTGTTCTCTTGATTGGTGTTGTCAGTTTGTATTTCTTCGAGAAGAAGAAAAGTCTGTTTGAAAACCATTTTCATTGACTGATTATTCATTTTTTTTTTTGCCAACCCTTATAAACGAACATTGATTTAAAGTTGTAATATTTGTGTGCTACCCTTTTTCATTGTATAGTTTTCTTTTGTATAGTTTTTTTTTCTCTTGTATGGTTTTCTTTTGTTTAAAAATTGTTTTGGTCTATCAATTTGTCAAACGTACCGAAGTATAAGATTGAACGAGTAACGAATAGTTCAGTTTAAAAATGACTTTACTATTAACAACTATGCTGCTTCAAGTAGATCTTTTTCAATTCGATTTATTTTTCAATGAGCTTATTTCTGAAACGTGTTCTACATAATTCCATCTATTAATGCACGTTCATGGACAGGCCTTCTACACTTGATTAAAAAAAAAAAATTCTGTGGATATTTTCCCCCTTTTATTTGCCAATTATTGGTAAGTTTTTCAGAAATTCAAATCAATATAAGAGAATGATCATAGGGTTTTCTTAGCTTAATAATCGTAAAAAATCTCAAACAATGTTGTATATTTTCTTATATTTCCTATGTGAGGTTTTCGGAATTACTTATCACCAGGAACAAATATCTTATATGTAAAGAAGGGTCTACGATACCATTGTTAATGAATTTCAATAGGCCTACCTCAATTCTTTTGATAGAAACCCATGCCTCTGCAGTCGATAAGATGCTTTGTGTGAAATCAGCGGGCATTGCCATACGAATGTTATTATATAGGGCAATAATCAAGAAAATCTGAAACGAAATTTGAAAAAAAGTCAGTTTCTTTTAAACATAACCCCATTTTCAGCTTTTTGTATACCTTCTTAGCAGTTAATTCTTCTCCAGAAAGGATTAAAACGACCAGAGTTGGAAAAATAGTTAATTTAGAAGAGACGAAAGAGAGAGTGACAAAACAAGAACGAATGTAAGTTGTCCGACGGATTACTTGCATTTCCATTCTTCGATAGCGTTTAATCAATTTTATGAATGCATTTTCCCATGCGTACATCTTGATGACTCTTACAACCGGAATAATTTCGTTTATAGCCGTAATTCTTTTATCCGTTCTTTGTGCAGCTTCTTTTCGAAGTTTGGAAAATTGTTTTCCATTCAGAACTGTACTTTGAGAGAATTTAATTTAATCCTTCAAATAATTTTTTGCATATCTAAATCCTACTCTGAATTGGAATGATGAAAGACATAACTACTAATCCGACAAAAGAGGACAGTCCTATGTTGTAGTAGAGGACAAGGGTGTTGATAACCATTGCCAAGGGTCCAGCCCATAAAAAATGGAGATATACGAAGAGTAAATCGAAGCGATTTACGTCGTTGGACATAAGATTGATCATCTGACCAACAGCCGTCTCACGTATAGAATTTTGGCTCAATCTCAAACTCTGTTGAATATTTGAAAATATTTAAGCTGAACTGTATAATGGGTAACCTGAGGTCTTACAAGGCTTTTTTTCTATTGTATGAACCATATTGGTATTAACGCAATTAACCATATAGTCGCACTGTCGCACTTGCCATCTCTTTCCTAGCTACCAGAGATGTTCTTTCACCAGCTTCGCTCTTGTCTATTTGAACGAACTCCTTGCAGCAGTCCATCACAACAACCAATAAGGCAATAACCGGGGCAAATTCAAGCTAGAGACTGCTAAAAATTTACTTTTTTTCGATTTATCTTATCCCAGTTTTATAATTCTAATCGATATCTAATCGAAAGTAAGGAACTGCGGTAGAAAATTGTCCCCCCCCCCTCTCCTCTTTACACTATAGTTACAAGATAATGGGCCTATAACTTGTAAATTAAAATAATTGTTTAACATTACAAATCTGAAAGATTTAAAGATATTGATATATCTTGCCTTTCGATAGATGAGAGAACACGTAGCAACCCGAATTCGCATTCCAATGTGTTGGGATGTGAAACACAACGCATGATTGACGAATGCAGTGAAGCATGAGGCCATAATGATTGCCGTGCCATAAAGATATGCCTGTTTGGTAGTTGTCTTGCTTTCTTGGTGAAAGTAATCCATCAATTGGCTTAAAAATACGGGCCCTGCTATCCTGGTCGTTTGAAATGAGTTGTATTTTAAAAGAATAATGCTGAACTTAGAAATGAATAAAATAATATTTACTTGAAAACACATTCTTTGAGAAAAAGTTGAACTCCAGGGAAAATATAACTTGAGCCAAATATAGCCAAAAGAGCTGTTGCAAAACTAGGCGTTTCTTTTGATTCTCGAGTTTTGGCTACTTGTTTCATCCATTCTCTTTAAAAAAAAATATGTTATGTTGATTTTCATTTACAAAGAAATTTTTTTACTTTTCCAAAGCAACTCCGAGTCTCTCAGACTCATCTTCTGGGATTACTTTGTGCAAATCTTTCACTCGGAGAGCTCTCCGATTTCCTAGTTGAATGATGGGAGTCACCCACCTAAAAAATCAATAATTGACAGTTATTGCAAGAAAAATGAGAATATATTAACTAAAAATATTAACCAAAAGAAAAGACGTGAAAGAATGTTTGCTTCCTTCCAAGGATTTGATGATTTATCATCATTTTTGTAAGGGTTTACTATGTGCTTCTTTTCAGTCATATTGTCCATATCACCATATGACGTTGTGGAGTCGACGTCCAGGAAGCAAATGTTTGGGGGAAAAAATAAGTCGACTGCTGCTACAATTGTAGCATATAATAGAACCATGCATCTGTAGCTATTAAACCCAAAAATATCTATTGTATATGAAGTTTAAGGCCTTATAGTTTGAGAAAAATGACCAAGGAACAATGGGAGAAAATTTAGAGCTATAGAACTAAAAGCCAATACAAAAAGAACTATATGATACTGATTCGACGAGCTTGGATAAGGCTTGTGCCTCCCACTCTGCTCCACCAACCTGTAAAAGATCCCAGACGTATTCGAGAGGAGACAAGAAGGTTAGAAGGTTCATCCATTTCCTGAATATTTATAAAGAATGGATTTGTGACGTAACATTATAAGTAACAAATGTAAAAAAAAAAATATAACGCGTCCCACCGGGATATGACCAGCATCAAGGACCATGACCTTGTCAGAGTCAATTATGGTATTTAAACGATGGGCGATAGTGAGCACAGTGTAATTGCGAAACGTTTCACGAATCATCATTTGAATTAAAGTATCAGTTCTATTATATAACACGAGTTAAAAAGTATGAACATAATTACAGTAACTCTAAACATACAAAAACATCCTTATTATTATACTTTTGATCAACACTGGCTGTTGCTTCATCTAGAACGAGAATGCGGCTATTACGCAATATTGCTCTTGCGAGGCAAATGAGTTGGCTCTGCCCCACAGAGAGGTTTGTCCCCCCTTCTGCCACTTGAAAATCCAAAAGGCATTTGGTATTATCGGCAGCCAATAATCCATCATTTCCTGACATCATAAATACATCGAGATGAACGTCTTTGACTGCTGCCCAAATGACATCATCTCCAAACTCCTCAAAAGGATCAAAATTGAATCTTAGAGAGCCATAAAATAGAATCGGTTCCTGTGGGATGATTGATATCCTAGAGCGGAGGTCATGAAGATCCAGAAGATTTGTATCGATCCCATCAATAAGGATTTCTCCTTTGGGTTCGGATAATCAGAAGAGGGCAGCAATAACTGAAGATTTTCCGGCCCCACTCCGACCGACAATTCCAATCTTTTACCGAGAGTTGATTACCCGAGAGTCGCTTACAGTGTTTTTAAAATTCAAAAGTCTTTTGAATCGATTCAGATTCAAATTCAGATTCAAATTTTAATTTTTGAATCGCCTAAATTCAGATTCAATGAATCTGAATTCGTTGAATTAATTTAAAAAATGCCGATTCAGATTCAATCATATAAAAATTGCTCATTGCATTACTTTCTAAAGATTTGTGCACACGTTAAAAGATGCACTAATGATACTCTAATATCCATTGACCAATAGTTATTATATACACATTAATCTTAATAGTCTAAATACTATACATTCAGTTCAATATATACCTGAATCCGTTTGAATGAGACCATTGCCTCTGCCGCCATTTGGATTTCAATTGAGAAGTACCCAGATGTTCGCACCAGTGTTTGTCAAATTCAAACGTGAATCGGTTCAAAATTGAATTAATTCAGTTTTAATTTTTAAAAAATTGTGAATCTGAATCAATTCACTTTAAAAATCTGTGAATCTGAATTTTTAATCGACTTAAATATGGTAATTTGAGTCGATTCAGCATTTTCCGGTTAATATCTGCAAAAAATCTTAAATGCAAACGAAGGGACCCATATTTTAATTAAATATGACATGTTTATCAAATTTTAGACCTAATAAAATAAAAAAAGTTTAAAAATTATTATATATTATTCATATTCTAATTAGTTT
This sequence comes from Chydorus sphaericus, assembly GCA_030141595.1. Taxonomy (NCBI): domain Eukaryota; kingdom Metazoa; phylum Arthropoda; class Branchiopoda; order Diplostraca; family Chydoridae; genus Chydorus; species Chydorus sphaericus. The sequence goes on along the minus strand of CM057934.1, from coordinate 1,886,152 downwards.
TCTCAATAACAATTGACGAACTATACAGAACTTGAGACAGAATTTCTAAAAAAAATGGCAATTGAATCTGAATCTAAGTTTTTTGAATTAATTCAATAGATTCAGATTCAATGAATCTGAATCTCAACAATTCAAAACCATTGAATAAGAAATGAATTTGAATCTGAATCGATTCAATAAAAATTTGAATTTGAAAAACACTGGTTCGCACGTTATTTATTATTGCAACGATTAAGAAAACCTATCGGTGAAAAGAATTTTAGTTTACTCATTTTTGGAGTTGCTCTCCATCAACCTATTATACCTTGCTTGGGTTGAGTTCGTTTCCGGTAAGAGCAAATACAACCAAAGTGGGAGAGATGAACAATTTTGAAGATACGTAAGACAGGGTAACGTTAAAGGCTCGAAGATAACTTGTCCGACGGATTACTCCCATTTCCAATCTTCTAAAAAATTGTGTTACTTTGAGGAAGGCTTTCTCCCAGGCATAAATCTTGATGACCCTCTTAGCAGGTATGATTTCATTTATGATACGAATTCGATCTTCTGTTTTTTGGGCAGCTTCTCTTCGGAATTGAGAAAACTTCTTTCCAATTTGAACTTTATTGCAATTTGTAAATCATCAAAATATAACAATTTCTCGCTCTTTTTAGAACACTTTATTAATTTTATACGTTGCAGGGGGACTAGTAAACTCATGATGACGAATAGGAATAATAAGGATACAATACCAATATTGTGGTAATAGAGGACGAAAGTAGCTATAAAGATTTGCAACGGTCCGACCCACAAAGAATGGAGGTATCCAAAAACTTGATCAAATCGAGCGACATCGTTGGAGATGAGGTTAACCATCTGACCAATATCTGCTTTACAAAAAGCTTCTTGACTCAAAGTTAGACTCTAAAATTAACAAATATTAGAATGAACAACATTTTACTTTTCGGAAGATAAGGGAGCAAGTTGCAACCCTTGTCCGCATTCCAATATGATTGGAAGTGAAGCACATGGAGTGTGTGTTGAATGTGATGGCCACCGAGCAGAACACAACACCTATAGCATAGAGGTAAGCCTTCTCTATTGAAATTGTGCTGTCATTGTTGAAATAGTTTATCAGTTGGCTCAAACACAGTGGTTGTGCAATTCTGTTCATTTGAGCAGAACGAGTTAAGAATGACCAAATTACAGTTAAATAAATTAAAAGAGTTACTTGATAATGCATTCTTCAAGAAATATCTGCAAACCAGAAGCAGGAATTAAGAGCCGTACACTTGGAACAGAGTTCTGGCGAAACTTAGCTTCTGATTCTTTGACACTCGATTATTGCAGCTTGAAATGTGGTTCATCTACTCCCTGTATGCAATTATTTTAGGATATTATTATTGTTTTTTATAGAATATCATTTATATACTTTTGCAATTCTAAGCCGTAGGGTCCTTGTCTTCCGGAATCACTTCGTATAAATCATCTAATTTTAGTGCCCTCTGATTGCCTAACCGAATCATTGGAGTAACCCACCTGTTATAATTAGATGAATTTTGTTGAGTATCTTAAATGAAACATTGCATAATTACCAACCAGAAAAAGAGGCAAGAAAAATGTTGGCATTCTTCCATGGATGAGATGGTTTTCTAACACGGTGATGGTAATTGTTCATCTCCGAGTTACTCATCATGTCTTATTCTGCTACCTGTTTTCATGAAACTACTTGGAAAGTTGTTTAAAGGATATCCTGATTCGAGCCTGCTTCAATGTTTGTTAAACAGTTTCAACAGCTCAGCTCAGCAATTTATGGACACTTAACCTACTCTCGCATTCCGTATTACCAGATGTGGACTCCTTTTTAGTTCTGTTTAAAAAGAAAATTGAAAACAATAGGGTTCATGGTTGAAATGTGTTAATTATATCCAACAGCTTTCACAATAGATGATAGGGAAATGTTGTGAACAAAATTTTATTTACTGATTTTTTAAAAATTAATTTTTACTAATAATTAGTAGTATTGAAACAGCCACTTTTAGTTCGAAAAATTTACATATATATAGATACATAAAAAGAAATAGGATTATTCGTGAGAAATAGTAATATAAAATATCAACTTTGTTGTCGATGCTTACTGTTGCACGAAAAAAACAGTCAGCATCAATTTAGAGTAGTAAAAATACGAACAATATTTATTAAAAATAATTATTTTAAAACTGATGTCAGCTGAGCGACACAATTTCTAAAATGTAAAATAGAGATCACCAAACCAAGAGATCCATATCATTCTTGCTCCAAACTAACATGGTCTCCGTCACTCGAGCGATACCTATAACTACCACTTCCACCTTTAAGGCTAGTTTCCTCTTTTATGACGAAATAAAATCCTAATACCACATTTTATAATGACAATTATGGTTCCCACTTTGACTTTTAAGTTGAAAGCTTACCATTTACAAAATAATTTCCCTTAAACCTCCTCCTCTTTAGAGAGAAAAGCAGAAAAAATTATGATGTGGAATATTCCACTTCCATCTTTTAGACTGATTTTTTAAATAAAAATTTTTTTTTAAAGTTCGATTGCGACTAATTGAATTGGTCACCTCGAGCTATCCTTCATAGATGTGACGAGACCGGGCGACCCGATCGGCCAAAGCCGGTAAAGTATTTAAAAAAAAGTTCGATGGTGTAATACAAAAAAAAATAATTGAATTTGTGAATAAAATGTTACTTATATGATAAAAATTGTTGCAGAACATGGGTCGTGTGGCCTAATGGATAAGGCGTCGGACTTCTAATCCGAAAATTGCGGGTTCGAATCCCGCCACGATTAATGCTACAATTGATGAGGTTATATTCCCTCAATACTTCTAATATGCTATACAATTTTTGATTCGTAAAATTTTAAAGTTTTTTTGAATTTTTCTAAATATATTGCGGGGTAATTGGCTGCCTCAATACTACTAGCGCATCCGACTGAATGCAAATGCACATTGTTATTGAACTATTGTTATACTATATTTGAAAATTATTAACTTGGCCTTTCATCCAGAATATATAAGGATTGCGCGTATCTATTACTAAAAAGTGAGTGATGTCCAGAGCGCGTCAGAAAGGATAGGGCAGCAATCTGAAAAATATATCTTATAATTGCCAAGACATATATTGTCTTCCTTCCTATACCGAAGTCCATCGTATATATTTCTACAAGTCCTCGTCTACCGTACCTTGTTTAAATTAACTTTCAAGATACTTATTCCATTCGGCCAGAACATGGATAAAAATGATTTGAAAAATATCGCCGTTTCAAAATTTTAACAATGGGTATTAATGAATGGGTCCAGTGATTAAAAGCTTTCTTGAAAACTTTCAATGGTTTTATTCGATTTTCTGGGTTTTATTCCCTTCGTCCTTCGATTTTACTATCATACTTTTTATATCAGGCACAGTGGCGAACATATTTTATGAAACCAAGAAAAAAAACTAGTTAACTTACATGAAGAAAATCGAATATCAATTAATGTGTTCTTATCTTGAACACAGATTTAAAAACTAAATCTTATATCACCATCTATACATCTATCACCATCGGCTATTGTCAAGATGGTGCAGTTAGGGAATTTTTATCGAATAAAATTTTTAATCAAAGTGGCTGTTTCATTACTACTACTTGATAAAATCCGTAAATAAATTATGTTAACAACATTTCCCTATCAACTATCGTGAAATCTGCTAAATATACTTAATACATTTCAACCATGAACCCTATTGTTTTCAAAGTTTTTATAAACATAACTAAAAAGGAGGCCACATCTGCTAAGGAAATGCGAGAGTAGGTTAAGTGCGTTCATAAACAAGCTGAGCTGTTGAAACTGTTTAACAGACATTGAAGCAGGCTCGAACAGGATATCCATTATTATACAACTTTCCAAGTAGTTTGATGAAAACAGGTAGCAGAATAAGACATGATGAGTACCTCGGAGATGAAAAAATCTCGAGGAATTATTGATAATAATAATAATAATCATCATCATCACAATGTTAGAAAACCATCTCATCCATGGAAGAATGCCAACATTGTTTCTTGTCTCCTTTTCTGGTTGGTATAATTATGCAATGTTTTATTTAAGATACTCAACAGTAACATTCATCTAATTTTCACAGGTGGGTTACTCCAATGATTCGGTTAGGCAATCAGAGAGCTCTAAAATTAGATGATTTATATAAAGTGATTCCGGAAGACAGATCTAAAGGACTCGGCTTAGAATTGCAAAAGTATATTAATAAATATTCTATCAAAAAAACGATAAAAATATCCTAAAATATTGTCTACAGGGAGTGGATGAATCAGATTTCAAGTTTCAATAAGAAAGTTTCAAAGAATCAGAATCCAAGTTTCGCCAGAACTCTGTTTCAAGTGTACGGCTCTAAATTCATGCTCCCTGGTTTGCAGATATTTCTTGAAGAATGCATTATCAAGTAACTCTTTTTTATTAAACTGTAATTTGGTCATTCTTAACTCGTTCTTCTCAAATGATCAGAATTGCACAACCACTTTGTTTGAGCCAACTGATAAATTATTTCAACAATGACGACACAATATCAATGGAGGAGGCTTACCTCTATGCTACAGGTGTTGTGTTCTGCTCGGTGGCCATCACATTCAACACACACTCGATGTGCTTCACTTCCAATCATATTGGGATGCGGACAAGGGTTGCAACTTGCTCCCTTATCTTCCGAAAAGTAAAATTTTGTTCATTCTATATTATTATTTGTTATAAACGGGTTCTTAAATTCAATTTCAATTTTCCAGAGTTTAACTTTGAGTCAAGAAGCTTTATGTAAAACAGATATTGGTCAGATGGTTAACCTAATCTCCAACGATGTCGCTCGATTCGACCAAGTTTTTGGATACCTCCATTCTTTGTGGGTCGGACCATTGCAAATCTTTATAGCTACTTTCGTTCTCTATTACCACTATATTGGTATTGCGTCCTTAGTCCTATTCGTCATAATGAGTCTACTAGTCCCTCTGCAACGTATAAAATTAATAAAGTTGTTTAAAAAGAGCAAGAAATGGTTATAATTATGATTAAAAATTGCAATAGTTCAAATTGGAAAGATGTTTTCTCAATTCCGGAGAGAAGCTGCCCAAAAAACAGACGATCGAATTCGTATCATAAATGAAATCATACCTGCAATGAGGGTCATCAAGATGTATGCCTGGGAGAAAGCCTTCCTCAAATTAACACAATTTTATAGAAAAATGGAAAAAAAAGTTATCGTCGAGCCTTTAACGTTACCCTGTCTGACGTATCGTCAAAATTGTTCATCTTTCCAACTTTGGTTGTATTTGCTCTTACCGGAAACGAACTCACACCCAGCAAGGTATAATAGGTTGGAGAGCAACTCCAAAAATGAGTAAACTATATAATTCTTTTCACCGATAGGTTTTCTTAATCGTTGCAATAATAAATAACGTGCGAACATCCATGCCTGGTTACTTCTCAATTGCAATCCAAATGGCGGCAGAAGCAACGGTCTCATTCAAACGGATTCAGGTATATACTGAAGTGAATGTAATAGTTAGACTATGAAGATTTTAATGTTAATATAATTTGGTAAGGATTTTTTACTTCTTGACGAAATGAAATCAAACGACAAAAATACCAACAATGCCCCATGTAGAATTGAATTCAACAAGGTGATGGTCAGCTGGCCCTTAATACCAGCTACAACTTCAGATAATATTGATAGTGCAACTTTGACCAATGTATCGCTTAAAATTGATTCTGGACAATTGTTGACTGTCATCGGACCGATTGGATCGGGGAAAGTAATTACGCTGAGTCTTGTAATATACGATTTTTGGTCCTGAATAAAAAAAAATATATATTATTAGAGTACGCTCTTGAATACAATCCTGGGAGAACTAAGAGTAATGACCGGAAATGCAGTAGTGGAGGGCAGGATTGCGTACTGCTCACAAGAGCCTTGGATCATAACAGGGACCATCCGTCAAAACATTCTTTGTGGAAATGCGATGGATTTTGAGCGATATCTTCGAGTGATCCGAGCAACTTCATTGGAGGAGGATTTCGATAAACTACCGCGAGGTGACGCTTCGATCATCGGCGAAGGTTGGGTCTCACTTAGCGGTGGTCAAAAGACTCGAGTGAACCTCGCTCGATGCCTCTACGTCGACGCAGACATTTACCTTTTAGACGATCTTTTAAGTGCAATAGATGCTCGCGTGAGTGCGCATATATACCAAAAAGCCATTCAAGGGCTGCTTGACGGTAAAATCCGAGTTCTTGTAACTCATCAACTTCAATATCTGAGAGGAAATGACCAAGTTCTTATATTAAAATCGGTATAAGCGCATTAGAGATGTACTTAATAAAAAGTGGTAATTCAAATTAAATTGGTATTTATTTGTTTTTGAAGGGCCAAGTTGAATTCAATGGGGCATACTGCGAGTTTAAAAACAGTGGCGTTCTAGAAAAAATCGTTGACGATGAGACAAACGAGCATTCTTTTGTTGAGGAAAGTGACATTGCCGGACACACTTGGTCAGATGACCCTACTTCTTGTAGAATTCGTAGGGTTTCTCTCGTGAAGTATGCACGTCGTCAAAGTCAGATCTCTTATAATGCAGCTTCATTCCGTAGATCCACCAACCATGGCAAATCTATGGTATGATTAAGACATTTATTAATTTATATGTATAATATTAAGAATAAGTATAATAAGTATCTGATATTCTTAGACAATTCGAGGGAGAAGATCAATAATAGCCCATATTGACGATTTGCCGGCTCACCATCACAATATCGAAGCGTTGAAAGAGATCCCACCATTTGTTGGCGTGAAAGCCAAAGTGTATTGGGAATACTTCCGATCTGGGGGCAGCATATTTCACTTCATTTTATTTACTTTTAGCTGCATAACAGCTGAGATTCTATTCTGCGCTTCCAACTATTGGCTCAACTTATGGACCAGAGCTGAAAGGGAACGTTATTGGATTTCTTCTAATTCCTCACTCAATTATTATAACAGTTCAAGCAATGCTCTCCTATCAGAAGAACCTACAGTGGTTTTCTTGGGATATGAGTTCAATTTAGACAGAGACATTGGGATTTATATCTATTCAGCTCTTGTTAGTGGCGTTTTTATCTTTGGGTATTCAAGAGCAGCACAATTTTGCAGCATGTCCGTCACAGCTTCTATAAATCTGCACGATAACATGTTCCAAGCCGTTCTTCGAGCTCCAATCCAATTTTATGACAAGAACCCTGTTGGTAAATATAATAATATTTGTAGTTTTCCAATATTAGCATAATACATGGATTGGTTTTTATTTTAAAAAAAGGTCGGATTGTGAACCGTTTCTCCAAAGATACAGGATCGATGGACGACATGGTACCAACTGTCTTATTTGACCTTATTTGGGTATAAAACAATTTGATGTACTGGTTTTTTTATATCACTGCTGTTATAACTAATAAATTCTTTTTCAAATTAAGCTTGGCTTAAATACTTTGGGGGTCCTCTTGACTGTGGCTGTGGTTAATTACTGGCTTCTCTTTCCGGCTCTCATCTTGGGAGTGGTCTTCTATTTCATTCGAAGATTTTATTTGAGATTCGCCATTGAGATCAAACGACTAGAAGCAACTGGTATAACTCGAATATTGCCTTTTTGAGCATTTTATATTTAACTTTGTTTCTTTAGCTAAAAGCCCAGTATTTACCCAACTTTATTCATCGCTAATCGGTCTTACAACTCTTCGCGCTCACAACTACCAACCATCTTTTCAACGAGAGTTCGATAGATACCAAGACATACACAGCTCAGCCTGGTTCCTCTATTTTTCATCGGCTCGGTGGCTTGGTATATGGATGGATCTCATCGTCACCCTTTACGTTGCTTGCGTCACCTATGCATGCGTTATACTTCGTGATAGTATATTAAAAAACTAAACCAAATAAAACTCGTTCGATTCAAATCACATTATATAATTCATTAAGGTTTGAGTGGAAGTGAGGCTGGTTTAATAATTTCTTCAGCCATGAGCATGGCAAGATTCCAATACTGCATTCGTCAGTCGGCAGAAATGGAAAACCAGATGACCTCTGTCGATCGTATCATCGAGTATGGACAGCTTCCTTCTGAGTCACCCTGCCTAGACACCAATAAAAGTAATTTAATATTTCAGTTCATGGTTTATTGTCTTAGTATTTTTGGGTAATATAATTATAATTAGGTTTTAAATCATCACCGAACTGGCCCTCAGCGGGTGCTATTCAATTAAGCGATCTAACTCTTCGCTACAGTCCAACTGATCCACCTGTTTTGAAGAATCTCAAATGCACCATCAACTCTCGGGAAAAGATTGGAATTGTCGGTCGGAGTGGGGCTGGAAAATCTTCAGTTATTGCTGCCCTCTTCCGCTTTATCGAACCCGAAGGAGGGATCCTTATTGATGGGATCGATACAAAACTCCTGGATCTTCATGACCTCCGCTCTAGGATATCAATCATCCCACAGGAACCGATTCTATTTTATGGTTCTCTAAGATTCAATTTGGATCCTCTTGAGGAGTTTGGAGATGATGTCATTTGGGCAGCAGTCAAAGACGTCCATCTCGATGTATTTATGATGTCAGAACATAACGGATTAGCTACCAATAAATGTCTTTTGGATTTCCAAGTGGCAGACGGAGGGACGAACCTCTCTGTTGGTCAGAGCCAACTCATTTGCCTTGCAAGAGCAATATTGCGTAATAACCGAATTCTCGTTCTGGATGAAGCAACAGCCAGTGTTGATCAAGAGTATATAGAATGATATGCCTTTCTTTCAATGAGTATTTTTTACTTTTTATTCCTATAATATCTAGAACTGATACTTTTATCCAAATGGTAATTCGTGAAAAATTCCGCCATTGCACTGTGCTTACTATCGCTCATCGTTTAAACACCATCATTGACTCGGACAAGGTCATGGTCCTAGATGCTGGTCAAATCTCGGTGAAGCGCGTGATATACAGTACCCTCAAGAGAAATAAGGACACCCTCTTTTTCTGCCGTTTTTAGCACGCGTCTTACGGGGTGTTGCTAAATACAAAGTGTTGTGCTAAATACGGACGGGAAAATTACAATTCTGATCGCAGAATTGTGATTTTTGTATCCAACGAGATAAATGAATTCCCTTTCTGCTAGTATTTTTTATAACTTGCAGCCATCAAACGGCCATTGAGTTATTTATAGCGTTATCGAAATAGGGACACCCCTATTTTTTGCCGTTTTTAACACGGGCCTTATGGGCAAACGTCCTTCGAGAAAAATATTATATCTTTTTATTGGATAAACTGATTAAGGCCAAAATTGAAACATACGTTAGCAACATAATGAGCTTTTAGTTGGGTAATAATCAAGTCTTTAAGTAGCAAAATGAAGCAGTTCAGATTTTTCAAAGTTTTTCACGGGTTTTGACGCTGTTTTTTCGACTAGACTACTCAAGGTCAACATACAAATGTATGGCGGGTATAGGCAAAACGAGAGAAAAAATAAAATGGAAACTTTGAAAAATCCCCACTGATTCAAAATGCAGAATTATGACTTGATTTTTTATTATATTATAGTTCATTATGTTGCTAACTTATATTTCAATTTTGGCTTTAATCAGTTTATCCAATAAAAAGTTATGATATTTTTCTTGAAGGACGTGTGTCCATAAGACCCGTGTTAAAAACGGCAAAAAATAGGGGTGTCCCTATTTCGATAACGCTATAAATAACTCAATGACCGTTTCATGGCTGCAAGTTATAAAAAATACTAGCAGAAAGGGAATTCATTTATCTCGTCGGATACAAAAAATCACAATTCTGCGATCAGAATTGTAATTTTCCCGTCCGTATTTAGCACAACACTTTGCCCCGTAAGACGCGTGCTAAAAACGGCCGAAAAAAGAGGGTGTCCCTATTTCTCCTGAGGGTACTGTAAATATTATGTCATATCATATAAATGGCAATTTTTAATATTATTCAGGAATTGGATGAACCTTCTTGTCTCCTCTCGAATACTTCAGGGTTATTTTACAATTTGGTGGAGCAGAGTGGATCACAAGTCTTATCCGAGCTCGTCGTATTAGCTAAAAAGGTTATTGAATTAAAGTAAAAATATATCATTGCAGATTATACCTTTTACTTAATTACTTGATGCTGTAGGCCTCCAAAATGAAGGGAACAACCAATGGTTATTCTTTTGCAGAGGACGGTTATGAAGACGGTACATAATTTAATTTGATACCAACTAATACTGAGAAACCGGGAATGAATCGAACGACGAATATTATTTGCACGACCAGTGAAGAATATGGTTCTAAATATGAAGGTTTTCTGAGTGAATAAATAAGAAATATTCGTCATTTATTTCTAGTCTTCTCTTTCTCCTTTAAATTGAAACATTCTGGTCTTTAAAACTCAAAAAATAGTTTTCTGGGTTTTTTTTTTGGTTTGTGTAATTCTATAACCTAACCAGAAAAAAACTGTTTTTGGTTTTGTTTTAGGAATGAGAACAAGTTATATCCTTCATACGATGTTGTTAAATTTGTTTTATATATGTTTCCTATATCTGACTAAAACTGTGTCAAGACAATAGCCAACCAAGTCTATATGTGTGATGTGACCAAGTGAGTTGCAAACGGGGACGTAAGTTCTTTCGTTGCCGTTGTATATCCATCCTTATTACTGTTTAAGTTTACGGTTATTACAAAAGGGGGGGGGGATGATTTTTTAAAATTTCTGTATGCTTCAGATAGGTGTATATTCATGCTTTATATATGATTCAATTATTTTAGTATCATATATAAAACAGGTACAAGAAGGCAAGGCAGATCATAACATCAATAGCTACGACGTTCCGTTGTAAGAATATACACCGTCCCTTCCAGTGTAAGTGGAATTTGTTATTAAGTCGGATAAGGTATACTCTCTAAAAGTGAAATCTTAAAAATTAAGACAAATTGTCCTAGGATTGATGCTAAGACAGAAATGTCTTGAAATTTTAAGACATAATGTCTCACATTTCAAGACAAAATCTAAGGCAAAACGTGTCTTAAGGTGCGTTCACACTAGAGCTGTTTTAAGCAAAAACTTCTTAAAACTTCTGTTTTACGGAAAAATTCGTCTGGATTCCCTATCTATTAACATTGGCTAGCAGACGAATTTTTCCGTAAGGTTTTAATTCAGAAGGAAAAACGCTTTAGTGTGAACGCACCTTTAGCATCAATCCTGAGACAATTGGTCTTAGAGAGTACTTAGAAAAATTCTAATTTTTAGACAATTTCTAAATAAATAAAGAATCAATAGAGATATTTTAGATAAATTAAATTATTCTTTACCATTACCGACAAATAAATGACGACACGAGTTCCATTTTATTTGTATTTCACAAACATGATGCAATTTCAATACGTACAAAATGGAAATGGATTAATTATACAATTAGGTAATGACGAGATCCTCTTCTAAGAGAGATCCAGTGAATTGAATATCACCGTCACTACTAGAATAGATCGTCCCTGTCACGTGGCTGATCGTGATTGTATCCCCCTTGTTCAGTTTCAAAGTCCCGCGAACGGAAAGAGTTGAAGCCGTACCCGAAGTTGCGCCGTTGATCCAAGTAGAACCTCGCGCAACATCCACTCCGTTCCGTTGTAACTTTACATCGCCATATCCAGCGTAACTGGTACCAAATAAGGAATCGAAATAATGACCATTTCCCTTGAAAGAGAAGGCGTAGATTCCTGTTTTGGGCGCCGTGAAGACTCCGCTCTTCAAATTCATCCCGCCGCCCAAATTCAAATATTCTTTTTCGAACGGCATCGTGCCGGCTTTACTCCAACTTGAAGTACGAGTGACGAAGAAATGAACTGGGCCCCCAGATTTAACATCTACAAAGCCGACCCGAGTTTCGAAACCAGCTTCTGTGGGTTTTAGAGCAAAGTTGCAGTAGATGGAAGCGATCTGGCCGCTTCCAACGGGGAGAACGTCGTAAAAAGCGGTTAGAGTGTGGCCCAAGTTGAGAAGATCCCGGCAGCTTGATGGTTTACGAGTGACCGCCCTTACTTTTAATGAAGTTTTCTGATTGCTCTGATGTATTAGCTGTTCTTCCAATGCCGAGTTCTTCTTCAACTGATCGATCTCTATTTGCTGAAGATCAATCCTAGTCTCCAGTTGATCGAGTCGATTGAGCAAGACTCCGATGTGAATTGCTTATTATGAAAACATAAAAATGAATGAATATTAGACGATTTTAAAACAGTATTGGACTGTGCAATGAATATTATTTGTACCTGATTAAGATGCTCAATATTGTTGCCTATGGAACCAATCAATAGACCATGTTGAACCACTCCTATATAGAAACATAACGAAAGCTGTAATAAATGGCAAGTAATAGCTCGCCATTTTCGATGCTAATATGGGATGCCGCTATAACTGCCGATTTATCCCGGATGAGATCGAATTTATTCGATACCAGAGTAGATTACCAGGTACTTATATTGAGTCCTTCATATGTTTATAGTTACCTCCCAATTTAATATTCAACCATATACGCAAGTTTTGATATACGAATCTAAATTATAAATTTTGGAATGGGCACCTGGTCCAATCCTTGCTCACACAAATTGAACCAATTAAAAAACAAAGTGAGCTTCATACCATTTTCTTATTCGTTTACACCAAGGCAGATCATAACAGCAATAGCTACGAGGATGGCAGTATGCTTATTCATTTTTCTATAGTTATAATCAAAACAAATAGCACAAAGAGATTCATATAAAATAAAATAGAATTCAACAATGCATTTACCTTGAGAAGCTGAGACTTTGAATTCGATAGAAGCTCGAAGAAAACTGTGAATTTTAAACAGAAAAACCGGTCTTGTTTTATACAAGTTTCGAAGGTATACCCCAAATGAAACGTGTGTATATATATGCAACAAAATTCAGCATAATGTATATCTATACATAGCAGTGTGCACTGATTCTAGAAAGTTCTTTGTTACTTAAAAAAATAAATAAAGGAGCTCGAAACCATATTTTTGGAATTTATTGAATGAGTCATGGTATAAAATTTCTGGTTTATTATTTGGTACGTTAACCTTGAAAATATGCTTTCAGCTAGGACCCAGCCCTTCCTGTTTTCACACCCGTCGGTGGATGTAGTGTGTAATGAGTTTATTCGCCTCATTCCAAACACTCATTTATACACGTAAAATCTGTATTCATCACAAAATATTGTTAAATTAAAGGTTTAGTTCTATAACAAATATGGTACGAAGCTTTGAATTTGCTTTAATTCGGATTCACCTCTTCCGGTTTTGGAGAAACTCCGGTGCGCTGTGGTATTTATATAGGTATATTTATAATTTAATTTGATATCTTTGGAAACAAAACATGCTCTTTGGTACTTCAATAAATTTTAAGAAGCAAATGAGTGACTATAGGATCTTGGAATGTCAAAGCAATCAAAAGTGTTTTAGTGCACATATAGACCAGCAGTCACTCTACCACATCTGGTTAAATCTAAGCAAATAGTTAGTTTAAAAAACCAACTTTCAAATAGCTATAGAGTCCAGGCCCGCCGTGAGCCTTCGTGGCGCCCAGGGTAAAACCTCCTTTATATTTTTAGAATATATAAATATACTTATATAATCATGAATTATAGGCCTATCCCCTTAAGTTACTGCAACTGCTTTAAATTTTCAAATTTTGGTCGAGATATTTTTTTAGATTTACTTTCTGAATCAAATATTATTTTAAATAATGAAAATTGTAACTGTACAAGGGTCGTGTGGCCTAATGGATAAGGCGTCGGACTTCTAATCCGAAAATTGCGGGTTCGAGTCCCGCCACGATTAATGTATGTGCGTTAACGTTGAGTTACTCAAAGAGTTACTCGCTTAATACTACTTTCTGTACAACACGATTTTTGGTTCGTAGTTTCTAGTTTTTTTTTCAATTTAAAATAAATTCAGGGGAATTAAAATAAAATTCGTTTTTAATGGTGTAACCATATTTTTACTTCAAATATTACTGTTAAAATTTGAAAAAGGATAAATACTTTACCATGTATATTTGTTTTTAAGTTAAAAATTTGGGATGCAATAATGACATTGTAATAATGACATATTAAACTGTCAAGTACGTTTTATTTATAATCCTTTTCGAGATGACTTCAAGCTTTTTACATATAAATTACTTATATTTATTAAATCTGGTAATAAAATGTAGCCTAGCTATATTATTTAATCTAGATTTGTTAACTGCACTAGAAGTGATGTACAATAATTTATACAATCAAAATATATCCTTTAAAAAAATAAAATGCAGCAAATTTCTTTGCTAGGTCTAAATTTGATTGTCTTCGATAGTAGTGTGAGACTTCTCAAGCCAGCCAAACAACCATCCAGTGCTGGCACGTGTCCCTCCAACGTATCAGTTTCCAACCGGGAGAATACTAGAAAGAGTTTACAGTATTATTGAGAGACTTCCTGTATTGCATGCCCTCAATCCTGTTATAGGGCTGTTTACACCCCAACTACGCGTCACCTGACAACGCCGCATTTTGCTAACCGTTTGTGCACGAAATTCGAAAAAAGAGCTTGAAGGCATTCTGCTTTTTATTATAAATAAATGCTTTTATAGTTAGCACTACTTATTAGGGACAATATTAAGTCGTCGAGTTCTATTTTCTTCTTGATCTCTTAAAACATATATTCTAAACTCATTATTTAATACATTTGAATACAGTTATGATAATCAAATTGTATGTGAAACACTTAAAGTTAATTAATAGAATTCAGTCATATTTTATTAATAAAAATTACTCGACCACTTCCACCTTTTAGGCTAATTTCCACTACTAGGACGAAATAAAATCCTATTTCCACCTTTTAGAATGAAACATTTTGGTTTCCAATTTGACTTGAATTCAGATACTTAAATATTATACATTATTAAGCAAAAAGAAATCTATATATTTATTTATTTAATTTTGTCATTATCGCTTTGTCTACATTTCTAATCCGAAAATTGCGGGTTCAAGTTCCGCCACGATTGATATGTGTCACGAATTTCTTTTTGGTATGCGGGTTTTGGTATACTGCTATACATATAGTGCTAAACAGATTAATATAGAGGGAAAAAATTCTGCGTCTGATACTTACTTTACTACTTACTCAAATTTATATATTATCTGGAACTTAACAATAAATTTACAAAAAAAAAATAAAAATGCATTTTTTTTGTTGCTGTTTCACACCTACACGCTATAGGAGAAACATTCCTATACCTCATTCAATATACTACCAATAATCAATATCTTACACGATTCTTGATTCAAAATTTCAAGTTTTGTAATAGCAGGGATTCGTTGCTAATGGTTTAGCCATTCTTTTACGTTAAATATGATTGTTAAGATTTTAAAAAAGGGGGAAAATAATAATGTTAGGCCTACTGCCCTTGTATACATAGCAGTCAAAAACACTTGTTTACAATCAGCATATCAATTTTTAAACAATAAAATTTAATATTTCTTTATCGACTTTCATTGTGAATGACGGGTGCAAATGAGATTTCACATGCCCTTCGAGCTCCAGTTTTCAACCGGGAGAGTACTAGAAAAGAATCTTAACAATATTGAGAGGCCTAATCATCACCCACCAGTCCGCTTTCTATGTTGCATATTCTCAATCCTATATTAAAGAAATGCTACTCTTATTATTTAGAACTTTAATTGGCTGCTTCAATACTACTAGCGCACAACTAAATTCACCCGCTTCACAAAAATTTTGTGTTGAAATCGAAATCCGATTACCATTTCAGTTTATTAGTTTTGTACTGATGTCAGCTATATGGCATAATTTTAAAAAATACAGCACACAGATCACCAATCGAGGAGATCCATATCATTCTTGCTCCAAACATATTTCCCACCACGTTGGTAGAACATGTCTTGATCGAAGCCACTGGCTTGCAGCGCCGCCGCTACCCCAACATCTAGAAGAGAGCGCGATGGAACCTTCTCTCCGCCGGTGCAATCAAGGAAACGCATCTGTGTATAATCAGCACATTATATTAAGCCATTCCAATAGCTATATATTTACGTTATCAACTTGCCCTTTCATCCAGAATGAGATAAGAATTGCGCATCTATTAGATAAAAATCATGATTTATTGGATTATTTTACTGATCAATTGTGATTAGTCGATAGATTTACTTTGGTATTAGATTCTGGTACGACGCAGTTCACTTGAGAATGTCGGTTCAAAAAGCTTTGAAACTGTTCATCGGTGACGACCATTGCTTCTGCATTACGTAAAGCTTCTTTCCCCTGATTCTCACCTCCAATTAGTAAACACTGAAACACCTGTCACATAATCAAATCTAATTATATGGCATTTAAAAAGATTAGACAACCAATATATACTTTCCAACGAACTGGTTTGAGCTTTTGAATGTTCTCAACCATATCCTCTTCGACATTGTGAACATTGATAACAGAGTTTATCTTGAATGCCACCTGGTGCAGACGACACCAATCTCTCACCCGCTCCAAGCTCTCCAAATGACCGCCAATTTGAGTGGATGAGCCCCGGCCGATCAATCGGTTCTTATCGGGATCGAAACTGTCACATGAAATCGCCAGAATATCTAAATATTCACCTGATAATAAATCCAAAGTTTAACGCAATTAGATTCTTTATTAATCTAATTATAGAGTTAAAATAATTACCATAATTAATGAACCAATCTTCAGTAATGAGACTACCATTACTGACAATGCTCACACTTGGTAATTTCAACTCCTCTTTGCAGTATCGAACCAATTGGCCCAAATACCGACCTTTTTGGTGAATGAACGGTTCACCACCGGAGAAATTGATCTTCTCCATCCCTTTTGGTCATTAAAAATTGCTTTAAATCTTTCTATTTCAATATATAATCATTAAACAAATTACCAGCTTCGCTTAGAAGTTTGAGGCCTCTTTTAGCCTCTTCTAGAGGAAGTACGAAAGATGTTTTGGCAGTGTGGAAGCAGAAACCACATTTATAATTACACTGCCGAGTGAAATGGTAGTTGACACTTCTCGGAATAATTACTCCACCCTCTTTTCTATTACCAATTAGATAAGATTGCAAGAATTTGAGTAGAATTTCCCACCAGATTTTTACGATTCGGATGAAGTCCATGACGTCCAGAGTGCGAATGGGTATCGAGACTCTGGAAAACTACGTTTATTTATAGGGTTATGGGATTCTCCACTTTTGTTTATATAATATGAGTCACGAAATAGATCGAGTTTCGAACTATGAACGTAGATTGTGAAGTGCTGCTCGGTTTTTTATTGATTGGTGACTGACCACCAGTTAAGAGCTGCATGAAATGTGACTCATTTTGAAATACAATCTACCTCTTCTGGGAAAAACGATAAAAATAAGCTTTGCAGCGGAAAGGATCATCGGCTAGACATTTCATATAACACATATTTGGCTGGTTTATTTTTTTAAATTATCAATTAGCAAATAGAACTATTTGAATAGTGCTGATTCCTGATAAATTTAGGACTGATTGTAATTGTATTTTGACTTATTTCAGGTGAGATACAACTTCTTAGGTGGTATAGCACTTTTTAAAACAGCTGTTCTGCCGCCATTGCTGATACAAACACGTTTCCATGGAAACGGCGGAATATTCTTTTATCTAGAATTTCGTCTGCTTGTGTTGAGCCACACATCTGAGAAAAACCAATAAAAAGATTAGATTTTATTTTGTTTTTATTGTACTGCGTAGTCGTTTTCATTTTCGCTTGTTCAAATAACAAATAATTAAAATTGATCCAGTGCATTATTACAAGTGCGCAGTTTTACTGATAACTGATAGTTGCTGTTTTCACGCGCATTAGTTGCGTTAATGTTATTTCTCAGAATTTATAAATTCGATAACTTTGGAAATATTTTAATTTGATTCTAGCTCAGTAATTACCAACGTCTAAAATAATTAAAAGTAAACTGATTTTTATCATAAATCGTGTGTATTATGTAATATGAGCGCGAGGATGAATGAATTCATGTTTATATAAATAATTCCCGAAATGAAAAATAAAAATGAGAAATTCCGTACTTTTTAAAAGAAAACACCAACACCAAATATTAATTTACCCCAATATTATAGAAAATAAGGCACATATCTCTCTATCTTTTTTTATAAAAAATTCAACTGCAAACATTAAAAATCCTAAATTAGTTTAGTAGGGCAGGAATCAGGATGAGATCCGATTTGAGATAAGTTGACTTGCAGGTACATCACAGAAAAATAAATCCATCCTAAAAAAAAAATAAAGAAATTAATTAATTTTTAATTAATTAAAAAATATTTTTTGAATTACATTCATATCTAGCGCTGGGACGATTGCGTCGGGCATCCCTGTTGGGCGACTTTCCACGGGCTTCCACAATAATTTCGGCCATAGATCGTTCTGTAATTTGAAAAAAAAAATATAATAATAATAATTTTTAATTAAATTTAAATTTAAAATAATATTTTATACCGGTTGGGTCGTGTTCAGCTGGTCGCGGCCTACTGTAAAAATAAATTAATAATTATTAGAATAAATTTGAATTGAAAAAAAAAAATTATTTTAATTCAATATAAAAATTTTACATTTAAATAGAATTTTAAAAAATTTATATTTAAGATTTAATTTTGATTTAATTTTAAATTTAATTGAAAAATTGAGTGTTTATACCTAGAAGAAACACGACGGGGACTGCTAGTCTCGCTCGCCTTGACTCGCTTGAGTAGAAAATCATAATCGATGAGCAGCCTCCTCTTGTCCATTTGCAAACGGTCTCTCTCCACCTTCAATCCCTCAACTTGAGTTATCAATCCTCGCGTAACATCCTCCAATTCTTGGACCTGAAAATAATTTACATTTTTTTTAAATAAATAAATTTTTGAAAATAAATAAATTTTTAAAATATATTACTCTGACGGAATTTTGGGCGAATTTTTCTGTCTGAAGGCGATGCATCTCTTCACGAAGTTTGAGCTTCTCTTCTCTCTCCTTTGCCTATTAAAATAAATATAAAAAAAAGTTAAATATATTAGGATTGCCTACATCAATTTACTTAAATTATTTTTTTTTTTATTGCATTTAAAAAAAATTTATTAATTATCTAAAAAATGTAATAAAAAATTGAAAAATCTTCATGAATTTTCCTAAATTTAATAAATGGAAAAATCTAAATAATTAAATTTTATTCAATTAAAAAAAATTAATAAAAAAATTCAAGTAGTCTTATATACATTTCCAAGAGATATTAAACTTTTAATTTAAATCTACAAACTCACCAGTTCAAATTGAGTCTTCTTGACCATCAATTCAGAATCGTACAACTTCTTCTGTGAAGATTTCCAGCTATTATTAGCCACCTCCAGCCTGCCAGTAACAGCAGCCATCTGCTTCCGATGTTCCAGATGAATCTCGTGAAACTGCCTCTCCTCACCCTTGCCCTGTTGAGCAGCAATCAGCTGACTCTTTGCCGCCTCCAACTCTGCTCGTGCAGCTGCCACCTCCTCTCTCAGCTGACTGACCTCCACTTCAGCTCTCTCCAGTTTCTCAGTCAACTCTTCTCGTGCAACAATCAGCTGATTTTTCTCCTCTCCAGCTCTCTCCAGTTTCTCAATCAATTCATCTCGTGCAACAATCAGCTGACTGGCTTTCTCCAACTTCTCGGTCAACTCATCTCGTGCAACTGTCAGCTGATTTCTCTCCTCTTCGGATCTCCCCAACTTCTCTGCTAACTCATCTCGTGCAACTGTCAGCTGACTGGCCCTCCCTTCGGCATCCTCCAATTTCAACTTCAATTCATCTCGTGCAACAGTCAGCTGACCGACCTGCTGCCCAGCATCCTCCAACTTTCGAATCAGCTGACTGATTTCCTCTTCCGCCCTCTTCAACTTCCCGAGCAACTCCTCATTCTGAAGATTCACCTTCTCAATCTGTGCCATAAAAATTTCATAATTAATTCAAAATAAACAAATTTTAAAAATGGGGATTTATACCTCTACAGCTTCCATAAGACTATCCTGAAGGTTCTTTAAGTGTTTTAGATTTAAAACAGGGGCAGCTGGTCTCACCTCCATCTCCATCAGGCTGTCTTGAAGGCTCTCCCCGGGCGGGTAGGTACCGATCAGCTGGTCATTCCTGATCCTGCTGTAGTTCTCCATCTCGTTCCATGTTTTCGCCTTGGCCTCGAGCACAGCAATCCTCTCCCCGTCCTCTTCTAGGGTCTGCTCCAGCTCCCTGACCATTTCCAGCGCTCGGTCCCTCTCCTCCTCGACCACTGAGAATCTTGTAGAGAACTCGGCCAAAGTCTCACGAAGCTGCCTGTTGAGCTTGGTCACCTCTGATTGCTGCTTCTCGGTGAGGGTCTTGGCGGTCTGAAGCTGCTCGTCCTTGAGAGCGATGGTCTCCCTCAGGTCAGAGGTGCTGCTCCGGTAGGTCTGAAGTGTCCCGACCAGCTTCAAGATCTCCTTCCGATTGCCAAGCAGCTCCTTCTCGAGCTCAAAGATCTTGTCATCCTTGACCTCATTCTCAGTTTCCAGAATTCTGATTCTCTCCTGAGCTGACTGAAATGTGAAATTTTGTTATTAGAATGTTATGTTAGATGTTGCATAAGTTTGATTCACCTCGATGGACTGAGTGTAGGGTGAGGCGGGTGGGCGGAGAGAAGCATCGGGAGTGAAGTAGGGCCCGAAGGTCTCATCTCCATCATCACGGTACTGCCTGTAGGAGAGGCCCTCTACATCAAACCTAAATTAATTGGGTTACAAGTGAGCTGATGATGTAATATTTAAATTGAATCAAACCTTCTCTTCTTGGATGAACTTTCGTGCATGGATCTGAAAGCTGCTGATGGAGTGTGGCTGGCTGAAGGTAATAAAAGAGACCTGGGCTCCAAATGCCTTCCAATGCTGAACTTAGGAGTGTTCATCATCTGAAATAGTTTAATTTAAAATTTGGTGCCTAAATTATTTATTTTTAATGAGATATTAATTTACCCTGATTGAATAAAACAAAAATTAGGGGATGAGTAAAATGACGTGTCGGATCAACGTTGAAAAATAAAATGAGAAATTGTAAAACACGAGAAAGAGGAGAGGAAATTTTTTTTCTGACAGGATGAGCGCCGGGAGCACCGAGGTTTTCAAATGTAAACAAAGCGGCGTTGACTAATTTAAATTAATAAAAAATAATTCCAGTTCTACTTTTTTATAATAATTGATAATATAAAATTATATTATAATGATTAAAATGGAAAGTATTTAAATAATCAGTCCGAAATCAATTTATTTGAATTTTTAGAAATTTTCATGATGTCAAATTTAAACTGCGCGCCAACTCTAGCAGACGAATTATTTCAGCCATGTGACGTTTAAAAATCCATCAGTCCATTAATTCCAAACAAGTCTCGCATGGCTTACGGGCCCTCGTAGTTTTGAGTTTTGACTCTAGTTCTATTAATTTTAATTTTTTAATTTTTAATCATATGCAATCAGATTATTTGTCACTTTTTCACTTAATCCCATAATTTAACAAACAGGCAGTCATTTATTTCGATTATTAAACATTTTAAATTATATTCCCCTTTGAATAACAAGTTTTTAAGACGTAAATCTCTCGCGGTGCGAGCCCCTCTGTCGTCCTCTAACTATAACCCTTCAAGTAATTTCAAACCTGCCCCTCTCAACTCGCCCCTCTATCGCTCTCTATCTATTTAACTCAACATAGTCTCGTGGACTTGAGTCCAACCTTGGACCTTTTTAGCGGACGTCAAATAAGTCCAAGGATGGGCTCAAGCCCTCTTCTGGATCAGGGCATGCTGAATGCACTGTGACATATAGGTATATAGCCAGCACGCAGTAAATAAAAGGTACCGTGTGTACACGAGCCTAGCTGTGAAGTGTATTTAGCAGACGATATTTTGAATGAAGAAGCGTGATCCGTCCCGATGTAGTTTCTGATTTCTTTTTCGTGATAAAACGATTTGTTCGTAACAAATATAATCCTGTGATTTCCTCTTTGATCAGTTTGAAAAATGAGTGCCAACAATACAACCAACACGTACCAAAGGGATAGAGGAAGACAAAGAGTCGATAATGTGAGAGTAAGTAACTTTACATTATTATAATAAATCGAATTTTGTTAAACTAAAATGTTTATTTTTGTATTTTCAGATGGAAAACCCAAAAGACGCGGAATCAAAGAGACTCGAAAATGTGAGGGTATGTAACTTGATAATGTATTGATTTTTTTTTCAATTAAACTACATATATTGATATTCATGTATATATTCAGAAAGACTACCCAAACGACGCGGAATCAAAGAGACTTGAATCACTATCAAACAGAAATAAAAACAAGAGATTTCAGGCAATCTTGAAAAAGGGCCGACTCATGAATAAAGAAACCAAGGATGAATTTCTTATTATGGTGGCTTCACCCAATAATAAGGAATGGTCATATGAATTCGTCCCAATTGGAATCAATGCAGAGACTATTAAAAAATCTCGCTTCGGAATCGACCTGTATTCCCATTTTAAAGAAACTTTTGACAATTTACAACTACAACGTAATTTTCTAAGTGATAATGCTAGAAATTTTATGATTTTATAATTTAATTTTACATTTTATTTCAGGAAACGTGGTAATGATGGAAGATGACAACAATGAAGAAGAAGAACTTGATAATAATTTGGAGGAAGAACTTAATAGCAATTTGGAGGAAGAACTTGATGTCAACTTGGAGGACGAACTTGAAAGGAATTTCGAGTCTCCGTCGCCCACTTTAATGACGACTGCTTTGCCTATTTCATCGGCCTCACCCAAAACTTCACAGCCCACTCCACTGGTGCCTAGAAAACCCCCGACTGCGACACTAAACAACTCTAAAACACCACCAGCTACTGCATCGCCCACTGTTTTGACGACTGCTTTGCCCATTTCATCGGCCGCACACACAGCTTCGCAGTCCACTCCGGTGGTGCCTAGGAAAATCCTGAATGCGACACGTAACAAATCTGTTACGCCACGAGCTACTCCGTTGTCCACTTTTCCGACGACTGCTTCGCCCATTTCATCGGCCGCACCCACAGCTTCGCAGTCCGCTCCTTTGGTGCCTAGGAAAACCACGAATACGACACGTAAAAAATCTGTCACGCCACAAGCTACTCCGTTGTCCACTTTTCCGACGACTGCTTTGCCCATTTCATCGGCCACTACCGCAGCTTCGCAGTCCACTCCTCTGAAGCCTAGGAAACGCCCGGCTACGACAGGCAATCACAAAAAATCTGTTACGCCACGATCTACTCCTTCGCCCACTTCAGCTTTTCCCATTTTATCGGCGGCAACCGAAGCTTCGCCGTCAACTACACCGGTGCCTTTGAAACTCTCGATCACGACACGTAACATCTGTGATACGCCACGAGATACTCCATCGCCCACGATTTTGACGACCACTTTGCCCATTTTATCGGACGCACCCATAGCTTTGCCGTCAACTACACCGGTGCCTATGAAACTCGCGACTGTGATACGTAATATCTCTGATACGCCGCCTGGTACCCCTTCGCCGATTCCGTCTCTCATTACACCCACTGCATCGTCCATTTCATTGACCACTCCCGCAGCTTCGCCGTTAACTCAACCGGAGCCTTCAAAACGCCCAACTACGACACTTGACAACTCGGATACGCGACCGGCGATTTCCTCACTCATTACCACCACTGCTGCTTTGAAACGCCCAGGTCCAAAAATAAATCTCCCACCTGTTCTTACCAATGAGATTTTTGTTTTTAAAGGCCAAAATTTCTATAAAACCACCAGCAATACGGTACAAAAAAAAATTTATTGTTAAGATCCAAAAAAAGTGGATTTAATTAAAAATTTTCCTTTTTTTTTTAGTTTGTCCCTATTTGGTTAAAACCTGGAGCGAGTTTACCAAAAGTGAAAGTCACCGTCTTAGATCACCTTTAACACGGTCCGCTCTGTTCACTTTCAATCAAGAGCCATTCTATCTGCGTGTAAAGTTTCCCAAACTTTTTAATTTCTGCAATGCACTGCTGAACAAATTTGTAATACAAATTGTTTCTGAAACAAAAGATGTTTTCTTTGTTTAGCCCTAAATGAGAAAGTGCAATGAGAGAGTCCCATAAGAGAATCCCTTAAGCGTCACAAGATTTAGAATGGACAGTTAAATAAAATTAACGGGTATACTACAATAAAGACCTCTGGAAAACTTTTTTAAAACGCCATTGCGACATCATTTTTAATGTAATCAACCGGTATGTGTGGTTATCGTTTTTAATGTTCTCGCGTTATTACTCTATTATTGATACTTCACGTTATCCATTGTTAATGATTCTTACTGTACCCTTTTGAGATAATTTTCCATTAATTTGATAAGTAAACTAAATAAAAAACTATACGAAAAATTGGATTTCAGTTACTCCATATAATTATAGTGGGAGAGTTCATAGGCGTAGAGTTCTCATTTTCTCGGAGGGGGCTCTCCCTATATCTCTAATGGGGTCCAAAAACCGGAAGTCCGGAAGTCCATAAGACCCTGTACATTTCCCCCGTACTTTACGCCTAAGGGAGAGTTCTTTCCTTTAAAAGAATTTGTGATTATTACTCACTTAACTTTTACGAGCGATAAAGATTACACGGACTACTTCTAAGTACGTTATGATAATGATGATCGCTATCGAGCAGTGTCCATGGGATATGCCGCAGGTTGATAGGACGCAACACCATAATCACGCGTTCATTTTCACGCCGGTTGCCGTCCGCTTCTGCGTAGCCACCAAAGTAAAGAAATGGAAATATAACTTTATTAATAACGAAGCTAAAATAATACGAGGTTTATCATATGAGAAAATATATTCATTATTCAACACTAATGTGGAACGAATCTGAGTATTGAAATCCTACTGCCGAACAAACGTTGTGCGATAATACCTAATAATCTAAAATGAACAATATATTTACACTAATAAGATAAAGCTCGCAGATTTATTATTATTCATGTAATTCGTCTCTTCCGAGAATTTGAAAAGAAAAAGTTATTACGAATACAAAAAGGTACATTTAAAGGCAAATATTGTTGTTGTAAACATATTTTGAAAACAATTCCGAATGACCGCTTTACAATTTAAAAGACGAATCTTGCTCTCAAGGCAATTTCACAGTGGCCGTCTTGACGGACGTAGCGGTTTGCTTCTAATATTTCGCCTTGGAAGAAAAACTTAAACTTAAAAATGTTAATCTGACGTGCCAATAAACCATATAAATTTATACCAGCTAAAAATCTGATGAGAACGTAAGATTGGTGCGATGGATGAGGTCTGATTTCAAAACTTCAGGACCAATTTCGTCTGTATTATGCTGTATTTGAAAACATTTTTTATTTGCGGAATGGACACAGTATCACATAACGTTTTTAAATAATATAAACCGCATGGCGCCAACACAATCTCTCTTTGAAAAATATTACTCCATCATCTGGTCTCAATAGACGTCGCATATTCATTCCTGGTTCTCTTAATAATAAATATAACAAGAAAATCTTACTTAGGTACAAACAAAAGGCCTACCAACAAATGAATTATTATTCTTACTTGTGATCTTGTCATATCAAATAGTAGGACAATTTTAACGGGTGGTGGGATAGAGGGAGGCCGGAATGAAAGCGCGCGACGCCCTGATAAAGAATCATGCCATGCTCGGTGAAAGCGGCTGCAAAAAATATCGTTGTATTTTTTTGCCAAATTTTATCTGAGATATTCATGTTATAAGAAAGTAAATTAAGAAGTTTTGGAATATTCCATCCATATTTCAGCCCAACAAAAATTAAATTCGACGAAAATATTGAAATGAAAATATTGAACCGTTTTTTAAAGAAAGATATTTTGATAGAAATTTTGACACCATTAGAATCGCAATAAAAAACTACACTTGAAAAAGTATTTTGTAAATAATGAAACTTGAATTAAGTGTGATTTACGGCCGTTTTTCATTACGTAGCAGCAGCTTAAGCCCCGCCTACTTTTTATTAATTGAAATTTACTACCAAGGTGAGACAAAAATCATAGTCCAGGCTCAGAATTGAATTCCTGATGCAAAATGCTTCAAAAATATGTGCAATATTAATAACTTTGCTACAACAGGCGAATACAAAAAAGTTTAAATGAGTTTTTCCTACGTCAACGGGACCACCGTACACTGAAATACATCTAGGTCGATTTTTTTCCTGAAAAAAAACTTATCCAAACTTTTTTGCATTCATCTATACTACTAAAGTTATTAACATTATACATATTTTTGAAGCATTTTGCATCAGGAATTCAATTCTGAACTCGGATTAAGATGTATATTTCTTCTTGGTAGTCGATTTCGATTAATAAAAAGTGGGCGGGGCCTAGGCTGCATGCGCATAATGAAAAATGGCCATAAATCACTCTTAATTCAAGTTTAATGAATTACAAAAATATTTTTCAAGTGTAGTTTTGCATTGCCATTCTAATGGTATCAATGTTTTCTTGAAAATGTCATTCTATAAAAAACAGCTCAATATTTTCATTCCTTAATTTTCGTCGAATTAAATTTTTAATTGGCTGAATTATGAATGTAATCTTTCGAAACTTCTCAAAATACTTTCTTACAACATGAATATCTCAGATAAAAATTGGCATTAAAAACCAATAAAGTTTCCCAACCCACTTTTACCGGGCTCGGCGGTGTCCTTCACCGGGTGCTATGCGGTTATCACTCCGCGTACCACCATACCCGAGAATGTGTGATTATTATAAAATTTAAGAATCTTTAAGCAGTTTTTGGAAGTTAGCAGAACTAAACGTGTGTAATGAGAAATTGAAATTAGAAAATTGCAAGTAAAAAGGATTCTGGACCATAAGTTACTTTTAAAAAATAATATACGGGTGAGATTTCTTTTTATATCGAGTCGCCGTATACATAGCTACAATCCTAAGAAATTAATAAACGGGTCCGATTTCTTTTTATTTCGATTCGCCGTGTGCATAGCTACATCCGCAGGATGACCTTACTTATTCGATTGTGATATTATCCTATTGATGCGTGGACTCTATTGAAATTGCGCTACATCTATTCAAATGAAACGATGTCTAAAGAAATTGAAGACAAATTTAGAAAGCGCGCAAAAACAAGCGGGTTTATATTTCAAAAATGGACCAGAAGACGATATGACAATGAGTATCTTTTTTTCTTTAAAACATCATCTTTATGGTACAAATTGTTAGTTTATTTTAAGTTGTTAAACATCTTCTGCTCCTTCTTCATCGTCGGTCTCCATTGCCTCTAAAAGAAGCTCTTGATAGTAACCTTTTTCCTCTTCATCAATGAAACAGTCATCTTCATCTAGATTAAAATCACTTTCGGCTAGACCGAAAATTTCCTTTGCTGATTTCACCATATTTTCCAAGCGGAAAATCTCCGCTAGCTGAAGTGAGTGACAGCTTTCCTCGTAAGCCGAATGTGGAACGTGGCGGTGTCCGTTTTCATCGACTACTTTTCTCTCTTCTATTTCCCGCTTCAGCTGATCGATAATCCGCTTACAAGAGAGAAGGTACATGTCCATTTCGGATTGATTTAAATCAACTGCTTCTCGATACCGTTGCCCCAACATCCAGGTGTCAACAAGTTCGTAATCACTTACGGCGGAACCTACGGAGAAAAAATGTAAAACCATAAGAGTTAATAAGAAATTATCCTTGTATTTAGTTATGAATATCATTACCGGTAACTGTGTTGCCATCATGCCACGGGAACAGACCGGAGTCAATGTGTTCAGGATTCACAACGACCTCATAAAGATCATGAAGACTCTTTGCTAGTTTTGTTATGCTGTCTTTCTTTTTACTCATTGCATGACGGTTGCGAGTACGCGCCTTGTTGTTGTCGAGGAACTTCTCATTATTTTGTTTCATGAGTTTCATGGCATGCGCTTCTCCTTCTATTGCTGCTTGGAGCACATCTAATTCCCAGATCGATCCTACTGGTTTATCTTTGTCTACGAAATTATCATTTTTTAAATAACATAATGATTAATTTTTAAAATATGTAACGAGGATCTTACTTCGTACACAACGAGCTTTAGCTTTCAGTTTTTCGTGAATAACAGGAAGACTTTCACGCTTCAGATTTCTCCTTTTCAAAAGATCATCAAGTTTTGATTCGTATTCAGGAGCTCTTTTGACAGCCTATCAATGAAAAAAAAAGATCTTGGTCATTTGTAAAAAGATGTTACAAAATGTCACTTACTGTGTGATAGATAGGTGATGGGTGATAGCATTTCACTAGATATTTAGGTAATTTTCTATCTTTTTCTTCGTTGAGATAGAAACAGGACGCGGAGACATCGTCCCTTCTACCTTTTAGATAAATAAAAAAATTTTAAAGTGTTCCTATATGATCTTTAAATTAACAATTACTGTCTCGGCTCATGTGCTTATTGGATGAAGCTCTTCTACCCAAAATTGCAAAATTTTGCTCCTGCTCCTCTCCTAAGAAATCAGCAGCTCCGGATATCCAATGCCCGAGATGTAAGACCTGATTTTCATGTTGAAAAATAACATGATGATTTTAATTAAATGACTCGATAAAGGATATTTAATTTAACTAGACATTATCTGTTATTCATTAAAGGAATTTTTTCTTACTCGACAGTCCCAGCCATGGACCCATCCGTGAAATCGCGAAAGATGCCAAAGCATATTATCAACAGCTTTTTGGAATTCCGGTCTTTCCGGAAATTTGGCGGCAATCTTTTGAGCGAATGGCCAGTATTTGCAAACAACATCGTTAGAGAAGAACCTAAAAATATACACTTTAAAGATATTTAAATATGTTATAAAATATAAATAACAAACCTTGCTCCGAGACTTGATGATTTAAGATGCTGTAGATGCGTGTGTTTATAAGTTTCCCCTTTAAATAAATTCGCAGAATAAACTACGCTTCCGTGCGTGCAGCTCATAACTTCAAGTCCAGTTATATCAAGTTTTGATTTTCCTCCAGAATCAGATCGTCCGGCTGTGAAAGTCGAATTACCACAGCTTAGTTGTTTGTCTTTCTGTTAAAAGGCGAAAAATATTTTTATTGAAAGTTTAAAATATTATTTGAAAAATAACCATACTCTTGGTATTCTTGACTCAATCAGGTGGATATGATTTAACATATCTTCGTCGGAGGCCATGATAAGGTTACCGTAAAGGGATCCGCATTGGCGACTAAATTAATATATAAAAATTTATATAATTTGTTGGACTCCAGAACTGATGATGGTGCTTACTCTCTAGCAGATGAAAATCGGTACAATTTCATGTTAGCATCTGCATGATGACCATGCGGCTTATCACCACAACCTTTGCAACTTCCGTAGCGTTTCAAAAGGGATAATTTTATGCTAAACATACAGAATTCGTACTCTTTTCGACTTCTGTTGAAAAGAACTCTGTTTATGGAGTTAACCTAATTAAAATAAACGAGGATGAGATATTTCCAATAAGTATAACTCCTAAAATAACGAACGGACCCTTTGATTTTCCGAAGAAATTTCTTCCAAATGTTCCACGAATTTTTGCTCAGAAGTTCCGGGCGTTTTGTGTCGCTCATGGTACCACTTTTCTAGCAAAAACTCATCAAAGAAATAGTTGGTGTTGGTCGCCGATCCCGGCCAATAACCGGAGGAAATATACTCCAATGTAGTAGCTTCCCTGATGATGTTGCATTCCGCATTACTACATTGGAACGCTGTAGTGGAGATATCAAATCGACCTAAGAAAGATATGTATAACTAGACCGAATAATAAACGGAAATATTTAAAAAAAAATACCCGCATTGGATATGAAACTGGTTTTGTTTTTGCCTACAGTAGGACGCAAGGATCTGACTACATTGCAAGACCCACAACGGGTCGGTGTCAAAACTGGCATGTGAACATCTTTAAGAGAGAAAAAATTAGAACCATTTTATTAAAATATTAGAACCTAAAATTATGAGAAAATATTACCTAATCGTTCTAGATCCCCATTTTCAATGCTTATAAATTCAGTTGGTAGCATTGTGTGAAGTCTTTTCTTGACCAGGCATCTTCGCTGATGATCAATTAACTTGAGGTGCATATATCTATCACAGGAGTTGCACAAAGTTGCTCTGCATGTACTGCAGGCCACCACACAACCAGAAGAATGACAGTGTGAGCAGCATCCACTCTTTTCCATGTGACTTCGCTCAATAACAGTTTTAGGAAAGTCCTGTCTCAGTAATCTGAATACCTCATCTTGTCTAGCCATCCGCTCTTGCCACACAGTTTGGGACTCTTGAGTGTCCATAAGTTGAGATGAGGGATCGTCTGGAACAAGTGGATTCAATAATGCTTCGACATCTTCTGCAATCATAAGATTATATTAGTAGGTAAAACAAAATAACATCACTGGTGGTTCGCCTATCATCATTCATTACCAAGAATTCCAGTCGCTTGAAATCTAGGAGTTCTTCTTGGAACATCCTCAATTGATTTTGATTTCACTTCAACTGCTTTCTTCAGCTTATTTCTAACTTTTACACCATCTTCATATTCAAAAGATTTAGGCCTTCTGCCCTTTTGTTTCGCTGCATTTCCTTCCCTTCTCACTGCCCTCAGCTCTTTCTTCCTCTTTGCATCTTTTTTTTTCTTCGCAGCTTTATTCAATGCAGCGATCGGATCAAAGTCATCCTCGCAAAGGTCACTCATATTAGACTTATCACGGACCTATTCAAGTTCACCTATTAAACCCAAAACAATTATCGGAAATATCGAAAAATGCATATGCAAATTACGTTGAAGATTTGTCGTCTGCAAATGTAAACACGTAGCAAACGTGTTTTACACTTTTAGGATAAACCACTGCTGGCTATATGCCCATATGGCACAGTGCATTCAGTATGCCCTGATCCAGAAGAGGGCTTGAGCCCATCCTTGGACTTATTTGACGTCCGCTAAAAAGGTCCAAGGTTGGACTCAAGTCCACGAGACTATGTTGATTTAACTATTGCCCTAAAATTTTAAGTGCCCTTTTGGCACTTTAAAACGAGAGGAATCAGGTATTTCTCAAGCAGTAACGTGTTCTATCGCAAGGTGTCGCTTTTCAAATGGGGTTCCATGAGTCTTATCAGGTCCACTTCCACGTTTTAGTGATACAGGAGTCTTACCTACTGCGCTCGAATGGTAGTGGACTTTATGCCGAATAGACTTTCGATTCTGAGAATAGCCAGATTTTCCTTCCAGTACACCGTCCTCCCACTCCGTCGTCTGCTCCAACGGCATTAAAGACCTCTAAACCCTCGTAGAGTGGAACAAATTTATTCTAAATTCTTATCCTTACTCTTACTACTCGGGGATTAAAATGTCTAATAATATTTTCAACGATAAAGACAAGTTATTAAAAGTATGCGCACCCATGGTCCGCTATTCCAAGTAATTCTTACATCATTCCTTATATAACTATCTAATTAATCTCATTTTAATTCATCTAAAGGCTTCCATTCCGACTTTTAGTCCGAAAATATGGCTGTGACTTAGCATTTACCCCGATGATTATCGCAGATTCCTTCATAAAAGCTCCCAAAGCCAGAGATATTGAGTTCACCACCTGTCAAAGTTTGCACGATTCACAATTTTTCAGCATCGGGAGCCACTAAAATTTCCAATTTTTCCAGGTGACAGGCCCCTCATCGTGCAGTTTGCAGCTCACAATGCCACAGATTTCTCACTGGCCTCAGAACTAGTGGCAAAGTATTCAATTTAAATTAATTAATAAGCATTTAATTGCTCATTATTTGAATTTATTCAGTCACTGTGATGGGGTGGATCTAAACTGTGGCTGCCCGCAGAGATGGGCTATGCAGGAGGGCTATGGTGCCTCGTGCATGAACAGACCTGAGATGCTTCGTGACCTGCTACTCCAGACTAGGAATAAGATTCCTTCCAATGATTTCTCAATTTCAATAAAAATTAGGATTCATCCAGACATCAGGTAATTTTTAAATTAAATTGATTTAACATTTATTAGTATTAAAATGTAATTTTCAAGGTTTCTAATATTTTTTTTAAATATTTATTGTTGAAATAGTAATTTAAAAAAATATTTTATCTAAGTAAATTTAATTTATTTACTGATTTAGGGATGCTTATTTTTAAGTAATAAATTTAAATTTAAAATTAAAAATTACTTTTAAATGATTTAAAATGTATTGTTCAAAAGCTGAATAAAAAAATTAATTGAAATCTAATTGAAATGAATTAATTTTGAATAAAGGTTTTTAATTTAAAAAAAGTATTTTATCTAAGTAAATTTAATTTATTTAACCTTTTTTTTAATTAACTGATTAATGCTAATTTTTAAGAAATCAAATAGAAAAAAAAATTCTTAAAAATGATTTAGAATTTACTAGTCAAATGCTAAATTTTTACAATAAATAATTTTAATCTAATTCAAATGAATTGATTTTAAATGTAGGGAGACTGTGGAGCTGTGCCGTCAGGTGGAGATGGCGGGCCTATCATTTCTGACGGTTCACGGCCGGACGAAAGATCAGCGCTCTGAGCCGGTGGATTTAGAAGCGGTGAAACTCATTAAAGAGAGCGTCAGAGTACCTGTCATTGCAAATGGGGACATCTGCAGCTTGGAAGATGCTCAGAGAGTTCGTGATCTCACTTCAGTTGATGGTACTTTATTATTTAACTTTAATTTAATTAAATTATAATTTTTTTAATGTGTCTAAAATATTTAAATTTTTTTTCAAATTTAATTTTAAGAAACATTAATTAAGATTATTATTAATTTTAAAAAAATTTGTATTTAAATGCATTTTCCAATTTGTTTACTTTCTTTCTTTAATTAATTATTATTTGAAATAAAAAAAATGAATCAAACAATATTAACTAATTTTTTTTTCAATTTTAATTAAATTTTTAGAATATTTATTAATTTTTTTTTTCATTCCAATCAA
The DNA here is from genome assembly GCA_030141595.1 of Chydorus sphaericus. NCBI lineage: Eukaryota > Metazoa > Arthropoda > Branchiopoda > Diplostraca > Chydoridae > Chydorus > Chydorus sphaericus. Next base: position 1,853,003 of record CM057934.1, on the reverse strand, counting down.
ACTAATTTTAGATGTAAAAATTCTAATTGAATATCATTAAAATAAATTCATAAACATATATTTTTTTAACATTTTAAAATTAATTTTTAGGTGTCATGGCTGCCAGAGGAATGCTCGAAAATCCTGGTATTATTTTCTAGATAATTTTAAAATTAAATTTTAAAAATTAATAAATTTAAATTTCAGCCATGTATGCGGGATTTGCTGAAACTCCCGCCGAGTGCATTCGTGATTGGATTAAAATTGCCATGGAAACTGGCACTGCTTTTACCCACTTCCACCACCACTTGATCTACATGCTAGAGAGGCATCTATCCCGCTCTGAGCGTCGACTCTTTAACGCCCTGTCGAGCACTGCGGCCGTACTGGATTACATGGATCATCACCTATCCATTACAGATCCTTGACCTCTTTTTATAATTTGTATTTTTTATTACACAAATAAATGGGGAATGTTGCTGTTGCTAGTTCTTCTCCTTCTTTTCAACAGAATTTTTACATTTTAAAATCCACTTCCGCCGAATAGACAAATTTCGATATTCCACCTCCATCTTTTAGTCAAATTTCCACCTTTGGAATAGAAACCGTTACATTCCACTTCCATTTTTTAGTGGAAAATTGTTTTCTATTAAAGACAATATTTCCCTTTTCCACTTCCACTCTTTAGAGGGAAAATCAAGCAAAAAAAGAATTGTGATTAAAAAATAATGTTGTTTTTCTTTATTTCATCCAAATTTTTAAAATTTTTAGAGCTGATTATCATATAAATGCAATCATCACGGTATAGATATGATTTAAATTGGATTAAAACGTAATGTTGCGGCATTTAGGGTTTCTTAAACTGGCCAGTTGTTTGATCTTTATTTTTGGCAGCTTTAACTTTTTCCGGACAATCCGGTACGTCACAGGCCTTGGTCGTTGTTGCCATCCCAGCTGAGAAAGATGGTTTAGACAAGCTGAGATTTGCGTTTACCTCAAATTTCGTTTTTGTGGCACACAACGACTTGGGCTGTCCGGGATTGAAATTCATTTTTTTTCGGGAAATGAAAATCAGTTATCACTAAATAATAAAAAAAAAATAATAAATGAATCTTTTTAACATTTTTTGACACTTTTTAAAAGTACTTACCGCGATGAACTTGTAGTTTGAGTGTTGATCAAACTACTGAAATTGATGTCTTTTTATACCCCTCCGTGGACCAAACAACACTTGCAAACATGATAATATTTTTTTAAAAAGCTGACTTATTTGTATTTGCCGTTATTTGATATGGAAAATGACGCAATTTTTTTCCCACATGAAATATATCCATCGTTTATCTTTCTACATATATTCTACTTAGAAATTCGTCAAACCAAGGACACTTACCAAAATACCAAGTAGCAATAGATGTTGATTAAATTTTTTTTTTTTAAATAAATGTTTAGACTAAAAAATACTGTAGCATTAATATATCTTAAAATAAGCGATACCTAAATCAGCTGTATAGCTCATACGGTAGCGCAATGGCTTCCCACGTGGGAGACTTGGGTTCGGTACATAGTCCGAAGATACATTTTTTTAATACTTCTCAGTATGAAATTCGATTGAATATGAAAGTTTTTTTTTCAAATTTGAATTCTAAATTTAAAAATGCATGTATGCCCTAAAAATAAAAATAAAAACTCTTATAAATTAATATCTATTTGAAATCCCTGAATCCCTCATGTGAATTTAAATTTGATGAATAAAAAATGTATAAATGTTGATTTCAATGAATATTTTATTTTGTTGTTATATTTATATTCAATTCAAATTTGAATTGGATTTGTGAATATTTAAGTTCTGTATCTTTCCTAATTTCAGTTGATGTAATATAAGTTCTTAAGAATTTAAGTTATAGTCAATCTGAACGAATTCTCTTAGAATTTTTTTTTTTTTTACACACATAAATGGGGAATTGTGATAACTAGATAATGTTGCTGTTGTAGTTCTTACCATATTATTTTAATTTCCACATAAATTATTTTACCGAAAAATTGAAGGCGAAAAGGCCACCAGGCTGGCTTCCCTCAAAGATTCAGAGCACGTCTGTAAATATTAAATAGAAATTAATTAGTTTGCAATTGAAAAAAAATTGATTGAAAAAATCATAAAATAAATTCGAATATAAATTTCTTTAAAATAAGATTGTAGAAATATGAATTTGGAAATTAATCTACGAATAAGCGTATCTAATTACAAATAATCTGAGTAAAATAAATAAAACATTTAAAAACAATTATTTCTTTGCTCTAATTTCAATTTCAAAACATAATCAATTAGTGTCTGGAAAATTATACCAAATTCGAAAATCGTTTATTTACCGGGTGAGCGTGATAGACGTGGGCAATGTCCTCGTAAGAATCATCTTACTTAAAAGCAGAAAAACGTGGAAATTTCCATTTCCACCTTTTAGGCTTAAGTAAAAAATAAATTAAAAGTTCGATTGCGACTAATTGAATTAGTCACCTTGAGCTATCCTTCATAGATGTGACGAGACTTTGCGAACATTTAACTCGAACTTTTTCCATTTTAGGAAGTTGATATAGTTGGCCCCGGAGAGTTAAGACCCACAAGTGGGGAATTAATCCCAACGATTCCGAATGAACCGTCGCCGTCTAGCCGTATGGGACATGGTAGTCGAATGCTCTGCCACATCTCAGGAATTAGCTCTTCGCTTAGTTTGGGGGTGTCCGGAAACCATCATTCACCCCATACATATTATGTTGTTTTTGGTACTTATACCCCACCAAATTGAAAATTGAAAATTGAACTCTTGTGATTGGCCATTTTTTATCTATTTACTTGTCTCTTAACTTACATATATACACTTTTCCTGTCCTAAAGTTGACTTGCAACACCGATCTAATTTTCTTCGCTTAAGTTGTCCGACAAAAAAGTAAATTTATCTTTACAAAAACGTTTACACTAGAAAGCCTTTATGCTATCAAGACCTATATCTGTGATTTCAAATTGAATTTAAATACCCTTTTTTAAATGGGCGCGGCTAACCGAGTTTTAAAAAAATTTGGCCAATCAGAAAAATCCGAGTTAAAAAAACAATCGAATGAACTCGGTTCGAGCTCAATTCGCAATTAGACCCGTTTGACCCATGACGGACCGTTCACGTAGCTTTGATTAGCCACTATCGAAATCTTTTTATTTTTTTTCATTTTCTTTCAAGGCCAGTTCAGTGATCAATTGCGGTCACAGCGGATAGTATACTATCGTGCTGCTCTTGATGACTGATATACGACCATTCATATCGTTCGTAAAAGATCAGCAAGAGTTAGCCAACCGTATAGTACAGGTAATAACTTTTTTTCATTCTTGGCATCGTTGAATTGAATTTGATAAACTTTTGTTACAAATTGATTGATACCCTTTCGATAATGGAATAGGGGCTGATCTTCCGTAGCTATTTTGAAAGGGGAATAGGCCCAGCCAATAGGCTCTCATCATGATTTCACGGTGTTACAGCCTGTTCGATTTAGCACGCTACCTCACATTCTGAAATCGTCGGCCCTGACCACGGCATGTTGGTCTCATTTTCTCTCATCCCCTGGTCTCATTTCCGCGGATCTAGATAGATCCGAAGAGCCTGTGAGTGGGCCACGGATAATGATGTACGCTGAACGCGAACACTTTTTGTTTTGTTTATGTATTTCTTGGATGTGGTATCACATTAACTTAATTTAAAAATTAAACAATCTTTTGGTTTTTTTTATTCAATTAATAAAATAATAATATGGGTGGAACTGCCTCCAAGTCATTCATTAAAGGAGCAGATGCTTCAAGTTTTCTTCTAAATATTTCTGTTTTTCCATTACTCGTCGTGGATCTCGACTGGAAGGAAATGGCAACCCTGTGATGTTCCATCGTTTCCGTTCGCCATCGTTCGCCGTTTCCATCGTAATAATCCAGTCCTTCCAACACGGCGACGATCAGGATTCGCCACGGCATCTTCGATTGATCTTCATAGAGGCCAAAATCCTTCCTAAAATATAAAAATAAAATAATAACATAAATCAAATATTCAAGAATATTTGTTTCAAGTTCGATAGTGACCGAAGTCACGTGAAGGATCCGTCATAGGTGCAACGAGTCTTTGCGAATTGTTTAACTCGAACTGTCAGGGTCCACGCCAAGTGGACCCCCCATGGGCTTTGAAAAGATCATCGCTTAACAGGAAGCGACAAATCAACTCAAGAGTTGATTGACCCTGATCAGCCACGTATTAGATCTTTCATTCCAACGATTCCTGATGTTAAGAATCGTAGCCAACTAGGAACTCTTTCGCCTACGATACCCAATCAATGATCAAATAGTAGGCTTTGCTCTTGTTGCTAGCCACGAGGGTCTAGCCGATCACACCTCTAGATCCTTCTTTCGCATACACTTCTATTCTAACTTAAAGCTAACTTAAATCTACCTTAAAACTAACTTAAATCTAGTTGGAGGTGTCAGTAAACCATCATTCACCCCATATAGTAGGAAAATGTGTCGTTCTTTTAACATGTTCGAAACTTACCTTAAAACTATTCACATTATAATAAGAAGAGAAGGGGCTACTTACATAGACTAATTGATTTGAAAACTAAAATTGCAAATGCGGGGGAGGGGCGTGTCTGGGGAGTTGGTGGGAAAAAAGAGAATGGGTTCCTTATATAGCATTATTGGGATTGAGACTGAAATTGCAAACAAGTTTCTGGGTCTTCTATTACCTATATTATTTGAGTACGGTCAAAGCGATATTGTATTGGACGAGAGTAAATTTTTGACCAAGAAAAAAATTTCTTCTTCTAAGCTTTCCGACCAGTCTATCGATACAATATGAAGGAAACAACATAAGTAATCTACCGGGAACCCAGTTTAATTTTTGTCAACATTTTCTTTAGTTAATATTCGAAATTAAACTTCAATTTATTATCTTTGATCCAGAAACCCGGCCTCAAAATGTTCATTGACCGACATATATAATAATCAACTATATCAGTATCGAAGATTTATAGTTTTATTTTATCACTGTCTTCAACCTCTTTATTACATGATCCACAGAAACGACCAAAACAATTTAAACAATATGTTAGTCCAGAGATAATAAGTGGCTTAATCAAATTGGTCCTAAAAATAATAGAAAACTGGACGGCCATCACTCAATACCTGAGCAGTCCGAAGTTACCCGATCCGAGGAAGGTAACTTCGGTCAATTCACAAATGAGGATTTTACGTAATAAAAATAATTAATCGAGATGACTGAGATATACCCTAGTTGCGGCAACCTCTCAGCTTTCAAATGAGACCAAAAGCTTTGAATTCTGTCAACTATCAGAAACGCCAGCAGTAAAAGAAAAAAACTGTCCGAAGTTAGCCGAAAAAACGAATTCCCATTTTTAAAAACGCCTTGTTCAAAGTTACCCTCTTTGTCCGAAATTGCCCGGTTTGACGGTATATCATAATACGGAACATGCCGCAAAAATAATACAAAGAATTGGTTAACTGAATAATTGATGGCTCATTTCGAATTTTCGATCATTTCAAATTTATTGTTTTTCTTTTCTTTGATATTTGATTTAAAAAAAAAATATTTTCCCATAATAAACCAAAAGAAAGGGTTCCCGGAAAACTCAAATCAATAATTAGGGAAAAAAATTAATTAAAAAAACGATTCTTCTCAGTATCCAGAAATCGTTGTTTATATCATATTACAAACAAATAAACATGTAAAATATTGCTAATTGAGGTGAAAAAATACGACGTCTGAATCTTATAAGTGGTTATTGCAGGGCAGGTGAAGTGGTGTAAGTAAACCCTCACATTTTTCTTTTCAGGCACAAAATGTGACACAAATTCTTTGTCAATTACCTTTGATAAATAAACCAGATGTCTATAAAGCCTTATCTTGATTTAAATAACCTCGTTTCTTTGAATCTATCTTGTATATTAGAATCTTCCATCACCTTTATTATAAGGCATTAGTTTATACGTCTACTTATATTTTTTATTTCTTGCTAAATTAGCCTGGAATGGAAATTTGAAGGAACAGCTATAAAAATTGTTTCATTAAAAATGTGTAAATTCTTATTCGTGTTCAAGCACGTGTTATTTCCGTAAAAACAGTATACGTCAGCAACAACCTTTGAAATTTTTACTTGCCGTCGTCGCTCCTTATTATTTGTTTTTATCAATTTATTTGTTTCTCTTTTTCCACATTTCATTTTCTTCATGTGCAGTATGCTTAATTTATTATCTTATAGTTGCATGGACCTTGAGATTCTAATACCTTATTATTTATTGTTATCTAAATTGCTCATAGCCTAAAAACTCCAATCGGTCTCGCATTGAATAAATAAGTCGGCAGCGGCAGTTCTACATCCCAAAGCATCAAAATGGCGAGTTTTAACTTTCGATTGCTTACAGTTTTCTTCTTTCTTGCAGGGATTCAAGAGGGTCTATTGATTCCATCACCGACAGGCAACAGCTTTGAACGTCTTAATCAGGTACGTAAAAATACATTAAATAGTCAAATATTGCTTTAAAATTGTCTAATATAGTTACGTATTACATCGTAATATAATAGATGTTTGATATCGACATCTTGCTCAATCGACTTGATCAACTAGAAGCCAAAAATGAGCAGCACGAAGTCAAAGTGGCAGAACTGGTAGCCAAAGTTGAGCAGAACGATGCCAAAGTAGCTGAACACGACACCAAAATGGCAGAGCACGAATTGAAGATCAACAATCAGCAAATAGAGATTGACCAATTAAAAAAGAAAAATTCCGACTTGGAAGAGAGAAACAATCAATTGATCTTAGCTAAGGAAGGTGATGTAACTAGTCGCGATTTCTTGCCTCGGTCCTGCTTCGAAATAAAAGCCACCAATACCAATGCCCAATCTGGAGTCTACTCCATCGATCCCGACGGTCAGATCGGGGCTGATCAACCCATTCAAGTCTACTGTGACATGACAACACGTAATAGTCTCTTAATCATTTAAATACCTAAAATTAACTAATTCATGTTATGTATTAATACAGTGACTACGTCTATATATCACGACACTGAGACCAAAACTGAAGTTACGGCCTGTCAAGATCCAGGTTGCTATACTAAAGCAATCAAATACAATGCAACCATTCGCCAGATGTTGAATTTGGCCGACATCTCTGCTTCCTGTCGGCAGTATTTCAAGGTAATTAATAATAACAAGAATTTATTTAAATGAAGCAGTAATCATTTATTTAAATAATTTAATAGTTTGATTCGTTCGTGGTTCCTCTCGAGTACAACCTGACTCAGTTTGGTTACTGGAACGATCGGAATGGTGGGAAGCAAATCTTCTGGGCGGGTCCTGCAACGAATCAGCACACCTGTCAGTGTGGTATTATGAACAATTGCGTCGAAAGGATTTACAAGTGCAACGCCGATTCTCTGGCTCCAATTGAGCTTGTCGATGAAGGTAATTAGCAGTCGATTATTATACGTTTAATAAGTGATAACTTTTCCAAATTGAGACTTTGATGGATTAATGCTTTGTAAAATATAGAATTAATGATCTTTTTTTAGGTTTTGGTTTAGTTTGAATAATGGTTCAATAATAATGCTTGTCGATGAGGGTAAATAGTAACGTTTACAAATTGAGACACATTTTTGTTGATGGAGTATGTTAATGGCAAACCGTTTATCAACACCGCTTTTTATAAGGTATTTTTAAGAGAAAAACTTTAAAAAAAATGAGTTTTAAAGTTTTTATTTGAGAATTTAAAGTTATTTTAAAACATTTTTTGGGGGAAATATGGAATTTCATCGAAAAGTTTTTGTAAACTTTTCCAACCTTTATAAAAATATATTTTAAAACGTTGCAATTACGTTAGCTTGGTTTGATTCACAATTAAATTTTACGTAATTGAGGAATACGTACTCATTACAACTTTACGATTACGCAAGACTGGATTCACTTCCGTTTGCCGGCAGATTCATAGGCGGTTTACCACAAAGAGGAAATGAATCCAGTCTTATGTGCTTTAGTTTTTTTTTATATATAGGGAGGGTGCAGAAATTTCTGCTAGGAAATTTAACCCGTGTGGCGGCCATTTTGACGGGGATTTTATACAGGGGCTTATGACGAAAAGCAGTTTTTTGCGGATATCTCGAAAAATAAGATTATGACACGTATTTTCGAATCACGGAGAAGATGGGAAATTTAATTCTAGATTTTTTCATGTGTGGAGTCCCTTTTTTCTGAAAATTTTTTGACCATGAAAAATGCAAAATAACGATTCGGCTTTGCGCATTCGCCCATAAGCCCTGTAGCGGGATTTTCGAAGTCTATTCGTTATTTTGCATTTTCGAGGTCAACACATTTTTTAAAAAAAGGGGACTTCACACATGAAAAAATCCGGAATTGAATTTCCTATCTTCTCCGTGATTCGAAAATACGTGTCATAATCTTATTTTTCGAGATATCCGCAAAAAACTGCCGATTCGGTAGATTCGGCCATAAGCCCTGTATAAAATCCCCGTCAAAATGGCCGCCAACGGGTTAAAATTTTTTGTAGCAGAAATTTCTGCACCCTCCCTATATTGGAAAATAATAGGAAATTTTGAAAAAAAAACTGATGAAAAAGTTTTTTTTTACTTTTTCAAAAAAAAAAAAATCTGAGCGTTTTCAAAACCATTTTTTTTTCAATTTAAATAAAAAAAAAAAAAATTTGGAAACTCATAAAAAGTCGTGTTAAACAGCTTGACATACTTCCAAATTTTTTTATAAATTAAAAACTATTTTACGACTATTTTAAACAAGATTTTTAAATAATTATAATTTTTGCATGTAGACTTATTCTTATAACAAATTTATAGGATTTTTCATAATTAAATGAAAATTTTCTAAAAATTGGCTAATTTTTTTTCCAAAGAGGAATATTTTAGAATTTTTTTTTTACATAGAATTGATTAGAACACTATAAATTATTTTTTGATTATTATTATTTCAAAAGGTTTCATTACTGCGACCGAGTTGCTGCCTGTTACGAGGCTCAGTTTTGGACGGACGAGTTTGACTGGCGTGAAGGCGAGCTACACGTTGGGCCGCTTCGAGTGCACCGGACAGGCGGCCATCTCATCCAAACCGACCAATTGTCAAGATTTGTTCAAAATGGGTCACACTCTCAGTGGCTTCTATGGCGTCAAGAGCAGTAGCACCCAAATAGCGTCGACCTACTGTGATTTCACTAAATCATCGACTGAGACGGGCTACGAGACTCGATACGGTTTTGTTGATGTTAAAACTAGTCCCGTTCATTTCTTCGTCACTCGTACTTCCGATTGCAGTACACCCGGCACGATGCCGTTCGAAAAGGAATATCTGAATTTGGGCGGCGGGATGAATTTGGCGAGCGGAGTCTTCACGGCACCCAAAGCTGGAATCTACGCCTTCTCTTTCAAGGGAAACGGTTATAATTCAACTTCCAGTTACGCTGGATTTGGCTATGTATACTTACGACGGAACGGCGTGGCCGTAGCAGCAGGTGAATCTAATATCCAGGGCGCAGCATCAGGTACAACTTCAACTCTTTCCGTTCATGCAACTCTGAAACTGAACAAGGGGGATGAAATCACGATCGACCTCGCAGCAGGGACGATCCATTCTACTAGTAACAGTCACATTCAATTCACAGGATCGCTCTTAGAAGAAGAGCTCGTCATTTCCTAATTGTAAATCCCTTCATTTTCATTTGCGCATTGAAATTTAGTGTTTGCAAATTGGTGATTTACCAATAAAATGGAACTCTTATCATTTCACATGTCTAATAAATTGTACACTTAATTTTTTTTTCTTGTTAACATGCAAATTGTTAAAATGTTTTACTGAGATTTGGAATTCCCCGTCCAGCTTTCTTTCTTCCCACTAACATTGACGTCGTTTAATTCATCTACATCAATCTAAAAGTTAGGGATGCGTCAAGGAAAAAGACATAATCGGTTAAACTTAACCGTTTTAAAAAAAATTTCTAACTTTTTTCTAGTCTTTTTAAAAAATAACTAAGATAATTGTTTAAATTAATTTTAAATAATTTTAATAAATTTTCAGATATTTTTCTAAACATAAAACTATTTTGAGTATAATTATATCAGCCGGTGATCCAACGCAAAATAAAATAACATCTCAAAAAAAGAAAGGAGAAGAAAAAACGAAAAAAAAAAAAATAATAAAAAATAAGTGTGCGTTAATATAAAAAAATTATTGGTTATTTTAACCGTTTAACTGCAATTTAGTGAGAGAACGGTGGGACAGTAATAATAAATGGTCAGCGGCCAATGTACACGTGATGCGCAACATCCGGCTATTAGCGTGCTCTGGCGTCGAGCTTCCATAATGGACTATACATAACAAACAAGTTTGTTGTCCTCTATCAATTCTTTGAAATCTGAAATCCAGTTTAAGAAATTAAGAAAAAACTTTATTTTTATATATTGGCGGGACTTTTTTCCAACTAAAAAAAAATATTTAAAAAATTAAAATTCATTGAAAAATTATTTTTTTAAATTGATTAAAATTTTTCTTAAAACTAAAAATGACTTTAAATCAATTTAAAACCCTAGATAATAAAAAATAATTTTAACTTTTAAAAAACTATTATTATGTAAAATTGAAAAAAATGTATCACCTAAAAATAAATAAATATGTAAATCATATCTTTAAATTTTAAAAATAGAATAAAAAAATAGAATTAAATAATAAAAAATTTAAATTTAACTATCACCTTTGAGGGTCAAGAATCTTCTCTTTTCCACCTCCTCCACCTTGCATTCGGGGTCCATAGTCCATACATATTGAAACTCTGCGACCTGAACGGCATCCCCATTCTAGGTGCTCGAGCCATTCCAGGCCCACCAAATCCGAGATTAATGAAGGGATCGTCCACATCCATGCCTTCACCGAATCCACTACCACGACTTCCACTTCCACCAAGACCTCCAGGCATTCCACCAGTAAAGAAAGATTCAAATGGATTGTTGGAACCGAAGAATTGGGCAAAAGTTGCCCTGAGGTCACCGTGGAAGGTGTACTGGAAGTTGCTCGGGCCCTACTTAAATTATTTAGAATTAATTTAAACGTGATAAACTTTTTATTAGATATTTTAAAAATGTATTAAAGTTGCAATAAAATTTGGAATTTATTTAGAATTTTTTAATTTAATATATTTTTACTTAATTGATTCAAAATTAATTGAAATGCAATTTTTAAAAATGTCTTAATTTAATTTTTTAATTTAGTCATCTTGAGGCCTTCCTCACCAAACTGGTCGTAGACATACCTCTTCTTCTTGTCTGAGAGGACCTCGTAGTACTCTGTCCTTCTTCCACCTTCTTCCAGCCTTATTCTTATCCCTGTCAATAAAAACCACTCAGTCAGCTTTAAGAGAGTAATCAAGACTAGTTTTTAAAAGATTTTCGGGTGGTATTTGAGGGCCAGCTTCCTGTATGCCTTCTTGATCTCATCCTCGGTGACGGTCTTGGCGGTGCTTTTTAATATTCTAGCTATTGTAAATTTAGGCTCAGGAATTAATAGGATCAATAGTCACAACTCACAAGTGATCCACGTAGAACCGTTACATTAATGCCCGTATTCCAAATTATATTCGTTGACGAGGCCAGTTGATAAGATTTCATATAGGCGATAACGAAATAGAAAATATGTAGGTATGTGCATTTTTATATCTAGGGGTTCCGGTCCAATAAGTAATACCAGTTTGGTTCGTGCGCACCATATGCGCCACCACCTACTTTTTTTTTGTATTGTCGTCAACTTGTATTTTAAATAGAGTTGGCATATAATTTACTACACAATGCTGTATTCCGTCCGCGCACCATCTTGGTGACATTAAGATAAAAGCACTTTTGTTAAGTTTGTCTATAGTCAAACATCATTTCCACGCATTGAATTGTATAACTATATATATTCGTGGATAAACATCAATATCTTTATGTAAGTTAGTAGGCTATAAAGATACATTTTTTTAGTTTTAATATACTTGGATGCATGGAACTTATGAACTGAATTGAATGGAGTGTATACAGCACAGTCGGTTGAGTGATATAATACGTATATAAGGTATATTTGATTGACTACGAAGAAAAAAGCTCTAAGTGGGTGCTTAGAAAGGGGCGAAATCTAGAAAACTGATAATGATTCTGTCTGACCCTTATGAACTCTGTGAAGGTGAAGCGAAATGGTAATTAAAAATTTTGAAAGATCGTGCAGCCTGAGTAACAATTACCATCACATTTTCCCCTCTTTGTTACTCTGGTTTAATTTTCGAAAAAAAATTATGGTCCTTTCTCAAGTTATTTGATATTAGAGTATTTACTATAAAAAATAGAAAAGAAAATATATGAATATTTGCTGAATTGGTAGCATAAGTGTAATTAGTAAATATACTCAAATTGATACATATATTCGACGAGGAAACTAAGCTACATATACTAAACTAGTAATTGTTAATCGGAAGAACATTTTTTCCTTCTTGGTGAATGATGACGAAATCAAAGCTTCATCTGCTTCTTATATGGTTGAAGAATGATGCATTTCTTTAATTGCTTAACTTCAGAAAATCAAGCAGAGTTGCATGGTTTGTGTAGAGTCCAGTAATGGGACACGGTATCAAGTATTCCTTTTCCGATGTCTTCCGGTCCCTGCATCCTAACCCGGCCATTAACCGTCACTCCGACAACTTTGTAACCCTCCACTTCCAGCCGATCAAGAACTTGACGTGGGCTCAGTTTAGTCGTGTAAACTCTTGGCTCTAGTCTGTTAAAAAAAAATAATAATAAAAATTAGAAGAATGAATTGAAAACACAAATTAAAAGCTTATATAAGTAATTGAGTATAGCTATTACATAAACAAAAGTCCTCGCTCTGGGAGTCTTGCATCCAGTGTAGCCATCAATCGATGGTCACTATCTTTGTCTCCCACAATTGTCGATGACGGAGTGCCCTAAAACGTGATAGAAGAATTTTAGATAGTCTGATATTGAAGAGGGCAATGATCATAGACTTACATTATTTATGGAGGTAGCCTCTATGATGACATACGGCATTTCGGCGACGCAATTTTTGGGGGAAAACTTTGATGGCGAATTGTAGTCTATGAGACCTTGTCTCGATCGTATCTACTGGAAGAAGAATAAGACTGATGATACTGAGTTGTATATTATCAGCACCACTTGTTCGTCGACCGACATTGATCTCGACGATTCATATTTGATTAACTAAAAATAAAAACGAAAACCCAAAAAATTAGATTCTTGGAAGCAGGAAATAAAGGGGAACCCTCTTAGATGATGATTGCTCCACTTGATATGACTATATATTTCTTGGAAATCTGTCAATGATTTCATTCTTCTTATGAAATCTGTCAATGATTTCATTCTTCTTATGAAATCTGTCAATGATTTCATTCTTCTTATGAAATCTGATTAAATCTACAAAGATAGAATACTACCGTTATAAGATTTTCGATTGAAACGTACCTTATGAGACATGTCCAACTTGCTATACAAATATTTTTTTCAAAAATCATAAAAACGTTTCTTATTTGGCGACCTTTGAGGAGTAATAAATTAACGTTTCATTTCTGGTAATTAAAACTCTAACAACCAATTGGGTCGAGAATCGTCAGCACTTTTGCTCTTTTTATTATAATTTCTATTAAATACAAAACCAGTTTTATAAAGGCATGTAATTGCTATTAAAGATTTATAAGCTAAATTAATAAAACAGTGAAACAATTAATTTTTTTTGCTGAATTAGCACGATTGGCCGACGTTTTCGATTCTTATTTGATCGACTAATAAATATTTTCATCGGCAGGTAACTATTATGCTTCATCGAGATCTCTGACTGAACCCTCGCATTTCATCCTATGGAATGAAATGACGGGCTTGATAACTAGTACAGTTTTAACCATTTGCATATAAAGTCATACAAAGAAAAAAGGAAATAATCCACGAAAACGCAATATGTGTATATGTACCCCTGTTTTAAAAGCCGCGTTTACCTATGAAAAATCAATTTTTCGCGAATGTTGTTATGGAATGAAATGACGGGCTCACACATATTGCGTTTTCGTGGGTTATTTCCTTTTTTCTTTGTGTGACTTTACTTGCAAATGGTTAAAACTGTAATAGAGATCAAGCCCATCATTTCATTCCATAACAACATTCTCGAAAAATTGATTTTTCATAGGTAAACGCGGCTTTTAAATGTGGTACATAAACGTGGGTTATTTCCTTTTTTCTTTGTGTGGCTACTTGCAAATGGTTACAACTGTACTAGAAATCAAGCCCGTCATTTCATTCCATATTTACATTCTCGTAAAAAATTGATTTTGCGTAGGTAAACGCGGCTTTTAAAACAGTGGTATATATAAACACATTGCGTTTTCGTGGGTTATTTCCTTTTTTCTTTGTAAGACTTTACTTGCAAATGGTTAAAACTGTACTAGCGATCAATCCCGTCATTTCATTCCATAACAACATTGATTTTCCATAGGTAAACGCGGCTTTTAAAACAGTGGTACATATACACACATTGCGTTTTCGTGAAGTATTTCCTTTTTTCTTTGTATGACTTGACTTGCGAATAATTAAAGGTGTACTAGAGATCAAGCCCGTCATTTCATTCTATAACAACATTCTAGAAAAATTGATTTTTCATAGGAAACAGAAGTACATAAACGTGGGTTATTTCCTTTTTTCTTTGTGTGACTTGACTTGAGAATAATCAAAGGTGTACTAGAGATCAAGCCCGTCATTTCATTCTATACTAACATTCTCGAAAAATTGATTTTTTATAGGTAAACGCGGCTTTTATAAGAGTGGTACATATACACACATTGCGTTTTCGTGAGTTATTTCCGTTTTTCTTTGTGTGACTTGACTTGAGAATAATCAAAGGTGTACTAGAGATCAAGCCCGTCATTTCATTCCATAACAACATTGTCGAAAAATTGATTTTTCTTAGGTAAACGCGGATTTTAAAACAGTGGTACATAAACGTGGGTTATTTCCTTTTTTCTTTATGTGACTTTAATTGCAAATGGTTAAAACTGTACTAGAAATCAAGCCCGTCATTTCATTCCATAACAACATTCTCGAAAAATTGATTTTTCATAGGTAAACGCGGCTTTTAAAACAGTGGTACATAAACGTGGGTTATTTCCTTTTTTCTTTGAGTGACTTTACTTGCAAATGGTTAAAACTGCACTAGAGATCAAGCCCGTCATTTCATTCCATAACAACATTCTCGAAAAATAGATTTTTCATAGGTAAACGCGGCTTTTAAAATAGTGGTACATTTACAAACTTTGCGTTTTCGTGAGTTATTTCCGTTTTTCTTTGTGTGGCTTGACTTGAGAATAATCAAAGGTGTACTAGAGATCAAGCTCGTCATTTCATTCCATAACAACATTCTCGAAAAATTGATTTTTTATAGGTAAACGCGGCTTTTAAAACAGTGGTACATATACACACATTGCGTTTTCGTGGGTTATTTCCTTTTTTCTTTGTGTGACTTTAGTTGCAAATGGTTAAAACTGTACTAGAGATCAAGCCTATCATTTCATTCCATAACAACATTCTCGAAAAATTGATTTTGCATAGGTAAACGCGGCTTTCAAAACAGTGGTACATAAACGTGGGTTATTTCCTTTTTTCTGTGTATGACTTTAATTGCAAATGGTTAAAACTGTACTAGAGATCAAGCCCGTCATTTCATTCCATAACAACATTCTCGAAAAATTGATTTTGCATAGGTAAACGCGGCTTTTAAAACAGTGGTACATATACACACATTGCGTTTTCGTGGGTTATTTCCTTTTTTCTTTGAGTGACTTTACTTGCAAATGGTTAAAACTGCACTAGAGATCAAGCCCGTCATTTCATTCTTTAACAACATTCTCGAAAAATTGATTTTTCATAGGTAAACGCGGCTTTTAAAACAGTGGTACATAAACGTGGATTATTTCCTTTTTTCTTTGTGTGATTTGACTTGCAAATGGTTAAAGGTGTACTAGAGATCAAACCCGTTATTTCATCCCATAACAACATTCTCGAAAAATTGATTTTTCATCGGTAAACGCGGCTTCTAAAACAGTGGTACATATACACACATTGCGTTTTCGTGGGTTATTTCCTTTTTTTCTTTGTGTGACTTTTTTTGCAAATGGTTAAAACTGTACTAGAGATCAAGCCCATCATTTTATTCCATAACAACATTCTCGAAAAATTGATTTTGCATAGGTAAACGCGGCTTTTAAAACAGTGGTACATAAACGTGGGTTATTTCCTTTTATCTTTGTGTGACTTTACTTGCAAATGGTTAAAACTGTACTAAAAATCAAGCCCGTCATTTCATTCCATAACAACATTCTCGAAAAATTGATTTTCATAGGTAAACGCGGCTTTTAAAACAGTGGTACATAAACGTGGATTATTTCCTTTTTTCTTTGTGTGATTTGACTTGCAAATGGTTAAAGGTGTACTAGAGATCAAGCCCGTTATTTCATCCCATAACAACATTCTCGAAAAATTGATTTTTCATCGGTAAACGCGGCTTCTAAAACAGTGGTACATATACACACATTGCGTTTTCGTGGGTTATTTCCTTTTTTTCTTTGTGTGACTTTTTTGCAAATGGTTAAAACTGTACTAGAGATCAAGCCCATCATTTTATTCCATAACAACATTCTCGAAAAATTGATTTTGCATAGGTAAACGCGGCTTTTAAAACAGTGGTACATAAACGTGGATTATTTCCTTTTTTCTTTGTGTGATTTGACTTGCAAATGGTTAAAGGTGTACTAGAGATCAAACCCGTTATTTCATCCCATAACAACATTCTCGAAAAATTGATTTTTCATCGGTAAACGCGGCTTCTAAAACAGTGGTACATATACACACATTGCGTTTTCGTGGGTTATTTCCTTTTTTTCTTTGTGTGACTTTTTTTGCAAATGGTTAAAACTGTACTAGAGATCAAGCCCATCATTTTATTCCATAACAACATTCTCGAAAAATTGATTTTGCATAGGTAAACGCGGCTTTTAAAACAGTGGTACATAAACGTGGGTTATTTCCTTTTATCTTTGTGTGACTTTACTTGCAAATGGTTAAAACTGTACTAAAAATCAAGCCCGTCATTTCATTCCATAACAACATTCTCGAAAAATTGATTTTCATAGGTAAACGCGGCTTTTAAAACAGTGGTACATAAACGTGGATTATTTCCTTTTTTCTTTGTGTGATTTGACTTGCAAATGGTTAAAGGTGTACTAGAGATCAAGCCCGTTATTTCATCCCATAACAACATTCTCGAAAAATTGATTTTTCATCGGTAAACGCGGCTTCTAAAACAGTGGTACATATACACACATTGCGTTTTCGTGGGTTATTTCCTTTTTTTCTTTGTGTGACTTTTTTGCAAATGGTTAAAACTGTACTAGAGATCAAGCCCATCATTTTATTCCATAACAACATTCTCGAAAAATTGATTTTGCATAGGTAAACGCGGCTTTTAAAACAGTGGTACATAAACGTGGATTATTTCCTTTTTTCTTTGTGTGATTTGACTTGCAAATGGTTAAAGGTGTACTAGAGATCAAACCCGTTATTTCATCCCATAACAACATTCTCGAAAAATTGATTTTTCATCGGTAAACGCGGCTTCTAAAACAGTGGTACATATACACACATTGCGTTTTCGTGGGTTATTTCCTTTTTTTCTTTGTGTGACTTTTTTTGCAAATGGTTAAAACTGTACTAGAGATCAAGCCCATCATTTTATTCCATAACAACATTCTCGAAAAATTGATTTTGCATAGGTAAACGCGGCTTTTAAAACAGTGGTACATAAACGTGGGTTATTTCCTTTTATCTTTGTGTGACTTTACTTGCAAATGGTTAAAACTGTACTAAAAATCAAGCCCGTCATTTCATTCCATAACAACATTCTCGAAAAATTGATTTTCATAGGTAAACGCGGCTTTTAAAACAGTGGTACATAATTGTGGATTATTTCCTTTTTTCTTTGTGTGATTTGACTTGCAATTGGTTAAAGGTGTACTAGAGATCAAGCCCGTCATTTCATTCCATAACAACATTCTCGAAAAATAGATTTTTCATAGGTAAACGCGGCTTTTAAAACAGTGGTACATAAACGTGGGTTATTTCCTTTTATCTTTGTGTGACTTTACTTGCAAATGGTTAAAACTGTACTAAAAATCAAGCCCGTCATTTCATTCCATAACAACATTCTCGAAAAATTGATTTTCATAGGTAAACGCGGCTTTTAAAACAGTGGTACATAAACGTGGATTATTTCCTTTTTTCTTTGTGTGATTTGACTTGCAAATGGTTAAAGGTGTACTAGAGATCAAGCCCGTTATTTCATCCCATAACAACATTCTCGAAAAATTGATTTTTCATCGGTAAACGCGGCTTCTAAAACAGTGGTACATATACACACATTGCGTTTTCGTGGGTTATTTCCTTTTTTTCTTTGTGTGACTTTTTTGCAAATGGTTAAAACTGTACTAGAGATCAAGCCCATCATTTTATTCCATAACAACATTCTCGAAAAATTGATTTTGCATAGGTAAACGCGGCTTTTAAAACAGTGGTACATAAACGTGGGTTATTTCCTTTTATCTTTGTGTGACTTTACTTGCAAATGGTTAAAACTGTACTAAAAATCAAGCCCGTCATTTCATTCCATAACAACATTCTCGAAAAATTGATTTTCATAGGTAAACGCGGCTTTTAAAACAGTGGTACATAATTGTGGATTATTTCCTTTTTTCTTTGTGTGATTTGACTTGCAATTGGTTAAAGGTGTACTAGAGATCAAGCCCGTCATTTCATTCCATAACAACATTCTCGAAAAATAGATTTTTCATAGGTAAACGCGGCTTTTAAAACAGTGGTACATAAACGTGGGTTATTTCCTTTTATCTTTGTGTGACTTTACTTGCAAATGGTTAAAACTGTACTAAAAATCAAGCCCGTCATTTCATTCCATAACAACATTCTCGAAAAATTGATTTTCATAGGTAAACGCGGCTTTTAAAACAGTGGTACATAAACGTGGATTATTTCCTTTTTTCTTTGTGTGATTTGACTTGCAAATGGTTAAAGGTGTACTAGAGATCAAGCCCGTTATTTCATCCCATAACAACATTCTCGAAAAATTGATTTTTCATCGGTAAACGCGGCTTCTAAAACAGTGGTACATATACACACATTGCGTTTTCGTGGGTTATTTCCTTTTTTTCTTTGTGTGACTTTTTTGCAAATGGTTAAAACTGTACTAGAGATCAAGCCCATCATTTTATTCCATAACAACATTCTCGAAAAATTGATTTTGCATAGGTAAACGCGGCTTTTAAAACAGTGGTACATAAACGTGGATTATTTCCTTTTTTCTTTGTGTGATTTGACTTGCAAATGGTTAAAGGTGTACTAGAGATCAAACCCGTTATTTCATCCCATAACAACATTCTCGAAAAATTGATTTTTCATCGGTAAACGCGGCTTCTAAAACAGTGGTACATATACACACATTGCGTTTTCGTGGGTTATTTCCTTTTTTTCTTTGTGTGACTTTTTTTGCAAATGGTTAAAACTGTACTAGAGATCAAGCCCATCATTTTATTCCATAACAACATTCTCGAAAAATTGATTTTGCATAGGTAAACGCGGCTTTTAAAACAGTGGTACATAAACGTGGGTTATTTCCTTTTATCTTTGTGTGACTTTACTTGCAAATGGTTAAAACTGTACTAAAAATCAAGCCCGTCATTTCATTCCATAACAACATTCTCGAAAAATTGATTTTCATAGGTAAACGCGGCTTTTAAAACAGTGGTACATAAACGTGGATTATTTCCTTTTTTCTTTGTGTGATTTGACTTGCAAATGGTTAAAGGTGTACTAGAGATCAAGCCCGTTATTTCATCCCATAACAACATTCTCGAAAAATTGATTTTTCATCGGTAAACGCGGCTTCTAAAACAGTGGTACATATACACACATTGCGTTTTCGTGGGTTATTTCCTTTTTTTCTTTGTGTGACTTTTTTGCAAATGGTTAAAACTGTACTAGAGATCAAGCCCATCATTTTATTCCATAACAACATTCTCGAAAAATTGATTTTGCATAGGTAAACGCGGCTTTTAAAACAGTGGTACATAAACGTGGATTATTTCCTTTTTTCTTTGTGTGATTTGACTTGCAAATGGTTAAAGGTGTACTAGAGATCAAACCCGTTATTTCATCCCATAACAACATTCTCGAAAAATTGATTTTTCATCGGTAAACGCGGCTTCTAAAACAGTGGTACATATACACACATTGCGTTTTCGTGGGTTATTTCCTTTTTTTCTTTGTGTGACTTTTTTTGCAAATGGTTAAAACTGTACTAGAGATCAAGCCCATCATTTTATTCCATAACAACATTCTCGAAAAATTGATTTTGCATAGGTAAACGCGGCTTTTAAAACAGTGGTACATAAACGTGGGTTATTTCCTTTTATCTTTGTGTGACTTTACTTGCAAATGGTTAAAACTGTACTAAAAATCAAGCCCGTCATTTCATTCCATAACAACATTCTCGAAAAATTGATTTTCATAGGTAAACGCGGCTTTTAAAACAGTGGTACATAATTGTGGATTATTTCCTTTTTTCTTTGTGTGATTTGACTTGCAATTGGTTAAAGGTGTACTAGAGATCAAGCCCGTCATTTCATTCCATAACAACATTCTCGAAAAATAGATTTTTCATAGGTAAACGCGGCTTTTAAAACAGTGGTACATTAACGTGGATTATTTCCTTTTTTCTTTGTGTGATTTGACTTGCAAATGGTTAAAGGTGTACTAGAGATCAAGCCCGTCATTTCATTCCATAACAACATTCTCGAAAAATTGATTTTTCATAGGTAAACGCGGCTTTTAAAACAGTAGTACATATACACACTTTGCGTTTTCGTGGGTCATTTCCTTTTTTTCTTTGTGTGACTTTACTTGCAAATGGTTAAAACTGTATTAAAAATCAAGCCCGTCATTTCATTCCATAACAACATTCTCGAAAAATTGATTTTTCATAGGTAAACGCGGCTTTTAAAACAGTGGTACATAAATGTGGATTATTTCCTTTTTTCTTTGTGTGATTTGACTTGCAAATGGTTAAAGGTGTACAGTCTCCTTCAAAAAAATCTGACAGGTTTCAGTAAAAACGACATGCCCGGTACGCTTATTAGTGTATTGCCTATAGGAGTATTGGTGGGTGTATGACAGCGCCACTACCGGCAATATATCACATTTATCCATATACGACTATTGCAGACGATTTTATCCTGTCAAATCTCTTTGTTTTTAACTCATGCAATTTCAATCCAATATCCGATCGTGTAATCGTTTTTTACTTATTTCAATAATTCAATTTACTTGTTTGATACCCTGATATGTTCAAGTGGCACTATGATTTACTCCTTTACTATTATGTCAAGTTCTCTTTTCAAAAATTTATTGTTTATTCATGGTTAACCAATTTAGAATCGGGACATTTGATGAAGGCATGACGATGTCTTCTCAATTTGTTTACAAAGGTATACGTTTTTTTCTATTTAATAATATGGATAGTGAACAATATATATTTCTTGCTTGTCTTTAGCTTTTGATCCTCCACTTTTAAAATCCATGTGGTTTCGAAGACCATTTTGAAACATAAAATTGCACCGTTCCTAGAAGGGATGAATGGCAGTCTCACCACCAAGAATGTGGGGGCTGACATTTCCGGCAAGCTTTGTGAATCTGTAGCTGGTTCGTTGGATGGCAATGTGAGCATATCTCTTTTGATTAATTATTCAGCTCTTTTATACTCATATTTTCTATGTTTAGGTTCTTTTGAAACATAAAAAGGCACCGTTCCTAGAAGGGATGAAGGGCAGTCTCACCACCAAGAATGTGGGGGCTGACATTTCCGGCAAGCTTTGTGAATCAGGAGCTGCTTCGTTGGATGGCAATGTGAGCATATCTCTTATGTTTAAATATTTAGCTCTTATATAATCATATTTTCTATGTTTAGGTTCTTCCAATATTTAAAAGCTTAGCCAGCACGGTGAAGGACTCTTGGAAGGTGCAAATTCTCTCTCCACGACGCAGAGTGAACATTCTTCGCGACCCCTTGAAATGTAAACAAAATATGCGCAATTACGTCATGTGTCTCTGTGGAGTGAACGTTGTAGGCGAATCTACCAATATGCCAACGATTTGTTGTTGGATGTTGGATGGCAATGTGAGCATTTCTCTTAAAATTAATTATTCAGCTCTTGCTTACTCATATTTTCTTTGTTTAGGTTCTTGCAACATTTAAAGGCTTAGCCAGCACAGTGAAGGAATCTTGGAAGGAATCCTTGATGGAAATCCTCTCTCCACGACGCAGAGTGAGCAGTCTTCGCAACCTCTTTAATTGCGAACGAGATATACGCAATTACGTCATGTCTTTCTCTGGAGTGAACGTTGTGGGCGAATCTACCAATATGCCAACGACTTGTTGTTGGATGTTGCGTGGCAATGTGAGTATTTCTTATGATTAATTATTCAGTTCTTGTTTACTCATATTTTCTTGGATTAGGTTCTAGCAACGTTTCAAGGCTTAGCCAGTACGGTGAAGGAATCTCGGAGGGAATCCTTGGTGCAAATCCTCTCTCCACGACGCAGAGTGAACATTCTTCGCGACCTCTTTGAGTGCAAACAAAATGAGCTCAATTACGTCACATCTTTCTGTGGAGTGAACGTTATGGGCGAATCCACCAATGTGCCCACGATGATTTGTTTTTTGGCGGCGGAGAATCATTTCCGTGTTCCCATCGCCGCTTGCGATACATTCCGCGGTGGTGCTGCCCAACATTTACGTGCTCAAGTGCTCCAAAACGCTTTGCATCTGGCTGCCAAACAGGGGGGTAGACAACCTATTATTCAGCTCTACGAAGGACATGGTATGCTGCATATTAAGAGAAAAAAAATATTATATCTGAATTAATTTTTCTTTTTTTTTTTAAATAGGCGAATATGCATTCCAGATTATCCGCCACGCCCAAGACATGAGCATTGATGAAGTCATTGTTGAATGTGCTGGTCGCATGCAAGGCAACGAACCTGAGAGGAGCAGCATAGCCAAGGTAAGCCAATAATAAAATAGTATTTTTCTCTACACCATCGTTGACATTAAACTCGTGCACACCCTAATAGTGGACGTTACGAGATGTGACGGCCTACATTTTTTAGAATTTTTTCCTGAATTTTTAAAAATTGAAGATGAAGATGAAGTAGAATTATAGAGAGATTTCCGCCCAACCCCTTTAATCTTATATTTATCTGTAAAAAGGGATCGACATCCTGCCATCGCAACTTGGTTTCTCCAGGTAGATTCTATGTAAGGAACTCATTTTTATGCAAGCTATCACCATGAACTCTCAATCCAAAATTAAGAAACAGTTGATTAAAATTAAGGAGCGCGACCTCGTTCTCTTTGTTGGAGTCTTCCAAGTCCGCAACTTCCACCATGTGAATTTAAATCACTAACTTTGCATTATTCTTAACTTAAGGAGTGTCTCGGCATTTAACATTTAAAATACAAATTGATTACGAAAGACAGTGTATTTCAGAATTCATCGTTTAGTTTATGTGTTCCGATGTTTTTTTGAAAAAAAAATAGCACTTCCTATCGGGAAACATAAAAAAGATGAAAATAGAAGAGCGTAAAGCATATGTAAGATTATTAGTAGCCGGTCCAGCCTCCTCGTTTAATACAGCACTCATCCATTCTATCCGGCATAGAGGAAACTAAATTTTCCCAAAGTGATTGCCTTTCTCCTAGTGCACCCCAAACTCCATCCGCCTTTTCGAATAGCTCGCCCTTGGTCTTGCAGTGCTGCGGCTCCGACCGCCTCTTTAACCACGCCCACGCATTCTCAATTGGGTTCAGGTCCGCTGCTTTCGCTGGCCATTTGATCATTTCAACTTCTGGGTGATCTTGAACCCATTCTTTCACTACATTGGCTGTGTGAATAGATGAATTATCGTGGATGAACGGGATGGGATAATTTTCTCCGAATCTTTCGATTGCCTCTGGAAGAAAAACCTCGTAGAGAATTTTGACGTATTTCTCGCTGTCAAGATTACCATGAATTAATTGAAGGTCACCAGGACCATCAAAACTCATCCAGCTCCACGCCGGCACGGAAAATCTTCCACTTTTCTTAACGGTCTCAATATGTTCCGGCTCGTAGCGTTTTCCCGCTTCCCTATAAGTGTAAGACGTGCCGGTCTTGCCATCAGAGCTGCAAAAGAAATGGATATAATTTTCATTTTATATGTTATAAAACAACGGTTTAATAATTAAAATGTTAAAGAAATAAAAAGATTTGCTATTCATACCCAACGGAAGATTCGTCCATGAAGGCGACTTTCTTCCACCACTCGACATCCCGATCCCGATATTCCATGGCGAACTCCAATCTCTTTTGCCTGTGAGCCTCAGTTAACATCTCCTTTTTGGCTGGAACTCGAGCCCAAATTCCATTTTCATTTAGGCGCCGTTTTACAGTATTCAGGCTAGCATCCACATTGGCAACATCTAGTTTTTTTTTTAATATGTGTATATTATACTCCAAATAACTTATTAATTGAAAAGAAAACTATATTTTATTTTAATTTACAGTAATAATTGAAATTTTGTATACTTTGAAAAAATTATATTTGTAAAAAAGTAAGAAAAATGAGTATATATTAACGGATGCAATAGAATAATAATTATATGTTAAGCATTGGAACCCTTTCTGCATAAATAAATTACCAGCAATTTCTTGGAGAGTGGTAAACGGTTTTGCCCGAACTGCCGCAATCAAGTTGTTGTCCTCTTCACCCGTCGTGATTCGTTTCCGGCCGGATCCACGCTTACGTAGAACATCTCCACTTTCTTCATGCCTCCTAATCCAAAGTTTAACAGTGTTCACGCTACAATTGAAATGATCCCGAGCTATTACGCCGGGAGTAATTCCGGAATAATAAAGCGCAATCATTGCCCCGCGCTCCTGCAGACTTGTTTTTTTTGTAGCCTAAACGTGGAAACATCTTTTTAGCAACTGATCATCTTTCTTAATCCTTCTATCTTTTTTTCAATCCTCCCGCTTGTCATATATTCATTAGCCCCTTGTCACCTCCCAACACTCCTTTGTCATATGGGTGGTTGTGCCGTCTCCCAAAGGACTTAAATATATCAAACACATTCCAATATATTTAAACGAATTGAAATCTGTTGAATGGAATGTTATTGCGAAAATTTAGCATTCTTAAATTATACAAGGATGATGTAAAAAGTATTTAAAAAAAAGATAATACAAAACAATAAGCCGCTTTTTCATTGTTTCATCTATATAGACCCGACTTTCCCCTCTAGGGATTTGTCGCGTGCGCGGAAAGGAAAAAAAAACCCTTCTTTTTCTCCTTACAGCCTAAAACATGTGCCCCCTCTCACCTCCCCACCCTCTTTTGTGACCTGAAAATGTTTGACCGTCTCCCAAAGGATTGAAAAATAGTAAACACATTCCGTTATTTTAAAAAAATCGTAAACTAAATGATATTACATTTTTAGTTGATTATCATTTCCTAGATTTAGCTTTCTTAAATTAAACAAGGTTGGTGTTATATGTATATAATGAAAAAATATATATTCCGTCTCATCTATATAGATCCAGTTTTTCCCTTAGGAATTTGTCGCGTGGGTGGAAAGAAAAAAAGCAATATTATAGAGGATTTTAAAAGGAATATGTCATAACGGCGAACTTTTATTTTATTAATTAATCAATAACAAACTTAATAAAGCGGAAACAACGTTGGTTACATACGGAGGAAAAAAACTTGTTTACATCGCGCTTAAAATTAATCAGTCTTTTTTTCTCCATTGTGTTATTTTTCATATCAGAGAGCAGGTGTAATATCAAAATATTTGAAATGATTTTATCACAGATATATATGGACTTCTCTTTGCATATGATTCCCAATATTTTCCTCTTTCTTTTTGGTGATTCTCAATATATGAAACTAAAACACGATATTTTCCGTGTTGACTTTGTTTTGAAATAATGACGACCATGACCTTTCTTTGTCATACGCTAATCCCTTTTTCTTTCTAAATAAGGTGCTGCAGCTTTACATTTTTTCCGGTTCTCCTATTGGTCAGCAAGAAAATATATATTTGAAGCAAACTCAAAAAGCCTCTCATTTCATTTTTATCTTTTGAACAGTTAACAACTTTTCATTTCAATTGTCGAAGATGTCGCTTAGTGATGCTGGAAAAAAAATCCGTTTGAATTTCGCCACCGAAATGGTTGGTCAACCGCTGGAGTTTTGGCGCAAATCCATCTTTTCTGCCCAAGTCAACATCAGGTTGCTATTATTTTCATTGTGTTACTTTACCGACTTTTAATGTGATATTTTTAGGGTTTCCCGAGACTATGGAATACCAGAAATCTTTGTGGAGGATTTCAAGTATGTTTATTATCTAGTTTAATTCAAATTTCAAAATTTAAGATACTATATTCATGTAAATGTGTTTTCTAGTTGCACCGAGGACGGAAGATTTCTTCTAGAGCCAGAGCGCACTCCAACAACAAAGACCGATGCTGAGCTCGAGTTGTGGGGGTGGATGTCGGCCCGTCAAAACGGGACCTACTATCATGTGACCGACCAAGGCCGTACCGAAAGTGAACGCGACATGTTACGGCGGGAATTTGAGGAAGAAGTGAGCTTCCACTTCCAACATAATCCGGTAAATCGTGTTTTCATGTTCTTTTTATTTTAGTAAAATATTCATTAAAATTTTTTTCCCTATGTTTTAGATTAACATTTTCAAGGAATCGACCTCATCCCACTGCGAGGACACCCTAGCTTCCCTACTCTGCGCTGATGAAATCCGTCCGGTTACCGTCATCCAATGGCCGCCTTATTCAGAGGACATCAACCCAATGGCCAAAGCCTGGAAGAAGTTGGGATGGAAGATCCGTGCGCAACGTTGGAAGCCTCCTGCTTACAACACCATCATGTTGGGCAACGATGTGAATGACATGTGGCAGGAGTTGGGCCGCTCCCAATATTTTGAGGGTCTTGTTGATGAGATTCAAGTTAATCTCCTCAAAGTTATTGATTCTCAGGGAGATAAAATTGAGTGAATCTCTCTTTGAAAGGTGTAACATGGAATAATGAATTAATAAATACAGTTCCATTCATCACGATTTCTTTGTATTTGAAATGTTGATTTAAAAAATCATTTTAAAGAAAAATCTAAGGTTATTGATTGTAATAAGTTATTTAATTCAGTTGAGCATAGTTATGAGAGACAGAAAAGAATTAATTCAACGGAAACGTTCTTTTTTAATCTTTATAATTTTACCTTCAAAATTCCTTTATTTTGATTATTCAAGAGAATAGTTTATTATAAAAACGTTTAAATTTTGCAACACTTGCGGATATTGTTGGGCCATTAAGGCTTATAATCTTGAGTAGTGTGCAATAGACTGATTCAGTTTGACTTATTTAACAACGGCTTCATTACTTAATGGCCCACGTGTGAATTTCCAACAAAGACAACATCAGGCTCGTTCACCTTGATCACCTATGATTACAAAACAAATTTTAAATGTATTAGAATAAATTTATACTGTATGATATTTGGGTTACCTTTACTAAGACCCCTCGGTAGAGACTCGTTGTGTTGACATGCGACCAGCTATATCCACATGCGACATGCTAGACTTCCACATCCTTGTCATGGTTGATAACCTCCAAGGCTATTCCAGCAGGATCATTGCATAATGATTGAAGAAAATGAATACGACAATTAAAACTAGTTTCTATAAAAAGAATTACCATATTCTTTTTCGTAGAGGCGAATGCAACCAGTTGTCTACCACCGTGTTTGTCAGCCGGATGCAGAGCACTGAGATGACGCGTGTAACTATGCTCCGCAGCTCCAGCGCGGAATGTAGGCCTATCGCAAGCGGCGATAACAGCGCAGAAATGATTTTCGAACAGCCTAAAACAGTTCTTTGGCAGATAAGTTGGTTTCCCCACGCTGTTTACTTCGAATAGAGGCTTGACGTAAGGGCGCCCATTTTGTTTGCACTCCGTGTCCACTCTGCGACGTGGAGAGAGGATTCGCACCAAGGAATTCCTCAGAGATTTATTCACAGTGCTAGCAAAACTTTGTGAAGTTTCAAGAACCTTAAACAAATATTACTGAAAAAAAGCTCAATAAAAAATTGTAGCAAATATGCTCACCTTGCTATTTAACTTGGCAGATATTGAATGGCAAAGCTTGCTGGAAATTTCAGCAGCCTTATTATTTTCGATGAAATGATCCTTCAACTTGTCCATCTCGAGTGCCATGTTATGTAGTGCAATACAGTAAGGGTCATGGAACTCAACAAGCTACTAAATCACAGTGAAGGATTCTAAAGCACAAAAGAAATTATTCACATGTAATAGTTTTACTTTATAAAGAAACGTTTACCTGGATAAGCAATATTGAGAAGACATTCATCGGTGTCACGATTCTATGTCACTAGCTGGGTCGATCAACGAATAAATAACAAATAATTCCAAAGAAAGCTTGACATAATAGTAATGCGGGAAATTATGATGCCAAAACGCCACTGGAAGGGTATGAAACCAGTAAATTCAAAATGAAATTATATGAATGAAACCGTTGAATATTGAAAAATTTGGAAAATAAATAGCTAACACATTTGACAGATTGAAATCGTCTGCAATAGTTGTTTATGCAGAAACCTGTATATACTGCCGTTAGTGGCGCTGTAATACACCCATCAATACTTTTACAAGAAATATACTGATGAGCGCACTGGGCAATTCTATTTTGCCAAACCCTGTCAGATTTTTTTGAAGGAGACTGTACTAGAGATCAAGCCCGTCATTTCATTCCATAACAACATTCTCGAAAATTGATTTTTCATAGGTAAACGCGGCTTTTAAAACAGTGGTACATAAACGTGGGTTATTTCCTTTTTTCTTTGAGTGACTTTACTTGCAAATGGTTAAAACTGTACTAGAGATCAAGCCCGTCATTTCATTCCATAACAACATTCTCGAATAATAGATTTTTCATAGGTAAACGCGGCTTTTAAAACAGTGGTACATATACACACATTGCGTTTTCGTGGGTTATTTCCTTTTTTCTTTGAGTGACTTTACTTGCAAATGGTTAAAACTGCACTAGAGATCAAGCCCGTCATTTCATTCCATAACAACATTCTCGAAAAATTGATTTTGCATAGGTAAACGCGGCTTTTAAAACAGTGGTACATATACACACATTGCGTTTTCGTGGGTTATTTCCTTTTTTCTTTGAGTGACTTTACTTGCAAATGGTTAAAACTGTATTAAAAATCAAGCCCGTCATTTAATTCCAAAACAACATTCTCGAAAATTGATTTTTCATAGGTAAACGCGACTTTTAAAACAGTGGTACATAAACGTGGATTATATTCTTTTTTCTTTGTGTGATTTGACTTGCAAATGGTTAAAGGTGTACTAGAGATCAAGCCCGTCATTTCATTCCATAACAACATTCTCGAAAAATTGATTTTTCATAGGTAAACGCGGCTTTTAAAACAGTAGTACATATATACACATTGCGTTTTCGTGGGTTATTTCCTTTTTTTCTTTGTGTAACTTTACTTGCAAATGTTTAAAACTGTATTAAAAATCAAGCCCGTCATTTCATTCCATAACAACATTCTCGAAAAATTGATTTTTCATAGGTAAACGCGGCTTTTAAAACAGTGGTACATAAACGTGGATTATTTCCTTTTTTATTTGTTTGATTTGACTTGCAAATGGTTAAAGGTGTACTAGAGATCAAGCCCGTCATTTCATTTCATAACAACATTCTCGAAAAATTGATTTTGCATAGGTAAACGCGGCTTTTAAAACAGTGGTACATATACACACATTGCGTTTTCGTGGGTTATTTCCTTTTTTCTTTGTGTGACTTTACTTGCAAATGGTTAAAGGTGTACTAGAGATCAAGCCCGTCATTTCATCCCATAACAACATTCTCGAAAAATTGATTTTGCATAGGTAAACGCGGCTTTTAAAACAGTGGTACATAAACGTGGATTATTTCCTTTTTTCTTTGAGTGACTTTACTTGCAAATGGTTAAAACTGCACAAGAGATCAAGCCCGTCATTTCATTCCATAACAACATTCTCGAAAAATTGATTTTTCATAGGTAAACGCGGCTTTTAAAACAGTAGTACATATACACACATTGCGTTTTCGTGGGTTATTTCCTTTTTTTCTTTGTGTGACTTTAATTGCAAATGGTTAAAACTGTACTAGAGATCAAGCCCATCATTTCATTCCATAACAACATTCTCGAAAAATTGATTTTGCATAGGTAAACGCGGCTTTTAAAACCGTGGTACATAAACGTGGGTTATTTCCTTTTTTCTTTGTGTGACTTTACTTGCAAATGGTTAAAACTGTACTAAAAATCAAGCCCGTCATTTCATTCCATAACAACATTCTCGAAAAATTGATTTTGCATAGGTAAACGCGGCTTTTAAAACAGTGGTACATATACACACATTGCGTTTTCGTGGGTTATTTCCTTTTTTTCTTTGTGTGACTTTAATTGCAAATGGTTAAAACTGTACTAGAGATCAAGCCCATCATTTCATTCCATAACAACATTCTCGAAAAATTGATTTTGCATAGGTAAACGCGGCTTTTAAAACCGTGGTACATAAACGTGGGTTATTTCCTTTTTTCTTTGTGTGACTTTACTTGCAAATGGTTAAAACTGTACTAAAAATCAAGCCCGTCATTTCATTCCATAACAACATTCTCGAAAAATTGATTTTTCATAGGTAAACGCGGCTTTTCAAACAGGGGTACATATACACACATTGCGTTTTCGTGGATTATTTCCTTTTTTCTTTGAGTGACTTTACTTGCAAATGGTTAAAACTGCACAAGAGATCAAGCCCGTCATTTCATTCCATAACAACATTCTCGAAAAATTGATTTTGCATAGGAAAACGCGGCTTTTGAGATAGTGGTACATATACAAACTTTGCGTTTTCGTGAGTTATTTCCGTTTTTCTTTGTGTGACTTGACTTGAGAATAATCAAAGGTGTACTAGAGATCAAGCCCGACATTTCATTCTATAACAACATTCTCGAAAAATTGATTTTTCATAGGTAAACGCGGCTTTTAAAACAGTAGTACATATACACACATTGCGTTTTCGTGGGTTATTTCCTTTTTTCTGTGTATGACTTTAATTGCAAATGGTTAAAACTGTACTAGAGATCAAGCCCATCATTTCATTCCATAACAACATTCTCGAAAAATTGATTTTGCATAGGTAAACGCGGCTTTTAAAACAGTGGTACATATACACACATTGCGTTTTCGTGGGTTATTTCCTTTTTTTCTTTGTGTGACTTTAATTGCAAATGGTTAAAACTGTACTAGAGATCAAGCCCATCATTTCATTCCATAACAACATTCTCGAAAAATTGATTTTGCATAGGTAAACGCGGCTTTTAAAACCGTGGTACATAAACGTGGGTTATTTCCTTTTTTCTTTGTGTGACTTTACTTGCAAATGGTTAAAACTGTACTAAAAATCAAGCCCGTCATTTCATTCCATAACAACATTCTCGAAAAATTGATTTTTCATAGGTAAACGCGGCTTTTCAAACAGGGGTACATATACACACATTGCGTTTTCGTGGATTATTTCCTTTTTTCTTTGAATGACTTTACATGCAAATGGTTAAAACTGTACTAGAGATCAAGCCCATCATTTCATTCCATAACAACATTCTCGAAAAATTGATTTTGCATAGGTAAACGCGGCTTTTAAAACAGTGGTACATATACACACATTGCGTTTTCGTGGGTTATTTCCTTTTTTTCTTTGTGTGACTTTAATTGCAAATGGTTAAAACTGTACTAGAGATCAAGCCCATCATTTCATTCCATAACAACATTCTCGAAAAATTGATTTTGCATAGGTAAACGCGGCTTTTAAAACCGTGGTACATAAACGTGGGTTATTTCCTTTTTTCTTTGTGTGACTTTACTTGCAAATGGTTAAAACTGTACTAAAAATCAAGCCCGTCATTTCATTCCATAACAACATTCTCGAAAAATTGATTTTTCATAGGTAAACGCGGCTTTTCAAACAGGGGTACATATACACACATTGCGTTTTCGTGGATTATTTCCTTTTTTCTTTGAATGACTTTACATGCAAATGGTTAAAACTGTACTAGAGATCAAGCCCATCATTTCATTCCATAACAACTTTCTCGAAAAATTGATTTTGCATAGGTAAACGCGGCTTTTAAAACAGTGGTACATATACACACATTGCGTTTTCGTGGGTTATTTCCTTTTTTCTTTGTGTGACTTTAATTGCAAATGATTAAAACTGTACTAGACATCAAGCCCATCATTTCATTTCATAACAACATTCTCGAGCCACCTCCGTTGCTGTTAACATCTTGTCTTTGCCGAATCGGATGCAGACTCGTTGAAGCTGAAAACAGTGGAGGATGACATAAATACCTAAGCATAATTGACGAATTTGTAATTTTTTTATGGATTATGCGATGGATATGTTTTCGCTTGTAGCAATTTTTCCAGTTATTCATTGTTGCTCGTCTTATGCATGCAGCGGTAATCAGGATTGCGAGACTCAATAACTATACAAGTGACCATATATAAAAATCAAATGAGACTTGTTTCTTGAATATTTTCTTCACATAGTTCTATAAATGTAGGTAACAACTCTTATTGGGCTACTGTGAGCTCGCATCCGGTCGATTATTATTATTATTATTATTATTATTAAATATCCAAATCCTGAATTATGTCGATTAAGAGTCTTGGACATTTTTTATTCTCTTTCCTGTTACTGCTGAGGAGTTTCTAATTTGAAATGTGCTTTAAAGTTTACCCCCCTTATAAAAGCATTGTCTGTATAGGTTGGGCTGTAACTGTTTGAGGTATCATCAAGCAATACAGCATAAACAAGTCAAGGTCAGTACTAATCGAATTTCATTTGATTATAACAGGGTTCCAAACGATTTCAAATTTCATCTATAATCGATTCTTCTTTAGCCCATTCATCGAAATAAGTGAACTTCAATGGTTCCAGTTATACTTCCTAAAATACAATGTCGACAGCAACCTTAATTACAGCATCCATGACGAAACTTTTATTTTTCTTCGTCCTTATTATTTGTCTTTATTACTTAATCCAAGTCGTCATCGATTTCCACATTTTCTTTTTGTTGCACGCGCAGGTATATAGAAATCGATATCTTGTTAAATTTGAAAATCGCTTTGCTGCTTATATTTTGAATCTGAGGTCGCACCAGCCTTAAACAATTATATCCCTTAAACAAAATCCATATTTGAAAGAAGTCCATTTCTACATAAATAAAGAAATCACTTTGATAAATACATTGAAACATCATCGAGAACCATGCAAAGTAGGCCTACTGAGAGTTGGATTTTTCTTATTATTTACACTTAATTTTATATACGAAAAAATATAATAAGAATCAACTAATATTACTTTATAACGTCATGATCTAACGAAAAATGTCTTATAAATAAAGAAATAAATATATACATATTGAAATATATTGCAAGTCATTGTATGCTTCTCGATTTTCAAATTTATTTGCTGCACGTGCAGTAGGCTTAAATTGTTATCTTGTTTTAAAATTTTAAGTCGGCCGCGTTCCTTCTGAAGAACAACCTTTGAAAACAGGCCGAGTTGGCTTATTATTCCCTCTTGATCTATATCTTTATTTACATTAACTCACATAGCAATGAAAAACGTTGAAGGTTTACATATTAGTAAACCTTCGCACTTCTGCCTGTTATCTAAATGGATCATAGCCTAAAAAATGTGTAGCAATAATTATTGGTTCATCCCAAATAAGTAAACATCTTTGTTTTTCTATCAATACGAAATTATGGTCCGAGTTTCGAAATTATCATTTATATAAATAAATAAAAAAAACAGCGATCATTGGTTCATCTATTTACCTGTCTTCTGATTCTAAAGCCGGGCCACAAGGAAAAATACTACAAGGGAAAAATAAAATTGAAAAGTCTAAAAACTGATAAAAACAAAAAGAAAATTAGGCCTAGGATCTATAGCAATATGCTTTATACTTTGGCCCTATAAAACCCCACTTGGGCAGGCATTGAAATAAGACGGCAGTTATAGCTACATCCTATAGCATCGAAATGGCGAGTTATTACTTTCAATTTCTTACAGCTTTCACCATATTTCTAGGAGGGATCCAGGAGGGTCTATTGGTTCCATCACCATCAGGCAACAACATTGAGCATCTTAACCAGGTACAAATATACATTATCACAGTTAAATATTGCTTTAAAATAATCTATTATTGTCTATTGATTTTAATATATTATAATATAAAAGATGTTTGATATCGACGTATTGCGCAATCGACTCGACAAACTGGAAGCCAAAAATGAGCAGCAAGAGCTCAAAGTGGTAGGTCTTGAGGCAAAAGTGGCAGAGCACGAGTTGAAGATCATCAGTCAGCAAATAGAAATCTATAAGTTGAAAAAGAAAAACTTGGACTTGGAAGAGAAAAACAATCAATTGTTCCTAGCCAAAAATGACGACGTAACCAGTCGTGATTTCTTGCCTCGATCTTGTTTCGAGCTGAAAGCTACAAATCCTAGTGCCCAATCTGGGGTCTACTCCATCGATCCTGATGGTCAGATCGGTGCTGATCAACCCATCCAAGTCTACTGCGACATGACAACACGTAAAAGTCTCTTTATAATTTAAATACCTTACATATATAAAGCCATCCATTCATTACGTATCAATAGAGACCACTTCTATACATCACGACGCTGAGGCCAAAACTGATGTCACAAGTTGTCCGGACCCTGGTTGCTACACGAGAGCAATCAAATACAATGCGACCATGCGCCAGATGTTGAATTTGGCCGAGATTTCTTCCTCTTGCCAACAATATATCAGAGTAAGTGTACTACAATGATAATTAGAAATGAGACAGCATACATATATAATTTGATCATTTCTATTGTGATTTCAGTTTGATTCACTTTCGGTTCCACTAGAGTACAATAGCACGCAGTTTGGTTACTGGAATGATCGAAACGGAGGGAAGCAGATCTTCTGGGCTGGTCCGGCAACGAGTCAGCATACCTGTCAGTGCGGTATCATGAACAACTGCGTCGAAAGGAATTTTAAATGCAACGCCGACTCTCTGGCTCCAATTGAGCTTTTCGATGAAGGTAAATAGTTGTCATTATTCAGAACCCGATAGTTGTTTAAATATTAAAAATTAGACTTTGGAGAACTTTTCTTTCCAAATGTTGGATTTTTAAATCAAATAAATTGAGAAATTCATTTTTAAAATCTTGAAGATTTTTTTCGAAAAATAGTGTTTTTTTCATTGAGAAAAAAATGTATTAAATTTTTTTAAATATTTTAAAAACAGTTTTTAGCTAGCAGTATTAAATCATGTCAATCATTTTTGAAAAAAAACGGAAAACCTCTATTTTTAGACTATATTTCAAGATAGATTCTTTGTTTGGGTTTTAAGCGCGTACATTGTAGTTCCCTCTTTCAGTTGCTTTACTTTAAATTGGCAATATTACATAAGGGTACAAAAAGAAATTTTGCGGATTTTTTAAGATTTTTACTTTAATATATATATAATGATATAATAAATACTACTATGATATAATGATACTTTAATATATATATAATATTAATATATTTAATGATAATTTTTAAATATGTACTTTTTTATATAAAAGTCTTATTTTTAGCAGTTCACTGCTTTGGGTTATAAGCTTTTCCGCATTGATGTGGTAAAGAGTGCTTACACTATTGTATTACAAGTTTGTCTTAGTGGTTGATAATGCAAAGAATTTTAACGGATTACTTTAACAGATTTTAAAAATATTTTTAGTTCTTTTAAAATATTGATATATGATGATTATTATCGAAAAATGGACTAACCATATACATAATTTTTAAACAATGTTAAATAAATAATTATTATTATTTAAAAAGGTTTAATTACTGCGACCGAACTGTTGCCTGTAACGAGGCTCAGCTTCGGTCGGACGAGTTTGACCGGCGTGAAGGCGAGCTACACGTTGGGCCGCTTCGAGTGCACCGGACAGGCGGCCATCTCTTCCAAGCCGACCAATTGTCAGGATTTGTTCAAAATGGGCCACACTCTAAGTGGGTTCTACGATGTCAAGAGCAGTAGCAGTCAAATTGCGTCAACGTACTGTGACTTTTCGAAGAGTTCTACTGAGACGGGCTACGAGACACGATACGGTTTTGTCGATGTTAAATCTAGTCCCGTTCATTTCTTCGTCACTCGTACTTCAAGTTGGAGTACATCCGGTACGATGCCTTTCGAAAAAGAGTATTTGAATTTGGGCGGCGGGATGAATTTGGCGAGCGGAGTCTTCATGGCACCCAAAGCAGGGATCTACACCTTCACTTTCAAAGGATTAGGTTCTGGAACGAATTCCCCGTACGATTCCAATTCCGCTGGATATGGCCAAGTGTACTTACAACAGAACGGCGCCGATATTGCAAGGGGTTTTACTCAAATCCACGGCGCAACAACAGGCACATATTCGACTCTTTCCGTCCATGGCACTTTGAAACTTAACAAGGGGGACATAATCACTTTACGTCATGGAGGAGGGACGATCTATTCCGAACATACCAGTCATATACAATTCTCCGGATCCTTATTAAAAGAAGACCTCGTCATTTCCTAATTGTAAACCAATATATATAACGATAATAATTCAAGATTATAATTATTTCGATAATTATTAATGAAATAAATATGTAAAATGTTTATTTTTTTTCCGAAAAAAGGATTTCTTTAATTTATTTCTTCCCCTGAAAATTGGTTTTATATATTAAATTGTATTCTATCAGCACTCATATTGCTCCCTGTTCTCTGATGATTATACAGTTTCGTAACTCCTGGCCAGGTTTCGTTCTTGATTCTGAACTCCCGATAATCAAAGTTTAGTTATAATTAAATGTCCAATGCGGCCAAACGGGGCCATTGAGCTTTTTATTTTTGATTGGAATCTCATTCTCGTTGACAATCCTCTTTGATAAACATCACATTGATATAATAACTCGATAAAGGATTCAAGATTTAATTTCATTGTTGAAAGAAAAATAGATCATCACAATCAGACAATTCGATTTAAGAGAGTTTGTAGGTTGTATGATGAGCGGCTTCTACGATGTCAAGAGCAGTAGCACCCAAATATCCTCCACTTACTGCGACTTTTCTAAACCATTGACTGAAACGGGCTACGAAACTCGATACGGCTTTGTTTTTGTTAAATCGAGCCCCGTCCATTTCTTCGTTACTCGTATTACAAGTTGGAGTAATTAAGGTTAAAAAACACTTAATCGACCTCCTTACCTCCGCTTTATATTTCTTATATATCTTACAAAAGTACATAAAAATAATTTCTACTGTATATATATCTGATTGAAAAATTGCTCCTCATATTCATGTAGATCATCAACATCCTCATCAACACTCTGTTTTTGAAGGGAGAAAATATTCATTACCATCGGAGTTCCCAAGTTTGTTCCTTACGTCCAAAGTTTGTAAATTGATTGCAACCACGTTGAACTTGATTGAACGGATCAAGAAATTCGGTTACACAATGTCTGTTTTGGTTGCTTATGTTTATTGAATATAGGTAATTTGAATACAAATATGGAAAGAAAATGTTTTGTTTTTACTGTATTCACTGTTTCCCCTTTACAAAGTTTTTGAATCAACGTCAGGTAAACCAAACTCAAGTTGTGTTTCATAATAGTATATGAAAAATTAATGCCAAAGAACTGTTTGATTTTTTAACAGTTTTCATTTCAATTTTGTTTAAATAACGTACTTTGCAGTTATTTTTATTAAGCCTCGACTTCCCCTATATCAGGTTTCTTTCAAATAAATCAATCTTTAATATTAAAAATAAAACGTAATGCTAATAAATATAATTATTTTTATTGCATTTTGCCTATAGAAAAAAAGAGATATCAAAGTTTTTTTTCCACCTCCCTTATTAAAAAATAGAGGAAAAAAACGACTTTGTTTACATGTTGCTTTAATTTCTAAGAAAAAGTAAGTGACTGTAATACCTGGATGACCAATAATCCAATGTCAGTATAGAAAAGGTGATATTTGGAAGTATGACGTATAATATAACTTTAAAATAAAAATGCGGAAAAAGTAAGTGGAGATAATCTGGATAAAAATAATAGCAACTAAATTGAATTGATTTGTATTTTTTATATTTTAAGTCTGACAATTTATTTCAATTTATATCCAATCATGCAACGATGTAATATCAAATTTAATACGCGAACAGTTGTAACAATTTTTAAATAAATCAGCACACTGCTACAACATCAGCGCCACTGGGTTAAATATCGATGTAGCAACCATCTTTCTTAAAAGCGTGATAATGAATCTTACGCTTCTCATTCAAATAACAATGTTGGATTACTGCCCTCCCATCCGAGGTTGTGGCGCTGGATGTAGACGTCATGACCGACCGATCCGATGGAACGGACTGTTTAATTGTTGACCGACGGCCCACGTTAATGAAGAACTGGTTCGATTAGAACTGTGCATCCATCCAGGTCGTAAGAGTAATGAATAATCAATAAAAGTATGTAATTCCCAAATACTATCCTCGTTCCATGAAGTTTTTACATGGTCTGGTATAATAGTTGACGGGTGGTAATTGTTTTGTTTTTTTTCTCTCTCCATATTTGAAATAAGAGAGAGAGCCACGTTCGACTTGGAGTCGTACGGTACGAGAACCTGTTTATCCCGACTAACATTTTTATTCGTCTTAGTTCTCCGACCAGGATGTCAATATAACATCACGACCTCGTGTGATTAAATGCATATTGTAGGACGAATATAAAATGACGAATAAAATATTCAAGTCGCACAAATATTGTTCGTGTTTATTGTATATATATATTGTATATATACTTTTTGAAAAACTAAACAATAATCTATATTGACGCGCTATTGGGATCCCTAGCGCATTTGTTTTTAGTAAAAACGAAAAGGTTTGATTTAAATAAGAAAATCAGTGTAAAATTCATAAATTTGGGTTTGAAGCTTGGCTACGCCACTGACCTAGTGCGTCAACTAATCCTACCATCACATTAAATACCTATACTATAGAGACCTTTAGCATACATGCAAGTGATACCCATAAATTTGATACCCCGACTATATTGTAACTAATCGATCGCGACTAATGCTACCAATATATTTAATATACTTTTTTTTCGTCAGTCGCGATCGACTGGTTAGCAACAGTCGGGGTATCAAATGTAACGGTAGCAACTGCGGAATCTAAAGGTTTCATTTTCGCATAGATGCCTAATGTATGGGTACCAATAGTCGCCCGAATAGGTTTCATTAGTCGTCCGGTACCTACAGTCCCCGTGCCATAACTACTGGGGGATCGAAGGGCTTGTGAACATACACAAATTTGATTTAATTAAAATGGGGAAAATTTTGATTATTTTATGTTAATGTTAGATCCCATATCATACATCATACATCTTAGATCTTAAAACTTGTATCATAAACCTTATATATTTAAAAATAATTAATATTATGTCTTAGATTCTTATGTTAAAACTAATGTCCGATTGGCACCCCATTTTTTAATAAAAAGTAGCCTCGAATATAACTGCTCATTTCCAGTAAAAAAAAATGAAGCGTTTAAGTCGTAATTGCTACAATTCAAAAATAAAAATGAAATTGGGAAATTTAAACTTGTTTAAAAAATAAATTTAAATAGCAAATTTAAATTATTTTATTTTTTAATTCAAATGATTTTTCCATGATTCGATCAATTATTTATTTAGCATTCACGGTATTGCAAGGTAATTGTTAAAAGTGGCATTGATTCCAGAATGATTCAAATACCAAATAACGAAAAGAAAAAATGTTCCAGTAAAACAACACAACTATGTTTCAAGAAAATGACATCATTAATCATTCCCAGAGCAGCAAATTAAATGTATAGTTCACAGCAAGAGACAACGTTTTTATCTTTCTCATTTTAATTTCCGAGAAAAGAAGAAAAAGGTTCAATCTAATGGGATACTGGGAAAAGCTTATTACAATCAAAGAAAACTATAAATAGTCCTGCTGCCTGCTGGATAGACATCATTTAGCCCCTAGCACTCGAAACAATCGGTAAGTTTCCTTATGTTTCCACAACTTAAATGTATACATGTGCAAATACCATGTCTTTACTTTTAACAAAAAAAAAGTTCTGATTTACTTTTGCTTTGTTTTATTTTAAAGTTTTGTTCGCTTTACAACCAATAATTTATTAAATGTCGTGAAATGGTGATGGAACAGGTTCCACTTACGGTGGATATGGCGAAGTATCCTTACGATGGAACGGCGCGTACGTTGCAGCAGGATATTCTCGAATCGAAGGCGCAACATCATCATATATAGAGTCAACTGTTTCCGTTCACGGGACTTTGAAACTGAACAAAGGGGATACAATCTCGATCCCCTTTTGGGCAGGGAGGATCTTTTCTTCTAGTAACAGTCACACTCAATTCACGGGATCGTTGATAGAAGAAGATCTCGTCATTTCCTAATTGTAAATCCCTTCATTTTTCATTTGCGCATTGAAATTGACTGTTTGAATATTTTAAAATGGGTGATATACAAATAAAATGTCATTTCACATGATAATAAATTGTATACTTTTCTTTTAAATCGTCAGTTTTCCATGTTAATATGCATTTTTTTAAACGTTTCAATGCTGAAGAGTTTCGCAATTCCCCGTCCGGCTTTCGTACTTCCCAATAATCGGAAAATATTAATTTAAAAATCGTCTTACAAAATTGTATTTAAAATCATCGTTGATTCTTTTTTTTTAAAATTTAAAGAAATGTTTAAATTATTTTAATTAATTTATTTATTTTTAAAAACATATTGTTGGGTGGAGGTATAATTATAGCAGCTGGTAATCTACCTTTAAATAAAAAGTTAATCCACTCCAAAATAAAATTTAATTCCTTAATCCTAAAAAGAAAGAAAAAAGAAAAAATATATAAAGTGTGCGTTAATATATAAAAATTATCGATTAATTTTAAACTTTTAAATAAACTAATAAATTAAAATTAATTTGTGCGGGAAAAAAATTCTTTAAAATTTGAAAATGTTCCGACCGACGTTTTTGGAAGTTTAAAGAGAAATCAAAGTTAAACTCTTATGACTTTAGTTGATTTTAATAATTCTTGGATGTTTTTCTTTTAGAATTTGTATTTTTACACACATAAATGGGGAATTGTGATAACTAGATAATGTTGTTGTTGTAGTTCTTCTTCAAATTTCTACAGAATTTTTGTTTAAGAAAAGTTGATGGCCTTGCCCGAAAAGGCCGCAAGGCTGGCTTCCCTCAAAGCTTCAGAGCACGTCTGGAAAATAATAAATAATAAATCAATTACTTGAAATTGAATAAATTTTTTTTTTAAATTATGGATCATTAAAAATTAGATTAATTTTAATTATTTTAATTAAATTAATTTTTTAAAAGTTTAATTTAGTATTTAAATTAAGTATTTAAATATCAAATATTATTAAATAGAAAATTTAAAAAATACTTCTTTAAACTGCTCTTTAGAAATTAAAAAAATAGAAAAGAGAATGAAAATTCGGATATTATTATTTGGAATATTATGAAGCCCCATATTCCATGGCCAGGGCGGCTTCGTTAATCATCTCACCAGCTCCCTAAAATTTAAATTGGTAATTAATTTATTAATATATTAAACAATTTAAATTTAAATTTAAATTTAAAAATTTACGGGTTCAATGATGTGACATCCGAGGAGTCGGTCGGTATTCTTCTCGCCGAGGATTTTCACCATTCCGTCCGTGTCGTCGTTGGTCTTGGCGCGGCTGTTGGCCGCAAACGGGAATTTGCCCACTTTGTACTCAACTCCCAAAATTAAAATTAATTAAAAACATCAAATTAAGTAAAATTTAAAATGTCCTAAATCCTATACAATTTTCTAAGAAAAAAAAGAGAAATGTTTAAATATACTTTCTTCCAAAATCCCTAAACACGAATTTAGTCATCCCTAAGAACACTTATTTGGTCAATGTTTTAATAGACTTTATACACATAAATCAAAACCCTAAACACTCTTTTTACTAAAAATCCCTAAACACACTTTCACAAAAATCCCTAAACACACCTTCAACTCAAAATCCCTAAACACATTTTTTTCAAGAAAACCCTGAACTCACTTTTAGTCAATCCTCAACACAATCTTAGTAATCCCAAACACATTTCTCCCAAAATCCCTAAACACACTTTTTTTCAAAAATCC
This sequence comes from Chydorus sphaericus, assembly GCA_030141595.1. Taxonomy (NCBI): domain Eukaryota; kingdom Metazoa; phylum Arthropoda; class Branchiopoda; order Diplostraca; family Chydoridae; genus Chydorus; species Chydorus sphaericus. The sequence continues at coordinate 1,810,342 of CM057934.1, read as the reverse complement.
CTAAACACACGTTTAAATTTAAATTAAAAAAAAAATAAGTTTACGGCTGATTTGAGGTCCTCTTCAGATTTTCCGACCCAGGCCACTTCGGGGTGCGTGTAGATGACGGACGGTACGCAATAGTAGTCCAAATGGACCGAACCGCCGGCCATCCCTTCAACGCAGATGATCCCCTCATCTTCCGCCTTGTGAGCCAGCATCGGACCCATGATGCAGTCCCCAATAGCGTAGATAGATGGCACCACCGTCTGGAAGCGGGAATTCACCGGGATCCTCCCCTTGGAATCCCGCTCGATCTTCAAATCATCCAATCCCAAATTGTTGGTGTAAGGACGCCGACCGACGCAGACTAATAAGACGTCGCAGTCGATTTCTTCTTTTTTGGAAGGATCTTTGGCGGATTCGACGGAAACTGAGATTTTCCCGTCGGTTTTCCGGGCTGCCATCACTTTGAATCCGAGTTTGAAGGCGAGGCCCTGTTTGGTGAGAATCCGCTGGAAGGATTTGGCCATTTCGGCGTCGATGCCGACGCCACCGATCTGGTTGAGGAACTCGACGGCAGTCACCTTAGACCCCAAGCGGGACCATACAGAACCCTGAAAATATATATATTTTTTAAATTATCAATTTCCACTTCCGCCGAATAGACAATTTGAATATTCCACTTCCATCCTTTAGTTTAATTTCCACTGTTGCAACAAATAGTAAGATTCCACTTCCACCTTTTAGTGGACAGATTTCATTTCAAATATTATTTTCGTTTTCCACTTACACCATTTGGAGGAAAAAGCAGGAAAAATTATTTTGTGGAATATTCCACTTCCACTTTTTATTTTAAACCTGTTATTTAAATTACGTCAATCTCGGTCTACTCTCATTTCCCACGGTTACATGCTCAGCTCACTAGGCCGGGTACTGCTAGAAAGCTGCATCGAGTGCCCACCCATTTACTTCATTCATTCTATGTTATTCCATTCTTTTATACCCCACAATTTCTCCTGATACCCAAAACTTATTTTTAGTGAGTCCGTGGCAGAGCCATCTGCTAAGCCCCGCCCATTTTCTGCATGCCCCTCCTTCTGCACGTCATCCAAGTGCCTCCACCATATTGTAGGAAAATGTGTCTAATAATCCTCTCACATGTTAAAAAATTAAATTGCAATTTTAGTTTTTAGAGCGACCGTCAGATGTCACTGTGGATCAATTAAAAGAATATTCTAAATAAAGAATTGAAAATTAAGAGATTAAATTACCAATCCTAGTCCGATAACACCGGGACCGATGATAATCATCTTCTCTGGAACGGCCTTTAGGGGAGGGCGCCGGTGGATGACACTATCTGCTCCTCGTCAATGTCAATGCCGGGAAAAGGAGTCACTTCGGAACCGGTGGCAATCATTATGTTCTTAGCATTTACAACCTCCTATAATTAAAAAAAAATTATTTTTGAAAATTATAATTAAAATTACTTTTCTAATCAGCTGGAATTTTATTCAATTTAAATATATATATATATTAAAAGAATAAGAATATCGATAAATTAAATAATTAAATAATCGAAAATAACAGCAATAATTTTAAAAAATCTAAAATTAATGAAAATAAAGTAATAAATGTTAATTTAAAAGCTAGAAATGAGTTTTAAATAGATAAATAAAATTATATCAGCTTAATTTAAAAATTAAAAAAAAATAATTTATCAGCTTGAAATTAATACAACAATAAACCTAAATTCAGAAGAAACTAAAAATTAAAAATCAATAAATTTAATTTTAACATTAAAAAAATTGAAATTAATTTTTATGAATTAATAATAATCTAAAATTAATTAGAATAAATTTAGTATTAATTTAGATAACTAAAATAATGATTAAAATAAATATTTGATAAATATAAAAACAAATCAATAAAATATAATTTTATTTCCACCTGTGTTCCATCCTCTTTGAGAGCAGTCACTTGATTGGGCCCAGTGATTTTCCCATGACCTCTAATATGCGTCACTTTATTCGACTTGAAGAAGTGTGCAATCCCACAAGTGAGTGACTTCACTGCAGTCTCCTTCGCCTTCATCATGTTGGCCAGATTCAGCGAAACTCCAGAAACTATCAAAAAATTTCATCAAATCGTGCAAGTAAACTTTATTTTCTATTTTTTTTTTTTTTCACCATCAATGCCCCTCTTCTTGAATTCATGATTGGCCATGTGGTAGTAGTGGGAGTTGTTCAGCAGCGCCTTTGAGGGGATGCACCCGACATTGAGGCAGGTTCCCCCGAGTGTGGCATTCTTCTCCACGCAAACAGTCTTCATCCCGAGCTGGGCCGCCTTGATGGCTGCCACATACCCACCTGGACCTGATGAACCGATGACAACCAAGTCAGCCTCAACTCCATCAGAATACCACCTTCTGAAGACCAGCTGGCTGCTACTGCTACGGCCGGCAGTGTAGGCCACCTAATATGACATAATCAAGTTTTCAATTTTTAAAATTTTCAATTGATGTAGTTATGCAATACCTTGAGACTTTGGGGCAATTTGGAGCAAACATTGACTTCGCATTCTGTTGCTGCTTTTATTGATTTAGAATGTTTATTATACAAACCGCTATATGCTTTCTTCTAAATAATAACCTTTGGAAACGGGCGGAGCTGAGATTTTGATCCTTTGAAGCATCCCGTTAAAACAAAATCGAGGAATAATAAATGCAAGTCATTATTTGTTTCTCAATTTCAACATTTTTTTATCTTTTAAAGTTATATAAACTGTCATGCTTTCTTCTAAATAATAACCTTTGGAAAAAGGCGGAGCTGCGGTTTTAATCCCTTGAACTAATATATACCACTATTTGAATAAACTCACGGAGTAAAAGTGAAATTACTGCTTCTGAAATTACTATCTTCAAATTCTTTCTTAGACAGCAGCAGTGACCCGAGTCCTGTACTCTTCACTGGCATTTCTATAGCCAAAGAACTGTCGTGAATTGTAGTTGTTGTCTATAGTTTCAAAAATATTGAAATGAATCATTTAAGTGGATGTTTAAAATACAATAATTATACATGGACGATGGATTCAGCTGAGAGAGTTTGATCAGGATTCGAACGATTGACGAAATAGTTAACTTGAAAAATCGCTGGCCAAACTCAGTGACAGCCATCGTTTTTGGTTCAACCCTTCCGTGGGTATACAAAAAGCTAATAATTAACTTTTTCAAGATAAAGGTCCTTAAACTCATCTTTAATTTTTGGACCGAAATACCAAAATAGAATTACCACTTTTTTTAAATATATGTTTTTAAGTAATTACTTGATAGTCGACCGGGGAAGTTAGTGTCATCAATGGCCACTTTTGTACCCGGAAATGATGGTGTAAGGCAGCAGTTCACTTATTGATCAAATGAACCTCGAATGTGTGACATCTTTGAAGTTTAAGCTAGATCCGTTTCTCCCATTTCTCTTGAGATGTTAAAGAACTCTTCAATATAGCGTCTGTCTCCTTCGGAACCGAATAAGGACATCACTGCTAATCACGAATAAGAAATATAATGCGCTAGAGAGCCTTATTTGACAGAGCCGATAGGAGAATGAGTCGACGAATTGTTTCTTTTGGGAATCTAGCCCGGCGAGTACCAGCTAATAGCTGGTACTCAAATAGAATCTGGATGCTGCACTAATCAGCGTTCGTAGAGTGAAGATCTTCGCGTCCTGTAGCTTCGTGTTGGTCCTATCAAAGAGCCGCTATAGCCCTTGTGTGTCCATCAGCAAAAGGCCAACCTAAACAATCGGTCAAATGCAATATACAGTAGATCACTATTAAAAGACATAGCAGTATAATTACGAGTGAAATGACAACATTAGATTCACGCACCTTTTGGCCTGATGGATCATTGACGACAAACACTTCAGACCAAGCCGAGGTACCTTGATTCTCGGTCTTTGAACCGACCATATAGAACAATTTCTTTATTTGAAAAAAAAAAATAGAAAGTCCTTGTTGTTGGTATATTATTAGTCAGGCCAGTAACAGTTCTATGTATAAAAACAAAATTATGTATTACAGATAAGTCTGTATAATCTTGATTTGGTGAATATTTTAAGTAATAATAACCTTCAAATGAGCTTTAAAATAGAAAAGAAGTCAGAAAAAAGAAACGTTTTTCGATTTTTTTAAAATACCAAACTTTTCTACGCAAGATCGTTTAATTAATGGCGTTATTCCGTATACGACGACAGTTGATTCAAAGTATTTTTAAAAATGTTAAGATGATAATAGACATCTTTTTCCGGACATTTTTAGAATCCCAAAAATTCTCAATTCTCAATTTCTTTTAAAATGCAAAATACCAGTATAAAAACTATAAAAGTATCTTTAAATGATGCCTGACATCTTTAAAATAAAAAAATGTTCTCAATTTTTCATATTTATAACTTTTAGAAAAATAATTTTTGAAAACCTAAATTTATTAAATTTAAAAAAAGAATGTATTTTTTCATAAATTGTTTCACTAAAAATGATTTTACTATGGCTACTATGCTGAGTGGCTAGCATCTCCGACTTCAACTCCGTGTTCCAGCGATCGGTCCCACACAAAGCAAGAGTTTAATTTTTTAACAACATAGCAGGTAGAGGTTCTTTCTATCTACACTTTCTACAGGTATCATTCATAAACAAATCAATGGATGTAATAAAGGCAAACAATGGATGTTTATTCCGGAATTATATTCGCGATTCTACCGCAAAAAGCGATTAATTATCCAGAATATTCCGCGGTTTCAACCGCTAAATTTCTGCTCGGGATTGTGATATTAAAAGAGAGCATTTTCTTTTTTCTTATTATGGCAAATATTTTTAAAATATCAAATCCAATTTAATTATCCTTATTAATTTAAAAATATTATTCCCCATTTCCAGTAATTCAATAACAAAAATATCATTGTTTTCAGAATTAGTTAAAAACCAATTAACGGAAAGAAATGAAAATCCCAGTAAAAAACAAAAAACAATTCCTAGAAAAGCAAATTAAGAGTAATAGTAGTTCACAGCAATTTTCTGGTTCAAAAACAAACGTTTTTTTCTCTTTCTCAATTTTATTTCCGAGAAAGAAGGAACATGATCAAGCTAATGGAGTACTGAAAAATCCTATTGCAATCAAAGCAAAAAATATATATATAAATAGTCCTGCTGCCTACTGGATAGACATATCAGTTGACGTCCAGCACTCGTTGAAAATCGGTAAGTTATTCTTGTGTGTTTACATTACTAATATGTATTATTAACTATGTTTTTTCACCAATGGTTTTGGGTACGGTTTATTTAAATGTAGTGTGGATTTACTATACATTATAACCAGTAAATTCATTATTTATGCAATAGAATTTAAATTTAGCATATTTATTTTATTATGTAAAATAATAGCATGTGAGTAAAGTAACAACCGTATTTCTTTTTTAATTCTAGGCTCTCATCCCGGAACATTGTTTTTAATCCCCCCAAATTCTACGTAATCTTGTTCCAGATTTAAAAAGTGGTATAGTAAAATAATACGCAAAAAAGGCAAGTATCTAATTGATTCAAAATGTTTAATAGAAAATGAACTCCAAGTCATCAATTAACATTGAAATTCGTGATGATGGTCGATCCATCAGCCTTAACCGCAAGTACAAAACGGCCAAGATCTTTATCTATACAGAGGAGATCGGCGAGTTGACCATCAAGTCGAACGGTCCTGAAGGACATGACGTCTTTATTGAGTCCGGCGAAAGTGTGGAAGCACCCTTTCCCAGCAGCTGGCTCATACCTCAACGAACAATTAACCAGCAGATTTCTTGAATGCATACCAATAGGATCCCGAATTCACTAAATATAGTACCGGTCACCAAAGTGAACTTGTTAGAAAAGTTATTAAAAAAAAAGTTTTTAACGTTTTCCTTGAACTGAGTTTTCCTTGAGTGGGCTGTGCTAGCTGGGTGGTCATCCAAATTCTGGTGTTGGAGGGAGAAAATATACGTTTGCACCCGGTTGGTACGTTGGAGATCCAAACGTTGATTGTCAACTGCAAGCACATTGACATTGAGTGATGATTTAAATTATTATGTTATTCGTTTGATTACTTATGGTCAATTTGAAATGAATACATAAACAAATTGTAATCAATGTTTTCACTGTTTTGTCGCAATTTTTTCCTTTTTTTCGAACACTTAAATTGTTGATTATTTTATCATATAGCCTAGAAATGTTGACCTATGACTCAAGTCAATATAGAATTGAGGTCGTAGATCCTATTTTATAATACACTTTTCCGTGCCATTCATAATTGTGTAAATACCAGTAACTAGTTAGTAAAAGAGAAATTACCATGTTGGGTCATTTGAAAAACAAAAGTTCTACACAAAACGGTTCCTATATTTTCATTTAAAAAAATTATGTTGCTCATTGATTACTGCATATTATGAGTAGTTATTTTCGCCAATCGTTGAGTTAACTTCAAATGCAGATATTTGTAATATTCAAATGATCTGACTTGAAACCTTATAAACAGTAAATGAGACGTGTATAGGTGCTATACCGTACTAAAGCATTTGTTCCGTCTTGAGATGAATTCCGTTTCATAAAAAAAAATTATAGCATATCCTATACAGGAAATACTACTAATTTAATTATTGATAATGCTGAAGCTGGTTTGAATGTTTTTATTAGTTTTTATATTGTAAAAGTAAGCCATTATTTAGAAAGGCAATATTTTATTTATTTAAAAGTTATCGTATGCAATATTTTCAAAGTAAAAAAATAACTGTTTCACCTTTTTCTCTTCTCAGTTGTATCAAGTTCCAACAATCTTCTTCTTCTTTCTTCTTTCTCTCATTTCGGGCAACAATCACACTTCCAAAATGCTCCTATTAATGTACTGTTTATAAAGCGTAAAATTAATATAATTAAGATTAAAAAGAAAAGCATTATAGTAATTGGAAATAAAGATTACATTTTACTTGATTTAATCGAGTTATAATTCATCAGATTGAGTGCTCTTCAATCGACTTTTTAATTGATTCGCTGTCATTTGCTGGATCTTTAAGTTCTGATCATTTAACTCTTGATAACTAACGAAGGGTTTGCTCAAGTTCTTGTGTGATCTTAGGAAGAATACATCATCTTGGCACCTTCTAAGGCTGATTCGTTTAAGCTTTGAATGTGGGTCTTAATATATAAAACATTTATAATCATAATAAATATAAAAGGCAAACGTTTTATGTTAGGGGAGAGCGGGGCTATTTTGGACAAAATTGTAAAAATTTACTTCAACTCGAATTTTCTCTTAGTGGAAGTAAATAAATCATATATTATTTGGTACCATCTTGTAGCCCATTCTTTCTTCTTTCTAAATGTTGTTTCAAAAAGTTTTTACGCACATAAATTACTTTTATATAAGCTATTTCGCAAAACGTCTTTTTTGTTGCAGTTAGAAAAACAATTATTTTCATCATGTCAAAGTAAATGTTATGCATAAATAAACATACCAATCGAACCGAAATTCATTTTCCTCTCCGATGGTATGATTTATTTTTAATATAAAACTTAAGGAAATGTAATAACTCAAAAAAACTAAAAAGAGTAGCCTAAAAGTTTTTTCCCCATTAGGCTCCGCCCAAAACAGCTGTTTTCCACGGAAAAAACGTGCTGTCCAAAATAGCCCCACAAAAAGGCACTTTACTTTTGTTTTAATTGTAAAGTGACGATTTGACGTAAGGAAAAAAGAAAGACACCATTAGAAAGAAAATTGAAAGGGCTTTTTGATGATGTCAATAAAAAAAGTTGACAAACATTTTAAAGCTTCGAAATTTCAAGGTTATTTTAAAATAACAAAAAAAAAATTTCGAAAAATCTTGTTTTTTTAGAATAACTTCCTTAATATTCATTATTTTTCAACCAAACTTGGTACACTAATGCCCCATATAGTTGCTCACAGTGGGTAAAAAAATGATAAAACTGCGACTAGAGGAACATGTCCAAATGTCCACTGTCCAAAATAGCCCCCGTCCAAAACAACCCCGCTCTCCCCTATAACCAACTTTGAGACGTTCATTTCGACTTTTCCAGTTGAGAAATTCTTCATCAATACCATCTTATAAAGTGATATAATAATAGCTGCTAGTTAAGATTAAAAAAAAAACTAACAAATAGTTTTAACTGGTTTAAGAGTTCAAAGTTGGATTTTGCGTCGCCCACTTGATGTTCTGCATGCGTGATTCAACTTCATTTGATCATCAGTCAAGTAGAGATCTGTAGATGTTTCAATGAAGGTGACGTGAGTCTACTGGAACTTGCTTTGGCATCCTTATAGCAACACTATTATTTTAGATTTTCTTATTTACCTGACAATAAAATACTCTAAGAATATATGTACAATTGTATAATAAAATAAGATGATTATATACTTGAAATTGACTGGGCCGGGTGGGAGTTCCAACCACTTTATTCGGTTTGAAAGTTCTAAGGCAGCCAACGGTACGGGTTAACCAATCGGTTTACAGTACCGTACCGTGCCGAAACAATTCTTCTTTTTCCCATTTCCTTTATTGGCCCGGGAGACAGAGGTTCGCTATACCGTCCCGTTCCGTATTTCTAAGAACCGATAAGTACCGAAACCATTTTCGCATTATTTTTTTTTGTAAATTAAACTAAATATTTGTTCTATGATAAATTATTAGTCACTGTTATATGCTAAATCTTTTTATGAATTAAAAAGTTAGAAAAATAAATTTTATTGTTATAGCTTTTTCAACTGAGATAGCAGGATTTCCTTCCTTTCGGGACTACGCGCAGCGTACTTAATAATTTGGTGGGTACTGTATCATTATATATATACATTTAAAATGCAAAACATAAAAAATCACGGTTACTAATTTATTATGGTAATGAATTTATTTAACTAATTTAAATCATAATAGGCCATAATTTAAAAAATCATGAAAATTGTAAAAATTTAAAAAGTTCTTCTTTTAAAAATAATTTAAGCAAACTTGAATTATTTTATGTTTTAATTCGGATGTTTTTTTTCATGATTCGATCAATTATTATTTATTTAACATTCGCGGTATTGTACCGTAATTGCCTGAAGTGCCATTGCTTCCAGAATGATTTAAATACCAAATAACGAAAATAAAGAATGTTCCAGTAAAACAACACAACTATGTTTCAAGAGAATGACATCATTAATCATTCCCAGAGCAGCAAATTAAATGTATAGTTCACAGCAATTTTCTGTTGCAAGAGACAACGTTTTTATCTTTCTCATTTTGATTACCGAGAAAAGAAGAAAAAGGTTCAATCTAATGGGATACTGGGAAAAGCTTATTACAATCAAAGAAAACTATAAATAGTCCTGCTGCCTGCTGGATAGACATCATTTGGCGCCTAGCACTCGAAGCAATCGGCAAGTTTCCTTATTTTTCCACAACTTAAATGTATACATGTGCAAATACCATGTCTTTACTTTTAACCAAAAAAAAAATTCTGATTTATTTTTGCTTTGTTTTATTTTAAATTAAGCTTTGTTCACTTTACAACCAATAATTTATTAAACGTCATCACCAATAATTCCTATAGAAGCAAATTAAAATTAAGTTATAGTAGGATCCTGGATTGAAATGTGCACCCCCCCCTCCCCCCCCCCCTTATGGGACTTAACGTTGTATATTATTTATATTTTTTAAATGACTATATGTATATAGGCTATGTATTTTAGTCATTTATATAACAGGTTGGTGTTTTGCTGATCGATACCTAAGGACTCTTTGGCGAGAATAACTCTTTGACAAAATATAAACAACAAAATTATGTACTGCTGATTGATTTGATTATATAATGTATTTTATAATGAAAGTTGTTTTCGGAGCCCTTACGCAGAACTTTTCCACCACAGCAGAATTCAAATCAGATTACGAATAAATCTTTCGAACGAATGATATTTCTCATTCGAGATTGACAGTATCCAAATGAACATCCCTTTCGTTCTGAAGCAGGGCAACAGTATATTGACAGTTACCTGAATGTATCTAACAACAAAATAGAGCAAAAAGGGGAACTAGAAAGACGTTCGTCAAGGTTTCTCTCAAGTTCAATGCTACTTTATGCCTCATCCAGGAAAGAAAGTTACATAAATGATGACTACAACTTTGACGGTAGAACATCGGGTATATATATATATTGTATTACAAACACAGTGCTATAATAAATCTAGAAAGTTAACTTCGACTGCATTATTGATATTTTAGATATGAAAGCAAATAAGCAATATTTCAGAATGCAAGATCATATCAAGGAACTGCCAATATTTTTGTTCCCCGATGGTGCTGTTGAGCCCAAAATGGTTGCTGGAACTCGGAATTTAACCGGCGATGTTTCAGGTCGTGTTGAGCAATTAAATGGTTAATCTTCTCAATTCAGTGCCGACTGCAGATTAAATACAGCGAACGTAATTTTAAAAGCATTTCTTTAAAGTTCATTTGGTAATTATGGGATATCAAATAAGAGGAGTTCGTAATCGGAAAAGTAGAAACGAGGGCACCAAAATAATTTGACCATTTTTGGTGATTTTTTGCAGCTTTCGAATTCAAATTCGCAATCGATCTAAATAGTGAGTTGAAGGAACCAAATGAATTCACGACGCCTTTTACGAACCAGCTACAAGAAGTTCAGTGTATATTAAAGTTTTATAATACTAATTAATTAACTGATTGATTATATTCATATTATATAGTTCATGGATCACCACTACCATATAGTCTGTATAAAATGAGAAAAAAAAGTTGCATATGGAGAAAGAGAGCTCGAAATGGACTGGCATTCCAAAGGTAGCGCTTGGAATATTTGTGGCATCAGTGATTTGTACCAGTGCTGGATAACTCAATGCTCAATCCACCTCCGTTATTGCTATTAACAACTATAGTCTTTGCCGAATCGGATGCAGACTTGTCGGAGATATATACAGTGGAGGATTGCATAAATAAGCATGATTGATTGATTTTTAAATTTTAAGGAGCATGTGATAGATTTATATAAACTGATGATTTTTTTTTCCATTTAAATAAATTTGTTTCAGTTATTTATTGTCGCTTGTCTTATGCATGGAGCGATATAATCAGGATCGCAATACCCAGCTATATAAGTGAATTGGGCTTCTGAAACTTTTTATCTAGCAATAGCATATACGTCTTCGTTTTTCTGTCTACAAACTTATGATCCAAGCTTGAAAAATTTTACCTATGAATTAAAAGAATGCTTACAAACTGCTCACTTATTTTCCTTTCGCCTTCTCTTTCATTTCAAGACCAATTCAACGACTATACTAAAAAATATAGTACATATAGTGGTGCTTACTACAGTTTGACGCTTAAGAAAAACACACAGATTGCCATGTCGAGTTATTTCTTTCAATTGCTTTCAGCTTTCATCATCTTTTTTTGTGGGGATCCAAGAAAATCTTTTGGCCCCATCACCAACGGGCAACAACAAAAATGAGCATCTTAATCAGGTACTAACTGAGTATTGTTTTAAATTCATACAGTATGTATAATGGTTAAAATATACTATACATTATATGTTTGGTACATTACGAAGGCCGAAAATGAGCAGCAAGAGATCAAAGCGGCAGAATTTGAGTCGATGGCAGGATAAGGCAGGATATGATGCCAAAAAAGCAGAACACGAGTCAAAGACGAAAAAACAGCAAGAAAAGATCGATCAGTTGACTAAGAGAAACTCCTACTTAATTTCTGGAACTGAGAAAAATTATGAAAATATATTTGTCATAAATACTCCCATAAATATGAGTAAATGCTAAATAAATTAATTTGGGAATAGGTATACAGTATGAGAAACTTACCACATATTCTGTAAATCGTAAAAAGGAAAAAAGATGATTAAAAAAGATTGAGACCTTGATCCTTGTTAGCAACCAGCAACTGCGCTCTAGCCTATACTAGATCGGATCACGCAGCATTTTTTTAAAAATAAATAAACTGTTCCAATATGTTCAACTCGCCCGGCGACGTGATGGGTTTTCCACATGCTGTTTATTTGATCTTTAACCTCTAGCTACTTTTTATCTTCATTTACATGTTTCTGTCACCGACTGACTAAATACGCACTACTGGATTATTTATTCAGAAACCATCTAGTGTAAGTGAGGCTTTTTTTTCTCTCATCAAACTAAGTTACGTTGTGCTCGAATCCAACCTTTATGGGCAAAGGTAAATTAAAAACTAATTTGACACGACGATAATAATTTTTTAACTAGCATTTCAAAAATAGAGAATGAGAAGTAAAAGAGTAAATGAACTTCATGGAATTATCTTGGTTGTATTTGGAATGCTGACCATCATTAGCACGGGTAACTCAATTTCAGTTTGCGATACCCTTCAGCCTAATTCAATTTGTAAGGAAACAATGGATGATCGTCAGTTGCTACTGGTCGAGGATTCGGAAAATAATGGTAAAAATAGAATTTAGAAGATTTTTTTTGTAATGCACTCGAACGCTTACGTTATTTAAAAATTTCAGATTGGCTTGATGAGCTATCCGTTAGCGATGATTACTACAGTATATATAATAGCGGTTCTATCTATACCCGAAGGTAGGTCTAATATAAGAAAGGCAACGTAGATCGTGCCTTATTTCACAAGTGTCACAATGTTTTTATGTATTATTAGGCTGCTAATTTTTTTATGGAGGCTTAAAGAAAGATACGTTATAGATTAAGAAAACTCTATTTTTCTTTACAGGAAACGAGGGGTTGGTGCAGTGTTGGGTGCTGTGGCTACAGGCATTGGAGTTGTTACTAACCTACTTAGCATAAAAAACAGTATTGGTGGCCAGGAAAAGTCAAAGCAGCAGGAGAATACCGCCTTACTTGAAACGAATGCAAAACTTAGCAACATTCAAAACACGATTCAGAACAACTTGGAAGATATCAAGGATATGAATGCGCAGCTAAGTAGAAATCAGGTTTATCTAGCCATCTACGTAACGGGCATGGATGCAAAACTGAGGAGCATTCAGAATAGCTTAGGAACTATCACACTTATAAACGGAAGACTAGATAAGATAGAGAATAGCCAAGAGAATAACAAGAAGGCCATGACAGGGCAACTACAAAACGTTCAAAAAAACCTCGAGTCTATCAAGGAAATGCATAAAAATTTAAATAGCAATCAGAAGAGCTTAGACGACTATGTCAGGGGCATTGTGAGTTCAAAAATTGATAACATTCAGAAAAGCTTAGGAGATTATATGAAGGAAATCAACGAGAAACTAAATATAATTCAGAAAGCTCAAGAAGAAAATAGAAAAGCCATTGACATGCAGCTAGGAAGCATTCAGGATGCTGTAAAAGATCTTAAAGACCGCATTCAAGTTCACTTTAAAGATATAGACGACAGCATGAAACAAAACTTGGAAAGCGTCAAGCATGATTTACAAGAAGCTTTCGAAGTCCAGAAGAAACAACTTGCATTAAACCAATTGAAAACCGAATTTTCCAAGTATGAACGAATCATTGAAGATAGTCTTAGGTATAGCATTCTTTACCGGAAGACGAATTCGACCACATCGAAAGCGTCTTTTTTGAAGGCTGGCAGCCAGTTGGAAAGTGCCATCGATGCCATCCTCGATGGTCTCCTTGGTGGAGGCATCTTTGGCTCTGACATTCTTGAAGCTATACGTATCGGAAAAAATGTAAGTTTTTTTTATTTAGAACAAAAAAATCCTCATTGCAAATGGTATACATTCACATATATACATAAATATAGACATCACAAAGATAGCTGAAGATATTTATATTCGAACCTTTCTCCATATTTATTGATAAAGTTACACTAAAATGGTTTTTATTTTTTTAAGAACCATGGTAACAATTTTATCCGAGCGTATGAAGATATCCGAGATCTTCTAGGAGCAGCTGCAGGTGTCCTCGCTATTTATTATCGTACTTCCAAAGCGGACCAAGCTCACATGTAACATATATTATTATACATTTAACCCGTTATCCTGTTTTTTTTTTTTAATTTATAAAGGACGATTTAATTTTGATTTAAGTGAGTTATGGATAGAACAAATGGGGGAGAAAGAAAGCAGGGTTACCAATCGTGTACGGGAGATGGAGTTGGACTGTCGAACAGAGGGTCAAAATGTCGTTGAAGATATTAAGAAGATCATAACAACATACGCAAATGAGACAAGCAATCAAGTCGGTTCAAGAGTATACCATCATCTTAGCGACAAGTACAGCACAAGTTTGTGGTATGTCATCGCAAATTACCCATGGATGGAGAAGGAGAAACCCTTTCATTCAAAGAATAACTCCAATCGAAGATTTGAAGTATTTGATTTTAAGGGGAAGAATGTTGTCGCCTACTCATTTGACCATAATGATTTGGCAATGAGTAACTTTGATGGTTGTATGAATCAATTAGCACATTTATATTGGCATATCCACGTTCAAAATCCGCCCACATTCAACGAGTGGCGGAACGATCGGCCCTCAAACCGCGCTGAACAATGTGGAAATGCAAAAGAGATTCACGATAATTTCAGAAATATTGACGGAAACACGGATTTCATAATCGAAGTTATTTCACATGAGAACCCTTTCAATAATGCGCAAAACTGGAGGAACCCAAGGAATTGCGGTTTTTGGAAACGCGTGTATTGCTTTTCCCGGAGCAGTTCAAAGGCCTACTATTACGATATCTACATCTTTCCTGGAGGAAAATCAACAAGGTATACAATGTTATGAAAATCGAATCCTGTGATAATATGTTATGCCACATTTTCTATAATTTTCTTAAGTAATTAAAAAAGTTATTTTTTTTCAAAGGTTTCTGTTCGAAAATTATTGTTATTTTTACTAAAATTATTTCAGAAAGTATTTCAAGATCGTAAGCCAATTCAATGGAATGATCGTGGAAGCCAGTACGCTCTCTTCAAAGTTGCCTGGCGGCCACGTTCACATGAAACCGGACAGTAATGTTGCCCATCAATTTTGGTACTTGGAACTCAAAAGTCAAACCATACGTGCTATGCAGACCGACTTATGCCTTACATCCAATGGTAATGAGAATATTACTCGGTCCTCATCCGTACCTAATTGTCCAAAAATAATGATAAAGGTTCAGACCAGGTGTATTTAAATTGGTGCGACATTTCTCCGAGTGACCAGCAGCTCTGGAGATTGAAAAAGGACGACACCATTGTCAGCTGGGCAAATCCAACGCAATGTCTACAGGTGCAAGAATATTCAAATGCCGACACACTCCGCCTAACCATAAGAAATTGCACCGGAGCCCTTAATCAAAAGTTCACCATCAAATACTGATAAAAATTTGCCCGTTTGGGGGTTTTTCTAATCATAATGTAGGTGAACGTAAATTGAATCCAATAAAAATTGGAAATTAATTGGCGCATCGACAAGTTTAAAACTATCTGAAGGGAATATATGGGACCACATATTAAGTGTTGTTGAAAATGTTCTCTGTCTTCCAATAGAGAAAAAAATGGTGAAAAATAAATACTCTGCGTTCCTTCAAAACACAGCAAAGAAGTCGATATTGTGTTTATCAAAATTGTTGAAGGATAAATAAAACTAAAAATATGTTTTAGTAAAAAATAGTAGATCTAAAAAGAAATTCATCATTGACATTTTTTTCCAATTTCCTGCACCTTAAATCGGATGGCAATTTAATATTCATGGACACGATAATAATACAAAGGTTTTTTAACGTTTTTCCTGTTATAAATGCTGGATTGTCACTATCGCAGGTTCAAAACGGTCTCTATGGCCAAAATATCCTTGTTACTTTCTAATGCTAGACGGGAAATTTCAGAGTCCAAAACTGATAAAAACAAAAAAATTAATGCGTAGTTTTATTCGTGTACTCTGACCCTATAAAACATAGCCATCAGGCTGCTATTGCAGCACCGCGTCAGATACTAAAGTTATACAGTTTAGCATCGAAATGGCGGCTAGTTGTTGCGAGAATACGAGTTGAGGAGGCCAAGGTCGAGCAGTATACGAAGAGAAGATCAACTCGCGATGAAGCACTCATTTTGTTACACACAATAAAACAAAACATTTTTTACTTTAAATGCTATGGATATATAGATTTTAGTGTTTTGGGCAACTTTTATATATTGTAAACAGGTGTGGGCTTTTATAACTTAAGCTAATCCTCTCTAAACTATAATATTCATATAGTTTTAATGCATATTGGTTTTAACGTTGTTGCTGTAGAACGTCTTGATGCGCATTCGTATATATATGTTTATGTTATAGATATGCTGGATTGGCATCACTATAACAAGTTCAAAATGGTTTCCAAGGCTGATATCCTTGTTATTCCAAGATGCCAGCCGGGAAATCGTATAAAGTCCAAAACAGATAAACACCAGGAAAAAAAAATAATACGTAGCTAGTATTGCTTAAGCTCACTCTCTATAAAATGCTAACCAGGCTGCCCTGTCTTGCAGTAATAAGTAAGCCGCTAGCTTTACATTTTGCGTCGAAATGGCGAGTTATTATTTTCAATTTCTTACCGCTTTTATTTTACTAAGAGGGATCCAAGGAGATCTCGTGGTCCCACCGTCTTCATTTTCGGTCATTGGCAATGACAACAATCAAAACCATCAGGTAAATCAGTTTTAATTAGCTTCGATAAATGACGAACTATATCTTTATATTTGAATGTAATAGTGGGTTGATGTGAGGGGTTTGTTCAATCGGCTCGATCAATTGGAGGCAACAGTGAAGCAGCACGAATTGAAGATCAACAGTCAACAAAGTCGTGGTTCCTCATTGCCCCGATCCTGCTTCGAGTTAAAAGCCACAAGTCCCATTGCCCCAAGTGGGGTATACACCATCGACCCTGATGGTCAGATCGGCGGTGACCCACCCATAAAAGTATACTGTGACATGGCAACAGGTAATAACAAACATATATTAGCTATATCATAATTATATTATATTTAAATGTAAAATGTATAATTAACTCTTTACCCCATATTTTACAGAGACCACATCTATTTATCATGACACTGAGGCCAACACGAATGTTACAGCCTGCCTGGATCCAGGGTGCTACACCAAGGCAATTACATACAATGCAACTGCGAGGCAAATATCCAAGTTGATCGACATATCCGCCTCTTGCAAACAACATTTTAGAGTATATATATAATTTTGCTGTTGAGTATAACATTTTAAATATGATTTTCATCTTGATTATAAAATGTGAAATCTTTTATTATTCAGTTTGATTCCACTGGGGTTCCTCTCGAGTACAAAAACACGCAATACGGTTTCTGGAACGACCGAAATAATAAGAAGCAAATCTTCTGGGCTGGTCCTGCAACGGATCAGCACACCTGCAAGTGCGGTATTATGAACAACTGCATCGAAAGGAGTTACAAATGCAACACCGACTCTCTGACTCCAGTAGAACTTGTCGATGAAGGTAAATAGTTTATATTGTTCACCACACGATACATAGGTTTAACATGTTGAAATTACGATTTGAAGGACTTTTCTATTTTTTATGTATTTTCAAATTGATAAAAAGAAAAATTTCTTTTAGAAAAAAAAAACTTTTATATTTTTCAGCAGTTTAACACTTTGTGTTATTTAAAATAAATGTAGTAAAAGAGTTCATATTAAATATTAATTGTAGTTATATTTAAGTTGTTGATTCATATAAAAACGTATTTTTTACAATTGAAAACAACTATTTTAAGACTATTTTTCCAAAATAGATTTTTTTCGTATTTTTGACGCGTAGATGGTAATTCACTCTTTCGGTTGTATCGCTTTGAAATTGATATTATTACGTAAGGGTATAAAACGGAATTTTACGATTTTTTATTTCTTTTATCGTTCATTTTAAATTTTAGCAGTTCAATGCTTTGGGTTATTTGTTTTTTTGCAACTTAATTACTTTTTGCAACGGGTTGATTGAACGGATTTTAAAAAGGTTTTTAGTTTCTTTAGATGAAAAACATTATCGAAAAAATAGAATCACTTTACATATAATTTTTAAACACGATAAAATAGCTATTTTATTATTAATAAAAAAAGGTTTCATTCGAAATTTTGTAAAAAAAACTAGTAAATTTTTTTCAAAACCTTCTAAAATAGTTTTCAATCTTATTGAAATAATTTTTTTACTGATTTTCAAAACAAAAGATTTCTAAAAAAATAAAATAATAATTGAAAAAACATCGATTAAAAAAATGAAATGTAATTTTTTTTTAAATTTTTAATTGGAGTAATTTTAAAACAGTTTTAGGAAAAAAATATGGAATTTTATTGAAAAATATGCTAGAATACTACTTCAGCAGTTTTTTAAAACCTTTTCAACCTAATTAAAAGTATGTTTTTAAAAGAACGTTGCGATTACGTTAGCTCGGTTCGATTCACAATTAAATCTTACGTAATCGTGGAAAACGTAATCGTTACAACTTTACGATTATGCAAGGTTGGATTCACTTCCGTTTGCCGGTAGATTCATAGGCTGTTTACCGAAAAGAGGAAATGAATCCAGTCTTATGAAATTTAGTTTTTTTTTTATATTGGAAAATAATTGGAAATTTAAAAAAAAAGTGATAATTTTTTTTTCTATTTAATAAAAATTTCAAAAAAAATTTCGGAGAGTTTTAAAAACCATTTTTTTTTTATTCAAAATTTAAAAAAAAATCTCTTATTTATTAAAGAAAAGACTCATAAAAAGTCGTGTTTAACAGCTTGGCATACTTGCAAAAGTCTTTTTTTTAGGAGTCAAAAACTATTTTACGACTATTTTAAACAAGTTTTTTAAAAAAGTATAATTTTCCCATGTAGACATATTCTTATTAAAGATTTATATGGTTTTTCATAATTAAATGAAATTTAGAATTTCTTTAATTTTTTTTTAAAGTCGAGTATTTCAGAAAAGAAATTATTATTATGCATAGATTTGATTAGAACACTATAAATTAATTTTTTAAAATTATTATTTAAAAAGGTTTTATAACTGCGACCGAGTTGTTGCCTGTTACGAGACTCAGTTTCGGGCGGACGAGTTTAACCGGCGTGAAGGCGAGCTACACGTTGGGTCGCTTCCAGTGCACCGGACAGGCAGCCATCTCATCCAAACCGATCAATTGCCAAGATTTATTCAAAATGGGTCACACCCTACGTGGATTCTACGATGTGAAGAGCAGTAGCACCCAAATTGCATCCACCTACTGCGACTTTTCAAAATCATCGACTGAGACGGGTTACGAGACTCGATACGGATTCGTTGATGTTAAATCTAGTCCCGTTCATTTCTTCGTTACTCGTACTTCTGAGTGGAGTACACCCGGCACGATGCCGTTCGAAAAGGAATATCTGAATTTGGGCGGCGGGATGAATTTGGCGACCGGAGTCTTCACGGCACCCAAAGCTGGAATATACGCCTTCTCTTTCAAGGGATTAGCTTCTGGAACATACTCCAGTTACGCAGGATATGGAAATGTTAGGTTACAACGGAACGGCGCGGACGTTGCAGCAGGTTATTCTGACGTCAATGGTGCAACAGGAGGTACATGGGCAACTCTTACCGTTCACGGGACATTGAAACTGGACAAGGGGGATACAATTACGATCCGCCACGTAGATGGGACGATTCATTCTACTATTTACAGTCAAACTCAATTCACGGGATCGCTCTTGGAAGAAGAGCTCGTCATTTCCTAATGTAAATCCCTTCATTTGTCATTTGCGCATTGAAATTGAACTCTTGTCATTTTACATGATAATAAATCGTCGGTTTTCCTTGTTAATATGCAAATTTTTAAAACGTTTTGATGCTGCTGAGTTTCCCAATTCCTCGTCCAGCTTTCGTTCTTCCCACTAAATAACATCTCTGCTCGTCGTTCAATTTTCATAGACTCTTTCATTAAAAATAAAAATTTTAAAAATTAGGAATGCGTAAAGAAAAAAGTCGTAATCGGAAAATATTAATTTAAACCGTTTTACAAATTGTATTTAAATTCATCATTAATTCTTTTTTATATAATTTAAAGAAATGTTTAAATAATTGTATTTTAAAATATAATTTTTTAAAAACATATTTTAGGGTGGAGGTATAATTATAAACCTTTTTTTTTAATAATTTTAAAATAAATATAATTAATTTTTCAATTTTTTTTTTATTTCAGCATAAATACTATTATAGGGTGGAGATATAATTATAGCAGCCGGTAATCCACATTTAAATAAAAAGCTAATCCACCTAAAAATAAATTTAAATTCCTGATAAAAAGGTAGAAGAAAAAAAAAATTAAAGAAAATTAAAAAATAAAGCGTGCGTTAATTTAAAAATAATTATCGGTTAATTTTAACCGTTTAACTGTAATTTAGTGAGGGCTTTCGGCACATTTGTCGGTAAGGAATAGTTCCGCTCATTTAAATGCTCTCTTAATTAATAACAAAGAATAAGAATTTTCTTAACATCAGAAATAGATTCTCGTTTTTTTTTAAATACCTTATCCAGCATTTTGTGTGCGTTAATATTACAAATTAATCGATTAATTTTAACGGAACCTTTAACTAAATTAATTAAACTCCCGCCGCATTCTTCACTAATTAAAAAAAAATCTTTAAAATTTGAAATTAAAGAGGAATCAAAGTTAAATTAAAGAATACCTAAATATTTATTTAATTTAAATCAATTGACTTTTAAGACTTTTCTTTTATAATTTGTATTTCTTACACACATAAATGGGGAATTGTGATAACTAGATAATGTTGTTGTAGTTCTTCAAATTTCTACAGAATTAATTTTTACGAAAAGTTGATGGCCTTGCCGGAAAAGGCCGCCAGGCTGGCTTCCCTCAAAGCTTCAGAGCACGTCTGGAAAAATTGTAATAAAAAATAAATTAGTTTTAAATAATCTAAGGAAAAATAATAATCTAAAAAAAAAAGAAGAAAAATCTCAAAAATTAAGTAGTACTATTTAGAAACAATTAATTTATTGCAATTTTAAATCTGATAAAGAATATTTAAAATATATTTCTTAAAATGCAGTAATAAATAAATATAAGAAAAAAGATATATTTAGAATTTATTTTAATTAAACTAAAATATAATAATAAATTTACCGGGTGAGCGTGACAGACGCGGGCAATGTCCTCGCAAGAAGCGCCGTATTCCATTGCCAGGGCAGCTTCGTTAATCATTTCTCCAGCTCCCTAACATTAAAAAATAATAATTAATTAATATATTTAAAAATTTAAATAAAAAATTTAAAAATTACGGGTCCAATGATGTGACATCCGAGGAGTCGATCGGTATTCTTCTCTCCGAGGATTTTCACCATGCCGTCCGTGTCGTCGTTGGTCTTGGCGCGGCTGTTGGCCGCAAACGGGAATTTGCCCACTTTGTACTCTACTCCCTAAATTTAAATCAATTTAAAAACATCAAATTATAAAAAAATTTAATGTAGTATGGTGAATTCCCTTAATAATTTTTCATAAATATAAATTCAAGAATTTTTTTAAATCCCCAAACACACTTCTCCCAAAATCCCTAAACACACTTTTTTCCAAAATCCCTAAACACACTTTTTTCCAAAATCCTTAAACACAAATTTTAGTCATCCCTTAACACACTTAACGTCATCTTTAACCCAACTCTTGGTCATCCCTAAACACACTTTTCCCTAAAAATCCCTAAACACACTTTTTAATCAATTTTAATTTAAATTAAATTTTACGGCGGATTTGAGGTCTTCTTCAGATTTGCCGACCCAGGCGACTTCGGGGTGCGTGTAGATGACGGAAGGCACGCAATTGTAGTCCAAATGGACCGACCCGCCGGCCATCCCTTCAACGCAGATGATCCCCTCATCTTCCGCCTTGTGAGCCAGCATCGGACCCATGATGCAGTCCCCGATGGCGTAGATAGATGGCACCACCGTCTGGAACCGAGAATTCACCGGAATCCTCCCCTTGGAATCCCGCTCGATCTTCAAATCATCCAATCCCAAATTGGAGGTGTAAGGACGCCGACCGACGCAGACTAATAAGACGTCGCAGTCCAATTCTTCTTTTTTGGATGGATCTTTGGCGGATTCGACGGAAACTGAGATTTTCCCGTCGGTTTTCCGGGCTCCCATCACTTTGAATCCGAGTTTGAAGGCGAGGCCTTGTTTGGTGAGGATCCGCTGGAAGGATTTGGCCATCTCGGCGACGATGCCGACGCCACCGATCTGGTTGAGGAACTCGACGGCAGTCACCTTAGACCCCAAGCGGGACCATACAGAACCCTAGAAAATAAAAAATTAAATAAAAATTATTAGTTTCCACTTCCGCCGAATAAACAATTTTCCACTTCCACCTATTAGTGTGATTTCTACATTTTTGGACAGAACAATGAATTTCCACTTCCACAATTCAGTATCATTTCCACATTTTGAAGGGGGAAAATGAGTCAATCTCCGGGGAGCCGGTCTTCACCGACTCGGCACGCCCGGCAAACTCATCCAAATACCGGCGACCCGGTCGGCCGAAGCCGGTAGGAAAAAAAAAAGTTTTCCCCCATTTCTATTGAGCCCTACATCAGTGGACTTGACAACGGACATGCAATTTAAACCCAATTACAATTACGTCAAATCGCTCTCGGACTGCTTTCCTTTCGAACGGTTGCCGGCTTGATATACAAGCTCTGGGTCGGGTACTAAGAAAGCTTCATCGATTTCCCATCCAAGTATAGGTTATACTTGGATATTCATATACCCCTTTACTTTTGCATAATAATAAAAAGCAAACCTTCGTGGAAGTCACTGTTACATGACACGTTTTAATAAGTCAACCCGTGGCAGAGTTAGCCCCTCCCCCACATGTCATTTAAGTGTCTCCCACTTCCCCATACAGTAGGAAATTGTGTCGATCCTCTCACATTTTTTTTTTCCAAAATAAAAATTTTAATTTTTAGGACGACCGTCAGATGTCACCGTGGATAGCTACAAACAACTTTACCCACGCACATATATACACTTTCTCTGTGCTAATGTTCACTTGCAAACCCTATTTGATCTTTCTTCACCATAGCTCTCCGACAAATAAGTAAATGTGAGTTTATAAGAACGTAAAACTTGAAAGCCGGGTTGGCGAGCTATCGAATGACGTGAAAAAACACGCAAGTCGGAGAACTTTTTGATGCAGAATTGAATTTTTAAAATTCAATATCTCTATAATTTTGATTAAAATTTCGAGTACGGTCGACCCGGGATCGTACGGGCCGAGACCCTGTTGGCCCCCGGCAAAAAAAAGTCTGATTTTCTCCGAAAACTTAATTTTACATTAACTTAATTAATTTTTTTTTTGTTATGACTTGTTCTAAAAATTTTTAACTTTTACAAATGAAATTCTAATTTTCGAAATAATTAATTTGAAATTAAATGAATCAAAATTAAAGAATGAATAAATTACCAATTCTAGGCCGATAACACCGGCACCGATGATAATCATCTTCTCTGGGACGGCCTTGAGAGAGAGGGCGCCGGTAGATGACACTATCTGCTCCTCGTCAATGTCAATGCCGGGGAAGGGAGTCACTTCGGAACCGGTGGCGATCATTATGTTCTTAGCATTCACAATCTCTTTCATTTTCATAAATAAAATAAAATTATTTTAGCAATTTAGACAATAAAAATTAACTTTTTTTAACAACTAGAAATGTATTCAATTTAAAAATAAACCTAAGTTAAGAAGAAAAAAATCAATAAATAAAATATTTAAATAATGGAAATTAATTGGAATAATAAAAAAATTAATTGGAATAAATTTAGTATCAACACAAAGGCTAAAAACTAACGTTTAATAAATAAATACAATAATTTTATCAGTTTCAAAAAATATAAAAAATTCTATTTAATCAACAAAAACCCTAAATTAGTAAATGCAGAAGAAAATAAAAGCAATAAATTTAAAATTTTTAAAATTGAAATTAATTTGTATAAATAAAAAAAATTCAAAAATTCATTTGAATAAATTGAGCACTTTTATAGATGGTGAATTTTTTTTTAATTTGATAAATATAAACTGTGTTCTTAATAATATTATCTTTATTTAAAAATTTAAATAATTTAATTTAATTATAAGCTTGAAATTTATTCAATAATAAACCTAAATTCAGAAGAAAATAAAAATGAAAAATTAATAAATTTAATATTAAAAAAAAATGGAAATTAATTTCTATAAATAAAATCAATCTGAAATTAATAAGATTTAAAAATAATTATTTTAGATAAATGAAAAAAAATGATAACTAAAATAACAGTTTTAAAAGAAATAAATTAGTTAAAAATTAATTTCAACCTGAGTTCCATCCTCTTTGAGAGCAGTCACTTGATTGGGCCCAGTGATTTTCCCATGACCTCTAATGTGCGTCACTTTATTCGACTTGAAGAAGTGTGCAATCCCACCAGTGAGTGACTTCACCGCTGTCTCCTTCGCCTTCATCATATTTGCCAGATTCAGCGAAACTCCACTAACTTTATAAAAAAAAATTAAAAATTTCATCAATCGTGCAAAAAACATTTTTTCAATAATTTTTTTTTTGTCACCATCGATGCCCCTCTTCTTGAATTCATGATTGGCCATGTGGTAGTAGTGCGAGTTGTTCAGCAGGGCCTTCGAGAGGATGCACCCGACATTATAAGGCAGGTTCCCCCGAGTGTGGCATTCTTCTCCACGCAGACAGTCTTCATGCCGAGCTGGGCTGCCTTGATGGCTGCCACATAGCCACCGGGACCTGAACCGATGACAACCAAGTCAGCCTCAACTCCATCAGAGTACCACCTTCTGAAGACCAGCTGGCTGCTACTGCCAAGGCCGGCAGTGTAGGCCACCTATTTATGACATAATCACATTTTCAATTTTTTCAATTTTAAATTGCTGTAGTTATGCAATACCTTGAGATTTTGGGGCAATTTGGAGAAAACATTGACTTCGCATTCTGTTTCCGTTTTAATTGATTTAGAATGCTTTTTATACAAACCGCTATTATATGCTTTCTTCTAAATAATAACCTTTGGAAACAGGCGGAGCTGAGATTTTAATCCCTTGAACTAAACCGCTATTTAAATAAACTCGCGGAGTAAAAGTGAAATCACTGAAAGAACATAGCAGTATAGTTACGAGTGAAATGACAACATTAGATTCATGCACCTTCTGGCCTGATGAATCATTGACGACAAACACTCCAGACCAAGCCGAGGTACCTTGATTCTCAATCTTAGAACCGAGCATTTAGAGCAATTTCTTCATTTGAAAAAAAAATATAGAAATTCCTTGTTGTTGGTATATTATTATTCAAGCCAGTAGCAGTTCTATAAATAAAAACAAAAATGATGCGTTAAAGATATGTCTATAATCTTGATTTGATGAACATTTCAAGTAATAATAACCTTCAAATGAGCTTAAAAATAGAAAAGAAGCCAACTTAAAATACCAAACTTTTATACCAGCTTTATATTATTTAGGATGAGGACTTAGTCACAACTGATCTACGCAAGATCGTTTTATTAATGGCGTTACTCCGTATACGACACCAGTTGATACGTACTTTTCATAGGCGATAACGAAAAAAGGGAATATGTGCGATGCGCATTAGTATATCTAATAGGGGTTCCGGTCCAAAGTGATATACCAGTAGTTCGTGCGCAGTATATATGCGCCATTTCCCCCATATTTTTGTACCTACTGTTGTCATCTCGTATTAAATAGACTTGATATATAATTTACTGTGCGATGTATTATGGGAAAGTGAAATGGAGGAGACCGAAACTAGAAATTTATCATCGAAAATATGTAAACCTTGAATGCGTTCGCCAGTACTTACTTTATCTATATCTCTATCTGAAAGAAGACGCTTTCAATATAAATAAAGAGATGTTCGATCAATATTTAAAAAGTTCATCGAGGATCGTGAAATCGAATGACAATTACAAAATTCTCAAGCCAAAAATACACAAAGATTATAAAAGCAACGACGATGCCCTTAGTTGGATTCCGTCGTTTTAATGGCTCTGAAGTTCATTATTTGCTTGTATTCTCGATTTCCACATTTTAGTTGCTGCACGCGCAGCAGGCTTAAATCGCTATCTTATTTTTTTTATATGTATAAGCTCCTCTCAGTTCTAATCTTTGGAAGTATGTCGAGCTGGGTGTATTCCCTTATGAACCATATCGATGTTTACATAAACCCAGAGAGTGATGAAAAACAATGGAGATTATGTATGCATCAGTAGCCTACAGCATGTCGCACTTGGGCTTATAATATACCTTGACGTTATCTAAATAGTACTATTTTCGCCCGCCCACCATCATTGTGACATAATTAAGATATGCCATATGGCCATGTATCTTATTGTAATAGGCACGCCACATGATTTTTTTTATTATCTCATTTCCTATTTGATTTTCGCATGATGAAACACTTTGGAACAACTTACAAGGCTCTTCTTTTAAAATCAAAATCCTTTGATCAACTTATGGTCCGAGTTTCGAAATAACCATCGGTTGTTATTGGTTCATCTATTTACCTGTCGTCTGATTTCAAAGCAGGATCAACGACTGCAAGGGAAAAATAATAAATCGAAAGGTCCAAAACTGATAAAAACCAAAAGAAAATTAAGATGCATATAGTTATGCTTTATTTTACTCTGGCCCTATAAAACCCCATTCTGGCTGGCACTGAAACAAGTCGGCAATTAGAGCTACATCCCATAGCATCAAAATGGCGAGTTTTAACTTTGGATTTCTTACAGGTTTGATCATCTTTCTAGCAGGGATCCAAGAGGGTCTGTTGATTCCATCACCAGCAGCCAACAACAATGAGCATCTTAATCAGGTATTTAGCTATACATCCAATAGTCAAATATTGCTTTAAAATCGTTTATTGTAATTATTGATTTTAATGTACATATAATTTAATATATTAGATGTTTGATAACGACGCCTTGCTCAATCGACTCAATCAGCTTGAGGCCAAAGTAGCAGAACTTGAGGCTAAAGAAGCAGAACAAGCAGTCAAAGTAGCAGAACATGAAGCCACGGTGAGTCTAGTAAAGCAGCACGAGTTGAAGATCGAAAGTCACGAAGTGAAGATCAACAGTCAGCAAGAACTAGGGCCGCATTTACCCATACCTAGCACAGACAGTCGCCTAGGGGCCACGGGTGAAAAAGGCCAAAAAGAGGCCAAAAAGCGGCCAAAAAGGGCCACATTTTTTGTTTTTCAAGCCGGTGATGATGTAAACAGTCGAATCAGCCATCTGAAAACTTCAGCGTCATCAAAGAAGGCGGCCAGTCGTAAACCATCAAGCTGTCTCGATTTGCTCGACTTGGGCCACACTCTGCCCGGTTTCTACGACGTACTACGTCCACGACGTGGAAAAGACCAGATGGCTTCCATCTACTGCGATTTCGCTTTAGAACCCACGGAAGCTGACTTTGAAACTCGGGTCGGCTTTATTGATGTCAAATCTGATGGCCCCGTTCATTTCTTCGTTACTCGTTCTTCAATTTGGAGTAAAGCCGGTAATATGACTTTTGAAAAGGAATATCTGAATTTGGGCGGCGGGATGAATTTGGCGAGCGGAGTCTTCACGGCACCCAAAGCTGGAATCTACGCCTTCACTTTCAAGGGACCAGGTTATGCCTCGGGTTATGGAGCAGGTTCCGATTACGTTGGATATGGCTGGGTATACTTACAACGGAACGGCGCGGACGTTGCAGCAGGTGTATCTTTCTTCGGAGCAATGAATCAACAATCGGAGCAAGGAATCAACAACGCAACATTATATACATTATCAACTGTTTCCGTTCACGGGACTTTCAAGCTGAACAAGGGGGATTCAATCACGATCCGTCACGCTGGAGGGACGATCTATTCTGATAGTGACATTGATATTCAATTCACGGGATCGCTCTTGGAAGAAGAGCTCGTCATTTCCTAATTGTAAATCCCTTCATTTGTCATTTGCGCATTGAAATTGACTGTTTGAATAAAATGGGCGATTTACAAATCAAATGGAACTCTTTTTAACACTTTTTTCAAATAGTAATTTCTCCTTGTTAATATGCAAATTTTTTAAATGCTTTGATTCGTGCTGCGTCCGCTATTGCTCGAGTTTCGCACTTCCCCGTCCAGCTTTCGTTCTTCTCACTAATTATCTCTGCTTCTTTTGTCACATCGACCAACATGTTTTCGTTAAATAAACAAACAATAATCTTTTTTCATACGATTAAAAAGAAAAAAGGAAAAAGAATAAAACCAGAAAAGACGCAATCGGTTAATTTTAACCGTTTTACTTAAATCTTAAATTTTAAATTTAAATCCCTAAAAAAAGATCGAAGAAAAAAAATAAATAAAAAAATAAATAAAGTGTGCGTTTTAAAATATAAAAAAAATTATCGGTTAATTTTAACCATTTAACTGTAATTTAGTGATGGCTTTCGGCACATTTGTCGGTAAGGAAGGTAGTTCCGCTTTTTTAAATGCTCTCTTAATTAATAATAAAGACATTTCTTAAAATCAGAAATTGATTCTTCTTTTTTCAATTGCTTTAAAAAAATACCTTATCGAGCATTTTGTATGCGTTAATATTAAAAATTAATCGCTTAATTTTAACCTTTTAACTAAATTAATTAATTCCCGCCGCATTCTTCAAAGTTGAATTTTATGCTTCAAACATTTATTTTTAATTAATTAAAATTTTATGACTTTAGTTAATCTTAATGATCCTCGATGTTTTTCTTTTAGAATTTCTATTTTTTTCACACATAAATGGAGAATTGTGATAACTAGATGTTGTTGTTGTAGTTTTTCTTTAAATTTCTACAGAATTTATTTTACGAAAATTTGATGTCCTTTTCCGAAAAGGCCACTAGGCTGGCTTCCCTCAAAGCTTCAGAGCATGTCTGTCTGAATTAAAATAAATATATTAATTAATTTGAAAAAAAAAATTATTAAAAATAAAAATTAAAGATAAATTAATTAATTATAAAAATTAGTTTAAATCAATTCTTAAATTTAAAAGAATGTAATGTTATTGATATAAGGACGTCTAAAAAAATTTAAACAATGACAAAATGAATAAATTTTGATTTAAAAAAAATTAAGGCTTATTTAAATAATTTCTTGAAAATCTTTCAAATGAAAAAAAATTATTTAATTAATTTTTATGTAAAAAAAAATTATAAATGTTTTACCGGGTGAGCGTGGCAGATGCGGGCAATGTCCTCGCAAAAAGCGCCATATTCCATGGTCAGGGCAGCTTCGTTAATCATCTCTAAATTTAGATTAAATAATTTTTCAAAAGAAACAATAAAAATTTAAAATTTAAAAAACATACGGGTCCAATGATGTGGCATCCGAGGAGTCGGTCGGTATTTTTCTCTCCGAGGATTTTCAAAATGCCGTCCGTGTCGTCGTTGGTCTTGGCGCGGCTGTTGGTCGCAAACGATAATTTACCCACTTTGTACTCAACTCCCTAAATTATAAAATTAAAAGAAAAAGTTTAAAAATCCCAAAAAACATACTTTTCCCCAAAATCCCTAAAAACAATTTTAATCGTCCTTAAACAAAATTATTCGATCAAATGTCTTATGACACCTATCCTAAAAATCCCTAAGCAAAAATTGTCAAAAAATCGACAAACACACTACTTTTAGAAATCCCTTAACACACTTAAAGCCATCTCTAACCAAAGTCCTGATCATCCCTAAACACACTTCTCCAAGAAATCCCTAAACACATTTTTAATTATATTTATTTTACGGCAGATTTGAGGTCCTCTCCAGATTTGCCGACCCATGCCACTTCGGGGTGCGTGTAGATGACGGACGGCCATAGTCATAGTCATATAAGTAAATGACGAAAACAAGAAATTTCCAGTATATTTATTTCCCCGTATATTTACGGACAGGAATCATCGATCACTAAAGGTATCATCATAATGGAAATAGTCCAGTTAGTCCTATGACGTGTTCTTGGTTTAAAATCTTCTTCAGTTCGCCACTATTATTCAACTACAATTTCTTCTCTTTATCAAAGGAATTATAATGATTTGCTTTTCTTCTCCAACCATGATGATGATTCAAACGCACCTGTTAACTTTCAATATACCAAAATTTTACACTAGCTATAACATACTGATCTAGGCAGAACCTTTACATTTAATGGCCTTATTCCATATCTTTGTAGGTCAGTTGATGAGGTTTCATAGGGTCGGACTTCAGTCAGTGTTCTCCACAATGCCTGTAAACAAAAAAATTTTATTTAACTATTGTCTGAAAAGTAGAAGTTGAAAAATACTTTCTTCTTCTTTTTATCAAATGCGATAGGATTTGCTTCCTGATGATGATTCAGCATTCACCTGCTATAGTTCTTTTTTCAGTACCAAACTTCACAGTATATAACTATAAGTATAATATATTTAGGATCACGAATTAGTAGGTTCAATAGTCACAACTCGCAACTTATCTACGTAGAACATTTACATCAATAACCGTATTCCATGGTTATTCGTTGACGAGGCCTGTTGATAAGTTTACATAGGCGATAACGAGATAGAAAATATGTGTGCGTATTACTATATCTAGGGGTCCTAGTCCAATAGGTAATACCAGTGCGGTTCGTGCACATTATATGCGCCACCATCCCGTATTTTTGTGTTGTCGTTATCTCGTATTTTAAATAGACTTGGTATATATTCTACTGTACTATGTATTTTGTCCACGCACCGTCATAATGGCATTAAGATGAAAGTTCTGTTGCTAAGTTTGTCTACTCACACGCGATTTTCACGCACTGGATTATAACTATATATGCATGGATAAACATCGATATCTCTATGTAAGTCGGTAGGCTATAAAGACATATAATTTGTTTCGTTTAAATTTACCTGGATGTATGCAACCTATGAACTGAATTGGATGGGTTCTATACCGAACAGTCGGTTAAACGGTGTAATCTATTCCGCTTTTTAAAGGTTTGCCAAATGAATGATCTTGAATTATGACAACCGCGCTTTATATGGAATGATTCGATAAATATATTTAATTTCCTAATATATATAATTAGTTTATTGTATTATTGTTTATATTGCATCAAATTATAAATTGCTGCTGTTGGTCTAATTTTGTAAACGAGAAGAAATTGATCATGTCCAAGGGATATAGACCATCTTGTCACTTCATTTGTGACCGTATATTTCTAATGCACGGGTTAAGGTTACATAATATTCAGATATTTTCTCTTCTCGCTTTTATTTTAGTTAAAATCTTTTATTAAAAGAAATTATGTATAGTGGAAAGATCTGCCAATAGATTGCGCCCTTGAACTTAAAAGGTCGACGTTGGTGTGTGTGTATTCTAAACCCGTTAACCTAATGACGCATAAACACGTCTAGAAGATTTAGATGATAAGAAAGGAATGTAGGTCAAATACGTAATTTAGAAAAAGTTCAACTTTATTTTAAAATGAACTTTATTCTTAACAGATCTATGATTTTAAAGTATTTTCTCGCATCTTCTGGGAAACATTGCAAATAATTGAATTCCGCTCATCAGATATGAATGATTAGTGTGAAGATATTGCCACTTTGTTTGGATATGCAACATTCTATTCAAATATTCTTTGCATGTCAATCAGCAACAATTAAACACCAACCTGCTGTTATTTTATCAAATTTATAGGAAATGAGTATGAATATATACATTTCTAAAGGTATATTATATAATAGGCTACATGATGCTGTGTCACTTTTAATAATTAATAAACACTTCAGACCGAACCCATCAGATGTCTTTAAAATGAGTATCGACCTTTCCCTCCAGTTATTGGTATACAGTCCAATCCAAATTCATGTTTAAAATAAAATAGTGATGTACTAATTATATAGGATTAATTATCGAAATCATAAATAATAACGATTTCCCAGTATATTTACGGTAAGGTTCGATCATTCTAAGTATCATCATAGTGGGCACTAGTCCTATGACGTGTTGCTGATTTGACATATCTTCTTCAGCTCGACACTTTATTCAACTTCAATTTCTTTTCTTCGTCAAAGAAATCGATGATTTGTTTGACCTCTTCCATGATGGTGATGATGCAAAAGCACCTGTTAACTTTATTCAATATTCCAAAGTTTTAAACTAGCTGTAACATACTGATATACACAGACTCTTTACAGTAATAGCCTTATTCCATATCTTTGTTGACCGCAGTTGATAAGGTTTTATACAGGCGATAATAGAAAATAAAATATTTGTGTCAATTATTTTTATATCGGGGTTCCTGCCCCAGGTAATACCAGTTGTTCATGTGCAGTATATGTGCCATGATCGTCCCATATATTTCTATAGTCTTTATTTCGTATTAATAGACTTGGTACACATAGTTTACTTTAAAATGTATCCTGTTAGTACATCTGCATCATGGTGACATTAAGATAAAATATTGTGTGTTCGGTATGCTTATACTCAACCATAATTTCCAGGCAATGCTGCTGGATTGTAACGATCCATGGAAAACATTGATGTTACATTAATTAACAATACGTGGATTAACATTTACAACTATATTATGTTACGTATAATTGGGTATAAACTATAAGCTAGCGCTAGCATGAGGAGTTACGCAATTATTCGATTAGAATCAATTCATTCTGTAATGGAATGTTAATTTTTTTTAAATTGTGTTTGTGTGTGTGTTGTAGATATTTGCCTGGATGCGCAAACCTGAACTGGATTAAGCCTGGAGTGATAATGGACCATTCCATCCATTTGGTCGAGCGGGATATACATCTTGTAACATTTTCGTCGTATAAATATTATTGCATATTATACCTATATTCTTCTTCTTATTTGTGCATGATAAAAACAGTTAAGCTAGAAGACTCAACTGTTCACCTTTGGAGTTTGGAGGCTTTAAAGTATTTAAAATAAACAATACAACAACTTGGTACGGTACGGTACGACCGAGGTTTATGTCGATAAATGTGTATTTCATTTTCTAATAAATAGTTAATCGTAAAACATTTTTATTGGATTGTATTATAGTTTCCTGCTGTTTGTCTAGCTATTATCGCCGATCCTGTTTTCTTATATGGTTGGGAGGAAATATATTAATATAATATTCCATTAATCACATGTTATACCCTAATCCACAGTCCGTTACTTTTAAAATTGCTGAACCAGATTTTAGCCGTATTGTAGATCTCGAAGACATGCATGTTTTAGCTTTTAGGTTTGTCTATCGGCGTACCAATAAGTGGGCCACCACTGTATTGACTGTCTCTGATTCATTCGTAAGATAATTATAATACCAGGGGTGCAAATGCTGCAGCTACTTGCATTAGAATATGCTTTAAAGCACGTAGATTCAATGCAGAGAATTCATTAGCCCTGCATCAAAGACTCCAACTAGATGCAGTCATCAGTCTAAAATACAATTGACTGTCTCGTATTCAATGTGAAACTGTATCGCATGGGAGAGTGAGGGAAAAATTGAGGGATTTCTAAATTTAAAAATTTTTGAAACACTTTTTTCGGTTATTTTTTGTTGCTGGGCGAATGTTTTAAGTAGTAGAGTATTTCTCATTTAAAAAAAAGTTTTAAATCAATCAACTTTGAAAAGGTGCTTGAACTGTTTTTGAAAAGACGTCGCAGTACCTGTGGAGTAATTGGCCGTATGAGCCTTAGGGCTGCTTACTGCATCGGCTAAAGGCAAAAAACATATCGAATGCACATTAATGGCATCCGCATGAGCACAGCGAGTCTGCAGCATTTGCACCCCTGTATAATACCCACAAAGACGGTCCTAAAAAATAATCGTCGTGTTACCTCGTTTAATTTCTCTGTGTATTATATTAGGACGTTCATTGTTTTATAAAAAAGGTGTTTTATATCTTAGGCTATATACATCCATAATTTCAAAACATCAAATAAAAGTAATAATTTAACAGAACGAATGCGCTAGTACGCACCAATCTTGGATATTTATTGTGTGATGCTGTGAGCCCGGTTCATATTACGCTGCACATTATTTTTTGTATATTATGTTTCATTGGCATAGAAGCTTTCGTGTACAAGAAACTGCGTGATCGAATGAATATAATCCAAAATGAAAATGGGTTCTAATAGGTAAGACAAGGTTCCCTCTCGAAAACAAGAAATACAACGCCTGTTGAATTTCAGTGTGTCCCATATTTTGTAAAATTAAAAAAAAAAATAATCTCCAATTGACCTTAGTATTTTAAAGAAATCTTTTTATCAGTTCCTTCTATCGCACCGTTGATTATATAGTAATAACTGATATTCTGTAAACAGTGATCCCAAAGATAAGGGAATATTGAATGAATTTAGTAGTCAGCCATACCTTGATTTGGAAAGTTCGAAATAAGTAGGTATGCTAATACAATGCCTATGAATTACGATGATGAAAATAGTTTTAAAGTGTCGGAACTTAAAGTGAAATTCTTTTCCATCCCAAAGACCCAATTGAAATCTTTTCAAAGAGTCTTCCCTGGGCCGACTTACAAAGATGGGCTCGTTAAGAGTGATCCTGGTGGCTTTGTCATCAATACTCGTTACGGTGCCAATGCAGATAAAATCTTCCGGATCGAGCCAAGAAAATCAGACGATGTCTGGCTCATGACTAGCCCTAAAGCCGGTACATAATACAAAAGTGCCATGTTTAATTGATTAATTATATACTATCGCCAAAATATTAAGGGACTACATGGGCAAGTGAAATGCTCTGGCTCATCATGAACAACTGTGATTTTGAGACGGCGCTCAAACAACAACTTAACGAAAGAACCTTTTTCCCTGAGCATTCTATTGTAAAAAAGGGTTCGTATAAACAGCTATTTAATTATTTTAATTGTACATTTAGATTAGTGTATCTTGGTCCTTCAGGACCCCACGACATTATTTCAATTCAAATTGACAAGAAACCTTCCCCTAGGATAATCAAAACACATCTCCCATTCTACCTGTTGCACCCGAAGCTCCTTGAAACTGCCAAAGTAAATAAATTTGATTATTATCTCTGTCTAAGTTTACATCTTATTCATATGACGGTGCCCTAAATATTTCTTATCTAATTTGAAAGGTGGTGTATGTGGCCCGTAACCCAAAGGATTGCATCGTCTCCTTCTATTTTCATCATAAATTGATCAAATTGCAAGGATTTGAGGGATCCATTGATGACTTTGCTCAACATTTCATCGACGACGAAGGTGTATTACTTAGTAAATGTAAATATTTAATGAATTTATTACTAATTTCATAAGTATAAATTACAGTGATTTACACGCCTTTCTTTCCTCACGTTTTGGATGCTTGGAATAAACGGCACCACCCCAACTTGCTTTTCATCTTTTACGAGGATTTAAATAGAGATTTAAGAGGACAGCTAGAGAAAATGGCGACATTTTTGGGTAAAGATCTTAGCCAAGATCAACTGGATCGTTTGAGGGAGCACTTGAAATTCGAAAATATCGAAAAGAATGAGGCTGTAAACAATGAACATGGAAAAAAGATAGGTTATATGAACGAAGAGAACAAATTCATTCGAAAAGGTAATAAAAGTTATTGCTACATAGACGGGAAATTATTTGTACTATAATTTTTATACATAAAGGTAAAGTGGGAGATTGGAAGAATCATTTTAGCCCAGAAACGAATAAGAAACTTGACCAGTGGATTGAAAAGAATTTGGAAGGGACTGACTTGAAATTCGTTACCGAACTAGAAGTGCAAGATTGATTGCAATTTATTACTTCAATCATTTAGTGGTTAGAGGAGTAACCAAGTGCTCGAGATATATAAGTATATAAGAGAATGACAAATCAGACGACGTCTTTTCATTTTGAAATACCAATAGAGTGTTTAGGACGATAATAAATAATTAGATGGAAATATCAACTATTAGTTGGTCATTCAATTTTTTATTGAAGATCAACGCTTTTTAACTATCACTCCTTGGGTTTGAGCTATTAAGTATACAGTCTTTATTGTAGCACATTTGTAATGTGATTTTAAATAAGGTGTATTATTCTAAAGAAATAAGATCAACTCGAGATATAGCTAGCGACAATCTAGCTGCGAGTGCAGGTGCAAGAAATAACAGATAATGAAACCGTTTAGATCGAAGGTGAGCAGTGTGTGTAGATAGGCAAGGTTGACCCTTGCCTGCGTTGCTTTGTCAGCAATGTAGACTAAGTACCTATTAAATCCTTCGTTTCGCTTTTTTAAGTACCTGTACTTCGATTTTGAGTATGTAGGTGTGTACACCCAACGAAAGAGAGTAGTGATGCGTCCGCCATTGACTTTTTGCTAGACGGCTCAAAAAGTATTGATTTGGGTTTTCATTTAGGTTTTGTCCTCAATTGACTATTCTATACATGATTTCTAATTCATCCTTATTACCTTTTGGATAGAATATATAACTTCAATGTTCGTTGAGTTTTTTTTTAATAACAAAAGAATGCGAAACAACATGCCATTTCAATGTCGTTCATCGTGAAACAGTGAACATAAATGAGTCTATAAATATATACAAGTTGTAGCCATTTGTAGCTTCAAATATTGACACACTATTATTCTTATTTATGCATTATCTCGTAGTTTTCCAACTAGTTTTCCCCCATACCTTCTGAGACACATTATTGAAGATTTGAATGCTATGTTCATTACAGTTCTCAGTATATAAATATGATGACATTCAATGTTAACAGGTGCTATTTCCCTCAAATAAGAGTCCTTCCGTGTCAATCGACAGCAAAACATCAACCTGCTACTTCATAAAATTTGAGGAAAAAAAATATTTTTAAACGTTCTTAGAAATCTATCCGAAAAGCGAACATGATGGGTAACATCTACCCCGTTAAGGAAGGTTCATCATGTACGAATAATTGAGTAACTGAATAATTGAGAAACTTGGTAATTGAGTTGGAACTTGGAGTGCAAATGCAATTGTAAAAATACATTTTCGCATACCGATTGATTTGCCAACGTTTCTTAATTCTTATAGAATTCTTATTAATGAGCAGTATTGAACCTCCCGCTGTAGAATATTGCATATCGTCTCTATTATTCGTCCTATCAATGTATACAATCATACTGCTATACTATTTGCAAATTCCTCTTAATTATAGTTAATGTAATCATATCCAAAAAGAATGTAAATCATCCCTAAGAACAACTCTAGTAATACAACCACTTGTAAGTTTTCTGTACAGTACTTTACGTCTGTATCAATTGATTCAATGTCTAGACTCTAGTTGAATACATATTTTTATTGGACTATACCATGTAATATGATGCACTATTATTTGCCTAGAAAGATTCTGTTAGAAAAAGTATGATAGTCATTCATTAAGAAAATAATGGAATTAAAAATATAATAATATTAAATTGTCGCATCTGATTCAAAATAAATATTTTTTTTTTATTTCCTCTGATTTTTTCCGAAATCTCTTCTTTGGTTGATCTATCATACATCGTAATTACTATCAATTATTCTGCGAAATGAAAAGAAAAGGTTTTTACAGCACACAGACTGTTAAAACTAATAAATAAATAAAAATAAAATATAATGTGAGATAAGACGGTTACAGCTCAAATTTAAGTTGCAAATGAGCAAAAAAAGTCGTATATTTCATCGCCCTACCCGAATAAGACGAAGAAACTGTATTGTGCACACATATCTGTGTGACTGAATATGTTTTTTTACTATTATGAAAGTGCGTCTTCTATAATAGTTACTAATAACTATATAGTTTGGTGTAATTCTTTGCTTTTTCACTTTCTTTTCAATTACACCATATTATGCACTTCTCTCAAATACGAAAATGACGTTCAATAACGGTAACGATTCTGTTTTCATTTGACTCTTCAATTACATTACGTTAAAAAGTCGAAGAAAAATTAGGAATCAGTAAACACCAAGTATGTGTAATATTAGTTATATTTATATATTTGTTGTGGGGTATAACATTTAAGAGAATTTCACCTTGATTATAAAATGTGAAATCGCATAGTTTACATTATTTATTCGCATTGTTATTCAGTTTGATTCGACTGGGGATTCATCGATTACAATAGCATGCAATATGGTTACTGGGACGACCGAAAGAATTATAAGCAGATCTTCTGGGTGGGCTCGGCAACGAGTCAGCAGACCTGTGAGTGCGGTATTATATGAACAACTGCGTCAAAAGGAGTTACAAAAGCAACACCGACTCTCTAGCCCCAATAGAATTTGCCGATGAAGGTAAATAGTTGATATTGTAAACAACGCGGTAGGTTTAACATGCTGAAATTACGACTTTAAATGCATTTTCTTTTTTTTTAAAGAGAAATTTATTATATTATTTCTATACTTTTTGATGAGTTTATCGCTTTGCGATATTTAAAAAAATAAATGGTATAAAAGAGTACATATTAAATATTAATGGTAGTTTTATTTAAGTTGTTGAATCATGTAAAACGTTTTTGTAAAAATTGAAAACAATTTATTTTCTAAATTATTGTTTCAAAATAGAATTTTTAAAAAAACAGTTTTGGCAGTGAAACACATGCCATTAGCCATATCGCGAACAGCCAGTACTATTCACAGTTTCCTATAGAGTTCTATCTATATGGAAAAAAACCCTCAATATTAGTTTAGGCAGTGAAACACAGATCGCGCGCGAGTGTCAATATACTAGTCATTAAATGGCCTTGAGTCCGATATGAAAAAAAAATCATGCAGGGCTATCGAATTACTCAAGAAAGTAGATAAGGAAACGAGAGAAAGAAATTCAAACTTGAAATACGACATTCTCCTGTGATATTTTTTGTTTGCTTTACGCAGTGTTTTAGAAGATCTTAGTAGAAAGAGTGCTTCTCGTCACTTGCTGCACATATATTTATTTTTATATAAGAATATTAAACTGACGATTTTGTGTAAAACTCCAGTTTGAAGTACGTTTTCACACTTTTTACTAGTAAATTAAGATAATGACTTATGTGTTTTTCATTTTGTAAATAAAGTAGCTCTTAATCTCTTTTTTCCCTTTCTATGTCAATATAAACGATCTTGGAATACAAACAAATCAGCATCCATGAACTACCAACTAATCAGCACTGGTGAAGATTTGAATTGAAAATATCTATTCTTGTACCAAAACGGTAATATGGACTCCATTATTAAACAACTATGCTTTTTAACAACGGTTATATTCATTGTATTTTCTAGAAAAACTAACGGTACATTGGTGAGCTCAAACTAATTTTTGCACATAACTTTTTTAATTTAAAGATTTTTATATTTGTTACAGGGTCAACACGGGAAAAATGTGTTTTTGAAATCAAAAGAAAATTCAATTTATACTGTGATAGAAGGGGATATTCTTGTACGAAAATTTTCC
This sequence comes from Chydorus sphaericus, assembly GCA_030141595.1. NCBI lineage: Eukaryota > Metazoa > Arthropoda > Branchiopoda > Diplostraca > Chydoridae > Chydorus > Chydorus sphaericus. The sequence goes on along the minus strand of CM057934.1, from coordinate 1,770,848 downwards.
GACGAAATTCAGTCCGCCGCTGTTAAACAGCAAAAGAAACTGTGGCCCAATGCTACGATACCATATAAAATTTCAAGCGATTATAGTACGGTGTACTTGTTTTTGTTTATTTCATCTGTTTTAATAATTTTAAATATATTTTCTTAGACTCGACGCAAATCGAAGAGATTATATACAATATGAATGATTTTCATGCTAGGACGTGTATCCGTTTTACACCTTACAACGGCGAAGAAGATTACATTTATATTACAAAAGGAAACGAATTTGAGTAATATAAAATATATGAAAATTTAACGAATTATCTTATTGAATTATACTTTTTAACACTTTTATTTTGAGTTAGATGTGCTAGTGTAATTGGTCGCAATGGTAGTATCCAGAAAATTTGGCTTAATGATCGATGTTTGAATTCGCCCGGAACAGTAAAACACGAACTGATGCATGCTGTCGGTTTCACTCATGAACAAAGTCGTACCGATCGAGACGACTTTGTAACTATCCATTTTGACAACATTAATTTGGGTATGATTCAAATCCAAGTAAAAATTTTGTTTTACCATTGATAACAAAGTTATGCGATGAAAAAACAATTACAGAGGATCAAACAAATTTCCAAAAATTCCCTTCTAAACATGTCCAACTACTGAAAACGCCATACGACATAAGTAATTTTATATTTTAAAAAATTAAAAAATTGGAAATCATGTTTTCAAGAAATCTCACAAATAAAGAATCACTGATGCATTATCGATGGAATGACTTTGCTCAGGATGAGACAAAACCCACTATAACAGCCAAAGATGGTTCTTATATTGAATCAAGTGAAGATTTCTCAAGAGTGAGTTGTTTTAAATTTAAAATTTAAAACTATCTGTGCAATATAAATGGTTTTGTTAAAAAAGATTGATATTCTGGAAATGAATCGCTTGTACAACTGTAACCCGAATGATTGTTGGAATAAAACGGAATGCCATGGTATATATTTATAATATTGAATACATTTTACTTGTTAATTCAACAAACTGCGAATTAATTAAGAATTCTTTCAAATATTTCTTTCAGATAACTATGAATGGTTATACAGCGATAATAACCAACTCTTAGTTGCAAGAAATTGTGGATATTTTGGACGGGATATATATGAGGCAAAAATGAGCAGTGACGAATGTAGTGGTATTTGTCTTTCAAATCCCCACTGCACACATTTTACATGGGACCTTGAAACTAATTGCTACCTTAGCACGGGTTACTCGTCCAAAGACCTTTATTCACACCAAGGTTCCAATTGTGGATACGTCACTAGCAGAAATTCAAATGTATATTGGCGGAATTGGGAAAATGGCCAAATTAGGTGGGCCCCTCGCTGCGATTTTTTTGGAATTGATTTCTACCAATCCAAAACTGGATACAAAGAGTGTGGCGAACTTTGTCTAGCTAGTCCCAAGTGCACGCATTTCACCTGGATATGGGAGGGAGATTGTTTCCTTAAAAAACTCCCCAAAGATGTCGATATTTATTCGCTCGAAGCAACTATTTTTGGGTACGTAACTCGACACAATTCCAGCTTTACCTGGCTAGATGGAGAAAATGGGCAAATCAAGTGGGCAAAGGGCTGTGATTTTTTTGGATATGACTTCCATCAAGAAAAGAGCAAATATGAAGAATGTGGTGGCATTTGTCTGGCTAATCCAAAATGTACCCATTTCACCTGGGCTAGGAATGGCAATTGTAATCTAAAAAAGCCCCAAATTCTACAGATGTTTACACATATAAAGGGGCACTATGTGGATACGTAACCCAAAGGAAATCCACTACATTTATTTGGAACGATAGGGACAACGGTCACGTGAAATGGGCTAGGGACTGTGATTTTGCTGGTTACGACTTCCAGGAGCAAAAAAGTGAAGAATACGAATGTGGTAGCATTTGTCTTGCTAATCCCAAGTGTAACCATTTCACCTGGGATAAGGAAGGCAATTGTTACCTTAAAAACGCCCCCAAATTCATAGACGTATACCAGTACAAAAGGGCTGTTTGTGGGTACATCACACAACGAATTTCATAAGTGGTAAAAAGTAAAGTTTCCAGCCAAGTCATGACACTTTTTATACTTTTTTGTACCACAATTTATCCGATTGTTTTGGAAAAATCATTCTATTCAAACTCAACACTTAACTCAAGTCAACAAGTTTTTCCAGAATTCTAACCAAGCAAATTTTTAAAATTCAACAAACTCCCATGTCACAACTACTTCAGAAAAGTGCAGAGGCTTCCTATAACAATGTTACTGAACATCATGAAGTAACGTTTGGCATTCAGATGTGGACGGAAGAAATAGAGGATCGAGTTCGGAAATATGCGGAAAAACTTGTAAAACATCCGATCGAGCCAGAAAAAATTCGCGTCCTTCCAATTGAAAAAGTAAGATTATCCAGCCTAGTCCATCCAGTAAAATTATCCGAATGGATTGATTTCAAACGACATCAAGTTTTGTTCTTCAAGTTCGCCTGCCAGAATTTCGACACTTGCCAGCGGTTAGCATCTGAAATGAGATCTAGTCCGCAGCAGTTTAACGATTTTTTAAGATTGGAATTCACCACGTCAACTCATACTTTAAGGAGTCAAGAAATAGCAATTATAATGGATACTCTTGGAGATGGACTTTTCATGTCGAAGTTTACTCAAAGGTTTCCTGAATCAAGAAACATATTTCTAACAGCTGAAGATGAACAGGGTTTGCTCAACGAATGCAAGGAAAACATAATTATTTCTTCGATTGGAGACTTAATCATTCTAGAACCACAATCAGAAGAGAAGATTGAGGATTTTCTAAAGAATTTGTTGATTGAATCCCGTGCTAAAATAACATCTGACCATGGCGAAGATATGTGGGAGTCAGTCTTTTGGAGGGAAGAGAACTACCGACCTGATAAAACTGTAAAAGTGGTGAATGAAATGTTCAGAAAACTTAATGAAACGTCCGGAGACGAATTGTCCAACTGCCTCAAAGACGATTCCAAGGTAGCATGTAACGCAAGTGCACAGCTTATCGGTACCCTTACCAAGCAGAAAAGCATTTCAAAAGAACAGCTGGATAGACTCTTAAAAGAAAGTAAAGGAAACATCATTTGGAATGGAAGAGAATTTATTACAAAGCCAGTGCTGGTTTCAAAATTGAACATGGCAAGATTACGTGACGTGAAGTCTTTGCCAGATAAAAAGACGATTATTTCTTATTCAAAAGTGATGTTATCAACCGTTGTGAATATCCAGCCCAACTATAAAGAAGAGGAAAGAAACCAGATTTTATTGATGAGAAGTAAACTAGAAGATTTACACGAAAAGATAAATACTGCTGTTCCAAAAGAAATGAAGGGTATAAATTTCATATATTTTTTTATTAATTACATGAATATAGTTATTATTTTGTACGAAATGGTTAGATTTCAAATCAGTGATGTCAACCTAGTTTCTTTTTCTTAAGTTTTTTCTTTTTCTAGGTTATTCATTTTACCATAGGTTAACCATTTTTACCTAGTTTTTAGAGAAACTAGATTAAACTATTTGAAAAAAACTAGGTTAAACTAGGTTACCTAGGTTTTACCAAGTTCAGTTACTTAATTTAAAGGCTATTGCCTGAATACTCTTATATCCGCTTACAAAACGATAGGCATGGCAATTGCCCACTGGCTACCGCAATTTAAAATAAAGATTCAACATGTAGGCTCGTCAAAAATCTGAAAAAATTGGAACGCAAAATCGAAAAAATAATATTCTATTTATACGATTTATACTAAAACGGAAAAAACTAGGGTAAGTTAAGAGCTTTAAAACTAGGTTGTTAAATTAAACTAAGTAAAATTGTGACAAAAAGAACTAGGTAATACTAGGTAACTAGATTAAACTAGGTATTACTACTTGGTAATGACATCACTTATTTGATCGGTTGAGCAGCAATATAAACGAAATAGATATACATCAGTTAACTAAAATGCGAAACAGATAAAAAAAACTGAAGACCATATCAGATTCGATGGTAACTCAGATTCGTCAACTAGACGAACAAGCAAAGGGTGACGGATACTAATCTTTTAATAACTTTTTGTTTATTTAATGCTTTATATAATTTAATTTAGTATTATTTAATTTAATAAGTAACATAAGTTAGATACAGTGTTGGTTATATATAATAACCATGATGTTTGACTTACCACCATGTTCACTTCTACAACACCTAACTATTGGATTCTAGTCATTGATGTACACATTAGTTTTCACGATAGTGTTTACATCATACATCGCGTACACATTTTTTATTTATTTTAAAATCATTATTTTTGTACAATTATATCGACACTTGCATTGGCTTTCGAAAAGAGTTACCATTTAAAAAAAAACACTCGGATTGTTCTTAGTGCTTCTCTACTTGTAACACGTGAGATAAAAAAAATGTAGTGAAAAATAATTATCTGCAATTATTTTCAAATCATATCTGATTTAATTCACCAAGTAATGTATATGACCAAGTAATCAAATATATATATATATATAATTTAAGGCAAGCGTTATGTAAGAGTTTAAATTTTCTTATGGTTAAAAAGTGAAAAGTAAAAACTCTAAAGTTATCTTAACAACCTATTTGATGTATTTCTTTATTTATTATGTGTGTCAAGCGACATTCTACAATTTTTGTGTACACAGCACGACTCTTTTAAATCCGTCTCTCATTTAAAAAAAAGTAAAGTAGTTTAAGCGATTTTTTTTCATTTCATAGCCCGATCCTGCTTTGAGTTAAAAGCCAAAAATCCCAGTGCCAATTCTGGAATCTACTTCATCGATCCCGATGGTCAGATGGGTGGTGACCTACCCATCCAAGTGTACTGTAACATGACATCACGTAAAAATGATAAAGACCTATCACTATTATAAAAAAAATGTGTGTTGAGTAAATACGTTTGCATCTTACTAGAGACCACATCGATTTTTCATGACACTGAGACCAAAACGAACATCACAGCCTGCCTGGATCCAGGATGCTACACCAAGGCAATTACATATAATGCAACTACGAGGCAAATAGCCAAGTTGATCGACATATCCGCCTCTTGCAAACAACATATTAGAGTGTGTATGATAGTTATACATATAATTTTGTTGAGTATAAGATTTAATAGCATTTTTATCTTGATTATGCAATGTGAAATCGTGTATTGTTCAGTTTTATTCCACTGGGGTTCCTCTCGAGCACAAAAACACGCAATACGGTTACTGGAACGACCGAAATAATAATAAGCAGATCTTCTGGGCTGGTCCTGCAACGGATCAGCACACCTGTCAGTGCGGAATCGAGAACAACTGCATCGAAAGGAGTAACAAATGCAACACCGACTCTCTGACCCCAGTAGGACTTGTCGATGAAGGTAAATATTTTATATTGTTCGCAACACGATATACTGTATGTGCAGGTTTAACATTTTGAAATTACGATTTGAAGGATTTATTTATGGATTTTCAAATTGATAAAAAGAAAAATTTATTAAAAAAAAATAACTGTTATATTTTTCAGCAGTTTAATAATTTGTGTTATTTAAAATAAATGTAGTAAAATAGTTCATAATAAATATTAATTGTAGTTTTATTTAAGTTGTTGATTCATATAAAAAGCGTTTTTTTAAAATTGAAAACAACTATTTTAAGACTATTTTTTCAAAATAGATTTTTTCCCGTATTTTTATTAATTCACTCTTTCGGTTGTATCGCTTTGAAATTGATATTATTACGTAAGGGTAGAAAACGGAGTTTTACGATTTTTTTATTATTATTTTTTTTAGCGCGTACGTTCTAAATTTTAGCAAGTCAATGCTTTGGGTTATTTGCTTTTTTGCAACTTTATTACTTTTTGCAACGAGTTGATTGAACGGATATTAAAGAGGTTTTTAGTTTCTTTAGATGAACATTATCGAAAAATAGAATCACTTTACATATAATTTTTAAACACGATAAAATAACTATTTTATAATTATTTTAAAAAGATTTCATTCGAAATTTTGTAAAAAAAATTCTTGTAAATTTTTTTTTACAAAACCTGCTTAAATAGTTTTCAATCTTATTGAAATAATTTTTTTTCTGATTTTCAAAACATTAGATTTCTAAATAAATAAAGTAATAATTGAAAAAAAAATCGATTAAAAAATGAAATTATTTTTTTTTTATTTTTAATTGGAGTAATTAAAAAATATTTTAAAAAATATTTTTTAAAAATATGGAATTTTATTGAAAAATGTGTTAGAAAACTGCTTCAGCAGTTTTTTAAAACCTTTTCAATCTTTTTAAAAATATGTTTTAGAACGTTGCGATTACGTTAGCTCGGTTCGATTCACAATTAAATCTTACGTAATCGAGGAAAACGTAATCGTTACAACTTTACGATTGTGCAAGGCTGGATTCACTTCCGTTTGCCGGTAGATTCATAGGCCGTTTACCGAAAAGAAGAAATGAATAGTCTTATGTAATATAGTTTTTTTTATATTGGAAAATAATTGGAAATAAAAAATAAAAAACTGTTAAAACTTTTCTTTAAAAAAAAAATTTAAAAAAAAGATTTCGGAGAGTTTTAAAAACCATTCTTTTAAACTCTAAATTTAAACAAAAATTGATTCTCGATTTTTAATTTTTTTTTTTTTAAACAGACTCATCAAAAGTCGTGTTAAACAGCTTGGCATACTTGCAAAAATCTTTTTTTATGAATTAAAAACTATTTTACGACTATTTTAAACAAGATTTTTTAAAACAAAAAGTATAATTTTCCCATGTAGACATATTCTTATTAAAGATTTAAAGTATTTTTTATAATTAAATGAAATTTAGATATTCTTTAATCCCTGAGGGTTAAAGATTTTTCTTAAAAATCTACCGAAGGCCTTTAATACTCTGGAAAAAAGCGTCTGCTCGGACCGGGGAGCGACTCTGGGATGTTAATGTGGCCAGCAAGGGTACAGATTCTAAATTGAAACTGTAAATTAGATGATAAAAGTATGTTTTTACTTTTAAAATTGATTTCTAAATTCAAAATATTACGATTGGTAGAAATTAAATTAAAATCGTATATTTAGAAATAATTTTAATCATTTCTCAAAGTAAAAGTGGGAGTATGGACATTTAGGGGTTGATTCACAAATCGATCTTTTAAAAGAACTCAGAAATTTTTATATGATAATTAGCAGAATAAATTATTACATCCCAACGTCGGAGTTAGAAAAATGTCTTTTGCAAAAAACAATCGTTTACTGCCAACTTTCGTTTTAGCGTTGAGCAGACGAAATTCCCTTTTTCATTAGATTTCTCTCTTGCGGGAGGCCGGGAGTCTCAATGACTCAATCTCTAACCAGAAACCACCCCTTCCTCAAAAACTGTAAACCGAGCTGAGAGCATGCGGCTGAAAGTTGAAACCGATTTTAAAACAGACGAATTCATTCCTGTAGGCCTACGCTTGAGTTTGGTGGGAGGTTTTATGAATCAAATATTGTACGGTTGAGAACAATTATTTTATTTATTTATTGTTTTAATACGTCAATATGTGGGAACGTTCAAAGGTCGGGTGGGACCCCCGTAGGGAGGCAAAGCCGACTCTTTGAATGGGCCTCTTTGAACGGACTAAGAAAATTAATATTACATTTATTTTTGGTACTCTCAGCCCAACTTTACTTTTTTTTGTTAATTTGTTTTTTGTCTTACGTTCACGAGTTTTTCACATTGATTAATTTTATTTGAACTGTAAATACCAAAATACCAGCTATGCTACTTTCATACGTAAAACACTAGGACCTTGTAATGAAATAATTGATGTCATGCCATTATTCATACCAGTTTACCCGAAGGCCTATAATAAAAGATCTTGGAGTATTTTAGAAAAATAAATTATTATTATACATAGAATTGATTAGAACACTATAAATTAATTTTTTTAAATTATTATTTTAAAAAAAGGTTTCATTACTGCGACCGAGTTGTTGCCTGTTACGAGGCTCAGTTTCGGGCGGACGAGTTTGACCGGAGTGAAGGCGAGCTATACTTTAGGCCGCTTCGAGTGCACCGGACAGGCGGCCATCTCATCCAAACCGACCAATTGTCAGGATTTGTTCAAAATGGGCCACACCCTAAGTGGATTCTACGATGTCAAGGGAAGTAGCACCCAAATAGCGTCAACGTACTGTGATTTTTCTAAATCATCGACTGAAACGGGTTACGAAACTCGATATGGATTTGTCGATGTTAAATCCAGCCCCATTCATTTCTTTGTTACTCGTACTTCTGAATGGAGTACAGACGGCACGATGCCATTCGAAGAGGAATATTTGAATTTGGGCGGCGGGATGAATTTGACGAGCGGAGTCTTCACGGCACCGAAAACAGGAATCTACGCCTTCTCTTTCAAGGGATCAGGTTATGATTCGAGTTCCACTTACGCTGGACGTGGCTGGGTATCCTTACAACGGAACGGCGTGGACGTTGCAGACGGTTATTCTAAAATCGTGGGCGCAGGATCAAATACATTTTCAACTCTTTCCGTTCACGGGACTTTGAAACTGAACAAGGGGGATACAATCACCGTCCGCCTTTTTGTAGGGACGATCTATTCTTCTGATAGCAGTCACATTCAATTCACGGGATCGCTCTTAGAAGAAGAGCTCGTCATTTCCTAATTGTAAATCCCTTCATTTTCATTTGCGCATTGAAATTGACTGTTTGAATTTAAAAAATTGGAGATTTACAAATAAAATAGCCTGATGAAGGCCTGACGTAGTCTTTTAATATAAAAAATATATATAAACAGTTTGTTTACAGTTTACCTTAAGCAAGAGATTATAGAACTAAATCTTTAACCATACGTGTACATAAATGATGTGTTGGCACAAATTTTTAAGTATCAAAGCATTTTAAAAAGTTCGCACTAAGTAAGATAATAATATTTTATTTTTTTTTCAAATTCAATTTTTTATGTTTGAAATTTGTTAGATTTTTTTTTGCTCTTTAATTTTTGAATACAATAAGAAAGTATTTTTTCACGTTAGGCTAGTTATATTTAATTTATTTATTTTTTCATCAGTTGGACATATTTAATTTTTAATTCAGACGTTACATGGGTTATTTAAAAAATAAATAAAATAAAGTAATCGATAAAAATAAGTAATCGATTCTTAAAAGAAAATTCTAATAGATGGCACCACTTATCATTCGATTGTTGCTATCAAATTCGTTGGTATCGCTAGATGGCAGCACTGTTTTTATATAAAGATGGGGTGGAGATATAATTATAGCAGCCGGTAATCCACATTTAAATAAAAAGCTAATCCACCGAAAAATAAATTTAAATTCCTGAAAAAAGATAGAAGAAAAAAAAATTTAAGAAAATTAAAAAATAAAGTGTGCGTTAATTTTAAAAAATGCAATTTAGTGAGGGCTTCCACCACGTGAAAGCCCATAATATATAGAACAGTGTCAGCAGCCTTAACCTTCCTTAAAACCATTAAATAAAAATAAAATCAGCTGCTTTGTCCTGCTGTGGTGACGCAACATTATTTCATTTACGTACAAAATAAAATCATTTTGTGTGCGTTAATATTAAACATTAATCGGTTAATTTTAACCTTGTAAATAAAATAATTAATTAAACTCCCGTCGCATCCTTCACTAAATTAAAAAAAAATCTTTAAAATTTGAAAATTGAAGAGGAATCAAAGTTAAATTAAAAACATACCTAAATATATATTTAATTTAAATCAATTGACTTTTAAGACTTTTCTTTTATAATTTGTATTTTTTACACACATAAATGGGGAATTGTGATAACTAGATAATGTTGTTGTTGTAGTTCTTCTTCAATTTTCTACAGAATTTATTTTTACGAAAAGTTGATGGCCTTGCCGGAAAAGGCCGCCAGGCTGGCTTCCCTCAAAGCTTCAGAGCACGTCTGGAAAAATTAAATAAAAAATAAATTAGTTTTAAATAATCTAAGGAAAAATAATAATAAAAAAAAGAAGAAAAATCTCAAAAATTAAGTAGTACTATATAGAAAAAATTTATTTATTGCAATTTTAAATCTGATAAAAAATATTTAAAAATATATATTTCTTAAAATGCAGTAAAAAATAAATATAAGAAAAAAGATATATTTAGAAATTTATTTTAATTAAACTAAAATATAAAGAAAGAAATTACCGGGTGAGCGTGACAGACGCGGGCAATGTCCTCGCAAGAAGCGCCGTATTCCATGGCAAGGGCAGCCTCGTTAATCATCTCTCCAGCTCCCTAAATTTAGAATAAATTATTTTTAATTTAATGAAAAATGTAAAATTAAATTAGATAAATTACGGGTCCAATGATGTGACATCCAAGGAGTCGGTCGGTATTCTTCTCTCCGAGGATTTTCACCATGCCGTCCGTGTCGTCATTGGTCTTGGCGCGGCTGTTGGCCGCAAATGGGAATTTACCCACTTTATATTCAACTCCCTAAATTTTAAAATTAAATTTAAAAAAAAAAACAAATTAGTTAAAAATAGAATGAAGTACGGTGAATTTCCCCTTAATAATTCTTCATAAACATAAATTTAAGATTTTTTTTTTAAATCCCTAAACACACTTTCTTGATCAAACGACTCAATCCACTTTTCCTATTTATCTTGACATAATTTTACTCAAAAAATCCCTAAACACATTTTTTTCCGAAAATCCATAAACACACTTTTCTTAAAATTCTTAAACATACTTTTTCCAAAAATTCCTAAAATCATATTTTAGTTATCCCTAAACACACTGCATCCAGAAATCCCCAAAAATCCCTAAACACACTTTAAATTAATTTTAATTTAAATTAAATTTTACGGCAGATTTGAGGTCCTCTTCAGATTTTCCGACCCAGGCCACTTCAGGGTGCGTGTAGATCACGGACGGCACGCAATTGTAGTCCAAATGGACCGATCCGCCGGCCATCCCTTCAACGCAGATGATCCCCTCATCTTCCGCCTTGTGAGCCAGCATCGGACCCATGATGCAGTCCCCGATGGCGTAGATAGATGGCACCACCGTCTGGAAGCGGGAATTCACCGGGATCCTACCCCTCGAATCCCGCTCGATCTTCAACTCTTCCAATCCCAAATTGTTGGTGTAAGGACACCGTCCGACGCAGACTAATAAGACGTCGCAGTCGAGTTCTTCTTTTTTGGAAGGATCTTTGGCGGATTCGACGGAAACTGAGATTTTCCCGTCGGTTTTCCGAGCGCCCATCACTTTGAATCCGAGTTTGAAGGCGACGCCTTGTTTGGTGAGGATCCGCTGGAAGGATTTGGCCATCTCGGCGTCGATGCCGACGCCACCGATCTGGTTGAGGAACTCGACGGCCGTCACCTTAGATCCCAGGCGGGACCATACAGAACCCTAGAAAATAAAATTTTTAAAAAATAATTAATTTCCACTTCCGCCGAATAGACAATTTTCCACTTCCACCTATTAGTGTGATTTCAACATTTTTGGACAGAACAATGAATTTCCACTTCCATGTTTCAGTATCATTTCCACAGTTTGAACATAAAAATTATGAGTGATTCTCCGGGAGGCCGGTCTTCATCGACACGGCACGCCCGGCAAACTCATCTAAACACCGGTCTCCCAATCGGCCGAAGCCGGTAGGAAAAAAAAGTTCTCCCCCATTTCTATTAAGCCCTTCTATCAGTGGACTTAACAACGGACGACCAATTTAACCCCAATTACAATTACGTCAAATCGCTCTCGGACTGCTTTCCTTTCGCACGGTTGCCGGCTTGATATACAAGCTCTGGGTCGGGTACTAAGAAAGCTTCATCGAGTTCCCATCAAAGTATAGGTTATACTTGGATGTTGATATACCCCTTTACTTTTGCATAATAATACAAAGTTAGCCCCTCCCCAACACGTCATTAAAGTGTCTCCCCCATTCCATATAGTAGAAAACTGTGTCTATCCTCTCACATTTTTTTTTCCAAAAAATAAAATTTTAATTTTTAGTTTTTAGGACGACCGTTAGATGGCACTGTGGATGGCTATAAACTACTTTACACATACACATATATACACTTTCTCTGTCGTGATGTTCACTTGCAAACCCCATTTGATCTTATTTCGCCATTACTCTCCGACTATTAAGTAAATTTAAGTTTATAAGAACGTTAAAACTTGAAAGCCGGATTGGAGAGCTATCGAATGAAGTGTAAAAACGCGCAAGTCGGAGAACTTTTTGATGCAGAATTGAACGAAAAATTCAAAATCTCTATTTTTTTTTACAAATTAATATTTCGAGTACGGTCGACCCGGGATCGTACGGGCCGAGACCCTGTTGGCTCACGGCAAAAAAAAAAATTGTGTCGTCTGATTTTCTCCGAAAAACTTAACTTTACATATTTAATTTAATTTTCTTTTTTGGTGTGACTTATTGAAAACTATTTTTAACTAATAGAAAAGAGAAGAAAATTTTCATTTTCTAGTTAATTAACTGAAAAATAAATTAATCAAAATTAAGGAATAATTTAATCACCAATTCTAGGCCGATAACACCGGCACCGATGATAATCATCTTCTCTGGGACGGCCTTGAGAGAGAGGGCGCCGGTAGATGACACTATCTGCTCCTCGTCAATGTCAATGCCGGGGAAAGGAGTCAAAAATAAAAAAATAATTAAAATTAATTAATAAGTATTAATTTAAAAGTTAGAGAAGAGAGTTAAAAATAAAGAGAAGTTAGAATGAGTTTAAAATAAATAAATAAAATAATTTTAGCTTGATTTAAAAATGAAAAATAATCTAATTTATCAGCTTAAAAATTTGTTCAACAAAAAACCAAAATTCAGAAGAAAATAAAAATGAAAAATCAATAAATTTAATATTTAAAAAATTGAAATTAATTTCTAGAAATAATAATCAATCTGAAATTAATTAGATTTAAGAATATTAATTTAGATAAATTAAAAAATATATAAATAAAATAATAACTTTAAAAGAAATAAATAAATTAAAAATTAATTTCAACCTGAGTTCCATTCTCTTTGAGAGTAGTCACTTGATTGGGCCCAGTAATTTTCCCATGACCTCTAATATGCGTCACTTTATTCGACTTGAAGAGGTGTGCAATCCCACCAGTGAGTGACTTCAACGCTGTCTCCTTCGCCTTCATCATATGTGCCAGATTCAGCGAAACTCCACTAACTTTAAAATTACAAATTAAAAAATTTCACAAATCATGCAAAAAAGTTTGTTCTATAATAATTTTTTTTTGGTCACCATCGATGCCCTTCTTCTTGAATTCGTGGTTTTTAAGCTCCAACTACTGACCCACGCAGAACCTTTGTATTAATTGCCTTATTTCATATCTATGTTGACCAGTTGATAAGATTTCATTGGGTCGGACTTCAGTCCGTGTTCCCCACAATGCCTATAAAAATATTATTATTTAACTATTGTCTGAAAGGTAGAAGTTGAAAAATACTTTCTTCTTCTTTTTATATAAAATGAAATGATTTGCTCCATGGTGATGATTCAGCAGTTACCTGCAATAGTTCTTTTTTCAGTACCAAACTTCACAATATACTATACGGTATAATATATTTAGCATCAAGAATTATTAGGCGCAATAGTCACAACTCACAACTAATCTACATATTGCATTTACAACAATGACCGTATCCCATGTATATATATATATTCGTTGACGAAGCCAGTTGATAAGTTTACATTATAGGCGATAACGAAATAGAAAATAGTTGTGCGCATTACTATATCTAGGAGTTTCGGTCCAATAGGTAATACCAGTGCGGCTCATGCGCATTATATATACCCCAATCCCATAATTTGTGTATACTGTCGTTATCTCGTATTTTAAACAGACTTGTATTTCGTCCGCGCACCATCATGATGGCATTAAGATGAATTTTTTGTTTGTTAAGTTTGTCTACTCACACATAATTTTCACGCACTGGATTGTAACTATATATGCGTGGATAAACAAAGATATATATGTGTAAGTTGATTGGCTATAAAAACATCTAATTTTTCCGTATAAATTTAACTGGATGTATGCAACCTATATGAACTGAATTGTATGGGTTCTATACCGCATAGTCGATTTATCGGTGTAATCCATTCATCTTGTTAAAGCTTCGTAAAATGAACATTTTTGCATTATTTCCATCCGATTATTGGAATGATTCAATAAAAAAGGCGATTTCCTAATATAGGAAATATAACTAACTAATATAACTATCATATAATTAGTTTATAGTATTATTGTTTCTATTGCATCAAATATTAAATCCCTGCTTTAGGTACCTTGAGTCTCGGTCTTAGAACCGAGCATAGAACCATTTCTTCTTTTGAAAAAAAAAATATATATAGAAAGTCCCTGTTGTTGGTATATTATTGTTCAAGCTAGTAACAGTTCTACATATAAAAACAAAAATGATGTATTAAAGATAAGTCTATAATCTTGATTTGATTATTTCAAGTAATAATAACCTTCAAATGAACTTAAAAATAGAAAAGAAGCCAACTTAAAATACCAAACTTTTATACCAGCTTTATATTATTTAGGATGAGGACTTGGTCACAACTGATCTACGCAAGATCGTTTCCTCAATGGCGTTATTCCGTATACGACGCCAGTTGATACGTACTTTTCATAGGCAATAACGAAAACAGTAAATAAATGTGACGATGCGCATTGCTATATCTAGGGGTTCCGGTCCAAGATAATGCGCCAGTATATATGCGCCATTGCCCCATATTTTTGTACCTAATGTTGTCATCGCGTATTAAATAGACTTGGTATATAATTTACTGTGCGATGTATTATGGGAAAGTGAAATGGAGGAGACCGAAACTAGAAATTTATCATCGAAAATATGTAACCTTGAATGCGTTCGCCAGTACTTACCTTATCTATATCTCTATCTAAAAGAAGACATTTTCAATATAAATATAGAGATGCTCGATCAATATTTAAAAAGTTCATCGAGGATCGTGAAGTCGAATGACAATTACAAAATTCTCAAGCCAAAAATACACAAAGATTATAAAAGCAACGACGATGCCCTTAGTTGGATTCCGTCGTCTTATTGGCTCTGAAGTTCATTATTTGCTTGTATTCTCGATTTCCACATTTTAGTTGCTGCACGCGCAGCAGGCTTAAATCGCTATCTTATTTTTTTTTTATATGTATAAGCTCCTCTCAGTTATAACCTTTGGAAGTATGTCGAGCTGGATGTATTCCCTTATGAACCATATCGATGTTTACATAAACCCACAGAGTGATGAAAAACAATGGAGATTATGTATGCATTAGTACAGCACGTCGCACTTGGGCTTATAACATATACTTTGTTGTTATCTTTATATAGTTCTTAGCGTAAAAAAATATGTAGCAATGCATATTGGCTCGACCTCAACAATCATAAATCACCCTTGTTTTTCAGACTTCAAAATATATATTTGAAGTACCTCTAAATGTTGAAGCCCATGACGGTTTTACTTTTAGTAATGAAAAATGTTCGCACAAATAGCTAACAGACTAAAAGAATGCACTCATAAAGTAAAGCACATTTTAGCCTACTTGGAATCAATACCTGTTATCTATACAGATAAAAAATATATATAATTATTATCGAAAAATACCCAATTGAAAAACTTTTAGTTTTATTTTGCAGTAACTCTTACTATTGCTTAATTGATGTACAGTATCCTTCAGTGAAATGTGCCACCCCGACATAATTGGTGGAAAACAAAGGCCAATCCGAAAAAGTCCACCATCATTGTGACATTATTAAGATATGCCATGTATCTTATTGTAATAGGCGCGTCAAATTAATTTTTTTTCTCATTTCCTATTTGATTTTCGCATGATGAAATACTTTGGAACAACTTACAAGGATCTCCTTTTAAAAAAAAAACCACACATTAAAAAATTCTTTAAAATATGCATCTTTTTTCAATTCAGTAATATTTCTACATCTTTTGAGATTTCTATTTCGTGCTATTTTTTATTTTGAATTTTATATCAATAGTTCGGCTTGTGCGTTTCCTTCATTACTTAGTATTCAAATTGTATGTATTTTTTTTAATGCATAAAAATAAATTATGATAAAAATTGCGACGACCAGGACGATCATATTTAGTTAAAACTGCAGAATAGATAAGAGAATCAACTGTGAGGAAACAAATATCAATACGCGCTGGTAACTGCATGATATAAAAAAAAAGGAATTAAGATCCAACAGGCGACAAGAAGCAAACCATGAAACCAGAAAACAATTATTAAAAGTCTTCTTCTCAGTAACCAGAAATCGTTGTTTTATATTCTGTTACAAACAAGTAAACATGACATGACAAATGCTCCTAATTGAGGTGAAAAATACGTTGTCTTAAACTTATGCAGTGCATGCAGGGCAGAAGAAGTGATCTAAGTAAACCCCTACATTTTTATTTTCAAGCCAAGTAAAGTGAAAAAAAATGTATTTGTCCATTACCTTTGACAGATGATCCGGATGTCTAAAGCCTTGTTTATTTTAATAAAGACCCTCGTGTTTTAGAATCCAACTTAAATATTATTAGAATCTTCCATCGCCTTTATTGGTATTAGTTTACGTCTATTTATATTTTCTTATCTCTTACTAAATCAACCACCAATAAGCTTTTGAAGCATTGTTTAACAAAAAAGTGGAATGGAAATTTGAAAGGATCGAAATTATTCAAATTTGTCATCGAAAATGTGTAAATTCTAATAGGCTATGCAGGTTTATTAAGCACGTGTTTCCTTAAATGCAGTAAATGTCAACACAGCGCCCTTGCCATTAGCCTCGTTATGGTTTTGAACTTTGATTTACTTGCCGCCCTTATTATTTGATTTCATCAGTATATTTGTTTCTTTTTTTCCACATTTTATTTGCTTCACGTGCAGTATATTATAGGCTTAAATTGTTATCTTATTTTTAAAATATAAGTCGTTGCTGTGCTGCTTTAAAAAGATAACCTTTGGAAACAGGCCGAGCTGGCTTTATGATCTTGAACTATATCGTTAATAACGTAAACCCACGGGGAGTGCATGAGACTTATGGGCTAGCTTGGGAATGGAACTTTGGCTTCTAATGTCTTATTGTTGTTATCTAAATAGCTCATAGCCTAAAAAATACGTGAAAACAGATAAAATTATTGGCTCATGCCCAATCATAAATTGCCTTGCATTTTCACTTTGATCAACTCATGGTCCGAGTTTCGAAATAATCATCGGTTGTTATTGGTTCATCTATTTACCTGTCGTCTGATTTCAAAGCAGGATCAACGACTATACAAGGAAAAAATAATAAATCGAAAGGTCCAAAACGGATAAAAACCAAAAGAAAATTAAGACGCATATAGTTTTGCTTTATTATACTCTGGCCCTATAAAACCCCATTCGGGCTGGCACTGAAACAAGTCGGCAATTAGAGCTACATCCCATAGCATCAAAATGGCGAGTTATTACTTTCGATTTCTTACAGCTTTCGTCATCTTTCTAGCGGGGATCCAAGAGGGTCTATTAGTTCCATCACCAGCAAGCAACAATATTGACCATCTTAATCAGGTACTTAAATATACATCACATAGTCAATTATTGCTTTATTCGTCTTTTATAGCTATTGAGTTTTATGTACGTCATATTATATAATAGATGTTCGATATCGACGCCTTGCTCAATCGACTCGATCAATTGGAAGCCAAAAATGAGCAGCAGGACATCAACGCGGCAGAACTTGAGGCTAAAGTAGCAGAACACGATGCCAAAGCAGCAGAACAAGGGGTCAAAGTGGCAGGTCTTGAGACCAAAGTGGCAGAACAGGAGTTGAAGATCAATAGTCACGAGATGAAGATCAACAGTCAGCAAGAAGAGATAGACCAATTAAAGATGAAAAATTCAGAGCTCATGGAAGAGAAGAAAAACCAATTAATCCAAGCCAGTGATGATGTAGTCAGTCGTGATTTCTTGGCTCGATCCTGCTTCGAGTTGAGAATCACGAACCCTACTGCCCAATCTGGAGTCTACTCCATCGATCCCGATGGTCAGGTCGGTGCTGATCAACCCATCCAAGTCTACTGCGACATGACAACACGTAATTATTGTCTCTGTATCATTTAAATAGTTTATATATACAACCACCTATTTATTAAATATTATAATAGTGACCACATCTATCTTTCACGACACTGAGGCCAAAACGGACATTACAGCCTGTGCAGACCCAGGTTGCTACACCAAAGCTATTACCTATTCAGCAACCATGAGGCAGATGTTGAATTTGGCAGACATCTCTGCCTCTTGCCAACAGTATTTCAAAGTAAATAATAATAAAAGATAGCCTAACAAATTTTAAAAGAAGAAGGAATGATTAATTTAATGAATTTCAGTTTGATTCGCTTGTTGTTCCTCTCGAGTTCGACAGCACGCAGTATGGCTATTGGAACGATCGTAATGGTGGGAAACAAATCTTCTGGGCAGGTCCGGCAACAAGCAATCACACCTGTCAGTGTGGTATCATGAACAACTGCGTCGAAAGAACTTTGAAATGCAACGCCGACTCTCTGGCTCCTCTTGACCTTGTCGATGAAGGTAAATAGTTGTTATTATTCAGAATACGATAGGTTACGATAGATAAGATATTTAAAATGAGACTTTTCGAAATAAAATATTTTTTTAAAATTTAATAAATTGGGAAACTTATTTTCAAAAACCTTGAAGAATTTTTCGAAAAAAACTTTTTAAATTGAGAATTAAAAAAAAACAGTTTTTATCAGTTTTGACAAATTAATGTGGTAATAGAGCGCAATTAAATATTTCTGGTTAAATAACCATTTTCAGAAAAATTTAGAATCACTTTTTGAAGACTATATTTCAAAATAGACTTTTTGTTCGTATTTTTGGCGCGTTCCCTCTTTCGGCTGTTTCGCTTTGAAATTATTGATATTATTTACATAAGAGTATGAAACGAAATTTTACGGATTTTTTTTAAAGATTTATAATTATAATTTTTTTACGTGTTTAGTTTGAGCAGTTCAGTGATTTGGGTAATTTGTCTTACAGCAAAAGAGTACATAAGCTTAAAATTGTTGTTTTAGTTTAAAATTACATTAGTGTGTAAAAAATTTCAACGGGTTGATTTAACGGATTTTCAAAAAGGTTTAATTTAGGTTTAGTTTTAGTTTTTTTCAGATAAACATTATCGAGAAATAGAATCGCCGAGGGGTAGTCCACTCTAAAAAGAAAGACGAAGAGAAAAGAGAAAAAGAGAGAAAAGAAGAAAGCCCTCGAGCGATAAGGTTAACCTTTCGCCTATCCTTTACACGGCGGAGGGCCTCCAAGGTCACTTTTTCTTTCTCTCTTTTTCTCTTTAGGCCTTTCTTTTTATCCTTTTTGCCTTGCGCGCTTGCCTGATTTTAGAGTGGACTACCCCTCGAGAATCACTTTATATAGAATAGTTAAACACTAAAAATAACTGTTTAATTATAATTTAAAAAGGTTTCATAACTGCGACCGAGTTGCTACCTGTTACACGGCTCAGTTTCGGCCGGACGAGTTTGGCCGGTGTGAAGGCGAGCTACACTCTGGGCCGGTTTGAGTGCACCGGACAGGCGGCCATCTCATCCAAACCGACCAACTGCCAGGATCTATTCAAAATGGGTCACACTCTCAGCGGGTTCTACGACGTCAAGAGCAGTAGCACCCAAATATCGTCGACATACTGCGACTTTTCTAAATCATCGACTGAGACGGGCTACGAGACGCGATACGGTTCTGTTGATGTTAAATCAAGCCCCGTTCATTTCTTCGTTACTCGTACTTCCCATTTGAGTACAGCCGGAACGATTCCATTTGAAAAGGAATTCTTGAACTTGGGCGGCGGGATGAATATAGCGAGTGGAGTTTTCACGGCACCCAAAGCAGGAATCTATGCTTTCTCTTTCAAGGGAGAAGGCTATTATTCAACTTCCGGTAACGCTGGATATGGCGTTGTATACTTACAACGGAACGGCGCGAACGTTGCAACAGCTTATTCTATAATCTACGGCGCAACATCAGATACAGTATCAACTGTTTCCGCTCATGGCACTTTGAAACTGAACAAGGGGGATACAATCACGACCTACCTCAATAAAGGAACTATGTATTCTAATAGTAACAGTCACACTGAATTCACGGGGTCGCTCTTAGAAGAAGACCTCGTCATTTCCTAATTGTAAATCCCTTCATTTTCATTTTTGTATTGAAATATACTGTTTGAAAATTGGTGATTTACCAATAAAATGGAACCCATGTCATTGTACACTTTAAACTTTTTTTTTAATTTTTTTATTGTAACTTAATAAATAAAATAACAATTTGAAAAGTTAGGGGTGCGTAAGAAACAAATTGTTTTTAAATTAATCAATAAACCTTTTTTAAAATATAGTTTTAGTAAATATAAACTAATTTTAAAATAATTCAAATTAATTTTAATTTTTATAATATGTATATTTTTATAACAACCACTATTGTGGGTAGAGGTATAATAATAGCAGCCGGTAATTCAGCTTTAATTAAAAACGTAATCCACCGCAAAATAAATTCAAATTCCACAAAAAAGAAGAAAAAGTCATAATAATTATAACTACCCCTTACAAAAAATTATCATGTTGACGTGACGTGATCAATACATGATTTGATCATTGATTGGCCACAACCGTAGTGTTAACAGCATGACTCATCATTGTATTATCGTGATTCAGGCATGATTTAAGCATGATTTAAAATATTTGCGTCAGCCATGGTCAGGTTGGAAGCGTGATAAGATCGTGATGCATCATGACAACATGAGATGATCAGGTTCAAATCATGATTGTGTCATAGAAAAGTGTATACTGATTTTATCACACTCTCATCATGATACACTAATGCACAGTTTAAATTCAGCAATATTTTAATATATATTAATGAAGCAACCTATAACTATCGCGTAGCTCATCACCACATCAGGACTTCGTCATGACATTCTATACAAATTTAAAACGTATATGTAATTCCAAGAGCAATATTTGCTAAACGCACATTAATATGAATCGTATTACATCTAAACTATGTTATAGCACGACCATTTTAGTTCTTATTATAAAACACAGCATTATTCCAAATAAAGACATAATCATCATGTAATGTACATATAAAGTATATTGATGCATCATTCATAATTATTTAAATAATAAAAATAATTGTTAGTTTATTTTAGTTAGCTTTACTTCAGAGTATTATTATATTATAGTCAATCGTTTTAATTATTATTATTTCTTAGTAGATAAATTCCATTCCAATACTCTATTCGTTATTTGTATATATACTAATTATTAACACATTACACCACATCCCGGATAGCTCAGTAGGTAAAACGCCCGACTCAAACCCGGGAGACCAAGGTTCGAATCTCTCTGGCGCCATTATTTTTTTAATAAAAAATCACAAAACCGTCGTGACAAGGTCATGTATCCATAGCTAAAGACAGCATGATTTCAGAGTGATACATCATCTATGGAGTCATGACTTAATCAAGATAATAGCATGATTAGGTCAGTTCCATAAGATCATGAGTCATGATCTATAGGTCATGATCAAGTAATTTGACGTACGTTAAGTTGTCTTAAGTAATTATTAACTTGTTGATTTCCACATTTTATTTGCTGGTCACGTAGCAGGCTTTTATTGCTTTCTTATTTTTAAAAGTAGTTATAAGCTCTTCTCAGTTATAACCTTTGGAAACTTGTCGAGCTGGATGTATTCCCTTATTAACCATATCGATGTTAACATAATCTCAGAGAGTGATGAAAAAAATTGAGATTAAATATGCATTAGTACAGCACGTCGCACTTGGGTTTATAATACCTTGTTTTTATCTCTATATAATAATCAAAGTGGTGAGTGTGAAAATATTTTTTTATTCTGTTTGAAAGTGTTATTTCCATCGAATAATCCTTTTTTTCTCTATTCAACTTACAATAGAAGCATCGTCCAGTAGAAATAGGACGTCCATTGTTTTATAAAAAACGTTTTTTATAGGCCCTATCTTAGGCTATATATAATCATGATTTCAAAACATGAAATAAAAGTAATCATTTAACGGAACGAATGCGGTAGTACGCACCAATCTTGGATATTTATTGTATGATGCCGTGAGTCAGGTTCTTACGCTGTGTATTATATTTTGCATATAGAAACTCTTCATATATTTTAAAACAAAAATAAAACTTTTGAATATATTTCCATTTGCAGCTGTTCGGCTGGCAATTGGAGTTTCGTGTACAAAAAGCTGCGTGATCGAATGAATATAATCCAAAATAAAAATGGGTTCTAATAGGTAAGACTAGGCTCACTCTCAAAAACAAGAAATACAACGCCTGTTTGGACTTCAGTACGCCCCATATATTGTCACTTAGTGAAAAAAATCTCCAATTGACCTTAGTATTTTAAAGCAATCCTTTTATCAGTTTCTTCTATCGCACCGTTGATTACAGTAATAGCTGATATTCTATAAACAGTTCCCAAAGATAAGGCAAATATTGAATGAGCAGCATGAGGTCAAAGCAGCAGAACAAGAGGTCAAAGTGGCAGGTCTTGAGGCCAAAGTAGCAGAACACGAAGCCATGGTGAGTCTTGTGGACCAACACGAAGTGAAGATCAACAGTCAGCAAGGAGAAATGGACCAATTAAAGAAGAAAAATTCCGAGTTCATTGAAGAGAAGAAAAACCAGTTAGTCCAAGCCGGTAATGATGCAGTCAGTCGTGATTTCCTGCCTCGATCCTGTTTTGAGCTGAAAGCCACGAATCCCAGCGCACAATCTGGGGTCTACTCCATCGATCCCGATGGTCAGATCGGAGCTGATCCGTCCATCCAAGTCTACTGCGACATGGCAACACGTAATCATAGTATTTTATCATTTAAATACCTTACATATATAAAGCCACCCACTCATTTAATATTAATAGTGACCACATCTATCTATCACGACACTGAGGTCAAAACGGCCATTACAGCCTGTGCAGACCCTGGTTGCTACACCAAAGCAATCAAATACAATGCGACCATGCGCCAGATGTTGAATCTGGCCGACATCTCTGCCTCTTGCCAACAGTATTTCAAGGTAAATCATAATAATACTTAAGAATTGTGCAGTATACGTAAATAATTTAATTTTGTATTATCATTTGCAGTTTGATTCGTTCGTGGTTCCTCTCGAGTACAACAGCACTCAGTTCGGCTATTGGAATGATCGGAACGGTGGGAAGCAGATCTTCTGGGCGGGTCCAGCAACGAGTCAGCACACCTGTCAGTGTGGCATTATGAATAATTGCGTCGAGAGGAGTTACAAATGCAACGCCGACTCTTTGGCTCCTCTCGACCTTGTCGATGAAGGTAAATAGTTGTTATTATTCAGATAGGTTTTAAGAGACTTTGAAGAACTTTTTGGCGAGGAAATTGAGAAATTTATTTTTTGAAAATATTTTATTTTAAAATAGTTTTTAGCAGTTTAAAGCTTTATTTATTAAGTTATTTTTCTATTTAAAATGAATGTGGTAAAAGGGTAAAGCCAACAATTAAATATTTTTTGTGGTTTTATTTAGGTTGTTTTTTTGTTTATAATCGTGTAAAACATTTTTGGAAAAATTTAAAAGCACTATTTAAAGACGAAGAAATACTTTGTTCGTATTTTTGGAGCGCAGATGATAGTTCCCTCTTTCGTTTTTTTTTTTGCTTTGAATTGAACTTATTGCATAAGAAAGAAATTTTACGGATTTTTTAAATTAAAAAGGGTTTTTTATTTAAAAATATTTAATTTTATTTTTTATTTAAAAATAATTTATTTAATCTTCATTTTGTAAATTTTTAGTTTGAGCAGTTCAATGGTTTGGGTTATTTGCTTTTTTTGCAACGGGTTGATTTAACGGATTTTAAAAAGGTTTTTAGTTTTGGTTTATACTTTAGTTTCTTTAGATGAACATTATCGAAAAAATAGAATCACTTAGTATAGAATTTTTTTAACACGATAAAATAGCTTTTTAATTATTATTTAAAAAGGTTTCATTCGAAATTTTGAAAAAAAAACTTTTGTAAATTTTATTTTTTTGTTAAAAAACTATTTTAAATTTGTAAATAAAAAACTGTTGAGTAATTTTTTTTTCAAAACCTTCTATTAAAATAGTTTTCAATCTTATTGAAATAATTTTTTTCTGGTTTTTCAAAACATTGGATTTTTAAATTTAAAAAAATAATAATTGAAAAATATATCGATTAAAAAAATGAAATTAATTTGTTTTTTAAATTTTAATTGAAGTAATAATAAAACAGTTTTAGAAAAAAAATATGGAATTTTATTGAAAAATATGTTAGAAAACTGTTTCAGCAGTTTTTGAAAACCTTTTCAACCTTTTCAAAATATGTTTTAAAACGTTGCGATTACGTTAGCTCGGTACGATTCACAATTAAATCTTACGTAATCGTGGAACACGTAATCATTACAACTTTACGATTACGCAAGACTGAATTCACTTCCGTTTGCCGGTAGATTCATAGACGGTTTACCGGAAAGAGAAAATGAATCCAGTCTTATGTAATCTAATATTTTTATATTGGAAAATTGTTGGAAATAAAAAAAAATGCTGAAAAAGTTTTTTTTTTTTACTTTTAAAAAATAAATTCAAAAAACAATTTTCAGAGAATTTTCAAAAACATTTTTTTAAAATTCTAAATGAAAAAAAATAAAAATAAAAATAATTCTCGATTTTTTTATTTAAAAAAAAACTCCCTTATCAAAAAAGTCTTGATAAACAGCTTGGCAGTTGGCATACTTGCAAAACCTTTTTGCACAAATTTAAACTATTTTACGACTATTAAAAAAAAGATTAAAAATTAAGTATAATTTTCGGATGTAGACATATTCTTAGTAAAAATTTATCGGATTTTTCAGAATTAGATGAAATTTAAAAATTCTTTTATTTTTTTTTTTCAAAGTGGAATATTTTAGAAAACATATTATTTTTATACATAGAATTGATTAGAACACTATTAAATTACTTTAAATTATTATTTTAAAAGGTTTCATAACTGCGACCGAGTTGCTACCTGTTACGAGGCTCAGTTTTGGTCGGACGAGTTTGACTGGCGTGAAGGCGAGCTACACTTTGGGCCGCTTCGAGTGCACTGGGCAGGCGGCCATCTCATCCAAGCCGACCAATTGTCAGGATCTGTTCAAAATGGGTCATACTCTCAGCGGCTTCTACGACGTCAAGGGCAGTAGCACCCAAATAGCGTCGACATACTGCGACTTTTCTAAATCATCAACTGAAACGGGTTACGAAACTCGATACGGCTTTGTTGATGTTAAATCCAGCCCCGTTCATTTCTTCGTCACTCGTACTACAAGTTGGAGTACAGTTGGCACGATGCCTTTCGAAAAGGAATATCTGAATTTGGGCGGCGGGATGAATTTGACGAGCGGGGTCTTCACGGCACCCAAAGCAGGAATCTACGCCTTCTCTTTCAAGGGAACAGGTTATTATTCAACTTCCGGTTACGCAGGATATGGCTACGTATTATTAGAACGGAACGGTGCGTACGTTGCAGCAGATTATTCTCTAATCAACGGCGCAGTTCCGGGTACATATTCAAGTCTTTCCGTTCACGGGACTTTTAAACTGAACAAGGGGGATACAATCACGATCCGCCACGCAGCAGGGACGATCTATTCTTCTAGTGCCAGTTGGACTCAATTCACGGGATCGCTCTTGGAAGAAGAGCTCGTCATTTCCTAATTGTAAATCCCTTCATTTGTCATTTGCGCGCATTGAAATTGACTGTTTGAATAAAATTGGTGATTTACAAATAAAATGGAACTCTTCTTAACAATTTTATTTAAAATAAAATATTTTCCACTTTTTAACACTTTTTCAATTAGTAATTTTTCCTTGTTAATATATACAAATTGTTGAAATATTGTTTTGATTCGTGCTGCTATTTCTCGAGTTTCCCAATCCCCCGTCCAGCTTTCGTTCTTCTCCTTAATTATCTCTGCTTCTTTGGCGACATCGACCGACATGTTTTCGTTAAATAATAAAATAATAATCTTTTTTCATACGATTAAAAAATTAAAAAATAAAAAGAATAAAATCGGAAAAGACGCAATCGGTTAATTTTAACCGTTTTACCTGAATCTTAAATTTTTTATATAAATCCCTAAAAAAAGAAAGAAGAAAAAAATAATTTACACTCAGACAGATGCTATTTGAAATATTTATTTAAAGAAGGCTTATTTAAAATATTTATTTGAAAATCTTTCAAATGAAAAAAAATAATTTAATTAATTTTTATGTTTGAAAAAAACAAATATTTATAAATGTTTTACCGGGTGAGCGTGACAGACGCGGGCAATGTCCTCGCAAGAAGCGCCATATTCCATGGCCAGGGCAGCTTCGTTAATCATCTCTAAATTTAGATTAAATAATTTTTCAAAAGAAACAATAAAAATTTTAAATTTTAAAAACATACGGGTCCAATGATGTGGCATCCGAGGAGTAAGTCGGTATTCTTCTCTCCGAGGATTTTCACCATGCCGTCCGTGTCGTCGTTGGTCTTGGCGCGGCTGTCGGCCGCAAACGGGAATTTACCCACTTTGTACTCAACTCCCTAAATTTTAAAAATAAATTTAAAAAAATAAAATAAAATAAAACTAAAACTATGATAAATCCTATCCATTTTTCTCAAAAATCGATTAAGAAGAAAAAAAACACCTAAACAGTTTTTTTTTCAAAAATCCCTTAATACACTTTAAAATGAATTTAAATTTAAATTTAAATTAAATTTTACGGCAGATTTGAGGTCCTCTTCAGATTTGCCGACCCAGGCCACTTCGGGGTGCGTGTAGATGACGGACGGCAACAATCAGCTGACTAATCTCCAATCTCAAATAAATCTATTTAATCTCAAATAAATCAAATCTCATCTCAAATAAATTAATTAATAAAAAGTAAAGTTAATTAACTCAAATTAAAATTAATTAATAAAAATTAAATTAAATTTGAATTACAATAAATTGAAAATAAAATTAATTAATTAAAATTAATTAATTAAAATTAATTAATTAAAATTAATTAATTAAAATTAATTAATTAAAATTAATTAATTAAAATTAATCAATTAAAATAAAATTTGAATTCAAATAAATTTTATTTAAAAAAAAACTAAAATACTTAAAATTAATTAATTGGATTAGATACCTAGTAGAAATACGGCGGGGACTGCCGGTCTCGCTCGCCTTGACTCGCTTCAGAAGAAAATCATAATCGATGAGCAGTCGCCTCTTGTCCATTTGCAAACGATCTCTCTCCACCTTCAATCCCTCAACTTGAGTAATCAATCCTCGCGTAACATCCTCCAATTCTTTCACCTGAAAATAATTTTTTTTTAATTTTAAGTGTCATATTTTTTAATTAATTTTTTTTTTAAATATTACTCTGTGGGAGTTTTGGGCGAATTTTTCAGTTTGAAGGTGATGCATTTCTTCGCGAAGTAGAGAAGAGTTTAAAGAGTTTAAGAAGAAGAAGCGAAGAGTTTCTCCTCTCTCTCCTTTGCCTAATAAAATAAAATAAAATAAATAAAAACTTAATAAATTAAAATAGCCTACGTGAATTTTCCCAAATTCTAAAAAAATATATCCAAATAAAAAAAATCTTTTTTTTTAATTTTTTTTTAAGTTTTAAATTAAAATAGCCTACATGAATTTTATAAAATTATTTTTTTTGATACCAAACAATTTTTACATTTTTTAAAATAATAAAGAAGTAAAAAAATCATTATTAAATTAACTACATTTTCTAGAGATATAAAAATTTGAAATCCAAAATAAAATTTAAATATCTTTATAATTAAATAAAAATTTTATTAATTTTAAATAAATTATAAATCCTTTTTTTTTTATTTGAAAATAATAATTAAAGAAATTGGAAATTCAAATCAGAGAAACTTACCAATTCAAATTGAGTCTTCTTGACCAGCAGCTCAGAATCGTACAACTTCTTCTGACTAGATTTCCAGCTGTTATTGGCCACCTCCAATCTACCAGTAATAGCAGCCATCTTCTTCCTGTGCTCCAGATTAGTCTCGTTAAACTGCCTCTCCTCGGTCCTGTTCTCCTGCGCAGCAGTCAGCTGACTCTTTACCACCTCCAACTCTGCTCGTGCAGATGACACTTGCTCCCTCAACTCTTCTCGTGCAACAATAATATAATAGATGTTTGATATCGACGTATTACTCAACCGACTCGATCAACTGGAAGCCAAAAATCAGCAGCACAAAGTCAAAGTGGCTGGCCTTGAGGCTAAAGTAGCTGAACAAGAGGTCAAAGTAGCGGAACATGAAGCCAAAGCAGCAGAACAAGCGGTAAAAGTGGAAGGTATTGAGGCCAAAGTAGCAGAACACGAAGCTATGGTGAGTCTTGTGAACCAGCACGAAGTGAAGATCAACAGTCAGCAAGAAGAGATTGACCAATTAAAGAAGAGAAATTCAGAGCTCATTGAAGAGAAGAAAAATCAGCAGTTAGTCCAAGCCGGTAATGATGTAATCAGTCGTGATTACTGATTTCCTGCCTCGATCCTATTTTGAGCTGAAAGCCACGAACCCAACTGCCCAATCTGGAGTCTACTCCATCGATCCTGATGGTCAGATCGGAGCTGATCCGTCCATCCAAGTCTACTGCGACATGACTACACGTAATAGTCTCGTTTTTAATCATTTAAATACTTCACATATATAAAGACACCCATTCATTAAATATTGCTAGTGACCACGTCTATCTATCACGACACTGAGGCCAAAACTATACTCTAGTTATTTTTTTTTCAAAACCTTCTAAAATAGTTTACTGGTTTTCAAAACATTAGATTTTTAAATTAAAGAAATAATAATTGAAAAAATATATTGATTAAAAAAATGAAATTAGATTTTGAAAAATTTTAATTGAAGTAATTTTTAAACAGTTTTAGAAAAAAAAATATGGAATTTTATTGGAAAATATGCTAGAAAACTGTTTCAGCAGTTTTTGAAAACCTTTTCAACCTTTTTAAAAATATGTTTTTAAACGTTGCGATTACGTTAGCTCAGTTTGATTCCCAATTAAATCTTACGTAATTGTGTAATACGTAATCATTACAATTTTACGATTACGCAAGACTGGACGGTTCACTTCCGTTTGCCGGTAGAGTCATAGGTGGTTTACCGGTAAGAGGAAATGAATCCACTAATCCAGTCTTATCTAATCTAATTTTTTGAAAACTGCTGAACAGTTTTGTTTAACTTTAAAAAAAAAATTCAAAACAAAAATTTCAGAGAGTTAAAAAAAAAAAAATTCTAAATAAAAAAAACTTATAAATAAATTATCGATTTTTTTTTAAACTCATAAAAAGTCGTGTTAAACAGCTTGGTATACTTGCAAAATCTGTTTGTATGAATTACAAACTATTTACGACTATTTAGTATTAAAAAAAAAATCGAAAAAGTATAATTTTCGCATGTAGACATATTCTTATTAAAAATTTAAAGGATTTTTCTTAATAAAATGAAATTTAAAAATTCTTTAATTTTTTTTTTTCAAAGTGGAATATTTTTAACCAAAAAAACAATATTATTATTATACATAGAATTGATTAGAACACTATTAATTAATTTTTTAATTATTATTTAAAAAGGTTTCATTACTGCGACCGAGTTGTTGCCTGTTACGAGGCTCAGTTTCGGTCGAACGAGTTTAACCGGCGTGAAGGCGAGCTACACGTTGGGCCGCTTCGAGTGCACCGGACAGGCCGCAATCTCTTCCAAGCCGTCTAATTGTCAGGATCTGTTCAAAATGGGCCATACTCTCAGCGGTTTCTACGATGTCAAGGGCAGTAGTAGTCAAATTGCGTCAACGTACTGTGATTTTTCCAAAGGATCGACTGAAACGGGCTACGAGACTCGATACGGATTTCTTGATGTCGAATCTAGTCCAGTTCACTTCTTCGTGACCCGTACTACAAATTGGAATGCAACTGGGATGACAATGCCGTTCGAAAAGGAATATTTGAACTTGGGTGGCGGGATGAATTTGGCGAGCGGAGTTTTCACGGCACCTTAAGCTGGAACCTACGTCTTCTCTTTCAGGGGAAATGGTTTAGCAGCAGGTTCTGGTTACGCTGGTCATGGTGATGTACGATTACGACGGAACGGCTTAGATATTCTTGCAGGTTATACCAAAATCTTCGGCGCAACTTCATCTACGGTATCAACTCTTTCTGTTCATGGGACCCTGAAACTGAACAAGGGGGATACAATCACCATCATCCACTTGGCAGGGACGATCTATTCTGGTGGTGGCAGTGACACTCACTTTACAGGTTCGTTGATAGAAGATCTTGTCCTCTCCTAATTGTAATCTATTTATTTCCTTTGGTATTCACATTTCTTGTTTGAAACTATAAATTTCTATGTCAACCCAAAATAGAATGTGTTTGGTCATTTTTTTTTGGAAAGGCAATTTTTTAATGTTTCCAAATCTGAATTTTCGTCCGAGCTTGCCAAATTTAATAAAGTATTATATAAGAAAAACACTAGTACATTCTTTCTTTTTCAAATAACCTTGATAACAACATGTTTCAACCATTTTTATGGCCGGAAAGGGATATCCGGAATGTAGACATAGGTTTGTATTTCCCCGAGTGTAGAGTATGTAATCATACTCGAAGAGGGTTTAGAGGCGTTTAATTTTGGAGCAGACGAAAGCCTTCTCGGTATAGCCCTACTGTATAGCATTGTAAACGCCCCAGGGTTATTCAGATTTTTGTGAACGACGTAACGGCTACATAACAGCACAGATTTAACCGAATTTTTTTGTGAACCTTCATTTAGGTGTGCAGTTTTGCACCTCCTATTCTGGAAGCGATATTACAAGTAATAGTTAAGTAATAAATAAAATAAGATTTAGCCTATATACTTTGCCTGAGATGGTTTCGGCAACTTTTTTCTAGATTACATTGATCAATACGTAAGGATTAAGGGAGAATGGGGATGGACTGATGGGTTTTTAATTACGGTACTGGATTCGGACATCGGACCCAACTTAAGAACAAGGCCATACATCATAACGTTTTGCACTTGTAACAATATCGATGCAGTTTTATTGAATTAAAATCATGATTATTAAATTTAAACTATTGAATTTAAATCATGAAATTATACTATATTTTCAAATTGCGATATCATATTAAGCGCAAACCGGTTACGATTTTGATTCGCAGTATTTTTTAAAACAAAGTTATGAACGTGGGCCTTTATTTAGCGAGGACTTATAGCCTAGTTGTAGTCAGTAGTCTCATCGTGAACTCGCCACCGTTCGCAGTTCTCGAAATGAATTAAAATCGAGAAACATATACTCTTAAGTTTACACACATATACTTTTAAGTTTTAATTATAGTCGGAAACCAAACTTAAATATACCTTACTTAATAGATTTGGCGAGCATTAATATGTGAAATATAGGCCTAATGTGCTAATAAAAAAAGAGATTAATTTTAAAAGAATTGGCTTATTTACTTGAATGATTTTAGACTGGAATAGGACGAGCGCCGGAGTGCGAGCAACCGAACGAATTTTAAATATATATGATTGCGAGCCAGCGTCGTTTTTTGATCGAAATAGCCAATTTACCGGCTTTTTACCGACCATTTTGCCGGCCGCAGGCGAGATTAAAGTACTAAAATTATTGGTTGCTTAACCGACTAATTTGCCGGCCGCAGGCCTGTTGAGTACAAAGCCGATCATGTTGCCGGCTACCTTGCTGACCAGTTTGCGCAGGCTTCTTTACCGATCAATTTATCGGCGTCTTTACCGACAAATTGGCGGGACGCAGGCCCGATAATCTCGACCATATTATACTGGTCAGTTTGCGGCCTACTTAACCGACTAACTTGCCGGCCGAGTTACCAACACATGCGTCGTATGTTTGGGTTGTTTGAAAGATGATTCAGTGAAACTGAATTACGCATATCAACCCGGCGAGCTTCAAAACGCTCTTTGCTATATTATTGTTTTAACGCATATAATTCTCTAGTCTCTACAGACATATATCTAATGTACTGGAGAAGAAGTAAAGTAGAAAGATATATTCTAAAATAGAATTTCCGATCTGATTATCAAAAGAATTCAGTAAAATTTTAAAAAATGACCAAAATTATAAACATAATTAAGCAGAGAACAAATACGCGAGGGTTTAAGCGGAGCGGGTCTTGTCACTATAAGCTCATTACTCGAGCGAGTATAGAGTTTCGCAATTCCTGGCCAAGCTTTCTTTCATCCCATTAATATAGGTACAGTATCCTTCAGTGAAATGTGCCACCCCGACATGAGTGGTGGAAACCAAAGGCCAATCCGACGAATACTGTTTTTCCTGTGAATGGTTCTGTTTAGAAAAGAAAGTTTCAAGGGCCAATGATGACAGCGACCTTGTCTTCGGATTGGTCTTTGTTTTTCACCACTCATGTTGGGGTGGCACATTTCACTGAAGGATACTGTACGTCTTTTTAAAATAATTATTTGTGATGCGTAAAAACACTTAATCTGTTAAAGTTAACCATTAAACAAATATAATTTGTTTACTAAATTTTCATCAATAAAGAAATTTCTTTTGTTATAGAACGGCATTCTAATAGAATGATAGAACGCGCTTGTTTCGTCCTGCTGTGATGATGCAACAATACTACACATTCAAAAAATGGAGAAAAATTCAATCAAGAAATAGAAAAGTATACAAATATGCATGTATTAAAGTGAATGCGTCATTTATTTATGGATATGTGAGTCCCTGCTGCATATATTTATCGTTATTTAATTGTATGAGAAATGTTTAAATCTCATTATCATTGATTTCCCCATTGTTCACTAATTATTAGGATTTATATAATAAGGCTGAGCTAAGACTAGCTAGCTCACACGTTAAGAGTTGGTACTTAAAAAAACAATTTACTATTGCGGCAGATATCATATGTATACGCATACTGTTTTGATAAATATTTTATTTTCTGCTATTTTTGATGACATTTTTTTTATGTACGTACGAAGCTATTTTTGGGATATTAAGACCAAGTCCTCTTCCACAAGCCAACCAGTAAAATGAGTACTGTGGTTGCCGTCATCATAGAGCTGGCCACTTTCTTTGAAGACATTCACTCTATCTCCAGTTTTCAAGCGCAAGGATGCGTTGGTTGACGAGTGGCCATAGTTAGCTGAAGAGGAGAAGGCAATGCCAACGTTAACGCCATTAACTTGGAGATAAATGACCAAACTTGAGTTTGAAGCTGTGAAACTGCCGCCACAATACTCGAAGTGGTAAGTACCGTCCACTGGGGCTGTGAAAATGCCAGTAGCAGTGTCCATGGCCCCACCCTGGCCTCGTTCAATCGCTCCAACTGAAATGGGATGGTGCTGTTCTCCGTGAAAGAGCTGTTCCGCTGGACATAGAAGTGAACGGTCCTTGTTTTCATTTCGGGGAATCCAATAAATGTCTCAAATACTGTAATAGTCCACAGTTATATTCAAATGTAGTAACTTGAAATTCTGTTTATATAATATATTTAACAATTCATATTAGTTTTTTTCTTATAATATTACCCTCAGAAGTTCTGAATAGACAGTAGATGGTCTCGAGCTTGTTAGAATCCGAGTTCTGGACTAGATAGAAACCGTCCAAATTGTAGCCGATTGCCCTAAGTTCCTCGCAAGAAGAAGGTGGTGGAATTCGGAACGATGAATTGATAAGTTGGTGGTGAACTTTATTATTATTATTCTCCCCAATAACACCATCGCCTATAATTATTTTTCCAACTGTTGATAACGGGATCAAACCATCAGCAATTGATTGGTCGAAATGTGCTAATAAAGATTCTAGCCGGGCCATTTTTGGGACTTGTTCCAAATTATGTTGCTTAAGTCGTATTCTATTTCGGCAAGCAAGTGATGGTCTCTCACCTCATGATCCCCCATTTGGATCATAAGTTGAGTAAGTATTGCCTGCATATTGTTTAATTGGGTCGTCAACTGTTCCTACGTTTGCAACAATCAAATAATTAAACGACAAATCAACCATTTTCATATTATAAAATCAACAACAAATAAATGGGAGATTAAGGACTGTATTTTATTAAATTTTTCTTTTACCAGTTGTTCGGAGTTTTCCAACGAAGAGCAATTGGATTGATTTACAATAACAATAACCACCAATGAAAGAAATTGAGCAAGATTTTTCACGAAGTAAGAAAACATCATGTTTTCGTTGAATATAAAAGTTTTCGCAATTTTCAAGTTTTCTTTTCCCTCTTTTATTAGTTGATTTTTTATCATCAGTACCTTGTGACAACAACGTCTTTAACAGCGTTATCACCGTAGACTACTATTATCTAAATGGATTTGAATAACAACATTTATATGGGCTAATGGGCTCCCAATCAGTTGCGTCTTTTGATGCGAGGAATCAACGGTGAAGCTTACAAGGTACTAGCTTATAAGTAAATTTCATATAGTAAATTTCATACTTTCAAAAAGTATCATCGGAATATAATTTGGGTATAAAAATCTTGTGTAATATTTAACTGCTTATAGA
This sequence comes from Chydorus sphaericus, assembly GCA_030141595.1. Lineage (NCBI taxonomy): Eukaryota > Metazoa > Arthropoda > Branchiopoda > Diplostraca > Chydoridae > Chydorus > Chydorus sphaericus. The sequence continues at coordinate 1,736,097 of CM057934.1, read as the reverse complement.
TGGGAGAGGAAAAAGCAATTTTTTTTTGTATTATATGTTAAGGTATATGTACCTAAATTAATATTATTTATATTAAATGGCCATTATATAAGAGGTTGGTATTTCCTGATCGATAGAATGGCAACATCTTCACTCTGAGTAGTTCGATGAGTAGTATTTAAACTTTCAATTTGTCTCAGAAAATGCAAGAAAACTCCCCCCTGGAGAACTTGCAGGTAATATATATATTACATACAAAGGTTGATCTGATTATACTATGTATTTTATAATGAATGCTGTTTTCAGAGCTAGGAAGCAGAGCTTTTCCAACATAACAGCAGAATTTAAATCCGTTTACGAAAAAGCCTGTTGGTTTCGGAAGCTTTTTTGGTTCTGAAGGGAGGCAACAGTATATATATTGGCAATTAATTGTCTGAATGTTTCTAAGAACGAAATAGAGCAATTAGGGAAACTCAAAGGACGTAAACACGCATTCGTCAATGTTCCTTTCAAGTTCAATGCTACTTGACCGCCTCAACCAGGAAAGAAAGTTATATAAACAATGACTACAACTTTGACGGATATATTATTGTATTAAAAATCTATATTGCTATATTTAATTTAGAAAGTTAATTTCGATTGCTTTATTGATATTTTAGATATGAAAGCAAATAAGCAACATTTCAAGATGCAAGATCATATCAAGGAACTGCCAATATTTCTGTTCCCCGATGGTGCTGTTGAGCCCGAAATGGTTGCTGGAACTAACGAATTTTAACCGGCGATGCTTGATGTTTCAGGCCATGTTGAGCAGTTAAATGGATCTTCTCCATTCAGTATGCCGACTGCAGCAGATTAAATACAGCGAACGCAATTTTAAAAGCATTTCTTAAAGTTCATTTGGTAATTATAGGATATCAAGTAAGAGGAGGTCGTAAACTGGAAAAGTAGAAACAATGGCACCAAAATAACTTGACCATTTTTTGGTGATTCATTGTTTCAGCTTTCGAATTTAACTTCGAAATATTATTTATATAAACTAAGATTGGAATCCTGAAAGAAAGGGCTTTGGAAACCGCAGGAAACTCGAACTCTACATCAATGGATGATTGGTTGAAAGAGACAACTTCGTACGTGCTGAGTACATCACTTTTTAACAGTTATTCAAGGAGCACAACAAAGATACAAAAGAAAATAGCAACCAATCTAAATAGTAATGTCCAAATTATATTGTTTACGGATCACCACTATCATTACTGTACAAAATGAAAACAAACAGCTACTTATACCATAGCTAATGATGTTTTTTTTATTGGTATCCATTTTTCAGTTATTTATTGCTGCTCGTCTTATGCATGCAGCGGTAATCAGGATCGCGAGACTCCTAACTATATAAATGGCCATAAAAATTCAATGAGACAAAAATAAAGAAATCACTTTGATCAATACATTAAAAAACATGATTGAGAATAATAAAAAGTATACTGAGAGTTGGATTGTTCTTATTATTTACACCTACTATTTATAAACCAAAAATGTAATGATAATCAACTAATATATTATAAAACCATGATGTGACGAAAATCTTTGAAAATATGCATATTAAAAATTAGAGTACGACGGAATGTAAATAATGACATCGCCAAATCTATATGTATAAAGCAAAAAGATTGTCGGTCGTGATGTTTCAAGAAATTCCCTGATTGGTCCAAATTTTCTAGGGGGAGTGGCTTAGCTAAAGCAGTTGAACTTTTATCTTGCAAGTGTAGTTTTAGTACTTAAGGAGAGAGCTTATCAATGCTAACGCTATTAACGCCAATTTTAAAACATGATTATTAACTTGGATATTTATATTTCAGAGAACAAAACTTTACTTGCAAATATTTTTATAAGTTACGACGAAACCTTATTATTTAAACCTGGAGCGAAGGTGGTCAAAGACCGCAGGAGAAATTAAGTGAAGAAATAAAACACCGGGACGAAGGATTAACGATAAATTAAAGAAAATCAAATCATTCGAAATTAAATTGTCATTATTTCGGGCAAAGCCGAAACGAGGGCCAGCTAGTATATGTATATAATGCAATACATTTCAATAAGTCATTATGAGCTTTTAGATTTTATTTGCTGCACGTACAGTATAGGATTAAATTGTTATCTTATTTTTAAAAAATTAAGTCGGCCGCGTACCTTCTGAAGAACAACCTTTGGAAACAGGCCAAGTTGGATTATTATTCCCTCTTGAAACTATATCTTTATTTACATAAACTCACATTAAGTAATGAAAAACACTGAAGGCTATTTAGTAGGGCAGACTTGGGCCTGTTATCTAAATAGATCACAGCCTTGAATTTGTGTTGAAATAATAGCTGGGTCATGCTCAATATCTTGTTTTTTTTTGTATACAAAATTATGGTTCGAGTTTCGTAATTATCATTTATGTAAGTAAAGTACAGCGTTCATTGGTTCATCTATTTACCTGTCGTTTGATTCCAAGGCTGGGTCACAAGAAAAAAGACTATACAAGGAAAAAATAAAATCGGAGAGTCTAAAAACTGATGAAATCAAAAAGAAAATTAGGCCTAGGATGTATAGTGATATGCTTTATACTCTGGCCCTATAAAACCCCCACCCATGCAGCATTGAAATAAGTCGGCAGTTATAGCTACATCCTATAGCATCGAAATGGCGAGTTATTACTTCCAATTTCTTACAGCTTTCATCATCTTTCTAGGAGGGATCCAGGAGGGTCTATTGGTTCCATCACCATCAGGCAAAAATATTGGGCATCTTAATCAGGTACAGATATACATTATCACAGTTAAATATTGCTTTAAAACAATCAATATTATTGTATATTGATTTTAATGTATTATAATATAACAGATCTTTGATATCGACGTCTTATTGCTGAATCGCCTCGATAAACTGGAAGCCAAAAATGAGCAGCAAGAGCTCAAAGTGGTAGGTCTTGAGGCCAAAGTGGCAGAGCACGAGTTGAAGATCAACAGTCAACAAATAGAGATCGATGAGTTGAAAAGGAAGAACTTCGACTTGGAAAAGAAAAACAATCGATTGATCCTAACCAAGAATGACGATGTAACCAGTCGTGATTTCTTGCCTCGATCCTGTTTCGAGCTGAAAGCTACAAATCCCAGTGCCCAATCTGGGGTCTACTCCATCGATCCCGATGGCCAGATCGGTGCTGATCAACCAATCCAAGTCTATTGTGACATGACAACACGTAATAGTTTCTATATAATTTAAATGCCAAGTATATGTAGATCCATTATTTATGTATAAATAGAGACTACTTCTATATATCATGATACTGAGGCCAAAACTGACGTTGCAAGCTGTCCGGACCCTGGTTGCTACACCAAGGCAATCAAATACAATGCAACCATTAGGCAAATGTTGAATTTGGCCGAGATTTCTTCCTCTTGCCAACAATATATCAAAGTAAGTATACCGATAATAATTGAAATGGGAAAGTATACAGATAATCAGATCATTTCTATCCTGATTTCAGTTTGATTCACTTTCGGTTCCTCTCGAGTACAATAGCACGCAGTTTGGTTACTGGAATGATCGAAACGGTGGGAAGCAGATCTTCTGGGCGGGTCTGGCAACGACGAGTGAGCACACCTGTCAGTGCGGTATCGAGAACAACTGCGTCGAAAGGAATTTTAAATGCAACGCCGACTCTCTGGCTCCAATTGAGCTTTTCGATGAAGGTAAATAGTTGTTGTTATTCAGAACCCGATAGTTTTTTTTTTATATTAAAAATGAGACTTTGAAGAACTTTTCTTTCCAAATATTGGATTTTTAAAACAAAAAAAAATTGAGAAATTCATTTTTAAAATCCTGAAGATTTTTTCGAAAAAATAGTGTTTTTTTTCATTGAGAAAAAAATTTATTTAAATTTTGTAAATATTTTAAAAACAGTTTTTAGCTAGCAGTGTTAAATCATGTCAATCATTTTTGAAAAAACGGAAAACCTCTATTTTTAGACTATATTTCAAGATAGATTCTTTGTTCGGGTTTTAAGTGCGTACATTGTAGTTTCCTCTTTTAGTTGTTTTACTTTAAATTGGCAATATTACATAAGGATACAAAAAGAAATTTTGCGGATTTTTTAAAGATTTTTAATTTTTAAATATGTACTTTTTTCTAAAAGTCTTATTTTTAGCAGTTCACTGCTTTGGGTTATAAGCTTTGCCATTGATGTGGTAAAAGAGTGCATACACTATTGTATTAAAAGTTTGTTTTAGTGGTTGATAATACAAAAAAATTTAACGGATTACTTTAACAGATTAAAAATAAAATTAGTTCTTTTTAAAAAATATTTATATATGATGATTATTATCGAAAAATAGACTGACCATATACATAATGTTTAAACAATGTTAAATAAATAATTATTATTATTTAAAAAGGTTTAATTACTGCGATCGAGCTGTTGCCTGTAACGAGGCTCAGCTTCGGTCGGACGAGTTTGACAGGTGTGAAGGCGAGCTACACTTTGGGCCGCTTCGAGTGCACCGGACAGGCGCCCATATCATCCAAGCCGACCAATTGTCAGGATCTGTTCAAGATGGGCCACACTCTCAGCGGTTTCTACGACGTCAAGAGCAGTAGCACCCAAATTGCATCAACCTACTGTGATTTTTCTAAATCATCCACTGAAACGGGCTACGAGACGCGATACGGTTTTGTCGATGTTAAATCTAGTCCCGTTCATTTCTTCGTCACTCGTACTTCAAGTTGGAGTACATCCGGTACGATGCCTTTCGAAAAAGAGTATTTGAATTTGGGTGGTGGAATGAATTTGGCGAGCGGAGTCTTCACAGCACCCAAAGCAGGAATCTACACCTTCACTTTCAAGGGATTAGGTTCTGGAACGAATTCCCCGTACAATTCCAATTCCGCTGGATATGGCCAAGTGTACTTACAACAGAACGGCGCCGATATTGCAAGGGGGTTTACTCAAATCCACAGCGCAACAACAGGCACATATTCGACTCTTTCCGTCCATGGCACTTTGAAACTTAACAAGGGGGACATAATCACTTTACGTCATGGAGGAGGGACGATCTATTCCGAACATACCAGTCATATACAATTCTCCGGATCCTTATTAGAAGAAGACCTCGTCATTTCCTAATTGTAAACCAATATATATAACGATAATAATTCAAGATTATAATTATTTCGATAATTATTAATGAAATAAATATGTAAAATATTTATTTTTTTGCCGAAAAAAGGATTTCTTTAATTTATTTCTTCCCCTGAAAATTGGTTTTATATATTAAATTGTATTCTATCAGCACTCATATTGCTCCCTGTTCTCTGATGATTATACAGTTTCGTAATTCCTGGCCAGGTTTCGTTCTTGATTCTGAACTCCCGATAATCAAAGTTTAGTTATAATTAAATGTCCAATGCGGCCAAACGGGGCCATTGAGCTTCTTATTTTTGATTGGAATCTCATTCTCGTTGACAATCCTCTTTGATAAACATCACATTGATATAATAACTCGATAAATAATTCAAGATTTAATTTCATTGTTGAAAGAAAAATAGATCATCACAATCAGACAATTCGATTTAAGAGAGTTTGTAGGTTGTATGATGAGCGGCTTCTACGATGTCAAGAGCAGTAGCACCCAAATATCCTCCACTTTATGCGACTTTTCTAAATCATCGACTGAAACGGGTTACGAGACTCGATACGGCTTTGTTGATGTTAAATCGAGCCCCGTCCATTTCTTCGTTACTCGTATTACAAGTTGGAGTAATTAAGGTTAAAAAACACTTAATCGACCTCCTTACCTCCGCTTTATATTTCTTATATATCTTACAAAAGTACATAAAAATAATTTCTACTGTATATATATCTGATTGAAAAATTGCTCCTCATATTCATGTAGATCATCAACATCCTCATCAACACTCTGTTTTTGAAGGGAGAAAATATTCATTACCATCGGAGTTTCCAAGTTTGTTCCTTACGTCCAAAGTTTGTAAATTGATTGAAACCACGTTGAACTTGATTGAACGGATCAAGAAATTCTGTCACACAATGTCTGTTTTGGTTGCTTATGTTTATTGAATATAGGTAATTTGAATACAAATAAAGAAAATGTTTTGTTTTTACTGTATTCACTGTTTCCCTTTTACAAAGTTCTTGAATCAACGTCAGGTAAATCAAACTGAAGTTGTGTTTCATAATAGTATATGAAAAATTAATGCCAAAGAACTGTTTGATTTTTTAACAGTTTTCATTTCAATTTTGTTTAAATAACGTACTTTGCAGTTATTTTTATTAAGCCTCGACTTCCCCTAAATATCAGGTTTCTTTCAAATAAATCAATCTTTAATATTCAAAATAAAACGTAATGCTAATAAATATAATTATTTTTATTGCATTTTGCCTATAGAAAAAAAGAGATATCAAAGTTTTTTTTCCACCTCCCTTATAAAAAAAAGAGAGGAAAACAACGACTTTGTTTACATGTTGCTTTGATTTCTAAGAAAAAGTAAGTGACTGTAATAACTGGATGACCAATAATCCAATGTCAGTATAGAAAATGTGATATTTGGAAGTATGACGTATAATATACCTTTAAAAAGATAGTAAAGCAGAGCTTTTCAGCTCGCCTTTATGATATCTTAATCCAGCATAGCTGTATTATACTAAAAACATAGACACAGGGCAGCAAAAATTTTTTTCGTTATTTTGGATACCTAAAAATGTTAAGTTTTAACTGCGAACAAAGTCTTTACATCCCTAAAAGTGTATATGTAACCCACATCCCTTAAGACTGTGTCACTATCAGGCTTATGTTGATCGACATAACAAACATCGCAAACAAACACTTGTTCACAGAATGAAACCGCAGAAAAAGCAAAAAAAAAGAAAATAGTCCGGAGGCAGAAATCTGTATGTGTTTGTTCACGTATAGAGAACCTGTGAGTAAAACATTTTTTCACAGATAGAAACCGGAAAGTAAAAAAATAGTCCCTAGGCAAAAGCCTGTATGTGTTTGTACGCAAATACAAATTCCTTCATGTGAGTGACATTAACACTGCTCACAGACGGAAACCAGGAAAGTAAAATAAAAATAGTCCCTAGGCAAAACTCATTATGTGTTTGTACGCGAATACAAATTCCTACATGGCTACATGTGAGTGACATAAACACTGCTCACAGACGGAAACCGGAAAGTAAAATAAAAATAGTCCCTAGGCAAAAGTCTGTATGTGTTTGTACGTGAATACCAATTCTTACATGTGAGTGACATTAACACTGCTCACAGACGGAAACCAGGAAAGTAAAAAAAATATAGCCCCTAGATGAAATTTTTTATTCACGCTCTCGCACGACTTATCAGCTCCGCCTACGCTTCGTTTTTTTTCCGCTTCGCTCCAAAAAACTCCGCTGGCTCGCAATAAAAATGCGGAAAAAGTAAGTGGAGATAATCTGGATGACAATAATAGCAACTAAATTGAATTGATTTGTATTTTTTTATATTTTTAGTCTGACAATTTATTCCAATTTATATCCAATCATGCAACGATGTAATATCAAATTTAATACGCGAACAGTTTTAACAATTTTCAAATAAATCAGCACACTACAACGTCAGCGTCACTGGGTTAAATATCGATGTAGCACCCATCATTCTTAAAAGTGTGACAATGAAACTTACGCTTCCCATTCAAATAACAATGTTGGATTACTGCCCTTCCATCTGAGGTTGTGGCGCTGGATGTAGACATCATGACCGACCGATCCGATGGAACGGATTGTTTAAATGTTGACCGACGGCACACGTTAATGAAGAACTGGTTCGATTAGAACTGTGTATATATGTATCCAAGTCGTAAGAGTAATCAATAATCAATAAAAGTATGTAGGCCTAATTCCCAAATACTATTCTCGTCCCATGAAGCTTTTCCATGGCCTGGTAATGGTTGAATTTTTTTTTCTCTCCATATTTAAAATAAGGGAGAGAGCCACGTTCGACCCGGAGTCGTGCGGTCCGAGAACCTGTTTATCCCGACTAACATGTTTATTCGTCTTAGTTGGATGTCAATATAACATCACGACCTCTTGGGATTAAATGCATATGGTAGGACGAATATCAAATGAAGAATAAAATATTCAAGTCGCACAAATATTGTTCGTGTTTATTGATTTAACTAATTATATATAGAAAAGTATATTTATAGAAAATGATCGAGAGTGTTCCTCAAGTTGGGACTGACGATAACTCCTATTTACTTTGAATAACTGGATCACAAGTACACTTCAGGCAAATGTTTTTAAGGTAGACAAACACTTCCGGTGAATTATGGCGAACGAGGACGCTGAGTGTCCTCGTTCAATTCACCGGATCGTTGCTGGAAGAAGACCTTGTCATTTCCTGATTCTAATCCATTTATCTCCTTGTGTTTTCACATTTTATTATGCTTGAAAGAATAAATGTCTATCTAATATACCACGCTTACCCCAAAAATGAATTCTTCTGATTTTTTTTCCTACTTATATAATTATCTCGAAATCCGAATATCTTCTTTGCTGTGTATTCTTCTTTTCTAGGCTTTTTACTTACTTTGCTAAGTATTTTGAAAGACTTCTTCTTCGAAATGATTAAAATTGGTTTACATTTATTAATATTATCTAATTAATATTCGTTCTGCTTCTTGTCAATCTGCTGATTATAAAGTTACGCAATTCCCGGTCCAGCTTTTGTTCTTCCCACAAATGTTGGTCATCACAGAGAAAGAGATCTTTCTAAATCCAATCGAAGAGATTTCACCGATACTGGAGATAGTGGAATGTCAAGCATTGCAGTTTTGCAGCCAATCAATGTTTCTTTTTAAAAAAGGAACAAAAAGAGGTTGCGCCAAAAAAAAATAATCGGTTAATTCTAACCGTTTAACGAATGCCTTTTATAGATAACAAAAAAAGAAATATAATTTTAACTCCCTTCATTAAAAAACGCCCAGCTGTAATGACGCAACAATCAACATTATTTAAAATTCATAAAAAAGAAAGAAAAAAATAATTCTGTTAATTTCAACCGTTTAACTAATTTAATTTGTATACAAGTATGTATTTATATATATATATATGCATGCAGGCGCTTCTTATTTTATAGATTAAATATTATCCAGCAACGTCTAAGATGTCTAGCAACTCTGCAACTGCAACACATAACAGAAAATAGGGTGTTATGTTCTAATCGATGTTTATTATTTTCAATTTTGTAATGTTTGAAAATAAATCAATATTACAGTATTGTTTACTCGTCAAGAAAATATCGAATTTAGGTAATCATGCTCTTTATTTCTAAATCAGTGACAGTCACATCTATAATCCACTAATCTCCAATGTTAATGACCATTTAGTAATTAAGTTCATGTACGAAGAAAACATAAAATATTTCCTTTTATAATCAAATACATCAGTCAATCGTCGTACTTTAAACATTTTGTCTAAACTCATGCGTGCATGTATGTATCGAGGGGCAACCGACTCTTTTTTTACTCGTTTTCTTGGGCGTATAAAAGTGTATAAAACGAAGAAAATGCTTAGAAAAGCAAGAAAATGTGGTAAAAGTCGGTAAATTTCTTGCTTTTTCTAGAAAAATTTCGGTAAATTTCTCATTTTTCCTGAAATTTCCCACCTTTTCTTGCTTTTCTTTGCGTTTTCTTGCTTTTCTACACCCAAGAAAATCAGTAAAAAAAAGAGTCGGTTGCCCCTCGGTATGTATGTATGTATATAATGAAGAATGTTTTCGTAGGAATCTTTGATTTTGTCTTTTTACTAGAGTTAATTATTTAAAAATAATTACTTAATTTTATTAAGAAAGTAGAAATATGTGAATATACCTTATCGTAAAAAAAGGAAATTGAATATTTACTCAGACGACTATTCGCCTAATTGAATCCTGTTGAGTTTAAAAGCTGAAACCCGGACATCCGGTTCATAATGTCACAGCACTAAAATCTGAATTTTTATCATAGCGACACTGATTATGGGTAAACAATGACAAAAAGTCGGCTCATTATCCCTAATTGTTTCTTTGTATAGGTAGTAATATATTCACAAGAACGAAAAAGGAAAATCCAAATAGTTTGGTTTATACTTCTTCTCGAACAAGTTGAAAATCTGTTAAACAAAATGGTTCTGAAAGTGGAAATTGTTCGGTTTTTCTTATTGATCTTATTTCTGGTTCAACCCTCCCTAACTGCCCAAACAGAAAATGAGAAACTGGTAATATTATTATGAATTACCGCATGGTATTAAGATATAATTTAAACAAATTATTAATTGTGTTTTTTATGAAATAGGCAGAATTAACTGAGAAATTTGACAGATGGCAAGTGGAAGTGAAGTCGCAGATGGAAATGCTTACGAAAAAGTTGCAGTCAAAACAGGATGAGACATCTGAACAGAGTTGCACTTCTTCGGGCAAAAACACTTCACTTTCAAAAAAGAAGAAGAAGACAAAGATCACTTCTAGTAAAGATGCTGCACAGTCCTGTCAGGAATTGCGTAAGAAAGGTCACTTTGCTAACGGAATCTACCAAGTGGAACATCAGGCGGAAACCAAACAGATTCAAGCCGTCTCATGCGAATTTATTGCAGCCAACGATAGTAATTTAATGATCCATTTATGTTTTTTTAGAATAATAATTATATATATACACATATCTATTATTATTAACCTACAGTTAAAGGAGATCCGATAGGATATATCGACTTTAAAACAACAAGTGCTCATTTTCAAGTCCAACGTAGCTCCGAATTTACTGAAGTAAATGCCATCATCCCTTTTGAAATCGAAAAATTCAACCTTGGTGGAGCGATGGACTGGGCAAATGGAGTTTTTACAGCCCCAGTGACCGGAATTTACCACTTTGACTTCTCTGGAATGACCAAAGATCACTTGCAAATCATTCTTAGAGTTAACGATGTGGAAAATGTTGCTTTCACGTCCGTTTCTGCGCCCCAAAACAGTCTGTATGACCTAAGCGTCTCCCTCTCTTCCTCCGTGCGCTTGAATGTAAGCGACAAGGTGAGCGTGTACAAAAGCGGAGACGGTACGCTCTCATCGGAAATTATACCGAATACGCCCAGTACATTTTTTAGCGGGTGGCTTGTCGAAGAGATATAATAGAGTTAATCCTATAAATAAATGTAATTTTTCTTGAGACTTCCACAATTTTGTAAGCCCTTTAGATCATACATCAAATATGTTAAGATACATCTGACCCCGGTGTTATAGCCGGTGTTGTGAACACATAAATATGTTGAGAATCATTGAAATTCAATGCGTGGTCTAAATTTTAAATACACTTGGTGGGAAGGATAATGATAAATCCTAAAGTAAATTATGAATATATACATTAAATAGTATTATTAACAATGAGGACGTGAGGTGTTGCCATAAACCATTGGAGATTTATTGAGGCTTCGTGTTGCCTTTCAATAAACTTCACCACAAAAAAAAAAACATTTTAAGAAACTCTCTCTCTTATATATATATATATCTGTATAAATGTTTGTAGTTTAGGAGGAAATTAAGGCTTGAAAGGTGTTAATTTATCGGTTTTGGGTCTTCCTTATAAATAAGTCTCAACGTTGTTATATAGTTTACAATAACCTTTGGAAACAGGATGCAGTATATTGGTTTATTCTCTTGAGCAATTCCTATTTACCTTTACTCCAAGCAGAGTGGAAAACATCAAAGGTTTTAAATAACATATTAGCCCATAACATGACATGCTTTTATGTTATATAAACATTCGTCGCGTATTAGCTCATAGTTAATTAGTTATTGGCTTAATTGAATAGTAAATAACCAATAATTGGCTCATATATTTACATTTTTTTCTGATTTCAAAGGCGGAGGGGAAAAAAGTAATCGAAAGGTCCGGTTCGGATAATTACTTAGAGACTTATAAAAACCCTACACCCAGGCTGGCATTGGAATAAGTCAGCAGCCAACTTAGCTGACTTAGCTATCCCGAAGCATCGAAATGGCAAGTTACTTTCAATTTCTAACAACTTTCATCTTACTAATTGGGGCCCAAGGAGGTCTCTTGGTCCCATCGCATCTGTTTTTGGTTGGAGACAATGAAAATCATCAGGTAAATCTTTTAATTAATATTACTTTCTAACTAAACAGTTGATGAAACTATAATACTTCATGTTCATAGACGATTGACATGAACGTGTTCTTCAAACGGTTTGACCAACTGGAAGCCAAAGTGGAGCAGCACGAACTGAAGATCAACAGTCAGCAGATAGAAATCGATCAGCTGAAGAAGAAGAACGAAGACTTGGAAGAGAAAAATCACCAATTAATTCTAGCCGGTGCTAAGGGAAATGGTATAACCAGTCTGAGTGAATCCACATTGCCTCGGTCCTGCTTCGAGTTTAAAGCCACGGAGCCCACTGCTCCAAGTAAGGAGTACACCATCGATCCAGATGGTCAGATTGGCGGTGACCCTCCTATTAAAGTCTACTGTGACATGAATACGCGTAATATTAGGCCAATTTTATGTAATTATAAAATGTATAATTAACTCTTTATATGTAATATTATAGTGACCACGTCTATTTACCATGACACTGAGACCAAAACGGACATCACAAGCTGTGCTGATCCGGAGTGTTATAACAAGTCAATCACATATTCTGCAACTATGAGGCAATTGATCATGTTAGCAGACATATCTGCCTCATGTAAACAATATTTCAAAGTAATAAGATTGAAATGCAATTTCTATAGTTATCATTTCTTCTTTTATATTATTATTGTATTTTTAAAAATAAAATATTCGACAGTTTGAATCTTCTGGGGTTCCTCTCGAGTACAACAACACGCAGTACGGTTATTGGAATGATCGGAACGGAGGGAAGCAGATCTTCTGGGCGGGTCCGGCAACGAGTGAGCACACCTGTCAGTGCGGTATCGAGAACAACTGCGCCGATATGACTTTAAAATGCAACGCCGACTCTCTGGCTCCTCTTGACCTTGTTGATGAAGGTAAATAGTTGTTATTATTCAGAACATGGTAGGTTTTAAGAGACTTTGAAGAACTTTTTGATGAGGAAATTGAGAAATTAATTTTTTTTTAAGATTTTATTTTTATATAGTTTTTAGCAGTTTAAAGCTTTATTTGAGTTATTTTCTATTTAAAATTGATTTGGTAATAGAGTAGCCTACAATTAAATATTTGTGGTGGTTTTATTTAGGTTGTTTACAATCGTGTAAAACATTTTTGGAAAAGTTGAAAACAATTATTTTAAGACTGTATTTCAAAATAGATTCTTTGTTCGTATTTTTGGCGCGTATAGATGGTAGTTCCCTTTTTCCTTTTTTTTTTGCTTTGAATTGAACTTAGTACATGCGAACGAAATTTTACGGATTTTTCAAAGGTTTTTTAAATTTTTTAAGCATTTTATTTAATTTTTAATTTTTAAATATTTTATTTCATTTTTATTTTGTAAATTTTTAGCTTTAGCAGTTCAATGCTTGGGTTATTTGCTTTATTGCAACTTTATTACTTTTGGCAACGGGTTGGTTTATCGGATTATCGGAAAATAGCTTTTAAATTATTATTTAAAAAGGTTTCATACGAAATTTTGTAAAAAAAATTCTTTTTTTCAAAACCGTCTAAAATAGTTTTCAATCTTATTGAAATATTTTTTTTACTGATTTTCAAAACATTAGATTTTTAAATTTAAAAAATAATAATTGAAAAAAACATATTGATTAAAAAATGAAATTAAATTTTTTTAAAATTTTAATTGAAGTAATTTTTAAAAACAGTTTTAGAAAAATAGGGAATTTTATTGAAAAATATGCTAGAAAACTGCTCCAGCAGTTTTTGAAAACCTTTTCAACCTTTTTAAAAATATGTTTTAAAACGTTGCGATTACGTTAGCTCGGTTTGAACCACAATTAAATCTTACGTGATCGTGGAATACGTAATCGTTACAACATTACGATTACGCAAGACTGGATTCATTTCCTTTTGTTGTAGATTCATAGGCCGTTTACCGAAAAGAGGAAATGAATCCAGACTTCTGTAATTTATTTTTTTTTATATTGGAAAATAATTGGACTTTAAAAAAAAATTTCGAGAGTTTTAAAAATCATTTTTTTTTAAATTCTAAATTCTAAATTTAAAAATCTCGATTTTTAATTTTTTTTTATTAAAAAAAAGATTCATAAAAAGTCGTGTTAAACAGCTTGGCATACTTGCAAATCCTTTTTGTATAAATTTAAAACTATTTAACGACTATTTTAAAACGAAAAAAATATAATTTTCGCATGTAGACTTATTCTTATTAAAAATGTACAGGATTTTTCATAATTAAATGAAATTTAAAATTCTTTAAAAAATTTTTTTCAAAGTGGAATATTTTAGAATTTTTTTTATTGTACATAGAATTAATTTAAACACTTTATATTAATTTTATTATTATTATTATTTAAAAAGGTTTCATTACTGCGACTGAGTTGTTGCCTGTTACGAGGCTCAGTTTCGGTCGAACGAGTTTGACTGGAGTGAGGGCGAGTTACACTTTAGGCCGGTTCGAGTGTACCGGACAAGCGGCCATCTCAACCAAACCGACCAATTGTCAGGATTTGTTTAAAATGGGCCACACTCTCAGTGGGTTCTACGACGTCAAGGGCAGTAGCAGCCAAATAGCGTCCACCTTCTGTGATTTTTCTAAATCATCGACTGAGACGGGCTACGAGACTCGATACGGCTTTATCGATGTTAAATCTAGTCCCGTGCATTTCTTCGTTACTCGCACTTCAAGTTGGAGCACAATCGGCACGATGCCATTCCAAAAAGAATATTTAAATTTGGGGGGCGGGATGAATTTGGCGAGCGGAGTCTTCACGGCACCGAAAGCTGGAATCTACTCCTTCTCTTTCAAGGGAATGGGTTCTGCATCAACTTCCTCTTACGCTGGATGGGGCGTTGTTTACTTACAAAGGAACGGCGTGAACGTTGCAGGAGGTTATTCTGACATCTACGGCGCAATAGCAAATACAGAATCAACTGTTTCCGTTCACGGGACTTTGAAACTGAACAAGGGGGATACAATCACGATCCGCCATGCAGCAGGGACGATCCTTTCTGATATTGAAAGTTACACTCAATTCACGGGATCGCTCTTGGAAGAAGAGCTCGTCATTTTTTAATTGTAAATCCCTTCATTTGTCATTTGCGCATTGAAATTGACTGTTTGAATTGAAAAATTTTTGATTTACAAATAAAATGGAACTCTTGTCATTTTACATGATAATAAATCGTCGGTTTTCCTTGTTAATATGCACATTTTTAAAACGTTTTGATGCTGCTGAGTTTCCCAATTCCTCGTCCAGCTTTCGTTCTTCCCACTAATTAACATCTCTGCTCGTCGTTCAATTTTCATAGACTCTTTCATAAAAAATAAAAATTTTAAAAATTAGGAATGCGTAAAGAAAAAAGACGTAATCGGAAAATATGAATTTAAACCGTTTTACAAATTGTATTTAAATTCATCATTAATTCTTTTTTATATAATTTAAAGAAATGTTTAAATTATTGTATTTTAAAATATAATTTTTAAAAAAACATATTGTGGGGTGGAGGTATAATTATAAACCTTTTTTAAAAATAATTTTAAAATAAATATAATTAATTTTTCAATTTTTTTTTTATTTTAGCATAAATACTATTGTGGGGTGGAGATATAATTATAGCAGCCGGTAATCCACATTTAAATAAAAAGCTAATCCATTTAAAAATAAATTTAAATTCCTGAAAAAAATAGAAGAAAAAAAAATTAAGAAAATTAAAAAATAAAGTGTGCGTTAATTAAAAAAATTATCGGTTAATTTTAACCGTTTAACTGCAATTTAGTGAGGGCTTCCGCCACATTCGTCGGTAAGGAATAATTCCGCTTATTTAAATGCTCTCTTAATTAATAATAAAGAATAAGAATTTTCTTAAGATCAGAAATTGATTCTTCTTTTTATACGTTGCATTTGAAAATACTGTATCGAGCATTTTGTGTGCGTTAATAAATTAATAAATAAACATTAATCGATTAATTTTAACGGAACCTTTTAACTAAATCAAATAATTAAACTCCTGCCGCATTCTTCACTAATTTAAAAAAAAATCTTTAAAATTTGAAAATTGAAGAGGAATCAAAGACATCAAGTTCAAGTTAAATTAAAGACATGCCTAAATATATATTTAATTTAAATCAATTGACTTTTAAGACTTTTCTGTTATAATTTGTATTTTTTACACACATAAATGGGGAATCGTGATAACTAGATAATGTTGTTGTTGTAGTTCTTCTTCAAATTTCTACAGAATTAATTTTTACGAAAAGTTGATGGCCTTGCCGGAAAAGGCCGCCAGGCTGGCTTCCCTCAAAGCTTCAGAGCACGTCTGGAAAAATGTAATAGAAAATAAATAAGTTTTAAATAATCTAAGGAAAAATAATAATCTAAAAAAAAGAAGAACAATCTCAAAAATTAAGTAGTACTATTTAGAACAAATTATTGGGAATAAATTAATTTATTGCAATTTTAAATCTGATAAAAAATATTAAAAAATATATACTTCTTAAATTGCAGTAATAAATAAATATAAGAAAAAAGAAATATTTATAATTTATTTTAATTACTAAAATGAAATAATAAATTACCGGGTGAGCGTGACAGACGCGGGCAATGTCCTCGCAAGAAGCGCCGTATCCTATGGCCAGGGCACCTTCGTTGATCATCTCTCCAGCTCCCTGAATTTAGATTAAATTATTTTTTATTTAATGAAAAATTTAAAATTAAATTAGGTAAATTACGGGTCCAATGATGTGAAATCCGAGGAGTCGGTCGGTATTCTTCTCTCCGAGGATTTTCACCATGCCGTCCGTGTCGTCGTTCGTCTTGGCGCGGCTGTTGGCCGCAAACGGGAATTTACCCACTTTGTACTCAACTCCCTATATTAAAAAAAAACTTTTCTTAAAAAAACTTAAAAAAACTTTTAAAGTAAATTTGAATATAATTAAATCAATTTTAAAAAATCAAATCAGTAAAAATAGAACGAAGTACGGTGAATTCAATTTAAAAAATAAGTTTTAAAAATCCCTAAACACACTTTTATCCAAAAGTCCCTAATCACACTTTCTTGATCAAACGTTTCCACTAATCCACTTAAAATCAATTATAAATCCATCTTGAAATAATTTCCAAAAATCCCAAAACTCCCTAAACACACTTTTTTCCAAAATCCCTAAAAACAAATTTTAGTAATCCCTACATCAAGTCTGGATGTAGTGTGTTTAGGGATTACTAAATAAATAAAAGTTAAGGGATATCCCTAATAACACTTTTTTTTTAAATCTATAAACACACTTTACGTAATCTCTAACCAAACTCTTGGTCATCCCTAAACACACTTTTTAATTAATTTTAATTTAAATTAAATTTTACGGCTGATTTGAGGTCCTCCTCAGATTTGCCGACCCAGGCCACTTCTGGGTGCGTGTAGATCACTGAAGGAACGCAATTTTAGTCCAAATGGACCGACCCTCCGGCCTTCCCTTAAACGCAGATGATCCCCTCATCTTCCGGCTTGTAAGCCAGCATCGGACCCATGATGCAGTCCCCGATGGCGTAGATAGATGGCACCACCGTCTGGAACCGAGAATTCACCGGGATCCTCCCCTTGTAATCCCGCTCGATCTTCAACTCTTCCAATCCCAAATTATTGGTATAAGGACGCCGACCGACGCAGACCAAGAGGACGTCGCAGTCCAATTCTTCTTTTTTCGATGGATCTTTGGCGGATTCGACGGAAACTGAGATTTTCCCATCGGTTTTCCGGGCGCCCATCACTTTGAATCCGAGTTTGAAGGCGAGGCCCTGTTTGGTGAGGATCCGCTGGAAGGATTTGGCCATCTCGGCGTCGATGCCGACGCCACCGATCTGGTTGAGGAACTCGACGGCTGTCACTTTAGACCCCAAGCGGGACCATACAGAACCCTATGAATAAAAAAAAAGTAAAATAATATCCACTACCACCTTTTAGGCTAATTTCCACTTCCACCTTTCAGCGGAAAAGTACTGTTTACAACTTTTTCACATTTCCACTTCCACTGTTTCATAAAGATGTTTCATAAAGAAAAAGAAATATTTTTTGGAATTTTCCACTTCCACTTTTTAGGTTTTTAAAATAAAGACATATTTTACTGGAGTCATTGTTTTATTTATATAGACTTATAGGCTGGAAACTGGAATTGCAACCTTATTTACTTGAGTACGGTCGAGGCGACATCGTACGGGCCGAGACCCTGTTGACCCCGACTAAAATTTCTACGCCCGGGAAACTGATCCAAACCCTGGCAACCCAGTCGGCTAGTACCGGTAAAAAAAAAAGAATTCTACCCCACCAATTTTGGAAAAACAATTTAAATTTTAAACCCATTATTTAAATTACGTCAATCTCGGTCTACTCTCATTTCCCGCGGTTACATGCTCATCACACTTGGCCGGGTACTTCTAGAAAGCTGCATCGAGTTTCCCACCCATTTACTTTTTCGTAACACATGCAAATCTTCAATCACTCTATGTTATCCCATTCTTATATACCCCACAATTTCTCCTGATACCCAAAACTTATTTTTATTGAGCCCGTGGCAGAGCCATCTGCTTAGCCCCGCCCAATTGCAATTTTAGTTTTAGTTTTTAGGGCGACCGTCAGATGTCACTGTGGATCAATAATTGAAAAATAATTTTTAACTTGTAAAAAAAAAAAAAATCTAAATAATGAATTGAAAATTAAGAGATTAAATTACCAATTCTAGGCCGATAACACCGGCACCGATGATAATCATCTTCTCTGGGACGGCCTTGAGAGAGAGGGCGCCAGTAGACACAATCTGTTCCTCGTCAATGTCAATGCCGGGGAAGGGAGTCACTTCGGAACCAGTGGCGATCATTATGTTCTTAGCATTCACAATCTCCTAATATTTTTAAATAAAGAAATAAAAATATTTTAGAAACATAAATATTCAAAATTACTTTTTTTACAACTGGAATTTTATTTATTTAAAAACAATTCTATATCAAGAAAAAGAAAGTCAATAAATTAAATATTTAAAGCAAATTGAAATTGATTTAAATAAATATAAAATAAATTTAATAAATTTGAATAAATTTGATATTTAAAACCTAGGAATGGATTTTTAATATATAATTAAAATTATTTAAGCGATTTTTTTAAAGCTTCAAACTAATTCAATAATAAAAAACGTAAATTAAGACACAATTAAAAATCAAAATCAATAAATTTAATATTTAAAAAATTTGAAATTAAAACTCCAATAATAAAAAAAAACAATTTTAATTGGAATGAATTAAAAAAAATTAAAACAGCTAAAAATTAATTTAAATCAATTTTAAAAAAAGGTTAAAATTAATATTTGATAAATTAATAAAAGAAAAAAAAACAAAAAAAATCAATAATTAGTATTTTTTAAAAAGCTAGAAATAAATTTTTAATAAATAAATGAAATTATTTAAGCAATTCAATTTTTTAACAGCCTGAAATTTACTTAATTAAAAGTAAAATGAATAAAACAAAAATAAAAAATCAGTAAATTAAATAGTTAAAAAATCTAAAATTAATTCGAACAAATAAAGTATTTAAAAAATATATAAAAATTAATAATTGATAAATTAATACTTATTAAAATAAAAATTGAATTCAACCTGAGTTCCATCCTCTTTGAGAGCAGTCACTTGATTGGGCCCAGTAGTTTTCCCATGACCTCTAATATGCGTCACTTTATTCGACTTGAAGAGGTGTGCAATTCCACCAGTGAGTGACTTCACCGCTGTCTCCTTCGCCTTCATCATATTTGCCAGATTCAGCGAAACTCCACTAACTTTTTTTTTTAATTCATAAATAAATCAAATAAATTAAAAGTGAAATCACTGAAGGTCGTATATTATACATTAAAACAGCAACAAAATATTTAGGCTTCTGAAATTACTGTTATCTAAATAGCTCATAGCCTAAGAAAAAACAAACATTAGGAAGCAATAATTATTAGTTCATTCCCGATCATTAATCTTCTTTGTTTTTCAATTTCGACCGAGTTAATTCAAATTTATCATTTGTATAAATAAAACATGATGCAACGCTAATTGGCTCATTTATTTACCTGTCGTCTGATGATTTCAAATCAACGAATATATGAAACAAAGCAGAAATGTTGTAGGTAGAATTCTTTGTGTTCTACCTCCACGTTGTCGACTGACAGAAAGGTATCTTCAAATTCTTTCTTAGACAGCAGCAGTGACCCAAGTCCTTTACTCTTCAATGGCATTTCTATAGCCACAGAACTGTCGTGAATTGTAGTTGTTGCCTATAGTTTCAAAAATATTAAAATTAATCATTGAAGTGGATGTTTAAAATACAATAATTATACATGGACGGTGGATTCAGCTGAGATAGTTTGATCAGGATTCAAACGATTGACGAAATATTTAACTTGAAAAATCGCTGGCCAAACTCAGTGACAGCCATCGTTTTTGGTTCAACCCTTCCATGGGTATACAAAAAGATAATAATTAACTTTTTCAAGATAAAGGTCCTTAAACTCATCTTTAATTTTTGGACCGAAATACCAAAATAGAATTACCACTTTTTTTTAAATATATGTTTTTAAGTAATTACTTGATAGTCGACCGGGGAAGTTAGTGTCATCAATGGCCACTTTTGTACCCGGAAATGATGGTATAAGGCAGCAGTTCACTTATTGATCAAATGAACCTCGAATGTGTGACATCTTTGAAGTTTGAGCTAGATCCGTCCCTCCCATTTCTCTTGAGATGTTAAAGAACTCTTCAATATAGCGTCTGTCTCCTTCGGAACCGAATAAGGACATCACTGCTAATCACGAATAAGAAATATAATGCGCTAGAGAGCCTTATTTGACAGAGCCGATAGGAGAATGAGTCGACGAATTGTTTCTTTTGGGAATCTAGCCCGGCGAGTACCAGCTAATAGCTGGTAATCAAATAGAATCTGGATGCTGCACTAATCAGCGTTCGTAGAGTGAAGATCTTCGCGTCCTGTAGCTTCGTGTTGGTCCTATCAAAGAGCCGCTACAGCCCTTGTGTGTCCATCAGCAAAAGGCCAACCTAAACAATCGGTCAAATGCAATATACAGTAGATCACTATTAAAAGACATAGCAGTATAATTACGAGTGAAATGACAACATTAGATTCACGCACCTTTTGGCCTGATGGATCATTGACGACAAACACTTCAGGCCAAGCCGAGGTACCTTGATTCTCGGTCTTTGAACCGACCATTTAGAACAATTTCTTTATTTGAAAAAAAAAATAGAAAGTCCTTGTTGTTGGTATATTATTAGTCAGGCCAGTAACAGTTCTATGTATAAAAACAAAATTATGTATTACAGATAAGTCTGTATAATCTTGATTTGGTGAATATTTTAAGTAATAATAACCTTCAAATGAGCTTTAAAATAGAAAAGAAGTCAGAAAAAAGAAACGTTTTTCGATTTTTTAAAAATACCAAACTTTTCTACGCAAGATCGTTTAATTAATGGCGTTTTTCCGTATACGACGTCAGTTGATTCAAAGTATTTTTTAAAATGTTAAGATGATAATAGACATCTTTTTACATTTTTAGAATCCCAAAAATTCTCAATTCTCAATTTCTTTTAAAATGCAAAATACCAGTATAAAAACTATAAAAGTATCTTTAAATGATGCCTGACATCTTTAAAATAAAATAAAATGTTCTCAATTTTTCTTCTACTCTAAAAATTATATTTATACCTTTTAGAAAAATCATTTTTAAAAACCTGAATTTATTAAATTTTAAAAAGAATGTATTTTTTCATAAATTGTTTCACTAAAAATGATTTTACTATGGCTACTATGCTGAGTGGCTAGCATCTCCGACTTCAACTCCGTGTTCCAGCGATCGGTCCCACACAGAGCAAGAGTTTAATTTTTAAAAAACATAGCAGGTAGAGGTTCTTTCTATCTACACTTTCTACAGGTATTATTCATAAACAAATCAATGGATGTAATAAAGGCAAACAATGGATGTTTATTCCGGAATTATATTCGCGATTCTACCGCAAAAAGTGATTAATTATCTAGAATATTCCGCGGTTTCAACCGCAAAATTTCTGCTCGGGTTGTGATATTAAAAATCTCGAAAAGCTGAAAAAGAGAGCATTTTCTTTTTTCTTATTATGGCAAATATTTTTAAAATATCAAATCCAATTTAATTATCCTTATTAATTTAAAAATATTATTCCCCATTTCCAGTAACTCAATAACAAAAATATCATTGTTTTCAGAATTATTTAAAAACCAATCAACGGAAAGAAATGAAAATCCCAGTAAAAAACAAAAAACAATTCCTAGAAAAGCAAATTAAGAGTAATCTCGAGAGTAATAATAGTTCACAGCAATTTTCTGCTTCAAAAACAAACGTTTTTTTTTCTCTTTCTCAATTTTATTTCCGAGAAAGAAGGATCATGATCAAGCTAATGGAGTACTGAAAAATCCTATGCAATCAAAGCAAAAAATATATATATAAATAGTCCTGCTGCCTACTGGATAGACATATCAGTTGACGTCCAGCACTCGTTGAAAATCGGTAAGTTATTCTTGTGTGTTTACATTACTAATATCTATTATTAACTATGTTTTTTCACGAATGGTTTTGACTACGGTTTATTTAAATGTAGTGGGGATTTACTATACATTATAACCAGTAAATTCATTATTTATGCAATAGAATTTAAATTTAGCATATTTATTTTATTATGTAAAATAATAGCATGTGAGTAAAGTAACAACCGTATTTCTTTTTTAATTCTAGGCTCTCATCCCGGAACATTGTTTTTAATCCCCCAAATTCTACGTAATCTTGTTCCAGATTTAAAAAGTGGCATAGTAAAATAGTACGCAAAAAAGGCAAATGTCTAATTGATTCAAAATGTTTAATAGAAAATGAACTCCAACTCATAAATTAACATTGAAATTCGTGATGGTGATCGATCCATCAGCCTTAACCGCAAGTACAAAACGGCCAAGATCTTTATCTATACAGAGGAGATCGGCGAGTTGATGACCATCACGTCGAACGGTCCTGAAGGACATGACGTCTTTATTGAGTCCGGCGAAAGTGTGGAAGCACCCGTTGTCATCCAAATTCTGGTGTTGGAGGGAGAAAATATACGTTTCCAACCGGTTGGTACGTTGGAGATCCAAACGTTGATTGTCAACTGCAAGCATATTGACATTGAGTGATCATTTAAATTATTATGTTATTCGTTTGATTCCTTATGGTCAATTTGAAATGAATACATAAACAAATTTTAATCAATGTTTTCACTGTTTTGTCGCAATTTTTTCCTTTTTTTCGACACTTGAATTGTTGATTATTTTATCGTATAGCCTGGAAATGTTAACCTATGACTCAAGTCAATATAGAATTGAGGTCGTAGATCCTGTTTTATAATACACTTTTCCGTGCCATTCATCATTGTATAAATACCAGTAACTAATTAGTAAAAGAGAAATTACCATGTTGGGTCATTTGAAAAACAAAAGTTCTACACAAAACGGTTCCTAATATATTTTCATTTAAAAAAATTATGTTGCTCATTCATTACTGCATATTATGAGTAGTTATTTTCGCCAATCGTTGAGTTAACTTCAAATGCAGATATTTGTAATATTCAAATGATCTGACTTGAAACCTTATAAACAGTAAATGAGACGTGTATAGGTGCTATACCGTACTAAAGCATTTGTTCCGTCTTGAGATAAATTCCGTTTCATTAAAAAAATTATAGCATATCCTATACAGCAAATACTACTAATTTAATTATTGATAATGCTGAAGCTGGTTTGAATGTTTTTATTAGTATTTATATTGTAAAAGTAAGCCATTTTTTAGAAAGGCAATATTTTATTTATTTAAAAGTTATCGCATGCACTATTTTTCAAAGTAAAAAAAGTAACTGTTTCGCCCATTTCTATTCTTAATTGTATCAAGTTCCAACGATCTTCTTCTACTTTCTTCTTGGTCTCATTTCGGGCAACAATCACACTTCCAAAATGCTCCTATTAATGTACTGTTTATAAAGCGTAAAACTAATATAATTAAGATTAAAACGAAAAGTATTAGTAATTAGAAATAAAGGTCATATTTTACTTGATGTGGTTATAATTCATCAGATTGAGTGCCCTTCAATTGACTTTTTAATTAATTCGCTGCCATTTGTTGGATCTTTAAGTTCTGATCATTTAACTCTTGATAACTAACGAAGGGTTTGCTCAAGTTCTTGTGTGAATTGTCTATCTTAGGATGAATACATCATCTTGGCACCTTCTAAGCCTGATTCATTCAAGCTTTGAATGTGGCTCTTAATATATAAATCATTTATAATCATAATAAATATAAAAGGCAAACGTTTTATGTTATAACCAACTTTGAGACGTTCATTTCGACTTTTCCTATACTTGAAATTGACTGGGCCGAGTGGGAGTTCCAGCCACTTTCTTCGGTTCGAAATCTAAGGCTGCCAACGGTACGGTTTAACCAATCGGTTTTCAGTACCGTACCGTTCCGAAACAATTCTTCTTTTTCCCATTTCCTTTATCGGCCCGGGAGACAGAGGTTCGCTATACCGCCCCGTTCCCTATTTCTAAGAAACGATAAGTACCGAAACCATTTTCGCATTATTTTTTTTTGTAAATTAAACTAAATATTCGTTCTATGATAAATTATTAGTCACTGTTATATGCTAAAATCTTTTTATGAATTAAAAAGTTAGAAAAATAAATTTTATTGTTATAGCTTTTTCAACTGAGATAGCAGGATTTCCTTCCTTTCGGGACTACGCGCGGCGTACTTAATAATTTGGTGGGTACTGTATCATTATATATATACATTTAAAAATGCAAAACATAAAAAATCACGGTTACTAATTTATTATGGTAATGAACTTATTTAACTAATTTAATTCAAAATAGGCCATTACAAAAAAATCATGAAAATTGGAAAAATTTAAAAAGTTCCTTTTTAAAAAAAAATAATTTAAACAAATTTGAATTATTTTATGTTTTAATTCAGATGTTTTTTCATGATTCGATCAATTATTATTTATTTAGCATTCGCGGTATTGTACCGTAATTGCCTGAAGTGCCATTGCTTCCAGAATGATTTAAATACCAATTAATGGAAAGAAAAAATGTTCCAGTAATACAGCAAAACATTTTTTCAAAGAAATGACAACATCAATAGTTCCTAGAGCAGCAAATTAAATGTATAGTTCACAGCAATTTTCTGTTGCAAGAGACAACGTTTTTATCTTTCTCATTTTGATTTCCGAGAAAAGAAGAAAAAAGGTCAATCTGATGTGATACTGGGAAAAACCTTTTACAATAAGAGAAAAACTTTAAATAGTCCTGCTGCCTGATGGACTGACATCAGTTGACGTCTAGCACTCGAAGCAATCGGTAAGTTTCCTTATGTTTCTATTACTTAAATGCATATTGTGCGAATACCATGTCTTACTTTACTTTTACAAACTTAATTTTTTTATGAATTGATTTTTGTTTTGTTTATTTTAAATTAAGCTTTCTCCACTTTACAACTGAGAACTTAATGAACATCGCTTAGTATAAGCATATTAGAATTTAAATCCAGAATACTTATTAATTATTTGTGTAATAGCAAAAATATTTAGCGTGTATTTATTTATTTTTTTCAATTTCAATAGGTTCTCATCCCGGTTCCGATCACTAAACTTCATCCTGTCCAATATTTTACATAATATTGTTCTAGCATAAAAAGGTTGTATGGTTTAATAATACCGCAGGCAAAAATGTAATGTTCTAATTGATTCAAAATGTATTGCAGATAATATGGACACTACAGTTACGATTAACATTGAGGGGTGTAGCGACATTTGTCTCACTCTCACTCCAAAATACAAAAAAGCCAACATCATAGTACATGCCACCTTAGACAGTTTGACAATTACGTCGGAAGGACGTGCTGGACACGATGTAACAATAGAGGCCGGCGAAAACTACGAAGATCCGGGCGTCTACGATCTTTTTTTGAACGGAGAAAACATTCGTTACCATCGGAATGATAATATCTGGAACCAATGTGTGTTCATTGATTGCAAGAATATTAAAATTGATTGAACGAATGAATAAAATCGATTTCGAAATGTCTGTTTGGTTGCTTACGTTGATTGAACAAGTAAATCGAATACAAATATGCAAAGAATTTTTGTTTTTACTATATTCACTGTTTCCACTTAATTAAGTTCTTGAATCAACCTCAAGTAAATCAAATTCAGGTTTTGTTTCATAATAGTATATAGCAAATGTTTTGAAATATTAAAAAAAAATTCAAATGTCTTAATTTTAAATTTACATGGCTTAGGCATATTCCATGATTTGATCAATGATTTATTTAACGGTATTCGCGGTATTGTACAAACAAATAAATGGAAACAAAATTATGTTACCATAAAACAAAATTCCAAGAGAAACGGCAACATCAATAATAATTCCTAGAGAAGCAATTGGAGAATAATAGTTCACAGCAATTTTCTGGTGAAGAGGAATACTTTTTTGGGTACTCGAACTCGACACAAGGTACCGATCAACTCATGATACATTGATACCTAGTGCGATAGATTGATACCTATACCATAGAGACCTTTAGCATACATACAAATGATATCTATACATTAGATACCCCGACTATTGTGACCAATCGATCGCTACTAATGCTACCCATATATTTAATATACTTGTTTTCGTCAGTCGCGATCGATTGGTTAGCAACAGTCGGGGTATCAAATGTAACAGTAGCAACTGCGGAAGCTAAAGGCTTCATTAGCGCATAGATGCCTAATGTATGGGTACCAATAGTCGCCCGATTAGGTTTCATTAGTCGACCGATACCTACAGTCCCCGTGCCATAACTACTGGGGGATCGAAGGGCTTGTGAACGTACACAAATTTGATTTATTTAAAACGGGGAAAATTTAGATTATTTTATGTTAATGTCAGATCCATATCATACATCTTAGATCTTAAAACTTGTATCATAAATCTTATATCTTTAAAAATCCTTAATATTATGGATTAGATTCTTAAGTTAAGACTAGTCTCCGATTTGCACCCCATTTTTTAATAAACAGCAGTAGCCTCGAATATAATTGCTCATTTCCAGTAACAAAACATGTAGCGTTTAAGTCGCAATTGCTACAATTAAAAAACAAAAATGAAATTGGAAAATTTAAACATGTTTAAAAAATAATATTTAGCAAATTTGAATTATTTTATTTTTATTTAATTCAAATGATTTTCCCATGATTCGATCAATTATTTATTTAGCATTCGCGGTATTGCAAGGTAATTGTTAAAAGTGCCATTGCTTCCAGAATGATTTAAATACCAAATAACGAAAAGAGAAAATGTTCCAGTAAAACAACAAAACTATGTTTCAAGAAAATGACATCATTAATCATTCCCAGAGCAGCAAATTAAATGTATAGTTCACAGCAAGAGACAACGTTTTTATCTTTCTCATTTTAATTTCCGAGAAAAGAAGAAAAAGGTTCAATCTATTGGGATACTGGAAAAAGCTTATTACAATCAAAGAAATAAACTATAAATAGTCCTGCTGCCTGCTGGATAGACATCATTAGGCTCCTAGCACTCGAAGCAATCGGTAAGTTTCCTTATGTTTCCACAACTTAAATGTATACATGTGCAAATACCATGTATTTACTTTTAACAAAAAAAAATCTGATTTATTTTTGCTATGTTTTATTTTAAATTAAGCTTTGTTCACTTTACAACCAATAATTTATTAAATGTAGTTTATTAGCCTATATAGGCCTGTTAGAATTTAAATTCAGAATACTTATTAGTTAGTTGTGTAATAGCAAATCGAATTAGCGTGATTTTTTAAAAATAGGTTCTCATCTCGGATCCCATCACTAAACTTCATCCTGCCCAATATTTTACATAATCTTTTACCAGCTTAAAAGGTTGTATAGTAAATTAATGCCTTAGGCAAAAGTAAAATGTCCTAATTGATTCAAATGTATTGTAGAAAATATGGACACCACAGTTACCATTAACATTATTGATGGGAGTGATAACGTTTGCCTCACTCTCAGTCCAAAACACCAAAAAGCCAACATCATAGTAAATACAGCCTTGGAGAGTTTGACGATTACGTCGGAAGGACGAGCTGGACACGATGTAACAATAGAGGCCGGCGAAAACCACGAAAACCCAATTATCAACACGCTGTTTTTGAAGGGAGAAAATATTCGCTACCATCGGAGTGCTGATAATATCTACATCCAAAGTTTGTACACTGGTTGCATGGACGTTAAACTTGATTGAACCAGTTAAGGAATTCGATTACGCAATGTTTGTGTGTTTGCTTATGCTGTTTGAATAAGTTAATTGAATACAAATATGGAAAGAGAAGTTTTTTTTTTACTTTATTCACTGTTTCCAATTTGTCAAGTTTTGAATCAACCTCAATTAAATCAAAGTCAGATTTTTTTAAATAATAGTATATTGCAAATTAAAGCAAAAGAGCTGCTTGATTTTTTAAGAGTTAACATTTCAATTTCAAAGTGTAAAAGAAAATCGATCACAAAATTATAAAAAGTTAAATAGGTTCTTTTTGAAATATTTTAAGAAAATTAAATTGTCTAAATTTTAAATTTATATGGCTTAGGCCTATTCCATGATTTGATCAACTATTTATTTAACAGAATGATTTTTAAAAAATATGGAAACAGCAAAAATGTCGCAGCAAAAAAAAAATATTTTCCAAGAGAAAAGGCATCACCAATAATTCTTAGAGAAGCAAATTAAAATTAGGTTATAGTAGGGCCCTGGATGGAAATGTGCACCCCCCTTATGGGACTTAACGTTGTATATTATTTATATTTTTAAAATGACTTCATGTATATAGGCTATGTATTTTAGTCATTTATATAACAGGTTGGTGTTTTGCTGATCAATACTTATGGACTCTTTGGCGAGAATAACTCTTTGACAAAATATAAACAACAAAATTATGTACTGCTGATTGATTTGATTATTTGATGTATTTTATAATGAAAGTTGTTTTCAGAGCCCTTACGCAGAACTTTTCCACCACAGCAGAATTCAAATCAGATTACGAATAAATCTTTCGAACGAATGGTATTTCTCATTCGAGATTGACAGTATCCAAATGAACATCCCTTTTGTTTCTGAAGCAGGGCAACAGTATATTGACAGTTACCTGAATGTATCTAACAACAAAATAGAGAAAAAAGGGAAGCTAGAAAGCCGTTCGTCAATGTTTCTCTCAAGTTCAATTCTACTTTATGCCTCACCCAGGAAAAAAAGTTACGTAAACGATGACTACAACTTTGACGGTAGAACATTAGGTATATATATATTGTATTACAAACACAGTGCTATAATAAATCTAGAAAGTTAACTTCGACTGCATTATTGATATTTTAGATATGAAAGCAAATAAGCAATATTTCAGAATGCAAGATCACATCAAGGGACTACCAATATTTTTGTTCCCCGATGGTGCTGTTGAGCCCAAAATGGTTGCTGGAACTCGGATTTTAACCGGTAATGTTTCAGGTCATGTTGAGCAGTTAAATGGTTAATCTTCTCAATTCAGTGCCGACTGCAGATTAAATACAGCGAACGTAATTTCAAAAGCATTTCTTTAAAGTTCATTTGGTAATTATGGGATATCAAATAAGAGGAGCTCGTAATCGGAAAAGTAGAAGCACTCTACATCCACGAGGGATTGGTTGAAAGAGACAAATCCGTACATGCTGAGTACGTCACTTCCGAATAGTTATTTAAGAAGCACTTAAAGAGATACTAAAGAAAGTAGCAATCGATCTAAATAGTGAGTTGAAAGAACCAAATGAATTTACGACGCCTTTTACGAACCAGCTACAAGGAGTTGAGATTATATTAAGTTTTATAATATTTATTAATTAACTGATTGATTATATTCATATTATATAGTTCATGGATCACCACTACCATACAGTCATTACTGTGCGAAAGGAGAAAAAAACAGTTACATATGAAGAAAGAGAGCTCGAATTGGACTGGCACACCAAAGGTAGCGCTTGGAATATTTGTGGTATCAGTGATTTGTACCAGTGCTGGATAACTCAATGCTCAATCCACCTCCGTTACTATTAACAACTATAGTCTTTGCCGAATCGGATGCAGACTTGTCGGAGATATATACAGTGGAGGATTGCATAAATAAGCATGATTGATTGATTTTTAAATTTTAAGGATCATGTGATAGATTTATATAAATTGATGATTTTTTTCCATTTGAATAAATTTGTTTCAGTTATTTATTGTCGCTCGTCTTATGCATGGAGCGATATAATCAGGATCGCAATCCCCAGCTATATAAGTGAATTGGGCTTCTGAAACTTTTTATCTAGCAATAGCATATACGTCTTCGTTTTTCTGTCTACAAACTTATGATCCAAGCTTGGAAATTGTACCTATGAATTAAAATAATGCTTACAAACTGCTCACTTATTTTCCTTTTGCCTTCTCTTTCATTTCAAGACCAATTCAACGACTATACTAAAAAATATAGTACGTATAGTGGTGCTTACTACAGTTTGACGCTTAAGAAAAACACACAGATTGCCATGTCGAATTATTTCTTTCAATTGCTTTCAGCTTTCATCATCTTTTTTTGTGGGGATCCAAGAAAATCTATTGGCCCCATCACCAACGGGCAACAACAAAAATGAACATCTTAATCATGTACTAATTGAGTATTGTTTTAAATTCATACAGTGTGTATAATGATTAAAATATATTATACATTATATGTTTCGTACAGTACGAAGACCGAAATTGAGCAGCAAGAGATCAAAGTGGCAGAATTGGAGTCGATGGCAGGATAAGGCAGGGTATGATGCCAAAATTGCAGAACACGAGTCAAAGACGAAAAAACAGCTAGAATAAAATAAGATCGATCAGTTGACGAAGAGAAACTCCTACTTA
The DNA here is from genome assembly GCA_030141595.1 of Chydorus sphaericus. NCBI lineage: Eukaryota > Metazoa > Arthropoda > Branchiopoda > Diplostraca > Chydoridae > Chydorus > Chydorus sphaericus. The sequence continues at coordinate 1,704,894 of CM057934.1, read as the reverse complement.
ATTGCTGGAACTGAGAAAAATTATGAAAATATATTTGTCATAAATACTCCCTTAAATATGAGTAAATGCTAAATAAATTAATTTGGGAATAGGTATACAGTATGAGAAACTTACCACATATTCTGTAAATCGTAAAAAGGAAAAAAGATGATTCAAAAAGATTAAGACCTTGATCCTTGTTAGCAACCAGCAACTGCGCTCTAGCCTATACTAGATCGGATCACGCAGCATTTTTTTTTAAAAATAAATAAACTGTTCCAATATGTTCAACTCGCCCGGCGACGTGATGGGTTTTCCACATGCTGTTTATTTGATCTTTAACCTCTAGCTACTTTTTATCTTCATTTACATGTTTCTGTCACCGACTGACTAAATACGCACTACTGGATTATTTATTCAGAAACCATCTAGTGTAAGTGAGGCTTTTTTTCTCTCTCATCAAACTAAGTTACGTTGTGCTCGAATCCAACCTTTATGGGAAAAGGTAAATTAAAAACTAATTTGACACGACGATAATAATTTTTTTAACTAGCATTTTAAAAATAGAGAATGAGAAGTAAAAGAGTAAATGAACTTCATGGAATTATCTTGGTTGTATTTGGAATGCTGACCATCATTAGCACGGGTAACTCAATTTCAGTTTGCGATACCCTTCAGCCTAATTCAATTTGTAAGGAAACAATGGATGATCGTCAGTTGCTACTGGTCGAGGGTTCGGAAAATAATGGTAAAAATAGAATTTAGAAGATTTTTTTTTTGTAATGCACTCGAACGCTTACGTTATTTCAAAATTTCAGATTGGCTTGATGAGCTATCCGTTAGCGATGATTACTACAGTATATATAATAGCGGTTCTATCTATACCCGAAGGTAGGTCTAATATAAGAAAGGCAACGTAGATCGTGCCTTATTTAACAAGTGTCACAATGTTTTTATGTATTATTAGACTGCTAATTTTTTATGGAGGCTTAAAGAAAGATACGTTATAGAATAAGAAAACTCTATTTTTCTTTACAGGAAACGAGGGGTTGGTGCAGTGTTGGGTGCTGTGGCTACAGGCATTGGAGTTGTTACTAACCTACTTAGCATAAAAAACAGTATTGGTGGCCAGGAAAAGTCAAAGCAGCAGGAGAATACCGCCTTACTTGAAACGAATGCAAAACTTAGCAACATTCAAAACACGATTCAGAACAACTTGGAAGATATCAAGGATATGAATGCGCAGCTAAGTAGAAATCAGGTTTATCTAGCCATCTACGTAACGGGCATGGATGCAAAACTGAGGAGCATTCAGAATAGCTTAGGAACTATCACACTTATAAACGGAAGACTAGATAAGATAGAGAATAGCCAAGAGAATAACAAGAAGGCCATGACAGGGCAACTACAAAACGTTCAAAAAAACCTCGAGTCTATCAAGGAAATGCATAAAAATCTAAATAGCAATCAGAAGAGCTTAGACGACTATGTCAGGGGCATTGTGAGTTCAAAAATTGATAACATTCAGAAAAGCTTAGGAGATTATATGAAGGAAATCAACGAGAAACTAAATATAATTCAGAAAGCTCAAGAAGAAAATAGAAAAGCCATTGACATGCAGCTAGGAAGCATTCAGGATGGTGTAAAAGATCTTAAAGGCCGCATTCAAGTTCACTTTAAAGATATAGACGACAGCATGAAACAAAACTTGGAAAGCGTCAAGCATGATTTACAAGAAGCTTTCGAAGTCCAGAAGAAACAACTTGCATTAAACCAATTGAAAACCGAATTTTCCAAGTATGAACGAATCATTGAAGATAGTCTTAGGTATAGCATTCTTTACCGGAAGACGAATTCGACCACATCGAAAGCGTCTTTTTTTAAGGCTGGCAGCCAGTTGGAAAGTGCCATCGATGCCATCCTCGATGGTCTCCTTGGTGGAGGCATCTTCGGCTCTGACATTCTTGAAGCTATACGTATCGGAAAAAATGTAAGTTTTTTTTATTTAGAACAAAAAAAAAATCCTCATTGCAAATGGTATACATTCACATATATACATAAATATAGACATCACAAAGATAGCTGAAGATATTTATATTCGAACCTTTCTCCATATTTATTGATAAAGTTACACTAATAATGGTTTTTATTTTTTTAAGAACCATGGTAACAATTTTATCCGAGCGTATGAAGATATCCGAGATCTTCTAGGAGCAGCTGCAGGTGTCCTCGCTATTTATTATCGTACTTCCAAAGCGGACCAAGCTCACATGTAACATAAATTATTATACATTTAACCCGTTATCCTGTTTTTTTATTTATTTATAAAGGACGATTTAATTTTGTTTTAAGTGAGTTATGGATAGAACAAATGGGGGAGAAAGAAAGCAGGGTTACCAATCGTGTACGGGAGATGGAGTTGGACTGTCGAACAGAGGGTCAAAATGTCGTTGAAGATATTAAGAAGATCATAACAACATACGCAAATGAGACAAGCAATCAAGTCGGTTCAAGAGTATACCATCATCTTAGCGACAAGTACAGCACAAGTTTGTGGTATGTCATCGCAAATTACCCATGGATGGAGAAGGAGAAACCCTTTCATTCAAAGAATAACTCCAATCGAAGATTTGAAGTATTTGATTTTAAGGGGAAGAATGTTATCGCCTACTCATTTGACCATAATGATTTGGCAATGAGTAACTTTGATGGTTGTATGAATCAATTAGCATATTTATATTGGCATATCCACGTTCAAAATCCGCCCACATTCAACGAGTGGCGGAACGATCGGCCCTCAAACCGCGCTGAACAATGTGGAAATGCAAAAGAGATTCACGATAATTTCAGAAATATTGACGGAAACACGGATTTCATAATCGAAGTTATTTCACATGAGAACCCTTTCAATAATGCGCAAAATTGGAGGAACCCAAGGAATTGCGATTTTTGGAAACGCGTGTATTGCTTTTCCCGGAGCAGTTCAAAGGCCTACTATTACGATATCTACATCTTTCCTGGAGGGAAATCAACAAGGTATATAATGTTATGAAAATCAAATCCTGTGATAATATGTTATGCCACATCTTCTATAATTTTCTTAAATAATTAAAAAAGTTATTTTTTCAAAGGTTTCTGTTTGAAAATTGTTGTTATTTTAACTTAAATTATTTCAGAAAGTATTTCAAGATCGTAAGCCAACTCAATGGAATGATCTTGGAAGCCAGTACGCTCTCTTCCAAGTTGCCTGGCGGCCACGTTCACATGAAACCGGAAAGTAATGGTGCCCATCAATTTTGGTACTTGGAGCCCAAAAGTCAGACCATTCGTGCTATGCAGACCGACTTATGCCTTACATCCAATGGTAAAGAGAATATTAGTTTAAACATTTTCATCCGTACCTAATAATCGTTCTAAAATAATTATGAATTAAGGTTTAGACCAGGTGTATTTAAATTGGTGCGACACTTCTCCCAGTGATCAACAGCTCTGGAGATTGAAAAAGGACGACACCATTGCCAGCTGGGCTAATCCAACCCAATGTCTGCAGGTGCAAGAATATTCGAATGCCGACACACTTCGACTAACGGAAAGAAATTGCACTGGAGCCCTTAATCAAAAGTTCACCATCAAATACTGATATAAATTTGTCCGTTAGGGGTTTTTTCTAATCATAATGTAGGTGAACGTAAATTGAATTTAATACAAATTGGAAATAAATTGGGGCATAGATAAGTTTAAAACTCTCTGAAGGGAATATATGGGACCACATATTTGGTGTTGTTGAAAATGTTCTCTTTCTTCCAATAGAAAAAAATGGTGAACAATAAATACTCTGCGTTCCTTGAAGTAACAGCAAAGAAGCCGATATTGTGTTTATCCAAATTTTAAATTGAAGAATAAATAAAGCTAAAAATATGTTGAAGTAAAAAATGATAGATCCATCTAAAAAGACATTCATCATTGACTTTTTTTCAATTTCCTGCGCCTTAAATCGGATGACAATTTAATATTCATAGACACGATAATAATGCAAAGGTGTTTAACGTTTTTCCAGCACGGCTCGAAGGGCACCGGTATATGTTAATGTTATAAATGCTGGATTGTCACTATCGCAGGTTCAAAAACGGTCTCTATGGCCAAAATATCCTTGCTACTTTCTAATGCTAGACGGGAAATTTCAGAGTCCAAAACTGATAAAGACAAACAAAATTAATGCGTAGTTTTATTCGTGTACTCTGACCCTATATCCTATAAAATCATAGCCATCAGGCTGCAATTGCAGCACCACGTCAGATACTATAGTTATACAGCTTAGCATCGAAATGGCGGCTAGTTGTTGCGAGAATACGAGTTGGGGAGGCCAAGGTCAAGCAGCATACGAAGTGAAGATAAACTCGCCACGAAGCACTTATTTTGTTACACAAAATAAAACGAAACATTTTTCTTTTTTACTTTAAATGCTATGGATATATAGAATTTTGTGTTTTGGGTCACTTTCCTATATTGAAAACAGGTGTGGGCTTTTATAAGTTAAGCTAATCCTCTCTAAACTATAATATTCATATAGTTTTAATGTATTGGTTTTTAACATTGTTGCTGTAGAACGTCTTGATGCGCATTCGTATATATATGTTTATGTTATAGATATGCTGGATTGGCATCACTATAACAAGTTCAAAACGGTTTCCAAGGCTGATATCCTTGTTATTTTAAAATGCCAGCCGGGAAATCGTATAAAGTCCAAAACAGATAAACACCAAGAAAAAAAATAATACGTAGCTAGTATTGCTTATGCTCACTCTCTATAAAATGCTAACCAGACTGTCCTGTCGTGCAGTAATAAGTAAGCCGCTAGCTGTACATTTTGCGTCGAAATGGCGAGTTATTATTTTCAATTTCTTACCGCTTTTATTTTACTAAGAGGGATCCAAGGAGATCTCGTGGTCCCACCGTCTTCATTTTCGGTCATTGGCAATGACAACAATCAAAACCATCAGGTAAATCAGTTTTAATTAGCTTCGATAAATGACGAACTATATCTTTATATTTGAATGTAATAGTGGGTTGATGTGAGGGGTTTGTTCAATCGGCTCGATCAATTGGAGGCAACAGTGAAGCAGCACGAATTGAAGATCAACAGTCAACAAACAGAAATCAATCAATTGAAGAAGAAGAACTCGGACTTGGAAAATTCTGATGTAGCCAGTCGTGGTTCCTCATTGCCCCGATCCTGCTTCGAGTTAAAAGCCACAAGTCCCATTGCTTCAAGTGGGGTATACACCATCGACCCTGATGGTCAGATCGGCGGTGACCCACCCATCAAAGTATACTGTGACATGGCAACACGTAATAACAAACATATATTAGCTATATTTATATAATTATACCCCATATTTTACAGATACCACATCCATCTATCATGACACTGAGGCCAAAACAAATGTTGCAGACTGTCTGGATCCAGGATGCTACACCAAGGCAATTACATACAATGCAACTGCGAGGCAAATATCCAAGTTGATCGACATATCCGCCTCTTGCAAACAACATTTTAGAGTATATATATATATATAATTTTGTTGTTGAGTATAACATTTGAAATAGGATTTTCATCTTGATTATACAATGCGAAATCGTATATTATCCAGTTTGACTCCACTGGGGTTCCTCTCGAGTACAAAAACACGCAATACGGTTTCTGGAACGACCGAAATAATAAGAAGCAGATCTTCTGGGCTGGTCCTGCAACGGATAAGCACACCTGCAAGTGCGGTATTATGAACAACTGCATCGAAAGGAGTTACAAATGCAACACCGACTCTCTGGCTCCAGTAGAACTTGTCGATGAAGGTAAATAGTTTATATTGTTCACCACACGATACATAGGTTTAACATGTTGAAATTACGATTTGAAGGACTTTTCTATATTTTATGTATTTTCAAATTGATAAAAAGAAAAATTTCTTTTAGAAAAAAAAATAACTTTTATATTTTTCAGCAGTTTAACACTTTGTGTTATTTAAAATAAATGTAGTAAAAGAGTTCATATTAAATATTAATTGTAGTTATATTTAAGTTGTTGATTCATATAAAAACGTATTTTTTACAATTGAAAACAACTATTTGAAGACTATTTTTCCAAAATAGATGTTTTTTCGTATTTTTTGACGCGTAGATGGTAATTCACTCTTTCGGTTGTATCGCTTTGAAATTGATATTATTACGGAAGGGTAGAAAACTGAAGTTTACGATTTTTTTTAATCGTACATTTTAAATTTTAGCAGTTCAATGCTTTGGGTTATTTGCTTTTTTGCAACTTTATTACTTTTTTCAACGGGTCGATTTAACGGATTTTAAAAAGTTTTTTAGTTTCTTTAGATGAACATTATCGGAAAATAGAATCACTTTGCATATAATTTTTAAACACATAAAATAGCTATTTTATTATTTAAAAAAGGTTACATTCGAAATTTTGTAAAAAAAACTCTTGTAAATTTTCTTTTTCAAAACCTTCTAAAATAGTTTTTAATCTGACATTTTCAACAGTTTTTGAAACCCTTTTCAACCTTTTTTAAAATATGTTTTAGAACGTTGCGATTACGTTAGCTCGGTTCGATTCACTTCCGTTTGCCGGTAGATTCATAGGCCGTTTACCGAAAAGAGGAAATTAATCCAGTCTTATGAAATTTAGTTTTTTTTTTATATTGGAAAATAATTGGAAATTTTGAAAAAAAGCTGATAATTTTTTTTTCTTTAAAAAAAAAATAAATTTCGGAGAGTTTTAAAAACCATTTTTTAAAATTCGACATTTAAAAAAAGTCTCGATTTTCAAATTTTTTAGTTTAAAAAAAGACTCGTCAAAAGTCGCGTTAAACAGCTTGGCATATTTGCAAAAATCTTTTTTTATGAATTAAAACTATTTTACGACTTTTTTAAACAAGATTTTTTTAAAGTATAATTTTCCCATGTAGACATATTCTTATTAAAAACGACGTATTAAAAATTTATATGGTTTTTCACAATTAAATGAAATTTAGAAATTCTTTAATTTCTTTTAAGTTGAGTATTTTAGAAAAAGAAATAATTATTATACATAAAATTGATTAGAAAACTATAAATTAATTTGTTTAATTATTATTAAAAAAGGGTTCATTACCGCGACCGAGTTGTTGCCTGTTACGAGGCTCAGTTTCGGGCGGACGAGTTTGTCCGGCGTGAAGGCGAGCTACACGTTGGGCCGTTTCGAGTGCACCGGACAGGCAGCCATCTCATTCAAACCGACCAACTGTCAGGATCTGTTCAAAATGGGTCACACTCTCAGTGGATTCTATGACGTTAAGAGCAGTAGCAGCCAAATCGCGTCAACCTATTGCGATTTCACTAAGTCATCGACTGAGGCGGGCTACGAGACTCGATACGGTGTCATTGATGTTAAATCTGTCCCCGTTCATTTCTTCGTCACTCGTACTTCAACTTGGAGTACAAAAGGAACGATACCATTCGAAAAGGAATATCTGAATTTGGGCGGCGGAATGAATTTGGCGAGCGGAGTCTTCACGGCACCCAAAGCTGGAATCTACGCCTTCTCTTTCAAGGGAATAGGTTATTATACAGGTTCATATTCAGGTTCCATTTACGCTGGACGTGGCGATGTATTCTTACAACGGAACGGCGCGGACGTTGCAATGGGTTATTCTTTAATCTACGGCGCAACATCAAATACAGCTTCAACTGTTTCCGTTCACGGGACTTTGAAGCTGAACAAGGGGGATACAATCACCATCCGCCACGTTGAGGGGACGATCAATTCTAATAGGGACAGTCACACTCAATTCACGGGATCGCTCTTAGAAGAAGAGCTCGTCATTTCCTAATTGTAAATCCCTTCATTTGTCATTTGCGCATTGAAATTGACTATTTGAATAAAATTGGTGATTTACAAATAAAATGGAACTCTATTTAACACTTTTATTTAAAATAATAATTTTTCCTTGTTAATATTTTTGAAATAATGTGTTGATTCGTGCTGCTGCTGTCGAGTTTCGCAATTCCCCGTCCAGCTTTCGTTCTTCTCACTAATTATCTCTGCTTCTTTGGCGACATCGACTTACATGTTTTCGTTGTATAATAAAATAATAATCTTTTTTTCATACGATTAAAAAAGAAAAAAGGAAAAAGAATAAAACCAGAAAAGACGAAATCGGTTAATTTTAACCGTTTTACCTGAATCTGAATTTTTTTATTTGAATCCCTAAAAAAAAAGAAAGGAGAAAAAAAAAATAAATTTAAAAAATATATGTGCGTTAATATAAAAAAAATTATCGGTTAATTTTAACCATTTAACTGTAATTTAGTGAGGGCTTCCGGCACATTTGTCGGTAAGGAATAGTTCCGCTTATTTAAATGCTTTCTTAATTAATAATAAAGAATAAGACATTTCTTAAAATCAGAAATTGATTTTTCTTTTTTCAATTGCTTAAACAAAAATACCTTATCGAGCATTTTGTATGCGTTAATATTAAAAATTAATCGGTTAATTTTAACCTTTTAACTAAATTAATTAATTAATTCCCGCCGCATCCTTCAAAGTTGAATTTTATCCTTCAAACATTTATTTTTTATTAATTAAAATTTTAAGACGAGAGTTAATTTTTAATGATCCTCGATGTTTTTCTTTTAGAATTTGTATTTTTTCACACACAAATGGGGAATTGTGATTACTAGATGTTGTTGTTGTAGTTCTTCAAATTTCTACAGAATTAATTTTACGAAAAAATGATGTCCTTGCCCGAAGAGGCCGCTAAGGTGGCTTCCCTTAAAGCTTCAGAGCACGTCTGGAAAAATTAAAATATATATTAATTAATTTGAAAAAAAAATTATTTAAAATAAAAATTTTAAATTTTTTTATTAATTATAAAAATTAATTAAAATTAATTCTTAAATTTAAAAAAAATGTAATTTTATTGATGTTAAGACGTCTAAAAAAATAAAACAATGACAAAATGAATAAATTTTGATTTTTAAAAATTAAGGCTTATTTAAAATAATATCTTGAAAATCTTTCAAATGAAAAAAATAATTTAATTAATTTTTATATTTAAAAAAAAATTATAAATGTTTTACCGGATGAGCGTGACAGATGCGGGCAATGTCCTCGCAAGAAGCGCCATATTCCATGGCCAGGGCAGCTTCGTTAATCATCTCTCCAGCTCCCTAAATTTAAAATAAATAATTAGTAAACTAGATAAGAATAATAAAAATGAATTACGGGTCCAATGATGTGGCATCCGAGGAGTCGGTCGGTATTCTTTTCTCCGAGGATTTTCACCATGCCGTCCGTGTCGTCGTTGGTCTTGGCCCGGCTGTTGGCCGCAAACGGGAATTCCGGAACTTACCCACTTTGTACTCAACAAATTTTCAAAAATCAAATGAAATAAAAATAAAAATACGATAAATCCTATACAATTTTTCTCAAAAATCGATTAAGAAGAAAAAATCCCTAAACCAACTTTTTTCAAAAATCCCTAAACACACTTTCAAATGAATTTAAATTAAAATTAAATTTACGGCTGATTTGAGGTCCTCTTCAGATTTGCCGACTCAGGCCACTTCGGAGTGCGTGTAGACGACGGACGGCAACAATCAGCTGATTTTTCTGCTCAGATCTTTCCAATTTCTCAACCAATTCATCTCGTGCAACTATCAGCTGACTGATTTCATCTTCTGCCTTCTTCAACTTCCCGAGCAACTCCTCATTCTGAAGATTCACCTTCTCAATCTGTTAAATAAAATTCAAATTTAATTTAAAATAAGGGAATAATACCTCTACAGCTTCCATAAGACTATCCTGAAGGTTCTTTAAGTGTTTTAGATTTAAAACAGGGGCAGCTGGTCTCACCTCCATCTCCATCAGGCTGTCTTGAAGGCTCTCCCCTGGCGGGTAGGTACCGATCAGCTGGTCATTCCTGATCCTGCTGTAGTTCTCCATCTCGTTCCAGGTTTTCGCCTTGGCCTCGAGCACAGCAATCCTCTCCCCGTCCTCTTCTAGGGTCTGCTCCAGCTCCCTGACCATTTCCAGCGCTCGGTCCCTCTCCTCCTCGACCACAGTGAATCTTGAAGAGAACTCGGCCAAAGTCTCACGAAGCTGCCTGTTGAGCTTGGTCACCTCTGATTGATGCTTCTCGGTGAGGGTCTTGGCAGTTAGAAGCTGCTCTTCCTTGAGAGCGATGGTCTCCCTCAGGTCAGAGGTGCTGCTGCGGTAGGTCTGAAGTGTCCCGACCAGCTTCAAGATCTCCTTCCGATTGCCAAGCAGCTCCTTCTCGAGCTCAAAGATCTTGTCATCCTTGACCTCATTCTCAGTTTCAAGAATTCTGATTCTCTCCTGGGCTGACTGAAAGTTGGATAATATTTGATAAAATGATTTAGGGTGAAGATTTTATTGAATTAAGTTACCTCAATGGACTGAGTGTAGGGTGAGGCGGGTGGGCGTAGAGAGGCATCTGGAGTGAAGTAGGGCCCGAAGGTCTCGTCTACATCATCACGGTACTGCCGGTAGGAGAGGCCCTCCACATCAAACCTGATTTAAATGAGTCATATAAGAGATATGATGATGTATATTGAAATATAATTCAAACCTTCTCTTCTTGGTTGAACTTTCGTGCATGGATCTGAAAGCTACTGATGGAGTGTGGCTGCCTGAAGGTAATAAAAGAGACCTGGGCTCCAAATGCCTTCCAATGCTGAACTTTGGAGTGTTCATCATCTGAAATAGTAATTGAAAATTTGATGCCTATTTATTTATTTTTAATGAGATATTAATTTACCCTGATTGAATAAAACAAAAATTAGGGGATGAGTAAAATGACGTGTCGGATCAACGTTGAAAAATAAAATGAGAAATTGTAAAACACGAGAAAGAGGAGAGGAAATTTTTTCCTGACAAGATGAGCGCCGGGAGCACCGAATTTTTCAAATGTAAACAAAGCGGGGTTGACTAATTTAAATTAATAAAAAATGATTCAAGATCTACTTTTTTATAATAATTGATAATATAAAATTATATTATAATGATTAAAATGGAAAGTATTTAAATAATCAGTCCGAAATGAATTTATTTGAATTTTTAGAAATATTCATGATGTCAAATTTAAACTGCGCGCCAAAAGTTTCGAAAACTCTAGCAGACGAATTATTTCAGCCATGTGACGTTTAATCAAATTCACCAGTCCATCACGTTTATTAATCCAAATTTAAAATGTCTGGTAATATTTTCAACGATAAAGACAAGTTATTAAAAGTTTGCGCTCCCATGGTCCGCTATTCCAAGTATTTCTTACATCATTCCTCACATAACTACCTAATTAATCTCATTTTAATTCATTCAAAGGCTTCCATTCCGACTTTTAGTACGAAAATATGGTTGTGACTTGGCATTCACACCGATGATAATCGCAGATTCCTTCATAAAAGCTCCCAAAGCCAGAGATATTGAGTTCACTACCTGTCAAAGTTTGCACGATTCACAAATTTTCATCATTGGGATGAGCAACTAATTCTCAATTTTTTCAGGTGACAGGCCCCTCATCGTGCAGTTTGCAGCCCACAATGCCACAGATTTCTCACTGGCCTCAGAATTAGTGGCAAAGTATTCAATTTAAATGAATTAATAAGCATTTTAAATGATAATTTTTTTGAATTTATTCAGTCACTGCGATGGGGTGGATCTCAACTGTGGCTGCCCGCAGAGGTGGGCTATGCAGGAGGGTTATGGAGCCTCGTGCATGAACAGACCTGAAATGCTTCGTGACCTGCTCCTACAGACTAGGAATAAGATTCCTTCTAATGACTTCTCAATTTCAATCAAAATTAGGATTCATCCAGACATCAGGTAATTTTTAAATTAAATTGATTTAACATTTATTAGTATTAAAATGTAATTTTTAAGGTTTCAAATATTGTTTAAATATCTATTGTTGAAATAGTAATTTTAAAAAATATTTATGTAATTAAAATTAATTAATTTAACCTTATTTTTTTAAATTAACTGATTTATGCTAATTTTTAAGTAATTAAATTTAAAATTTAAATTAAAAATTACTTCTAAATGATTTAAAATTTGTTTTTCCAATGCAGAATAAAAAAATAGTTAAAATCTAATTGAAACGAATTAATTTTAAATAAAAGATTGTAATTTTTAAAAAATATTTTATCTAAGTAAATTTAATTTATTTAACCTTATTTTTTAATTATAATGATTTATGCTAATTTTTAAGAAGTCAAATAGAAAAAAAATTACTTTAAAATGATATAGAATTTATTTTAAAAATGCTGAATTTAAAAAAAAATTAATTTTAATCAAATTTTTAATGAATTAATTCTAAATATAGGGAGACTGTGGAGCTGTGCCGGCAGGTGGAGATGGCGGGCCTGTCATTCTTGACGGTTCACGGCCGGACGAAAGACCAGCGCTCGGAGCCCGTCGATTTAGAAGCGGTGAAACTCATTAAAGAGAGCGTCAGAGTACCTGTCATTGCAAATGGGGATATTTGCAGCCTGGAAGATGCTCAGAGAGTTCGTGATCTCACTTCAGTCGATGGTATACCATTATTTAACTTTAACTTAAGTTTTATTATATTTAAATAAGAAATTAATGTAATTTTTTAATACATTATTTTCAATTCTTATTAACTTTAGGAATATTCTAATTGAATAAGTTTCAAAATATTATTATATTTAAATTTTAAAAAATTATTAACATTTTTAAATACATTTTTATTTTATTTTTATTGAATAATTTAAATACACTTATTAAAAATAAATGAAAATTTTATCAAACTTTATAACCAATTTTTCTCAATTTTTTATGATTTAAAAAATATACCTAAGAAAATTAATTTTGAAAGATCCTAATTAAATTACACCTAAAATTAATATTCAAACAATTAAGAAGAATATTAATTTCATTCATTTTCAGGCGTCATGGCTGCCAGAGGAATGCTTGAAAATCCCGGTAATATATTAAAAATATAATTTAATTTAAATTTGAAAAGTAATAAATTCAAATTTTCAGCCATGTATGCGGGATATGCTGAAACTCCCGCCGAGTGCATTCGTGATTGGATCAAAATTGCCATGGAAACTGGCACTGCATTTACCCACTTTCACCACCACTTGATCTACATGTTAGAGAGGCATTTATCCCGCTCTGAACGCCGACTCTTTAACGCCCTGTCGAGCACTGCGGCCGTACTGGATTACATGGATCATTACCTATCCATTACCGATCCTTGACCTCTTTTACATTTTTGTATTTTTTATTACATAAATAAATGGGGAATGTTGTTAACAGAATTTTCACGAAAAGTTGACGGCCTTTCTCCCGGATATAAAACATATCCACTTCCGCCGAATAGACGTTTTTCGATATTCCACGTTTTACTCAACTTTCCACTTTTCAGAGAGAAACCGTAACATTCCACTTCCATTTTGTAGTGGAAGGTTTTCTGTTTTATTCTTAATCTTCCACTTCCACCTGTTAGTCAAATTATATTTCCACTTCCAGATCGAAACCTTCAATTTCCATTTTTTAGTGGAACATCTTCTATTATAAACATTATTTCCCTTTTCCACTTCCACTTTTTAGAGGGAAAAACAAGCAAAAAAAAAAATTGTGATAACAAAATAATGTTGTTATTCTTTATTTCATCCAATTAAATTTTTTTTAGAGCTGATAATCATATAAATGCAATCATCACGGTATACATGAAAATTGGCATAAAAATAATTATGATTTAAATTGGATGTTTAACATAATTGTGCGGCTTTTAGGGTTTTTTAGACTGGGCATTGTTTTGCTCAGTAGTATTAGCAGCTTTAATTTTTTGCGGACAATCCGGCACGTTACAGGGGATGGTCGTTTTTACCATCCCAGCTGAGAAAGACGGGTTAGACTTGCTGAAATTTGCGTTTGCCTCAAATTTCGTTTTTGTGGCACACAACGACTTGGGCTGTCCGGGATTGGAATTCATTTTTTTTAAAATGAAAATCTGTTGGGACTAAAAAAATAAATTAAAAAAATGAAAAAATCTTAATTTTTTTTTTGACACTTTTTAAATGTACTTACCGCGATGAAGTTGTAGTTTGAGTGTTGATCAAACTGGTGAAACTGACGGTCTTTTTATACCCCTACGTGGACCAAACAACACTTGCAAATATACTTTTTAAAAAGCTGACTTATTTGTATTTGCCGTTATTTGATATGGAAAATGACGCAATTTTTTTTTCCAAATGAAATATATCCACCGTTTATCTTTCTACATATATTCTACTTAGAAATTCGTCAAACCAAGGACACTTACCAAAATACCAAGTAGCAACAGATGTTGATTTAAAAAATTTTTAAAAATAAATGTTTAGATTAAAAAATACTGGAGCATAAATATATCTTAAAATAAGCGACCCCTAACTCAGCTGTATAGCTCATGCGGTAGCGCAATGACTTCCCACGTGGGAGACCTGGGTTCGATACTTGGTCTAGAGACACATTTTTTAAATACTTATCAAATGAAGTTCGATTACATGTGAATGTTTTTTTGTTTTTTTTAAATTTGAATTCTAAATTTAAAAATTCATGTATGCCCTAAAAATAAAAATAAAAACTCTTATAAATTAATATCTATTTGAAATCCCTCATGTGAATTGAATATTAATTATTAAAAAATATATAAATGTTGATTTCAACGAATATTTTATTTTGTTCTTATATTTTATATTCAATTGAAATTTGAATTGGATTTGTGAATATTTAAGTTCTCTATCTTTCTTAATTTCAGTTGATGTAATATAAGTTCTTAAGAATTTAAGTTATAGTAAATCTGAACGAATTCTCTTAGAATTGTATTTTTTTTATACACACATTAATGGGGAATTGTAGTTCTTACCATATTCTTTTTTAAATTTCTACATAAATTATTTTTATGAAAAGTTGAAGGCCTTGCCCGAAAAGGCCGCTATAGGCTGGCTTCCCTCAAAGATTCAGAGCACGTCTGTAAATATAAAATAGAAATTAATTAGTTTTCAATTTAAAAAAAAAATTGATTGAAAAAATCATAAAATAAATTCGATTAGAAATTTCTTTAAAATAAGATTGTAAAAATATGAATTTGGAAATTAATCTACGAATAAGCGTTTCTAATTATAAATAATCTGAGTAAAATAAATAAAACATTTAAAAACAATTATTTCTTTGCTCTAATTTCAATTTCAAAACATAATCAATTAGTGTCTGGAAAATTATACCAAATTCGGAAAATCGATTATTTACCGGGTGAGCGTGACAGACGTGGGCAAAGTCCTCGTAAGAATCATCTTACTTAAAAGCAGAAAAACGTGGAAATTTCCATTTCCACCTTTTAGGCTTAAGTAAAAAAATAAATTAAAAGTTCGATTGCGACTAATTGAATTAGTCACCTTGAGCTATCCTTCGTAGATGTGACGAGACTTTGCGAACATTTAACTCGAACTTTTTCCATTTTAGGAAGTTGATATAGTTGGCCCCGGGGAGTTAAGACCCACAAGTGGGGCCTTAATCCCAACGATTCCGAATGAACCGTCGCCGTCTAGCCGTATGGGACATGGTAGTCGAATGCTCTGCCACATCTCAGGAATTAGCTCTTCGCTTAGTTTGGGGGTGTCAGGAAACCATCATTCACCCCATACATATTATGTTGTTTTTGGTACTTATACCCCACCAAATTGAAAAGTTAAAATTGAACTCTTCTGATTGACATTTTTTATCTATTTACTTGTCTCTTGACTTAGATATATACACTTTTCCTGTCCTAAAGTTGACTTGCAACACCGATCTAATTTTCTTCGCTTAAGTTGTCCGACAAAAAAGTAAATTTACCTTTACAAAAACGTTTACACTAGAAAGCTTTCTTTCAAGGCCAGTTCAGTGATCAATTGCGGTCACAGCGGATAGTATACCATCGACGTATCGTGCTGCTCTTGATGACTGACACGACCATTCATATCGTTCGTAACAGACCAGCAAGAGTTAGCCAACCGTATAGTACAGGTATTTACTTTTTCATTCTTGGCATCATTAAATTGAATTTGATAAACTTTTATTACAAATTGATTTATGCCCTTTCGATAATGGAATAGGGGCTGATCTTCCGTAGCTATTTTGGAAGGGGAATAGGCCTAGCTAATAGACGCTCATCATGATTTCACGGTGTTACATCGTCGGCCCTGACCACGGCATGTTGGTCTCATTTTCTCTCATCCCCTGGTCTCATTTCCGCGGATCAAGATAGATCCGAAGAGCCTGTGAGTGGGCCACGGATAACGATGTACGCTGAACGCGAACACTTTTTTTGTTTATGTATTTCTTGGATGTGGTATCATATTAACTTAATTTAAAATAAAAAAAAATCTTTTGGTTTTTTGATTCAATTAAATAAAAATAATAATATGGGTGGAACTGCCTCCAAGTCATTTGTTATAAGAGCAGATCCTTCGAGTTAAGTTCTAAATATTTCTGTTTTTCCATTACTCGTGGATCTCGACTGGAAGGAAATGGCAACCCTGTGATGATCACTGCCCGGCCGTTTCCATCGTAATAATCCAGTCCTTCCAACACGACGACGATCAGGATTCGCCACGGCATCTTGATTGATCGTCATAGAGGCCAAAATCCTTCTAAAATATCAAAATAAAATAAAAAAAATTATTCAAATATTCATGAATATTTGTTTTAAGTTCGATAGTGACCGAAGTCACGTGAAGGATCCGTCATAGGTGCAACGAGTCTTTGCGAATTGTTTAACTCGAACTGCCGGGGTCCACACCAAGTGGACCCCCCATGGGCTTTGAAAAGACCATCGCTTAACAGGAAGCGACAAATCAACTCAAGAGTTGATTGACCCTGATCAGTCACGTATTAGATCTTTCATTCCAACGATTCCTGATGTTAAGAATCGTAGCCAACTAGGAACTCTTTCGCCTACGATACCCAATCAATGATCAAATAGTAGGCTTTGCTCTTGTTGCTAGCCACAAGGGTCTAGCCGATCACACCTCTAGATCCTTCTTTCGCATACACTTCTATTCTAACTTAAAGCTAACTTAAATCTACCTTAAAGCTAACTTAAGTCTAGTTGGAGGTGTCAGTAAACCATCATTCAACCCCGTAAAGTAGGAAAATGTGTCGTTCTTCTAACATATTCGAAACTTAAATCTACGACCTTAAAGCTATTCACATTAAAATCAGAAGAGAAGGGATTACTTATATAGACTAATTAAGTTGGAAACTATAATTGCAAACGCGGGGGAGGGGGCGTGCCTGGGGAGTTGGAGGGAACAAGAGAGTGGACTCCTTATATAGCATTATTGGGATGGAGACTGAAATTGCAAACAAGTTTCTAGGTTTTCTATTACCTATACTATTCGAAGCGATATTGTATGGGACGAGGCTATATTTTTGACCACGAATAAAATTTCTTCTTCTAAGCTTTCCGACCAGTCTATCGATACAATATGAAGGAAACAACATAAGTAATCCATCGGGAACCCATAGTTGTAACTTTGTCAACATTTTCTTTAGTTAATACCCGATATTTAACTTCAATTTACTATTTAATATGATCCACAAACCCGGCTTCAAAATGTTCATTGACCAACGTATAAAATCAACTATATCAGTATCGAAGATGTATAGTTTGCTTTTATTACTGTCTTCAATGTCTTTGTTATGTGATCCATAGAAACGCCCAAAACAATTTAAATAATGCGTTAGTCGAGAGATAATAAGTGGCTTAATCAAGTTGGTCCTTAAAATAAAAGAAAATTGACGATCATCACTCTATCTATGCTATTGTTTAAAATTATAGCAAGCTAATTCAAATTCAATTATGGACTACTACAGTAATGAATACGGATACATCTTTGGACTTGAAATGGGATCCTATTGAACGCCGTCGTCATAACTAATTATCATGCAATTAATAAGGCTTAATTCAACAATCATTAGAAGATTGTTTATCTCCTAATTTTCTTTAAATCCGTCTATTAATGCTGCAATAATTAATTAAACTTTATAAATTACAATCACAATTACGATTAATAGAACAGTGTTTAAAACCATTACATACTTTTATTAAAAACAAACTTGAATTGCAATCTGTGACTTCAAAAAGAATTCAAATAACCTTTTTTTTTGTTAAATGGGCGTGGCCACCTGGTTTGTTTTATTGACCAATCAGAAGAGTTCAATTTGAAGTTGTCAACTTGGTGGGGTATAAGTACCATAATAGATATAGTAAGTATGGGGAGGATGATAGCACTTGACTCCCCAACTAAGCGAAGAGCTATAACCTGAGGTGTGGCAGAGCAAAAGTTTTCATGTCCCATACGGCTAGACGGCGACGGTTCATTGGGAATCGTTGGGATACGGACTGCGATTTCCGGTCTTATGTCCCCGGGGCCAACTATAGTATTTCCTTAACATCAAGGAAAGAGTTCGAGTTAAATGTTCGCAAAGTCTCGTCACATCTACGAAGGATAACTCAAGGTGACTAATTCAATTAGTCGCAATCGAACTTTCATATTTTTTTTATCTTTTTGGAATTCAAGGGACATTAAGAGGTTTTTTGGAATTCAACGGAATCCTAATTTTCTTCTTGGCAGTCATCAATTGCAAATTAATTAAATTTTTGGAAGAGTCACAGTTAGCCGACTTCAGTAAAGAAGTAACTTTTTTTCTCATTCTTATAGCACCATTGAATTTTGTAAGTCGATCATTTTTTAAATGGATGAATAAAAAAATAGTAATATAATTAATTCAAAAATTATACATTTTATTTTTAAAAAATAAAAAAAAATAAATAGTTGGCTTAATAAAATGGATAAAACAATAAAATCGTATAACAACATTAAACATTTTTTAATTTGATTACTTTTTTCTTAACTTAATATTTTAATTTATTTGCAGTACGGTCGACCTTACGCAGAACGCCGTCGTCATTACTAATAACCATGCAATTAAAAATTAATGTTAACCATCCTGATATGACTTGACGTCCGAAGATATTGGGATTCGATCTTAGTTCATAGGATTTTCGTTTGTATTTCATTGAAATCGATGTGTCATCTTGTCAAGCGGTTCTCTTTGGCAAGAACAGCACCGTTTTGCACTTCGTCAGCTTCATGGTTTTGGAAATAAGGGTAAATCTAGCATAGAGTGTCGTATTCAACGAGAAATTGTGGCTGTCAAACAGGGATTAAGAGTTAATCTTGGAAAGGCTGTCGACTTGAATACAGATCTCAATATTGTCATCATAAACATCGTATGGGCCATAGTTATTTATTATGCTTCAAATCACTCCGATTAAATGTGAATTGCAACTGAACTTGATTGTAACCTTCTTTTTATCTTTGCTCTGTGGAGAAAAGGAGTAACGAGAAATCTCAGATTTTAGAGTAACTGTTGAAAATAAAGATGAATTTTAAGCCATTATTTTCAAGAAAAAGCATGAATGGCTGTTTCAATACTACTCTAATTTGCAATTATTTATATTATTCGTAGGGATCGCCTCTACAGATTGGCTCGCTAAATAATTTCTATTAAAGTTACTAATAAGCTTATATTTCCACCACAGTACAACAAAATTAATAAAAAAATAACATGTATATGGTATGGCATGCCGTTGAACACCACTTTAATTGAATGTTAATCAATCAATCAACTAACGAATTAAACGTATAGCTATCTATCTAATTAACTAACTAATTAAATAACTAAATCAGCAACTAAACTACTAATCAAATCCTTATCCGTTATAGAAACAGCTAATCAAATCCTAAACCACTAACGAAACAATTAATGAAAACTCAGCGAACCAACAGCGAAAGACCTAATTAAATCCTAAACCAACGATTTAATCTGAAACAATCTATTGAACTCCTTTTAACTGAATAATCCCATGCCACCAATCATAAACTAAACCAACTTCTAAATAATTAATCAATTCCTAATCCAGCAACTAAATAGCTATTGAAATCTTAAACCAAATATTAAATAGATAATCAAATCCTTAACCAACATATAAACAACTAATGCAATGCTTAACAAACAACAAACCTGAAACAATAAATTGAACTAAAACTCAATCGAAACCTTTAATAACCCTTCAAACCCTTTCGAAAATGAATAAGCCACCCCGAGGCTTGCAAGTGCCATCTTCTTCATTTCAAAATCCCCCTCTGTGGCTCCACCCACTCATAGGGGATGATTTCGTTGTTTGCTTAGTATTTGAATACTTGTTTAGTTGTTGGTTCAGAATTTTATTAACTACTTAGTTTTCGGTTTCGGATTTGAATAATTGTTTAGCTATTGGTTTAACATTTGACTAACTATTTAGCCACGGGTATAGGATTTGATTACCTATTTAGTTGCTGGTTAAATTAGTTAATAACTGGATTGCTTAAATACATTTCCTGTTTATTATATCGGTTTATCGGAGTTAATTAGTTCCTTAAATTGTTTAATTCATGCTATAGCTATGCGTTTAGTTAATAAGTTAATTGATTGATTAAAATACTTCGGTTAATGATTAAAGTGGTGTTCAACGGCATGCCATATATATGGAGCTATTTGGAAAGACACCGCCCAAAGTTGAATCAGCCTTGTGAGTTTGCCAATTATACTTGAATCAAATAAAACTTTGGTCGTCTTCTTCTAATATATCCGTTATCCTGCATGGCAAGAAAAAATATGAAACTGATCAAGAAAATCGTCATTCTACGGCCCACCAATCAATTGTTCAGACCAAATATAGTTTCTACATGGTCCAAAAGCCTACGATTAATGACAAGTTTATGCATATAACAATAATGCTTGATGTCTCCTGCACTTTTTAACAAAAAGGGAACTTAAAGCCATCTCTATTCTTGTTGAGAAGCCAGTGAGACCACCCCTTTGCACACCATTCACGTATGCTTCCAAATATTGGAGTTTAATCCACCCCAATTATTTAAAAAGGAAATGGTTTTAATGGAACCATTAGATGCGCTTTAAAGTCCCTGCTGTGTCCGGCATATGTCACTTCTCATATGAGTGGACTTAATACGGGAGTAAAGGCAATGGAACAAGTGTCGATTTTTACATGAATGATGTCCTTCTTGTCAACGCATTCTATTCCATCGCCAAGCGACCTTAAAAATATGAGTTTTCAAGTGACGACATTGAAGCTGAAACCGTTTGGTTCCATTTGTCTTAAAGCTACAATAAGGAATAACAGTAATATTTTTTTCAACCGCGTTTAACATGTAGGTGTCAAACAGTAATGCGCTTTCTTTTAGAACCGACGTTATTCATTTAAAATTGCAAGATTTATCATTATAACACTGCGATTTAAAGATTTTTGAAATTATATTTGTATTTTAAAATACTTCGATTGTGACTAATAGAATAGTGTTTTAAACCATTGTATATACATTTATTTTAAAAAAAACTTGGATTGCAATTTGTGATTTCAAAGACAATTTTTTAATAACCTTTTTTGTTAAATGGGCGTGGCCACCTGATTTTTTTAAATGGCCAATCAGAAGGGTTCAGTTTGAACTTGTCAACTTGGTGGGGTATAAGTACCAAAAATGATATGGTAAGTATGGGGAGGATGATGGTACTTGACTCCCCAACTAAGCGAAGAGCTATCCTGAGATGTGAGGGAGCATCGACTACAAGTCCCATACGGCTAGACGGCGACGGTTCAAAGGGAATCGTTGGGATAAAGACTGGATACCCGGTCTTAACTCCCCGGGGCCAACGACACGAATTTCCTAAAATGGAAAGAGTTCGATTTAAATATTCGCAAAGTCTCGTCACATCTATGAGGGATAGCTCAAGGTGACTAATTCAGCTAGTCGCAATCGAACTGTAATTATTTTTTTATTATCTGGAAGTTAGAAATTTAAATATTTTTGATTATTTATTCTGAAAGTGTTTAAGATTTTAGTGATTGATAAATTGATTTTCAAAAGTTTAATCATAATAAATAATGGATCAATAATAATATAATTGATTAAAAAACTATATTTTTTTTATTCATTTAAATAATTATTGGCTAAATAAAATTAATAATAGTATGGATAAAACAATAAAATTGCATAATTGCCTCCGTAATAATCCAAGAAAACTGTAACAAACCAGGCGTGATAAATATGAAGATAAAGTCATAAAGTCGGTATAATCCCTTCGAGACCTGTATAGGAAATAAAGAAAGAAAGGCACTTGTCCGATCTTTACGGGATCTTGAATTTCGAATTGATTATTTAGTAGTTATGGAAAAACCATTCTGTAAAAAATAAGTATTCATGTGGGACTTTGCTTTCTCTATGATGAATCATGATGTGTTCATGTTTTCGAGGGAGCCTCCCCTTTAAAAGTTATTTCTACGAAAAATTTGTTGAAAAATGTAATTATTCTTGAACTCCTCGTCGATAGCGTCACTTTAGTTGCAGCAATCACTATTGTTGTTAGGTTCAATGACACTAAGCAATCAATGCGATGGCCATCACCGTGGGTGACTCCCGCTCAAGATGGCCATGACTCACACCCACGGTGCCCTCTTCTAGGGGATGACCTGCACTCTCTCTCAAGGATAGATCAATCACATACGATAGCAGTAATTAGTCACTCTCGATTGCAGTATATACAGAGCAGATGTATCACAATCAGAGTCACAATATGCACTGAAATCAAAAGATACTCACTCCTCCTACGTCGACTCCTCCCTAGTCACCAAAACTACGTCGCCGTTACGGCCTTCCATTTTCCAACAAAATTAGTTTCTCTAGCGTTTTGATGGATTGCAATTAGACTTTTTTTTACGGAAACTTATATAATAAGGTAAACGGATCATAAAATTAATGGGTAAAACAAGACCATCTAAGACTAAAACTAAGACCAAACTAAGACCAACTAGAGTAACTAGGATATCTGGTCCTGTTCGTAGAAGTGACTTTTCTGAGATGTTGAGTTCTGAATTCCTTATTTAGAAGTTATAGAAACACCATTCTGTAAAAACTAAGTATTTATGTGGGACTTTGCTTTCTCTATGATGAATCATGATGTGTTCATGTTTTCGGAGGGAGGCTCCCCTTTTAAAAGTTATTTCTACACAAAGTAGTTTCTCTAGCGATTTGATGGATTGCAACGCCCGATCAGAAATTATTATTTTTGTTTTTCTGTCTATATATATTTAATGATATATGGTCCGAGTGTCGAAATTCTCATTTGTAACAGTAAAAAAACAACTTGTTATTATTTACCTGTCGTCTGATGGTTTCAAAGGCTGTATAAATACAAGAAAAATATATATTAAATTTTAAAAAAGAGTCAGAAACTGATCAACTCTGGTCCTACACAACCCCGATAGCACTACCAAGTCAGCTTCCATATAGATATCCAAGCATACCTAAAATGGCAAGTTGTAATTTTCAATTTTTTACAGGTTTCATAATTTTTCTAGGAGGGATCCAAGAGGGTCTATTGGTTTCATCACCATCAGTAGGCAACAGCATTGAACGTCTTAATCAGGTACTACTTGAATAATGCTTTTAAAATCATATACCATGTATTGATTTTTGGATATTATGATACAGATGTTTCATATCGGAGTCTTGCTTAATCTACTCAATCAAATGGAGGCCAAAGTGGTGGAACACGAAGCCTTGGCAAGTCTTGTAAACCAGCACGAGTTAAGATCAACAATCATGAGATGAAGATAAACAGTCAGCAAGAAGAGATTGGCCAATTAAAGAAGAAGAACTCGGACTTGGAAGAGAAGCTGATGAATCATCAAATCAGCCAGAGAACTTCAAAATCAGCAGCAGGAAAGGCAGCCTCTCGTAAACCATCAAGCTGCCTGACCTTTCTAGGACGTCCTACCCGTAGGAAGCGGTCAGATCGCTTTCATTTACCGCGACTTTGCTTATTAGAACCCACGAAAGCGAGAGACTAAAGTCGGCTTTGTTGATGTTAAATCTGATGGCCCCGTTCATTTCTTCGTCACTCGTTCTTCAAGTTGGGATAAAAACGGCAAGATGCCATTCGAAGATGAATATCTTAATTTGGGTGGCGGGATGAATTCGGCGAGCGGAATTTTTACGGCACCCAAAGCCGGAATCTACGCCTTCAGTTTCAAGGGAATTGGTTCTGGAACAGGTTTTGATTACGCTGGACGTGCCGATGTATACTTAGAACGGAACGTCTATGCTCTTGTATTCGGTACTTCTTTCATCTATACGGCGTCAGTAGATCAGACACATATGTAACTGTTTCCGTTCACGGGACTTTCAAACTGAACCAGGGGGATACAATTGCGATCCGCCACACTGGAGGGGCGATCTATTGTGAGAGTGGCAGTCACACTCAATTTACCGGGTCGCTACTCGAAGAAGATCTCGTCATTTCCTAATTGTTTAAATCCATTCATTTCGCATTTACGCATTGAAATTCAATGTTTGTAAAATACAAATCAAAAATGGAAATCGTGTCATCATTTATTTGTCGCCAGTCCAATAAATCCCGAATGTTAATCAACTACTATATGTTATCAACTATATTAACCAGCTATATAAATAAATCGGATAATTAAAGAAATGCTTAAATTTGCCGAATAAAAGGGATTTCTTATGCAGAGTAATCGATACCGGCCCTAATAAAGACTCCATCGGATTTTCCTTTTTTTATCCCAATCCTATATTTTATTAAAAATTATAAATAAATAATAGTTTTTTAAACTTTTTCCCTAGAAAGCGCACTGCGTTGGAAAAAATGGTTTTAAACTGCTTTTTAGCGTTATTTCCCCCTTTTTAAACTATACTTTTCCATTGCCGATCCTTGAAATTCAAAATTGTGATAATAACTAAATAATGTTGGAATTCTTTAATATTCATCCAATTTAGTTTTTGATGATTAATAAACGATAAATTAAAGGACACCCAGTCAATACAAATTAAAAAGTCATTTCGGTCAAATATATCTTAATGGTTGATCATTGATTAAAAAAAATCAAATGTTCGGACGGGTCGATTGGAGATTGGATATGAAGATTTGAAAGAAAAATTGACGAGTGGAAAGAAACCAATCGTGCAACAAAATCTTATCAGTTCTCTTTGATTCTTCGATTAACGATTTAAAAAAGAGCATTTTATCACACACAATTTTAAAGCTATTAGATCGAAGCCGAAACTCGGGACAGCTAGTATTTTATAAAGCCATTGATTACAAAACGAAAGAAAGAAAAAAAAATTCTAAAGCCAAAAATACATAATGATTATAAAAGCAACGACGATGCCATTAGTTGGATGCCGTCGTCTTGTTGGTCTGAAGCTCATTATTTGCTTATGTTCGGGTGCAGTAAGCTTAATTTATCCCCGAGTGGAGAGGAGGTTTGTTTTTAGAATAAAAAGAAATCCTTTGAAGAGGATCTCGCTGGCCTTTATTGTTCGAGCAGACGACGTTGTTCTAGGAACCACCATAAGGTTTTGCAGCGGTTCCTTAAAGGAATTCAACTTTTTCTTCAAGCACTTTTGACTCGATAGGCATAAATATATTTATTCCTTGAGGACTCGACAGGTCTATTGCATTTTCGTACTCTTGCATCTTGCTTCATGAAAAAATACGTATTAATTTGGCGGATCATTCAATCGAAGGAATTGACGATCCAGATATTTGTGTTCTAAAGATCAGGTACGTTCATTAGACCCAAATTAATAAACTACCCGTATCAAGAAGAAATGTAAAAACCAACACCATTGTATTACTTTCACGAGGGGCTGTACGCCGTGCGAAACTTGTTATCTCATTTTTGAAATTTAAGTCGTTGTTGCGTTGGTTAAAAAATAACCTTTGGAAACAGGCCAAGCAGGCTTTATGCCCTTGAACTTTATCGTTAATAACATAAAACCACAGAGTGAAAGGATTTTGGCCTTATAATGCCTTATTGTTGTTATCTAAATAGCTCATCATAGCCTAAAAAATGTGTAAATAACAGATAAAATTATTGGCTCATGTTCAATCATAAATCCCCTTGCATTTTCACTTTGATCAACTCATCGTCCGAGTTTCGAAATAATCGTCTGCATAAAAAGAAATATGTGTATTGCTTATCATTGGCTCATCTATTTACCTGCCGTCTGATTTCAAAGTTGTATCAACGACTACAAGAAAAAACAAAATCGAAAGGTCTAAAACTGATAAAAACTAAAAGAAAATTAAGACGCATATATAGTTATCCTTTATTATACTCTGGCCCTATAAAACCCCATTCGGGCTGGCACTGAAACAAGTCGGCAAGTAGAGCTACATCCCATAGCATATCAAAATGGCGAGTTATTACTTTAGATTTCTTACAGCTTTCGTCATCTTTCTAGCGGAGATTCAAGAGGGTCTTTTGGTTCCATCACCAGCAGGCAACAGCATTGAACATCTTAATCAGGTACTTAAATATGCATTAAATATTCAAATATTGCTTTTAAAAAGTCTAATATAATTATGTACAGTATCCTTCAGTGAAATGTGCCACCCTGACATGAGTGGTGGAAAGCAAAGACCAATCCGACGACAATGTCGTTGCCATTTATTGGCCCTTAGATTTTTTCTCTCTGTGAATTGTCCTATTGAAAAGCATTCATAGGAAAAGAAAATTTTCGGATTGGCCTTTGTTTTCTGCCAATTATGTCGGGGTGGCACATTTCACTGAAGGATACTGTACATCATAATATAATATATGTTTGATATTGACGTCTTGCTCAATCGACTTGATCAAGTGGAAGCCAAAAATGAGCAGCACGAGGTCAAAGTGGAAAAACTTGAGGCAGAAGTAGCTGAACACAGCACTAAAATGGCAGAGCACGAATTGAAGATCAACAATCAGCAAATAGAGATCGACCAATTAAAAAAGAAAAATTCCGACTTGGAAGAGAGAAACAATCAATTGATCCTAGCTAAGAAAGGTGATGTAACTAGTCGCGATTTCTTACCTCGGTCCTGCTTCGAAATGAAAGCCACCAATCCCAATGCCCAATCTGGAGTCTACTCCATCGATCCCGATGGTCAGATTGGTGCTGATCAACCCATTTAAGTCTACTGTGACATGACAACACGTATAATGGTCGCCTTATTATTTAAACACCTAAAATAAACCAATTTATGTTATGTATTAATATACAGTGACCACGTCTATATATCACGACACTGAGACCAAAACTGAAGTTACGGCATGTCAAGATCCAGGTTGCTATACTAAAGCAATTAAATACAATGCAACCATTCGCCAGATGTTGAATTTGGCCGACATCTCTGCTTCCTGTCGGCAGTATTTCAAGGTAATTAATAAAAACAAGAATTTATTTAAATGAAGCAGTAATCATTTTTTAAATAATTTAATAGTTTGATTCGTTCGTGGTTCCTCTTGAGTACAACTTCGAGCAGTTTGGTTACTGGAATGATCGCAATGGTGGGAAGCAGATCTTCTGGGCGGGTCCGGCAACGAGTGAACACACCTGCCAGTGCGGTATTATGAATAATTGCGTCGAAAGGATTTACAAGTGCAACGCCGACTCTCTGGCTCCAATTGAGCTTGTCGATGAAGGTAATAAATATTCGATTATTATACGTTTAATAAGTAATAACATTTCCAAATTGAGACTTTGACGGATTAATTATGCTTTGTAAAATAGAATTTGTGATTTTTTTAAAAGTTTTAGTTTGAATAATGGTTCAATAATGCTTGTCGATGTGAATAAATAGTATAACATTTATTAATTGAGACTTATTTTAGTTGATTAAGTATTTTAATGACAAACCGTTTATAAACACCGGTTTTTATAATGTATATTTTTAGAGAAAAAAGTAAAAAAATACGAGTTTTAAAGTTTTAATTTTTTGATTTGAGAATTTAAAGTTATTGTAAAAAGATGTTTGGGAAAAAATATGGAATTTTATTTAAAAGTTTTTTTTGAAACTTTTTCAGCAGTTTTTGAAAACTTTTCCAACCTTTAAAAAAATATATTTTAAAACGTTGCGATCTTACGTATACGAGGAATACGTAGTCATTACAACTTTACGAATACGCAAGACTGGATTCACTTCCTTACGCCAGTAGATTCATAAGCGGTTTACCGGTAAGAGGAAATGAATCCAGTCTTATGTAATCTAATTTTTTTTTAATATTATATTATATTATATTAAATATTTAAAATAATTGGAAATTTTGTAAAAAAAAGAACTGTTGGAAGAGTTTTTTTTACTTTTTCCAATAGTTTTCAAAAACTAATTTCAGAGTTTTCAAAACTATTTTTTTTTATTCAAAATTTTTAAAAATGAAGAAAAAACTAAATTTTCAAATCATAAAAAGTCGTGTTAAACAGCTTGGCAGTTGGCAAACATGTAAAACCTTTTTGTGTAAATTAAAAACTATTTTACAACTATTTTTGAAAATTATTTTTTTACACATAATTTTCGCATGTTGACTTATTCTTATTAAAAATTATAGGATTTTTCATATTTAAATGATTCTTTTTAAGTGGAACATTTTTGAGAAAAAAAAATATTATTATACATAGAATTGATTAGAACACTATTAAATTACTTTAAATTATTATTGTAAAAGGTTTCATAACTGCGACCGAGTTGCTACCTGTTACGAGGCTCAGTTTTGGTCGGACGAGTTTGACTGGCGTGAAGGCGAGCTACACTTTGGGCCGCTTCGAGTGCACCGGGCAGGCGGCCATCTCATCAAAGCCGACCAATTGTCAGGATCTGTTCAAAATGGGTCATACTCTCAGCGGCTTCTACGACGTCAAGGGAAGTAGCACCCAAATAGCGTCGACATACTGCGACTTTTCTAAATCATCGACTGAGACGGGCTACGAGACTCGATATGGCTTTGTTGATATTAAATCTAGCCCCATTCATTTTTTTGTTACTCGTACAACACCTTGGAGTACAGCCGGCACGATGCCATTCGAAAAGGAGTATCTGAATTTGGGTGGTGGGATGAATTTGGCGAGCGGAGTCTTTACGGCACCCAAAGCTGGAATCTACGCCTTCTCTTTCAAGGGAGTAGGTTCTGGAACAAATTCCGATTACGCTGGATATGGCAGTGTAAGATTACAACGGAACGACGCGGACGTTGCAGCAGGTGGATCTGTAATCTACGGCGCAACATCAAACACATTATCAACTGTTTCCGTTCACGGAACTTTGAAACTGAACAAGGGGGATACAATCACGATCCGACACTTAGAAGGGACGATCCATTCTTCTATTAACATTCACATTCAATTCACGGGATCTCTCTTGGAAGAAGATCTCGTCATTTCCTAATTGTAAATCCCTTAATTTGTCATTTGCGCATTGAAATTGACTGTTTGAATAAAATAAAATGGAACTCTTGTCATTTTACATGATAATAAATCGTCGGTTTTCCTTGTTAATATGCAAATTTTTAAACGTTTTGATGCTACGGAGTTTTTCAATTCTTCGTCCAGCTTTTGTTCTTCCCACTAATTATCTCTGCTTTTTTGGCAATCGTCCACTTTTCATAGACTCTTGCATTAAAAATTAAAATGTTTAAAGTTAGGGGTGCGGAAAGGAAAAAGACGTAATCGGTTCATTATATATAACCGTCTTACAATTTGTTTTTAATTCACCAATAAACCTTTTTTAATAATAATTTTTAAAAAAATGTATTTGACTCGAAAACGATTTTGAGTGGAGGTGTAATTATAGGAGCCGTTAATCCACCTTTAAATAAAAAGCTAATCCACCGCAAAATAAATTCAAATTCCCATTTTAAAAAATAATACAAAAATAAAATAAAGTGTGCGTTAATATAAAAAAAAATTAATCGGTTAATTTTAACCGTTTAACTATCAAGTTAGTTTAACTGCAATTTATAGTGAGGGCTTTAAGCGCGTTCTAGCGGCGAGTTTCCATAGTGGTCTATATTGTACAACAACTTCTTTTCCTTTACCAGTTCTTTGAAATCTGAAATTTAGTTTAAGAAATTGAGAAAAAACATTATCTTAAAATTTTTAGCGAGATTATTATTTTTTCCAACAAAAAAAAAATGATTTAATAAAATCATAATTTTTTTTTTATTCGATTTAAAAAAAAAATCAAAAAATTAAAATTAAAAAAGGGATAAAATAAATGAAAAGAAAAAAACTCGAATATTAACGAAACAACCTATTTGATGTATTTCTTTATTTTGTGTGTGTGTGTGTGTTAAGCGACAATGTACAATTTAGGTGTATACAGCACGACTCTTTCTTAAATCCTTCTCACATATAAAAAACGTGAAAAAAAAATTAGTCTCAGCAATTTGTTAATTCCTTTTTTTAAATTAAATTAATTAAAAAATTGATTAAAACTAAATTAAATTTGTATATTAAAAACTTATTTTTAAAATAATTTTATTCTATTTTACATTTTAAAATAATCAAATTTCTATTTTTTTAAATTATAAATTTCAATTTTTTTAAATAATCATTACATACATTTTTTTTTTAATTTATGATGTTAACGAAAATTTTTTTTAAAAAATTTGAATTTTGTTTTAAAATTATTAAAAAATCAAATCACATTTGAGGACATCTTACAGTGTAATGTTTAAATCATATTCAATCGGTGGATCCTGAATCTTCTCTTTTCCACCTCCACCACCCTGCACTCCAGGTCCGTAAGCTCTGCGATTTAAACGGCATCCCCATTCCAAGTGCTCGACCCATTCCAGGCCCACCAAATCCGAGATTAATGAAGGGATCGTCCACATCCATGTCTTCATCGAATCCACTTCCGCGACTTCCACCTCCACCAGGTCCTCCAGGCATTCCACCAGTGAAGAAGGACTCAAATGGATTGTTGGAACCGAAGAATTTGGCAAAGGTCGCCCTGGAGTCCCCGTGGAAAGTGTACTGGAAGTTGCTCGGGCCCTGTCGGTTTGGTATGCGGCCTTTAATATCAAAGGGACGATCTATTCTGATATTTACAATAGTATTCAATTCACCGGTTCAAAAAGTTAATATCCACGACATGATAGGTTTAAAATTTTGAAATTCAAACTAGGAAGGATTTTTATTTTTAACGGGTAAGGGAAGGATTCAGAGGGTTGTTGTTAAGTATAATTCATTAATTTGTTTTTATTATAAGGAAGTGATGATACATTGATTTAAAAATGTTTTTCTCTTAATGTATGATTGGTAATCTACTTTTATACTTTTCCCATTTTTTTATTTGTGGCTGCTCGTCTTCAGTGGCGGTAATTAGGATCGAGAGTTCAAGACCCAACTAAAAGCGACCTTAAAAATGCAATAAGGTATCGTCTATGAATTTAATCCCATATACAAACTCTATAATAGGATTCAAGATATACTAATTGTTCATCTCTGAGCCCATCGCATCGAATCAAATGGTTAATATAAAATTTTATTTAAGACTAAATTAACTACAGAACGAATCAGTTTGGGCTTCATCGTCATGGGTTTGCATTTTCTGGTCGATAAATGTTTCAAAACATTTGTTTTTCTTTAAATCAAGTTTAAAGGATTTTAAAAAAAACTGTGTTAGTTGAAATCCTTTTATATGGGGAAAAAGTATAGTTTTACCAAAAAATAAGTCAAAGACTTTTACTTCAATTCATCATAAGGACTTTTAAATATTAGGTCAAGTAACAAGCCATAAATTAAGAGAATGAAATGGCTTTTCAATGACAAGATGTAAACTTTGAACTGGATTAGACCTGGAGTGAATGAATTACACCGCCCATTCGGCTGAGTGGGCCATTCAATTTGTATTTTTACACATGAAATGAATATTCTCAAACTATTATATATTTATAAACTCTATAAACCCCATTTCTAATTTAACTTTTACACGATGAAACATTATTGGGCAACATTCTACAACTTTCAAGAATCTCTACAGTACCCACCGGAATATAAGAACACTTCTTTTTCTCCCATAAGAACACGGGTTAAATTGACGCCAGTTTTCTTGCGATAACTCGCTCAATTTCAACGATGGATTTTTTTCTGATTTATCCCCTACTGGAAACATGTTTTTCTATCACTCTGAATTATTTCAGATTTTTACCATTGTTCCTCATTGAGTTATTGATTAGGTCATGTATAAGAACACCTCGTCATTTCTCCCATTCAAGCACGGGTAAATAGTCCCACGTTCGAAAAATCATAACTAATTAACGGAGCCTCGCTCGATCATCCGGTTACCGACAATCTGTAAAGCTTGGACTGTTCTTCAACGTAAAGCTAAAAAATATTAGATATTAATTCTTAAATCATAGTTCCAGATTCTTAAAGTTCATCAACAACATTTCCCCCATATCCTCTGTAGGACCAAGATCCAAGGTCGTTTTTGCCGTACAGAGAACATAGGGGAAACGTTTTTAGAGAACTTTGAAATTCCGGGATTTTTAATCAAGACTTAACTTTTCAAAATGTTAAATTTCCAGTTGAAGAACAGTCCAATCTTAATAGATTGTTGGTAACAGGATGATCGAGCTGGGCTTCGTTACTTAGTCCAGCTCGAATCGCTGTCCAATCTGGAATGCATTACGTCGATCCCGATGGTCGAATTGACGGGGATCCTCCAATCAGCGTCTACTGCGATATGACAACGAGTATAATAAAGTCCTCTAACTTAAATTTGTAATTCAATCAATGCAACTTATACATTATTTTGTATAGTGACAACATATATATCCCATGATACCGAGTCGAAAACGGACGTTACAAGTTGTCCGGATCCCGTCTGTTATTCAAAAGCAATCAAATATAATGCAACCATGAGACAGATGCTGATGCTGGCCGATATTTCTTCTTCTTGCTCACAAAAAATCCGGGTAAATAATACAATTTTAGTCTTTTATTGCATCTATAATAATGTTTTATTTTTAAATATATATTTATAGTTTGACTCGTTTTCTGTTCCCCTCGAGTACAGTATGGTTCAAATAAACTTGAGGGGTCCTTACCTGATTAGTGCTTTGTGCCCCTTAAGTTTATTTGGACCATACTGTACAACGGCACTCAGTACGGCTACTGGCGTGTATGAGCGAAAATTACTCTATTCAAATTCATTTCGAATTCATTAACTTCATTATATCGACTTTCATAACTCCAAAGTTGTCTATTTTTGTAAAACAAAACACAGCTCGTCAGAATTTCTTTACACTGTTAAAAGTTATATTAAAAGTATAGTAATAGTTTTTTTTTCTTTGATAAATATCTTTTACGGTTCGTAATTTTTATTTGCTAGAATCCCTATAGTCCACACAATCATTCGCACCCTAGCAACCTACTCCGGGTAAACAACCATTTAGGCCTATTGTCTCATATACTAAAGAGTGCGGCTTAGAGTAAGGATAATCGTTTCACTGCTGTTGTATATCTATTTTCTGAAAAAATACCCTACGTTCATCCTTGTTGCTATGTTAATTACTTAAAGCCTTCTGAAGTTAATTTAATTATAATCGAAAACACCATTAAATGTCATCCTATCATATACAAATAAAGGCCCTATGGTGTAATGGTTAGCATTCCGGACTATAAATCCAGTAGACCAAGTTCGATTCTTGGTAGGACCTTCAAAGTCCAAAATACATTTCCAGGGAATAGTATATTGGAATCTTTTACATTTATCAGTAACCCCATTAGGTATTTTCATTATTTAGTTTATTATATTTATAATGCTTCGCCTATTTTTAAAGCACTTTACTTCCAGCCCTTCATAATGATGCGTAGCCAAATGAGAATGAACGTACCCTATTGGTAAAAAAATACGCCGATTCACTTACGACTTACATTGTTACTACCCACAGTTGAAATACCCCCTTACAATACCTTTACAATATCGTATTTTAAGGAATAGATAGTGATTGCATAGTACATGGGTCTTACGTATACAATATCTTTACAACCACTATCCATTCGTTCAAATACGGCATTGTTTAGGTATTGTCATGGAGTATTTTATAACCAACAATAAGGGGGCAGGGATTTAGAGTGAACAATTTAATAAGAAGCCCAGTGTGAATCCATCGAGAGATTTTCGAAAAAAGCGACAATCTTTACTTACATTTTTGAGGCGCTGGTAACGTCCTGATTTGAGTGTTGTAAAGTAGACTCAGTGCTTTGGAATATTTCCGTTAAGGTTATTGGCTCATTTTGTATACTGTTGCAAATTAAAATTTAGTTCCAGGTCACAAAAAATTAAGCAAGTTAATAATATAACAAATACTCAACGAACGCAAGATCTATTCAACAATTCTTCAATTATATTTATATCAATAAAATATGTTTCTTCATTACTACAGATTTAGAACAGTTTTTATCATATTAAAATTATTATTCATATTTCATTTCACCCCAGTAAATCAATAATGAAGAATAATATATTTTTAATATATATAGATGAATTTACCAGCCATACTTTTTTTTTACTGAATTCAAAAGCAAAAAGGGGGGCAACGATAGTCTAAAATGATCTAATTTTATGGTACTCCGGAAAATACCTTATCCTTCTAAAATCCAATACTGTCACTGTGAGATATATAAATATACTGTATCAATTGATTTCAATGTCTAGCTGAATATATAATATATATATTTTTGCTGTCATATTTAATTTAATATATGATTCACTATTAATTTTCTACAAAGATTCTCGTTAGAAAAAGTATGATTGTCATTTATTAAGCAAATAATAGAAATAAATAAAACTTATTAGGCTGTCATCTAATTCGAAATTCAATTCTCTCTCTCACTATCCACTATATGACTATACAAATGAAGACTACTATATATGATTTTAAAAATTCATTTCAAATATACTTGTTGCACACTCACACAGACCTGGCTGAATAATTTTTGCTTTACATTTTAAAGGAAGACTGCAACTGCCTTATTCTGTCAGGATTTACTAAAGAGTAAATAGTATGTCACAAAGCCAAATCACATTCATACCAAAGGCTCAAACCAGAGGCAGAAGAACTCTTCTACCTTGCTCAGACTCAGGTCATGAATGTGTCTTGAATTTGCTGACATTTTTTGAGAAATGTAACGCAGTAGCCTATTCTGGAATGTATGAATGGAACCTTTATACTGTATTTTGTGATAGTTAATTATAACGTTTAAAACCAGAAACTATAACATACATATAATATTATAATCAATACAAAAGAAATAGAATAATATCAACGAAGAATAAATTGTGTGTATAGTTTTCGTAATTCTTGTAACGTGGCAAGCATACTGCGCATTTTTCTTTTTTTCTTTTTTTTATCAACACATTGGGCTGGTAGAATTTCAAGCATTCACATAAACAGCTATAGCCAGCAGTATTGAGATCAAATTTCATTGAATAGACACAGTTGAACATCGTAGACCTTGGGAATGAAAGACTTGTTTAGATTTACTTATATTTTCTCCTTATAAAACTTTTAAACTCATTAAAAACACAATTCAGTTAATCAATTATCTCTGATAATGCTTTACATTCTGAAATTTCCGTTTAAAATAAAACGCTTTATACATTGTTTGGGTAGAAACACGTATTGAAGTAGCTAAATATGTTTTTGTGCTCGACATTTTTTTATCGTTGTCGTTTATCGTTCGACTGTTTAAAAACATCTTGTTGTCATGTCCTTCGATTTATCTAATTTGCAGAATTAGTAAGTCTCGTATTACTCCACATACGCATTTTTTTTTCATTTGCAGCTTATTATCAATTCTGGTGCATGATCAATACGAAGCGCACCGCGGTATAGACTTACACATATGCTACTTTGGCTAGAATATACAAGGTTATCGAAGAGGACATTCATAAAATATATTAAAAGTATATACATATGAAGCACTCAAAGCAGCCATCTTTATTCAGTCTTACTTCGGCATTAACCGAAAGCAGGATGCAATTTACCGCGGTGTCATTCAAAGTGAATTACGTACTCATATTAATTGGGTTCGGTGTTTCATTGTGTATGTCGTTGATATCCTTTTCCGGTGCATCGGCAATTATTAAACCTGCTGGTAAATAAAAAATCATACTTTTGTTTCAATCGGTTAACAAAATAGTTTATTTTATTAAACAATCGGATTATAATTTTTTACTTTTTTGTGTTATAAATATTTTTTCCGATTACTTTAAAATAAATGTATTGCTTTTTATCAATCATTGTACACGATAAATTACAGCAGTACGACATTTTAAATCAGAGACAGCCCACAAAAGAAAATATACATTTTATTTTGGTAAGAAGTTAGGTATTAAAAGAAAGTTTTAAATGTTATACTGAAAATTTCCACTAAGATATCGTGCATTTTGAATTTAGGCTGACGTTCAATCTCGATTTGAATTCATGGAGAAGGATATAAACTGGCTAAAAACAGAAAACCAAAACCAAAAAGAGGAAATTCATCTACTAAAAAAGCAATGCGAAAACCAAAAGCAAGAAATCTACCATTTGAATAACCAAAAAGTGATTCAAGAAAAAGAAATTTTACAAATGAAGTCTTCAATAGAACATTTGCTAGATCTACACTATGAAAACAACTATTACGCTAACCAGACGATGAGAAACATTTCTTTTGGAATCTCAATTAAAAGAACAGCGAGGGCTGTAACCTCCAAACCAGCATCAAAAAAGACCAATCATAAAATAAAATCAACTGACACAGATATAACTTCAACTTCATGGGCGAAGCTTGAAATTTCTGATCGAGTTATTGGGTACATGGATTACGATACCTACACCGTTAAAATTTTCGACCACGCTTTAAACAAAGATGTAAATATAAAAAATGAAAAGAAGAAGTATTACTTCGAACCCATTGGTAAACTGAATCATCTAAGCGCCAAGAGCAATTTCAACAATGTCTCAAAGAAATACGAGATGACCTTCGATGTGATCATGTGGGATGACAGTGTAAGGGATGCAGTATACAAATTCATTTCGGAAGACATGGAGCTGGGTCCAGTTAATAAAAACTTTGTTCGTGTTCTTCCACTAGATAATGTGATGATGTACAATGAAATGGGCATATCACCAAATTTCGAAATCGAACAAAACTGGATCAATTACAAGAGTGACAAATATTTAGCTTTCAAGTTCCTCTGCGAGCGAATGAAACCTTGTAACGATTTGGCTTTGCAAATGAAGTCCAATCCACAACAATTCCGATTGAAGATGAGATTCAGCGTGTCGTCGCAGAATTCTCAAACAAAGGAGACGAAAATCAGCATAGAGAGCATCATGAATGGGGATATGATGAACAAACTAGATCAGAAATTCAAAGGAAAGGAAGTCGTACACCTCACGGCTGGCGGGAAGAAAGAACTCATGAAAGAATCAGCTGAAAACGTAATCATTCAAACGGTCGACGACACTCAAGTTCCGTCGCAGAATTCTAAAGATACAATTTACAATATACTTGAAAAGATGCTCGAGTTCAGCCATGTCACCATAGAAAGGGGGGATGCTAAGGCTTGGGAGAACGTCTTCTGGAATGAAGATAACTACAGACCAGATAAATCAGCAAAAACAATGAGTGAACTTCATAAGACATTGAATAAAGAAAATCAAACTAAATTGGAAGCGTTATTTACAAACACGAGTAAAGGGGAAGGTGAAGTAGGAGGGGGAGGTTCGGTCTATTCCATTTAACGCTAAAGTATCTGCTGACTTGTCAAGAGGAGGAAGTAACAGCCAAGAAGCTTTACAAAAAATGTTAGATGATGCCAAAGATCGTATTGAATGGGACGGTGAAAAATTCGTGCCAAAGGAGATGGAATTGTATTCAATGAACATGGTGAGATTGAAAGACAAGAAGGCGTTCACGGACACGGACATCAGGGTTACATACAGGTCTTCTATGCTGAGCATTGACGTTAGATACGATTTATCACTCGACCCGAACACATCAAGTGAACTCTTCAAACTCGGAACACAAATATCTAGTATGTGATTCGGTAATACGTACCTTACAATTGCATTACATCAATATGCAAATACTTAAGCAAATCCATTTCTAACAGGCTGAAACCTTCATTGAAAACAAAGATTTTATTTTGCATTTTTAAAGAGTATTGCCGTTAGTATGATACAGACTGATATAAGATTAAATGTCCTCTTTTTTTGCTCTATACTATCCGTACTATACCATTATACCAACAAATCATAAATGCTCACCACAATTTATCATTAAGCCCTTCGTTTTTATAAGAAAATTCATCATATTACTCCTAATAGACTGCACCAAGGGAGATTTCGAAACCAGTCGTGGTTCTTCACTACCCCGATCCTGCTTTGAGTTAAAAGCCACGAATCCAACTGCCAAATCTGGAGTCTACTTTATCGATCCCGATGGCCAGTTCGGTGGTGACCCACCCATCCAAGTCTTCTGTGACATGGCAACACGTAATAATATTGACTTATTACTATCTAATTCATTCGTTACATTTGTACATATATCAAAAGAGAGCACATCCATTTATCATGACACTGAGGCCAAAACGAAAATCACAGCCTGCCTGGAACCAGGATGCTACACCAAGGCGATCAAATACAATGCGACTATGAGGCAGTTGGCTATGTTGTCCGACATATCAGCCTCTTGCAAACAACATGTTAAAGTATATATGTTGTAAAGTAAAGTATATAATGTTGTTGTTGAGTATAACATTTAATATAATTTCGTGACTGAACAATGTGAAATATTGTTCAGTTTGATTCGACTGGGGTTCCTCTCGAGTACAAAAACAGGCATTACGGTTACTGGAACGACCGAAACAATAATAAGCAGATCTTCTGGGCGGGTCCAGCAACGAGTGAGCACACCTGTCAGTGTGGTATTATGAACAATTGCGTCGAAAGGGGTTACAAATGCAACGCCGACTCTCTGGATCCTATTGACCTTGTCGATGAAGGTAAATAATTGTTCTTATTCAGAACATGGTAGGTTTTAAGAGACTTTGAAGAACTTTTTGATGAGGAAATTGAGAAATTTATTTTTTGAAAGATTTTATTTTTATATAGTTTTTAGCAGTATAAAGCTTTATTTGAGTTATTTTCTATTTTAAATTTAATGTGGTAACAGTGGTAATAAGTCTATTTAAGTTGTTTATAATCGTGTAAAACATTTTTGGCAAAATTGAAAACAATTATTTTAAGACTATATTTCAAAATAGAAGAGTTCCCTCTTTCCTTTTTTTTGCTTTGAATTGAACTTATTACATGAATGCGCGTTCAGACTAGAGCTTTTTTCTTATTTCCTTATCTCCTTATTTCCTTATTTCAAAAGATTTTCCAAAAATTGGTTTGGAGCAATTTTTCTTATTTCATTATTTCCTTATTCCAAAACAAACAGTGTTGCCAGATTCAAAGCGTACTATAAATACCGACAACGTTGTATTTTGGCACGCAATTTTCCAATTTGTCGTCTGCTACACTGTATTCTTACCTCGAAAAATAAGTTCTAGTCTGAACGCCTCTTATTCCAAAAAAAAAGAAAAACGTCTGAAATAAGGAAATAAGGAGATAAGGAAATAAGAAAATAAGAAAAACGCTCTAGTCTGAACGCGCCTGAAGAAAACAAATTTTATGGATTTTTTAAAGGGTTTTTTATTAAAAAATATTTTATTTAACTTTTATTTTAAAAAAATGATTTTTATATTTTTTTATATTTTACTTCGTTTTCATTTTGTAAATTTTTAGTTTTAGCAGTTCAATGCTTTAGGTTATTTGCTTTATTGGAACTTTACTACT
Source organism: Chydorus sphaericus (assembly GCA_030141595.1). Classification (NCBI taxonomy): domain Eukaryota; kingdom Metazoa; phylum Arthropoda; class Branchiopoda; order Diplostraca; family Chydoridae; genus Chydorus; species Chydorus sphaericus. The sequence goes on along the minus strand of CM057934.1, from coordinate 1,665,055 downwards.
TTTTGCAATGGGTTGATTTAACGGATTTTTAAAAGGTTTTTAATTTTGGTTTATATTTTAGTTTCTTTAGATGAACATTTCGAAAAATAGAATCACTTTATATAGAATTTTTTTAACACGATAACATAGCTTTTTAATTATTATTTAAAAAGGTTTCATTCGAAATTTTGTAAAAAAAAACCGAAAAGAGGAAATGAATCCAGTCTTATGTAATTTAGTTTTTTTATATTGGAAAATTATATTGGAAATTTTTCTTTACTTTAAAAAAAAATGTAAAAAAAACGATTTTTTTATTTTTTTATAAAAAAATACTTAAAAGTCGTGTGCTCTTTTTTTATGAATTAAAAACTATTTTACGACTATTTTAAACAAGATTAAATAAAAGGTAAATAATTTAAGTAAATAATTTTCGCATGTAGAGATATTCTCATTAAAAATTTATATGATTTTTCATAAATAAATGAAATTTAAAATTTTTAAAATTTTTTTTAAAGTGGAATATTAAAAAAATATATTATTTATAGAATTGATTAGAACACTTTAAATTAAGTCTTTGATTATTAAAAAAAAAGGTTTCATTGCCGCGACCGAGTTGTTGCCTGTAACGAGACTCAGTTTCGGGCGGACCAGTTTGACCGGCGTGAAGGCGAGCTACACATTAGGCCGTTTCGAGTGCACCGGACAGGCGACCATTTCATCCAAACCGTCCAATTGTCAGGATTTGTCATGAAATGGGTCACACGCTCAGCGGTTTCTACGACGTCAAGAGCAGTAGCAGCCAGATTGCGTCAACCTACTGTGATTTCACTAAATCATCGACTGAAGTGGGTTACGAAACTCGATACGGTTCTGTTGATGTTAAATCAAGCCCCGTTCATTTCTTCGTCACTCGTACTTCAACTGCGAATTGTTGTGGCACGCAGAGCCGGATTAACCTTAGTTTGGGCCCTGGGCCCGGGTTTCAGTTCAGGCCCCTGCGTAGTTCTTATGATGCAAACACTATTTAAATTGAGCGGCCGCACGCCCAATTATTGTTAAATTGATCAGTTAATAAAGGTGAGATTTCAAAAGTTATAGATAATTCATAAAGTTCAGTGCCATTGCCACTCCAAAAAATTCGTACTTCAAGTTGGAGTTCATACGACACGATGCCATTCGAAAAGGAATATCTGAATTTGGGCGGCGGGATGAATTTGACGAGCGGAGTCTTCACGGCACCCAAAGCTGGAATCTACGCCTTCTCTTTCAATGGATTAGCTTCTGGAACGAATTCCGGTTACGCTGGAAGTGGCGGTGTATTCTTACAACGGAACGGCGTGGTCGTTGCAAATGGTTATTCTATAATCTACGGCGCCACTTCAGGTACCTTTTCAACTGTTTCCGTTCACGGCACTTTCAAACTGAACAAGGGGGATACAATCACGATCCTCCACACTGGAGGGCCGATCTTTTCTAATAAGAACAGTCACACTCAATTCACGGGATCGCTCTTGGAAGAAGAGCTCGTCATTTCCTAATTGTAAATCCCTTCATTTGTCATTTGCGCATTGAAATTGACTGTTTGAATAAAATTGGTGATTTACAAATCAAATGGAACTCTTGTCATTTTACATGATAATAAATCGTCGGTTTTCCTTGTTAATATGCAAATTTTTAAAACGTTTTGATGCTGCTGAGTTTCCCAATTCCTCGTCCAGCTTTCGTTCTTCCCACTAATTAACATCTCTGCTCGTCGTTCAATTTTCATAGACTCTTTCATTAAAAATAAAAATTTTAAAAATTAGGAATGCGTAAAGAAAAAAGACGTAATCGGAAAATATTAATTTAAACCGTTTTATAAATTGTATTTAAATTCATCATTAATTCTTTTTTATATAATTTAAATAAATGTTTAAATTATTGTATTTTAAAATATATTTTTTAAAAAACATATTGCGGGGTGGAGGTATAATTATAAACCTTTCTTAAAAATAATTTTAAAAGAAATCTAATTAACTTTTCAATTTTTTTTTATTTTAGCATAAATACTGTTGTGGGGTGGAGATATAATTATAGCAGCCGGTAATCCACATTTAAATAGAAAGCTAATCCACCTAAAAATAAATTTAAATTCCTGAAAAAAGATAGAAGAAAAAGTGAAAAAGTGTGCGTTAATTTAAAAAAAAATTATTGGTTAATTTTAACCGTTTAACTGCAATTTAGTGAGGGCTTCCGGCACATTTGTCGGTAAGGAATAGTTCCGCTTATTTAAATGCTCTCTTAATTAATAACAAAGAATAAGAATTTTCTTAACATCAGAAATTGATTATCCTTTTATCAATTGTTTTTTTTTATACCTTATCCAGCATTTTGTGGGCGTTAATATTAAAAATTAATCGATTAATTTTAACGGAACCTTTTAACTAAATTAATTAAACTCCCGTCGCATTCTTCACTTATTTAAAAAAAAAAATCTTTAAAATTTGAAAATTGAAGAGGAATCAAAGTTAAATTAAAGACATACCTAAATATATATTTAATTTAAATCAATTGACTTTTAAGACTTTTCTTTTAGAATTTGTATTTTTTTTTCACACATAAATGGGGAATTGTGATAACTAGATAATGTTGTTGTTGTCGTAGTTCTTCTTCAATTTTCTACAGAATTAATTTTTACGAAAAGTTGATGGCCTTGCCGGAAAAGGCCGCCTGGCTGGCTTCCCTCAAAGCTTCAGAGCACGTCTGGAAAAATGTAACACCACTTCGGGGTGCGTGTAGATGACGGACGGCCATAGTCATATAGTCATAGTAGATGACAAAAATAAGAAATTTCCAGTATATTTATTTTCCAGTATATTTACGGGCAGGTATCGATCACTAAAGGTATCATCATAATGGAAATAGTCCTATGACGTGTTCTTGGTTTAAAATCTTTTTCAGCTCGCCACTTTTATTATTCAACTACAATTTCTTCTCTTGATCAAAGGAATTATAATGACTTGCTTTGCTTCTCCAACCATGATGATTTTAATTAACCATTTACATCAATGGCCGTATTCTATGTATATATTCGTTGACGAGGCCAGTTGATAAGTTTACATAGACGATAATGAAATAGAAAATACTTGTGCGCATTACTATATCTAGGAGTTCCGGTCCAATAGGTAATAGGCACAAATCTTCAACCCAAACTAATCAACCAAAACCAAAGCTAACACCCGAGACGATCCATTCCAATATTAAGGCTATGACAAACCTCACTTCTGATTTGAAATATCCCCCCCCCCCCCCTTTTTGGAGGTATCTTCTTAAATACTTTCTTAGCCAGCAATGACACGAGTCCTGATGTACTCTTAAATGACTTTTCTATAGCCACAGAACTGTCGTGAATTGTAGTTGTTACCTATAGTTTCAAAAATATTGAAATTAATCATTTAAGTGGATGTTTTTTTTAAATATAATAATTATACCTGAACGATGGATTGAGCTAAGAGAGTTTGATCAGAATTCAAAAGATTGACGAAATATTCGATGTAGCTTGAAAAATCGCTGGCAAAAACTAAAGTTCCAACCATCGTTTTTGGTTCAACCCATCATGGGGAAACTTTTCAAGATAAAGTTCCTTAAACTCATCTTTAATTTTTGTACCGAAATACCAAAATAAAATTACCATTTTTTAAATATATGTTTTAAAATAATTACTTGATAGTCGACCGAGGAAGTTAGTGTCATCATTGGCCGCTTTTGTACCCGGAATGGTATAAGGTAGCAGTTCACTTATTGATCAAAGGAACCTCGAATGTGTGACACCTTTGAAGTTGCTGCCTCTTCGGAACCGAATCAGGACACCACGTAGGACCGGTGTATTAATGTCTTTACTCCGTAGATATTCGTTGCGACGCGAATTGATATACGTACTTTTTATAGGCGATAACGAAAAAGTAAACACAGCAATTTTCTGTTGCAAGAGACAAGGTTTTTATCTTTCTCATTTTGATTTCCGAGAAAAGAAGAAAAAGGTTCAATCTAATGGGATACTAGGAAAAGCTTATTACAATCAAAGAAAACTATAAATAGCCCTGCTGCCTGCTGAATAGACATCATTTGGCGACTAGCACTCGAAGCAATCGGTAAGTTTCCTTATGTTTCCACAACTTAAATGTATACATGTGCAATTACCATGTCTTTACTTAAAAAAAAAAATCTGATTTATTTTTTCTTTGTTTTATTTTAAATTAAGCTTTGTTCACTTTACAACCAATAATTTATTAAATGTCGTTTAGTATTCTATATAGGCTACTTATTAACGTTGTATATTATTTATATTTTTAAAATGACTACATATAGGCTATGTTTTTGAGTCATTTATATAACAGGTTGGTGTTTTGCTGATCGATACCCAAGGACTCTTTGGCGAGAATAACTCTTTGACAAAATGGCAACATCTTCGGAGTACTTCGATGAGTAATATTCAAATCTTCAATTTGTCTCAGAAGATGCAAGAAAACTACACCTGGAGAACTTGTAAGTAATATATATATATATATATATTTACTGCTGATTGATTTGATTATATAATGTATTTTATAATGAAAGTTGTTTTCGGAGCCCTTACGCAGAACTTTTCCACCACAGTAGAATTCAAATCAGTCTAACGATTCAATCAAATCTTTCTAACGAATGGTATTCCTCATTCGAGATTGGCAGTATCCAAATGAACATCCCTTTCGTTCTGAAGCAGGGCAACAGTATATTGACAGTTACCTGAATGTATCTGATAACAAAAAAATAGAGGAAAAAGGGAATCTAGAAAGATGTTCGTCAATGTTTCTCTCAAGTTCAATGCTACTTTATGCCTCACCCAGGAAAGAAAGTTACATAAGCGACGACTACAACTTTTACGGTAGATCATCAGGTATATATATATATTGTATTACAAACACAGTGCTATAATCAATCTAGAAAGTTAAGTTCGACTACATTATTGATATTTTTTATATGAAAGCAAATAAGCAATATTTCAGAATGCAAGATCATATCAAGGAACTGCCAATATTTTTGTTCCCCGATGGTGCTGTTGAGCCTAAAATGGATGCTGGAACTCGGATTTTAACTTTAAATTTGGGTAATGTTTCAGGCCATGTTGAGCAGTTAAATGGTTAATCTTCTCAATTCAGTGCCGACTGCAGATTAAATACAGCGAACGTAATTTTAAAAACATTTCTTTAAAGTTCATTTGGTAATTATAGGATATCAAATAAGAGGAGCTCGTAACCGAAAAAGCAGAAACGAGGGCACCAAAATAATTTGACAATTTTTGGTGATTTTTTGCAGCTATCGAATTCAAATTTGCAATATCGATCTAAATAGTGAGTTGAAGGAACCAAATGAATTCACGATGCCTTTTACGAACCAGCTACAAGAAGTTGAGATTATATTAAAGTTTTATAATATTAATTAATTAACTGTTTGATTATATTCATATTATATAGTTCATGGATCACCACTACCATATAGTCATTACTGTATAAAATGAGAAAAAAAGTTAAATATGGAGAAAGAGAGCTCGAAATGGACTGGCACACCAAAGGTAGCGCTTGGAATATTTGTGGCATCAGTGATTTGTACCAGTGCTGGATAACTCAATGCTCAATCCACCTCCGTTGCTATTAACAACTATAGTCTTTGCCGAATCGGATGCAGACTTGTCGGAGATATATACAGTGGAGGATTGCATAAATAAGCATGATTGATTGATTTTTAAATTTTAAGGATCGTGTGATAGATTTATATTGATAAATGATTTTTTTTCCATTTGAATAAATTTGTTTCAGTAATTTATTGTCGCTCGTCTTATGCACGGAGCGATATAATCAGGATCGCAATACCCAGCTATATAAGTGAATTGGGCTTCTGAAACTTTTTATCTATCAATAGCATATATGTCTTCTATTTTCTGTCTACAAACTTATGATCCAAGCTTGGAAATTGTATCTACATGAATTTAAAAAATGCTTACAAACTGCTCACTTATTTTCCTTTTGTCTTCTCTTTCATTTCAAGACCAATTCAACGATTATACTAAAAAATATAGTACGTATAGTTGTGCTTACTACAGTTTGACGCTTAAGAAAAACACACAGATTGCCATGTAGAGTTATTTCTTTCAATTGCTGTCAGCTTTCATCATCTTTTTTTGTGAGGATCCAAGAAAATCTATTGGCCCCATCACCAACAGGCAACAACAATAATGAGCATCTTAATCAGGTACTAACTGAGTATTGTTTTAAATTCATACAGTGTGTATAATGATTAAAATATATTATACATTATATGTTTGGTACAGTACGAAGACCGAAATTGAGCAGCAAGAGATTAAAGTGGCAGAATTGGAGCCGATGGCAGGATAAGGCAGGATATGATTCCAAAATTGCAGAACACGAGTCAAAGACGAAAAAACAGCTAGAATAAAATAAGATCGATCAGTTGACGAAGAGAAACTCCTACTTGCTGGAACTGAGAAAAATTCTGAAAATATATTTGTCATAAATACTCCCATAAATATGAGTAAATGCTAAATAAATTAATTTGGGAATAGGTATACAGTATGAGAAACTTACCACATATTCTGTAAATCGTAAAAAGGAAAAAAGATGATTCAAAAAGATTAAGACCTTCATCCTTGTTAGCAGCCAGCAACTGCGCTCTAGCCTATACTAGATCGGATCACGCAGCATTTTTTTTTTAATAAATAAACTGTTCCAATATGTTCAATTCGCCCGGCGACGTGATGGGTTTTCCACATGCTGTTTATTTGATCTTTAACCTCTAGCTACTTTTTATCTTCATTTACATCTTTCTGTCACCGACTGACTAAATACGCACTACTGGATTATTTATTCAGAAACCATCTAGTGTAAGTGAGGCTTTTTTTCTCTCATCAAAATAAGTTACGTTGTGCTCGAATCCAACCTTTATGGGCAAAGGTAAATTAAAAACTAATTTGACACGATGATAATAATTTTTTAAACTAGCATTTAAAAAATAGAGAATGAGAAGTAAAAGAGTAAATGAACTTCGTGGAATCATCTTGGTTGTATTTAGAATGCTGACCATCTTTAGCACGGGTAACTCAATTTCAGTTTGCGATACCCTTCAGCCTAATTCAATTTGTAAGGAAACAATGCTGGCTGATCGTCAGTTGCAACTGGTCGAGGATTTGGACAATAATAGTAAAAATAGAATTTAGAAGGATTTTTTTTATAATGCACTCGAACGCTTACGTTATTTCCAAATTTCAGATTGGCTTGATGAGCTATCCGTTAGCGATTACTACTACAGTATATATAATAACGGTTCTATCTATACCCGAAGGTAGGTCTAATATAAGAAAGACAACGTAGATTGTGCCTTATTTCACAAATGCCCCAATGTTTTTATTTATTATTAGACTGCTAATTTTTTTATGGAGGCTTAAAGAAAGATACGTTATAGATTAAGAAAACTCTATTTTTCTTTACAGGAAACGAGGAGTTGGTGCAGTGTTGGGTGCTGTGGCTACAGGCATTGGAGTTGTTACTAACCTACTTAGCATAAAAAACAGTATTGGTGGCCAGGAAAAGTCAAAGCAGCAGGAGAATACCGCCTTACTTGAAACGAATGCAAAACTTAGCAACATTCAGAACACGATTCAGAACAACTTGGAAGATATCAAGGATATGAATGCGCATCTAAGTAGAAATCAGGTTTATCTAGCCATCTACGTAACGGGCATGGATGCAAAACTGAGGAGCATTCAGAATAGCTTAGAAACTATCACACTTATAAACGGAAGACTAGATAAGATAGAGAATAGCCAAGAGAATAACAAGAAGGCCATGACAGGGCAACTACAAAACGTTCAAAAAAACCTCGAGTCTATCAAGGAAATGCATAAAAATCTAAATAGCAATCAGAAGAGCTTAGACGACTATGTCAGGGGCATTGTGAGTTCAAAAATTGATAACATTCAGAAAAGCTTAGGAGATTATATGAAGGAAATCAACGAGAAACTAAATATAATTCAGAAAGCTCAAGAAGAAAATAGAAAAGCCATTGACATGCAGCTAGGAAGCATTCAGGATGGTGTAAAAGATCTTAAAGACCGCATTCAAGTTCACTTTAAAGATATAGACGACAGCATGAAACAAAACTTGGAAAGCGTCAAGCATGATTTACAAGAAGCTTTCGAAGTCCAGAAGAAACAACTTGCATTAAACCAATTGAAAACCGAATTTTCCAAGTATGAACGAATCATTGAAGATAGTCTTAGGTATAGCATTCTTTACCGGAAGACGAATTCGACCACATCGAAAGCGTCTTTTTTGAAGGCTGGCAGCCAGTTGGAAAGTGCCATCGATGCCATCCTTGATGGTCTCCTTGGTGGAGGCATCTTCGGCTCTGACATTCTTGAAGCTATACGTATCGGAAAAAATGTAATTTTTTTTTATTTAGAAAAAAAAATCCTAATTGCAAATGGTATACATTCACATATATACATAAATATAGACATCACAAAGATAGCTGAAGATATTTATATTCGAACCTTTCTCCATATTTATTGATAAAGTTACACTAATAATGATTTTTATTTTTTTAAGAACCATGGTAACAATTTTATCCGAGCGTATGAAGATATCCGAGATCTTCTAGGAGCAGCTGCAGGTGTCCTCGCTATTTATTATCGTACTTCCAAAGCGGACCAAGCTCACATGTAACATAAATTATTATACATTTAACCCGTTATCCTGATTTTTATTTATAAAGAACGATTTAATTTTGTTTTAAGTGAGTTATGGATAGAACAAATGGGGGAGAAAGAAAGCAGGGTTACCAATCGTGTACGGGAGATGGAGTTGGACTGTCGAACAGAGGGTCAAAATGTCGTTGAAGATATTAAGAAGATCATGACAACATACGCAAATGAGACAAGCAATCAAGTCGGTTCAAGAGTATACCATCATCTTAGCGACAAGTACAGCACAAGTTTGTGGTACGTCATCGCAAATTACCCATGGATGGAGAAGGAGAAACCCTTTCATTCAAAGAATAACTCCAATCAATATTTGAAGTATTTGATTTTAAGGGGAAGAATGTTGTCGCCTACTCCTTTGACCATAATGATTTGGCAATGAGTAACTTTGATGGTTGTATGAATCAATTAGCATATTTATATTGGCATATCCACGAAAATTGTTGTTATTTTAACTTAAATTATTTCAGAAAGTATTTCAAGATCGTAAGCCAACTCAATGGAATGATCGTGGAAGCCAGTACGCTCTCTTCCAAGTTGCCTGGCGGCCACGTTCACATGAAACCGGACAGTAATAGTGCCCATCAATTTTGGTACTTGGAACTCAAAAGTCAAACCATACGTGCTATGCAGACCGACTTATGCCTTACATCCAATGGTAAAGAGAATAATAAGTGAAGCTTGAAACATATTTGTTCCTACCTAATCGAAAAAAAATTATTAAGGTTCAGACCAGGTATATTTAAATTGGTGCGACATTTCTCCGACTGACCAGCAGCTCTGGAGATTGAAAAAGGACGACACCATTGTCAGCTGGGCAAATCCAACGCAATGTCTACAGGTGCAAGAATATTCAAATGCCGACACACTCCGCCTAACCATAAAAAATTGCACCAGAGCCCTTAATCAAAAGTTTACCATCTAATACTGATAAAAATTTGTCCGTTTGGGGGTTTTTCGAATCATAATTTAGGTGAACGTAAATTGGATCCTATAAAAATTGGAAATTAATTGGCGCATCGACAAGTTTAAAACTATCTGAAGGGAATATATGGGACCACATATTAAGTGTTGTTCAAAATGTTCTCTGTCTTCCAATAGAGAAAAAAAAATGGTGAAAAATAAATACTCTGCGTTCCTTCAAAACACAGCAAAGAAGTCGATATTGTGTTTATCAAAATTGTTGAAGGATAAATAAAACTAAAAATATGTTTTAGTAAAAAACGAGGGGTTGCCCACTCGATTTCTCATGGTTCAGTCCGTGAGAAATATCTCCTATCTTTTAACAGGGAAAGTGAGAAAAGTGAGAAAAAAGTGAGAAATAATACAGGGTAAATTTTTCTCATGGTTCACTCAGGAAACGAGTGAGCGACCCCTCGGTAAAAAATAGTAGATCTAAAAAGAAATTCATCATTGACATTTTTTTCCAATTTCCTGCACCTTAAATCGGATGGCAATTTAATATTCATGGACACGATAATAATACAAAGGTTTTTTAACGTTTTTCCTGTTATAAATGCTGGATTGTCACTATCGCAGGTTCAAAACGGTCTCTATGGCCAAAATATCCTTGCTACTTTCTAATGCTAGACGGGAAATTTCAGAGTCCAAAACTGATAAAAACAAAAAAAAAATTAATGCGTAGTTTTATTCGTGTACTCTGACCCTATAAAATTATAGCCATCAGGCTGCTATTGCAGCACCACGTCAGATACTAAAGTTATACAGTTTAGCATTGAAATGGCGGCTAGTTGTTGCGAAAATACGAGTTGGGGAGGCCAAGGTCAAGCAGCATACGAAGTGAAGATCAACTCGCCATGAAGAGAAACATTTTTATTTTTTACGTTTAATGCTATAGATATATAGATTTTTGTGTTTTGGGCCACTTTCCTATATTGTAAACAGGTGTGGGCTTTTATAAGTTAAGCTAATCCTCTCTAAACTGTAATATTCATATAGTTTTAATGTATTGGTTTTGTAACGTTGTAGCTGTAGAACGTCTTGATGCGCATTCGTATATATATGTTTATGTTATAGATATGCTGGAATGCCATCACTATAACAAGTTCAAAATGGTTTCCAAGGCTGATATCCTTGTTATTTTAAAATGCCAGCCGGGAAATCGTATAAAGTTCAAAACAGATAAACACCAGGAAAAAAATAATGCGTAGCTAGTATTGCTTAAACTCACTCTCTATAAAATGCTAACCAGGCTGTCCTGTCTTGCAGTAATAAGTAAGCCGCTAGCTGTACATTTTGCGTCGAAATGGCGAGTTATTATTTTCAATTTCTTACCGCTTTTATTTTACTAAGAGGGATCCAAGGAGATCTCGTGGTCCCACCGTCTTCATTTTCGGTCATTGGCAATGACGACAATCAAAACCATCAGGTAAATCAGTTTTAATTAGCTTCGATAAATGACGAACTATATCTTTATATTTGAATGTAATAGTGGGTTGATGTGAGGGGTTTGTTCAATCGGCTCGATCAATTGGAGGCAACAGTGAAGCAGCACGAATTGAAGATCAACAGTCAACAAACAGAAATAAATCAGTTGAAGAAAAACTTGGACTTGGAAAATTCTGATGTAGCCAGTCGTGGTTCCTCATTGCCCCGATCCTGCTTCGATTTAAAAGCCACAAGTCCCAATGCCCCAAGTGGGGTATACACCATCGACCCTGATGGTCAGATCGGCGGTGACCCACCCATAAAAGTATACTGTGACATGGCAACAGGTAATAACAAACATATATTAGCTATATCATAATTATATTATATTTAAATTTATAATTAACTCTTTACCCCATATTTTACAGAGACCACATCTATTTATCATGACACTGAGGCCAAAACGAATGTTACAGCCTGCCTGGATCCAGGGTGCTACACCAAGGCCATCACATACAATGCAACTGCGAGGCAAATATCTAAGTTGATCGACATATCCGCCTCTTGCAAACAACATTTTAGAGTATATATATAATTTTGCTGTTGAGTATAACATTTTAAATAGGATTTTCATCTTGATTATAAAATGTGAAATCTTTTATTATTCAGTTTGATTCCACTGGGGTTCCTCTCGAGTACAAAAACACGCAATACGGTTTCTGGAACGACCGAAATAATAAGAAGCAAATCTTCTGGGCTGGTCCTGCAACGGATCAGCACACCTGCAAGTGCGGTATTATGAACAACTGCATCGAAAGGAGTTACAAATGCAACACCGACTCTCTGGCTCCAGTAGAACTTGTCGATGAAGGTAAATAGTTTATATTGTTCACCACACGATACATAGGTTAAACATGTTGAAATTACGATTTGAAGGACTTTTCTATTTTTTATGTATTTTCAAATTGATAAAAAGAAAAATTTCTTTTAGAAAAAAAAATAACTTTTATATTTTTCAGCAGTTTAACACTTTGTGTTATTTAAAATAAATGTAGTAAAAGAGTTCATATTAAATATTAATTGTAGTTATATTTAAGTTGTTGATTCATATAAAAACGTATTTTTTACAATTGAAAACAACTATTTTAAGACTATTTTTCCAAAATAGATTTTTTTCGTATTTTTGACGCGTAGATGGTAATTCACTCTTTCGGTTGTATCGCTTTGAAATTGATATTATTACGGAAGGGTAGAAAACTGAAGTTTACGATTTTTTTTATCGTACATTTTAAATTTGAGCAGTTCAATGCTTTGGGTTATTTGTTTTTTTGCAACTTTATTACTTTTTGCAACGGGTCGATTTAACGGATTTTAAAAAGTTTTTTAGTTTCTTTAGATGAACATTATCGAAAAATAGAATCACTTTACATATAATTTTTAAACACGATAAAATAGCTATTTTATTATTATTTTAAAAAGGTTACATTCGAAATTTTGTAAAAAAAACTCTTGTAAATTTTCTTTTTCAAAACCTTCTAAAATAGTTTTTAATCTGACATTTTCAGCAGTTTTTGAAACCCTTTGAAACCTTTTTAAAAATATGTTTTAGAACGTTGCGATTACGTTAGCTCGGTTCGATTCACTTCCGTTTGCCGGTAGATTCATAGGCCGTTTACCGAAAAGAGGAAATTAATCCAGTCTTATGAAATTTAGTTTTTTTTATATTGGAAAATAATTGGAAATTTTGAAAAAAAAAGCTGATAATTTATTTTTCTTTAAAAAAAAAATAAAATTTCGGAGAGTTTTAAAAACCATTTTTTTAAATTCGACATTTTAAAAAAAATCTCGATTTTTTAATTTTTTAGTTTAAAAAAAAGATTCGTCAAAAGTCGCGTTAAACAGCTTGGCATATTTGCAAAAATCTTTTTTTATGAATTAAAAACTATTTTACGACTATTTTAAACAAGATTTTTTTAAAGTATAATTTTCCCATGTAGACATATTCTTATTAAAAACGACGTATTAAAAATTTATATGGTTTTTCATAATTAAATGAAATTTAGAAATTCTTTAATTTTTTTTTAAGTTGAGTATTTTAGAAAAAGAAATTATTATTATACATAAAATTGATTAGAACACTATAAATTAATTTGTTTAATTATTATTAAAAAAGGGTTCATTACTGCGACCGAGTTGTTGCCTGTTACGAGGCTCAGTTTCGGGCGGACGAGTTTGTCCGGCGTGAAGGCGAGCTATACTTTGGGCCGTTTCGAGTGCACTGGGCAGGCGGCCATCTCTTCCAAACCGACCAATTGCCAGGATTTGTTCAAAATGGGTCACACTCTCAGCGGGTTCTACGATGTTGATGGTGGGAACAACCAGATTTCTTCTGTTTATTGTGACTTTACTAAGTCATCGACTGAGACGGGCTACGAGACTCGATACGGACTAGCTGTCGCTTCATCGAAGCCAACAAGTTGCAGGGATTTGTTCAAAATGGGTCACACTCTCAGCGGGTTCTACGATGTTGATGGTGGGAACAACCAGATTTCTTCTGTTTATTGTGACTTTACTAAGTCATCGACTGAGACGGGCTACGAGACTCGATACGGACTAGCTGTCGCTTCATCGAAGCCAACAAGTTGCAGGGATTTGTTCAAAATGGGTCACACTCTGAGTGGGTTCTACGACGTCAAGGGCAGTAGCAGCCAAATAGCGTCGACATATTGCGACTTTTCTAAATCATCGACTGAATTGGGCTACGAAACTCGTTATGGCTTTGTTGATGTTAAAACTAGTCCCGTTCATTTCTTCGTCACTCGTACTTCAACTTTGAATTGTTGTGGCACGATGCCATTCGAAAAGGAATATCTGAATTTGGGCGGCGGGATGAATTTGGCGAGCGGAGTCTTTACGGCACCCAAAGCTGGAATCTACGCCTTCTCTTTCAAGGGATTAGGTAATGGAAATGGTTCTAATTACGCTGGATATGGCAGTGTAAGATTACAACGGAACGGCGCATACGTTGCATTAGGTACATCTAACATCATTGGCGCAACATCATCTGATACAGAGTCAACTGTTTCCGTCCATGGCACTTTGAAACTGAAAAAGGGGGATACAATCACGATCGGCCTCTATGCAGGGACGATCTATTCTTCTCATTACAGTCACATTCAATTCACGGGATCCCTCTTGGAAGAAGATCTCGTCATTTCCTAATTGTTAATCCCTTCATTTGTCATTTGCGCATTGCAATTGACTTTTTGAATAAAATGGGTGATTTACAATTAAAATGGAACTCGTCATTTTATATGATAATAAATCGTCGGTTTTCCTTGTTAATATGCACATTTTTAAAACGTTTTGATGCTGCTGAGTTTCCCAATTCCTCGTCCAGCTTTCGTTCTTCCCACTAATTAGCATCTCTGCTCGTCGTTCAATTTTCATAGAATCTTTCATTAAAAATTAAAAATTTAAAAATTAGGAATGCGTAAAGAAAAAAGACGTAATCGGAAAATGTTAATGCAAACCGTTTTACAAATTGTATTTAAATTCATCATTAATTCTTTTATATATAATTTAAAGAAATGTTAAAATAATTGTATTTTAAAATATAATTTTTTTTAAACATATTGTAGGGTGGAGGTATAATTATAAACCTTTTTTAGAAATAATTTTAAAATAAATATAATTAATTTTTTTAATTTTTCAATTTTTATTTTTATTTTAGCATAAATACTATTGTAGGGTGGAGATATAATTATAGCAGCCGGTAATCGACATTTAAATAAAAAGCTAATCTACCTAAAAATAAATTTAAATTCCTGAAAAAAAGGTAGAAAAAAAATTTAAGAAAATTAAAAAATAAAGTGTGCGTTAATTAAAAAAAAAATTATCGGTTAATTTTAACCGTTTAACTGCAATTTAATGATGTTTCCGGCACATTTTTCGGTAAGGAATTTAAATGCTCTCTTAATTAATAACAAAGAATAAGAATTTTCTTAACATAAAAAATTGATTCTCTTTTTTTCATGTTTTTTTGTTAATACCTTATCCAGCATTTTGTGTGCGTTAATATTAAAAATTAATCGATTAATTTTAACGGAACCTTTTAACTAAATTAATTAAACTCCTGCCGCATTCTTCACTAATTAAAAAAAAAATCTATAAAATTTGAAAATTTAAGAGGAATCAAAGTTAAATTAAAGACATACCTAAATTTATATTTAATTTAAATCAATTGACTTTTAAGACTTTTCTTTTATAATTTGTATTTTTTACACATAAATGGGGAATTGTGATAACTAGATAATGTTGTTGTTGTAGTTCTTCTTCAATTTTCTACAGAATTAATTTTTACGAAAAGTTGATGGCCTTGCCGGAAAAGGCCGCCAGGCTGGCTTCCCTCAAAGCTTCAGAGCACGTCTGGAAAAATTGAATTTAAAAAAATTAGTTTTAAATAAGAAAAAGATATAATAATAAAAAAAAAAAAATTAAGTATCAAGAAAAATTTATTGGGAAAAAATTGATTATTTGCAATTTTAAATCTGGTAATAAATATTTAAATATACATTTCTTATAATTCAGTAGTAAATAAATATTGGAAAAAAGAAATATTTCGGATTTATTTTAATTAAACTGAAATATAGTAATAAATTACCGGGTGAGCGTGACAGACGCGGGCAATATCCTCGCAAGAAGCGCCGTATTCCATGGCCAGGGCAGCTTCGTTAATCATCTCACCAGCTTCCTAAATTTAAAATAATAATTAGTTCAGAAAAAGAGATTACTAATCTCTTAATTCAATTCATTAATTAATTCAGAAAAAGACAAAATTGAAATATTTCGAAATTTTCGGGTCCAATGATGTGACATCCGAGGAGTCGGTCGTCTTCTCTCCGAGGATTTTCACCATGCCGTCCGTATCGTCGTTGGTCTTGGCGCGGCTGTTGGCCGCAAACGGGAATTTACCCACTTTATACTCAACTCCCTAAATTTTCAAAATAAATTTTCAAAAATCAAATTAAATAAAACTAAAACTATATGATTAATCCTATAAAATTTTTCTCAAAAATCGATTAAGAAGAAAAAAAAAATCCCTATATACACACTTTTGAATGAATTAAAATTAAAAATTAAAATTAAATGTACGGCAGATTTGAGGTCCTCTTCAGATTTGCCGACCCAGGCCACTTCGGGGTGTAGATGACGGACGGCCATAGTCATATAGTCATAGTAGATGACAAAAATAAGAAATTTCCAGTATATTTATTTTCCGGTATATTTACGGAAAGGTATCGATCACTAAAGGTATCATCATAATGGAAATAGTCCTATGACGTGTTCTTGGTTTAAAATCTTCTTCAGCTCGCCACTTTTATTATTCAACTACAATTTCTTCTCTTGATCAAAGGAATTATAATGACTTGCTTTGCTTCTCCAACCATGGTGATTTTAATTAACCATTTACATCAATGGCCGTATTCCATGTATATATTCGTTGACGAGGCCAGTTGATAAGTTTACATTATAGGCGATAACGAAATAGAAAATACCTGTGCGCGTTACTATATCTAGGAGTTCCGGTCCAATTGGTAATACCAGTGCGGTTCTTGCGCATTATATGGGCCACCATATCCAATATTTTTGTATACTGTCGTTATCTCGTATTTTAAACAGACTTGGTATATAATTTACTATACTATGTATTTCGTCCGCGCACTATCATGGTGGCATTTTAAAATGATTTTTTTTTGTTTGTCTACAGCTCACACATCATTTTCACCACAATGTTTCAATTATTAGCATCCGATTAATGGAATGATTCACTAAAAATGTCTTTAAAGACTTTGGCAATCATTTTACTGTTAGGCACAAATATTCAACCCAAACTAATCAACCAAAGCTAGCACCCGAGACGATCCATTCCAATATTAAGGCTATGACAAACCTCACTTCTGATTTGAAATATCCCCCCCCCCCCCCCATCCCCTTTTTTGGAGGCATCTTCTTAAATACTTTCTTAGCCAGCAATGACACGAGTCCTGATGTACTCTTAAATGACTTTTCTATAGCCACAGAACTGTCGTGAATTGTAGTTGTTGCCTATAGTTTCAAAAATATTGAAATTAATCATTTAAGTGGATGTTTTTTAAAATATAATAATTACGTATACAGCTAAGAGAGTTTGATCAGAATTCAAAAGATTGACGAAATATTCGATGTAGCTTGAAAAATCGCTGGCAAAAACTAAAGTTCCAACCATCGTTTTTGGTTCAACCCATCATGGGGAAACTTTTCAAGATAAAGTTCCTTAAGCTCATCTTTAATTTTTGGACCGAAATACCAAAATAAAATTACCATTTTTTAAATATATGTTTTAAAATAATTACTAGATAGTCGACCGAGAAAGTTAGTGTCATCATTGGCCGCTTTTGTACCCGGAAATGGTATAAGGTAGCACACGAAATAGTATAAGCAGTTCACTTATTGATCAAAGGAACCTCGAATGTGTGACACTTTTGAAGTTGCCTCTTCGGAACCGAATAAGGACACCACTGCTAATCACGAATAAAATAATAATGCGCTTGACAGCCTTATTTGACAGAGCCGATAGGAGAATGAGTCGACGAATTGTTTCTTTTGGCAATCTAGCCCGGCGTCCGAATTCAAAAAAAAAAAAAAAAACAGCTAATAGCTGGTAATCAAATGCACACCAAATTATTAAAATTACGACGAGTGTATTAATAATAAGTTAGTACATATAGTAATAGTACTCTAATTGATATATTTACGTGCAAGTTTGCTAATTTATTTTCTTGCATGGCGTTCTTCATATTGGAAATCTGGATGCTTCACTAATCAGCATTCCTAGAGTGAATATCTTCGCGTCCTGTAACTTCGTGTTGGTCCTATCAAAGAGCCGCTACAGCCCTTATTGTGTGTCCGTCAGCAAAAGACCAACCTAAACAATCGGTCAAATACAATATAGTTCATTATTAATAGACGTAGCAGTATAATTACGAGTGAAATGGCAATATAAGATTCACGCACCTTTTGGTCTGATGGATCATTGACGACAAACACTTCAGACCAAACCGAGGTACCTTGAGTCTCGGTCTTAGAACCGAGCATTTAGAACCATTTCTTCATTTTAAAAATATATATATAGAAAGTCCCTGTTGTTGGTTTATTATTGTTCAAGACAGTATAACAGTTCTATAAATATAAAAACAAAAATGATGTATTAAAGATAAGTCTATAATCTTGATTTGATGAATATTTAAAGTTATAATAACCTTCAAATGAGTTTTAAAATAGAAAATAAGCCAACCTAAAATACCAAACTTTTATACCAGCTTTATATTATTTAGGATGAGGACTTAGTCACAACTGATCCACGCAAGATCGTTTTATTAATGGAGTTACTCCGTATACGACACCAGCTGATACGTACTTTTCATAGACGATAACAAAAACAGTGAATATTTGCGATGCGCATTATTATATCTAGGGGATCCGGTCCAAGGTGATATACCAGTAGTTCGTGTGCAGTATATATGCGCGCCATTTCTCAATATTTTTGCACCTACTGTTGTCATCTCGTATTAAATAGACTTGGTATATGATTTACTGTTCGATGGATTATAACCTAATAAGCCATTATGTTGAATCGTACAATTTGGAAATCATTATGTGTATTCAAATGATGTTCCGTCGTCTTATTGGCTCTGAAGTTCATTATTTGCTTGTATTCTCGATTTCCACATTCTATTTGCTGGCTTAAATTGCTATATTATTTTGTTTTATATATACATAAGCTCCTTTCAGTTATAACCTTTGGAAGTATGTCGAGCTGGATGTATTCCCTTATGAACTATGTCGATGTTTACATAAACCCACAGTGTGATGAAAAACAATGGAGGTTATGTATGCATCAGTAGCCTACAGCATGTCGCTCTTGGGCTTATAATATACCTTGCTGTTATCTCTGAATAGTTCGTAGCGTAAAAACCAATATGTAGCAATGCTTATTGGCTCGTCCTCAACAATCATAAATCGCCCTTGTTTTTCAGACTTCAAAAGCTATATTTGAAGTACCTCTAAATGTTGAGGCTCATGGCGGTGATCGACAATGGTTTAAGCAAGTCGAAAGTGTTCAATGAAATAAATAATTTCAAAAGAACAAATTAGATTTTTTTTAGTAATGAAAAATGTTTGCACAAAAAGCTCACAGACTAAAAGAATGTACTCATAAAGTACAGCACATTTTAGCCTACTAGGACTCAATGCCTGTTATCTATACAGATCAAAAAATATATATAAGTTTTATCGACAAATACCCAATCGAAAAACTTTTAGATTTTTAGTTTTATTTTGCAAATCTTATTATTGTTTAATTGCTGTACTTTTTTCGCCCGCCCACCATCATTGTGACATAATTAAGATATGCCATATTGCCATGTATCTTATTGTAATAGGCACGCCACATGATTTTTTTTTTATTATCTCATTTCCTATTTGATTTTCGCATGATGAAACACTTTGGAACAACTTACAAAGCTCTCCTTTTAAAAAACCATACATTTCAAAATTCTTAAAAATATGCATCTTTTTGAAATTGAGTAATATATATCTTTTGAGTTTTCTATATGGTGCTATTTTTTTATTTCGAAATTATATCAATAGTTCGGCTTGTGCGTTTTCTTCATTAATTATTATTCAAATTTTATGTATTTTTTTAAATACATAAAAATAAATTATGATAAAAATTCCGTTTTAAGATGGTTACGTTGTGAACGATTATAGTCGCCGAGTTAATCTGGCTAAGGAGCTGAGGATTTGTAAATAACTTTGGCGATAAACTTTGCTCATCATCGAATCATGATTCATTGTGGTATATTGTGAATAGATGCATGAATGACATTGTGAATAGAAAAATCTCGATCTTCATGAATCTGCTCTTGTGCAATGAACCTAAAATATGTAAAGCGGATGCATTACTTTAAATAAGAATCTAATTTGAACGTGTTGAATGGAAAATAGGTTCTTGCGGTTCTTTTCGTCGTGTTGACATGACGATCATATTTAGTTAAAACAGCAGAATAGATAAGAGTATCAACTGTGGTGAAACAAATATCAATACGCTCTGGTAACTGATTAGAAAAAAAAGGAATTAAGACCCAACAGGCGACAAGAAGCAAACCATGAAACCAGAAAAAAAAATATTGAAAGTCTTCTTCTTAGTAACCACAGAAACCGTTGTTTTATATTCTGTTACAAAGGAATAAACATGACAAATGCTCCTAATTGAGGTGAATATAAATACGATGTCTTTTAAACTTATGCAGTGCATGCAGGGCAGGTGAAGTGATATAAGTAAACCGCCTCATTTTTATTTTCAAGCCAAGTTAAGTGAAAAAAAATGTATTTGTCCATTACCTTTGACAGATGATCCGAATGTCTAAAGCCTTGTTCATTTTAATAAAGACCCTCGTGTTTTAGAATCCAACTTATATATTAGAATTTCCCATCGCCTTTATTGGTATTAGTTTACGTCTATTTATATTTTCTTATCTCTTACTAAATCAACCATCAATAAGCTTTCGAAGCATTGTTTAACAAAAAAGTGGAATGGAAATTTGAAAAGACTATTCAAATTTGTCATAAAAAATGTGTAAATTCTAATAGGCTATGCAGATTTATTAAGCACGTGTTTCCTTTTAAATGCAGTAAATGTCAACACAGCGCCCTTGCCATTAGTCTCGTGATGGTTTAAAACTTTTAGTTGCCATCCATATTATTTGTTTTTATCAGAATATTTGTCTCTCTTTTTTCCACATTTTATTCGCTTCATGTGCTGTATAATATTGGCTTAAATTGTTATCTTATTTTAAAAATATAAGTCGTTGCTGCGCTGCTTTAAAAAGATAACCTTTGGAAACAGGCAGAGCTGGCTTTATGATCTTGAACCATATCGTTAATAACGTAATAAACCCACAGAGTGCATGGGACTTATGGGCTAGCTTCGGAATGGAACTTGGGCTTCTAATGCCTTATTTTTGTTATCTAAATAGCTCATAGCCTATAAAAAATAAGTAAATAACAGATAAAATTATTGGCTCATGCCCAATCATAAATCGCCTTGAATTTTCACTTTGATCAACTCATGATCCGAGTTTCGGAATTATCATCGGTTGTTATTGGTTCATCTATTTACCTGTCGTTTGTTTCAAATCAGGATCAACGACTACAAAGAAAAAATAATATATCTAATAGTAAAAAAAACTGATAAAAACCAAAAGAAAATATCGTTATGCTTTATTATACTCTGGCCCTATAAAACCCCATTTGGGCTGGCACTGAAACAAGTCGACAATCAGAGCTACATCCCATAGCATCAAAATGGCGAGTTATTACTTTCAATTTCTTACAGCTTTCGTCATCTTTCAAGCGGGGATTCAAGAAGGTGTATTGGTTCCTTCACCAGCAGGAAACAGCATTGAACATCTTAATCAAGTACTTGAATATTCATCACACAGTCAAATATTGCTTTAAAATCGTCTATTATAGCTACTGAGTTTTATGTATATCATATAATATAATAGATGTTTGATATGGACGCCTTACTCAATCGACTCGATCAACTGGAAACCAAAAATGAGCAGCAGGAGATTAAAGTGGTAGAACTTGAGGCCAAAGTAGCGGAACACGAAGCTATGGTGAGTCTTGTGAACCAGCACGAAGTGAAGATCAACAGTCAGCAAGAAGAGATTGATCAATTGAAGAAGAGAAATTCAGAGCTCATTAAAGGGCACAAGAAAAACCAATTAATCCAAGCCGGTGATGATGCAATCAGTCGTGATTTCCTGCCTCGATCCTGTTTCGAGTTGAAAGCCACGAACCCTACTGCTCAATCTGGGGTCTACTCTATCGATCCCGATGGTCAGATCGGAGCTGACCCGTCCATCCAAGTCTACTGCGACATGACAACACGTAATAGTCTCTTTTTACTCATTTAAATACTTCACATATATAAAGCCACCCATTCATTAAATATTAATAGTGACCACGTCTATCTATCACGACACTGAGGCTAAAACTGACGTTACAAGCTGCCCGGATCCAGGCTGCTACACCAAAGCAATCAAATACAATGCAACCATGCGCCAGATGGTGAATTTGGCCGACATCTCTGCCTCTTGCCAACAGTATTTCAAGGTAGATGATAATAATATACTTGAAAATTGTGTACAGTGCTGGCTCGGTTATAGGGACACTCAACTATCGGGTCTTCTCGCTTATCGGGACAGGAGAACTTCAACCGGTTTTCCATTCGGCCGTAAGGTGGCGTACAAATTTGTATTCACTTATAGTAGGGACACTCACTTATTGGGACACTGCCCGACCTGTCCCGATAACCGAGCCGGCACTGTAGTAGACAAGAAAAGATTAAATTTTGTATTATCATTTTCAGTTTGATTCGTTCGTGGTTCCTCTCGAGTACAACGTGACTCAGTACGGTTACCGAGGGGTTCCCGTCTCTTTTTCCACAGGTTCAGTCCGTGAGAAAAAGGAGGGGAGAAAGAGGAGAAAAGGGGGGAAAAGAGGGAAAAAGGGGGAAATAAAGGGGGGAAATTTTTCCAGAGGTTCAGTCTGGATTAAAGCTGGGAACCCCTCGGGTTACTGGAATGATCGGAACGGTGGGAAGCAGATCTTTTGGGCGGGTCCTGCAACCAGTCAGCACACCTGCCAGTGTGGTATTATGAATAATTGCGTTGAAAGGAGCTACAAATGCAACGCCGAATCTCTGGCTCCTCTTGACCTTGTCGATGAAGGTAAATAGTTGTTATTGTTCAGATTATTTTAAGACTATATATTTCAAAATTTATTTTTGGCGCGTAGATGGTAGTTCCCTCTTTCGTTTTTTTTTGCTTTGAATTGAACTCAATACATAAGAACAAAATTTTACGGATTTTTTAAAGTTTTTTTTTTATTTTTAAATATTTTATTTCATTTGTAAAGTTTTACTTTTAGCAGTTCAATGCTTTTGGTTATTTGCTTTATTACACCTTTACTACTTTTTGCAATGGGTTGATTTAACGGATTTTAAAAAGGTTTTTAGTTTTGATTTATATTTTTTTGTTTATATTTAAGTTTCTTTAGATGAACATTATCGAAAAATAGAATCACTTTATATAGAATTTTTTAACACGATAAAATAGCTTTTTAATTATTATTTAAAAAGGTTTCATTCGAAATTTTGCAAAAAATAGTTTTCAATCTTATTGAAATAATATTTTTTGCTGGTTTTCAAAACATTAGATGTAAAAAAATAATAATAATTGAAAAAAACATATGGATTAAAAAAATGAAACTTAATTTTAAAAAAAATTTAATTGAAGTAAATTTTAAAACAGTGTACGTAATCGTGGAATACGCAATCATTACAACTTTACGATTACGCAAGACTGGATTCACTTCCGTTTGCCGGTAGATTCATAGGCGGTTTACCGAAAAGAGGAAATGAATCCAGTCTTATGTAATTTAGTTTTTTTTTTATATTGGAAAATAGTTGGAAATTAAAAAAAAGGAATAAAAAAGTTTTTTTTTTCACTTTAAAAAAAAAATTACAAATATTCTAGAGTCTTTTCAAAACCATTTTTTAAAATTTTAAATAAAAATAAATAATAAAATAAATAAAAATAATTATCGATTTTTTTTATTTCAAAACAAAAAACTATATTTTACGACTATTTTTAAACGATTTAAAAAAGTGTAATTTTGGTATGTAGACTTATTCTTATTAAAAATTTATAGGATTTTTCATAATTAAATGAAATTTAAAAATTCTCTAATTTTTTTAAGGGGCATATTTTAGAAAAAAAATATTTTTATTATACATAGAATTGATTAGAACCTTACATTAATTTTTAAATTATTATTTAAAAAGGTTTCATTACTGCGACCGAGTTGCTACCTGTTACACGGCTCAGTTTCGGGCGGACGAGTTTGACCGGCGTGAAGGCGAGCTACACGTTGGGTCGCTTTGAGTGTACCGGGCAGGCAGCCATCTCATCCAAGCCGACCAATTGCCAGGATTTGTTCAAAATGGGTCACACTCTCAGTGGTTTCTATGACGTCAAGAGTAGTAGTAGCCAAATAGCGTCAACCTACTGCGACTTCAGTAAGTCGTCGACTGACCCCGGCTACGAGACTCGATACGGTTTTGTTGATGTGAAATCTAGCCCAGTTCATTTCTTCGTCATTCGTACTTCAAGTTGGAGTACACCAGGCATAATGCCATTCGATGTTGAATATGTGAACTTGGGCGGCGGGATGAATTTGACGAGCGGAGTCTTCACGGCACCCAAGGCTGGAATCTACGCCTTCTCTTTTAAGGGAAATGGTTATGGTGTCACTGGATATGGCTTAGTATACTTACAACGGAACGGCGCAGACGTTCCATCAGGTTATTCTTGGATCAACGGCGCAACATTCCCTACACATTCAACTGTTTCCGTTCACGGGACTTTCAAATTGAACAAGGGGGATACAATCAAGATCCGCCACTACGGGGGGACGATCGCTTCTAATAGGGACAAGTTTATTCAATTCACGGGATCTCTCTTAGAAGAGGATCTCGTCATTTCCTAATTGTAAATCCCTTCATTTTCATTTGCGCATTGAAGTTGATCAATAAAATGGAACTCTTTTCATAAATTGTACACTTCAAGTCTTTAACACTTTTCTTTAAAATTGTAACTTTTCCTTGTTAATATGCACATTTTAAAAACGTAGTGATGATGCTGCTGAGTTTCGCAATCATCATTCAGCTTTCATTCTTCCCACTAATTATCTCTGCTTTTTTGCAAATTGACTGAGACGTCGTCCACTTTTCTGCATTAAAAATAAAAATGTAAAAAGTTAGGGGTGCGGAAAGGAAAAACGGTTAATTATATAACCGTCTTACAAATTGCTTTCTAATTAATTAATTATTAACCATTTTTAATAATAATTTTAAAAAAATTAAAAAAATTCTATTTGACTCGAAAACTATTATGAGTGGAGGTGTAATTATAGGAGCCGGTAATCCACCTTTAAATAAAAAGTTAATCCACCGCAGAATAAATTTAAATTCTCAAAAAAAAGAAAGAACAAGAAAAGAAGAAAAAAGAAAAAAATACAGTGTGCGTTAATATAATAAAATCAATCGGTTAATTTTAACCGTTTAAGTTTTAACTATGAAGCTAGTTTAACTGCAATTTAGTGAGGGATCCGTTACGTGAGAGCCCATATTATAAAGAACGGTGGAGCTGATGGTCAGCGGCCAGTGTATTGTGTGATGCGCTTTATCCGGCTTTTTAAGCGCGTTCTAGCGGCGAATTTTCATAGTGGTCTATACAACAAACAAATTTATTCTCCTTTACCAGTTCTTTGAAATCTGAAATTCTGTTTAAGAAATTGAGAAAAAAAACAACATTATTTTAAAATATTGGCTTCTCAATAAATTAAAATATTGAGCATCTCAAGTGGGATCTTCTCTCCGGTTCAGGCTGGTCTTGGTCGCTCAAGCGACACCTTTCGCTCGCTCATTCAAGCTAAAGGTATCACTCGAGTGATTTTTTGGAAAAATAAAATAACCTAACCTAACCTAACCTAACCCACCCTAAACTTAATAGTGACCTATCGGTTACCTAATAGTGACCTATCGGTTACCTAAAAGTGACCTATCGGTTACCTAATAGTGACCTAACGGTTACCTTATAGTGACCTACCGGTTACCTAAAAGTGACCTAGGCGACTAATTAATTATGCTAATTTTATGTTAAACAAGCAGAAACCAATAGGAATTCTGCAAAAAAAAAGGCCAATAAGAACCCAGCAAAAAAAGCCAATAAGAATCTCCCGGGGATCGATCCCACGCCCCCTGCGGGCATCTCGTACTATAGGCCGCCGCTCTATCCACTAGGCTACCCCGACCCCTCTTATGGTGCTTCGCATTGGAATGTATATGCAGGGAGCATAGCAGTGGCGCCCCGAGCGATACCTATCGCCTGAATGTGCTAGCGAAAGGTATCGCTCGAGTGACGGAGACCATGTTGACCTCGACCCCTCTTCCAATGCTTCGCATTGGAAGGTATGTGCAGGGAGCATAGCAGTGGCGCCCCGAGCGATACCTATCGCCTGAATGGGCCAGCGAAAGGTATCAGGCTTTACTAAAAAGTGGAAGTGGAAACAGGAAATTTAACACCACAAAAAAAGGGTCTAGTACAAAATTGTCGAATACGACATGCCCAATAAACAAGGTCAGAACTTACGATTCAGGGGTCGACGTCGTCGGAAATATATTTGTTATTTTAAACTTGGTGGAGTATTCACATGTATATATAGAAGATTTAGAAGATGAATTATAAAGGAATGAAGTTCAAAGACGTAATTT
Source organism: Chydorus sphaericus (assembly GCA_030141595.1). Classification (NCBI taxonomy): domain Eukaryota; kingdom Metazoa; phylum Arthropoda; class Branchiopoda; order Diplostraca; family Chydoridae; genus Chydorus; species Chydorus sphaericus. The sequence goes on along the minus strand of CM057934.1, from coordinate 1,638,452 downwards.
AGAAGAGAAGTTTATATACACTCATAAACTTATTTAAAGATGGGAATTAAAGCAAACATATTCTTAACAACTGTATGCTTTGAAAATAAGCTTAGTTTTTTTTATTGCACCTTGAGGGAACCATTGAAAGTTAATTGAATTCTGTTCATCAGATATGAGTGCTCAGTGTGGAGATGTTGTCGTTTTGTTTAGACTTGCTGTAATCTCGTAAAATATTCTTCGCATGTCAATCAGAAACGAAACATCAACCTGTTATTTCATCAAATTCAAAGAAAATGAGTATAATTATATATTTATTAAGGTAATATCATATAATACATACTGCTATTATCTGTTTACATGCAGGGCCATTGGTAATTAACATTTCGGACCGAACCCATCAGATGCATTTAAAATATGTATTAGCCTTAAAGGTTCTCTCCAGTTATTGACATAATATTCAATCCTAGTTTTATGTAGCAAAACAGTGGTGTATTATTGTTAAGTCTCTAAGGTTAATTTAACGAAAATCAGAAATACCTAACCATTTCCCACTATATTCACGGAAAGGTTCCATCACTAAAAGTATCGTCATAGTAGTCAGCTAGTAGTTCTATGGCGTTCCCGATTTAAAATCTTCTTCAGCTTGCAACTTTATTCAACTTCAATTTCTTCTCTAAGTCAAAGGAATAAATGATTATGCTATCCTTTCCAACCATGATGGCGTGATTATCAAAAGGACCTGCTAACTTTTAATAAACCAAGCTTTTATACTAGCTATACGATACTGATCTAGGCAGAATCTTTACATTAATGGCCTCATTCCATATGTCTTTGTTAACCAGTTTATAAGGATTCATACAGGTGATAATGGGCAAGAAAATATATGTGTGTCAATTGTTATCTTGGTGTTCCTGCCCAATAAGTTAACCAGTAGTTCGTGTGCAGTATACGCGCCATGATCACCTTTATTTCTATCGTCGTTATTTCGTGTTAATAGACTTGGTATATATAGTTTACTGTACATTCAATTCCATTGGATGTGTCACCATATTAATGACGTAAGGATAAAACGTTTTGTGTTCAGCATTATGCTTACTAAACCATAATTTCCAATCACTGTGGATTGCAAAAATCCGTGGATAAACATTGATAGCTGTATTAGTTTGTACACACTATGTATAAGTTGGTGTAGGCTTGCGCTAGTATGAGGAATTAAGCAATTATTCCGATCGAAAGAATTCATTCTGCATTCTATTAATGAAATGTAATTTTGTTTTGTTTGTTGTAGAAATTTGCTTGGATGCACAAACTTTGATGGCGTGAAAATGGACTTTAATACTGCCCAGTCGGTGGAGTGGAATATTAATCATGTAAGTGTAGAACTGCTTCGTTGTATAAATTTTTGCACTTGATTATCACTTCTTAATTTATTACGATAAAGCAGTTAAACTAGAAGAATGAATTGCGATTGAGCCTCTGGAGCGGCTTTTACAGTATCCAGAGAAAGAATTACAACAACTTGTTACGATATGACCAAGGTATATATGTCGATAACTATATGTGTTTGATTTCCTAATACATAAACAATTAGTTACTTTTAATATTTTGATTGCATTTACTTATATAGTTAATTTCTTGCTGTTGCGGTCTAGCTATGTATCGTGGAAATCAAAAGAAAAGGGCCACGTCCAAGGGATTGACCATATTTTTGCGTCATCGTTCATCTTGTTTTCTTTTGTGGGTTGAGGTAATATACTTATCTAATGTCGCATTAGTCACACATTATACCCTAGTATATAGTCCGTTACTTGTGATTGCTAAACCAAATTTTATTGGTACCGTCGATCTCTAAGACCATCATGTTATAGATTTTGTCTAATGGTGTATGAGTTACTGGGTCACTACTTAATTTACTGTCTCTGTTTCATATGTAAAACAATAATACAAAAATGGCCCTAAAAAATGTATTGCTATGTTACATCGTTTGATTTCTAAAAAAAAATAGAAAATAATTGGTGAGGGTCATCGTCAAATGAGTATCTGAAATTTTAATTAAAATATGTGAAGCTGTCGTCATCTAAAAAAATTACATTAAACAAATAGTCACATTGAATTTGCTTCGTCGCGGTGATGTGGCCTTTTTAGGTATACTGCCTTTAATATCAAAGGGATGATCTATTCTGATATTTACAGTAGTATTCAATTCACTGATTCATTGTTATAGAACAAGACATCGCCATCTCTTAGTTGCAATCCCTTTAAATTCCATTTGCATTTAAATTTCCTGCTTGAAAATGAAAATGTACTCTCATAATAAGCCATAGTAACAGTTTTACATAAAAAGGCAGAGCAATCACATATTTTTCGAGTATACATTTAGGTATTTATCTAAACGACTATGATTTATATTAAATGACCATATATATTTAGTCATTTTCTTAAATGTTATTGTATTTCAGGTTGGCTTTTTGCAGATCGGCAAATTGGCAACATCTTTACTCTGGGTACTTCGATGAGTAGTATTCAAACCCTCAATTTGCCTCAGAAGATGCAATAAAACTACAACTTGAGAAATTGCAAGTAATATATATACATATATATTACATGTACTGATTTTTATTTGATTATATTATGTATTTTATAGTGACCTTTTTTCAGATCTCGGACGCGGAGCTTTTCCAGCACAGCAGTATTCAAGTGAAAATTGATTAACCCGTCTGTTTGACCGAGCGGGATATTCATCTTGTGAGATAACAATCGAGTGTGTTAGTACGCACCAATCTTGAATATATATTGCGTGATACTGTGAGCCTGGTTATTTCACTGCGCATTATTTTATTATTATTATTATTATGTTTCATTGGCATAGAAGCTCTTCACATATTACAAAATAACAACTTTGAACATATTTTCATTCATGTTCGGCTGACAATCGGAGTTTCGTGTAGAAGAAGCTGAGTGATCGAATGAATATAATTTTATAAAATTGAAAATTGGTTCTAATAGGTATAGAAAGACTAGGCTCACTCTCAAAAACAAGAAATGCAACGCCTGTTTGGACTTCAGTACGTCTCATAAATTGTCACTTAATGAGCTAAAAAAATCTCCCATTGACCTTAGTATTTAAAGCAATCCTTTTATCAGTTTCTTCTATCGCACCGTTGATTACAGTAACAGCTGATATTCTGTAAACAGTGCCCAAAGATAAGGAAAATATTGAATGAATTTTGTAGTCAGCTATTCGTTGATTTGGCAAGTTCGAAATAGGTATAGGCCTACCAATACAATGCCGATTAGGAATTACGACGATGAAAATAGTTTCAAAGTGCTGGAACTTAAAGTGAAATTCCTCTCCATCCCAAAGACCCAATTGAAATCTTTTCAAAGAGTCTTCCCTGGACCGACTTACAAAGATGGGCTCGTTAAGAGTGATCCTTGTGGCTTTGTCATAAATGCTCGTTACGGTGCCAATGCAGATAAAATCTTCCGGATCGAGCCAAGGAAATCAGACGATGTCTGGCTCATGACTAGCCCTAAAGCCGGTATATAATACAACATTGTCATGCTTAATTGATTAATTATACACTATCACCGAAATATTAAGGGACTACATGGGCAAGTGAAATGCTCTGGCTCATCGTGAACAACTGTGATTTTGAGACGGCGCTCAAGTAACAACTTAATGAAAGAACCTTTTTCCCTGAGTATTCTATTGTAAAAAAAAGTGTTTGTATAAGCAACTATTTAATTATTTAATGTACATTTAGATTAGTGTATCTGGGTCCTTCAAGACCCCACGACATCCTTTCAATTCAAATTGACAAGAAACCTTCCCCTAGAATAATCAAAACACATCTCCCATTCTACCTGTTGCACCCGAAGCTACTTGAGACTGCCAAAGTAAATACATTTGATTATCATCTCTGTCTATGTTTACATCTTACTCATATGACGGTGTCCTAAAAAATTCTTATCTCATTTGAAAGGTGGTGTACGTGGCCCGTAACCCAAAGGATTGCATCGTCTCCTTCTATTTCCACCATAAATTGATCAAATTGCAAGGATTTGAGGGATCCATTGATGACTTTGCTCAACATTTCATCGACGATGAAGGTATACTTAGAAAATATAAATTGTTAATGAATTTATTACGAATTTCAGAAGTATAAATTACAGTGATTTACACGCCTTTCTTTCCTCACGTTTTGGATGCTTGGAATAAACGGCACCACCCCAACTTGCTTTTCATCTTTTACGAGGATTTAAAGAGAGATTTAAGAGGGCAGCTAGAGAAAATGGCGACATTTTTGGGTAAAGATCTTAGTCAAGATCAACTGGATCGTTTGAGGGAGCATTTGAAATTTGAAAATATCGAAAAGAATGAAGCTGTAAACAATGAACATGGAAAAAAGATTGGCTATATGAACGAAGATGGCAAATTCATTCGAAAAGGTAATAAAAGTGATTGCTACATAGATGGGAAATTATTTGTACTATTATTTTTATACATAAAGGTAAAGTGGGGGATTGGAAGAATCATTTTAGCCCAGAAATGAATAAGAAACTTGACCAGTGGATTGAAAAAAATTTGGCAGGAACTGACTTGAAATTCGTTACCGAACTAGACGTACAAGATTGATTGAAATTTATTACTTAAATCATTTTTTGGTTAGAGGAGTAACCAAGTGCTCGAGATATATAAATATATAAGAGTATAACAAATCAGACGACGTCTTTTCATTTTGAAATACCAATAGAGTGTTTAGGACGATAATAAATAATTAAATGGAAATATCAACTATTAATTGGTCATTAAATTTTTTATTGAAGATCAACGCTTTTTAACTATCACTCCTTGGGTTTGAGCTATTAAGTATACAGTCTTTATTGTAGCACATTTGTAATGTGATTTTAAATAAGGTGTTATTATTCTAAAGAAATAAGATCAACTCGAGATAGGTCGACTAGCGACAATCTAGCTGCGAGTGCAGGTGCAAGAAATAACAGGTAATGAAACCGTTTAGATCGAAGGTGAGTGTGTGTAGATAGGCAAGGTTGACCCTTGCCTGCGTTGCTTTGTCAGCAATGTAGACTAAGTACCTATTAAATCCTTCGTTTCGCTTTTTTAAGTACCTGTACTTCGATTTTGAGTATGTAGGTGTGTACACCCAACGAAAGAGAGTAGTGATGCGTCCGCCATTGACTTTTTGCTAGACGGCTCAAAAAGTATTGATTTGGGTTTTCATTTAGGTTTTGTCCTCAATTGACTATTCTATACATGATTTCTAATTCATCCTTATTACCTTTTGGATAGAATATATAACTTCAATGTTCGTTGAGTTTTTTTTTAATAACAAAAGAATGCGAAACAACATGCCATTTCAATGTCGTTCATCGTGAAACAGTGAACATAAATGAGTCTATAAATATATACAAGTTGTAGCCATTTGTAGCTTCAAATATTGACACACTATTATTCTTATTTATGCATTATCTCGTAGTTTTCCAACTAGTTTTCCCCCATACCTTCTGAGACATATTATTGAAGATTTGAATGCTATGTTCATTACAGTTCTCAGTATATAAATATGATGACATTCAATGTTAACAGGTGCTATTTCCCTCAAATAAGAGTCCTTCCGTGTCAATCGACAGCAAAACATCAACCTGCTACTTCATAAAATTTGAGGAAAAAAAATATTTTTAAACGTTCTTAGAAATCTATCCGAAAAGCGAACATGATGGGTAACATCTACCCCGTTAAGGAAGGTTCATCATGTACGAATAATTGAGTAACTGAATAATTGAGAAACTTGGTAATTGAGTTGGAACTTGGAGTGCAAATGCAATTGTAAAAATACATTTTCGCATACCGATTGATTTGCCAACGTTTCTTAATTCTTATAGAATTCTTATTAATGAGCAGTATTGAACCTCCCGCTGTAGAATATTGCATATCGTCTCTATTGGGGTATAACATTTAAGAGAATTTCACCTTGATTATAAAATGTGAAATCGCATTGTTTACATTATTTATTCGCATTGTTATTCAGTTTGATTCGACTGGGGATTCATCGATTACAATAGCATGCAATATGGTTACTGGGACGACCGAAAGAATTATAAGCAGATCTTCTGGGTGGGCTCGGCAACGAGTCAGCAGACCTGTGAGTGCGGTATTATATGAACAACTGCGTCAAAAGGAGTTACAAAAGCAACACCGACTCTCTAGCCCCAATAGAATTTGCCGATGAAGGTAAATAGTTGATATTGTAAACAACGCGGTAGGTTTAACATGCTGAAATTACGACTTTAAATGCATTTTCTTTTTTTTTAAAGAGAAATTTATTATATTATTTCTATACTTTTTGATGAGTTTATCGCTTTGCGATATTTAAAAAAATAAATGGTATAAAAGAGTACATATTAAATATTAATGGTAGTTTTATTTAAGTTGTTGAATCATGTAAAACGTTTTTGTAAAAATTGAAAACAATTTATTTTCTAAATTATTGTTTCAAAATAGAATTTTTTAAAAAACAGTTTTGGCAGTGAAACACATGCCATTAGCCATATCGCGAACAGCCAGTACTATTCACAGTTTCCTATAGAGTTCTATCTATATGGAAAAAAACCCTCAATATTAGTTTAGGCAGTGAAACACAGATCGCGCGCGAGTATCAATATACTAGTCATTAAATGGCCTTGAGTCCGATATGAAAAAAAAAATCATGGAGGGCTATCGAATTACTCAAGAAAGTAGATAAGGAAACGAGAGAAAGAAATTCAAACTTGAAATACGACATTCTCCTGTGATATTTTTTGTTTGCTTTACGCAGTGTTTTCTGTAAGATCTTAGTAGAAAGAGTGCTTCTCGTCACTTGCTGCACATATATTTATTTTTATATAAGAATATTAAACTGACGATTTTGTGTAAAACTCCAGTTTGAAGTACGTTTTCACACTTTTTACTAGTAAATTAAGATAATGACTTATGTGTTTTTCATTTTGTAAATAAAGTAGCTCTTAATCTCTTTTTTCCCTTTCTATGTCAATATAAACGATCTTGAAATACAAACAAATCAGCATCCATGAACTACCAACTAATCAGCACTGGTGAAGATTTGAATTGAAAATATCTACTCTTGTACCAAAACGGCAATATGGAGTCCATTATTAAACAACTATGCTTTTTAACAACGGTTATATTCTTTGTATTTTCTAGAAAAACTAGTGCTTCATTGGTGAGCTCAAACTTATTTTTGCACATCACTTTTTTAATTTAAAGGTTTTTATATTTGTTTCAGGGTCAACATGGGAAAAATGTGTTTTTGAGATCAAAAGAAAATTCAATTTATACTGTGATAGAAGGGGATATTCTTGTACGAAAATTTTCCGACGAAATTCAGTCCGCCGCTGTTAAACAGCAAAAGAAACTGTGGCCCAATGCTACGATACCATATAAAATTTCAAGCGATTATAGTACGGTGTACTTGTTTTTGTTTACTTAATCTGTTTTAATAATTTTAAATATATTTTCTTAGACTCGACGCAAATCGAAGAGATTATATACAATATGAATGATTTTCATGCTAGGACGTGTATCCGTTTTACACCTTACAACGGCGAAGAGGATTACATTTATATCACAAAAGGAAATGAATTTGAGTAATATAAAATATATGAAAAATTCAACGAATTATCTTATTGAATTATACTTTTTGACACTTTTATTCTGAGTTAGATGTGCTAGTGCAATTGGTCGCAATGGTAGTATCCAAAAAATTTGGCTTAATGATCAATGTTTGAATTCAACTGGAACGGTAAAACACGAACTGATGCATGCTGTCGGTTTCACGCACGAACAAAGTCGTACCGATCGAGACGACTTTGTAACTATCCATTTTGGCAACATTAATTTGGGTATGGTTCAATTCCAAGTAAAAATTTTTCTTTCACCGTTGATATTAAAGTTATGCGATGAAAAAACAATTACAGAGGATCAAACAAATTTCCAAAAATACTCTTCTAAACATGTCCAACTACTGAAAACGCCATACGACATTAGTAATTTTATATTTAAAAAATTTATAAATTGGAAATCAAGTTTTCAAGAAATCTGATAATTAAAGAATCACTGATGCATTATCGATGGAATGACTTTGCTCAGGATGAGACAAAACCCACTATAACAGCCAAAGATGGTTCTTATATTGAATCAAGTGAAGATTTCTCAAGAGTGAGTTGTTTTAAATTTTAAATTTAAAACTATCTGTGCAACATAAATGGTTTTGTTCAAAAAGATTGATATTCTGGAAATGAATCGCTTGTACAACTGTAACCCGAATGATTGTTGGAATAAAACGGAATGCCATGGTATATATTGATAATATTGAATACAATTTACTTGTTAATTCAACAAATAGCGAATTAATTCAGAAATCTTTCAAATTTACTTTCAGATAACTATGAATGGTTATACAGCGATAATAACCAACTCTTAGTTGCAAGAAATTGTGGATATTTTGGACGGGATATATATGAAGCAAAAATGAGCAGTGATGAATGTAGTGGTCTTTGTCTTTCAAATCCCCACTGCACACATTTTACGTGGGACCTTCAAACTAATTGTTACCTTAGCACGGGTTACACGCCCAAAGACCTTTATTCATACCAAGGTTCCAATTGCGGATACGTCACTAGTAGAAATTCAAATGTTTATTGGCGGAATTGGGAAAATGGCCAAATTAAGTGGGCCCCTCGCTGCGATTTTTTTGGGATTGCTTTCCACCAATCCAAAACTGGATACAGAGAGTGTGGCGAACTTTGTCTAGCTAGTCCCAAGTGCACGCATTTCACCTGGATATGGGAGGGAGATTGTTTCCTTAAAAAACTCCCCAAAGTTGTCGATATTTATTCGCTCGAAGCAGCTATTTGTGGGTACGTAACTCGACACAATTCCAGCTTTACCTGGCTAGATGGAGAAAATGGGCAAATCAAGTGGACAAAGGGTTGTGATTTTTTTGGATTTGACTTCCATCAAGAAAAGAGCAAAGGCGAAGAATGTGGTGGCATTTGTCTTGCTAATCCAAAATGTACCCATTTCACCTGGGATAGAAATGGCAATTGTAATCTCAAAAAAGCCCCAAATTCTACAGATGTTTACACATATAAAGGGGCACTATGTGGATACGTAACCCAAAGGAAATCCACTACATTTATTTGGAACGATAGGGACAACGGTCAAGTGAAATGGGCTAGGGACTGTGATTTTGCTGGTTACGACTTCTACGAGAAAAAAAGTAAAGAACGCGAATGTGGTAGCATTTGTCTTGCTAATCCCAAGTGTAACCATTTCACCTGGGATAAGGAAGGCAATTGTTACCTTAAAAACGCCCCCAAATTCATAGACGTATACCAGTACAAAAGGGCTGTTTGTGGGTACATCACACAACGAATTTCATAAGTGGTAAAAAGTAAAGTTTCCAGCCAAGTCATGACACTTTTTATACTTTTTTGTACCACAATTTATCCGATTGTTTTGGAAAAATCATTCTATTCAAACTCAACACTTAACTCAAGTCAACAAGTTTTTCCAGAATTCTAACCAAGCAAATTTTTAAAATTCAACAAACAAACATACAATATACAGTAATATTTTCAAGTTTCAGATTGAATATACATTAGTTAAGATAATTTTTGTTGTTGAAAATAATCATTCTCTGGTACATATTATCTTCGGTACATCACAAAGTTTGAAATGATAATTTCGTCAAGATCTTGAACAATTCAGGAAAAGGTGCAGTAATACAAACTTTGTATACACATTTGATTGCTTTTCATTTTAAGATTAAAAAAAAGTAAATACTTGCTAAAACTTAGGCCTATTGGTAAAATATAGTTTAGTAACCGAGTTTTCAAGTCAAAACCAAGTTAATAAACGAAATCATTCGTTTGAAATTTCAAATCTTAATAATAATTAAAGTGAAACACAGTGACATGGTAAACCTAAGTGAAACTTCAGTCGCAAAGGAAAAATTAAAATTTAAAAAGGAAAACAGATAATGAAGGTGATGACTGACAATGTCCTCATAAAATGAATAGACAATATTTTAGTATAGAAAATATTGATTTTTAGTATAAATATAAATAAATAAGAGTATAATTAGATTTTGACTTGTCGAAATAAATAGTTTAGACTAGAGAGAAATAAAAATATTGCCAAATAATAGTGAAAAAAATATATTTTTAAAATATTTGCGATTCCCGTTTGTCCATAAAGTACTTCCAAAAATGAACAAGAGATGTCAAGAGACGTGATTCAAGGACGTACGTAATTCGATAAGTTCGTTTTAAAGATAAACGTGTCCTCATTCTAACAGCAAAGTATTTTTCACATCCTCGTCTTTTTGTATAATAGCATCGCAAGCTTTATTAACTGGCCTAAAATCTGTATAAGAAAAACATTTTTAAGTGAAGAAAATGAATCCTGTTATGTCTTATTCGTTTAGACGATTTTCTTTTCTCTCTATTTTGCAACTGTTAATAATATCATCTGCAGAAAACGTCTCTTCGTCAGGTTCCAGAAAAATCGGCTTAAATGATAAAGATGCAACAGTAAGTTCATTAAATTTCTGCAAAATATATTTTCTGTAATTAAATTACCCTCAAATAAATTTATAATTTAAACATTTAATGTTAGGAAATTTATCGAATGTCAGAACGCATAAATCGTCTTGAACATCAAGTTTCCCTTCTACTTTCTAAAAATGAAAAGCAAGAAAAAGATGTGGAGCTCATTAAAAAGAACATGGGTCTTGTAACCGAGAAAAAATACGAGAAAACTCAAGATTTTTCTAGTCTTGGAAAAAGGCCAAACAGAAAAACATCTCAAAGATCAGCTGAAGCTAACGATGGCAGAGAACCATTCTGGTCCAAAGCTCAACTATCTTCCCTTGAGCTTGGATACATGCCATACGATAACTATGGAATAAACATCTATACACATCCAAAAAACGAACAGAAAGGCAATTCTGAAAAAGAGTTCTATTACGCTCCCATGTCACAACTACTTCAGAAAAGTGCAGAGGCTTCCTATAACAATGTTACTGAACAGCATGAAGTAACGTTTGGCATTCAGATGTGGACTGAAGAAATAGAGGATCAAGTTCGGAAATATACGGAAAAACTTGTAAAACACCCGATCGAGCCAGAAAAAATTCGCGTCCTTCCAATTGAAAAAGTAAGATTAACCAGCCTAGTCCATCCAGTAAAATTATCCAAATGGATTGATTTCAAACGACATCAAGTTTTGTTCTTCAAGTTCGCCTGCCGGAATTTCGACACTTGCCAGCGGTTAGCATCTGAAATTAGATCTAGCCCGCAGCAGTTTAACGATTTATTAAGATTGGAATTCACCACTTCAACTCATACTTTAAGGAGTCAAGAAATAGCAATTAAAATGGATACTCTTGCAGATGGACTTTTCATGTCGAAGTTTACTCAAAGGTTTCCTGAATCAAGAAACATATTTCTAACAGCTGAAGATGAACAGGGTTTGCTCAACGAATGCAAGGAAAACATAATTATTTCTTCGATTGGAGACTTAATCATTCTAGAACCACAATCAGAAGAGAAGATTGGGGATTTTCTAAAGAATTTGTTGATTGAATCCCGTGCTAAAATAACATCTGACCATGGCGAAGATATGTGGGAGTCAGTCTTTTGGAGGGAAGAGAACTATCGGCCTGATAAAACTGTAAAAGTGGTGAATGAAATGTTCAGAAAACTTAATGAAACGTCCGGAGACGAATTGTCCAACTGCCTCAAAGACGATTCCAAGGTAGCATGTAACGCAAGTGCACAGCTTATCGGTACTCTTGCCGAGCAGAATAGCATATCAAAAGAACAGCTGGATATACTCTTAAAAGAAAGTAAAGGAAATATTATTTGGAATGGAAGAGAATTTATTACAAAGCCAGTGCTGGTTTCCAAATTGAACATGGCAAGATTACGTGACGTGAAGTCTTTGCCAGATAAAAAGACGATTATTTCTTATTCAAAAGTGATGTTATCAACCATTGTGAATATTCAGCCCAACTATAAAGAAGAGGAAAGAAACCAGATTTTATTGCTGAGAAGTAAACTAGAAGATTTACACGAAAAGATAAATACTGCTGTTCCAAAAGAAATGAAGGGTATAAATTTCATATATTTTTTATTAATTACATGAATATAGTTATTATTTTGTACGAAATGGTTAGATTTCAAATCAGTGATGTCAACCTAGTTTCTTTTTCTTAAGTTTTTTCTTTTTCTAGGTTATTCATTTTACCATAGGTTAACCATTTTTACCTAGTTTTTAGAGAAACTAGATTAAACTATTTGAAAAAACTAGGTTAAACTAGGTTACCTAGGTTTTACCAAGTTCAGTTACTTAATTTAAAGGCTATTGCCTGAATACTCTTATATCCGCTTACAAAACGATAGGCATGGCAATTGCCCACTGGCTACCGCAATTTAAAATAAAGATTCAACATGTAGGCTCGTCAAAAATATGAAAAAATTGGAACGGAAAATCGAAAAAAATAATATTCTATTTATACCATTTATACTAAAACGAAAAAAAAACTAGGGTAAGTTAAGAGCTTTAAAACTAGGTTGTTAAATTAAACTAAGTTAAATTGTGACAAAAAGAACTAGGTAATACTAGGTAACTAGATTAAACTAGGTATTACTACTTGGTAATGACATCACTTATTTGATCGGTTGAGCAGCAATGTAAACGAAATAGATATACATCAGTTAACTAAAATGCGAAACAGATAAAACAACTGAAGACCATATCAGATTCGATGGTAACTCAGATTCGTCAACTAGACGAACAAGCAAAGGGTGACGGATACTAATCTTTTAATAACTTTTGTTTATTTAATGCTTTATATAATTTAATTTAAGAAACATAAGTTAGATACAGTGTTGGTTTTATATAATAACCATGATGTTTGACTTACCACCATGCTCACTTCTACAACACCTAACTATTGGATTCTAGTCATTGATGTACACATTAGTTTTTAGGATAATGTTTACATCATACATCGCGTACACATTTTTTATTTATTATAAAATCATTATTTTTGTACAATTATATCGACACTTTCATTGGCTTTCGAAAAAGTTAACATTTAAAAAGAACACTCGGATTGTTCTTAGTGCTTCTCTACTTGTTACACGTGAGATAAAAAAAAGGAAGTGAAAAACCAAGTAATCAAAAATATATATATATATATAATTTAAGGCAAGCGTTATGTAAGAGTTTTAATTTTCTTTTGGTTAAAAAGTGAAAAGTAAAAACTCTAAAGTTATCTTAACAACCTATTTAATGTATTTCTTTATTTATTATGTGTGTCAAGCGACATTCTAGAATTTTTGTGTACACAGCACGACTCTTTTAAACCCGTCTCTCATTTAAAAAAAAGTAAACAAGTAGTTTAAGCGATTTTTTTTTCATTTCATAGCCCGATCCTGCCTTGAGTTAAAAGCCAAAAATCCCAGTGCCAATTCTGGGATCTACTTCATCGATCCCGATGGTCAGATGGGTGGTGATCTACCCATCCAAGTGTACTGTAACATGACATCACGTAAAAATGATAAAGACCTATCACTATTATAAAAAAATATGTGTTGAGTAAATACGTTTGTATCTTACTAGAGACCACATCGATTTTTCATGACACTGAAACCAAAACGAACATCACAGCCTGCCTGGATCCAGGATGCTACACCAAGGCAATTACATATAATGCAACTACGAGGCAAATAGCCAAGTTGATCGACATATCCGCCTCTTGCAAACAACATTTTAGAGTGTGTATGATAGTTATACATATAATTTTGTTGAGTATAAGATTTAATAGCATTTTTATCTTGATTATACAATGTGAAATCGTGTATTATTAGTTTGATTCCACTGGGGTTCCTCTCGAGCACAAAAACACGCAATACGGTTACTGGAACGACCGAAATAATAATAAGCAGATCTTCTGGGCTGGTCCTGCAACGGATCAGCACACCTGTCAGTGCGGAATCGAGAACAACTGCATCGAAAGGAGTAACAAATGCAACACCGACTCTCTGGCCCCAGTAGGACTTGTCGATGAAGGTAAATATTTTATATTGTTCGCAACACGATATACTGTATGTGCAGGTTTAACATTTTGAAATTACGATTTGAAGGATTTATTTATGGATTTTCAAATTGATAAAAAGAAAAATTTATTTAAAAAAAAATAACTGTTATATTTTTCAGCAGTTTAATAATTTGTGTTATTTAAAATAAATGTAGTAAAAGAGTTCATAATAAATATTGATTGTAGATTTATTTAAGTTGTTGATTCATATAAAAAGCGTTTTTTTTAAATTGAAAACAACTATTTTAAGTATTTTTATTAATTCACTCTTTCGGTTGTATCGCTTTGAAATTGATATTATTACGTAAGGGTAGAAAACGGAGTTTTACGATTTTTTTATTATTATTTTTTTTTAGCGCGTACGTTCTAAATTTTAGCAAGTCAATGCTTTGGGTTATTTGCTTTTTTGCAACTTTATTACTTTTTGCAACGAGTTGATTGAACGGATATTAAAGAGGTTTTTAGTTTCTTTAGATGAACATTATCGAAAAATAGAATCACTTTACATATAATTTTTAAACACGATAAAATAACTATTTTATAATTATTTTAAAAAGATTTCATTCGAAATTTTGTAAAAAAAACTCTTTTAATTTTTTTTTTACAAAACCTGCTTAAATAGTTTTCAATCTTATTGAAATAATTTTTTTTTCTGATTTTCAAAACATTAGATTTCTAAATAAATAAAGTAATAATTGAAAAAAAAATCGATTAAAAAATGAAATTATTTTTTTTTATTTTTAATTGGAGTAATTAAAAAATATTTTAAAAAATATTTTTTAAAAATATGGAATTTTATTGAAAAATTTGTTAGAAAACTGCTGAAGCAGTTTTTTAAAACCTTTTCAACCTTTTTAAAAATATGTTTTAGAACGTTGCGATTACGTTAGCTCGGTTCGATTCACAATTAAATCTTACATAATCGAGGAAAACGTAATCGTTACAACTTTACGATTATGCAAGGCTGGATTCACTTCCGTTTGCCGGTAGATTCATAGGCCGTTTACCGAAAAGAAGAAATGAATAGTCTTATGTAATATAGTTTTTTTTATATTGGAAAATAATTGGAAATAAAAAATAAAAAACTGTTAAAACTTTTCTTTTAAAAAAAAATTAAAAAAAAAGATTTCGGAGAGTTTTAAAAACCATTCTTTTAAACTCTAAATTTAAACAAAAATTGATTCTCGATTTTTAATTTTTTTTTTTTTAAACAGACTCATCAAAAGTCGTGTTAAACAGCTTGGCATACTTGCAAAAATCTTTTTTTATGAATTAAAAACTATTTTACGACTATTTTAAACAAGATTTTTTAAAACAAAAAGTATAATTTTCCCATGTAGACATATTCTTATTAAAGATTTAAAGTATTTTTTATAATTAAATGAAATTTAGAAATTCTTTAATCCCTGAGGGTTAAAGATTTTTCTTAAAAATCTACCGAAGGCCTTTAATACTCTGGAAAAAAGCGTCTGCTCGGACCGGGGAGCGACTCTGGGATGTTTATGTGGCCAGCAAGGGTACAGATTCTAAATTGAAACTGTAAATTAGATGATAAAAGTATGTTTTTACTTTTAAAATTGATTTCTAAATTCAAAATATTACGATTGGTAGAAATTAAATTAAAATCGTATATTTAGAAATAATTTTAATCATTTCTCAAAGTAAAAGTGGGAGTATGGACATTTAGGGGTCGATTCACAAATCGATCTTTTAAAAGAACTCAGAAATATTTATATGATAATTAGCAGAATAAATTATTACATCCCAACGTCGGAGTTAGAAAAATGTCTTTTGCAAAAAACAATCGTTTACTGCCAACTTTCGTTTTAGCGTTGAGCAGACGAAATTCCCTTTTTCATTAGATTTCTCTCTTGCGGGAGGCCGGGAGTTCCTCAAAAACTGTAAACCGAGCTGAAAGCATGCGGCTGAAAGTTGAAACCGATTTTAAAACAGACGAATTCATTCCTGTAGGCCTACGCTTGAGTTTGGTGGGAGGTTTTATGAATCAAATATTGTACGGTTGAGAACAATTATTTTATTTATTTATTGTTTTAATACGTCAATATGTGGGAACGTTCAAAGGTCGGGTGGGACCCCCGTAGGGGAGCAAAGCCGACTCTTTGAATGGGCCTCTTTGAACGGATTAAAAAAATTAATATTACATTTATTTTTGGTACTCTTAGCCCAACTTTACTTTTTTTGTTAATTTGTTTTTTGACTTACGTTCACGAGTTTTTCACATTGATAAATTTTATTTGAACTGTAAATACCAAAATACCAGCTATGCTACTTTCATACGTAAAACACTAGGACCTTGTAATGAAATAATTGATGTCATGCCATTATTCATACCAGTTTACCCGAAGGCCTATAATAAAAGATCTTGGAGTATTTTAGAAAAATAAATTATTATTATACATAGAATTGATTAGAACACTATAAATTAATTTTTTTAATAATTATTTTAAAAAAAGGTTTCATTACTGCGACCGAGTTGTTGCCTGTTACGAGGCTCAGTTTCGGGCGGACGAGTTTGACCGGAGTGAAGGCGAGCTACACTTTAGGCCGCTTCGAGTGCACCGGACAGGCGGCCATCTCATCCAAACCGACCAACTGTCAGGATTTGTTCAAAATGGGCCACACCCTAAGTGGATTCTACGATGTCAAGGGAAGTAGCACCCAAATAGCGTCAACGTTCTGTGATTTTTCTAAATCATCGACTGAAACGGGTTACGAAACTCGATATGGATTTGTCGATGTTAAATCCAGCCCCGTTCATTTCTTTGTTACTCGTACTTCTGAATGGAGTACAGACGGCACGATGCCATTCGAAGAGGAATATTTGAATTTGGGCGGCGGGATGAATTTGACGAGCGGAGTCTTCACGGCACCGAAAACCGGAATCTACGCCTTCTCTTTCAAGGGATCAGGTTATGATTCGAGTTCCACTTACGCTGGACGTGGCTGGGTATCCTTACAACGGAACGGCGTGGACGTTGCAGACGGTTATTCTAAAATCGTGGGCGCAGGATCAAATACATTTTCAACTCTTTCCGTTCACGGGACTTTGAAACTGAACAAGGGGGATACAATCACCATCCGCCTTTTTGTAGGGACGATCTATTCTTCTGATAGCAGTCACATTCAATTCACGGGATCTCTCTTAGAAGAAGAGCTCGTCATTTCCTAATTGTAAATCCCTTCATTTTCATTTGCGCATTTAAATTGACTGTTTGAATTTAAAAAATTGGAGATTTACGAATAAAATAGCCTGATGAAGGCCTGACGTAGTCTTTTAATATAAAAAATATATATAAACAGTTTGTTTACAGTTTACCTTAAGCAAGAGATTATAGAACTAAATCTTTAACCACACGTGTACATAAATGATGTGTTGGCACAAATTTTTAAGTATCAAATCATTTTAAAAAGTTCGCACTAAGTAAGATAATAATATTTCTATTTTTTTTTTCAAATTCAATTTTTTTATGTTTGAAATTTGTTAGATTTTTTTTGCTCTTTAATTTTTGAATACAATAAGAAAGTATTTTTTCGCGTTAGGCTAGCTATATTTAATTTATTTAATTTTTCATCAGTTGGACATATTTAATTTTTAATTCAGACGTTACATGGGTTATTTAAAAAATAAATAAAATAAATAAAATAAAGTAATCGATAAAAATAAGTAATCGATTCTTAAAAGAAAATTTTAATCTCTTGTCATTTTTAAAAATAATTTAAAAACAAATATAATTAATTTTTCAATTTTTTTTATTTTAGCATAAATACTATTGTGGGGTGGAGATATAATTATAGCAGCCGGTAATCCACATTTAAATAAAAAGCTAATCCACCGAAAAATAAATTTAAATTCCTGAAAAAAGAAAGAAGAAAAAAAAATTTAAGAAAATTAAAAAATAAAGTGTGCGTTAATTTAAAAAAAATTATCCGTTAATTTTAACCGTTTAACTGCAATTTAGTGAGGGCTTCCACCACGTGAAAGCCCATAATATATAGAACAGTGTCAGCAGCCTTAACCTTCCTTAAAACCATTAAATAAAAATAAAATCAGCTGCTTTGTCCTGCTGTGGTGACGCAAGATTATTTCATTTACGTACAAAATAAAAATCATTTTGTGTGCGTTAATATTAAACATTAATCGGTTAATTTTAACCTTGTAAATAAAATAATTAATTAAACTCCCGTCGCATCCTTCACTAAATTAAAAAAAAAATCTTTAAAATTTGAAAATTGAAGAGGAATCAAAGTTAAATTAAAAACATACCTAAATATATATTTAATTTAAATCAATTGACTTTTAAGACTTTTCTTTTATAATTTGTATTTTTTACACCCATAATTGGGGAATTGTGATAACTAGATAATGTTGTTGTTGTAGTTCTTCAATTTTCTACAGAATTAATTTTTACGAAAAGTTGATGGCCTTGCCGGAAAAGGCCGCCAGGTTGGCTTCCCTCAAAGCTTCAGAGCACGTCTGGAAAATTGTAATAAAAAAATAAATTAGTTTTAAATAATCTAAGGAAAAATAATAATAAAAAAAAAAGAAGAAAAATCTCAAAAATTAAGTAGTAGGGCTCTCAACCGGGTAAGATTTACGGTTAAGAGGCTCTATCCGTACCCGGACCGTATCCGTAAGGGCAATAACCGTACCCGGACCATTTTAACCGTTCCTCATGGTTGACCCGGTTAAACCGGATAATCCTAAAATATGCGGGTAAACCGGTTGAAAGTTACCGGGGATATCCGTTAATAAATGGGTAATCCGGTTGAAAATACACAATGCAGCTGCTTTCTTTATTAAACCATTATAATTTAGCTTGATTAACGTTAAATTAAGTTAAACCCATACAAAATTGTTTTTTTTTGTTCTTGCCAAAGGGATATTTATTTCTAGAAAAAGTAAACGGATAAAAAGATAATCCGGTTGACCCGTTGGGCCAAAACCGTATCCGTAACCGCCTTAACCGTACCAAAAAAAGGGCCTACCTGTACCCGTATCCGACCCGTCTTAACCGGTTGATCCGGTTACTAACCGCAAAAATCTTATCCGGTTGAGAGCCCTATTAAGTAGTACTATTAAGAAAAATTTATTGGGGAAAAATTAATTATTTGCAATTTTAAATCTGGTAATCAATATTTAAATATTTATATTTCTTAAAATTCAGTACTAAAGAAATATTAGAAAAAAGAAATATTTAGAATTGGTTTTGATTAAACTAAAATATAATAATAAATTACCGGGTGAGCGTGACAGACGCGGGCAATGTCTTCGCGCCGTATTCCATGGCCAGGGCAGCTTCGTTGATCATTTCTCCAGCTCCCTGAATAATAATTAATAATAATTTTAAAGAAGTAATTACAACTTAAAATTTTCAAAAATTACGGGTCCAATGATGTGACATCCGAGGAGTCGGTCGGTATTCTTCTCTCCGAGGATTTTGACCATGCCGTCCGTGTCGTCGTTGGTTTTAGCGCGACTGTTGGCCGCAAACGGGAATTTACCCACTTTGTACTCTACTCCCAAAATTTTCAAAATTTAAAAAAAATCAAATTAGCTAAAAATATAGAATGAAGTACGGTGAATTTCCATAATAATTTTTCATAAATATAAATTTAAGAAAAAAAATGTTATAAATCCCTAAACACACTTTTTTTTATTATTCAAATTTAAATTAAATTCCAGGCCTCCCGCACTTGGTTTTTCAGTTGCACCGGTTTCGGTGCGGGGTTCCCGAAGGGATTGTACCCATTTTATTATCAATAAGATTACAGCACTATCCCGTATTCGGTAATTCTTCTAACTTCCAGCTATAGAATACAACTTGCCCACTTTTCTCTTTCTTTAATTACGCGTGCTGTTCAATTTGAATATTATTTTTTTCAAGTGAATCAAATCATCAGCTTATCTTTTATAATTTTTCTCTATCCATTGGTAGCTTCGTAAAATTTACCCTCACTTCAAAGAACTTCCGTTTCACCCTCTCGTCATGTGTAGTGATCAACGGAATTATTTTTCAGAAGTATGACTTGATTCGACATGAATTAAATTTATAATTTTGAATCCAACTAGATTGGTGATAGATTTAAGATTCAATTTAATTTTTAAATTGACCCAACCTTTAATCGATTTAAACTCAGATTCTTTTTTAATCTTGCTGCATTCAATTATCAGATCAATCTAGGATCCACTTAAAAAAACTTCATGTGCAATCTAACATCCCTGCACCCTGTAATCATTATCATTTACATGCAATCTTTAGAAAGAATGAAGTTCTTCGATAAAACGTCATCAAAACGGCCTCGTTTAACTGTGAAAACAAGAGCTACGATTACTAATAGTCATTCGAAAGAAGCGCTAGATTCAGTTAATTCATTTAGAAAAAGTGACTAACCTAAGACTACATTCAAATTGTTTTATTCAAATTGGATCTATTCGAATAGATCACAGAATCAGCAATAATCCATAGAATCGATTTAAGTTTGAATCCGATGATCACTAATGTCTATGTTTAAGATAGTAGTTTTGATTGATGATATCAGATATAGAGGGGTCTATTCCGGTCGGATTTTGTACGGTAGTAAAAACGCGCTGCATACCTCATATAAAATCACTCTGTGCCGACATTAAGGCGTCTTGCTGTGGTGGAAGCCCGGAACCCTTCAGTATCCTGATTCACTCATAAAGTACATACAAAAAAGCGGCCGTGTATGGCTATATAACCATAGTTTTATATGTATCCTAAACCTAGAATTAAAAATCTGAATAATAATGCTGTCGCCGGAGCAATATTCCGTTTTACCAGCTCTCTTAGGAGAAAACGGATTTAAAATATCCCAAAGACATTACCAGTTTGTTCAGATTCCATGTGTCACCATGTCATTGACGTAAATACAGCATTAGAACCGGTCCTCGCTTTGCAAAAAAAGTAAACGTTGTATATAACATATAAGCATTCATACGCAAGAGTTTGAATCTATGCCTTCAGGCGTATCACATTTACCCCTGCCGCCATCTGGTTCGCCTCCCGGAACTAGGGCCTTCGTCTCACCCCCGCCTAGAATCCCTTCGGGAAATTTTACGGCTGATTTGAGGTCTTCTTCCGATTTGCCGACCCAGGCCACTTCGGGGTGCGTGTAGATGACGGAAGGAACGCAATTGTAGTCCAAATGGACCGACCCGCCGGCCATCCCTTCGACGCAGATGATCCCCTCATCTTCCGCCTTGTGCGCCAGCATCGGACCCATGATGCAGTCACCAATAGCGTAGATAGATGGCACCACCGTCTGGAACCGAGAATTCACCGGGATCCTCCCCTTGGAATCCCGCTCAATCTTCAAATCATCCAATCCCAAATTATTGGTGTAAGGACGCCGACCGACGCAGTTGACACCGAATAAAATTGATTTCGTCTCAGTTCTCCGACCAGTCCGTCGATACAACACCACGACCTCTTGGGCTTTTAAGTCTAGTCGGAGAGCTATCAAATGACGCAGAGTTAGCCCCTCCCTCATTCCCCATTTAATAGAAAACTGTGTCTATCCTCTCATTTTTTTTCAAAAATAAAATTAGATTTTTTAGTTTTTAGGACGACCGTTGGATGGCACTTATATATACTTTCTTTGTGCTAATGTTCACTTGCAAACCCTATTTGATCTTTCTTCGCCATAGCTCTACGACTATTAAGTGAATGTAAGTTTAAAAGAACGTTAAAATTTGAAAGCCGGATCGGAGAGCTATCGAATGACGTGTAAAAACGCGCAAGTCGGAGAACTTTTTGATGCAGAATTGAACGAAAAAATTCAAAATCTCAATTTTTTTTTTACAAATTAATATTTCGAGTACGGTCGACCCGGGATCGTACGGTTCAAAACCCTTTTGGCCCCCGGCAAAAAAAAAATTCTTCTGATTTTCTCCGAAAAACATAACTTAAAATATTTAATTTAATTTCCTTTTTTGTTATGATTTATTAAAATTATTTTTAACTAATAAAAAAGAGAAGAAAATTTTCATTTTCTAGTTAATTAACTGAAAGTTAAATGAATTAAAATTAAGGAATAATTTAATTACCAATTCTAGGCCGATAACACCGGCACCGATGATAATCATCTTCTCTGGAACGGCCTTGAGAGAGAGGGCACCGGTAGATGACACAATCTGTTCCTCATCAATGTCAATGCCGGGGAAAGGAGTCACTTCGGAACCCGTGGCGATCATTATGTTCTTCGCATTCACAATCTCCTATTTTTTTTAAATAAATAAAATAAAATTAATCTAGCTATTTATATAATTAAAATTAAGTTTTTTTTAAACAACTGGAAATTTATTCAATTTAAAAATAAACCTAAATTAAAAGAATAAGAAAATCAATAAATTAAATATAAAAATAATCGATAACAATTTAAATAGTTAAATTTTTTTTATTAATTAAAATAAATTAATACGTATTAATTTTAAAAGCTAGGGATTGAATTTAAAAGAAATAAAATAATTTTAGCCTAAGTAAAAAAATTCAATTATCAGCTTGAAATTTATTCAACAAAGAACCTAAATTCAGAAGATAATAAAAATGAAAAATCAATAAATTTAATATTTAAAAAAACGGAAATTAATTTCTATAAATAAAAATCAATCTGAAATTAATTGTATTTTAAAATAATAATTAAGATAAATAAATTAAAAATCAATATCAACCTGAGTTCTATCCTCTTTGAGAGCAGTCACTGGATTGGGCCCAGTGATTTTCCCATGACCTCTAATATGCGTCACTTTATTCAACTTGAAGAGGTGTGCAATCCCACCAGTGAGTGACTTCACCGCTGTCTCCTTCGCCTTCATCATGTTTGCCAGATTCAGCGAAACTCCAGAAACTGTTTTAAAAAATTTAATCAAATCTTGCAAAAAAAAAAATTTTCTAATTTTTTTTTTTGTGTCACCATCGATGCCCCTCTTCTTTTGTTCTACCTCCACGTTGTCGACTGACAGAAAGGTATCTTCGAATTCTTTCTTAGACAGCAGCAGTGACCCGAGTCCTGTACTCTTCAATGGCATTTCAATAGCCACAGAACTATCGTGAATTGTAGTTGTTGCCTATAGTTTCAAAAATATTCAAATTAATCATTGAAGTGGATGTTTAAAATACAATAATTATACATGGACGATGGATTCAGCTGAGAGAGTTTGATCAGGATTCGAACGATTGACGAAATAGTTAACTTGAAAAATCGCTGGCCAAACTCAGTGACAGCCATCGTTTTTGGTTCAACCCTTCCGTGGGTATACAAAAAGCTAATAATTAACTTTTTCAAGATAAAGGTCCTTAAACTCATCTTTAATTTTTGGACCGAAATACCAAAATAGAATTACCACTTTTTTTAAATATATGTTTTTAAGTAATTACTTGATAGTCGACCGGGAAAGTCAGTGTCATCAATGGCCACTTTTGTACTTGGAAATGATGGTATAAGGCAGCAGTTCACTTATTGATCAAATGAACCTCGAATGTGTGACATCTTTG
Organism: Chydorus sphaericus; assembly: GCA_030141595.1. Lineage (NCBI taxonomy): Eukaryota > Metazoa > Arthropoda > Branchiopoda > Diplostraca > Chydoridae > Chydorus > Chydorus sphaericus. The sequence goes on along the minus strand of CM057934.1, from coordinate 1,614,742 downwards.
AAGTTTAAGCTAGATCCGTTCCTCCCATTTCTCTTGAGATGTTAAAGAACTCTTCAATATAGCGTCTGTCTCCTTCGGAACCGAATAAGGACATCACTGCTAATCACGAATAAGAAATATAATGCGCTAGAGAGCCTTATTTGACAGAGCCGATAGGAGAATGAGTCGAAGAATTGTTTCTTTTGGGAATCTAGCCCGGCTAGTACCAGCTAATAGCTGGTAATCAAATAGAATCTGGATGCTGCACTAATCAGCGTTCGTAGAGTGAAGATCTTCGCGTCCTGTAGCTTCGTGTTGGTCCTATCAAAGAGCCGCTACAGCCCTTGTGTGTCCATCAGCAAAAGGCCAACCTAAACAATCGGTCAAATGCAATATACAGTAGATCACTATTAAAAGACATAGCAGTATAATTACGAGTGAAATGACAACATTAGATTCACGCACCTTTTGGCCTGATGGATCATTGACGACAAACACTTCAGACCAAGCCGAGGTACCTTGATTCTCGGTCTTTGAACCGACCATATAGAACAATTTCTTTATTTGAAAAAAAATAGAAAGTCCTTGTTGTTGGTATATTATTAGTCAGGCCAGTAACAGTTCTATGTATAAAAACAAAATTATGTATTAAAGATTAATCTGTATAATCTTGATTTGGTGAATATTTCAAGTAATTCAAATGAGCTTTAAAATAGAAAAAAAAATCAGAAAAAAGAAACGATTTTCGATTTTTTTTAAATACCAAACTTTTCTACGCAAGATCGTTTAATTAATGGCGTTATTCCGTATACGACGACAGTTGATTCAAAGTATTTTAAAAAATGTTAAGATGATAATAGACATCTTTTTCCGGACATTTTTAGAATCCCAAAAATTCTCAATTCTCAATTTCTTTTAAAATGCAAAATACCAGTATAAAAACTATAAAAGTATCTTTAAATGATGCCTGACATCTTTAAAATAAAAAAAATGTTCTCAATTTTTCTTCTACTCTAAAAATTATATTTATAACTTTTAGAAAAATAATTTTTAAAAACCTAAATTTATTAAATTTAAAAAAGAATGTATTTTTTCATAAATTGTTTCACTAAAAATGATTTTACTATGGCTACTATGCTGAGTGGCTAGCATCTCCGACTTCAACTCCGTGTTCCAGCGATCGGTCCCACACAAAGCAAGAGTTTAATTTAAAAAAAAAAACATAGCAGGTAGAGGTTCTTTCTATCTACACTTTCTACAGGTATCATTCATAAACAAATCAATGGATGTAATAAAGGCAAACAATGGATGTTTATTCCGGAATTATATTCGCGATTCTACCGCAAAAAGCGATTAATTATCCAGAATATTCCGCGGTTTCAACCGCGAAATTTCTGCTCGGGTTGTGATATTAAAAATCTCGAAAAGCTGAAAAAGAGAGCATTTTCTTTTTTCTTATTATGGCAAATATTTTTAAAATATCAAATCCAATTTAATTATCCTTATTAATTTAAAAATATTATTCCCCATTTCCAGTAATTCAATAACAAAAATATCATTGTTTTCAGAATTATTTAAAAACCAATTAACGGAAAGAAATGAAAATCCCAGTTCACAGCAATTTTCTGGTTCAAAAACAAACGTTTTTTTTTTCTCTTTCTCAATTTTATTTCCGAGAAAGAAGGAACATGATCAAGCTAATGGAGTACTGAGAAATCCTATTGCAATCAAAGCAAAAAATATATATATAAATAGTCCTGCTGCCTACTGGATAGACATATCAGTTGACGTCCAGCACTCGTTGAAAATCGGTAAGTTATTCTTGTGTGTGTACATTACTAATATGTATTATTAACTATGTTTTTTCACGAATGGTTTTGGCTACGGTTTATTTAAATGTAGTGTGGATTTACTATACATTATAACCAGTAAATTCATTATTTATGCAATAGAATTTAAATTTAGCATATTTATTTTATTATGTAAAATAATAGCATGTGAGTAAAGTAACAACCGTATTTCTTTTTTTAATTCTAGGCTCTCATCCCGGAACATTGTTTTTAATCCCCCAAATTCTACGTAATCTTGTTCCAGACTTAAAAAGTGGTATAGTAAAATATTACGCAAAAAATGCAAGTGTCTAATTGATTCAAAATGTTTAATAGAAAATGAACTCCAACTCATCAATTAACATTGAAATTCGTGATGGTGGTCGCTCCATCAGCCTTAACCGCAAGTACAAAACGGCCAATAAGATCTTTATCTATACAGAGGAGATCGGCGAGTTGACCATCACGTCGAACGGTCCTGAAGGACATGATGTCTTTATTGAGTCCGGCGAAAGTGTGGAAGCACCCCTTCCCAGCTACCACAGCTTTACCTAATACCCTACCAGGTCGTGACCAAAGCGACTTTTCGCAAACAAGATTACGGATGAGATCTTTTTCTAAGCACACCCGTTACTCCCTGGCTCATACCTCAACGAACAATTAACCACCAGATTTCTTGAATGCATACTAATAGGATCCCGAATTCACTAAATATAGTACCGGTCACCAAAGTGAACTTGTTTAAAAAATTATAAAAAAAAAGTTTTTAACGTTTTCCTTGAACTGAGCCATTATACATCAGTCAGAATATTTTAGTAAGAATTCTTTCAAAGTTCATGTCTTACTTTTTCATTATTTAACGCGGGTGATTTTCAAAAATTATAAAGTAGTTTTCTTATTATTTTTTTTGCCAGACAAGTTTCACAGAAACATACTTTTGTGGGAATCTGAAACTGAATCTAGAAATCCAATTGGAACTCACAACAATTAGTTTCTTTTATGTAGAGGAGTGGGATTAATTAGGTTGTACAGCCTTTATATTAAAAAATAAATAAACAGGAAAATTCAAATGGAATCCCGAGCAATATATCTCTTTTTTTGTTGGATTTACATATCTTTTCGTGGCTGAGTGGTTAGCGTGCTAGCGTGGTAAGTCAAAGTTCATAAGTTTGAGACTCGGTAAGGTGAAATTAAAAAAGCTGTACAGTGAAATTTAGGGAAGTGAATAAAGAAATTATTTTTTAAAATTCTTTACGTTTCCGTCCCTCCCAAAGGTCGTGACCCAGGAGGGGACTTACGGCTGGAAATGGCATTTAAATGGTTCCTCCCAATGGTCGCGACCTAGGAGACTTGGGTCGCTGCTTGGTCGTGACCGGGGAGTGGGCTGTGCTAGCTGGGTTGTCATCCAAATTCTGGTGTTGGAGGGAGAAAATATACGTTTCCACCCGGTTGGTACGTTGGAGATCCAAACGTTGATTGTCAACTGCAAGCACATTGGCATTGAGTGATGATTTAAATTATTATGTTATTCGTTTGATTACTTATGGTCAATTTGAAATGAATACATAAACAAATTTTAATCAATGTTTTCACTGTTTTGTCGCAATTTTTCCCTTTTTTTCGAACACTTAAATTGTTGATTATTTTATCGTATAGCCTAGAAATGTTGACCTATGACTCAAGTCAATATAGAATTGAGGTCGTAGATCCTGTTTTATAATACACTTTTCCGTGCCATTCATAATTGTGTAAATACCAGTAACTAATTAGTAAAAGAGGAATTACCATGTTGGGTCATTTGAAAACCAAAAGTTCTACACAAAACGGTTCCTAATATATTTTCATTTAAAAAAATTATGTTGCTCATTCATTACTGCATATTATGAGCAGTTATTTTCGCCAATCGTTGAGTTAACTTCAAATGCAGATATTTGTAATATTCAAATGATCTGACTTGAAACCTTATAAACAGTAAATGAGACGTGTATAGGTGCTATACCGTACTAAAGCATTTGTTCCGTCTTGAGATAAATCCCGTTTCATTAAAAAAATTATAGCATATCCTATACAGCAAATACTACTAATTTAATTATTGATAATGCTGAAGCTGGTTTGAATGTTTTTATTAGTATTTATATTGTAAAAGTAAGCCATTTTTTAGAAAGGCAATATTTTATTTATTTAAAAGTTATCGCATGCACTATTTTTTCAAAGTAAAAAAAATAACTGTTTCGCCCATTTCTATTCTTAATTGTATCAAGTTCCAACGATCTTCTTCTACTTTCTTCTTGGTCTCATTTCGGGCAACAATCACACTTCCAAAATGCTCTTATTAATGTACTGTTTATAAAGCGTAAAACTAATATAATTAAGATTAAAACGAAAAGTATTAGTAATTAGAAATAAAGGTCATATTTTACTTGATGTAACCGAGTTATAATTCATCAGATTGAGTGCCCTTCAATTGACTTTTTAATTAATTCGCTGTCATTTGTTGGATCTTTAAGTTCTGATCATTTAACTCTTGATAACTAGCGAAGGGTTTGCTCAAGTTCTTGTGTGAATTGTCCATCTTATAGGATGAATACATCATCTTGGCACCTTCTAAGGCTGATTCGTTCAAGCTTTGAATGTGGGTCTTAATATATAAAACATTTATAATCATAATAAATATAAAAGGCAAACGTTTTATGTTATAACCAATTTTGAGACGTTCATTTCGACTTTTTTCCAGTTGAGAAATTCTTCATCAATACCATCGTATAAAGTGATATAATAATAGCTGCTAGTTAAGATTTAAAAAAAAAACTAACAAATAGTTTTAACTGGTTTAAGAGTTCAAAGATGGATTTTGCGTCGCCCACTTGATGTTCTGCATGCGTGATTCAACTTCATTTGATCATCAGTCAAGTAGAGATCTGTAGATGTTTCAATGAAGGTGACGTGAGTCTATTGGAACTTGCTTTGGCATCCTTATAGCAACACTATTATTTTAGATTTTCTTATTTACCTGACAATAAAATACTCTAAGAATATATGTACAATTGTATAATAAAATAAGATGATTATATACTTGAAATTGACTGGACCGGGTGGGAGTTCCAACCACTTTATTCGGTTTGAAAGTTCTAAGGCAGCCAACGGTACGGGTTAACCAATCGGTTTACAGTACCGTACCGTGCCGAAACAATTCTTCTTTTTCCCATTTCCTTTATTGGCCCGGGAGACAGAGGTTCGCTATACCGTCCCGTTCCGTATTTCTAAGAACCGATAAGTACCGAAACCATTTTCGCATTATTTTTTTTTGTAAATTAAACTAAATATTTGTTCTATGATAAATTATTAGTCACTGTTATATGCTAAATCTTTTTATGAATTAAAAAGTTAGAAAAATAAATTTTATTGTTATAGCTTTTTCAACTGAGATAGCAGGATTTCCTTCCTTTCGGGACTACGCGCGGCGTACTTAATAATTTGGTGGGTACTGTATCATTATACATATACATTTAAAATGCAAAACATAAAAAATCACGGTTACTAATTTATTATGGTAATGAATTTATTTAACTAATTTAATTCATAATAGGCCATAATTTAAAAAATCATGAAAATTGTAAAAATTAAAAAAGTTCTTCTTTTAAAAATAATTTAAGCAAACTTGAATTATTTTATGTTTTAATTCGGATGTTTTTTTTCATGATTCGATCAATTATTATTTATTTAACATTCGCGGTATTGTACCGTAATTGCCTGAAGTGCCATTGCTTCCAGAATGATTTAAATACCAAATAACGAAAATAAAGAATGTTCCAGTAAAACAACACAACTATGTTTCAAGAGAATGACATCATTAATCATTCCCAGAGCAGCAAATTAAATGTATAGTTCACAGCAATTTTCTGTTGCAAGTAGGGCTCTCAACCGGATAAGATTTTTGCGGTTAGTAACCGGATCAACCGGTTAAGACGGGTCGGATACGGGTACAGGTAGGCCCTTTTTTTGGTACGGTTAAGGCGGTTACGGATACGGTTTTGGCCCAACGGGTCAACCGGATTATCTTTTTATCCGTTTACTTTTTCTAGAAATAAATATCCCTTTGGCAAGAACAAAAAAAAACAATTTTGTATGGGTTTAACTTAATTTAACGTTAATCAAGCTAAATTATAATGGTTTAATAAAGAAAGCAGCTGCATTGTGTATTTTCAACCGGATTACCCATTTATTAACGGATATCCCCGGTAACTTTCAACCGGTTTACCCGCATATTTTAGGATTATCCGGTTTAACCGGGTCAACCATGAGGAACGGTTAAAATGGTCCGGGTACGGTTATTGCCCTTACGGATACGGTCCGGGTACGGATAGAGCCTCTTAACCGTAAATCTTACCCGGTTGAGAGCCCTAGTTGCAAGAGACAACGTTTTTATCTTTCTCATTTTGATTTCCGAGAAAAGAAGAAAAAGGTTCAATCTAATGGGATACACTGTTAAAAATGGTAATCGGTTTTCGGAAATACCATAATTCTGAAAGAGTGTTGAGGAAACTGAATTAGTATTTTTATTTACTAAAACCGGGATGACACGTTTTTAAGATTATTTTTTCCTGAATTTGTTTAAAACTTTACTAATTAGAGATTTTTTTATGATTGGTTTTTCAGAGTTTAAAAAATACTGTAAACGGTTAATAAATTTCGAATTTGGTTAAATAATATTTCAATATCAGTCTATTTTAATCCCCTTTTTAAGGTTATTTTATAATTCACTGTTTTTAGTATTTAATAGCCGGGTTATAGAATACTATATTCCTATTTCAGGTTGTTTTATAATTCACTGTTTCTGGTATTTTAAATATCCAATTTTAGAATACTTCACTCCTAAAATCGAATATTTTAATTTGGTTTGAATGCCAAAAAAATCGGTTTCACATTCTAATAGTCCTTAGAAATTAAAACAAAATTAAAATTTAATATCTTCTTCTGCATCAACCATTGCCTGGTACTAAGCTTATTTCTCTTCAAACACTACTTTTATGTTCATAAAATTGGAATTATCATATATATATAGCTACTTAGAGCATCTTGGATGGGTCCTGATAGCTCAGTGGGTAAGGCGACGGACTGCCATTCCAAGAGTGATGAGTTCGATTCCAGGTATATGTACAACTTCTTAAAATTTATTCACTTGCACATTATCTAGTTACAGCTAAGTATGAAGTGGTAATGCCGACGGCGAACGCAATCAAAGCCAAAGTTTTAATTTAATTGTTACATAAAATTAAAAATTTTATTCTCCGCGATCGATATTCGAAAACCGGATTTTAAAATACTTAAATACGGAATTAAAATAACCGGTTTTCAAGGATTTATTATTCACGTAAATAAATTATGCTAATCCGAAATAAAATATCCACTCACGGTTTCAAGATTCCGTGAATTAAAATCCACGTTCTGGCGGAAAATCGTTTTTAGGGTATTTTTTTTCCAAAATGAATTATTATTTTTAACAGTGTACTGGGAAAAGCTTATTACAATCAAAGAAAACTATAAATAGTCCTGCTGCCTGCTGGATAGACATCATTTGGCGCCTAGCACTCGAAGCAATCGGCAAGTTTCCTTATTTTTCCACAACTTAAATGTATACATGTGCAAATACCATGTCTTTACTTTTAACCAAAAAAAAATTCTGATTTATTTTTGCTTTGTTTTATTTTAAATTAAGCTTTGTTCACTTTACAACCAATAATTTATTAAACGTCATCACCAATAATTCCTATAGAAGCAAATTAAAATTAAGTTATAGTAGGATCCTGGATTGAAATGTGCACCCCCCCCCCCCTTATGGGACTTAACGTTGTATATTATTTATATTTTTTAAATGACTATATGTATATAGGCTATGTATTTTAGTCATTTATATAACAGGTTGGTGTTTTGCTGATCGATACCTAAGGACTCTTTGGCGAGAATAACTCTTTGACAAAATATAAACAACAAAATTATGTACTGCTGATTGATTTGATTATTTAATGTATTTTATAATGAAAGTTGTTTTCAGAGCCCTTACGCAAAACTTTTCCACCACAGCAGAATTCAAATCAGATTACGAATAAATCTTTCTAACGAATGGTATTCCTCATTCGAGATTGGCAGTATCCAAAGGAACATCCCTTTCGTTCTGAAGCAGGGCAACAGTATATTGACAGTTACCTGAATGTATCTAACAACAAAATAGAGCAATAAGGGGAACTAGAAAGACGTTCGTCAATGTTTCTCTCAAGTTCAATGCTACTTTATGCCTCACCCAGGAAAGAAAGTTACATAAACGATGACTACAACTTTGACGGTTGAACATCAGGTATATATATATATTGTATTACAAACACAGTGCTATAATCTATCTAGAAAGTTAACTTCGACTGCCTTATTGATACTTTAGATATGAAAGCAAATAAGCAATATTTCAGAATGCAGGATCATATCAAGGGACTTCCAATATTTTTGTTCCCCGATGATGCTGTTGAGCCCAAAATGGTTGCTGGAACTCGGATTTTAACCGGTTATGTTTCAGGCCATGTTGAGCAGTTAAATGGCTAATCTTCTCAATTCAGTGCCGACTGCAGATTAAATATAGCGAACGTAATTTTAAAAGCATTTCTTTAAAGTTCATTTGGTAATTATAGGATATCAAATAAGATGAGCTCGTAATCGGAAAAGTAGAAACGAGGGCACCAAAATAATTTGACCATTTTTGGTGATTTTTTGCAGCTATCGAATTTAAATTCGAAATACTATCTAGAATAGGATTGGAATTCTGAAAGAAGGGGCTTTGGAAACCGCAGGAAACGCGCACTCTACATCCACGAGGGATTGCTTGAAAGAGACAAATCCGTACATGCTGAGTACGTCACTTCCGAATAGTTATTTAAGAAGCACTAAAAGAGATACTAAAGAAAGTAGCAATCGATCTAAATAGTGAGTTGAAAGAACCAAATGAATTTACGACGCCTTTTACGAACCAGCTACAAGAAGTTGAGATTATATTAAAGTTTTATCATATTAATTAATTAACTGTTTGATTATATTCATATTATATAGTTCATGGATCACCACTACCATACAGTCATTACTGTACAAAATGAGAAGAAAAAAATAGTTACATGTAGAGAAAGCGAGCTCGAAATGGACTGGCACACAAATAGTAGCGTTTGGAATATTGGTGGTAGCATTGATTTGTACCAGTGCTGGATAACTCAATGCTCAATCCACCTCCGTTGCTATTAACAACTATAGTCTTTGCCGAATCGGATGCAGACTTGTCGGAGATATATACAGTGGGGGATTGCATAAATAAGCACGATTTATTTATTTTTAAATTTTAAGGATCATGTGATAGATTTATATAAATTGATGATTTTTTTCCATTTGAATAAATTTGTTTCAGTTATTTATTGTCGCTCGTCTTATGCATGGAGCGATATAATCAGGATCGCAATACCCAGCTATATAAGTGAATTGGGCTTCTGAAACTTTTTATCTATCAATAGCATATATGTCTTCTTTTTTCTGTCTACAAACTTATGATCCAAGCTTGGAAATTGTATCTACATGAATTTAAAAAATGCTTACAAACTGCTCACTTATTTTCCTTTTGCCTTCTCTTTCATTTCAAGACCAATTCGACGACTATACTAAAAAATATAGCACGTATAGTTGTGCTTACTAGAGTTCGATGCTTAAGAAAAACACACAGATTGCCATATCGAGTTTTTTCTTTCAATTGCTTTCAGCTTTCATCATCTTTTTTGTGGGGATCCAAGAAAATCTATTGGCCCCATCACCAACATCCAATAACAATAAAGAGCATCTTAATGATGTACTAATTGAGTATTGTTTTAAATTCATACAGTGTATAATGATTAAAATATATTATACATCATATGTTTGGTACAGTACGAAGACCGAAAATGAGCAGCAAGAGATCAAAGTGGCAGAATTGGAGCCGATGGCAGGATAAGGAAGAATATGATGCCAAAATTGCAGAACACGAGTCAAAGACAAAAAAACAGCTAGAATAAAATAAGATCGATCAGTTGACGAAAAAAAACTCCTGCTTGCTGGAACTGAGAAAATTATGAAAATATATTTGTCATAAATACTCCCATAAATATGAGTAAATGCTAAATAAATTAATTTGGGAATGGGTACAGTATGTGAAACTTACCACATATTCTGTCAATCGTAAAAAGGGAAAAAGATTAAAAGATGATTAAAAAAGATTGAGACCTTGATCCTTGTTAGCAACCAGCAACTGCGCTCTAGCCTATACTAGATCGGATCACGCAGCATTTTTTTTAATAAATAAACTGTTCCAATATGTTCAACTCGCCCGGCGACGTGATGGGTTTTCCACATGCTGTTTATTTGACCTTTAACCTCTAGCTACTTTTTATCTTCATTTACATCTTTCTGTCACCGACTGACTAATACGCACTACTGGATTATTTATTCAGAAACCATCTAGTGTAAGTGAGGCTTTTTTTCTCTCATCAAACTAAGTTACGTTGTGCTCGAATCCAACCTTTATGGGCAAAGATAAATTAAAAACTAATTTGACACGATGATAATAATTTTTTAAACTAGCATTTAAAACATAGAGGATGAGAAGTAAAAGAGTAAATGAACTTCATGGAATTATCTTGGTTGTATTTGGAATGCTGACCATCATTAGCACGGGTAACTCAATTTCAGTTTGCGATACCCTTCAGCCTAATTCAATTTGTAAGGAAACAATGGATGATCGTCAGTTGCTACTGGTCGGGGGTTCGGAAAATAATGGTAAAAATAGAATTTAGAAGATTTTTTTTTTGTAATGCACTCGAACGCTTACGTTATTTCAAAATTTCAGATTGGCTTGATGAGCTATCCGTTAGCGATGATTACTACAGTATATATAATAGCGGTTCTATCTATACCCGAAGGTAGGTCTAATATAAGAAAGGCAACGTAGATCAAAATTCACTTAAAGCTGTAACTTTGTATACTATAGTCATAGTCGTGTTTCTTAAGACGTAAATTTTGTGCGCAAAACATGAAAGCCTCTTTGTGTAACTAATCGGATTAATTTGATTTTTGATTTGTGATTTTTTTATTTAAAATCAACGGGAAATTGATTTTAACTTTTGATTTAAATCGATTCATTGTAAGTGATTTGAAACTTGATTTTGATTTTGATTTAAAATCAACGGCAAGTGATTTTTCCCAGCACTGCTTATTTCACAAATGTCCCAATGTTTTTATGTATTATTAGACTGCTAATTCCTTTTTTATGGAGGCTTAAAGAAAGATACGTTATAGATTAAGAAAATTCTATTTTTCTTTACAGGAAACGAGGATTTGGCGCAGTGTTGGGCGCTGTGGCTACAGGCATTGGAGCTGTTACTAACCTACTTAGCATTATAAAACAGTATTGGTGGCCAGGAAAAGTCAAAGCAGCAGGAGAATACCGCCTTACTTGAAACGAATGCAAAACTTAGCAACATTCAAAACACGATTCAGAATAACTTAGAAGATATCAAGGATATGAATGCGCAGCTAAGTAGAAATCAGGTTTATCTAGCCATCTACGTAACGGGCATGGATGCAAAACTGAGGAGCATTCAGAATAGCTTAGGAACTATCACACTTATAAACGGAAGACTAGATAAGATAGAGAATAGCCAAGAGAGTAACAAGAAGGCCATGACAGGGCAACTACAAAACGTTCAAAAAAACATCGAGTCTATCAAGGAAATGAATAAAAATCTAAATAGCAATCAGAAGAGCTTAGATTACTATGTCAGGGGCATTGTGAGTTCAAAAATTGATAACATTCAGAAAAGCTTGGGAGATTATATGAAGGAAATCAACGGGAAACTAAATATAATTCAGAAAGCTCAAGAAGAAAATAGAAAAGCCATTGACATGCAGCTAGGAAGCATTCAGGATGGTTTAAAAGATCTTAAAGACCGCATTCAAGTTCACTTTAAAGATATAGACGACAGCATGAAACAAAACTTGGAAAGCGTCAAGCATGATTTACAAGAAGCTTTCGAAGTCCAGAAGAAACAACTTGCATTAAACCAATTGAAAACCGAATTTTCCAAGTATGAACGAATCATTGAAGATAGTCTTAGATATAGCATTCTTTACCGGAAGACGAATTCGACCACATCGAAAGCGTCTTTTTTGAAGGCTGGCAGCCAGTTGGAAAGTGCCATCGATGCCATCCTTGATGGTCTCCTTGGTGGAGGCATCTTTGGCTCTGACATTCTTGAAGCTATACGTATCGGAAAAAATGTAAGTTTTTTTTATTTAGAACACAAAAATCCTCATTGCAAATGGTATACATTCACATATATACATAAATATAGACATCACAAAGATAGCTGAAGATAATTATATTCGAACCTTTCTCCATATTTATTGATAAAGTTACACTAATAATGATTTTTATTTTTTTAAGAACCATGGTAACAATTTTATCCGAGCGTATGAAGATATCCGAGATCTTCTAGGAGCAGCTGCAGGTGTCCTCGCTATTTATTATCGTACTTCCAAAGCGGACCAAGCTCACATGTAACATAAATTATTATACATTTTACCCGTTATCCTGTTTTTTTTTTATTTATAAAGGACGATTTAATTTTGTTTTAAGTGAGTTATGGATAGAACAAATGGGGGAGAAAGAAAGCAGGGTTACCAATCGTGTACGGGAGATGGAGTTGGACTGTCGAACAGAGGGTCAAAATGTCGTTGAAGATATTAAGAAGATCATAACAACATACGCAAATGAGACAAGCAATCAAGTCGGTTCAAGAGTATACCATCATCTTAGCGACAAGTACAGCACAAGTTTGTGGTATGTCATCGCAAATTACCCATGGATGGAGAAGGAGAAACCCTTTCATTCAAAGAATAACTCCAATCGAAGATTTGAAGTATTTGATTTTAAGGGGAAGAATGTTGTCGCCTACTCATTTGACCATAATGATTTGGCAATGAGTAACTTTGATGGTTGTATGAATCAATTAGCATATTTATATTGGCATATCCACGTTCAAAATCCGCCCACATTCAACGAGTGGCGGAACGATCGGCCCTCAAACCGCGCTGAACAATGTGGAAATGCAAAAGAGATTCACGATAATTTCAGAAATATTGACGGAAACACGGATTTCATAATCGAAGTTATTTCACATGAGAACCCTTTCAATAATGCGCAAAATTGGAGGAACCCAAGGAATTGCGATTTTTGGAAACGCGTGTATTGCTTTTCCCGGAGCAGTTCAAAGGCCTACTATTACGATATCTACATCTTTCCTGGAGGAAAATCAACAAGGTATATAATGTTATGAAAATCAAATCCTGTGATAATATGTTATGCCACATCTTCTATAATTTTCTTAAATAATTAAAAAAGTTATTTTTTCAAAGGTTTCTGTTTGAAAATTGTTGTTATTTTAACTAAAATTATTTCAGAAAGTATTTCAAGATCGTAAGCCAACTCAATGGAATGATCTTGGAAGCCAGTACGCTCTCTTCCAAGTTGCCTGGCGGCCACGTTCACATGAAACCGGAAAGTAATGGTGCCCATCAATTTTGGTACTTGGAGCCCAAAAGTCAGACCATTCGTGCTATGCAGACCGACTTATGCCTTACATCCAATGGTAAAGAGAATATTAGTTTAAACATTTTCATCCGTACCTAATAATCGTTCTAAAATAATTATGAATTAAGGTTTAGACCAGGTGTATTTAAATTGGTGCGACACTTCTCCCAGTGATCAACAGCTCTGGAGATTGAAAAAGGACGACACCATTGCCAGCTGGGCAAATCCAACCCAATGTCTGCAGGTGCAAGAATATTCGAATGCCGACACACTTCGACTAACGGAAAGAAATTGCACTGGATCCCTTAATCAAAAGTTCACCATCAAATACTGATATAAATTTGTCCGTTAGGGGGTTTTTCTAATCATAATGTAGGTGAACGTAAATTGAATTTAATACAAATTGGAAATAAATTGGGGCATAGATAAGTTTAAAACTCTCTGAAGGGAATATATGGGACCACATATTTGGTGTTGTTGAAAATGTTCTCTTTCTTCCAATAGAAAAAAATGGTGAACAATAAATACTCAGCGTTCCTTGAAGTAACAGCAAAGAAGCCGATATTGTGTTTATCAAAATTTCAAATTGAAGGATAAATAAAACTAAAAATATGTTTTAGTAAAAAATGATAGATCTAAAAAGACATTCATCATTGACTTTTTTTTCAATTTCCTGCGCCTTAAATCGGATGGCAATTTAATATTCATAGACACGATAATAATGCAAAGGTTTTTAACGTTTTTCCAGCACGACTCGAAGGGCACTGGTATATGTTAATGTTATAAATGCTGGATTGTCACTATCGCAGGTTCAAAAACGGTCTCTATGGCCCAAATATCCTTGCTACTTTCTAATGCTAGACGGGAAATTTCAGAGTCCAAAACTGATAAAGACAAACAAAATTAATGCGTAGTTTTATTCGTGTACTCTGACCCTATATCCTATAAAATCATAGCCATCAGGCTGCAATTGCAGCACCACGTCAGATACTATAGTTATACAGCTTAGCATCGAAATGGCGGCTAGTTGTTGCGAGAATACGAGTTGGGGAGGCCAAGGTCAAGCAGCATACGAAGTGAAGATAAACTCGCCACGAAGCACTTATTTTGTTACACAAAATAAAACGAAACATTTTTCTTTTTTACTTTAAATGCTATGGATATATAGAATTTTGTGTTTTGGGCCACTTTCCTATATTGTAAGCAGGTGTGGGCTTTTATAAGTTAAGCTAATCCTCTCTAAACTATAATATTCATATAGTTTTAATGTATTGGTTTTTAACGTTGTTGCTGTAGAACGTCTTGATGCGCATTCGTATATATATGTTTATGTTATAGATATGCTGGATTGGCATTTCAAGGCAGATATCCTTGTTATTTCAAAATGCCAGCCGGGAAATCGTATAAAGTCCAAAACAGATAAACACCAAGAAAAAAATAATACGTAGCTAGCTACGCTCACTCTCTATAAAATGCTAACCAGGCTGCCCTGTCTTGCAGTAATAAGTAAGCCGCTAGCTTTACATTTTGCGTCGAAATGGCGAGTTATTATTTTCAATTTCTTACCGCTTTTATTTTACTAAGAGGGATCCAAGGAGATCTCGTGGTCCCACCGTCTTCATTTTCGGTCATTGGCAATGACAACAATCAAAACCATCGGGTAAATCAGTTTTAATTAGGTTCGATAAATGACGAACTATATCTTTATATTTGAATGTAATAGTGGGTTGATGTGAGGGGTTTGTTCAATCGGCTCGATCAATTGGAGGCAACAGTGAAGCAGCACGAATTGAAGATCAACAGTCAACAAGCAGAAATCAATCAGTTGAAGAAAAATAATAACGATCAATTGGAGGCAACAGTGAAGCAGCTCGAATTGAAGATCAACAGTCAACAAACAGAAATCAATCAATTGAAGAAGAAGAACTCGGACTTGGAAAATTCTGATGTAGCCAGTCGTAGTTTCTCATTGCCCCGATCCTGCTTCGAGTTAAAAGCTACGAATCCCAGTGCCAAATCTGGAGTCTACTCCATCGATCCCGATGGTCAGATCGGCGGTGACCCACCCATAAAAGTATACTGTGACATGGCAACACGTAATAAGAAACCTAGTAACTATTATAATTCTATTAAATGTATAATTAACTCTTTACCTTATATTTCACAGAGACCACATCCATTTATCACGACACTGAGGCCAAAACGAATGTTACAGCCTGCCTGGATCCAGGGTGCTACACCAAGGCGATCACATACAATGCAACTGCGAGGCAAATATCCAAGTTGATCGACATATCCGCCTCTTGCAAACAACATTTTAGAGTATATATATATATATAATTTTGTTGTTGAGTATAACACTTTAAACAGAATTTTCATCTTGATGATACAATGCGAAATCGTATATTATCCAGTTTGATTCCACTGGGGTTCCTCTCGAGTACAAAAACACGCAATACGGTTTCTGGAACGACCGAAATAATAAGAAGCAGGTCTTCTGGGCTGGTCCGGCAACCAGTCAGCACACCTGCCAGTGCGGTATTATGAATAATTGCGTCGAAAGGAGTTGCAAGTGCAACACCGACTCTCTGGCTCCAGTAGAACTTGTCGATGAAGGTATATATTTGATATTTTTTTACAACATGACTGGCTTGACATGTTCAAATTGCGACTTTGAATTACTTTTACTGTTTTTAATGGATTTTCAAATTGAGAAAAATGAGAAAATTATTTTTAAAAATTATTTTATTTATATATATTTTTTGGAAAAAATTGAAAACAACTAATTTAAGACTATTTTTTTCAAAATAGAATGTTTTATTCGTACTTTTGGCGCGTAGATAGTAGCTTGACTGTTTCACTTTTGAAACTGATATTATTGCGTAAGGAAAAAAAGAAACTTTAGGGATTTTTTATATAGATCTTAAATTTTCAAATATTAATTTTTAATTTTTTTTATCGTTAATTTTTATTTTAAAGTAATTAGCAGTTGAATGCTTTGGATTATTTGGTTTAGGGTAAAAGAGTACATAAACTAAGTGTTATTTTAGTTGAATTACTAGTGGATGTTATTTTAAACATTTTAACGGGATGATTTATGGTATTAAAAAAAGGGTTTTTAATTTAGTTTTTTATTTCTTTTTTCAGATGAACATTATCGAAAAATAGAATCATTTTATTTAAAATTTTTAAAAACTATTAAATAGCTTTTTAATTATGTTTTAAAAAGGTTTCATTACTGCGACCGAGTTGCTACCTGTTACGAGACTCAGTTTCGGGCGGACGAGTTTGACCGGCGTGAAGGCGAGCTACACTTTGGGTCGCTTCCAGTGCACCGGAAAGGCGACCATCTTATCCAAACCGACTTGTTGTCAGGATTTGTTCAAAATGGGTCACACCCTAAGTGGTTTCTACGACGTCAAGAACAGTAGCAGCCAAATATCGTCCACTTACTGCGACTTTTCTAAATCATCGACTGAAACGGGCTACGAGACACGATACGGCGTTGTCGATATTAAATCTTACCCCGTCCATTTCTTCGTCACTCGTTATTCGAGCTGGAGTACATCCGGTACGATGTCATTCGAAATAGAGTATTTGAATTTGGGCGGCGGTATGAATTTGACGAGCGGAGTCTTCACGGCACCGAGAGCTGGAATCTATGCCTTCTCTTTCAAAGGACAAGGTTATGGATCAGGATCCACTTTCGCTGGACATAGTGATTTGCGATTACAACTGAACAGCTTAGACGTTGCATTAGGTTCTTCTATCATTGTCGGCGGAAGATTTCCGACAGAATCAACTGTTTCCGTTCACGGGACTTTGAAACTGAACAAGGGGGATCGAATCACGATCCACCACGCACAAGGGATGATCTTTTGTGATTTTAAAAAACACATTCAATTCACTGGATCATTGATTGAAGAAGATCTAAACATTTCCTAGTTATAATCCATTCATTTTCATTAGAAATGACATTCATATTTTAACTTAAAAACTTTAACATATTAATGTCTATTTTATCCGAAACCAATTAAATTGAACTCTCTTAGTCCGTTTTTAAATAGTAACGATACTAATACTTCATATTGTTAGATTTTCTTGAAATCAGAATTTTTTCTATCTAGCTCTTCATTTTTCATTGCTTTAAAGAATAAACTTATTCTAATCTTCTATCATGAATTGTGTTATCGACCAATCTTACGCCCTCCAAAGTTTGAGTTTGAGGTTGAGTTTATGTTTGAGGTTGGGGTTGAGGACATAACGTACGAGGAAGTATTGGTATGGGCTAACGTCTATTTCGAGCATTTTTTGGGACGTCGCCGCAGGTGTGTAAAATCGCTTGGGACATGTTGACAACTCGTCGCCCACCAAATTTAGTACCTGAGCATTTGTTGAGGGAGTTAATGCTATAAATGGAATACAATATCGAGAGTTTAAATGCTATCCTCGTCGGAGTAACTGAAAAGACTTTCCGAAAATGGTCTCTTATCTACATTCGACTGCTTGACATCGACAACTCTAAGCACACCTTCCAGTGGTAAATGAAATTAGTAAAAAATACCCCTTAATTACATACGAATGGAGACATCAAAACCGACCAATTGTCAGGATCTGTTCAAGAGGGTTACACTCTCAGTGGTTGCTATGACGTCAGGAATGACGTCATTCCAGTACACACCTTGCTAAGCATAACATTGACTTAGATGAGTAGACTTCTGTACGTTTAAGACTTGTATTGAATATTCAAAAGGTACACTTACTACTGGGATGACAGAAGGTAAAGGCCAGTCAACTACTGACTGTCTTACTACCATGCTAGCTACAGTAGTAGCTAGCATGGCAGTACTATACAGTACTACTCTACTTCTACCATGCGTAAGAATGTTGTGGTGATTGTCATGCAGGCTCCTTAAATAGGGAGCGAGGATCGTAGATGCGCAGTGGCGCGCCACGCTTACACAGGGAAGATAGGGACTGGTGCGCACGGCACCGACGTATGCAAATATGGATGAAGCAGGATTTGGGCAATGTGTTTCTTGGGAGGCTTAGTTTTGCCAATTCGAGGTTTAACATAGGGGATGGTGTAAGGGCTGTTAAGCCTTCAATTTCTGCGACGACCATTGTTCTGGGACGGGCGAACACGTCCCAGTTTTATGGATTGCACGTGATTATGCTGCGAGTTGAACAAGCGAATATCTTCATGAAATTTCTTCATGTTTGCTTTTGTGAAATTCTGTTCGTGCAACGGTCCATTAGACAAAGAATCAAACAAGTCAAGGTAATCTTCCTTAGTAGATTGATGATTACGACGAGCAGTCCGACGGCGAGCAGATATTCTTGTTTGAGCGACTGTCGGTTCCTCTTCTGCTCGAGCAGCAGCAGTATATAGGGCATTTCTGGATCGCCTTGTCGCAGTTTGTAAAGGGATCTCGGCAGTACGAACCTTGGTATGACGATCAGCATCTCGTTTACGTATAGTTGCAGTTTGCACAGGGGTTTCAGCAGTACGAACCTCGGTAAGACGATAAGCATCGCTTTTACGTCTAGTGGCAGTTTGCAAAGTGGTCTCGGCACCACGAGCTGAAGCATGCTGATTTGCATCTTTAGATTGCCGTCGCCTAGTTTCTTCCTCCGTTTCTTCTTCCCTACGCATTCTAGCTGCATTTCTTTTAACCGCTGGATTTGGTTTGGAACCACCCTGTCTTTTAGGCATCTTATAACTAGTTTACCGCCTGCTGATAATAAAAAGGAAGGACTCATTTAATGCCTGGTTTTAAAAAAATATACAACCATATCGGCATGGGAAACTGAATATAGCTTATTTACTAAATGGGGAAATTGTCTCAATTGGTCACCATCCACAGGCTATTACATTATTTAATAGAATAACCATTCTAACGGAACATGTTCTATTTGCCTTCATTCAACCCTTTCGGGCTGAAGAGTTTGTTCGCTTTGTTACGGCTCAATGTAACAATTAAGCGGCCCTAGGCCAAGACCAAAGAGAACTTGCCGGCGAGGAATGAAAGGGGAAACAGTTGAGGAGAAATGAAATCAATACACACCTGAAGTAGATTTTGGATGATGGAATCAAACCAGTTAAATAATCTATATTGTGCGATATAAAATAATGGATTAAATTGTAAATCTTCAAAAGGTACCATTTCACAATACTCTTTACGAGGATAAATTTAACAAAATAAAAGGTCTACATACTCGAATGCAACTTTGTCCGACACGGAATCCCCAGCAAACCCAGCAACAAAACTCCTTCAATCCTGTCAATACGTATCACATAAAGAGTATTAAATGTTTGTGGTTATATTTATTTGAAAATGAGATATATATATATAAAAGGACGACTTACTCGAGTGTAAAAGGTGAAAATCTCTCTCCAACACTGAGAAATCAGCTAATTCAGCATCAAAACTTCTTCAGTCCTATAAATAAATATCTCATTATCTTAAGTCTCGAACAGTGAAGGATTTAGTATCTCCGACAAATTACTGTAAATTTAATAGGGATTCATACCAAAATGCAATAGGTACGTCAACAATTCTTCAATTCCTGGCGAATTAAAAGGATTTCATTACTGCTTCAATTGGTGAAATCAACTATAAGCTAAGTGAGATAATTGGCTACATACTCGAATACAATAGCTAATGAACTCTGTTCAACACGAATATGTCAATCATTTTCTTACTGCTGCTGGACATACTGAACTTGGAAAACCTGCTAATTGATGAATGTCGGGTTATTTTAGATCTCAATCTTCAAATCATGCGATATATCAGCGGGCAATATTTCATTAAACTAAATACCTATAGTATAAGTTGCGAAATGCGAATGACAGGACACAAAACAAGGCAGCGAGCGTAGCAGACGATAACAAAAGATTGGTAAATACTGAAATGTAGCTAGGACATTGCAATATCGTTTATAACCGACAAACACACATTTTATCGAAAATTCAGGCTTTCAAATAAACCGATAAACTGGTTTTTAATCGTAAATGTATCAACTATCGATTACATAAATTTTAGTTCATGGGCCAGCAAACTGCAAACTATTGTGCCTGCTAGTGGTAAAGTAGTCTGTAAAGCAGCCTGCAAACTGGTGGCCATATATAGGCTTACAAAGTGTTGGATATAATCGATTCACATTCAAATGTCATTTCATATGATAATAAATTGAACACTTTAGTACTTTTCTTTAAATAGTAACTTTTCCTTGGAATATCCTAGCTGGAAAAATTAAATAAAAATAAATTAGTTTTAAATAATCTTAAAAAAAAAGAAAAATTTCGAAAATTAAGTAGTACTATTTAGAAAAAATTATTGGGAAAAAATTAACTATTTTCAATTTTAAATCTGGTAATAAATATTTAAATATATATTTCTTAAAATAAAGTACTATAGAAATATTGGAAAAAATTAATATTTAGAATTGGTTTTAATTAAACTAAAATACAAAAATAAATTTACCGGGTGAGCGTGACAGACGCGGGCAATGTCCTCGCAAGAAGCGCCGTATTCCATGGCCAGGGCAGCTTCGTTGATCATCTCTCCGGCTCCCAAAATAATAATTAATAATCATTTTAAAGAAGTAATTAAAATTTTAAATTTTCAAAAATTACGGATCCAATGATGTGACATCCGAGGAGTCGATCGGTATTCTTTTCGCCGAGGATTTTCACCATGCCGTCCGTGTCGTCGTTGGTCTTGGCGCGGCTGTTGGTCTCAAACGGGAATTTACCCACTTTGTACTCAACTCCCTAAATTTAAATCAATTAAAATTCATTAAATTATAAAGAAATTGAATATAGTATGGTGAATTCCCTCAATAATTTTTCATAAATATAAATTTAAGAATTTTTTTTTAAATCCCTAAACACACTTTTCCCAAAATCCCTAAACACAAATCTTAGTCATCCCTAAGCACACTTTACGTCATCTCTAACTGGACTCTTGGTGATCCCTAAACACACTGTTCCCTAAAAATCCCTAAAATCACTTTCAATCAATTTTAAGTTAAATTAAATTTTACGGCTGATTTGAGGTCCTCTTCAGATTTGCCGCAGACCGCAGGCCACTTCGGGGTGCGTGTAAATCACTGAAGGAACGCAATTGTAGTCCAAATGGACTAACCCGCCGGCCATCCCTTCGACGCAGATGATCCCCTCATCTTCCGCCTTGTGAGCCAGCATCGGACCCATGATGCAGTCCCCGATGGCGTAGATAGATGGCACCACCGTCTGGAACCGAGAATTCACCGGGATTCTCCCCTTTGAATCCCGCTCAATCTTCAAATCATCCAACCCCAAATTGGAGGTGTAAGGACGCCGACCGACGCAGACTAATAAGACGTCGCAGTCCAATTCTTCTTTTTTCGATGGATCTTTGGCGGATTCGACTGAAACTGAGATTTTCCCGTCGGTTTTCCGGGCGCCCATCACTTTCAATCCGAGTTTGAAGGCGAGGCCCTGTTTGGTGAGGATCCGCTGGAAGGATTTGGCCATCTCGGCGTCGATGCCGACGCCGCCGATCTGGTTGAGGAACTCGACGGCAGTCACCTTAGACCCCAGTTGGGACCATACAGAACCCTTTAAAATAAAATTTAAAAAATAAAAAAAATAATTAATTTCCACTTCCGCCGAATAGACAATTTTCCACATCCACCTTTTAGTTTAATTTCCACATTTTGAACAAAAAAAATTATGTAGTGGGAAAATGAGTCATTCTCCGGGGTGCCGGTCTTCATCGACTCGGCACGCCCGACAAACTCATCCAAACCCCGGCGACTCAGTCAGCCAAGACCGGTAAAAAAAAAGTTCTAATATCTCATCCGGAAATTTATTTTAATATTTATTTACATATTATTTTAATATCCTATATTAGTGGACTTAACAACCGGACGATCACGAGGCCACCAGTTTTTGCCACCAGATAACTCTAGCCCATTTATTTTAATTGGAAAACAATTTAAGCCCAATTAAAATTACGTCAAATCGCTCTCGGTCTGCTTTCCTTTCGCACGGTTGCCGGCTTGATATACAAACTCTGGGTCGGGTACTAAGAAAGCTTCATCGAGTTCCCATCCAATTTTAGGTTATACTTGGATGTTCATATACCCCTTTACTTTTGCATAATAATTAAAAAGCAAAACTTCGTGGAAGAGTGGTGGGCAATGAAAGAAACGTCACGTTTATTTAAGTCAACCCGTGGCAGAGTTATCCTCCCTAACATGTCATTTAAGTGTCTCCCCCATTCCCCATATAGTAGAAAACTGTCCATCCTCTCACTTTTTTTCAAAAATAGAAATTTAAATTTTTAGTTTATAGGACGACCGCCAGATGGCACTGTGAATGGCTACTTGATTACTACTTTGCAATACCTTATACACACGCACACATATACACTTTCTCTGTGCTAATGTTGACTTGCAAACCCTATTTGATCTTTCTTCGCCATAGCTCTACGACTATGAAGTAAATGTAAGTTTTTATAAGAACGTTAAAACTTGAAAACCGGATGGAGAGCTATCGAATGAAGTGTAAAAACGCGCAAGTCGGAAAACTTTTTGATGCAGAATTGAACTGTAGTGCCAACATTCGTCGTGCGCATGCGCGATGGTGACGCACGATACTGGCACTCACTCTGATTACCGATTCTAATTAACCTTATATGATGATCTATCATTTATACACCTGTCGCATTTGCATGCCCTTCTATATTAACTCTCTATATAAATGTTTGATGTCAATTATATTTCGTAATAATCTAGAGTTGTGACGAATCCATAAATCTGTCATTCTGTCACTGGTTTCGGTGTGGTAGTGCCGTGCGCAAACAGTGCACGGCACGTCCCAGCTGCGCGCGCATCTCCTATCTCTCACCGTGTAAGCCCTAGTACCGGGCGCCACCGCTAACACCGATCTGAAGCCGACTATTTAAGGAGATCCCAGCTCATCATCCTGGAGTCTTTTGAGACACTGCAAGAGGCTTAGCTTGTGGAAGATCATCTTACCTCCTAGAGTTATACACCTCTATTGTAACATCTCGTTAGTGTTCAATACAGACTCACTTCTCTAGAGCTTCACTGGAACTCTTATTCATTTAGTTATCTAGACTAACCTTCAATGTAATTGCGGAACCAGCATTACAGAACGAAAAATTCAAAATCTCAATTTTTTTTTCAAATAAATATTTCGAGTACGGTCGACCCGGGATCGTACGGTCGACCCGGGATCGTACGGGCCGAGACCCTGTTGGCCCCGGCAAAAAAAAATCTTATTTTTCTTAAAACTTAATTTTCTGCGCAACTTATAAAATTAACTTAAAAATTATTTTTTAACTTCTAAAAAAGAGGAGAAATTCTCATTTTCGAAATAATTTAAATTGAAAATTAAATGAATTAAAATTAAGTAAAAAAAGTCTGATTTTCTCCGAAAAACATAATTTTACATTAATTAATTTTTTTTCGTAATGACTAATTCTAAATTTTTTTTACTTTTACAAAAGAAATTCAAATTTTTCAAAATAATTAATTTAAATTTAAATGAATTAAAATTAAGAAATAAATAAATTGCCAATTCTAGGCCGATAACACCGGCACCGATAATAATCATCTTCTCTGGGACGGCCTTGAGAGAGAGGGCGCCGGTGGATGACACTATCTGTTCCTCGTCAATGTCAATGCCGGGGAAAGAAGTCACTTCGGAACCGGTGGCGATCATTATGTTCTTCGTATTCACGATCTCCTATTATTTTTTAATAAATAAAATAAAATTATTTTAGCTATTTATATAATTATGATAAAGTTTTCTTAAACAACTTGAAATTTATCAATTTAAAAATAAACCTAAATTAAAAGAAAAAGAAAATCAATAAATTAAAATCAATAAATTATATATTTAAATAATCTGAAATTTCTTAAAATAAATTATTAATAAGTATAAATTTTAAAAGCTAGGATTGAATTTTTAAAATAAATAAAATAATATTTGCTTAATTAAAAAAAATTCAATGATCAGCTTGATATTTATTCAACAAAAAACCTAAATTCAGAAGAAAATAAAAATCCATAAATTTAATATTTAAAAAAAACGGAATTAATTTCTATAAATAAAAATCAATCTGAAATGAATTAGATTTTAAAATAATAATTCAGATAAAGAAATAAAATAATTTTTAAAAAAAATATTAGATAAAGAAAATAATGGTTTTAAAAGAAATAAATAAAATAAAAATCAATTTCAACCTGTGTCCCATCCTCTTTGAGAGCAGTCACTTGATTGGGCCCAGTGATTTTTCCATGACCTCTAGTAGCGTCACTTTATTCGACTTGAAGAGGTGTGCATTTCCACCAGTGAGTGATTTATCCGCTGTCTCCTTCGCCTTCATCATATTTGCCAGATTCAGCGAAACTCTAGAAACTGTTTTGAAAAATTTCATCAAATCATGCAAAAAACTTTTTTTTCTAAATTTTTTTTTGTGTGTCACCATCGATGCCCCTCTTCTTGAATTCATGATTGGCCATGTGGTAGTAGTGCAAGTTGTTCAGCAGGGCCTTCGAGGGGATGCACCCGACATTGAGGCAGGTTCCCCCGAGTGTGGCATTCTTCTCCACGCAGACAGTCTTCATCCCGAGCTGGGCCGCCTTGATGGCTGCCACATAGCCACCGGGACCTGAACCGATGACAACCAAGTCAGCCTCAACTCCATCAGAGTACCACCTTCTGAAGACCAGCTGGCTGGTACTGCCACGGCCGTCAGTGTAGGCCACCTATTATGACATACTCAAATTTTAAATTTTTATAATTTTAAATTGATGTAGTTATGTAATACCTTGAGATTTTGGGGCAATTTGGAGAAAACATTGACTTTACATTCTGTTTCTGTTTTAATTGATTTAGAATGTGTTTTATACATCAAACCGCTATTATATGCTTTCTTCTAAATAATAACCTTTGGAAACTGGCGGAGCTGAGGTTTTGATCCTTTGAACCATCCCGTTAAAACAAAATCGGGGAATAATAAATGCAAGTCATTATTTGTTTCTCAATTTCCACATTTTTTATCTTTTAAAGTAATATAAACTGTCATGCTTTCTTCTAAATAATAACCTTTGGAAAAAGGCGGAGCTGTGGTTTTAATCCCTTGAACTAATATATACCACTATTTAAATAAACTCACGGAGTAAAAGTGAAATTACTGAAGGTCGTATATTAGGCATTAGTACAGCACAAAATACTTAGGCTTCTGAAATTACTGTTATCTAAATAGCTCATAGCCTAGGGAAAAAACATTAGGAAGCAATAATTATTAGTTCATTCCCGATTATTAATCTTCTTTGTTTTTCAATTTCGACCGAGTTAATTCAAATTTATCATTTGTATAAATAAAACATGATGCAACGCTAATTGGCTCATTTATTTACCTGTCGTCTGATGATTTCAAATCAACGAATAAATGAAACAAAGCAGAAATGTTGTAGATAGAATTCTTTGTGTTCTACCTCCACGTTGTCGACTCACAGAAAGGTATCTTCAAATTCTTTCTTAGACGGCAGCAGTGACCCGAGTCCTGTACTCTTCACTGGCATTTCTATAGCCAAAGAACTGTCGTGAATTGTAGTTGTTGTCTATAGTTTCAAAAATATTGAAATGAATCATTTAAGTGGATGTTTAAAATACAATAATTATACATGGACGATGGATTCAGCTGAGAGAGTTTGATCAGGATTCGAACGATTGACGAAATAGTTAACTTGAAAAATCTCTGGCCAAACTCAGTGACAGCCATCGTTTTTGGTTCAACCCTTCCGTGAGTATACAAAAAGCTAATAATTAACTTTTTCAAGATAAAGGTCCTTAAACTCATCTTTAATTTTTGGACCGAAATACCAAAATAGAATTACCACTTTTTTTAAATATATGTTTTTAAGTTCTGATCATTTAACTCTTGATAACTAACGAAGGGTTTGCTCAAGTTCTTGTGTGATCTTAGGAAGAATACATCATCTTGGCACCTTCTAAGGCTGATTCGTTCAAGCTTTGAATGTGGGTCTTAATATATAAAACATTTATAATCATAATAAATATAAAAGGCAAACGTTTTATGTTATAACCAACTTTGAGACGTTCATTTCGACTTTTCCAGTTGAGGAATTCTTCATCAATACCATCTTATAAAGTGATATAATAATAGCTGCTAGGTAAGATTTAAAAAAAAACTAAAAAATAGTTTTAACTGGTTTAAGAGTTCAAAGTTGGATTCTGCGTCGCCCACTTGATGTTCTGCATGCGTGATTCAACTTCATTTGATCATCAGTCAAGTAGAGATCTGTAGATGTTTCAATGAAGGTGACGTGAATCTACTGGAACTTGTTTTGGCATCCTTATAGCGACACTATTATTTTAGATTTTCTATGTTACCTGACAATAAAATACTCTAAGAAATAAAGAATATATGTACAATTGTAATAAAATAAGATGGTAATTTACTTGAAATTGACTGGGTCGAGCGGGAGTTCCAGCCACTTTCTTCGGTTCAAAATTTAAGGCTGCCAACGGTACGGTTTAACCAATCGGTTTTCAGTACCGTACCGTGCCGAAACAATTCTTCTTTTTCCCATTTCCTTTATCGGCCCGGGAGACAGAGGTTCGCTATACCGCCCGTTCCGTATTTCTAAGAACCGATAAGTACCGAAACCATTTTCGCATTATTTTTTTTGTAAATTAAACTAAATATTTATTCTATGATAAATTATTAGTCACTGTTATATGCTAAAATCTTTTTATGAATTAAAAAGTTAGAAAAATAAATTTTATTGTTATAGCTTTTTCAACTGAGATAGCAGGATTTACTTCCTTTCGGGACTACGCGCGGCGTACTTAATGATTTCGTGGGTACTGTATCATTATATATATACATTTAAAAATGCAAAACATAAAAAAATCACGGTTACTTATTTATTATGGTAATGAATTTATTTAACTAATTTAATTCATAATAGGCCATAATTAAAAAAATCATGAAAATTGTAAAAATTTAAAAAGTTCTTCTTTTAAAAATAATTTAAGCAAACTTGAATTATTTTATGTTTTAATTCAGATGTTTTATTTACGATTCGATCAATTATTATTTATTTAGCATTCGCGGTATTGTACCGTAATTGCCTGAAGTGCAATTGCTTCCAGAATGATTTAAATACCAATAAATGGAAAGAAAAAATGTTCCAGTAATACAGCAAAACAATTTTTCAAAGAAATGACAACATCAATAGTTCCTAGAGCAGCAAATAAAATGTTTAGTTCACAGCAATTTTCTGTTGCAAGAGACAACGTTTTTATCTTTCTCATTTTGATTTCCGAGAAAATAAGAAAAAAAGTCAATCTGATGTGATACTGGGAAAAACCTTTTACAATAAGAGAAAAATTATAAATAGTCCTGCTGCCTGATGGATTGCCATCAGTTGACGTCTAGCACTCGAAGCAATCGGTATGTTTCCTTATGTTTCCATTACTTAAATGCATATTGTGCGAATACCATGCCTTACTTTTTTTTTACAAACTTAATTTTTTTATGAATTGATTTTTGCTTTTGTTTATTTTAAATTAAGCTTTCTCCACTTTACAACTGATAACTTAATAAACATCGCTTACTATAAGCCTATTAGAATTTAAATCCAGAATACTTATTAATTATTTGTGTAATAGCAAAAATAGTTAGCGTGTTTTTATTATTATTTTTTTTCAAATAATAGGATCTCATCCCGGATCCGATCACTAAACTTCATCCTGTCCAATATTTTACATAATATTGTTCCAGCATAAAAGGTTGTATAGTTTAATAATACCGCAGGAAAAAATGTAATGTTCTATAATTGATTCAAAATGTATTGCAGATAATATGGACACTACAATTACGATTTACATTGAGGGGTGTAGCGACATTTGTCTCACTCTCAGTCCAAAATACAAAAAAGCAAAAATCATAGTACATGCCACGTTGGACAGTTTGACAATTACGTCGGAAGGACGTGCTGGACACGATGTAACAATAGAGGCCGGCGAAAACTACGAAGATCCGGGCGTCTACGATCTTTTTTTGAACGGAGAAAACATTCGTTACCATCGGAATGATAATATCTGGATCCAATGTGTGTTCATTGATTGCAAGAATGTCAAAATTGATTGAACGAATGAAGAAAATCGATTTCGAAATGTTTGTTTGGTTGCTTATGTTGATTGAACAAGTAAATCGAATACAAATATGCAAAGAATTTTTTTTTACCATATTCACTGTTTTGACTTAATTAATTTCTTGAATCAACCTCAAGTAAAATATCAAATTCAAGTTTTGTTTCATAATAATAGTACATAGCAAATGTTTTGAAATATTTTAACACAATTTAATTGTCTTAACTTTAAATTTATATGGCTTAGGCATATTCCATGATTTGATCAATTATTTATTTAACGGTATTCGCGGTATTGTACATGTACAAGCAAATAAATGGAAACAAATTATGTTACAATAAAACAAAATAAGGGTACAACACACAAAACAAAGGTACCGATCAACTCATGATACATTGATACCTAGTGCGTCAACTACTCCTACCATCACAATTAATACCTATACTATAGAGACCTTTAGCATACATACAAATGATATCTATACATTAGATACCCCGACTATTGTGACCAATCGATCGCGACTAATGCTACCCATATATTAAATATACTTTTTTTTCGTCAGTCGCGATCGATTGGTTAGCAACAGTCGGGGTATCAAATTTAACGGTAGCAATTGCGGAAGCAAAAGGTTTCATTAGCGCATAGATGCCTAATGTATGGGTACCATGTATGGGTACTTATATCATAAACCTTATATCTTTAAAAATCCTTAATATTATGTCTTAGATTCTTATGTTAAAACTAATGTCCGATTGGCGCCCCATTTTTTAATAAACAGTAGCCTCGAATATAATTACTCATTTCCAGTAACAAAACATGTAGCGTTTAAGTCGTAATTGCTACAATTCAAAAAGAAAAATGAAATTGGAAAATTTAAACATGTTTAAAAAATAATATTTCGCAAATTTGAATTATTTTATTTTTTAGTTCAAATGATTTTTCCATGATTCGATCAATTATTTATTTAGCATTCGCGATATTGCAAGGTAATTGTTAAAAGTGCCATTGCTTCCAGAATGATTTAAATACCAAATAACGAAAAGAAAAAAATGTTCCAGTAAAACAACAAAACTATGTTTCAAGAAAATGACATCATTAATCATTCCCAGAGCAGCAAATTAAATGTATAGTTCACAGCAAATTTTCTGTTGCAAGAGACAACGTTTTTATCTTTCTCATTTTAATTTCCGAGAAAAGAAGAAAAAGGTTCAATCTAATTGGATACTGGGAAAAGCTTATTACAATCAAAGAAAACTATAAATAGCCCTGCTGCCTGCTGGATAGACATCATTTGGCGCCTAGCACTCGAAGCAATCGGTAAGTTTCCTTATGTTTCCACAACTTAAATGTATACATGTGCAAATACCATGTCTTTACTTCTAGCAAAAAAAATCTGATTTATTTTTGCTTTGTTTTATTTTAAATTAAGCTTTGTTCACTTTACAACCAATAATTTATTAAATGTCGTTTAGTAGCCTATAGGGCGCTCAGTATTACTTTTACCTTTTCGGCTAAAACTGGCAACGGTGAAAAAAATGTACCAATCCCAGCAGACGAATTTTCGTTTTGTACCGTATGACTGTCCTCGGGTTTTTCTATTCTTTCTTCCGAAAAACTGTCATTATTTTCTATGAAGCATGAAAAAAGTCTTATGCATATATATATATATATACTGCTGACTGATTTGATTGTATAATGTATTGTATAACCTTACGCAGAACTTTTCCACCACAGCAGAATTCAAATCAGATTACGAATAAATCTTTCTAACGAATGGTATTCCTCCTTCGAGATTGGCAGTATCCAAATGAACATCCCTTTTGTTTCTGAATCAGGGCAACAGTATATTGACAGTTACCTGAATGTATCTAACAACAAAATAGAGAAAAAAAGAGAAACTAGAAAGACGTTCGTCAATGTTTCTCTCAAGTTCAATTCTACTTTATGCCTCACCCAGGAAAAAAAGTTACATAAACGATGACTACAACTTTGACGGTAGAACATTAGGTATATATATATTGTATTACAAACACAGTGCTATAATCAATCTAGAAAGTTAACTTCGACTGCATTATTGATATTTTAGATATGAAAGCAAATAAGCAATATTTCAGAATGCAAGATCACATCAAGGGACTACCAATATTTTTGTTCCCCGCTGGTGCTGTTGAGCCCAAAATGGTTGCTGGAACTCGGATTTTAACCGGTAATGTTTCAGGTCATGTTGAGCAGTTAAATGGTTAATCTTCTCAATTCAGTGCCGACTGCAGATTAAATACAGCGAACGTAATTTTAAAAGCATTTCTTTAAAGTTCATTTGGTAATTATAGGATATCAAATAAGAGGAGATCGTGATCGGAAAAGTAGAAACGAGGGCACCAAAATAATTTGACCATTTTTGGTGATTTTTTGCAGCTATCGAATTCAAATTTGCAATCGATCTAAATGCGAGTGAGTTGAAGGAACCAAATGAATTCACGATGCCTTTTACGAACCAGCTACAAGAAGTTGAGATTATATTAAAGTTTTATAGTATTAATTAATTAACTGTTTGATTATATTCATATTATATAGTTCATGGATCACCACTACCATACAGTCATTACTGTACAAAATGAGAAGAAAAAAATAGTTACATGTGGAGAAAGCGAGCTCGAAATGGACTGGCACACAAATAGTAGCGCTTGGAATATTGGTGGTAGCATTGATTTTTACCAGTGCTGAATAACTAAATGCTCAATCCACCTCCATTGCTATTAAAAACTTTAGTCTTTGGCGAATCGGATGCAGACTTGTCGGAGATATATACTGTGGATGATTGCATAAATAAGCATGATTGATTGATTTTTAAATTTTAAGGATCATGTGATAGATTGTATAAATTGATGATTTTTTTCCATTTGAATAAATTTGTTTCAGTTATTTATTGTCGCTCGTCTTATGCATGGAGCGATATAATCAGGATCGCAATACCCAGCTATATAATTGAATTGGGCTTCTGAAACTTTTTATCTATCAATAGCATATATGTCTTCTATTTTCTGTCTACAAACTTATGATCCAAGCTTGGAAATTGTATCTACATGAATTTAAAAAATGCTTACAAACTGCTCACTTATTTTCCTTTTGTCTTCTCTTTCATTTCAAGACCAATTCAACGACTATACTAAAAAATATAGTACGTATAGTTGTGCTTACTACAGTTCGATGCGTAAGAAAAACACACAGATTGCCATGTCGAGTTATTTCTTTCAATTGCTGTCAGCTTTCATCATCTTTTTTGTGGGGATTCAAGAAAATCTATTGGCCCCATCACCAACGGGCAACAACAAAAATGAGCATCTTAATTATGTACTAATTGAGTATTGTTTTAAATTAATACAGTGTGTATAATGATTAAAATATATTATACATTATATGTTTGGTACAGTACGAAGACCGAAATTGAGCAGCAAGAGATCAAAGTGGCAGAATTTGAGCCGATGGCAGGATAAGGCAGGATATGATGCCAAAATTGCAGAACACGAGTCAAAGACAAAAAAACAGCTAGAATAAAATAAGATCGATCAGTTGACGAAAAAAAACTCCTACTTGCTGGAGCTGAGAAAAATTCTGAAAATATATTTGTCATAAATACTCCCATAAATATGAGTAAATGCTAAATAAATTAATTTGGGAATAGGTGTACATTATGAGAAACTTACCACATATTCTGTAAATCGTAAAAAGGAAAAAAGATGATTCATAAAAGATTAAGACCTTGATCCTCGTTAGCAACCAGCAACTGCGCTCTAGCTTATACTAGATCGGATCACGCAGCATTTTTTTAAAATAAATAAGCTGTTTCAATATGTTCAACTCGCCCGGCGACGTGATGGGTTTTCCACATGCTGTTTATTTGATCTTTAACCTCTAGCTACTTTTTATCTTCATTTACATCTTTCTGTCACCGACTGACTAAATACGCACTACTGGATTATTTGTTCAGAAACCATCTGGTGTAAGTGAGGCTTTTTTCCTCTCATCAAACTAAGTTACGTTGTGCTCGAATCCAACCTTCATGGGCAAAGGTAAATTAAAAACTAATTTGACACGATCATAATAATTTTTTTTTAAACTGGCATTTAAAAAAAAATAGAGAATGAGAAGTAAAAGAGTAAATGAACTTCGTGGAATCATCTTGGTTGTATTTGGAATGCTGACCATCATTAGCACGGGTAACTCAATTTCAGTTTGCGATACCCTTCAGCCTAATTCAATTTGTAAGGAAACAATGCTGGCTGATCGTCAGTTGCAACTGGTCGAGGATTTGGACAATAATAGTAAAAATAGAATTTAGAAGGATTTTTTTTATAATGCACTCGAACGCTTACGTTATTTCCAAATTTCAGATTGGCTTGATGAGCTATCCGTTAGCGATGACTACTACAGTATATATATAATAGCGGTTCTATCTATACCCGAAGGTAGGTCTAATATAAGAAAGACAACGTAGATTGTGCCTTATTTCACAAATGCCCCAATGTTTTTATTTATTATTAGACTGCTAATTTTTTTATGGAGGCTTAAAGAAAGATACGTTATAGATTAAGAAAACTCTATTTTTCTTTACAGGAAACGAGGAGTTGGTGCAGTGTTGGGTGCTGTGGCTACAGGCATTGGAGTTGTTACTAACCTACTTAGCATAAAAAACAGTATTGGTGGCCAGGAAAAGTCAAAGCAGCAGGAGAATACCGCCTTACTTGAAACGAATGCAAAACTTAGCAACATTCAAAACACGATTCAGAATAACTTGGAAGATATCAAGGATATGAATGCGCAGCTAAGTAGAAATCAGGTTTATCTAGCCATCTACGTAACGGGCATGGATGCAAAACTGAGGAGCATTCAGAATAGCTTAGGAACTATCACACTTATAAACGGAAGACTAGATAAGATAGAGAATAGCCAAGAGAATAACAAGAAGGCCATGACAGGGCAACTACAAAACGTTCAAAAAAACCTCGAGTCTATCAAGGAAATGCATAAAAATCTAAATAGCAATCAGAAGAGCTTAGACGACTATGTCAGGGGCATTGTGAGTTCAAAAATTGATAACATTCAGAAAAGCTTAGGAGATTATATGAAGGAAATCAACGAGAAACTAAATATAATTCAGAAAGCTCAAGAAGAAAATAGAAAAGCCATTGACATGCAGCTAGGAAGCATTCAGGATGGTTTAAAAGATCTTAAAGACCGCATTCAAGTTCACTTTAAAGATATAGACGACAGCATGAAACAAAACTTGGAAAGCGTCAAGCATGATTTACAAGAAGCTTTCGAAGTCCAGAAGAAACAACTTGCATTAAACCAATTGAAAACCGAATTTTCCAAGTATGAACGAATCATTGAAGATAGTCTTAGGTATAGCATTCTTTACCGGAAGACGAATTCGACCACATCGAAAGCGTCTTTTTTGAAGGCTGGCAGCCAGTTGGAAAGTGCCATCGATGCCATCCTTGATGGTCTCCTTGGTGGAGGCATCTTTGGCTCCGACATTCTTGAAGCTATACGTATCGGAAAAAATGTAA
The DNA here is from genome assembly GCA_030141595.1 of Chydorus sphaericus. Taxonomy (NCBI): domain Eukaryota; kingdom Metazoa; phylum Arthropoda; class Branchiopoda; order Diplostraca; family Chydoridae; genus Chydorus; species Chydorus sphaericus. The sequence continues at coordinate 1,580,515 of CM057934.1, read as the reverse complement.
GTTTTTTTTATTTAGAAAAAAAAATCCTCATTGCAAATGGTATACATTCACATATATACATAAATATAGACATCACAAAGATAGCTGAAGATATTTATATTCGAACCTTTCTCCATATTTATTGATAAAGTTACACTAATGATGATTTTTATTTTTTTAAGAACCATGGTAACAATTTTATCCGAGCGTATGAAGATATCCGAGATCTTCTAGGAGCAGCTGCAAGTGTCCTCGCTATTTATTATCGTACTTCCAAAGCGGACCAAGCTCACATGTAACATAAATTATTATACATTTAACCCGTTATCCTGTTTTTTATTTATAAAGGACGATTTAATTTTGTTTTAAGTGAGTTATGGATAGAACAAATGGGGGAGAAAGAAAGCAGGGTTACCAATCGTGTACGGGAGATGGAGTTGGACTGTCGAACAGAGGGTCAAAATGTCGTTGAAGATATTAAGAAGATCATAACAACATACGCAAATGAGACAAGCAATCAAGTCGGTTCAAGAGTATACCATCATCTTAGCGACAAGTACAGCACAAGTTTGTGGTATGTCATCGCAAATTACCCATGGATGGAGAAGGAGAAACCCTTTCATTCAAAGAATAACTCCAATCGAAGATTTGAAGTATTTGATTTTAAGGGGAAGAATGTTGTCGCCTACTCATTTGACCATAATGATTTGGCAATGAGTAACTTTAATGGTTGTATGAATCAATTAGCATATTTATATTGGCATATCCACGTTCAAAATCCGCCCACATTCAACGAGTGGCGGAACGATCGGCCCTCAAACCGCGCTGAACAATGTGGAAATGCAAAAGAGATTCACGATAATTTCAGAAATATTGACGGAAACACGGATTTCATAATCGAAGTTATTTCACATGAGAACCCTTTCAATAATGCGCAAAATTGGAGGAACCCAAGGAATTGCGATTTTTGGAAACGCGTGTATTGCTTTTCCCGGAGCAGTTCAAAGGCCTACTATATCGATATCTACATCTTTCCTGGAGGGAAATCAACAAGGTATACAATGTTATGAAAATCAAATCCTGTGCTAATATGTTATGCCACATCTTCTATAATTTTCTTAAGTAATTAAAAAAGTTATTTTTTCAAAGGTTTCTGTTTGAAAATTGTTGTTATTTTAACTAAAATTATTTCAGAAAGTATTTCAAGATCGTAAGCCAACTCAATGGAATGATCGTGGAAGCCAGTACGCTCTCTTCCAAGTTGCCTGGCGGCCACGTTCACATGAAACCGGAAAGTAATGGTGCCCATCAATTTTGGTACTTGGAGCCCAAAAGTCAGACCATTCGTGCTATGCAGACCGACTTATGCCTTACATCCAATGGTAAAGAGAATATTAGTTTAAACATTTTCATCCGTACCTAATAATCGTTCTAAAATAATTATGAATTAAGGTTTAGACCAGGTGTATTTAAATTGGTGCGACACTTCTCCCAGTGATCAACAGCTCTGAAGATTGAAAAAGGACGACACCATTGCCAGCTGGGCAAATCCAACCCAATGTCTGCAGGTGCAAGAATATTCGAATGCCGACACACTTCGACTAACGGAAAGAAATTGCACTGGATCCCTTAATCAAAAGTTCACCATCAAATACTGATATAAATTTGTCCGTTAGGGGGTTTTTCTAATCATAATGTAGGTGAACGTAAATTGAATCCAATAAAAATTGGAAATTAATTGGCGCATCGACAAGTTTAAAACTATCTGAAGGGAATATATGGGACCACATATTAAGTGTTGTTGAAAATGTTCTCTGTCTTCCAATAGAGAAAAAAATGGTGAAAAATAAATACTCTGCGTTCCTTCAAAACACAGCAAAGAAGTCGATATTGTGTTTATCAAAATTGTTGAAGGATAAATAAAACTAAAAATATGTTTTAGTAAAAAATAGTAGATCTAAAAAGAAATTCATCATTGACATTTTTTTCCAATTTCCTGCACCTTAAATCGGATGGCAATTTAATATTCATGGACACGATAATAATACAAAGGTTTTTTAACGTTTTTCCTGTTATAAATGCTGGCGTCACTATCGTAGGTTCAAAACGGTCTCTATGGCCAAAATATCCTTGCTACTTTCTAATGCTAGACGGGAAATTTCAGAGTCCAAAACTGATAAAGACAAAAAAATTAATGCTTAGTTTTATTCGTGTACTCTGACCCTATAAAATTATAGCCATCAGGCTGCTATTGCAGCACCACGTCAGATACTTAAGTTATACAGTTTAGCATTGAAATGGCGGCTAGTTGTTGCGAGAATACGAGTTGGGTAGGCCAAGGTCAAGCAGCATACGAAGTGAAGATCAACTCGCCATGAAGAGAAACATTTTTATTTTTTACGTTTAATGCTATAGATATATAGATTTTTGTGTTTTGGGCCACTTTCCTATATTGTAAACAAGTTAAGCTAATCCTCTCTAAACTATAATATTCATATAGTTTTAATGTATTGGTTTTGTAACGTTGTTACTGTAGAACGTCTTGATGCGCATTCGTATATATATGTTTATGTTATAGATATGCTGAAATGCCATCACTATAACAAGTTCAAAATGGTTTCCAAGGCTGATATCCTTGTTATTTTAAAATGCCAGCCGGAAAATCGTATAAAGTTCAAAACAGATAAACACCAGGAAAAAAAATAATGCGTAGCTTAAACTCACTCTCTATAAAATGCTAACCAGGCTGTCCTGTCTTGCAGTAATAAGTAAGTCGCTAGTTGCACATTTTGCGTCGAAATGGCGAGTTATTACTTTCAATTTCTTACAGCTTTCATTTTACTAAGAGGGATCCAAGGAGATCTCGTGGTCCCACCGTCTTCCTTTTCGGTCATTGGCAATGACAACAATCAATACCATCAGGTAAATCAGTTTTAATTAGCTCCGATAAATGACGAGCTATATCTTTATATTTGAATGTAATAGTGGGTTGATGTGAGGGGTTTGTTCAATCGGCTCGATCAATTGGAGGCAACAGTGAAGCAGCACGAATTGAAGATCAACAGTCAACAAACAGAAATCAATCAGTTGAAGAAAAATAATAACGATCAATTGGAGGCAACAGTGAAGCAGCTCGAATTGAAGATAAACAGTCAACAAACAGAAATCAATCAATTGAAGAAGAAGAACTCGGACTTGGAAAATTCTGATGTAGCCAGTCGTGGTTTCTCATTGCCCGGATCCTGCTTCGAGTTAAAAGCTACGAATCCCAGTGCCAAATCTGGAGTCTACTCCATCGATCCCGATGGTCAGATCGGCGGTGACCCACCCATAAAAGTATACTGTGACATGGCAACACGTAATAACAAACATATATTAGCTATAATATAATTATATTATATATATAATTATACCCCATATTTTACAGATACCACATCCATCTATCATGACACTGAGGCCAAAACGAATGTTGCAGACTGCCTGGATCCAGGATGCTACACCAAGGCGATCACATACAATGCAACTGCGAGGCAAATATCCAAGTTGATCGACATATCCGCCTCTTGCAAACAACATTTTAGAGTATATATATAATTTCGCTGTTGAATATAACACTTTAAATAGAATTTTCATCTTGATTATACAATGCGAAATCGTATATTATCCAGTTTGATTCCACTGGGGTTCCTCTCGAGTACAAAAACACGCAATACGGTTTCTGGAACGACCGAAATAATAAGAAGCAGGTCTTCTGGGCTGGTCCGGCAACGAGTCAGCACACCTGTCAGTGCGGTATTATGAACAACTGCATCGAAAGGAGTAACAAATGCAACACCGACTCTCTGGCCCCAGTAGGACTTGTCGATGAAGGTAAATATTCTATATTGTTCACCACACGGTACATAGGTTTAACATGTTGAAATTACGATTTGAAGGACTTTTCTATTTTTTATGTATTTTCAAATTGATAAAAAGAAAAATTTCTTTTAGAAAAAAAAATAACTTATATTTATATTTTTCAGCAGTTTAACACTTTGTGTTATTTAAAATAAATGTAGTAAAAGAGTTCATAGTAAATATTAATTGTAGTTATATTTAAGTTGTTGATTCATATAAAAACGTATTTTTTTACAATTGAAAACAACTATTTTAAGACTATTTTTCCAAAATAGATTTTTTTTTCGTATTTTTGACGCGTAGATGGTAATTCACTCTTTCGGTTGTATCGCTTTGAAATTGATATTATTACGGAAGGGTAGAAAACGGAAGTTTACGATTTTTTTTATCATACATTTTAAATTTTAGCAGTTCAATGCTTTGGGTTATTTGTTTTTTTGCAACTTTATTACTGTTTGCAACGGGTTGATTTAACGGATTTTAAAAAGTTTTTTAGTTTCTTTAGATGAACATTATCGAAAAATAGAATCACTTTACATATAATTTTTAAACACGATAAAAAAAGCTATTTTATTATTATTTAAAAAAGGTTACATTCGAAATTTTGTAAAAAAAACTCTTGTAAATTTTATTTTTCAAAACCTTCTAAAATAGTTTTTAATCTGACATTTTCAGCAGTTTTTGAAAACCTTTTCAACCTTTTTAAAAATATGTTTTAGAACGTTGCGATTACGTTAGCTCGGTTCGATTCACTTCCGTTTGCCGGTAGATTCATAGGCCGTTTACCGAAAAGAGGAAATTAATCCAGTCTTATGAAATTAAGTTTTTTTTATATTGGAAAATAATTGGAAATTTTGAAAAAAAGCTGATAATTTTTTTTCTTTTTTTTTTTTTTTTAAAAAAAAATAAAATTTCGGAGAGTTTTAAAAACCATTTTTTAAAATTCGACATTTAAAAAAAAATCTCGATTTTTTAATTTTTTAGTTTAAAAAAAAGATTCGTCAAAAGTCGCGTTAAACAGCTTGGCATATTTGCAAAAATCTTTTTTTATGAATTAAAAACTATTTTACGACTATTTTAAACAAGATTTTTTAAAGTATAATTTTCCCATGTAGACATATTCTTATTAAAAACGACGTATTAAAAATTTTTATAATTAAATGAATTTTAGAAATTCTTTAATTTTTTTTAAGTTGAGTATTTTAGAAAAAGAAATTATTATTATACATAAAATTGATTAGAACACTATAAATTAATTTGTTTAATTATTATTAAAAAAGGGTTCATTACTGCGACCGAGTTGTTGCCTGTTACGAGGCTCAGTTTCGGGCGGACGAGTTTGTCCGGCGTGAAGGCGAGCTACACGTTGGGCCGTTTCGAGTGCACCGGACAGGCGGCCATCTCATCCAAACCGACCAATTGTCAGGATCTGTTCAAAATGGGTCACACTCTCAGTGGATTCTATGACGTCAAGGGCAGCAGCACCCAAATATCCTCCACTTATTGCGACTTTTCTAAATCATCGGCTGACCCCGGCTACGAGACTCGTTACGGCATTGTTGATGTCAAATTCAGTCCTGTTCATTTCTTCGTCACTCGTTCTTCCGATTGGAGTACACCCGGCACGATGCCATTCGAAAAGGAATATCTTAATTTGGGCGGCGGGATGAATTTGGCGAGCGGAGTCTTTACGGCACCCAAAGCTGGAATCTACGCCTTCTCTTTCAAGGGATTAGGTTATGGAAGAGGTTCTAATTACGCTGGATATGGCGGTGTATTCTTGCAACGGAACGGCGCGGACGTTGCAGCAGGTTATTCTCAAATCAGCGGCGCAACATCACAGACATATTCAACTCTTTCCGTTCACGTGACTTTGAAACTGAACAAGGGAGATACAATCACGATCCGCCATCGTGATGGGACGATCTTTTCTGATAGTAACAGTCACATTCAATTCATCGGGTCGCTCTTAGAAGAAGAGCTCGTCATTTCCTAATTGTAAATCCCTTCATTTGTCATTTGCGCATTGAAATTGACTGTTTGAATAAAATTGGTGATTTACGAATAAAATGGAACTCTTGTCATTTTACATGATAATAAATCGTCGGTTTTCCTTGTTAATATTCAAATTTTTAAAACGTTTTGATGCTGCTGAGTTTCCCAATTCCTCGTCCAGCTTTCGTTCTTCCCACTAATTAACATCTCTGCTCGTCGTTCAATTTTCATAGAATCTTTCATTAAAAATAAAAAAATTTAAAATTAGGAATGCGTAAAGAAAAAAGACGTAATCGGAAAAAATTAATTTAAACCGTTTTACAAATTGTATTTTAAAAAATCGTCATTAATTCTTTTTTATATAATTTAAAGAAATGTTTTAAAAATAATTGTATTTTAAAATATAATTTTTAAAAAACATATTGTGGGGTGGAGGTATAATTATAAACCTTTTTTAAAAATAATAAATTTAAATTCCTGAAAAAAGATAGAAGAAAAAAAAATAGGAAAATTAAAAAATAAAGTGTGCGTTAATTAAAAAAAATTATCGGTTAATTTTAACCGTTTAACTGCAATTTAGTGAGGGCTTCCGCCACATTTGTCGGTAAGGAACAGTTCCGCTTATTTAAATGCTCTCTTAATTAATAATAAAGAATAAGAATTTTCTTAACATCAGAAATTGATTCTCCTTTTTATACATTGCATTTGAAAATACCGTATCGAGCATTTTGTGTGCGTTAATATTAAACATTAATCGATTAATTTAAACGGAACCTTTTAACTAAATTAATTAATTAAACTCCCGCCGCATTCGTCACTAATTAAAAAAAATCTTTAAAATTTGAAAATTAAAGAGGAATCAAAGTTAAATTAAAGACATACCTAAATTTATATTTAATTTAAATCAATTGACTTTTAAGACTTTTCTTTTATAATTTGTATTTTTTTACACACATAAATGGGGAATTGTGATAACTAGATAATGTTGTTGTTGTAGTTCTTCTTCAATTTTCTACAGAATTAATTTTTACGAAAAGTAGATGGCCTTGCCGGAAAAGGCCGCCAGGCTGGCTTCCCTCAAAGCTTCAGAGCACGTCTGGAAAAATTGAATTTAAAAAAATTAGTTTTAAATAAGAAAAAGATATAATAATCAAAAAAAAATAAGTATCAAGAAAAATTTATTGGGAAAAAATTGATTATTTGCAATTTTAAATCTGGTAATAAATATTTAAATATACATTTCTTATAATTCAGTACTAAATAAATATTGGAAAAAAGAAATATTTCGGATTTATTTTAACTAAACTGAAATATAGTAATAAATTACCGGGTGAGCGTGACAGACGCGGGCAATATCCTCGCAAGAAGCGCCGTATTCCATGGCCAGGGCAGCTTCGTTAATCATCTCACCAGCTTCCTAAATTTAAAATAATAATTAGTTCAGAAAAAGAGATTACTAATCTCTTAATTCAATTCATTAATTAATTCAGAAAAAGACAAAATTGAAATATTTCGAAATTTACGGGTCCAATGATGTGACATCCGAGGAGTCGGTCGTCTTCTCTCCGAGGATTTTCACCATGCCGTCCGTATCGTCGTTGGTCTTGGCGCGGCTGTTGGCCGCAAACGGGAATTTACCCACTTTATACTCAACTCCCTAAATTTTCAAAATAAATTTTCAAAAATCAAATTAAATAAAACTAAAACTATATGATAAATCCTATAAAATTTTTCTCAAAAATCGATTAAGAAGAAAAAAAAAATCCCTATATACACACTTTTGAATGAATTAAAATTAAAAATTAAAATTAAATGTACGGCAGATTTGAGGTCCTCTTCAGATTTGCCGACCAAGGCCACTTCGGGGTGCGTGTAGATGACGGACGGCCATAGTCATATAGTCATAGTAGATGACAAAAATAAGAAATTTCCAGTATATTTATTTCCCAGTATATTTACGGACAGGTATCGGTCACTAAAGGTATCATCATAATGGAAATAGTCCTATGACGTGTTCTTGGTTTAAAATCTTCATCAACTCGCCACTTTTATTATTCAACTACAATTTCTTCTCTTGATCAAAGGAATTATAATGACTTGCTTTGCTTCTCCAACCATGATGATTTTAATTAACCATTTACATCAATGCAGGCCGTATTCCATGTATATATTCGTTGACGAGGTCAGTTGGTAAGTTTACATTATAGGCGATAACGAAATAGAAAATATTGATGTGCGCATTACTATATCTAAGAGTTCCGGTCCAATAGGTAATAGCAGTGCGGTTCTTGCGCATTATATGGGCCACCATATCCCATATTTTTGTATACTGTCGTTATCTCGTATTTTAAACAGACTTGGTATATAATTGACTGTACTATGTATTTCGTCCGCGCACTATCATGGTGGCATTTTAAAATGATTTTTTTTAGTTTGTCTACAGCTCACACATCATTTTCACCGCAATGTTTCAATTATTAGTATCCGATTAATGGAATGATTCACTAAAAATGTCGATTTCCTTGTAATTAGTTTGTTGTATTATTGTTTCTATTGCATCAAATTATTGATTCCTGCTGTTGGTTTAATTTAGTAAAAGAGAGACTAGACCATATTGGTGCTTTTTTTCGATTGGGTGGCTTAAGGTTAGGCTACATTATATATTCAAATATTTTCCTTCTTCTTTTTTTTTGGGGGGGGGGGGGGGGGGGGAGGAGGGGGGCATCAATCACTTATATAAAAAAAAATCCATTACCATCGATTGATGAACCAGATTTCTTACTTCTTGTTTATCTCAAAATACCTGTTGCATGTTTTGGATATAGGTTAATCAAACTCGTGTATATTGAAGTTTGTACTATATCTATGATGATTTATTTACTTAATTTTTAATCTTTCCAGTAGAACGTATCACCGTCTTTAAAGACTTTGGCAATCATTTTACTGTTAGGCACAAATATTCAACCCAAACTAATAAAGTAAATAAACCAAAACCAAAGCTAACACCCGAGACGATCCATTCCAGTATTAAGGCTATGACAAACCTCACTTCTGATTTGAAATATTCCTCCCCCTTATTTGAAACATTCCTCGTGTTATATACCTCCATGTTGTCAACTGACAGAAAGGTATCTTCTCAAATACTTTCTTAGCCAGCAATGACACGAGTCCTGATGTACTCTTAAATGACTTTTCTATAGCCACAGAACTGTCGTGAATTGTAGTTGTTGCCTATAGTTTCAAAAATATTTAAATTAATCATTTAAGTGGATGTTTTTTAAAATATAATAATTATACCTGAACGATGGATTGAGCTAAGAGAGTTTCATCAGAATTCAATGATTGACGAAATATTCGATGTAGCTTGAAAAATCGCTGGCAAAAACTAAAGTTCCAGCCATCGTTTTTGGTTCAACCCATCATGGGGAAACTTTTCAAGATAAAGTTCCTTAAACTCATCTTTAATTTTTGGACCGAAATACCAAAATAGAATTACCATTTTTTAAATATATGTTTTAAAATAATTACTTGATAGTCGACCGAGGAAGTTCGTGTCATCATTTGCCACTTTTGTACCCGGAAATGGTATAAGGTAGCAGTTCACTTATTGATCAAAGGAGCCTCGAATGTATGACATCTTTGAGCTAGATCCGTTCCTTCTATTTCTCTTGAGATGCTAAAAAGAACTCTTCAATATAGCGTCTACCTCCTTTGGAACTGAATAAGGACATCACTGCTGATCACGAATAAAAAATATAATGCACTAGAGAGCCTTATTTGACAGAGCCGATAGGAGAATGAATCGACGAATTGTTTCTTTTGGCAATCTAGCCCGGCGTCCGAATTCGGAAAACAGCTAATAATAGCTGGTAATCAGATGAGCACCAAATTATTAAAATTACGACGAGTGTATTAATAATAAGTTAGTACATATAGTAATAATAGCTACTCTAATTGATATATTTACATGCAAGTTTGCTAATTTATTTTCTTGCATGACGTTCTTCATATTGGAAATCTGGATGCTGCGATTATCAGCTTGTTCATCAGAGTGAAGATCTTGGCGTCCTGTAGCTTTGTGCTGGTCCTATCAAAGAGCCGCTACAGCCCTTATTGTGTGTCCATCAGCAAAAGACCAACCTAAACAATCGGCCAAATACAATATAGTGCATTGTTAATAGACATAGCAGTATACTTACGAGTGAAATGACAACAATAGATTCATGCACCTTTTGGACTGATGGATCATTGACGACAAACACTTCAGAGTTTAGACCAAGCCGAGGTACCTTGAGTCTCGGTCTTAGAACCGAGCTGAGAACAATTTCTTCATTTGAAAAAAATTAGAAAGTCCTTGTTGTCGATATATTATTGTTCAAGCCAGTCAACATGGACACCGAGCAGTTGTGACAACCTTCTTGCGAATCGCGGCCCCTAGCGGGCCGCGTAGAAAGTGGCGCCACCGCTGCGCTCACTTGATATATCACCGAATGCGAAGCATTCGGGATAGGGACGGGGTAGCCTAGTGCATTAGAGCGCCTTCTTATTTATTCTTTCTTATTGGTTTTTCATATAATTAGCATTATTTATAAATTATTATAATTAATTTGCCACCAATAGGGGACTAAAAAGCCCCGGATAGGTCTAGGATAGGTCCTGGTAGGCGATTAGGTCATAGGTAGGTGAGGTGGTAGGTAACGGTTAGGTTATTGTTGGTGGGTTCGTTAGTAGGTCACGCGGGATAGGTTAGGTTAGGTTAGTTCAGGTTAGGTTATTTTATTTTAATAGAAATACTAATTTAGGCCAGGCTAACGGTAGGTGGCGCCACCGCCAAATTTAGCGGTTCCTTCTTATTAATCTTGTATTGAATTATAGCAAGTCATTACTTGTTTCTCTATTTCAGCATTATCTGTTTGTTGTACTCGTAGGTTTAGAAATCGTCATCTCTTTTATTTTTGAAGTCGCTACGTGCTGCATTGGATTTCCATTAAACTATATCTTGAATAGACCCATTTCTACATAAATAAAAAAAATTGCGCATCCATCAATATATTTTAAAAAATCATCGAGATTTATCTAATCGATTAGCAAGGTACTGAGAGTTTGATCTTTTTATAAATATTGTCCATTTTATAAAATTATGTGACCCATATCACGAACAGACGAAAGAAAAAGATGCTCAATCCAATAACATACATATTATAGATTCTTTTAAAAAACGCTATTCCATTTTTTTTCATTCCGTTGTCCCATTTTTTATTTTAAAAATTGTATTGCCTGTCCAGTTTATGTTAAGTCACCATGTTGATTCTTAATATACAATACCCTTAGAAGCTGACGGAGCTGGCTTTAGTCCCTTGAACCATGCCGCTACTATTTACACAAACTTGCAGAGCTAAATAGTGATGAAAAACACGAATGGTGTATGCATTAATACACGGCACGTGGCACTTAATACCGTATAGCAGTATAGCTAATATAAGGCCTATACCTTGCTCTGTTATCTAAATAGCTCACAAAATAAGATTACTTATTGTCCTAAAAAAATATGTAGCAGAATTTATTGGCTCATGCTCCATCATTAATCTCCTTTGTTTTTCTGTTTCGACCGAGTTTAAAAATTGTCATTTGCAGTATCCTTACAATTCACTTTCGAATTTAAAATACGTGCATAAAATCAAAATGTTCAATCTGAATCTAAATTTTTAATGGAGCAATTTTTTAAATGACGAATCTTCAAAATTTGAATCGATTCAAATGTTTTTAAATGAATTAATTCAATTCAAATGTTGCGTATAGCTATGGTTGCTAATCAAAAGTTTCTTATGAGGTATCGCAAATATATTACCGTAAATCCCTTTAACAACATTATTTGTATCGGGTTTTAATGAAAAGGGAGTCAAAGTGTTCGCCAACTACTTATTTTTTTCGTTTACTGCTGAAATCCATTTACCGGTTTTTGTTTTTATCTCAAAACTAAACTTTAGTTACAGGAAAAAAGTGTCAATTATGTTTTGATCTTTTTCCAGGTTGAATTTTGATTAAAAAGTTCAGATTCGTTAAACTGAATTTTTACCAGAATCCATTTCATTTTTTTTGTTCTTTTTCTGTTTATTGTGACTTCAACAACTTAGCGATTAATCACTGAAGCCAACAAAATGGTGAAGCTGTCGGACTGCTGGTAACAAAAAGCGACTCAGAATAGTTCGCAATTGTTTTCATGTTCCCATTTTAAATTGCTCTTACCAACAGTAAAAATTAGTTATTACGTAACAATAAAAATATGTTGCAATAAAGTGTGATAGAATAACATTCATTGTTTTACTAAATAATCTGTAATTTTGTTTCATAAAAAATGGAGCAGATTTTTGCATTTATTTTTGCTTTATCATTTTCATACGATCCGTTTGTGCTGCTACTCTTTGTCAATCTGCTTAGTATAGAGTTTCGCAAGTCACGGGCCAGCTTTAGTTCTCCAACAAATTCTCTCTGACTATTTTTACTGCCGAGTTTACCTTATCGATACCAACAAATTACCATAGAGTATTTTTGGTTGTGATGTATGATAGGCTATATACACAACAAATTTCTTTTTAAAAATCTCAATTTAATTCTCTTAAAAAATACAACTATAAAAATAATATTTTATTTCCCATGTTTTACGCGTTGTTGTACGTAAAAATGTGCTAATTTTTGTCGTTAGCTTTATTTGTAATACTTTTTATGTTTTGCATTTCCCCGCTCAGGTTTATTCGTTCTTCCCACTAACTAACGATCCCCATTTGACAATATCATTATGGCAACATCAACATCTTTTTTGGCAACATCGACCGATACATTCGTCGTCCACTTTTCATAGATTCTTTTATTAAAAATATAAATGTTAAAAGGGGGGCGTAAAGGGAAAAGACGTAATTGGTTAATTTTAACCGTCTAAAAAATTGTTTTTTAGTTCATCAATAAATCTTTATCAAAAATAGTTTTAATAAATGTTTAAATAATTATTTAATAATTTTAATTAATTTTAAATGTTAATTTTTTCTTGCATAAAACAATTAAGGTGGATGTATAATTATAGTACCCGGTGTTCTATCTTTTTTTAAAAAGTGAATCTAACAACCAACATCACCAAAATAAATTGAAAAACCATAAAAAAGAATGAGGAAGATAGAAAAAAAGATGGGATCTTTGGAATTTTGGCGAGTTTTTATTTTTATTTTTTTCCTATTTTACCGAAATTCGTTTGACGCTCCGGTGGACTTTTTACGCCCGGCCGAAGATGAGTTAAAGCCGCCGAGTACCACCATTCAGTTATGATCAACGATGTCTTTTTTAATTTTTAAATATTTATATTAAAAAAACGATCCATAAACAATCATTTTTTTTTATTGAATGTTTTTATTCCCTAAAAATTAAGAAAATAAAAACTCAAGAGCGGTATCAGCAAACTTACGTCTACGTATTGCGACTTTTATAAATCATCCAATAAAATGGGCTATATGGTTCTAAATGCTCGGTTTTAAGACCGAGACTCAAGGTTCCTCGGCTTGGTCTGAAGTGTTTGTCGTGAATGTCGTCAATGATCCATCAGGCATTCAGGCCAAAAGGTGCGTGAATCTTATATTGACATTTCACTCGTAATTATACTGCTATGTCTATTAATAATGCACTATATTGTATTTGATCGATTGTTTAGGTTGGTATTTTGCTGATGGACACACAATAAGGGCTGTAGCGGCTCTTTGATAGGACCAACACGAAGTTACAGGTCGCGAAGATCTTCACTCTAGGAACGCTGATTAGTGCAGCATCCAGATTTTCAATATGAAGAACCCCATGCAAGAAAATAAATGAGCAAACTTGCACGTAAATATATCAATTAGAGTTATATTACTATATGTACTCATTTACTATTAATACACTCATCGAAATTTTAATAATTTGGTGTTCATTTGATTACCAGCTATCATTATTTATTAGCTGTTTTCCGAATTCGGACGCCGGGTTATATTGCCAAAAGAAACAATTCGTCGACTCATTCTCCTATCGGCTCTTTCAAATAAGGCTGTCAAGCGCATTATTATTTTATTCGTGATTAGCAGTGGTGTCCTTATTCGGTTCCGAAGAGGCAATTTCAAAGGTGTCACACATTCGAGGTTCCTTTGATCAATAAGTGAACTGCTACTTTATACCATTTCCGGGTACAAAAGCGGCCAATGATGACACTAACTTCCTCGGTCGACTATCAAGTAATTATTTTAAAACATATTTTTTAAAAATTTTAAATTCTATTTTGGTATTTCGGTCCAAAAATTAAAGATGAGTTTAGGGAACTTTATCTTGAAAAGTTTCGCCATGATGGGGTTGAACCAGAGTTCAATTATAATTAACAAACTACAATAAAATATATATATTTAAACATCACATAAGGATAATGAAATGTACCTTAAAATTTGTAAATATGGTCTTACATGTGCGATGTCAATAGGAATTGTCGACAAATACATGGAGTACACATAGATCAAGTGAGACTAGTGATGAGAACCCCGCTTTACTGTGAATTTCAGATTATGGATTTCGTTATAGATTTCACTCATTGACAAGATTGTATTGGTACTATTTAAGAGAAATAGTAAGATGTTGAAATAATTTGATTTTAGAAACCAATACGTGTTACTCTATATGACATTTAAAAGAGCATTGTATTGTAGACTGATGACCCAAGTAAACAAGCATTTTTCCTTTATTGTTAATTTTATTTTTTAAATTTTATTGTTAAACTTACATTAGTAGGACTTCTACTACACGATACTTAGCATCGTCCAGCAGAAATGAGACGTTTTATTTTGTTTTATGAAAAGTTAAAAAAATATATATTTTAGGCTATGTATAATCACGATTCCAAAACATCAAACAAAATTATAATTTAACAGAACGAATGTGTTAGTACGCACCACTTGGATATGTATTGTGTGATGCTGTGAGCCCGGTTCTTTTTGTTTCATTGGCATAGAAGCTCTTCACATATTACAAAAGAAAATTGTTTGAACATATTTCCATTCACAGTTGTTCGGCTGGCAATCGGAGGTTCGTGTACAGAAAGCTACGTGATCGAATGAATATACTCAAAAATAAAAATTGGTTCTCAAAAGGTATAGAAAGAATATGGGCTCACTCTTAATAAAAAGAAAAACAACGCCTGTTTGGACTTCGTTACGTCCCATATATTGTCACATGTCACTTATAGTAAACAAAAATATCCCAACTGACCTTAGTATTTTAAAGCAGTTCTTTTATCAGTTTCTTCTACACCGTTGATTATAGTAATAACTGATATTTTGTAAACAGTGCCCAAAGATAAGGCAAATATTGAATGAATTTAGTAGTCAGCCATTCGTTGATTTGGAAAGTTCGAAATAGGTAAGTAAATAAATGTGATTATTATCTCTGTCTTATGTTTACATCTTATTCAGATGACGGTGCCCTAAATAATTCTTATCTACTTTAAAAGGTGGTGCACGTGGCCCGTAATTTAAAGGATTGCATCGTCTCCTTCTATTCCCATCATAAATTGATCAAATTGCAAGGATTTGAGGGATCCATTGATGACTTTGCTCAACATTTCATCGACGATGAAGGTATACTTAGAAAATATAAATTGTTAATGAATTTATTACGAATTTCAGAAGTATAAATTACAGTGATTTACACGCCTTTCTTTCCTCACGTTTTGGATGCTTGGAATAAACGGCACCACCCCAACTTGCTTTTCATCTTTTACGAGGATTTAAAGAGAGATTTAAGAGGGCAGCTAGAGAAAACGGCAACATTTTTGGGTAAAGATCTTAGACAAGATCAACTGAATGAATCGTTTGAAGGAGCACTTGAAATTTGAAAATATCGAAAAAAATGAAGCTGTAAACAATTAACATGGAAAAAAGATTGGCTATATGAACGAAGATGGCAAATTCATTCGAAAAGGTAATAAAAGTTATTGCTACATAGATGGGAAATTATTTGTACTATAATTTTTATACATAAAGGTAAAGTGGGGGATTGGAAGAATCATTGTAGCCCAGAAATGAATAAGAAACTTGACCAGTGGATTGAAAAGAATTTGGCAGGAACTGACTTGAAATTCGTTACCGAACGAGAAGTGCAAGACTGATAGCAATATATTATTTCTATTATATTTAGTGGCTGGAGGAGTAACCAAGTGTTCTAGATAAAAAATATTAAAAAATATATAATGAGAGAATAATAACAAATCGGACGACTTCTTTTCCTTTTGAAATACCAATAGTGTTTAGGACGATAATAAATAATTAGATGTAAATATCAACTATTAGTTGGTCATTCATTTTTTTTCAATTGAAGATCAACGCTTTTTAATTTGTTTTTATACAGTCTTTATTGTAGCACATTTGTAATGTGATTTTAACTTAGCTGTATTCTACAGAAAAAAGGATAACCCGAGATATGAGTTAGCGACAATCTAGCTGTGAATAGCAGAAATAGCAGGAAAAGAAACCGTCTAGATCTCAGGTGCGCCGTGTGCGTAGTCAAGTTGGCCCTTACCTGCGTCGCTTTGACAACAATCAGTGCATTATAACTTTTCGGAAAACAGTCATAGTTCCTCAGTTCAAGTTCCAGTTCCATGGAATTTATTTTTCGAATATCTTTCTTACTAGCAGAGCTCTAATAGCTGAAAATATGAATTCGGTTCAGATAGAAAAATAAAGTTCACATTTTTTTTCATTTATGGATAATTAAATTCAGATTCATACATGTAATAAATGTAAAAGATTTTAAAATAACTTATTTTAGCCTTACCTAAGGCAAATTTATCAACAGTCAATCAGTAATTAGATTTAGCTTTTAAGGCAGCCAGCAAAAAAAAGTTATGAATGATTAAACACCTTACTTACTTAAATCGCTAAGAATATAATGCAGGCGCCTTTATTAGCTATCTTTAATTTTCTCTATATACAAAAAAATTCATTTGTAACTGCATGGTTACCCAAAGCTAACATTGGGCTATATTTCATTTGGAGACATTAAAAATTATTTCAAATTTTATGGTTTCTAAAATCAATAAGACTTAGATTTTTGAAATCATTCATTAATAATTAATTGAAAATAAATTTTTGGGAGCAATATTATAAATTTATATAACAATCCAAAATCTTAAATTTATATTACATATACAATTAATCAAGCCCGCTTTGAAATGATTTCAAATCAATTCGATCAATTGTCAGCCATTTTATAGTTAGGCCATTTTAGTAAGAAATCTCATTAGTTATTCCAGTTTAATCATTCTTGTTTGTTTGGGATCTCTGATTAGTTAACAGGCGTTAACTATTTTCTATTTAAGATTGGTGTGGCAAAGGAATATTTCTTAAATATTTTTTGCTGGTTTCTTACAGTTAAAATTTTTTTTATATAGTTGAAAAATTTGATACACTTATTTTAAGACTACATTTTTTATACTTTTAGTTCATATTTTTTAAAAGATACATAAAACGTTGAGTTAACCCGTGTTCTTATAGGAAAATATACTTGATGATCGTATTTGGTAGATATGCTGTATTTAAAAAAAATCTAAATTTTCTATTTTTAAGCAACAAGCATAATCAATCGTTCTATCGAGCTGGTTTTAGTAGGTATAAGATAAAATAAAATATTCGCTTATTCTATTTTTTTGTCGTTGCAGCTTTCGGAGGTTTGATATTCCAATTTATTCCAAGTCAGAAAATCAACCGACATTTTGGTTTTCATCGTATCAATCCCGCATGCAATACATTTTCTGTTTCGAACTGAGTAACAGTATTCCTTTATATTATATCCAAATAAAATTGTTACCATAATAATATAAAAGCAATGATCTTATTACTTATAATTTAACCTTGTTTGAAATTCAAAATAATAATATTTAAATGTATAACAAAGTCACATAACAAATTTTAAAATAAATTGCTAATTTATTAACGGAATGAGATAGCTATAAAAGTTTTTTTTCGGAAATTCTACCTGCAATTGCATTAACATAACGTTCTTGGCATCCTCTCAAACACGGTAATGATTCAGTCGATGCATCATCTATATGCGATATGTTTATAGCTGGAGGATATTATTGGCTTTTGTGCTGCATGCGCAATAACTGTAAAGATGGCCGTTTATTATAAGATATCGTTTTTTCCCTATAGTTAAATTTAATATGTAGAAAAGATTGCCAATGGGAAGTGTTCTGCTGCAACATCTAATATTGCCAAGCCGTCCAGGTTGCAGAAAACGAAGAAAAAATTATATTGCAATAACATAAGACAACAAAATTTAGCATTCGATTCTATTTTACTCTTATTTTTCATCAAAGATATGTTGATTACTATAAATTCATTAAATTTTCTAGCCCAGCAACAGTTATTATTTCAATAGGAAATAAGGTTGATTGTAAAATCTACAAACTACAATTTCCAATCATTTATTGCTTTCCATTTTGTACATAACAAGTTAAAGTACAGTACTTTCAGTCTTTTATGACGCATTTGGTATGTCAATGCAAATAGCCTTGAGGTCAGTAGAAAAACAAACTTTGAGGCACGCCAGCAGTTTTGCATAATTAGATGCTCTTCAGTATTGGCATTGGATAGATGTGCATTTTTTCAGTGCTGTACTATTCATAGATAACTACATAAATGTTTTCAATTTTTGGATTTTACTTCTTGATTCATTTCTTCGGGGCTGCGTCTGCGGTGTCTACCACTGTTTCAGGTATCTCATTAATTGAGATTTAGAATTTTAAAATACATGGTCAATTATGAAGTATCAACTTAACACGACTTCCATGTAAAAACGGGCGTTTTTTGTTGCAGTCAATTCTTGAATTTGAACCGACTATCGTACAGAAAAATTTAAAACACCTTCGTAATCGTCTCGATGACGAGTGATATATACGATATGCTATTGAGAAGTTAATCAAATGGTTTTAGGTTTTTTTTTAAGGCTCGTGGGCGTTTTTATTTTATTTTAGCAAGGTCAGGCAAAAGAGAAAGAAAGAAAGACCTCGACTAAATGATGTCCTTTGGGGGAGATAATAATACTGTTTTGCATATTTTGCATAAGTTACTTAATCCGGCGAAGAGTGTTTTTTCTCTTTTTTAGTATTCTTTGGCTTAAAGTGTTTGTTAGTACAAAAACCCCGCAAAAAATAGATGTTCCGTTGCAACCATATAGTACAATAAATCGACCGCTTTTACATGAGCGCCATGCTAATGCAATGATAATTATCTGTTTGTTTGTTTTTTTTTATAGTAGAAAAATGCTTCCCAGGATCCTTGTTGGATGCACCAAACAGGGATGATGTAAAACCCTCCTTTCCTCTACAGGACGATCTACGACTTAATTCCTCCTACATTTCAAATGCTCACGAAATCATACGTAAAGGACTGCAACAGTTTTTACAACTGAAAGAAACTGATTTAGAGACTTATTTAAGCCACATCATTAAAAGTGACACAATAACTTTTGAAGATGAATACGGTGTAGTGATTCATTCCTACTACAAAGTTTTCCAGTTCATTTGGGTGCAGTACAACGAGACGTTGTGCCAAAATTACGCCACCAAGCAGTACGACTTGGATAAATTAGATATGTGCAGTGTTGCAAGATTTTTATCACATCAAGTGGCAGTTAAAGACCGTAGTACTCTAATGAAGAGAATGGGAGATGCTCTTGAATATAAATGTCACCCTTGCACCCCGTACAAGAGGAAAGAGCACGGTAGAACTGTTGCTCCCAACGCTGAAGACATTAATTTAGAAGCCTTGTCTCCAGAAGATATTCTCAATCTTTGTAAAACGTCTACTGCCCCATCCGCCACCACTACAATCAGATCTACTTCTACATCTGCGGGTATTTTAGTAAAAGAACAGCAAAATCTAAAAATAGAAAAGATATAAATTTGTGGTATTTAAAACGATTTTTACGTATTGATCGTTATTGACTTTCGTTGTAATCAAATAAACCATGGAATTATTATTATTATATCTTATAGTATGGTAGTATGCTATAGTAGTATTACAGGCAAATCTTGCTTTGCTATCTTTCGTTCATGCTCAATCATAAACTGCTTTTGATTTCCAGCTTGTTTTAATTTATTATGGTCTGGTTTTTGAAATTATAATTTATAATAGTTTTAATATTGCTTATTATTGGTTCACCTATAATTACCTGTTTTTAGATTTTAAAAGCCGGATCAAAGACTACGAGGATAACAGAAATGGAAAGGTCAAAAACTGATAGAAACTAAAAGAAAATTAAGACGCATATATTTATGCTCATACACTGACCTTATAAAACCCCACCCGCAGTTATAGCTGTATACAGTTATATATATTCCATAGCATTGAAACAGCAAGTTTGCCATAAGTGATTACCTTCAGTTTCTTACACTTTTCATATAACCTTCTATAGGAGTGATCCAAGAGGGACTATTGGTCCCATCACCACAAGGTAACAACAATAATGAGCATCTTGATAAGGTATACACATATACATCATATGCTAAATTATTGCCTTAAAATCATCATCATCTTGATCATCATTATTTATTTTAATGTATATTGTAATATAATAATAGATGTTTGATATGGACGCCTTGCTCAGTCGACTGGATCATCTGGAAGCCAAAGTGGAGCAGCAAGAGATCAAAGTGGCAGAACTGGAGGCCAAAGCAGCAGAACATGAAGCCACGGCGAGTCTCGTAAAGCGGCACGAGTTGAAGATCAATATTCAGCAAATAGAGATCGATCAATTAAAAAAGAAAAATTCCGATTTGGAAGAGAAAAATCATCAACTGATCCTGGCTGGCGCTAAGGGAGATGATGTAAGCAATATTAATTTCTTGCCTCGATCCTGCTTCGAAATAAAAGCCACCAATCCCAGTGCCCAATCCGGGGTCTACTCGGTCGATCCCAATGGTCGAATCGGCGGTGATCAACCCATCCAAGTCTACTGTGACATGACAACACGTAATAGTTTTTTTATGATTTAAACATATAATAAAAAGATCCTTTCATTGCATGTATTAATAGAGACTACGTCTATCTCTCACGATACTGAGACCAAAACAGACATAACAGCCTGTAAAGGCCAAGGTTGCTATACCAAAGCAATCAAATACAAAGCAACTATTCGCCAGATGTTGAATTTGGCCGACATCTCTGCCTCTTGCCAACAGTATTTCAAGGTAGTTGATAATAATATACTTTAAAATTGTGCAGTTTACTTAAATAATTTAATTTTGTATTATCATTTGCAGTTTGATTCACTTTCGGTTCCTCTCGAGTACGGCACCACGCAGTTTGGTTATTGGAACGATCGCAATGATGTGAAACAAATCTTCTGGGCAGGTCCGGCAACAAGCAATCACACCTGTCAGTGTGGCATTATGAATAATTGCGTCGAAAGGAGTTACA
Source organism: Chydorus sphaericus (assembly GCA_030141595.1). Classification (NCBI taxonomy): domain Eukaryota; kingdom Metazoa; phylum Arthropoda; class Branchiopoda; order Diplostraca; family Chydoridae; genus Chydorus; species Chydorus sphaericus. Next base: position 1,559,165 of record CM057934.1, on the reverse strand, counting down.
AATGCAACGCCGACTCTCTGGCCCCTCTTGAACTTGTCGATGAAGGTAAATAGTTGTTATTATTCAGATAGGTTTTAAGAGACTTTGAAGAACTTTTTGGCGATGAAATTGAGAAATTTATTTTTTGAAAATATTTTATTTTTAAATAGTTTTTTAGCAGTTTAAAGCTTTATTTAAGTTATTTTTCTATTTAAAATGAATGTGGTAATAGGGTAAAGGCAACAATTAAATATTTCTGGTGGTTTTATTTAGGTTGTTTATAATCGTGTAAAACATTTTTGGAAAAATTTAAAAGCACTATTTAAAGACGAAGAAATACTTTGTTCGTATTTTTGGAGCGCAGATGGTAGTTCCCTCTTTCGTTTTTTCGTAACTAACATAAGAACGAAATTTTACGGATTTTTTAAGGTTTTTTTTTATTATAAAATATTTTATTTCATTTTCATTTTGTAAATGTTTAGTTTTAGCAGTTGAATGCTTTGGGTTATTTGCTTTTTTGCAACTTTATTACTTTTTGCAACGGGTTGATTTAACGGATTTTAAAAAGGTTTTTAGTTTCTTTAGATGAACATTATCGAAAAATAGAATCGCTTTACATATACTTTTTAAACACGATAAAATGGCTTTTTATTATTATTTAAAAAAGGTTTCATTCGAAATTTTGTAAAAAAAAACTTGTAAATTTTTTTTTTCAAAACCTTCTAAAATAGTTTTCAATCTTATTGAAATAATATTTTTACTGCTTTTCAGAACATCAGATTTCTAAATAAATAAAATAATAATTGAAAAAAACATCGATTAAAAAAATGAAATTTAATTTTTTAAAAAATTTGATTGGAGTAATTTCAAAACAATTTTAGAAAAAAATATGGAATTTTATTGAAAAATATGCTAGATAGAATAGAAAACCTTTTCAACCTTTTTAAAAATATGTTTTAGAACGTTGCGATTACGTAGCTCGGTTCGATTCACAATTAAATCTTACGTAACCGTGGAAAACGTAATCGTTACAACTTAACGATTATGCATGGCTGGATTCACTTCCGTTTGCCGGTAGATTCATAGGCCGTTTACCGAAAAGAGGAAACTAATCCAGTCTTATGTAATTTAGTTTTTTTTTATATTGGAAAATAATTGGAAAATAAAAAAACTTTTTTTCTTTTAAAAAAAAATTTCAAAAAAAAATTTCGGAGAGTTTTAAAAATCATTATTTGTAAATTCTAAATTTTAAAAAAATCTCGATTTTTTAATTTTTTAATTTAAAAAAAAGACTCATAAAAAGTCGTGTTAAACAGCTTGTCATACTTGCAAAAAAAAATTTTTATGAATGAAAAACTATTTTAAGACTATTTTAAACAAGATTTTAAAAAATTATAATTTTCCCATATAGACATATTCTTATTAAAGATTTATATGGTTTTTCATAATTAAATGAAATTTAGAAATTCTTTAATTTTTTTTTTAAATGGAGTATAATTTTAGAAAAAGAAATTATTATCATACATAGAATTGATTGGAACACTATAAATTAATTTTTAAAATTATTATTAAAAAAGGTTTCATTACCGCGATCGAGTTGTTGCCTGTTACGAGGCTCAGTTTCGGGCGGACGAGTTTGACCGGCGTGAAGGCGAGCTACACTTTGGGCCGGTTCGAATGCACCGGGCAGGCGGCCATCTCATCTAAACCGGCCAATTGTCAGGATCTATTCAAAATGGGTCACACTCTCAGTGGTTTCTACGATGTTAAGAGCAGTAGCACCCAGATTGCGTCGACATATTGTGATTTTACTAAAGCATCGACTGACCCCGGCTACGAGACGCGATACGGTTCTGTTGATGTTAAATCAAGCCCCGTTCATTTCTTCGTCACTCGCACTTCAAGTTACAGTTCATACGGCACGATGCCATTCGAAAAGGAATATCTGAATTTGGGTGGCGGGATGAATTTGGCGAGCGGAGTCTTCACGGCACCCAAAGCTGGGATCTACGCTTTCACTTTCAAGGGAAACGGTTATGAAACAACTTCCGATTACGCTGGATTTGGCGGCATAGCCTTACAACGGAACGGCGCGGACATTGCATTAGGTTTTTCTTATATCGGCGGTGCATCATTTGCAACTACAACAACTGTTTCCGTTCACGGGACTTTGAAACTGAACAAGGGGGATACAATCACGATCCGTCACAATAGAGGGGCGATCTATTCTGATATTGACAGTGACACTCAATTCACGGGATCTCTCTTAGAAGAAGATCTCGTCATTTCCTAATTGTAAATCCCTTCATTTGTCATTTGCGCATTGGAATTGACTGTTTGAATTGAAAAAAATGGAGATTTACGAATAAAATGGAACTCTTGTCATTTTACATGATAATAAATGGTCGGTTTTCCTTGTTAATATGCAAATTTTTAAAACGTTCTGATGCTGCTGAGTTTCCCAATTCCTCGTCCAGCTTTCGTTCTTCCCACTAATTAACATCTCTGCTCGTCGTTCAATTTTCATAGAATCTTTCATTAAAAATAAAAACTTTAAAAATTAGGAATGCGTAAAGAAAAAAGACGTAATCGGAAAATATTAATTTAAACCGTTTTACAAATTGTATTTAAATTCATCACTAATTCAATTTTTATATAATTTAAAGAAATGTTTAAATAATTGTATTTTAAAATATAATTTTTTAAAAACATATTGTGGGGTGGAGGTATAATTATAAACCTTTCTTTAAAATAATTTTAAAATGAATATAATTAATTTTTCAATTTTTTTTATTTTAGCATAAATACTATTGTGGGGTGGAGATATAATTATAGCAGCCGGTAATCGACATTTAAATAAAAAGCTAATCCACCTAAAAATAAATTTAAATTCCTGAAAAAAGATAGAAGAAAAAAAAATTAAGAAAATTAAAAAATAAAGTGTGTATTAATTAAAAAAAAATTATCGGTTAATTTTAACCGTTTAACTGCAATTTAGTGAGGGCTTCCAGCACATTTGTCGGTAAGGAATAGTTCCGCTTATTGAAATGCTCTCTTAATTAATAACAAAGAATTAGAATTTTCTTAACATCAGAAATTGATTCTCCTTTTTTCAATTTTTTTTTATCTAGCATTTTGTGTGCGTTAATATTAAAAATTAATCGATTAATTTTAACGGAACCTTTTAACTAAATTAATTAAACTCCTGCCGCATTCTTCACTAATTAAAAAAAAAATCTTTAAAATTTGAAAATTTAAGAGGAATCAAAGTTAAATTAAAGACATACCTAAATTTATATTTAATTTAAATCAATTGACTTTTAAGACTTTTCTTTTATAATTTGTATTTTTTACACACATAAATGGGGAATTGTGATAACTAGATAATGTTGTTGTTGTAGTTCTTCTTCAATTTTCTACAGAATTAATTTTTACGAAAAGTTGATGGCCTTGCCGGAAAAGGCCGCCAGGCTGGCTTCCCTCAAAGCTTCAGAGCACGTCTGGAAAAATGTAATAAAAAATAAATTAGTTTTAAATAATATAAGGAAAAATAATAATCTAAAAAAAAGAAGAAAAATCTCAAAAATTAAGTAGTACTATTTAGAAAAAATTAATTTATTGCAATTTTTAAAAATCTGATAAAAAATATTTAAAAATATGTATTTCTTAAAATGCAGTACTAAATAAATATAAAAAAAAGAAATATTTAAAATTTATTTAAATTAAACTAAAATATAAAAAAAGAAATTACCGGGTGAGCGTGACAGACGCGGGCAATGTCCTCGCAAGAAGCGCCGTATTCCATGGCCAGGGCAGCTTCGTTAATCATCTCACCAGCTCCCTGTATTTACGAATAAAATTAATAGTAATAACTCTAAAAAAGAATTAAAATTTAAAAAGTACGGGTCCAATGATGTGATATCCGAGGAGTCTGTCGGTATTCTTCTTGCCGAGGATTTTCACCATGCCGTCCGTGTCGTCGTTGGTCTTGGCGCGGCTTTTGGTCGCAAACGGGAACTCCGGAACTTACCCACTTTGTACTCAACTCCCTAAATTATAAAAATTAAAAGAAAAAGTTTAAAAATCCCTAAACACACTTTTCCCCAAAATCCCTAAACACAATTTTAATCGTCCTTAAACAAAATTATTCGATCAAATGTCTTATTACACCTATCCTAAAAATCCCTAAACAAAAGTTGTCAAAAATCGATAAACACACTACTTTTAGAAATCCCTAAACACACTTCAAGCCATCTCTAACCCAAGTCCTGGGGAACAAATTTTTTTTCAAAAATCCCTAAACACATTTTTAATTAAATTTAATTTACGGCAGATTTGAGGCCCTCTTCAGATTTGCCGACCCAGGCCACTTCGGGGTGCGTGTAGATGACGGACGGCCATAGTCATAGTCATATTAGTAGATGACGAAAACAAGAAATTTTCAGTATATTTATTTTCCGGTATATTTACGGACAGGTAACGATCACTAAAGGTATCATCATAATGGAAATAATCTTATGACGTGTTCTTGGTTTAAAATCTTCTTCAGCTCGCCACTTTTATTCAACTACAATTTCTTCTCTTCATCAAAGGAATTATAATGATTTGCTTTGCTTCTCCAACCATGATGATAATTCAAAAACACCTGCTAACTTTCAATATACCAAACTTTTACACTAGCTATAACATACTGATCTACGCAGAACCTTTGTATTAATGGCCTTATTCCATATCTTTGTAGGTCAGTTGGTGAGGTTTCATGGGGTCAGGCTTCAGTCAGTGTTCTCCAAAGTGCTTATAAACAAAAAAAATATATTATTTAACTATTGTCTGAAAAGTAGCAGTTGAAAAATACTTTCTTCTTCTTTTTATCAAATGCGAAATGAATTGCTTTCTGACGATGATTCAGCATTGACCTGCTGTAGTTCTTTTTTCAGTACCAAACTTCACAATATACTATAAGTATATAATATATTTAGGATCAAGAATTAGTAGGCGCAACTCAGAACTTATCTACATAGAGCATCATTTATATCAATGGCCGTATTCCATGGTTATATATTCGTTGACGAGGCCAGTTGTTAAGTTTACATAGGTGATAACGAAATAGAAAAAAAAGTTGTACGCATTACTATATCTAGAAGTTTCGGTCCAATAGGTAATACCAGTGCGGTTGGTGCGCAATATATGGGTCACCATCCCATATTTTTGTGTTGTCGTTATCTCTCATTTTAAATAGAATTGGTACATATTTTACTGTACTATGTATCCAAGCACCATCATAATGGCATTAAGATGAAAGTTTTGTTGCTAAGTTTGTCTACTCAAACCTGATTTTTGCGCACTGGATTATAACTATATGCGTGGATAAACATCGATATCTCTATGTAAGTCGGCAGGCTATTAAGACATTTAATTTTTTCCGCTTAAATTTACCTGGATGTATGCAACCTATGAACTGAATTGAATGGATTATATACCGTACAGACGATTGAGCGGTGAAAGCCATTCATCTTATTAAAGGTTCGTCAAATGAAAATTTTTGAATGATTACCATCCGATTAATGGAATGCTTCAATAAAAATTGTCAATTTCTAAATATATATATATTTATAATTAGTTTATTGTACTATTGTTTCTATTGCATCAAATTATTGATTCCTACTGTTGGTTTTAATTTAGTAAACGAGAGACTAGACCATGTTGGTGTTTAATTTGCAATCGTATTTTTCTATTGGGTGGCTTAAGGTTACATTATATTTTTTAATTTTTTTTTTATTTTTTAATTTTTTTTTTGGTGGGGGGGGGGGGGGGTGGTTCACGAATCACTTATATCCAAAGTCCATTGCCATCGATTGATGAACCAGATTTCTTACTTCTTGTTTATCTCAAAAGACCACCCACACAGCACATGGATAAGCTTTCGACCCCTTTTAATATAGCTGGTTGAATTTGAACTTGAATGGGTTCCTTAAACCCTCTTTAAGTCATGTTTATTTTAGTGGCCCAAGTCAATTTATGTATTTTGCTATATTTATTGAATTTGTAGATGCTTTAAGCTAATTTGTAAGCTTTAGGTTATGACATTAAAAGACTAAAAATTACTAGTTATCTGACGTACTTTTCCATAGTTTTTACATGATTTTAATGTTGAAGAAAATATATGTTAAAAAAGGAAACGTGATCAACTGTGATGCGATGTATTGGTTAGAGTGCTGACATACCATGACGAAGTGTGTAGGTTCGGAGCATAATATATATATTAGATATTATTCTTCCCATACAACGAGATTATAAGCTGTTTTATTTTTGATTTTGCCAAGAATACGCCGTTTTCACCAAGATGACCTTGGATTTTCTTTTCTTCCCACTGAAACAGAGTATTCTTGGCAAAAGCAAAAATAAAACAGCTTATAATCTCGTTGTATGGGAAGAAACTTCCTTTGGACGCTACATTCCATAGCATCAAAATGGCGAGTTATAACTTTCGATTTCTTACAGCTTTCGTCATCTTTCTAGCGGGGATTCAAGAGAGTCTTTTAGTTCCATCACCAGCAGGCAAAAGCATTGAACATCTTAATCGGGTACTTAAATACACATCACTTAGCCAATTATTGCTTTAAAATCATCTATCATTATTGATTTCACTGTGTAATATAATTCAATAGATGTTTGATATCGAAGTCCTGCTCAATCGACTCGATCAATTGGAATCCAAGAATGAGCAGCAGGAGGTCAAAGTAGCTGGACTTGAGGTCAAAGTGGCGGAACACGAGTTGAAGATCAACAGTCAGCAATTAGAGATCGATCAGTTAAAGATGAAGAACTCGGACTTGGAAGAGAAAAATCACCAATCGATCCTAGCTGGCACTAAGGGAGATGAAGTAACCATTCGTGATTTCCTGCCTCGATCCTGTTTCGAGTTGAAAGCCACGAACCCTACTGCCCAATCTGGGGTCTACTCCATCGATCCTGATGGCCAAATCGGTGCTGATCCGTCCATCCAAGTCTATTGAGACATGACAACTCGTACTAGTCTCTTAATCATTTAAACACCTAAAATAAACTAACTTATGTTATGTATTAATACAGTGACCACATCTATATATCACGACACTGAGGCCAAAACTGACGTCACAAGCTGTCCGGATGCAGGCTGCTACACGAAAGCAATAAAGTACAATGCAACCATGCGCCAGATGTTGAATCTGGCCGACATCTCTGCTTCTTGCCGACAGTATTTCAAGGTAAATGATAATAATATACTTCAAAATTCCGCAGTATAAGTAAATAATTTAATTTTGTATGATCATTTTCAGTTTGATTCGTTCTTGGTTCCTCTCTATGACTTTTACGAGCAGTACGGTTACTGGAATGATCGGAACGGAGGGCAGCAGATTTTTTGGGCGGGTCCGGCAACGAGCAATCACACCTGTCAGTGTGGCATTATGAACAACTGCGTCGAAAGGATTTACAAATGCAACGCCGACTCTCTGGCTCCAATTGAGCTTGTCGATGAAGGTAATTAACAGTCTATTATTGTTTCCAAATTGAGACTTTTAAGAACTTTAAATGCTTTATGAAATAGAATTTGTGGTAATAGCAACATTTATAAATAGAGACCCATTTTAGTTGATTTAGTTTGTTAATGGCAAACCGTTGATTAACACCACTTTTTACGATGTTTTTTTTTAAAAGAAAAAATAGAAAATAATAAGTTTTAAGTTTGTTTTTTTTATTGAAGAATTTTTAACAGGTTATTTTTAAAAAACATTTCTGGGAAAAAATATGGAATATTATCGAAAAATATTTTTTTAAACTTTTCCAACCTTTTTAAAATTACGTTCTAAAACGTTGCGATTACGTTATCTCGGTTCGATACACAATTAAATCTTACGTAATCGTGGAATACGTATAATCATTACAAGTTTACGATTACGCAAGACTGGATTCACTTCCGTATATGCCGGTAGATTCATAGGCGGTTTACAGGTAAGAGGAAATGAATCCAGTCTTATGTAATCTAATTTTTTTTTATTGGAAAATAATTGGAAATTTTGTAAAAAAAAAACTGTTGAGAAAGTTTATTTTTATTTTTTCCAAAAGTAAAAAAAAATCGTAGTTTTCAAACCTTTTTTTTTTAATTCCATTTTTTTTTTAAATGAAGAAAATGCCAAATTGTGTTTTTTTTTTAATTAAAAAAACTGAGGGATTATTGTCCACTCAAAAAAGTTTTCGTACACCCCAAAAAATCTATGCCAAAAATCCAAAAAATTCCGACAAAATCCAAAAAATTCGGACGAAAAAAACAGTCCAAAATTCACGAAAAAGGAATAAATCCGAATTTTTTTTTTACAAAAAAGTCCAAATATAGTCCAAAAAATCTAAAAATCTTGAAAAAAACCCAAAAATTCCCGAAAATCCAGATTTTTTCCTATTTTCGGATTTAAATTTTCGTACACCCAAATGAAGAGCGGTCAACCCCTCGAAAAAAAAACATCATAAAAAGTCGTGTTAAATAGCTTGGCATACATGTAAAACCTTTTTGTATAAATTAAAACAGTTTTACGACTATTTAAAAAAAAAATATTAAAAAAATTTCGCAAGTAGACTTATTCTTATTAAATTTTATAGGATTTTTCATAATTAAATGAAATTTAACAATTCTTTAATTTTTGTTTAAAGTGGAATATTTTAGAGAAAAAAAATTATTATTATACATAGCATTGATTAGAACACTAAAAATTATTATTGTTTTAATTATTATTTAAAAAGGTTTCATTACTGCGACCGAATTATTGCCTGTTACGAGGCTCAGTTTCGGTCGGACGAGTTTGACCGGCGCTGAGGCGAGCTACACATTGGGCCGTTTCGAGTGCACCGGACAGGCGGTCATCTCATCCAAACCGACCAATTGTCAGGATTTGTTCAAAATGGGTCACACTCTCAGTGGTTTCTATGACGTCATGAGTAGTAGCACTCAAATATCGTCCACTTACTGCGATTTTTCTAAATCATCGACTGAGACGGGCTACGAAATTCGATACGGGTTTGTTGATGTTAAATCGAGCCCCGTTCATTTCTTCGTTACTCGTATTTCAAATCACACTGCAATGCCATTATTTTTGCCTGCGATGCCATTCGAAAAGGAATATTTAAATTTGGGCGGTGGGATGAATTTGACGAGCGGAGTGTTCACGGCACCCAAAGCAGGAATCTACGCCTTCTCTTTCAAGGGAACAGCTTATGGTTCAGGTTCCGATTACGCTGGATTTGGCCGTGTATTCTTACAACGGAACGGAGCGAATGTTGCAACTGGTTCTTCTTACATCTACGGCGCAACATCTGGTGCAGATTCAACTGTTTCCGTTCACGGGACTTTGAAACTGAACAAGGGGGATACAATCAGGATCTACCACAATTCAGGGACGACCTATTCTAATGGTGCCAGTGAAATTCAATTCACGGGATCGCTCTTAGAAGAAGAGCTCGTCATTTCCTAATTGTAAATCCATTCATTTTCATTTGCGCATTGAAATTGACTGTTTGAATAAAATTGGAGATTTACGAATAAAATGGAACTCTTGTCATTTTACATGATAATAAATCGTCGGTTTTCCTTGTTAATATGCAAATTTTAAAACGTTTTGATGCTGCTGAGTTTCCCAATTCCCCGTCCAGCTTTCGTTCTTCCCACTAATTAACATCTCTGCTCGTCGTTCAATTTTCAAAGAATCTTTCATTACAAATAAAAATTTTAAAAATTAGGATTGCGTAAAGAAAAAAGACGTAATCGGAAAATGTTAATTTAAACCGTTTTACAAATTGTATTTTAAAAAATCGTCATTAATTCTTTTTTATATAATTTAAAGAAATGTTTAAATAATTGTATTTTAAAATATAATTTTTTAAAAACATATTTTAGGGTGGAGGTATAATTATAAACCTTTTTTAAAAATAATTTAAAAATAAATATAATTATTTTTTAATTTTTTTTGAATTTTACCATAAATACTATTGTGGGGTGGAGATATAATTATAGCAGCCGCCAGCCGGTAATCCACATTTAAATTAAAAGCCAATCCACCTAAAAATAAATTTAAATTCCTGAAAAAAGGTAGAAGAAAAAAAATTTAAGAAAATTAAAAAATAAAGTGTGCGTTAATTAAAAAAAAATTATCGGTTAATTTTAACCGTTTAACTGCAATTTAGTGAGGGCTTCCGGCACATTTTTCGGTAAGGAATAGTTCCACTTATTTATATGCTCTCTTAATTAATAACAAAGAATAAGAATTTTCTTAACATCGGAAATTGATTCTCCTTTTTTTCAATTTTTTTCTTTTTTTAATACCTTATCCAGCATTTTGTGTGCGTTAACATTAAAAATTAATCGATTAATTTTAACGGAACCCTTTAACTAAATTAATTAATTAAACTCCCGCCGCATTCTTCACTAATTAAAAAAAAATCTTTAAAATTTGAAATTAAAGAGGAATCAAAGTTAAATTAAAGACATACCTAAAAATATATTTAATTTAAATCAATTGACTTTTAAGACTTTTCTTTTATAATTTGTATTTTTTACACACATAAATGGGGAATTGTGATAACTAGATAATGTTGTTCTAGTTTTTCTTCAATTTTCTACAGAATTAATTTTTACGAAAAGTTGATGGCCTTGCCGGAAAAGGCCGCCAGGCTGGCTTCCCTCAAAGCTTCAGAGCACGTCTGGAAAAATGTAATAAAAAATAAATTAGTTTTTAATAATCTAAGGAAAAATAATAATAAAAAAAAGAAGAAAAATCTCAAAAATTAAGTAGTACTATTTAGAAAAAATTATTGGGAAAAAATTAATTTATTGCAATTTTAAATGTGATAAAAAATATTTAAAAATATATATTTCTTAAAATTTAGTACTAAATAAATATAAGAAAAAAGAAATATTTAGAATTGGTTGTAATTAAACTAAAATATAAAAAAAAAGAAATTACCAGACGCGGGCAATGTCCTCGCAAGAAGCGCCTTACTCCATGGCCAGGGCAGCTTCGTTAATCATCTCTCCAGCTCCCTGAATTTGGAATAAATTATTTTTTATTTAATGAAAAATTTAAAATTAAATTAGATAAATTACGGGTCCAATGATGTGACAACCGAGGAGTCGGTCGGTAATCTTCTCTCCGAGGATTTTCACCATGCCGTCCGTATCGTCGTTGGTCTTGGCTCAGCTGTTGGCCGCAAACGGGAATTCACCCACTTTGTACTCTACTCCCTAAATTTTCAAAATCAATTGAAAAACAATCAAATTAGTTTAAAATAAAATGAAGTACGGTGAATTCCCTTAATAATTTTTCATAAATATAAATTTAAGAAAAAAGTTTAAAAATCCCTAAACACACTTTTATCCAAAAATCCTTAAACACACTTTCTTGATCAAAAGACTCAATCCACTTTTTCTATTAATCTTGACATAATTTACTCCAAAAATCCCTATACACATTTTTTTAAATCCCTAAACACACTTTTCCTAAAATTCTTACACATTTTTTCCAAAAATCCCTAAACACACTTTTTTTACAAAATCCCTTAAAACATATTTTAGTCATCCCTAAACACACTACATCCAGAAATCCCTAAACACACTTTTTTCAAAATCCCTGAAAATACTTCACGTCATCTCTAACCCAACTCTTGGTCATCCCTAAACACACTTTTCCCTAAAAATCCCTAAACACACTTTTTAACTAATTGTAATTTAAATTAAATTTTACGGCTGATTTGAGATCTTCTTCAGATTTGCCGACCCAGGCGACTTCGGGGTGCGTGTAGATCACTGAAGGAACGCAATTGTAGTCCAAATGGACCGATCCGCCGGCCATCCCTTCAACGCAGATGATCCCCTCATCTTCCGCCTTGTGAGCCAGCATCGAACCCATGATGCAGTCCCCAATGGCGTAGATAGATGGCACCACCGTCTGGAACCGGGAATTCACCGGGATCCTCCCTTTCGAATCCCGCTCAATCTTCAACTCTTCCAATCCCAAATTGGAGGTGTAAGGACGCCGACCGACGCACCCTAGAAGGACGTCGCAGTCCAATTCTTCTTTTTTGGATGGGTCTTTTGCGGATTCGACGGAAACTAAGATTTTCCCGTCGGTTTTTCGGGCTCCCATCACTTTGAATCCGAGTTTGAAGGCGAGGCCCTGTTTGGTAAGGATCCGCTGGAAGGATTTGGCCATATCGGCGTCGATACCGACGCCACCGATCTGGTTGAGGAACTCGACGGCAGTCACCTTAGACCCCAGGCGGGACCATATAGGACCCTAAAAACAAAAATGTATTTCCACTTTCGATATTCCACTTCCACCTCTCAGTCTACTTTCCACGTTGAAAGAAATTCCACTTCCACCTTTTAGACAAACGTGTATTATTCTCAAAATATATCTATTTTCCACTTCCATCTTTTAGACGAAAAAGGGGGAAAACCGTTTTGAGGATTTTTCCACTTCCACCTTTTAGGTGGGTGAATTTTTTAAAATTGAAATAAATAAAAATAAAAATGTAAAAGTTCGATTGTGACTAATTGAATAGTCACATATTCTTATTTGAATAGTCACCCAAACTATATAAGAAAGAGGGGGTTAATCAGTGTTGGCACCCGGTCACTAAAAATGCTACCGCGTCAAATCATGCGGTCTTAATAGTCTAATGGAAGGGGAATAAATTAAATAATGATCGTTAATGGATATTAGAAATCTGTGCAATAAAAGTATAATGGTCCATTATACCTTTATGTATATGTTTATGTATCTATATTTTATGTTCCATTATTAATGGAACATAAAATGTTAAAAGAAAAGAAACATTTGCTTTAGTTATTCGGTTCAATTGGAATGCGGCTTGCAATCTGATAGAAAGATTTTTTTTGCCTTATGGTTTAAATTTTTAAAAAGGAATAAAAAAAATTTAAATTGGTTCGATTTTGTGGCTCCATAGCCACGGGAACGATTCGTCATTGGTGCTCGAGTGTTATGCGAATTTTTAGCTCGAACGTCAGGGTTCCTTATGTATGTTATGGAACCCCCCATGGGCTTTGGAAAGGTTATCAATTAGATAACAAGCTTTCGTCCCAACGATTCCCAATGAATCGTAGCCAACCAGAGACATTTGTTGAAAGAGCTCGTAGTTCACGCCTGTGCGCGAGTCACACCTCAGAAATCGTTCATTCGCGTTTTATTACAGAATATAGTATGTCACTTGACATGTATATACCCCATTAACATTTAAAATTTGTATATATACAAAGCAGAAAGGATAGCGGGAGTACAGATTGGTCTGATTTTCGGAGGGAGGCGCTACTTGTTCGAAACAGGGCGGGGCTTAGGAAATATCCTTTATTTTAATGGTTTTATTACATTACATATTAACCCCCTCTTTGTTATATAGTTTAAGTGCACAGAAAGTAGAACTGCAACAAGTTATCCTTTAGCGCTTTTTTCTCGAATGGAGTGCTTCCTAAGGATTAATCTTTCGGCTCTAGTATTTATGTGGATCTTTCACGTTATCGTCCCATGATCGAAGCATTTATTTGATTGGTCCAGGTGCAGATTCTCATGACGGTCATCACAAAAATCCAATTGCGTTGAATTTTTTGTCTTCATCTCCAGCAGATGTATCGCAGAATTCTCAGAAAACAAATAATGAAACGCTTTCGATTGAACAATATTAAGCATGATTCACTTTTTTCGTTATTTGCCTATTGAATTCGGTTTTTTTTCAAATTCAATTTAAGTTCTATTGAAACGATTCGGTTATTTGTTGCTAAATATTTTCAATAAATCTATACAAATATAAGTTTTTAAATGGTATAAGACAGTAAAGCGTTTATATTGACTGCGTTCGTCATTTTTTTATGTGCTATTTGTTTTAGAATTGAATGGAAGAATAATTCATGAAGAACGATTAAAAATGCTGTCAGTTTTCAATTGTAAAATCCCACCTGAAAAAATTTGCAACATACAAACATACAAAAATAGTATAACGCAGAAGGGGGTTTAGAAACTAAAGCACCAACTGCGCTGAAAGTTGATAAATAAATTTATACAATTTCCAATAACAATTCCAGAAACGTTATAGATGCTAAAAACTTAACATGATACAGTGGTTCAATTTTTTGTTAACTTGTTAATTTGTTGTTAACTTTTACTTATACATACCAGTAATAATAATTATTTTTGTATTACTCTTGAATACATATACTGACTAAACCAAATCAAAGGATGACCTCTTTCACCTCCGTAATAGGTAGTAGGCCTATATAATTACTTTGGAACATAGTGTAACAATGAATTGCAGCAACTTAGGCCTATACAATGCTTGCTTATCCGGAGTCTGCTGTTCACAGATTTTTTTTTCAATTAGTATAAAGGCAATTTGTGGTTATTTCAAATATCTTATGGCTTATGCCGAATTTATGCACCACTTCGTATCTCGCCAAGGCCAAATTTAACACTTTTTCTATTTAAAACTAAAGCCAATAAAAATAATATTTCCCCTCAGATACTTCCCCACTCCGATTAAGTGTGAAAATTGTAATTGGAATGTAATAACCTTCTTTTTATCTTTGCTCTGCGGTGAAAATAAGTAACGAGAAATTTCGGGTTTTAGCATTAAATTTTGAAAATAAAGATGAATTGTAAGCCATTCTTTACAGGAAACAGCATGTATGGCTATTTCAATACTACTCCAACTAGCAATTATTCATATTATTGGTATTAGGGACTGCCGGCACTATCGAAATTGAACTTAATATGGTTTTATTTTCACGGATGTATACTGTTAGTCCCAGAAGCTCCAGCTGTAAAATTGACCAAACCCAGTTCAGTGATCAGCTGCGGTCAGTTCATCTCCGACGAGACACAAACTTGTATTATAATCATTCCTTGTCTTGTCCAAAGTCTCACTATTAGTGTGCCTATTGAAACAGACAGTGGTAGCACGCTCCCTCCAGCGGAAAAAATGTGGCTGGAAGAAATTGGCTAGAAATATTACAAATTTAAAATACATATAGTATTACACTGCGTTAAAGCCATATAACTAGATTTCTTAGGCGCTGGTATAGATTAAGACCAAGTACGTACGGAAATGAGCTCATAAGATTCTGATTCATCTTGGTCCTCATTTGAATGTAGTAAACTTATTGCACCAAGGAAACTGTCAATGGTTTGCCTTGATTTAAATATAAGCTATTCAATTGAATATTTATAAACATATCAGGAGAACTTTTAGTATTTCAGAATTCTGTCGGCAGGGAAACATTCACGAATATCTTTATCGCAAATAGAGGCTCATTGATCTGCATATCCTGAGTTGGACAAGAGCACCGAAGAACCTCGTATTTGTCTGAAAAACGCATTGCAATCAAACGAAAAACTGCTGATCAACAATGTAAAACACAAAGTTTCATTATCACGATTATACATTATACATCTGAAATAACATAATATTTTATCTTATTTTTAGGGGGCGTTATATATTCATATGTCACAGGGGACAAGAGAGAATCTATTGTAGAACCCACAATATTATTTTTTGGGACTTTATTAGAAAATTGTTCAAAAGAATAATTACATGTTTTATTCAAAAGGTTAAATCGAGGTATAATAATATGTCTATGAATGTCATACAGTATGATGCACGTAATACTTCTTAAAAGTTACGCCAATTGTCTATCGTGCATTTTTTTTAAGCTACTGATTTTTGAATGTATATTATATTTGTTTTTAATAAGCTCAAAACCAAGTCAAACTAAAAGGACGGCAACACGACGAGATTTGATTTGTTGGTCTTTTCACATCGCAATAAGTTGAATGAACCATTTAACAAGCAAAAATATTATATCAACCTCATACAATCATTCAATCATCTGCTAGTATTTATTACAATTTAGAGATATGATTATGAGGTCCTCATTCCAGTCAAGTGGATGGCGACCGAGTCTTTGACCTGAAATTATAACTGAAAGGTGAAAGATTAGAAAAAACCTTCAATTATGCCCGATTCTCTAAATGATATAATGGTTAAGTGCAGGGAGAATATGATCCGAAAAAACGGCCCACCTTTTCTCAACTTGAGGAAGAACTATATATAGGCAGTACGTTTGCTTGGAGATGATTTTAAAAACCATTACCTTCAAATGAATGATCCATCCATTCAAATGAATAACTCCCGACTTTCAGCCTCTGGATACACCAACAATATGTATTGTTAGTTATATTCGGTGGTTATGATGACCCAAAAAGAGTAAATGTAATGAGAAAAGCGAAATAGATATACAGGTGAACAAGACTATCTTGATATTTTTAGTGAAATGTAATCGTAATACTGAAGTATACTGACTAGCAGGCTTTACTAAATAATATTGCTTCAAGCAATAACACTTTACCGACGTTAGTGTTACCGAGAGTGTTTCATACTGTTGCATTTCATTATAAAATCAAGTAATGAACGCATTACATATGGATAAGTATATAATCAGTTTTAATGTTTATATAGGCCGTTACGTACTTAAATACGTGTGATTAATCAATTTCGGCGATTCAACAGAGCTTATGATCTTAAAAATAAGAGGAAGAGACCTATATTATATTAACCAATCCCAAATCTTTTTTGAAGCAATCAATTCAATTGAAACTATTTTTCTTTTGTGTTGGTGCCTCAATATTTTCAATTAATGTTCTCCTCTGTTAAAAAATAAAACACCGATAAAGTATTCGGTTACAGAGTCGTTATGAAAATTGATATTATCGACCAATCCGACCATATTTTTCATATCAGTTATAAGTGTTAAAATAAACTCAAACTAAAAAAAAGGAAACCATAAAAAAAATAATATTGGAGATGCGGAGGATCGAACTCCGGACTTCTCGCATGCGAAGCTAGCACTCTACCTCTGAGTTACATCCCCATAATAAATTACTGTAGACAAATATTCTGATATATAAAAAAAACGTTTTCTATAACGTTAGTAGTACCTGACATGCCACTCATTCACCAATGAAAAATACAAATAAACAACATTGATTTTAAAATACAATCAAAAGCACTGTTACATACCACTGTTGTGAAAATTAATAGTAGAAAAGGAATAAACCTTCCATATCGTTAACGTTTAAGAGACAAGCTAGATGAGTTAGCCAACCGTGGTACAGGTAATCACTTTTTTTCCTATTCTTGACATCATTAAATTTTC
This sequence comes from Chydorus sphaericus, assembly GCA_030141595.1. Taxonomy (NCBI): domain Eukaryota; kingdom Metazoa; phylum Arthropoda; class Branchiopoda; order Diplostraca; family Chydoridae; genus Chydorus; species Chydorus sphaericus. Next base: position 1,541,938 of record CM057934.1, on the reverse strand, counting down.
CGGCCTAAAACGCTTTAGTTTGACAAGGAGCGAAAAACTATATACCGGTAAAAAAAATGTATCAACCCATTTACAATTACGTCAATCGCTGTCGATCTGCTCGGATTTCCCACGGTTACATGCTCATCACACTAGGCCGGGTACTTTTAGAAGGCTACATCGATTTCCCTCCCCATGCCAAAATTCTAATTTGATTAATTTAAAAAACTTAATATTTTAACAAGCGATCTCTGAGCGAAAGAGAGAAAATTTTCATTTTTTGGTGGAAACAAAAAAAAATCCAGCAGTGGAACCAGAAAATTTGAAAAAAATTAAACATCTTACACATTATGTAAGAAATGCAATACAAACATAGCATGGTATATTCATATAAAATATAATCAAATAATTTGGTTATTTATTTTATTTTGGTAAAGACGAGGGTAAAGAAGAATCGATTTTAAATCCCGTTATTTTTAAATGAATTTTGAAACTTGAAAATATTTCCTTATACATTGGTATATAGGCTACATTTTATTAAAAAGAATGTATAATGTGGATAAATTGAGTAAAGCTGCTGATGAAAGGCTCCTTGAAATTTCTCTCGTTTAGAATTCGTCCTTGTGAACACTTGTACGATGATAAGTCACTGTGTGTAAACATCCAACCAAAGATTTTAAAAATGCAAACAGATGCGTTAAAAAAGTGAGTAGTACAAAAATATATATTTTGCTGCGTAGTTCAAATGGGCTTTTTAAAAAAATATCCTTATCTCCAATCACACCAGGCATCAAGTTTTCGAAGCCAACACGTCAAAAGGGGAGTGAAACGCATTTCGCATACCGATTGATTTTCCAACGTTTCTTGATTCTTATAGAAATAAGATGATTAATATTGAATTTCCCGCTGTAGAATATTACGTATCGCCCTTGTTATTCGTTCTATAAATCTATATCATCATATTGCTTTAGTGTTTGAAAATTCCCCTTCCTCTTAATTAATTAATTCGATCATATGGAGGAGTAGAGAAATAAGGGGGAATCGAAAGCCGTGAACACGTTCGTTAATGTTTCGCTCAAGTTCAATACTAAATGCCTCACCCAGGAAAAAAGTGACCAACGATGACGAAAACTTTGACGGTCATCTCGTCATTTCCTAATTGCAAATCCCTTCATTTTCATTTGAGCATTGAAATTGACTGTTTGCAAATTGGTGATTTACCAATAAAATGGAAATGGAATTCTTGTCATTCAATAACATCTCAATAACAAGAAATACAACGGCTGCTTGGACTTCAGTAAGCCCCATATATTGTCAGTACTCAGATGTCACTTATAGAAAACAAAACAAAAATCTCCAATTGACCCTAATATAGTATTTTAAAGCAATCCTTTTATCAGTTTTCCCATTCTACCTGCTGCACCCGAAGCTACTTGAAACTGCCAAAGTAAATAAATTTGACTATTATCTCTGTCTATGTTTACACCTTATTCATATGACGGTGCCCTATATAATTCTTATCTTATTTGAAAGGTGGTGTAAGTGGCCCAGTAACCTAAAGGATTGCATCGTCTCCTTCTATTTCCATCATAAATTGATCAAATTGCAAGGATTTGAGGGATCCATTGATGACTTTACTCAACATTTTATCGACGATGAAGGTATATTATTTAGTAAATGTAAATATATAATGAATTTATTACGAATTTCAGATGTATAAATTACAGTGATTTACACGCCTTTCTTTCCTCACGTTTTGGATGCTTGGAATAAACGGCACCACTTTTAATCTTTTACGAGGATTTAAAGAGAGATTTAAGAGGGCAGCTAGGGAAAATGGCGACATTTTTGGGTAAAGATCTCAGCCAAGATCAACTGGATCGTTTGAGGGAGCACTTGAAATTTGAAAATATCGAAAAGAATGAGGCTGTAAACAATGAACATGGAAAAAAGATAGGTTATATGAACGAAGATGGCAAATTCATTCGAAAAGGTAATAAAAGTTATTGCTACATGGGTGGGAAATTATTTTTACCATTATTTTTACACATAAAGGTAAAGTGGGGGATTGGAAGAATCACTTTAGCCCAGAAATGAATAAGAAACTTGAACAGTGGATTGAAAAGAATTTGGCAGGAACTGACTTGAAATTTGTTACCGAATAAGAAGTGCAACATTGATTGCAATATATTGTTTCAATTATTTTTATTGGTTGGAGGAGTAACCAAGTGCTTGAGATAGATAATTAGATAAGAGAATAATTGCTAGACGGCTCAAAACGTATTGATTTGGGTTTTCATTTAGGTTTTGTCCTCAACTGACTATTCTATACATGATTTCTAATTCATCCTTATTACCTTATTTTGGATAGAATATATAACTTCAATGTTCGTTGAGTTTTATTTTTTTAATAACAAAAGAATGCGAAACAACATGCCATTTCAATGTCGTTCATCGTGAAACAGTGAACACAAATGAATCCATAAATATATACAAGTTGTAGCCATTTGTAGCTTCAAATGTTGACACATTATTATTCTTATTTATGCATTATCTCGTAGTTTTCCAACTAGTTTTCTCCCACCTTCTGAAACACATTATTGAAGATTTGAATGCTATGTTCATCACAGTTCTCAGTATATAAATATGATGACATTTAATGTTAACAGGTGCTGATTCCCTCAAATAAGAGTCCTTCCGTGTCAATCGACAGCAAAACATCAACCTGCTATTTCATAAAATTTGAGGAAAAACAATTCTTTTTAAACGTTCTCAGAATTCTATCCAAAAAACGAACATGATGGGTAAGATCTACCCCGTTATAGAAGGTTCATCATGTTCGAATAATTGAGTAAGTACTAAGTAGAAATTAAGAAACTTGGTAATTGAATTGGAACTTGGAGTGCAAATGCAATTGTAAAAATACATTTTCGCATACCGATTGATTTTCCAACGTTTCTTAATTCTTATAGAATTGTTATAGATGAGTAGCATTGAACCTCCCGCTGTAGAATATTGCATATCGTCTTGATTATTTGTTCTATAAATGTATATAATCATATTGCTATACTATTTGCAAATTCCTCTTATTTATAGTTAATTTAATCATATCCAGAAAGAATGTAAATCATCACTAAGAACAACTCTAATACAACTACTTATAAGTTTTCTGTACAGTAATGTGGGTCTGTATCAAACTATCAATTGATTTCAATGTCTAGACTCTAGGTGAATATATATTTTTATTGGACTATCTGATGTAATATGGTGCCCTATTATTTGCCTAGAAATATTCTAGTTAGAAAAATTATGATAGTCATTCATTAAGAAAATAATGGAATTAAAAATATAATAATATTAAGTTGTCGCATCTGATTCAAAATAAATTAATTTTTTTTGTATTTCCTCTGATTTTTTCCGAAATTTCCTCTTTGGTTGATCTATCATACATCGTAATTATTATCTATTATTCCACGAAATAAAAAGAAAAGTGAAATTTTTTACAGCACGCAGACTGTTATCACTAATCATTAAATAAAAATAAAATGTAATATGAAATAAGACGGTTACATCTCAAATTACGTTGCAAATGAACAAGAAAATTTCGTATATTTCATTGCCCTACCCGAATAAGACGAAGAAACTGTACTGTGCACACACATCTGACTGAATATGTTTTTTACTCTTAAGAAAGTGCGTCTTGTATATATAATAGTTACTAATAACTACTGCTTGGTGTAATTCTTTCCCTTTTCACATCTTTTCAATTACACCATATATTATGCACTTCCCTCAAATACGAAAATGACGTTCAATAACGGTGACAATTCTTTCTTCATTTGACTCTTCGTTTACATTACGTTAAAAAGTCCAAGAAAAATTATGAATCAGTAAGCGTCAAGTATGTATAATAATTATATTTATAATTTTGTTGTGGGGTATAACATTTAGTAGAATTTCATCTTTAAATTTCTTTTTTATGGAATTTCGAATTGAGAAAAAAGAGGAACTTATTTTTAAAGATTATTTTATTTTTAAACTTTTTTAGGAGTTTAGTGCTTTGCATTTTTTTTTCAAAAATAAATGTAGTAAAGAAGTCCATATTTAATATTAATGGTACTTTTATTTAAGTTGTTGAATCATATATGTGAAACATTTTTTGTAAAAATTGACAACAACTATTTTTTAAATATTGTTTCAAAATAGAATTTTGTTTAAAACAGTTTTGGCCGTGAAAGACATGCCATATCACGAACAGCCAGTACTATTCACAAAATGGTCTTGAGTTCTATCCATATGAAAAAAAATTAGAAGATATCTAAAACAACCTCAATATTAGTTATGGCAGTGAAACACAGATCGCGCACGAGTGTCAATATATGCTAGTCAATTAAATGGCCTTGAGTCCGATATGAAAAAAAAATAATCCTGTAGGGCTATCGAATTACACAAGAAAGTAGATAAGGAAATGAGAGAGAGAGAAATTCAAACTTGGAATACAAAATACGACATTCTCCTTTGACATATTTTGTTTGCTTTACGCAGTTTCTTCAGTAAGATCTTAGTAGAAAGAGTACTTCTCGTCACTTGCTGCACATGTCTTTATTTTTAAATAATAAGAATATTCAACAGTCGATTTTGTGTAAAACTCCGCAGATTGAAGTAGGCCTATCTTTAAGCAGTCTATTAAATATATAAATAAGGAAATCATCGATTGATATATATAGTCATGTATAATCAATTCGCAAAGCATAGTGAATGTTTTATCCTTTTTCTTGTGATTCACATTTTTAAAAATAAATGTAATATAACTTGACTCTATATTTTCTTACGCCGTTAGAAATGTAAAGCAAATGTCAGCACATAAAAATTAATGAAACAAGACTTGCCATTAATTTCAGCTCGTCTTCTACTAAAATAAAAATTATTATTACGTCGGTAACTGTTACTACACAGCACATTAATTAAAACGTATATCTTATTAAAACATCTCATTATAGGCTCATGTCCAATCATAAATTGAATTTTGTTTTTCTCCGGTTTCAACCCTCGGTTTCAACTTATTATATGGTACGAGTAATCAAATTATCACATGTCAAGAAAAAAAATAGCACTTGTTGGTTCACTTATTTACCCGCCGTCCGATTTTACTTACTTATCACTTGTTTACCTGCCGGATCAATAACGACATTAAAGGGAAAATTTCTCTACTAAAATAAATATAAAAATTCAAAACTGATAAAAACCATGGGGCAATTCAGGCGTATAATCATGCGTTATGCTCTGGCCCTATAAAACCCCCACCCAGACTGACATTGAAACAAGTCAGCAGCAGCAGTTATATAGCTATACATCCAAACAGTCAGCAAATGGAAATCGACCAATTAAAGAAGAAAAATTCAGAATTGGAAGAGAAAAACCATCAATTGATTCTAGTCAGTGCTATTGAAAAAGATTATGTAGTCAGTCGTGATTTCTTACCTCGATCCTGCTTCGAGATAAAAGCCACAAACCCCACTGCCCAATCTAGAGTCTATTCCATTGATCCCGATGGTCAGATCGGTGCTGATGAACCCATCCTAGTCTACTGCGACATGACAACACGTAATGATAAAGGCCCATGTATAGTATTTAAAATGAAACAGTAACTATTCATTTCATAGTGACAACATCTATTTATCACGACACTGAGGACAAAACTGACTTTACAGCATGTCCGGACCCAGGCTGCTACACAAAGGCAATGCAACCATGATGCAACCACATGAGGCAGTTATTGAATTTGGCCGACATTTCCGCTTCGTGCAAACAGCATTTCAGGGTAAATAATATTGTTGATTTAATATGGAGCAGTACTTTAATGCAATTAATTCATTTATATTATTATGATTTCAGTTTGATTCATTTTCGGTTCCTCTCGAGTACGGCACCACGCAGTTCGGTTACTGGAACGACCGGAACGGTGGGAAGCAGATCTTCTGGGCGGGTCCGGCAACGAGCAATCACACTTGTCAATGCGGCATTATGAACAACTGCATTGAAAGAACTTTTAAATGCAACGCCGACTCTTTGGCTCCAATTGAGCTCTTCGATGAAGGTAAGCATTTAACATTCATTGTATTCTAAAATTTGAAAATTGAGACTTTGGAAGACTATTTGAAAAAAAAAAAACGATTTTCACATTAAGAAAATTGAGATAGTAAAAATGTGAAGTTTTTAACTTGTTGTTTTTCAACGCTTTTAGTTATTTTATATTTAAAAATCATGTGATGTAAGTGTAAATATTAAATATTTCTGGTGGTTGTTCAATCTGTAAAACATTTTTGGAAAATTTGAAAACAAATACTTTAAATGACTTTATTAAAAATAAAATAAATTATTTTATTTTTGGAACGCTTCTATGACGCTATATTAGAGAGTTGTGGACAGCCAAATTTTTTAACATATATAGTTCGATTTCGAATTAATACTTTGACGCTCTTGATATTGAAATTGAAACTTGATTGCCCTTCTAAAAGGAATATTTTAATTTGGGCGGCGGGATGAATTTGGCAAGCGGAGTCTTCACGGCACCCAAAGCAGGAGTCTACGCCTTCTCTTTCAAGGGATTAGGCTATAAATCAAGTTCCAGTTACGCTGGCTATGGCGAGGCATACTTACAACGGAACGGCGCGGACGTTGCATTAGGTGGTTCAAAAATCAGCGGCGCAACAGCAAATACATGGGCAACTCTTTCCGTTCACGGGACTTTGAAACTGAACAAGGGGGATACAATCACGATCCGCCACCATGAAGGGACGATCTACTCTGATAGTGATATTCAATTCACGGGATCCCTCTTAGAAGAAGAGCTCGTCATTCCCTAATTGTAAATCCCTTCATTTGTCATTTGCGCATTCACATTGACTGTTTGTATTTTTCCTGTTAATATATGCAAATTTAAAAAAATTGTTGCGTTTCGAGTTTCGCAATTCCCCAAGTTTCCCGCTTTCGTTCTTCCCACTAATTTTCTCTGCTTCTTTGACGGGATTGACCGACATGTTTTCGTTAATTAATAAAATAATAAATTTTTTTCATACGATTAAAAAAGAAAAAAAAGAAAAAGAAAAAAATTGGAAAAGACGCAATTGGTTAATTTTAACCGTTTTACAAATTGATTTTTATCTCATCAATAAATATTTTTTTATAATTTAAATAAATATAATTAATTTTTAATTTTTTTGCATAAATACTATTGTGGCTGTAGGTATAATTATAGCAGCCGATAATCCGCCTTTAAATAAAAAGGTAACCCACCTTTAAATAAATTTAAATCTCTAAAAAAGGATAGAAGAAACAAAATTAAATTAAAATTAAGTGTGCATTAATGTTAAAAAATTATCCGTTCATTCTAACCGTTTAACTGCAATTTAGTGAGGGCTTCGGGCACATTTGTCAGCAAGGAATAGTTCCGCTTATTTAAATGCTCTCTTAATTAATAATAAAGAATAAGAATTTTCTTAAAAATCAAAAATTATCTCCCTTTTCCAATTGCTAAAAAAAATACCTTATCGGGCATTTCGTGTGCGTTAATATTAAAACTCAATCGCTTAGTTTTAACCTATTAACTTAATTAATTAATTAAACTCCCGCCACATTCTTCACTAATAGTAAGGTATTGTAACGGAGTATTTTAACCAACAATAAGGGGGCAGGGATTTAGAATTAAAAATTTAATAAGAAGCTCAGTGTGAATCCATCTAGAGATTTTCGAAAAAAAATCGGCAATCTTGACTTATATTTTTGAGGCGCTGGTACCGTCCTGATTCGAGTGTTGTAAGTAGACTTATTACTTTGGGATATTGCCGTAAGGACTTAAGGTTGGCTCCGTTTGTATACTGTTGCAAATGACAATTTAGTTCCAGGTAACAAAAAATTAAGCAAGTTCATAATAGAACACATACTCGACGAACGTAAGATCTATAGAACAATTCTTCAATTATATTTATATTAATAACACATTTTTCTTCATTGTTAAAGATTAAGAACTGTTTTTATCATATTAAAATTATTATCTTCATATTTCATTTCATCCCAGTAAATCAATAATGAAGAATAACATATTTTTGAATATATAGATGAATTTACCAGCCATACTTTTTTACTGAAAAGGGGGGCAACGAAAGTCTAAAATGATGTAATAATAAATTATGGTTCTCCGAAAAATACCTTATCCTTCTAAAACCCAATACTATATCACTGTGAGGTATATAAATTTGCTGTATCAATTGATTTCAATGTCTAGCTGAATATATATATTCTTTTGCTGGAATATTTAATTTTTTAATTTTCTACAAAGATTCTCGGTAGAAAAAGTATGATTGTCATTTATTAAGCAAATTATAGAAATAAAAAAATTATATTAGGTTGTCATCTAATTCGAAATTCAATTCTTTCTCTCACAATCCACTATATGACTATACTAATGAAGACTAATATATATGATTTTAAAAATCAATATCAAATAACATACTTGTTGCACACTCACACAGATCTGGCTGAATAATTTTTGCTTTACTATTTTTAAAGGAAGACTGCAACTGCCTTATTCTGTCAGGATTTACTGAAGAGTAAAGAGTATGTCACAAAGAAAAAGCACATTTATACCAAAGGCTCGAACCAGAGGCAGAAGAACACTTCTACCTTGCTCAGACTCATGTCGTGAATGTGTCCTGAATTTGCTGACTTTTTTTCAAAAGAATTTAAAGTATGAATATCAACGATGAATAAATTGTGTGTATAATTTTCGTAATTCTTGTAACGTGGCAAGCATACTGCGCATTTTTCTTATTTTTTTTTTATCAACACATTTGGCTGGTAGAATTTCAAGCATTCATATAAACAGCTATAGCCAGCAGTTTTGAGATCATATTTCATTGAATAGACACAGTTGAACATCGTAGACCTTGGGAATGAAAGCCTTGTTTAGATTTACTTATATTTTCTCCTTATAAAACTTTTAAACTCATTAAAAACACAATTCAGTTAATCAATTATCTCTGATAATGCTGCACATTCTGAAATTTCCGTTTAAAATAAAACGCTTTATACATTGTTTGGGTAGAAACACACGTATTGAAGTAGCTAAATGTTTTTTGTGCTCGACATTTTTTTTCGTTTTCGTTCATCGTTTGATAGTTTTAAAACATATTGTTGTCATGGCCTTCGATTTATCTAATTTGCTGAGTTAGTAAGTCTCGTATTGCTCCACATACGCATTTTCTGCAGCTTATTATCAATTCTGGTGCATGAATGTCAATACGAAGCGCACCCCGGTATAGACTTACATATATGCTACTTTGGCTAGAATATACAAGGTTATCGAAGAGCAGGACATTCATAAAATATGTTTTTAAAAATATACATATGAAGCACTCAAAGCAGCCATCTTTATTCAGTCTTACTTCGGCATTAACCGAAAGCAGGATGCAATTTACCGCGGTGTCATTCAAAGTGAATTACGTACTCATATTAATTGGGTTCGGTGTTTCGTTGTGTATGTCGTTGATATCCTTTTCCGGTGCATCGGCAATTATTAAACCTGCTGGTAAATAAAAAATCATACTTTTGTTTCAATCGGTTAACAAAATAGTTTATTTTATTAAACAATCGGATTATAATTTTTTACTTTTTTGTGTTATAAACATTTTTTCCGATTACTTTAAAATAAATGTATTGCTTTTTATCAATCATTGTAGACGATAAATTACAGCAGTACGACATTTTAAATCAGAGACAGCCCACAAAAGAAAATATACATTTTATTTTGGTAAGAAGTTAGGTTTTAATAGAAAGTTTTAAATATTATACTGAAAATTTCCACTAAGATATCGTGCATTTTGAATTTATAGGCTGACGTTCAATCTCGATTTGAATTCATGGAGAAGGATATAAACTGGTTGAAAACAGAAAACCAAAACCAGAAAGAGGAGATTCACCTACTAAAAAAGCAATGCGGAAATCAAAAACAAGAAATCTACCATTTGAATAACCAAAAAGTGATTCAAGAAAAAGAAATTTTACAAATTAAGTCTTCAATAAAACATTTGCTAGATCTACAATATGAAAACGACTACACTAACCAGACGATGAGAAACATTTCTTTTGGAATCTCAATTAAAAGAACAGCGAGGGCTGTAACCTCCAAACCAGCATCAAAAAAGACCAATCGTAAAATAAAATCAACTGACCCAGATATAGCTTCAACTCCTTGGGCGATGATTGAAATTTCTGATCGAGTTATTGGGTACATGGATTACGATACATACACCGTCAAAATTTACGACCACAATTCAAACAAAGAAGTGAACATAAAAAATGAAAAGAAGAAGTATTACTTCGAACCAATTGGTCAACTGAATCATCTAAGCGCAAAAAGCAATTTCAACAATGTCTCCAAGAAATACGAAATGACCTTCGATGTGACCATGTGGGACAACAGTGTAAGGGATGCAGTGTACAAATTCATTTCGGAAGACATGGAGCTGGGTCCAGTTAATAAAAACTTTGTTCGTGTTCTACCACTAGATAATGTGGTGATGTACAATGAAATGGGCATATCACCAAATTTTGAAATCGAACAAAACTGGATCAATTACAAGAGTGACAAATATTTAGCTTTCAAGTTCATCTGCGAGCGAATGAAACCTTGTAACGATTTGGCTTTGCAAATGAAGTCCAATCCAAAACAATTCCGATTGAAGATGAGATTTAGCGTGTCATCACAGAATTCTCAAACAAAGGAGACAAAAATCAGCATAGAGAGCATCATGCATGGAGATATGATGAACAAATTAGATCAAATGTTCAAAGGAAAGGAAGTAGTACTCCTCACGGCTGACGGAAAAAAAGAACTCATGAAGGAATCAGCTGAAAACGTAATCATTCAAACCGTCGATGACACTCAAGTTCCGTCGCAGAATTCTAAAGATAACATTTACAAAATACTTGAAAAGATGCTCGAGTTCAGCCATATCACCATAGAAAAAGGGGATAATAAGGCTTGGGAGAACGTCTTCTGGAATGAAGATAACTACCGACCAGATAAATCAGCAAAAACAATGAGCGAACTTCATAAGACATTGGACCAAGAAAATCAAAATAAATTGGAATCGGCATTTACAAACACGAATAAAGGGGAAGGTGAAGTGGGTGTAAAAGGATGGGGAGTTAACATTAAGGCTAGATTAGCTGCCGATGTGTCCAGAGAAGGGAGTAACAGCCAAGAAACTTTACAAAAAATGTTAGATGAAGCCAAAGATCGTATTGAATGGGACGGTGAAAAATTCGTGCCAAAGGAGATGGAATTGTATTCAATGAACATGGTGAGATTGAAAGATAAGAAGGCGTTCACAGATACGGACATCAGGATCACCTATAGGACCTCCATGCTGAGCATTGACGTTAGATACGATTTATCACTCGACCCAAACACATCAAGTGAACTCGGAATACATCAAATATCAAGTATGTTGTTTGATAATAATTAAGATAGCACAATATGACAATATACTTAAATTTCAAGTAACAGTTACCAGGATCTATTCCAATGTAAATATACATTTTTAAGTAAGTATATTTCAAGATAAGTTGTTGAATTCGGTCAGAAGTAAAATATAAGCCGCAAATTGTTAAGATTTATGCCTTTAAATTTACATTATTTTAATGTTGACAGTAGGCTGCAGTTTCCAACACTCTGATCTTTTTAGAGTGGCCCACTTTTATCACTTCATGCAATAAAGAGTGCAGCCTGCAACATATAGTTTACTAATTTACATTTAACTCATTTACGTGCGCAATATACTATCCAGGTAGTAGACCTATCATTGAGGGAATGTACAATGAGGAAACTATGTGTTAATTCTTAATTGACTGTAGATGATTAGTCTGACTGCAATCATTATGTTCCTACTCAGGCACAATGAACACTTTAAAAAAAGGCTTTAATACGTTCGTGGTAAAGTGGCGCATTAGTAAAGCACCCGTTTCACATCCAGCAGGTCTTGCGTTCGACACCTAGCGACTCTAATATATACAGTATATTTTAAATGGAGTAAAGAGATTTATGATGAAACAAACATGGATTGATGGGTTATGGGAATGTGTAACTAGGGAAAATAAGTTATTTATTTTCTCAAGAAAAATTCAAATCAAGAAAAAAATTAACAAAAATATATTATGTTATCCTTGACATAACACATGACGTGGCCAAAACGACCAAATATGTATAAATTTTGGTTGTACTGTGAATGTCTCCAAGTTATCCTATCGGATAAGAAAAAGATGTTCGCATTGCGCTGTGTGTGTTAAGCAATTTTAATTAAAATAAGTATTTCCGTTAGTGTGATACGATTAAATATTAGATAACATTTCCAAAAGATGAAATACATGCTTTCCGTTTAATTAATTTAATTTCGGATAAGTCCACCAATCTACCACCAATTTGCTCATGTATGAATATCGTTCTGGTCGAAAATAAAAATCTTTTACTTTATTGCGAAAGGAGATTAAAGGTTTGCCAATATCTCCTTCGTTACACAAGATTGAAAATTTTATTAATTAGGAATTAATTTTATTTTAAATTCTTTGAACAAAAACAAGTTTGTTAAAAAGTTCTGTTTTATTTCTATTCATAAAGTGTGGCGTTCACTACTTTATCATTTTTTGTTATTTAAACTAAAGTATGAGGACATGAGGTAAAATATATGGCATTCGGTAATCGTATTGCAGTTTGGATTAGAATAGTTTTGGTGGCCACTTTCAATTCATTGCTAGCAAATTTACAGAAGGCTTAAAAAAATAGCGAATATTTTGACAAAAAGAAATTAATCTACTTTGGACTTTTATCAGCGTTTGAATAATGTATATAAATATTCCAATAAATAGGTTCTTCTCTAGCCCGATCCTGTTTTGAGGTACAATCCATAAATCCCAGTGCCAAATCTGGGGTCTACTACATCGATCCCGATGGTCATATCGGCGGAGATCCAAATATCAAAGTCTACTGTGACATGGCAACTAGTAATAAGAAACCTATTAACTATTATAATTATACTAAATTTATAATTAACTCTTTACCTAATATTTCACAGAGACCACATCCATTTATCACGACACTGAGGCCAAAACGAATGTTACAGACTGCTTGGATCCAGAATGCTACACCAAGGCAATTACATACAATGCAACTGCGAGGCAAATATCCAAGTTGATCGACATATCCGCCTCTTGCAAACAACATTTTAGAGTGTGTATGATAGTTATACATATAATTTTGTTGAGTATAAGATTTAATAGCATTTTTATCTTGATTATACAATGTGAAATCGTGCATTGTTCAGTTTGATTCCACTGGGGTTCCTCTCGAGCACAAAAACACGCAATACGGTTACTGGAACGACCGAAATAATAAGAAGCAGATCTTCTGGGCTGGTCCTGCAACGAATCAGCACACCTGTCAGTGCGGGATCGAGAACAACTGCATCGAAAGGAGTTACAAATGCAACACTGACTCTCTGGCCCCAGTAGAACTTGTCGATGAAGGTAAATAGTTTATATTGTTCACAACACGATATATAGGTTTAACAAGTTGAAATTAAGATTTGAGGGACTTTTCTATTTTTTTTTATGGATTTTCAATTTGATAAAAATAAATTATTTTTATATTTTTTAGCGGTTAAATGCATTGTGTTATTTCAAATAAATGTAGTAAAAGAGTACATATTAAATATTAATTGTAGTTTTATTTAAGTTTTTGATTCATATCAAAACTTTTTTTAAATTGGAAACAAGTATTTTAAAACTATTTTTTCAAAATAGATTTTTTTCGTATTTTTGACGCGTAGAATGTAGATGGTAGTTCACTCTTTTGGTTGTATCGCTTTGAAATTGATATTATTACGTAAAGGTATAAAACGGAAGTTTGCGATTTTTTTTTTTATTTTTACATTTTTTATGGTACATTTTAAATTTTAGCAGTTCAATGCTTTGGGTTATTTGCTTTACGGTAAAAGAGTACATACAATTAAAATTGTTATTTAAGTTTAATTAAATTACCGTATAAAATATGTTAATGGGTTGTTTTAACGGATTAAAAAAAAGGTTTTGAGTTTCTGTTTAAACTTTTATTCAGATGAACATTATCGGAAAATAGAATATCATTATATATAATTTAAAAACCCTTTAAAGTTTAAAATAACCTATTTATTGTTATTTAAAAAGGTTTCATTACTGCGACCGAGTTGCTACCTGTTACGAGGCTCAGTTTTGGGCGGACGAGTTTAACCGGCGTGAAGGCGAGTTACACTTTGGGACGGTTCGAGTGCACCGGACAGGCGGCCATCTCATCCAAACCGACCAATTGTCAGGATCTGTTCAAAATGGGTCACGCCCTCAGCGGTTTCTACGATGTCAAGGGTAGTAGCACCCAGATTGCGTCGACGTATTGTGATTTCACCAAGTCATCGACTGAGGCGGACTACGAGACTCGATACGGCTTCCATCAAATCAGCCCGGTTCATTTCTTCGTTGTGCGTACTTCAGAGTGGATTACACCCGGTACGCTGATTCAATTTAGAAAAGATTATCTTAATTTTGGCGGCGGGATGGATTTTACGAGCAGAGTTTTTTCAGCACCCAAAGCTGGAATCTACGCCTTTGTTTTCAAGGGAATGAGTTATGCAAGAAGTTCCGGTTATGCTGGATTTGGCCGTGTATACTTACAACGTAACGGCGCAAATGTTCCATTAGGTACTTCTTACATTGTGGGCGCAACATCACCTACAGAATCAAGGGATTCCGTTCAAGGGACTTTGCAACTGAACAAGGGAGATACAATCTCGATCCGCCACTGGGAAGGGACGATCTATACTGATAGTTACACTGACATTGAATTCACGGGACTATTCCATTTATTTTGGAAAAAATCTAATTTTAGAACCCCCAAAATTTTCATTTATACTTTTAATTTACTTCCATTAATAACAAATTTATAAAAATATTATATTTAAGTTTTATTTATTACAGATGATTCAATGGTTTTTATATTTCCCAAGGGCTAAATGAATTTACCAACTGTTTTCTGGTTATTTTTACATATTATAGCCTAGCTAGGCCTTATTTCTTTCGTGGCCCTTATATAGAAATCTATTTCAAGACTAAATATAAACTCTTCTTTCAATACTCTTCTCCAAATTAAATTTGTTATTCCCTTAGTAGTTATAAAGAGCAGACATCATCAAAGCCCTTGGATATATAGGTGCTGCTCTGCAATAAACGCTAGTTGATGTCTTCTACAGAATAGGCCTATAAAGAAGAAATCAATACTATAGCTCAGTCCTACTGCTGTACATATATAAGGCTTCGTCTTTTCTTTCAACTCTTTCTCTCTCTCTATAAGCTTTAATATAATACATCATTATGACTTCTAAAAGAGAGGCCATCATCCATTTACTGACAATGATGTACAGACATAAGCTCCTTTCAGCAGCACATCATCATCATTTGAACTTATTGCTGGATTTGTGATGCGCGGGGAACCCTTTGTTCTTTATTGTATGATATAATCCTCTCGAGTCCATTACTGTTATTAGTATGAATGGACGTCAATTACAATCACACAATATAAAGATATACATTGCTATATTTGGTCCATCACTTCCACAATCGTTATTATAGAAAAATTGAAATTGATTTTCAAAATTCGCGCCAATTTCAAATTTCTAGAAGCGCGCCAAATTTAATTTTTCCGATTGATCTACTACTTTGATGAAAGAAAATTATGATAGAAAATTTAATTTAATTTTTAAAATTCGCGCCAATTTCAAACGTTTCCTGAAGCGCGCCAAATTCAAAATATAGTTTTAAATAAATATATTTATTATTATAAGATGAAAGAAAATTGGGCCTATTTTTTTTAAGGGAGAGAGGCACATCAGGGAGCAAGATCGCATGTATAAGAGCAGCACATAGTGTCCATTGAGGTACTCTGGAGAGCAGCAGCAGGGGGGGGGGGGGGTGGACGAGTAAGAGGAAAGGTGTGTTTATCAATATAGTAACCGGTGCTGAGCACAAACAGAGAGAGAGGAAGGCGACGCAGTGGGAGTCTTTTTCTCTCTCTTTTCTTTTCTTTAAAAAAAGAAAGAAAGAAGAGAAAAATAAACAGAGCGAGAGCGGGACTGCGAAGGGAGAAAAGATAAGGCTGTTGTATGGTGTCTGAGTTAAGCGATAACAAGGGACACATAGAGAATGAGGACGAGGGACGCAAACGAGCAAAGTGGTTTCTTCTTCTTTTAGTATATTGAATGCAGTACGTAGGGCTAGGGAAGAAAACATCTGCTCAATCCATTCTTGATGATGATGAAGGAAAGTAGTGTAGGTCTATGTGTGTTTAAACAAAAATTTGGAAAGGTGGATTCTTAATAAATTCAAATCTTTTGAATGGATGGAGATAATCCAATTAAATTTTAAGATTATGTTTTAAATTACGTCTTTTTTATAACTCATTTTACAGATTATCTATTTAATTAAATCAGATTTTTTAATTTGTAAAATCGTTATAAAATCGATATTTTTAAATTTACATAAATGTTACCCATTTTAAAACCAATTTTTAATGAATTAAATTTTCTGGATTTTTTTTACAATTTGAATTAAAGGCTATTCTTAAGTTCAACTTGAGAAAAAGTCAATATTTTGTATCTATCCAAAAGCCCACAAAACCGGTTTTAAGCCTACCACTTTGTAAGGACTAGTACCACACTTTTATCAGATTACATGCATCGTCGCCCCCCCCCCCCTTAGTGTTTACTTTTTTGAATTCTTAACGGTATATATGGTGGAGGTGGTCCTTTAGGCCTATTTGCTTTTTTAAACGTTGATGTAAGACTTGAAGTGTGTGTGTAGAGCACTTGTGTTGACCGATGGTCAAATATGAACGAGCAATAGGCTTTTACTTTTAAGACGAACATAAATAACGAGGAGCTACATCAAGGAGCACTATATGCTAGAGCTGTATAATAAAGACAATTGTATTACAATGTTGGTTTTTCTAATTAAGAAAACATACGACATTCTCAATACAATCTTTACGATCTCAAAAGTTGTAAAGAGAAAATCTAGAAAAAATACTTTTTTGGAATTTTTTAAGGAATTATATAAACATTTCTTTAAATGAACATTATAACAATGATTATTTAAAACCTTTTTGACACTTATCAACTTTATTTTAAATAAATAAGTTCAAAGTTACGAATTTTCAAAGAAAACAAATATTGGCGCGAAATTCAAAAACATAGAAATGTATCCAGCTATAATAGCTCGATACCTTCTTTACCATCTCAAAAGTCGTAAAAGAAAAGCTTGAAAAAAAATACTTTTGAATTTTTAAAGCATTAAATCGAAGTTTCTTAAAATGAACTCTATAAAACTGTCCATTTTGAACATTTATTACATTTATAAACTTTCTTTTAAATTAATATATCAAAAGTGATGATTTTTTAAGGGAAAACAAATATTGGCGCGAAATTCAAAAACATAGAAATGCGTATCCTACTATGATAACGATAGAAGTCTCATTAAGTAAGATGAAGATATGGCTATTGTTTGTGTTATATAATACGACACAAATAGGATGTATCATATTGTATAGGATGACAAGCGGAAGATTGCTTATATACACGCTCATCTTTCTCGTCCGTCCGGCAGCGCTATATAGGAATCGATATCCTCCCCAGCGGAGAGACTTGGGCCGTAAATCTACACCTTTTTCCATGACAACTCTGTTTTTAGAGAAGATCCTAGCTACTGATACTTCTACTACTAGCAGCATCCAATTGCTTTTCTTTTGTTGTCTTGGAAAAAAAGACGGATAGGTCTTTTTCGCCTGCGGGATTTTTAATAGCTAGCAGTTGAGCCGCCACCTGTGCGCTGTAATTGAATTCCAGAAACAGTGGAGGCAGCAGCATTCCAAAAAGGATAGATTTCTTCTTCTTTTTTTTTCTAGTTGAAAGAGCTTTCCAGCTGTGTCGTGCTATGATTTGTCAGATTACGTATCTCTATTTATAAAGAGGTACTGCTCTTAATTCGAAGTTGTAAAATCGACCGCTAGATGTCTCGCACAACTAAGGAGCCTAGTAATAATAATGAAAATAATCATCTTTAATTAGATTTGAATTTCTCGCTAAAATATGAAATATTTCAATTGAAAAAAAATTCAATTTTGAATTTCCTGCTTCAATAAAAATACTTAAAAGATATATAACTTTGAATATATTTATTGGAATGTAATAAAAGTCAATATTGTCAATCTAATTGATGATTACTACATAATTTATTATATGAAATATTGAAATTCATTTAAAAATTAAATTGTCAGGTTTTAAAAAAAAACGGATTTGATGAATTCTGAATTTCCCTCCTAAATAAAAATATTTAAAAAAATAAAATTTTTAACCTATTTTTTGGAATGTAAAAAAATTAAAAAGCTAAGATAATTGATCTGTGATCTATGATGATTATGATATCTATGATTCTTACACAACTCATTTTATGAAATATTGAAATTCATTAAAAAAAAATTCAAAATATTTAGATGGCAAGCCCGTGAATCACGACCTGTTGAAGGCCATCAAGGTGCCGTTCAGGGATGAGCAGCACATCGCCTTCGGTCCGGGAATGGACGAATTCCCGGCTTTCGTCCTCTCCACTGGTCACGACATCAAGATCCCGCACAAACTCCTTCTGCCAGACAAACTCTACACCAATTTCTCATTGCGCGTCACAGTCAAACCCAAGTCGGTTCAAGGTGACTTTAGAGAAATTTTTTTTAAATAATTAATTAATTAACTACATTTAAATTAATTTGAAGAAATAATTTTGAAAAATCTTTAAATTAAATAAAATATTGTAAAAAAATTTCAAAAATTATTTAAACGTAGAATTATTTTCTTAAATTTTAAATTTTAAGTTTTATAAATTTTAAAAGTCTAAAAAAGAAATAATATTTAACTTTTTTAATTAATATTTATATTTTTAAAGATAAGAATACACTTAAAATGACTTATTTAAGGAGGTGAATCACCTTTGACTCTTAACTCATGAATAAACAAACATAGAAATTATAATAATAACTCTATAGGTTATATTCTATTTGTGCAATGCAAAAAAGGGAGAAAATCTTGTATAATATAGGCTCAGAAAAGAGCTGGAATATTATAAGTAAAAAGCAACCCGCTGAGGTTATCGTCGGTATGAGCTTAGAGATGTAATCACTTGAATATAACCACCAGAGGGAGTTTTTGTGTAAATATAGGCCTATTGTAATCCTAAAGAAGTTTTCTCTCTAGAAAGAAGATGACGCTAGAGTCTTGACCAAATTGGGTGTGATGGCATAAATCTGAAAGTGAAATTATTCCATATATTAAGACAAAAAAAAAATATTTATGGAAAATATTTTTACAGGGTTGCCGACTAGAAAAAAATCATAGGAAAGAAATTATTTTTTATAAATGGCAAAAATCAGTAAATAATATTAAGCTAAATTATTAAAGAAAGATATTTTTTAAAATAATAAAATTCTGTTTTGATTTTAAAATTTTATGGAACGCCACAGCTGCCAAAATTTTTGTTATTATCAACATTTTTTTTCTTATCATTATCTTGTAATTTTTTATTCTTTATCATTACTATTCTTATAATATACCATCACTTTTTCTAATATATACAATTGATTTTCTTCTTTATTACCAGTTTTTCTTTTACATCATCAATTTTCCTTTTATATCATCAATTTTCCTTTTATATCATCAATTTTATTTAAAATCATTATTTTTTTCTTTTTTTTAATTAAAAATTGCTTTCACTATATTTCTTTTTTAAATTTGCATTTATCATTTCATTGAAATCTACTTCTATATAATGATTTTATTTATTAAATATCTAGACTTTAAAATGCTTTATACAATCGTTTTTTTTCTTATCATTGAAAAAATCATTTCATCTAACATTTTTTTAACAAATTTTGGCAGCTGTGGCGTTCCATAAAATTTGGTCATGTTCTTAAATTTTTATTGAATTTAGATTTTTATTTCCTTACTTTCCGAATTATTTTCCGATTTTTCTACGAATCTTCAGAATAATATTTTCTTATTTTTTTAAAGTTTTTAAATCTTTAATTTAATATTTGCTTCTATTGACAACTTTCGGATTTTTCATATATTTTCCGAATTAAAAAACTGATCTCAGGATTTAAAAAAATAGAATTTCTCTTTTGAATCAAAAATACTTGTTCTTCTCATAGACATTCACCTTTTTTGGATATAGCCTACATAAAAGTAGATATAATCTAAAGCTGATCAAAGCGGCTGACAGGTGCACTACGATTGGAAAAAAAACCTGAAAGGAAAAATGTTGTTATATCAAGTTCCCCATTGTGTTGTTGCGTATAACACATATATAAATGTAAGTCGTGTTCCTCCTCTTTAAAAAAAGAGGACGAGAGAGCCATTGGACCGTTCAATAAGATTGAACAATCTCACGCAGGCACCGCAATAACGTGACGATCTTCAACTCTGATACATTATAATGCTAAAATAACGTCCTTAAATGGACATTTTGAAGTACATTACTGACCTCTTTTTTTTCTTTTCTTTTTTTCTAAAAGGTGGATACGTTTTCGCTGTTGTGAATCCACGGGATACTTTGGTACAATTCGGCCTGAGAATCAGTCAAGGGGGGCCTGGTCAGAGCAATATTTCACTATTCCACACTCATACCACCACTTTCTTCTCTTCTCAGGTATATTATACATCTGGCAACATTGTAAATAATATTTTATTCCTAAATTTATTGAATAAAAAATAATTTGTGTAATTAATATCGAATTTTGGCGGTTTTATTTAAAATTAATGCAATTGGCAATGTTGCAAATTATTGGCGCGCTTTTTAAAATTGGAATTTTAAATGCCGATTTTTATTGAATTTTTCTCAGTTTGATGGATGGAAACATTGATTTCTATTGAATTTGAAATATAATTTGATAAAAAAATAATCATGTAATTAACATCGAATTTAATTGTTGTATTTTTCTAAATGTAATGTAAATGTATTCGTTTGGCAATGTAGCAAATTAAAAGCGCGCTTTTCAAAGTTGGATTTCAATCGTCGATTTTCATTGAAATTTTCTCAGTTTAAATCAATTTTTTACGTCATAATAGTAATTTCAGATACATTTTGCACAGATTTTGGCCAGTTTTCTGGTTCCATCGTTCGCGATGGGGTGGACTCGATTCGCTTTCAGGGTTACAACATCCAACGGTGAAACATCGTCAACCAGCAACACTCCAGCACCATTGCCAACCCTCAATGTGACCCTATTTTTCAACTGCCGGGAATATGGGACCGTTCAGGTGCTATCCAACTCAGGGCAGTCTGGTCCGCTCGTGTTTGACACGGCCTCTACTCTTTACATCGGCCAAGCTGGAGATCTTCTATCAGGAGAATTCTTGGTATAATTTTTGGATTTAAAAATTAAAATACTCTTTTAAATTTAGAAAAAAAAAATCCAATAAAAAACAGTATTTAGACATTTAAAATTTTTAACAATTTAAAACATAAAATAAATTTTTTTGCATTTTAAATTTAAAGCTCATTACAAAACTGTTCAAATTTATTAAATTAAAAAATGAATTTTGGAGTAGTTATTTTACTGACCGCTAGGCTCTCTTGCCATGGTAAAATGAAACGATTTTTCTTTTCTAAACTAAAATTAATTGGTGATTTCAAGATGTTGTGATGTTGACAACTGATTAAGTTTTCAATTTAAGGGTCGTCGCTTGTCAAAAAAAAATCAGAAAAAAATTATATGATGTCTGCTACTGCCTATAACTATATGCAATACGAGAGATGAATATGTAAAGAAAGGTGGGGAGCGGTTGGGTTCGGTCAGTGGCCATCCGACCGGCCTACAAAGGGGATGTACCTCTCTTACTTCCCTCATACAGAATTGTGATTTTTAAAAGTTAAATTAAATATTAAAAAAAAAATTAATTAATTTTCTGTTGGGAAATGGGGGTCACATGGATCGGTCGCCGTCTGATACTCAAGTGTATTACGTTAATTGTTCTACAGGGTGCCATCCAGGAGATTAAATTAAGCGACTCTCCCAATTTGGCTGCCGTCCAGTGTGAAGATTCTATGCTTCCGGTTAGTTCTCACTATTTATTTATTAATTTATTTATTGCTATTTTATATGTATTAGGACTGTATATTTTTTAATTGACTCTTTTTTTCAAAAATAAGTTTTAAATAAAATTTATTATTTTTTTAAGTGGTGTAAATATTTTTTTTCAAATATTTTTTTTGTATTTTGTATTATTTTATTTTTAAATTGACTCTTTCTTTTAAAAAATAATTTTAAATCGAATTTTTTTAATCTATATTAAAAAAAAAGAATAAAAATCGATTACCTGAAATGATGGATCGTTTTTCTGCTCCATTCGATTGACAACATAAAAGAAAAATCAGTATTATATTTTGTATATAGAATGCTATAGCATCATTCTAGATTCATCTTTTTAAGAAAAAAATCCAATTCACGCTTTAACACCATGGGAACTTATTCAAAGGTTCAACGATCCGGAATAAGGATTTTTTGAAAAGGGAAAACAATTTTTTTTTCTAAGAATTGAGCACAGCGGCTTGTAATGGTCTAAAAAGATGATGATCATTAACGCACACCCATCCTTTAGGATGTATAGAAGATATGCATGATAATGAAGGATTTCGTGAAAAGATTTCTTAATCTTTTGGTGATATTGTTCATAGGTTTGGAGACGTTCCGGGCACCTCCTTTCCGGACTGTATGTTCCGGCCTGGCCGGAATGGAAATGGATCGGAACGTACCAAGACGAAGACATTACGGGCAAATAAAAAAAATCAATATTCAGTATATATATATTGTAAGCAAGTAGGTTGTAATTACACGTACATCATAGTTGTCTTGCACGTTCTAAGTACACGTATATCATATTCATTTAGCTGGTGTTAAGGAGACCAACAGATGCCGGTGCTAAAATTTAAGCGACCTCCTCGAAGGAAGGCGCTAGTTGGAATGCCAATAAATCGAAAAAGGTAGTCGTTATAAACACCCTAGGTGGTCTTTGTTTATATTTTTTCAAGGTGAATGAGAATTGCGCGAACGTTGATTAGGGAATTGGAAACCATATCCAAGGCTGAGGAAAATTAAAGAAAATTTGGGGTGAGTTCCCATAGGAGAGTTTTTAAGCTAGTATACTGTCATTCGCTTTGAAGCGGATTATTTAAACGTATACTTATCGTTACTTACATACATTTTGTTCAAATTATTACTGTAAAAGTAGAATGTAAAAAAATGATAAATCGTGAATTAGAATTTTCAATGAGTATGACAACCATGGTTATTAATTCAGACTTTCCGGCCGAGCGTATGACAACCATGTCTATTATAGGCTCTCCCGCCACCTTACACGACAGCAGACGGTTTTGTCAACTGAGTGGTGTCCGGTGGTGGCTATCATTCATCTCTCATTCTGAAGCAACTAGTCTTTTATTCAATTTTTTTAACTTATAGAAGTGGTGTTTCGAAATTTAATAAGCGTTTCTTAAACATGCCAAATTTTTTAACCTGGGCATTGTGTGCCCTAATAGCGTGTGCTATTTGTGATAAGGATCTCTCTGGCAGAAACCCACAAATAATTCATTAATTCTCTGCTCTTTCTGTGCCATCGTGATATGTCGCCTTTGTTATCCGAAGGGAGTAAATCCAAGATCCAAGATTCAAAAAAGGTAAATAATATAA
The DNA here is from genome assembly GCA_030141595.1 of Chydorus sphaericus. Lineage (NCBI taxonomy): Eukaryota > Metazoa > Arthropoda > Branchiopoda > Diplostraca > Chydoridae > Chydorus > Chydorus sphaericus. The sequence continues at coordinate 1,518,087 of CM057934.1, read as the reverse complement.
ATTGATAAATTTTCTGCGTGATTACTAAATATCTTTGCCAATTTTATAGGGATGTCACAAGCAGACTACTCCCAAATGAAGAGGTACAACGAGTGCTCTCAATACAAATGTCAAACTTGCACTGTAAAAGCTACATGCTTGAATCCGGCTGAACGTCCAAGAAAGATACTCCGCTGTGGCTGCTGTGATGATGGCCTGCCAGCTCCACATAGAGCTCGCTTTGAAGCTGCCCCTTTGCCCGGTCCATCTCAAGAGAGCGAACGGGTTGTCGCCGCACCAGCCACTGCACCACGTCGAGGTCGCCCACGTCTTACGGCTTCACAACCAGCGCCTGTAGCAACCCACGAGACTGTTGGTATGTAAACTCCTTCATCATTAAAAGTGATTACATAGAATAATGTCCCTTTTTACTAGGCCGACCACATGGTGGTGGTGGTGATGGTGCACCAACACAACCGGCACCAAGTCCAGCCCATCAAGAAGCACTACTGGCGGCACGTGGCAGGCGATCTCGTGGTGGTGCTGATGCAGAACCTGCACCAAGTTCACCTCATCAAGAAGCACCACCGGCGGTTGCTCCACAACCGGCAGCAATCCCAGCAGGACCAACTACTTTTCTCCGTCCGGTAATAATGATATTGTATCGGGTGATAACATGATGACATTAATTAAAATATTCACCTCTTATCTACAACAGCGCTTTAATAGCTCAATTGAAAGAGCAACAAATGATATGGCAAAGCTTGAAAGTAACAACCAAAACTCTGAAAAGTAAGACCACACATTGTAGTTTCACGTATTTATTCTTTATTTAATTATCTTCCATTTAACAGGAGAGGCATTGGATTATTCGATAACCTAGGACACAAGCACACAGACAGGAATCCGAAAAGAAAAAATCCCAATCCAAAATCCAGGACTTGGCGCTGTACAAAACGAAATCTAAAGAAGCCACTTACGGACTGCCCAGGCAGTGTAAAAGAAATTATCGACCGCAGCACCGGTGAATCTACTTACACCTATCAGCATCATCATACCTGTAATCCCATCAAGGATCTCGTTATGAAAGTGGCTATGAATCGGCAAGCAAAGATTGATGCAGTTGAAAACAAGTAAATAAAAAAAATATTTTTTATTCATTTATTAACTGCTGTCTTTCATAATAGAGATAAGCCTACTAAAGCTACTGTGGAAGCCATTCAACTCCAGTATTTCAACGAATATGGAACTGGCGCGGATTATCCTGACAGTGAAAACCTCGCGAGAGTCGTACTGCGTAAGAAAACCAGCGCTCGCCCCGCACATCCTCTTAACTTGGACTTTGTTGTGGACGAAGGCCCGAACGGTGTTCCAAAGAACTTCTTCCGAGATGAGGTCAAAGTTACCCACAAAGGTGTATTTGGACGTCATCTTATTTTCGCTACTGACCAACAGCTAGAATTACTATCAACGTCTAAGAGATGGTATATGGACGGAACCTTTAAAATCTATAAAGAACCCTTTAAACAACTATTTACCATTCATGCATTTATTAAAAAAGGAGATTGTACTAAACAAATTCGTTTAGTGTATGTGGTCATGTCCCGTCGTTTAGCTGTTGATTACGTTGATGTGTTCTCCCACATTTTATATCTCTTACCCAACAAACGAGCTAGAGTAGTAGAGGCCGTTGCTGATTTCGAAAAGGGAATCTGGAAAGGGTTTTTAGCCGTCTTCCCAGAGGCTAAAATATTTGGTTGTTCATTTCATTGGAGCAAAGCAGTATTTTCTAATATCAAGAAACTTGGACTTAGTCAAAGCTATTTCAAATCGGAGATATGTCGTAGTATTATGCGCAAGTTGCTAGTTTTGAATCTTTTACCTGCAAACAAAGCCAAGAGAGTCTTTCACTCTATCAAACGAACTGTGACATCTGCCAAAATTTTAAAATTATGTACTTACATTGAGGATACTTGGTTTAAAGATAGACTCTGGACCCCAGAGCGGTGGTCAGTTTACGGGCAACCAGTTAGAACAAACAACGATGCAGAGGGGTGGCATCATAGGATTAATGGCAAAGTATCAGATAAGAGCCTTAATCTATACAAGCTGGTGGAGATTTTGCATGCAGAATCCCTTTTGATACCTATGCAAGTAGAGTTGTTGAGCCAAAAGAAATTAAAGATAATCCAAAGAAAAGTAGATTGTACCGTCCAGAAATTTTTATTTGAAGAATGGGAGAGATACAAATCTAAAAACTTTGACGAATTTGCATTACTTGAAAAGTGTACCGGTTTATATAGCGATGTTCTTTTGGAAATAAGTGCAATTAGAAGATTAGAAGAGTGTTACCCAGATAGAAACCCTGATGAAGAAGAGCCCTCTCAAGACTCGGATTTTATGGATAGTGATTGTCAAATCGTAAATTCGACGGTTGATGCGACCCCCAATACGAGAGCCAAAAGACCGTACAAGAGCTGGGAACCGTAGGTACTCACTGCCAGATTTGAGGTCTACGCATTTACGGACTTGACGGACTTGCTCTACTAGATACGTGGGTTTATCGTTTGGACGGAAGCAAAAGCCAAAGAATACGAGCAAGGCTCGTTTTACAGTAAAGCTGGGAGAGGACTTAAGTCCTACGTGTTTCATAGAGGAAAACACGGAGAGAATACCTTAAAAGTCTATTACAAGCATTCAGAGTCGTGCGACCGGAGTGGGACTCGATCCCACGGTTGCCGAGCTGAGATGCCCAGAATAGCCAAGATGTGGGATAGACCCACATCTCTATCAATACAAGCCGTAGCTCTGAGTGGGTCAACCCGCGGTAGAGCAACTCTGAACGGATCAACCCACGGCAGAGACGGTGTGGTCGGTGTTTATATTTTCAGGTCTACATGTAGCGGTTGGAGGTGTCGTCCGGGGATGTCGGGTCAAGCAGCGGCATCAAGCGGGCAGTGGAGTCACACAGGGACCTCTGGCGGAGTCATATGGTATGCCGGTGTTTGAATTTGAAGTGATCGGCGGGAGCCGCTCTTTGGGCACTACCGGCGTCGAAGCCTCTTCCCACCGGAGGGTTCCCTCGTGGGGGCACACTTGGCCTTGCAGCTGACCTTGACCGACCTCCCGGCGGTCTCAAGTCACGTACACCACTCTGTGTTTAGGGATTGACTTATATTTTATGTATGTTGGTATTACTCTCACCTGGCTGTATATATAGCGGCCTACCTCGTTGAGGTAGGTCAGTAACGAAATACAATTGGACCTTTCAAGTATTCTTTGTTTACGAGTAAGTTTATTGTAGTTAAGGAGTTGAAAGTGATTCTAGTTAAGTGTTTGTTAGGTTTATTCGTGCACTCCCGGTATCAAGAGAGTCCTACTAGTAGCTTGCTAGTGCGGCGCTCAAAATACAGACGGAGGGAAGCTCGGTTGACGAGTAAGTGCCTGATTTATCAGGAAGTGGCGAATTTAGTAGCCCAGTACGAAGTGTACGTTCAATTACCCGGCGCGGGAATTGACAGTGATGATGACTCCAGTGATACTTACAGCGAATAGTCTTTTTTTCTTCTCTTTACCACTTCATCTGATCCCCTTTGTAATGTAAATACTTTGTATTTTGTGTGTGCATATGATTTGTAACAATACATGACATGACCTAAAGAAAAGAAAAAAATAGTATTTTCATTTTGGTCAGAACGTCCTTTTCTTTTTGGGGCGGAACGTCCTACCGTTCCGGCCTGCCAGGAACGTACAGTCCGGAACGGAGATGTCCGGAACGTCTGGGGACTGGGGACCTTTTTCATAGAATAGTTTACAATTAATGCAGTATACAACCAAAACATTACTGCATATTGTTTACTCCTCTATTTTATTTTAAAATTAATTCTAAAAAAGGGAAAAATTAAAACTTTTAAAATTAAAATTTAGTTAAGTTAAAGGTAATTGTTGATTTATCTGAAATTAATATTTTCATAATTAATAACAATTTTATTGAGTAAATATAAATTTTTGTATTATCTTGGATATGATATGAATTTTTGAAATGCTTAATAATTAATTAAGATAAGGGAAGGTATGCTGCAAAGCTCCCGCTTTGCAGCTCGCCATAAGGATAAGTCGTAATCCAGCCATGTTGGCTGAATCAGCTTTAAACAAAAAGAAGTGGAAATGCGTATTTGTTGTTTGTGAATTAAAACGTATCACAGTTGAGCGCCGTCAGGAACTTCCCCCTAGGCCATGCCTGTGATCCTTTTTGGCCCGTAGACCGAGGCGGAAGTTAGTCCCTCGTGAAATGTACATAGATATACACAAGATTTGTACATTGCATCACAGAGAATTGGCGTACAAGCTATTAAATAAAGTTTCCGGAACTAAAAGAAAAGAATTTCTTGGTGCAATTTTTTCTTAGTTGGATAAAAAAGCAAAAACCTAAAATAAAAAATGAAAATAAATAACTTTTCAAGTATAATTGTGCAATAATTAGTAACCTTAAAGATGAGCAGCCATCCAATTTTCCTGAGTCTTTCCAGAAAGAACTTGAAGCCGGTCCTCTTCCTTCTTGCGTTCTGTAACGGAAGCACCAATCTTCTAGAGGCGTTCGAAAGAGAAGTCAAAGAGGGCTAAATCGTTGAAGTGACGCATTCTAGATAGAGCCACATAGCTCAGTCCCGGTACCTCTCCGTCACCCAAGTCGACAACAACTTTGAGCAACGTTGGCCTTGTGAGCGATGGATTGTGAAACAGTACACCAGACGAAAAGGGAACTGATTCCGGTGGCACTGATAATCATCAGTAGCAACGTCAAGAGGATTAATCGGAATACAATTAAAGAGTTCTTCGTCGCTAAAAAATTGTCGTCCGGTGTAGCTAGGGAAGAACACGACTATAAAGTCGGAAAGGTCGAAGTTTGGGGTCGATCCAGGAAGATAGACGATGTCCTTGATGGTTCCTTCTGTACCGTTTAGAAGTCCAGATGCCGGTTGAATGTTGGAGGTAATGGTGACTTTTGCATCCACAGTCAAATAGAGATAACGTTCAAGTCCTCGAAATTTGTCGGCAGCCAGGTTTTTAGCCTTGGTACTGTTAAGACCGGGGCGTTGAGTACAGTGATGGGACTTTCAAGGGCTTGAAGTTTTCTGTTATTGTACTCATTGACTTTGTCGTTTGTAGGAAAGAGACGAGGGGCATCACGAAATGAAGTTTCAAAGTCGGGAATGTTTCCAACTGTCCTTGTTTGTAGGAACAACCAATCCAATCATCGATTCGATCGATCGATTCTCCGTTTCGCATATTACTCAATGCCTTGATGAAACTAGCTTGAGCCGTGTCCTCTTCCTCGACAACTTGTCTCCAAATTTCAGTTAAAGTGATGACGTCTTCAAATGACATGTAAGCAACCTGTCCTTGTACAGCAAAATGGTCACTTGTCTTGGCGTTACCAAACAAAGGAGTGACCGCAACAGGCTGGAGTTGGGCAGGGTCACCAACCAGTACAAATGAACATCCTCCTAGCAGCTCTTCCTTGTTCTTAGCTTGCCTCATTCTACGATCAATTTTCCCCAACAACGGAAGGCTGAGCATTGAAGATTCGTCAATGATGACGACTTTAACTGTTGCAAACTTTTCTTGGAGATTACGCAAACGAGCACCATCTATTTCCTTAAAAGAACCTTGAACTGGTATGTCAAATTCTCGTTGAATAGTTGATCCACGAACCAGGAAAGCAGCTGAAACGGTGAATGTACACATTAAAAGAGCATTTTCCTGCAGAGCATGAGAAATTGCATAAATAGTAAAGCTTTTTCCCGTACCAGCAGTTCCATTAACAATCAAACGAAGGTGGGCGTCGGTCTCCACTGCTGTCAACACCATGTCGTACCAAAGTCGTTGTTGAACGTTAAGTTGTTCAGCTGATACTTTAGGAAGTTCTTGTAAAAGCTGCTCTCTGTCTCGATGATATAGAGGTGATAGGGACCGGATAATTTTTAACCCAGTTTGAAGCAGTCACAAGTTGCTCGTCAGTGTAGGTAAGAATATGATTGCCAACCCAGGGCCACTCACCATCTACTTTTGGCGTGTCTTGCAAGGGCGCACGTTCATTTAACAGAGGCATGCCTGCTGCAAGTTGCCAGTGTAGCTGTTCAACTTCCTTTTCTTCTTGTTTCAGTTCCAAAACTTCATCAGCATTCCTTAGTCGCTTGCTTAACTCTATATCCAGTTGGAAATATTCTCAAAGATCATCACTAAAAGTTTCCTCAAAGTGTTCCCACATATGAATAATTTTGCTATCATCGAGAATGGAGGTGACGTCTTTGAAAGTCCAGGAAGCATACTTGACAAAGTTAGCTCTGCAGAAATTAACATACATGGGATTTTTCGGTTGAACGTTCCGAGGACTAGGAAAAGCAATGACAACAACCTTCTCGGGATTAGTTTGCTGTTTCAATTCCCCCTTGGCTAACTGGAACTGTCGACAAAACTCGATGAAATTTGGTTGGTCCAGATGTAATCGTTCATACTTTTAGCGTAAGGCCTAATGTTTCCGATTAGAAAAGAAGTAAAGCAAATTCTTCTTGGATTGAAGACTGTCGTCTTGGCCTGCGACAATTTCTTTTACTTCTAAATCGACGGAAATGGTCACAAAAGTGAAGCTAGATTCGCAGTGATGTCCAGAAAACAGAATACGCGAGCATTCGCCGTGACCAATATCACGATTTCCCAGCGAACGAATCATAGCAGATCGAATAGCGGTGGTCGTACTATCGGTTGACTCTTTCTTGCTGACAACAGTCTTGATTATAGACTGAAAAGCTCTGCCACTCTTTTCTGCTTTATTCGTAATTGCTGCATGTGCGTCGAGGATGAGCTGAAGATCTACATTACCGAGCCAGTGGTGAGCCATTGCACGGTTGTGTACATTAATGAACTCTTCGTTTCGCTGATAGACAATTTTTGCCCTAACTGCTCTAGTGTTACCAATTGGCTCAAAAACAATGGAGGTCGCAGTGGCGTGGGAGAATGGGTAATTGAAACAACACTTTCCAGCAACTTTCCCTCTGCTCGACCAGGTCGGTTAAGCCAGGATCATTCTTGAGTCTAACAACGCCATGGGCATGAATTGCTGTACGCGATTGCCACTCGTACCGTTGCCAGGTCCATTCATAGTTCACCAGATTCCCTTAGAGAACTGGCTGATAAAAATGGAAAGACGTTCCGAAAAGTACCAGTCAGCAAGATGTGGATTCTTTGCAATATTTCTATAACTAAGCTTCGGTTCGACAAGTCCACCGGGCATCAATCTATGAACATCAGTCCAGTGGTTATCTGCAAAACTAAAGGTGAAGAAAACAGTTCCTAGTTTCTTCTGTTGCATGATGGCTTCTAACTCTCGGCGCTTTTTGGACCAATACGAGTCACTTCCAGTTATGTTAGCAGTATAAGCGTACATTTTCTTAATGACCAATAGCCTTCAACTCATTCATAGAAAGAGCACCAACAGTTTGATTTTGTTTAAGGAACACGTTGCACTGCTCCAAGGATCGTTGACGCCTAATCCTGTCAACCATCCAAAAACTCTAGCGAGGATGTTCGGCAATGGATAATAGAGAACGCCGATAGGATGATTTTCGGTTTCAGGAACCGAGGGATCCCGTTCAGCATACCACAAAAGATGTATTGAATCATCTAGCTCTTTAACATCTCTACATCGTCCTTTTAGGGTTGGATCTCCTTGTCCGGTTGGAAACAGTTTGATAAAACACAGTTGGGCGAGGCCGGACATTTCAAATTCGTTGATAGGAACAGGGTCAACTGTCGGCCAAGGTTGTGCTGATGCATTCAATCTAGTTGAAATTCGTTCACGTTGGCCAGTGATGACATGTTCTTCAACAAATCCGTGATCGGGAGGGAGGTTGTCGTCGTCAGGCTGCTCGCGAGGAACCGGACCCTCGTCCACTGCATCCAAATCAACATATACGTCATCAATGATCACCTCGGGCACACCTAAGAGCGTTCCATTCTCCGGCAATAACTGGCATTGCTCTTCATTGAAACCTACGCCATGGTGTTTAAAGCCTGGATGATTTCTAACAAGCCAGCGACCAACGCGATCTATTCGAGAGCGGTTTACTTTAAAGTCTGCCGACTTATTGTCCTGCCCAACACGACGAACGACCAAAATAGGAACTTGATCAACTGTGAGAGGAAACTGCTTGATAAAAGTTGCAGAATCTTGCCTAAAATTAGCCACAAAACCTCTACAAGCCTTCAAAACCATACAGTCATGATGAGAAGAACGGGCGACAAAACTATCTCTTCCACCATTGAAAGATCTCGAAGGTCACGCTGAATGACGTCAGGAACCACTGACAAGTCTCGTACCATGTCATTCTCAGCAGAAAAAGAGTTTAGGAAGGCCTCTATCACACTGAGAACAGGTGTACACTTGGACTACTTGGTCTTTAGTCGGCCAAAGCTACTTACAAATGACACAATGCTGCGAGTTGAACAAGCATATATCTTCGTGAAATTTCTTCATGTTTGCTTTTGTGAAATGCTGTTCGTGCATGCTGATTTGCATCGTCGCCTAGTTTCTTCCTCCGTTTCTTCTTTCCTACGCATTCTAGCTGCATTTCTTTTAACCGCTGGATTTGGTTTGGCACCACCCTGTCTTTTAGCCATCTTATAACTAGTTTACCGCTTGCTGATAATAAAAAGAAAGGACTCATTTAATCAGTGTTTTTCGCTATCAAAATTGATGTCTATCAAAGTGATATTTATCGTGATAATTATCAAAAATGATAAATGATGGTGATAATTGATAAAAAAAATCTCAAAAACTTGAATTTATCATTTATCACACTCAAATATGGCAACAGTGTCTTAAGACTTTAAAGCGGTTTTAACAATAACTGCTTTAAAATCGGTTTCAACTTTCAGCCATGCTTCCAGCTCGGTTTACAGTTTTTGAGGGAAGGGTGGTTTCTGGTTAGAGATTGAGTCATAGAGGTTCCCGTCCTCCCGCAAAAGAGAAATCTAATGAAAAGGGGAATTTCGTCTGCTCGACGGTAAAACGAAAGTTGGCAGTAAACGATTGTTTTTTGCAAAACATATTTTTCTAACTCCGACGTTGCGATGTAATAATTTATTCTGCTAATTATCATATAAGTATTTGTGAACTCTTTCGACAACTCGATTTATCTATAGACTCCTAAATGCCCAGACTCCCACTTTTGCTTTGAGAAATGATTTAAATTATTACAAATGTACGATTTTCATGTAATTTACACCAATAGGAATCTTTTGAATTTAGAAATCCGTTTTAAGAGTAAAAACATACTTTTATCATCTAAATTACAGTTTCAGTTTAGAATCTGTAGCCTTGTTGGAGGTATAAACATCCCAGAGTCGCTCCCCGGCCCGAGCACACTCTTTTTTCATCCCCGAGTATCATCCCCGAGTGATAGAGAAGTATTACTTCTCTAAGAGAGGGTCTAGAGGCTTTTATTTTTCGAGCAGACGACAAGATTCGCCGTATAGGCCATTTAGTTTACACGCAAATCCCTTTGGGGCCGAGAAAAAAACTGTGTCGCCACTTTATTTCGAAAACGGTACTCCCGATCAAGTCCGAATTTTCACGATAAAATGAGTCGTGCGCTAACTTGGTCTAACGTCAAGAAGTCGGGGTCTTATTTCGTATATGGCGTGAGTAAAAAAATAATTAGTAAAAAACCTGTCTTTTGCGGACGATTTTCATGGAAATCTAGGTAGGATGGGTTGTCATGGAGACGGGGCTCGACCGGGCTCGACTAAACCTTTGGGGGCTTTGGGAATGCAAAGGTCCCAATGGGATATTACATGGGGCATTTGGCAAAAGTACGTGAAAAAAAATTCTCGAGCTAATGAGCTATACAAGCTCCGCCGCGTAATAGATATGCTTAAGATACGCGTGATAGAAAAGCTGAAAAGGGAGGTAAATTTTAGTGCGATAGATTTTAAGATCCATTCAGTTTAACTTAAAAAAAGTCGTCATACAAATTAAATGGATGATGTTTGGCAAATCGATTGAAAAGAAGTATTCACACAATATGCAATCATTAAAATCAAACTACGGCTCGATCACATAATTTTTACGCTGTCTAATAAGATAATTTATCGAATCGTAGTATATATATACGAGATATTTCTACATATTTTAACATGAGCGTGAGTACGAGAAGCGAAACTTTTTAACACAGTAAATGCCTATGTATTTTTAAAATATCGCAGTAAATGGAAGTGATGCCATCACTACTGCAAAATTAGAAGCAAAAACAATAGTAACTTATAAAATATATCACGAGGGTGCGTACGTGAAGCGAGACTTGTAGGCCTTCGGTAGATTTAAAAAAAAATCTTTAACCCTCAGGGACTAAATACCTGTAGTTTAAGTTGCGAAATGCGAATGACAGGACACAAAACAAGGCAGCGATTGTAGCAGACGATAACAAAAGATTGGTAAATACTGAAATGTATAGCTAGGACGTTGCAATATCGTTTATTACCGACACAACACACATTTTATCGAAAATTCAGGCTTTTAAATAAACCGATAAACTGGTTTTTAATCGTAAATGTATCAAATATCGATTACATAAATTTTAGTTCATGGGCCAGCAAACTATTGTGCCTGCTAGTGGTAAAGTAGTCTGTAAAGCAGCCTGCAAACTGGTGGCTATATATAGGCTTACAAAGTGTTGGATATAATCGATTCACATTCAAATGTCATTTCACATGATAATAAATTGAACACTTACTTTTCTTTTTAAAATAGTAACTTTTCCTTGTTAATTTGCACATTTTTTTATTTGCTTTGATTCTTGCTTCTGCTGCCGAGTTTCGCAATTCCCCGTCCAGCTTTTGTTCTTCCCACCTTTGTGTTCCCACTAATTAACATTGTCAACTTCGATCGACGCCCTCGTCGTTCACTCTTCCAAAAAAAAATAATAATTAGAAATGCGTAATCGAAAAAGAGTGGAAAAAAGGAATGCATAGGAAAAAGACGTAATCGGAAAATATGAATTTAAAACCCCTTCTTACAAACTGTATTTGAAATCATCGTTGATTCTTTTTTTTTTATAATTGAAAGAAATGTTTAATTAATTTTAATGAATTTATATATTTTTTTTACATATTTTGGGGTGGAGGTATAATTAAAGCAGCCGGTTATCCACCTTTAAATTAAAAATTAATACACCCATAAATAAATTTAAATTCCTAAAACAAGAAAGAAGAAGAAAAAAAAAAATAAAATGAAGTGTGCGTTAATTTATAAACAATTATCGCTTGATTTTAACCTTTTAACTAAATTGATCAATTTACAAAAATTAAATTTTGTCGGGAAAAAAAATTCTTTAAAATGTGAAAATGTTCCTGGCATGGCCTTTTATGACTTTTTAGTTGATTTAAATAATGATCCTTGATGTTTTTCTTTTAGAATTTGTATTTTTTTACACACATAAATGGGGAATTGTGATAACTAGATAATGTTGTTGGTGTAGTTCTTCTTCAAATTTCTACAGATTTTAATTTAAGAAAAGTTGATGGCCTTGCCCGAAAAGGCCGCCAGGCTGGCTTCCCTCAAAGCTTCAGAGCACGTCTAAAAAATAAAATAAAAATAAATTAATATGTTTTAAATAATTTAAAAAAAAAATTCTTAACTTAAGTAGTACTATTTAGAAAAAATTATTGGGAATAAATTAATTATTTTCAATTTAAAATCTGGTAATAAAAAATTGAATATATATTTCTTAAAATTCAGTAATAAATAAATATTAGAAAAAATAAATATTTAGAACTTATTTTAATTAAACTAAAAAATAATTCTTATTTACCGGGTGAGCGTGACAGACGCGGGCAATGTCCTCGCAAGAAGCGCCGTATTCCATGGCCAGGGCAGCTTCGTTGATCATCTCTCCAGCTCCCTAAATAACAATTAATAGAAATTTTTGAAGGAATAATTACAATTTAAAATTTGAAAAAAAATTACGGGTCCAATGATGTGACATCCGAGGAGTCGGTCGGTATTCTTCTCTCCGAGGATTTTCACCATGCCGTCCGTGTCGTCGTTCGTCTTGGCGCGGCTGTTGGCCGCAAACGGGAATTTACCCACTTTGTACTCAACTCCCTAAAGGTAAATCAATTGAAAAAATATAAAATTAAGTAAAACTAAATAAATTGAAAATAACTAAATTAATTGAAAAAAAATCCCAATTTTAAACCGATTACACTTTTTTTTTCCAAAAACACTTATTTGGTCAATGTCTTAATTAACTTTATACACATATTTCAAAACCCTTAAGACACGTTTCACTTTCACTGAAAATCCCTTTAAAACACTTTTTGCTAAAAATCCCTTAACACACTTTCGCGCAAATCCCTAAACAGACCTTCAACTAAAAATCCCTAAACACACTTTTTCTAATATCCTTTAACACACTTGTAATCATCCCTAAACACACTTTACCAAAAATCCCTAAACACACATTAAATCTAAATTAATTAAAAAATTATTTACGGCTGATTTGAGGTCCTCTTCAGATTTGCCGACCCAGGCCACTTCGGGGTGCGTGTAGATGACGGACGGTACGCAATTGTAGTCCAAGTGGACCGACCCGCCGGCCATCCCTTCAACGCAGATGATTCCCTCATCTTCCGCCTTGTGAGCCAGCATGGGACCCATGATGCAGTCCCCGATGGCGTAGATGGATGGCACCACCGTCTGGAACCGAGAATTCACCGGGATCCTACCCCTCGAATCCCGCTCGATCTTCAGCTCTTCCAATCCCAAATTGTTGGTGTAAGGACGCCGACCGACGCAGACTAATAAGACGTCGCAGTCGAGTTCTTCTTTTTTCGAAGGATCTTTGGCGGATTCGACGGAAACTGAGATTTTCCCGTCGGTTTTCCGGGCTCCCATCACTTTGAATCCGAGTTTGAAGGCGAGGCCCTGTTTGGTGAGGATCCGCTGGAAGGATTTGGCCATCTCGGCGTCGATGCCGACGCCGCCGATCTGGTTGAGGAACTCGACGGCTGTCACCTTAGACCCCAAGCGGGACCATACAGAACCCTATAAAATAAGATTTAAAAAAAAAAGAATTAATTTCCACTTCCGCCGAATAGACACTTTTCCACTTCCACCTATTAGTGTGATTTCCACATTTTTGGACAGAACAATATATTTCCATTTCCACCTTTCAGTATCATTTCCACATTTTGAACAAAAAAAATTATGTAGTAGGAAAATGAGTTATTCTCCGGGGGGCCGGTCTTTATCGACTCGGCACGCCCGGCAAACTCATCCAAACCCCGGTCTCCCTAATGGCCAGTACCGGTAAAAAAAAAAAAAAGTTCTCCCCCATTTCTATTGAGCCCTACATCAGTGGACTTAACAACGGACGACCAATTTTAAACCAATAATTACAATTACGTCAAATCGCTCTCGGACTGCTTTCCTTTCGCACGGTTGCCGGCTTGATATACAAGCTCTGGGTCGAGTACTAAGAAAGCTTCATCGAGTTTCCATCCAAGTATAGGTTATACTTGGATGTTTATATACCCCTTTTCTTTTGCATAATAATTTAAATTTTTATTTTTTAGGACGACCGTCAGATGTCACTGTGGATAGCTACAAACAACTTTACCCCCACACTTTCTCTGTGCTAATGTTCACTTGCAAAAAATCCTATTTGATCTTTCTTCGCCATAGCTCTACGACTATTAAGTAAATGTAAGTTTATAAGAACGTTAAAACTTGAAAGATGGATTGGAGAGCTATCGAATGACGTGTAAAAACGCGCAAGTCAGAGAACTTTTTGATGCAGAATTAATTTTTTTTTAAATTTCAATACCTCTTATTTCACAGAGTACGGTCGACCCGGGATCGTACGGGCCGAGACCCTGTTGGCCCCCGGCAAAAAAAAAAGTCTGATTTTCTCCGAAAAACTTAATTTTACACTAATTAAATTAATTTTTTAAAATGACATATTCTAAAAAAATTTAACTTTTACAAAAGAAATTCTAATTTTCAAAATAATTTATTTAAAATTAAATGAATTAAACTTAAGGAATGAATAAATTACCAATTCTAGGCCGATAACACCGGCACCGATGATAATCATCTTCTCTGGAACAGCCTTGAGAGAGAGGGCGCCGGTAGATGACACTATCTGCTCCTCGTCAATGTCAATGCCGGGGAAAGGAGTCACTTCCGAACCGGTGGCAATCATTATGTTCTTCGTATTCACAATCTCCTATAATTTTTCATAAATAAATAAATTATTTTTGAAATTGACAATTAAAATTACTTTTCTAATCAACTGGAATTTTATTCAATTTAAAAATAAATCTAATTTTAAAAAATAAGAAAATTAAAAAAAAAATATTTTTAGTAATCGAAAATAACTGCAATAATGTTAAAAATCTATGTTTAATTAAAATTAAAAAACAAGCTAGAAATGAGTTTTAGATGAATAAATAGAATAATTTTAGCTTGATTTAAGAATTAAAAATAATTAAATTTATCAATAATATTATAATTTAATATATAAATTCAGAAAAAAAAATAAAAATGGAAAATCAATAAATTAAATGTCTAAAAAATTAGAAATTAATTTCTTTAAATAAAAAAAAATTGAAATCAATTTAATTTAATTTAGTATTTAAAACCTAAATATTAATTTAGATAAATTAAAAAAATTAATTTCAACCTGAGTTCCATCCTCTTTGAGAGCAGTCACTTGATTGGGCCCAGTGATTTTCCCATGACCTCTAATATGTGTCACTTTATTCGACTTGAAGAGGTGTGCAATCCCACCAGTGAGTGACTTCACTGCAGTCTCCTTCGCCTTCATCATATTTGCCAGATTCAGCGAAACTCCACTAACTTTAATAAAAAAAATTCAAAATATTTCACAAATCGTGCAAAAACAATTTTTTCAATAATTTTTTTTTGAGTCACCATCAATGCCCCTCTTCTTGAATTCATGATTGGCCATGTGGTAGTAGTGCGAGTTGTTCAGGAGCGCCTTCGAGGGGATGCAGCCAACGTTGAGGCAGGTGCCACCCAGGGTGGCATTCTTCTCCACACAGACAGTCTTCATCCCGAGCTGGGCCGCCTTGATGGCTGCCACATAGCCACCGGGGCCTGAACCGATGACAACCAAGTCAGCCTCAACTCCATCAGAGTACCACCTTCTGAAGACCAGCTGGCTGCTACGGCCGGCAGTGTAGGCCACCTAATATGACATAATCAAATTTTCAATTTTTTCAATTTTTAAAATTGATGAAGTTGTGTAATACCTTGAGATTTTGGGGCAATTTGGAGAAAACATTGACTTGCATTCTTTGAAATTGATAAAGAATGTTTTTTAATTGTAATAAATGTTGAGAAGTATTTTTTCTCACTTCGTTCGCTGCGTTTTTGTGGCTAGCAGAAGGGATTTCTACAGAGACATCTAGCGGTGAAATTTACAACTTTTGGAGGCACCATCTAGCGGTAGACTTTACAACTTGATGGTGGAATCGATTTTTCGCGAATTCAGGTTGAGGAATTCCAAGGCCATTTCCGTGAAATAATTATGAAGACAGCTTTGACATATTGTGCCATAATATTTAAATGCTTCTACGAAAGAAAGAATATTCTAGAAAATAAATACTTAAAAATATTATTTTCCCCAACTAAAATGAATTAATTACCAATTTCTTCTTAAAGCCGTCTCTAAAATAGTTTAAAAATTAATATTACTCACAAATTTAATTTTTAAACTGTTTAAAACGATAAAAATCATTCTAAAAAACTAATTTTTCCAATTGCGCATCGAATTTAATTATTTTTAAACATGGCAACGCCGCGGATGGTTCTAGCACTTTCCCGTAACTTCTCGATTGTTGTTATTTTTCTTTCTGCACAACTCAACTCGAGGAGGGGCTTCCCTTTTCCGCAGTTTTCATTCTGCGAGCTCTTTCCAAAGACGTTTCATCTCTCTCAACTCTTTCTATTTTACTACTCAATTCTAATTAAAAGTTAAACTTACTTCATCGACTAATCTATACGTCTTTGACCGACATTCCTTTACAAATTCATCCAATTCTTCTAAAGACGTGCGTGAATACGTCATCGAGTTGAAAATAAATTTATATTTCCGTCGACGTCGACCCTGAATCGTAAGTTCTGACCTTCTTTGGGCATGTCGTATTCGACAATTTTGTTCTTGACCCTTTTTTTTGTGGTGTTAAATTTCCAGATTTCTGCACAGATGAGAATGGGAAAAGATTACTACAAGATCCTCGGGATTGCCAAGACCGCCACCGAGGATGAGATCAAGAAGGCCTACAGGAAATTAGCCCTCAAATACCACCCGTAAGGATCTGATAAATAGTCTTGGTTACTCTCTTAAGCTGATTGAGTGGTTTTTTTTATTGACAGGGATAAGAATAAGGCTGCGGGGGCTGAGGACAGGTTCAAGGAGGTTGCAGAGGCCTACGAGGTCCTCTCGGACAAGAAGAAGAGGGATGTCTATGACCAGTTTGGAGAGGAAGGTCTCAAGGTAAATAAAGTAAAAAATAAAAAAAAAATTTTATTATAACTAAATTAATTCTAAATCAATTAAATTAAAATGATTTTAAAAAATTTTATTACAACTAAATTATTTCTAAATCAATTAAATTAAAAATATTTAAATTGAATTTTTCAAATTAATTTTTTTTATTCTCAAAAATTTCTAATTTAATTTCAACTCAATATTGTGAAAATAAAATTGATTCTAATTAAAATAAATTTAAATAAATTTAAAACAAATAAAATTTAAAATCTGAAATGTAATATTCTAATGAAATAAATAAGTAAATAATTTTTTTTTTTTCAAAAATTCTAATTTCAGTCTGGAGGTGGAGGTGGTGGAGGAGGTGGACAGGGCCCGAGCAATTTCCAGTACACCTTCCATGGTGACCCAAGAGCGACGTTTGCCCAATTCTTCGGTTCCAACAATCCATTCGAGTCCTTCTTCACTGGTGGAATGCCCGGAGGACCTGGTGGAGGTGGAAGTCGCGGAAGTGGATTCGGTGAAGACATGGATGTGGACGATCCTTTCATTAATCTCGGATTTGGAGGGCCTGGAATGGGTCGAGCACCTGGAATGGGCATGCCGTTTAGGTCGCAGAGCTTCAATATGCACGGACCAGGAATGCAAGGTGGAGGTGGTGGAAAAGAGAAGATTCAGGACCCACCTATTGAGTATGATTTGAACATCACATTGGAGGATGTCCTCAAAGGTGAATTATTAATTTTTATTAATTTTTATTTTTATTTTTTTATTATTTTAAAATTAAAAATTTTTTTATTAAACGTGAAAATTGTTAAAAATTATTTAGAACAAGAATTTTTAACTTTTTGTATTTTAATTTAATTAAAATTATTTTAAGTTGTGAAATAAATTAAAATTATTTTACACTAATGAAATTGAGCTTTAGAAAAAATAAATAATTAAAATTTAAACGAATTTTTAAAATAAAATTTTGAATTAGCTATTAGTAAGTGAGACTAATTATTTAATTTTTTTAAATTTCAGGTTGCACGAAAAAGATGAAGATATCACGAAAAGTGTTCCAGCCCGACGGTTCTTCAAAGAAAGAAGACAAAGTCCTCACAATCAACGTCAAACCGGGCTGGAAAGCCGGAACCAAAATCACTTTCCAGAGGGAGGGAGACCAGACGCCCAACAAGATCCCGGCTGACATCGTCTTCATCATTCGGGATCGGCCACACGCCTACCTTAAGAGGGACGGCTCAGACCTTCGTTACACAGCTAAAATCTCACTTAGAGAGGTAAACAAATAATGTTTTTAAAAAAAAATCCATTTCCACCATTTAGTGATTTCCACTATTCAAACTACCATCTTAGTTCCGCCTTTTAGTAGTTTCTATTGCTGAGGCGGGGTGGAAATTAGTTTTCCACTTCCACCTTTTAGATTGTTTTCCATTTCCACATGTTAGTCGATTCCATAGATTTTGTGGTGTGGAAATGATGTTTTCCACTTCCACCTTTTAAGATGCCAAATTTTCATTTAATCATTATTTTTCTTTAATTATTTCAGGCATTGTGTGGAACACTGATTGAAGTTCCAACCCTAACCGGAGAGAAGATCCCACTTGAGATGCTCAACGAGATTATCCGGCCGACGACCGTCAAGCGGATAGGCGGACAAGGTCTACCGATGCCCAAGGACCCCACGAAGCGCGGAGACCTGCTCGTTTCCTTCGACATCAAATTCCCCGATCACCTGGCACAGAGTGTCAAAGATATCTTAAACGACACTCTTCCTCATTGAAATTCTTTCTTTTTTTTTATGGGGATGTATTACAAAAAAATTATTATTAGATAACAACCCCAAATTTCGTTTCGCTTTACTATTATTTCGGTGGAATATTATTCGATCTTGAAGTATATCGTTATAAAAGAAGAAAAAAAAGGAATTAACAAATTGCTGAGACTAATTTTTTTTTACGTTTTTTTTTATATGTGAGAAGGATTTAAAAGAGAGTCGTGCTGTATACACAAAAATTGTACAATGTCGCTTAACTAAATAAAGAAATACATCATAATAGGTTGTTTCGTTAATATTCGAGTTGTTAATTTTCATTTATATTATCCCATTTTTAAATTTTAACCTAAGCATTTTTATTTTAAATGAATAAAATTTTAAAAATAAAGTTTTATAGTTGGAAGGAAAAAATACCGATAATATTTAAAAAAATTTTTTTCAAAATAGTTCATTAGAAATCATTTGATTAAAATTGAAAGAATTTAGAATTGAAGGGATCAGTTTGATACCTTTGATTTTTCAAATACTTCATTACTAAAAAAATAATTTTTTAAAATTATTGGTTTCAGTGGACACTTTTGACTTGCTTAAACCTTTAAGATAGTAAAGCGAGCTTTTCTGCTCTCGGTTAATAGAATAAGTCAGACTTCGCCTTAATTAATCTCAATGGAACGTGATGGATTTCGATGGAATTGAAGCAGATTTGTCTGCTTCTCTTATAACTTCCCGTAATGAGATCCGACATATAAAGGAAGTACGTTGAGATGAACTTATGAGCACGTATAGTTGATATTCACATCTTAAGTGGCATGATTCTCGTGAAGCAAAGTACATATTTCGCAATTGGCTTTGATTGATTTCCTGAGTTAAATTAAACCTAACCAAACCAAACTTAACATAACCTAACATAACCTCACCCTGTAATCCCTTATAATCACTCTGTGAGTTTATGTAAATATCGATATGGTTTTCAACTCGACATGTTTCCAAAGGTTATTACTGAGATAGGAGTTTATACACATAAAAAAATAAGAAAGAACTGTTTTATTTATTTTTGACTTTAGAATCTTTTTCCTTCTTTTTGTAAACGTCAATTACTTTATAAAATAGGTTGCTAAGTTAAAAAAAATAAATGTAAATAATACGAAAAAATATAGCATCTCTTTATTTAAAAGTTCACGAATTTTCGATGACAAATTTATAGTTTCTGCCTCTTCCATTCCACTTTTTGAGCGTAGTATCGAAATTTTAATGGCTGATGTAGTTGAAGATAAGTGAACACGCTCAAGAATGTTTAAATATCGATGAATGAGCTTGAACAATCGGACATTTATAGCTGCTATGATTTGGCTATGATGAAAAACTAGAAAACTAGAAAAAGTACATGGAAATTTATAAAATCATCACACGTATTAAGGAGGATTTCCCGGATTTTCGTCCCAAATTTTGGAATTTTTGGAATTTTCTTGAATTTTTGGCATGGAGTTTTAGGGGTGTACGAAGAATTTTTAGAGTGGACAACCCCTCGCGTGATGAATGTAAGCAGAAAGTTTTATATCAGAATTCAGATCTAAACAATAGGAACTATTTTGAATTTACTTCATAATATATCAGAACATCGCATTTGTATACATATAATTTCAAAATTGTATGACTCAATATAATAAGAGGCATAGATTATATTAACCGGACTTTACGAGATTGATTAAGCTATTTATTACCTAGCATTTTTAGAAAGCCAAAATTCTTATAGTAACCTCTATATCTCCGTAATAGAATAAAGTGGCTAAACGGAACGCTTTTAACAATTAAGTGCCCAACTAAACTTACCTGAACTTCTCCTTCTAGTATCGAACCAACTTACGTTAACTAATGTAGACTTCCAGTACCTGGAAATGATGGTTGAATATTAGGCATATTACTGAACACAAGCGATTTATCATAATGCCACCGTGATGGTGCTGATATGACGAAATACAGCGCAAAGTAAATTATTAATAACCAACCGTCTATTATTACGAGATAACAACAATACAAAAATATGGGACGCTTATATACTGCGCATGAATTACTGGTATATTACCTTGGACCAGAACCCCTAGATATACTAATGCGCATCACACATATTCAGACTTTTTGTTATCGTCTATGAATAGTAAGTTTATTATCTGACATCGCAACGAATATATACGGTAAAAAAACCATTAACTAAACGGTCCTGTATAGATCAGTTGTGACCAAGTCCTCATCCTAAATAATGTAAAACTGGTATAAAAGTTAGGTACTGAAAAAAAAAATCCGAAATTCATTTGTTTTCTGGTTTCTTTGCTATTTTAGAGCTCATTATTTGAAGGTTATTGCATGAAATATTCATTACATCAAGATCACTTTTATGTTTATATGTAAAACTGTTACTGGCTTGAACAATAATATACCAACAAGAGGGACTTTTTATTTATTTTTGTTTTTTACTTTGTTTTTACCGCGAGACTCGAGGGATCTGTGATTTGCTTGGCCGTTTATGGTCCATCAGGCCACAAGGTACGTGTGTTTGATACTATACAGGTAACAACTATAATTCAAAACAGTTCTGTGTCTATAGAAATGCTATTAAAAATACAAAACTTGAGTCACTGCTGTCGAAGAAAGTATTTCAGAAGATGCCTTTCTGCCAGTTGACAACGCATAGAGCTAAAACGCAGAGAATTATAAAACCAACAGGGTATGGATTTGTTCGCAAAGCAGCATAAAATGGGAAATACTGATCCCAAATCCCCAATCTTGGCCAAATAAAAAAGGTTGAATTCTTTTCTTCCTTGTGTTCTTGTTTAATTTGAATAGTGCATTCTCTTTATTATACGATCTCGTCCAAAAGTTCGAGAACTGGAGAAAAGGAACCAACTTATTAAAATTGAAATCAAATATAAATAGTTCAGTATTTACCTTTTCT
The DNA here is from genome assembly GCA_030141595.1 of Chydorus sphaericus. Lineage (NCBI taxonomy): Eukaryota > Metazoa > Arthropoda > Branchiopoda > Diplostraca > Chydoridae > Chydorus > Chydorus sphaericus. Next base: position 1,496,801 of record CM057934.1, on the reverse strand, counting down.
TATTTTAATTTTCATGTTTGTGAACAAAAAAAATTTAAATCTATTAAAATTATTCAAAATTTACTTAAACAATATTTTAAATTATTTAAAAAGGTTTATTGATGAAGTAAAAAAAACAATTTGTAAGACTTAATCGGCATTAATCAGATTACGTCTTTTTCCTTTATGCACCCTAACTTTTAAATTTTTTAAATTTTTATTCAAAGAGTCAATGAAAAGTGGACAACGAATGTGACGGTCGATTTTGCCAAAAACAGAATCAATAAGTGGGAAGAACGAAAGCTGGACAGGGAATTGCAAAACTCAGCACGAATCAAAACATTTCAAAAATTTGCATATTAAAAAGGGAAAGTTACTATTTTTTAAAAAAGTGTATATTTATTAGATATGCAAAATGACAAGAGTTCCATTTTATTGGTAAATCATTAATTTTCAAACAGTCCATTTCAATGCGCAAATGAAAAATGAAGGGAATTACAATTAGGCAAGAACGAGGTTCTCTTCTAAAAGAGATCCCGTGAATTTAGTCAAGCTGTTCAGAAAAAAACGTCCCATCCACTGCCATCATCGTTCACTTCATCGCTATCATCGTTCAATTCGTCGTTATCATCGTTCAATTCATCGTGATCATCGTTCAATTCATCTTTATCATCGTTCAATTCATCGTGATCATCGTTCAATTCATCTTTATCATCGTTCAATTCATCTTTATCATCGTTCAATTCATCGTTATTATCGTTCAATTCATCGCTTTCATCGCCCAATGAGATGATCGCCTGCCCGGTGCACTCGAAGCGGCCCAACGTGTAGCTCGCCTTCACGCCAGTCAAATTCGTCCGACCGAAACTGAGTCTCGTAACAGGCAACAACTCGGTCGCAGTAATAAAACCTTTTTAAATAATAATTAAAAAGTTATTGTAAACTGTTTAAACATTCTATATAAAACAATCCTATTTTTAAATATAAACCAAAACTAAAAAACTTTTTTAAATCAACCCGTTAAAATGTTTTCTACACTAATATAATTAAACTAAAATAACAAGTTATGTACTTTTTTGCCGTGAAGCAAATAACCCAAAGCATTTATACAATAAAATTCAATAAATTTCTCAATTTTATTTGTTTTAAATATTTAAGGCTTAGTTTTAGAAAAATTAAAAAAGAAAAGCACTTGCAAGTCTAGTTTTTAGCATTTTAAAACATATCGTGTTCTGAATAATAACAATTATTTACCTTCATCGACAAGCTTAATTGGAGCCAGAGAGTCGGCGTTGCATTTAAAAGTCCTTTCGATGCAGCTGTTCATAATACCGCACTGGCAGGTGTGCTCACTCGTTGCCGGACCAGCCCAGAAGATTTGTTGCCCACCATTACGATCGTTCCAATAACCAAACTGCGTCGTGCCGTACTCGAGAGGAACCGAAAGTGAATCAAACTGAAATCACAAACAAAATTAAACTATTTATGTCTACCGAACAATTTGTGGGAACTGTTATCATGTATACGTACCTTGAAATACTGTTGACAGGAGGCAGAGATGTTGGCTAAATTCAACATCTGGCGAATAGTTGCATTGTATTTGATTGCTTTGGTGTAGCAGCCTGGATCCGGACAGCTAGTGACGTCAGTTTTAGCCTCAGTGTCGTGATAGATAGACGTGGTCACTAAATAAATATTTAAGGAATGGGTAGCTCTATATTGACTATTTAAATGATATAGACTATTAATACGTGTTGTCATGTCACAGTAGACTTGGATTGATTGATCAACGCCGAACCGACCATCGGGATCGATGGAGTAGACCCCAGATTGGGCAGTAGGGTTTGTGGCTTTCAACTCGAAACAGGATTGAGGCAAGGAGTCACGACTGGTTACATCATCGCCGGCTTGGATTAGTTGGTTTTTCTTTCCTTCCATGAGCTCTGAATCTTCCTTCTTTAATTGGTCCGTTTCTCCTTGCTGACTGCTGATCTTCACTTCGTGTTGGTCCACAAGACTCGCCATGGCTTCGTGTTCTGCTACTTTGGCCTCAAGACCTGCCACTTTGACCTCTTGTTCTGCTGCTTTGACCTCATGCTGCTCATTTTTGGCTTCCAGTTGATCAAGTCGGTTGAGCAATACGTCGATATCAAACATCTATTATATTATTATGTACATTAAACTCAATAATTACAATAGACTATCTGAAAGCAATATATGAACATTTCATGTATACGTTTGAGTATACCTGAATAAGACGTTCGATGTTGTTGTTGCTTGCTGCTGGTGATGGGAACAAAAGACCCTCTTGAACCCCTCCTAGAAAGATGATGAAAGCTGCAAGAAATTGAAAGCAGTAGTTCGCCATTTTGATGCTATGGGATGTATAGCTATAACTGCCGACTTTTTTCAATGTCAGCTTGGGTGGGGCTTTTATAGGCCCAGAGTTTAATCAACCATAACTGTATTACGTCTTATTTGTTAATCCGATTTTTATCGGTTTTTTACCTAACCTTCACTGTTTTTTTTTATCATTCGGTCGGTTCATGTAAATAGCGATAAAGTTCAAGGGAATGATAAATCCAAATCACCCCGTTTCCAAAGCTCGTTGTTTAAAAGAGCAACTCGACGGCCGACTTATATTTTAAACAAGAAGATAACAATTTAAGCCTGCAGTGCGCGTAGGCCTATACAGCATATACAATGTTGGAATCGACGTAGAAACTTGCAAAGTCGGCAAACTATATTGATAGATATTATATTCAAAAATTTTGACTGGCTGCATTCCATTATTAGATCACCGTCATGGGCTCCAACATTTGGAAGTAGTTCAGATATAATTTTTGAAGTTTGAAAAACAAGGGTGATTTGTGAGTGTTGAGGACGAGCCAGTAAGCATTGCTACACATTTTTTTGAGCTACGAGCTATTTAGAGATAACAAGAAGGTATTAAAATCCAAAGTGCGACGTGCTGTATTAAAGCAATCCTATTCTAAATTTTTTTCATCACTCTGTGGGTTTATGTAAACATCGATATGGTTCATAATGGAACTAATCCAGCTTGACATAACTGAGAGGAGCTTATACATGTCTAGAAAACAAGAAAGCAATTTAAGCCTGCTACGCATCTAGTAAAATATGGAAATCGTGAATTAGCAAATAATGAACTTCAGACCAATAAGAGAACGGAATCCAGCTAATGCCATTGCTGTTTCTTTTAAAACCTTATGTATTTTTGGCTTTAGATCTGTTTTCTTTTTCTTTTTTGATGTTCCATTGTTTTATAAACTAGGTTTTTATATTTTTGTTTAAAAGGTAAATGTAAATAATAAGAAAAAAAATCCATCTCTGTGTATAAATCGACTCCAAGATTCTCAATGAACTTTTTAAATATTGATTGAACATCTCTTTATTTATAATTTCTAAAGAAAAGGTCCTATTCTTAATTTTTTCCATTACTCTGTGGGTTTATGGAAACATCGATATGGTTCATAATGGATATAATCCAGCTCGACATAACTGAGAGGAGCTTATACATGTCTAGAAAATAATCAAGCAATTTAAGCCTGCTACGCAGCTAATAAAATATGGAAATCGTGAATAAGCAAATAATGAACTTTAGACCAATAAGAGAACGAAATCCAACTAATGACATTGCTGTTGCTTTTATAACTTTATGTATTTTTGTCTTTAGATTTCTTTTTCTTTTTTTATGGTCCATAGCTTTATAAAATAGCCTATTATATTTTTGTTTAAAAGTTTTAAAATGTAAAAAAATAAGAAAAAATAATCTCAATGAACTTTTTAAATATTGATTGAACATCTCTTTATTTATAATTTCTAAAGAAAAGGTCTTTTTTGATAAGTATGGCCTATAAGATAGTGAAAGTACTGGAACGCATTGGAGTTCACGAATTTTCGATTGAAAACTGCAAGTTTCTGCCTCTTCCATTCCATTTTCTGAACACAATTTCGAAATCTTAATGTCTGATGTAGTTGAAGATAAGAGAACATGCCACTTTCAGTTTTTTATTTGTAAAAATTAAATTATGAAACACGATGATTAATTTTGAAGTCGTTTTTTTTTTATTCCGTTTGCTGTTGCTCCGCTTTTCTGCTAACTTATATACCTGTTCATTTTCCTTAAACAGTGTCATTTTGGCTGTTTTATTCAGGGCAGCACAGAGGGTGGGGTAGCCTGGTTGGTTTACCCCGGCATCACGCCGAAAAGGGCACCTAGAAGCGCCAAAAACACTCATTTTTGACTAAAAATACGAAAATTTTTCGGCCTGCGGCCGGGTAACACCGGTACCCCCGGGCATCACCGGTTCTCTGTGCGGCCCTGGTTTTATTTACTATATTGCATCATGATGACGTGAATTAGTAATTGCCAATCGTGATGATTGGCGCAAAAGAACAACACAAGCGAGACATTTAGTCTACTTCTGTACACTATGGCCGCCGAAATGAAAAGTGTTGAAAATCGATACCAATTTATGTTCGACAGTGATTTTCGAATGAATTTGACAGTTAGTTTATATGGAACGAAAAAAGTGAATCTGCGTTGGAAAGGTAATTAACATCTATCTAATTCTATAAATTTTAGATGCGATAGTTTTACATGTTACTGGAGCAGAAATGGGATTTGATACCGATGATGACAACGAGTATGCTGGTGATAATGATGTAAACCCAGAGTCTCAAGGTTCAAGGTGAATAAAATCATACTTAGACGGCAAACACCAGGCCGATGACAGGCTCTTCTCATATTAACTCAAGGCCGTGAGCCGTTACAATAGAAACACAGAATTATGAATCAATCCACCACAAATATGCAATCACGAACCCTTTCCATCCTACAAATAAACCTACGGCATTCAAAAGCAGCATCCTTAGTCCTAGCAAAAACAGTTTTTAACTATAAAGTCGACGTCGTCATGGCTCAGGAGCCATATGCAGCGCAGGAAGAAACACTCGAGCCAATGGAAATCCCGCCTGGCTTTATAGCGCATCACCGGCTCTCCGGCGACCACCGCTATGGGCCTATGGTACCGTCGTCCTTCAAATTTTGGTAACGTCTTCAATAGCCTTCTCGTCGCCAATTCAAGCCAAAATAAGCTAACATGCGTTAAATTGTACTCGGATGAATCGAGTCTCCTAGTTATCTCTGCCTATTGTCGGCCTTCTGTGTCCTCACTATCAAATATCCCCAAGATATCTCATGAGTATAATAAAGGATTTCCTCCGTGGGAGACGAGAAAGTTATGAGAAGTCAAGATAATGACATCTTTGTTGATGTCTCGGTTGGATTTCCGCAAGGAAGCCTTCTTTCCCCTCTTCTATGGAACATTCTCGTCGATGATTTTCTACTTTTTAAACTACAAATAAAAACGAAAATTTTGGCCTACGCAGATGACATCACGCTTTCATCAACACACAAGGATCCCGCAATAACGGTGGCCAATCAAAGTTCCATCAAACTCTGATTAAATGCATCGAATACAATCCTGATGGTTTTTAGTAAACGATCGATACCATTATCAAACCTCTCATTGCCATTGAAGGCCATCATATTCTGCCCAGCCGAACCACAAAACTTCTTGGTATTATACTGGATCAGCATCTAAACTGGAAGGATCACATAGACGAAAGAGAGCAGAAATTCAAACGAGTTGTGGAAGCCGAACCAATAAAAACCAATAAAAAATCGCAAAAAATCAGGTTACTGTTCAAATGTAACCGGATTTGTTGCAATCAAACAGAAAAAGATTTTTCTTTCTAGTTGTGTAAAGAAAAATTGAATTAAAATTGATTAAATCATTTTTCATGTTTTGACGAAAGGGGGGAATTTCCGTCGGGGTCGCGCTTCTGTAAACTCAAGTATAGGGATAAAAAGTGACCTTGACGGAAATTCCCCCTTTCCGCCAAAACATGCCTTCAAAAATGATTTAAATTGACCTTAATTCAATTTTTGTTTACACCAACAGAAACAAGAATCTATTCGTGTTTCAGTGCAACAAGCCCGATCACATTTGAACAGTTACCCATTTTTCGCGATTTTTTAAAAAGAGGGCCCTTAACGTTACCGCTTATAGCGGCCGGCGGGGGTGTCCAAGTAATTGTGGACGCTTGCGCAACTCATTGGAGAATGCAATTGGCTACACACATGGATTGTGGAATTTGTAGCCCATTCCAAAATCTCTGGAGAAAAAAATTTAAAAATTCAGCGACGACTTTTCGAGTAGAAAAAGCTGTCGGCGCACAACACACTTTCCCATAAGGTAACACGGCGGAGGGTCGGGGTGTCCAAATAATTCTGGTATCCACTGTAACTAATGGCATCGTCGTTGCTTTATAATCTCTATGCATTTTTGGCTTTAAATTTTTTCCCTTCTTTTTGCAATGGTCAATGGCTATATAAAAAATAGGTCATTATATTTTTGTTTTTTAAAAAATTAGCCTAAATAATAAGAAAAAACATAATTCTCAGAATGAATCGATTTCAAGATTCTCGATGAACCTTTTAAATATTGATCGAGCATCTCTTTATTTCTAAAGAAAAGATCTTCTTTTTGGATAAATATATAGAAAATACAATGACTGGAACGCACTGAAGTTCACGAATTTTCGATTGAAAATGTCAAGTTTCTGCCTCTTCCATTCCACTTTTTGAACACAGTTTTGAAATCTTAATGACTGATGTAGTTAAAAATAAGTAAACGCGCTAAAAAATGTTGAACTATCAACGAACGAACTTGAAAAATTGATCATGAATATTTTTCGATTGACTGACGAATCCAACAACTAATATAACTGATGGGCTAATAAAGACTTCACAGTTTTATATAACATTAAATTTGGAACCATATTCTCTATTAGTTCAAAGTGACGCTGAAGAAATAGTTTCACTTATAATATATAAAGGATTGAAAGAAATCAGTAATTTCTTATTGCATAGAAATCATTCTTGATCGTTCTTGATCGACTCCTTTTTTCTGCTATTTTAAAAACAAAAACCATTAAACCCCTAAAGAAAATTCCGTATCTCCATAGAAAAATTGGACAAGGAAGTTCACTTTAAGTCCTTAACTCTGCATGATAGTAGCCTACCAACTTACGTTAACCAATGTAGACTTCCAGTGCTTGGAAATTATGGTTGAGTATTATTTATACTGAACACAAAACGTTTTATCACAATGCTATATCATAATGCTTTTGACGAAATACATTGCACAGTAAATTATATTCCAAGTCTATTCATACGAGATGACAACAACAAAAATGTGGTGCGCATATTACATACTGCGCACGAACTACTGGTATAATACCTTAGACCGGAACCCCTAGATATACTAATGCGCATCATCACACATATATACTTTCTCGTTATCGCCTATGAAAAGTATACGTTTATCAACTGGCATCGTAACGAAAATCTACGGAATAAAGGCATTAATAAAAGGGTCCTGCGTCGATCAGTTGTGACAAAGTCCTCATCCTAAATAATAAACAGCTGATAAAAAAATTTGGTATTTAAAAAAATCGAAAATCGTTTCTTTATTTTTTTCTGGCTTCTTTGCTATTTTAAAGCTCATTTGAAGGTTATTATTACTTTAAATATTCATCAAATCAAGATTATATAGACTTATCTTTAATATATGATTTTTGTTTTTATATATAGAACTGTTACTGGCTTGAACAATAATATACCAAGAAGAGGGACTTTTTTTTCTTCTTTTTTTTTCAAATTGAAAAATGGGTCTAAGCTGGTTTTAAGACCGAGACTCAAGGCATCTAAGCTTGGTCTGAAGTGTTTGTCGTCGATGGTTCAGCAGGCCAAAAAGTACGTGTATCTACTGTTGTCTTTTCACTCGTAAATAAACGGTTAGTCAATTAATAACGAAATAACCATATTATTATCTGACTCATTGTTAAGGTTGGTCTTTTGCTGATGGACACACAAGGGCTGTAACGGCTCTTCGTTAGGACCAACACGAGGCTACAAGACGTCAAGGTTTTCACTCTGAGCACAGTGATTAGCACATCATCCAGATTCCCAATATGAAGAACGTCATCGAACATCATGCAATAGGACAAACTGGTAAATTTGCACGTTAATATATCAATTAGAGTACTATTACTCTAATTTATTATTAATGCGTCATCGTAATTTGAATAATTTTGTGTTCATTTGATTACCATTTATTATAGCTGTTTTCCGAATTTGGACGGCTATTACACTCCAGAGAAATGGAAGGAGCAGACATATCTGGCTCAAAGATGTCAACACATTCGAGGTTCTTTGATCAATAAGTGGATTGCTACCTTTTGCCATTTCCGGGAAGCAAAGTGGTCAATGGTGACACTATAATTTCACCCGTCGACTATCAAGTAATTATTCAAAAACTCTCTTTAAAAAATATATTTCTATTTTGGTATTTTGGTCCAAAAATGGATGACAAGTTTAAGGACCATCTTGAAAAGTTCATTAGCTTTTTGTTTCCCCATGGAATGGTCTAATCAACTGAAATTTGAGTTTTTGCCAGCGATCTTTCAAACTATATCGAAAATTTCGTCAATCTTTTGAACTTTGATGAAACTCTCGCGTCTTTCTGGGGTTAGGTTAATGTGTTTCAATGTGCCGTGAACGGAAATAGTTGAATGTGTAGATGATGTGACTGCACACCCGAATTCAGAATAACCTCTTGCCAAGTTCGCTCCGTTCCGTTGTAAGACTACACTTCCATATCCGGCAAAAAAAGGATTTTGACGAACAATAACCCATTCCTTTGCAAGAGAAGGCGTAGATTCCTGCTTTGGGTGCCGTGAAGACTCCGCTCGCCGAATTCATCCCGCCGCCCAAATTAAGATACTCAGCTTCAAATGGGATTATCGTGTCTGGAGCACTCCAATCGGAAGTACGAACAACGAAGAAATGAACGGGGCTAGATTTAATATCAACAAAGCCGTATCGAGTTTCGTAGCCTGGGTCAGTCGATTCTTTAGAAAAGTCGCAGTACGTGGACGCAATCTGATTGCTCCCACTCTTGACATCGTAGAATCCGCTCAGACTGTGACCCATTTTGAACAAATCCTGACAATTGGTCGGCTTGGATGAGATGGCCGCCTGCCCAGTGCATTCGAATCGGCCCAAGGTGTAGCTCGCCTTCACGCCGGTCAAACTCGTCCGCCCGAAACTGAGCCTTGTAACAGGTAGCAACTCGGTCGCAGTTATGAAACCTTTTTAATTAATAATTAAAAAGTTAATTTATAGTGTTTAAAATTCTCCATTCAAAGTAATTCTATTTTTTGATTACGTTGAAAAAAATTTAGATATAAATCAAAGCTAAAAACCTGTTTTTAAAATCCGTTAAATAACCTTATTAGAATGTTTTATACACTTATATTATTAAAATAAAAAATCATTTTTAAGTTGATGTACTCTTTTACCGCAAAGCAAATAATCCAAAGCGTTGAACTGCTACAAATAAAAAATTACGATAAAAAATTATAGAATTATTTTTAAATTCAAAATCTTTAAAAAAACCCGCCAGATCTCGTTTTATATATCCTTATGTAATAATATCAATTTCAAATCGAAACAACCGAAAGAGGGAACTACAATCTACACGCGATATATACGAAAACAATCTATTTTGAAAGAAAGTCTTTTTTAAAAAAAGTTGTTTTAAATTTTAAAACAAATGTTTTACATGATTAAAAAACTTTAATAAAACTACCATAAATATTTAATTGTATTATATTACCGCTTTAATTTTAAATAAAAAAACAACTCAAAGTTTAACTTCTAAAAACTTTTTTATATTAAAAGAATCTCGATTTTCTCAATTTAAAAAAAAAAACTTTTTTTTCGAAAAGTTCTTCAAGGTTTAAAAAAAAAACGTTTTTTAATTTATTAAATTTTTCAATCGAATTTTTTTTCTCGAAAAGTTCTTCAAAGTCTCATTTTTAACATTTTTAAACCTATCATATTCTGAATAATATAATCTCTTTACCTTCATCGACAAGCTCAAGAGGAGCCATAGAATCTGCGTTGCATTTGAAAGTTCTTTCGACGCAATTGTTCATTATACCGCACTGGCAGGTGTGATTGCTCGTTGCCGGACCCGCCCAGAAGATCTGCTTCCCTCCGTTCCGATCATTCCAGTAACCGAACTGCGTGGTGCCGTACTCGAGAGGAACCACAAACGAATCAAACTGAAAATTGATGAATTAATAATGAATATGGATGCCCGATTTAACATTCTTTTTATATTTACCCTAAAAGACTGTTTACAGGAAGCAGAGATGTCGGCCAAATTCAACAACTGGCGCATGGTTGCATTGTATTTGATTGCCTTAGTGTAGCAGCCTGGGTCGGGACATGCTGCAACGTCAGTTTTGTCCTCAGTGTCGTGATAGATGTATGTAGTCTCTATTACAACATATCATAAAAGGTATAAGGATAGGATTTATATGGGGTATATTCAACGATAAATAGAGTTACCTGTTGTCATATTGCAGTAAACTAAGATGGGTTCATCAGCACCGATCTGACCATCGGGATCGATGGAATAGACTCTAGATTGGGCAATGGGGTTTGTGGCTTTTATCTCGAAGCAGGATCGAGGCAAGAAATCACGACTGGCTACATCATCTTTTTTAATAGTACTTTTTTTAGGATTAATTGATGGTTTTTCTCTTCCAATTCGGAATTTTTCTTTTTTAATTGGTCGATTTCCATTTGCTGACTGTTGATCTTCAACTCGTGTTCTGCATCTTTGGCATCGTGTTCTGCATCTTTGGCATCGTGCTGCTCAACTTTGGCCTCTAGTTGATCTAGTCGATTGAGCAAAACACTTACATCAATCATCTAAAAATGCGTAATATGGATTTCAATCAAATAAATCATATAAATATAGAATTTTAAAGGAATTTATCTAATCAAGTGATGCATATCTGTATAGTACCTGATTGAAACGCTCTAGGTTGTTTCCAGGTGGCGATGGGACCAATAGACCTCCTTGGATCACCGCTAGAAAGATGCTGAAAGCTGTAAGAAATGGAATGTAGTAATTCCCCATTTTGATGGGATTTTGACGGGATGTATAGCTATATAACTGCTACTGCTGACTTGTTTCAATGTATGGGTGGGGGTTTTATAGGGCCAGAGCATAGCGCATGATTATACGCCTTAATTGCCCCATGGTTTTTATCAGTTTTGAATTTAGATATTTATTTTAGTAGAGAAATTTCCCCTTTAATGTCGTTATTGATCCGGCAGGTAAACAAGTGATAAGTAAGTAAAATCAGACGGCGGGTAAATAAGTGAACTAACAAGTGCTATTTTTTCCCTAGACATGTGATAATTTGATTACTCGTATACCATATAATAAGTTGAAACCGCAGAAAAACAAAATTCAATTTATGATTGGACATGAGCTTATAATGAGATGTTTAAATAAGATATACGTTTTAATTAATGTGCTGTGTAGTAACAGTTACGTAATAATAATTTTTATTTTAGTAGAAGACGAGCTGAAATTAATGGCAAGTCTTGTTTCATTAATTTTTATGTGCTGACATTTGCTTTACATTTCTAACGGCGTAAGAAAATATAGAGTCAAGTTATATTACATTTATTTTTAAAAATGTGAATCATGAGAAAAAGGATAAAACATTCACTATGCTTTGCGAATTGATTATACATGCTGACTATATATCAATCGATGATTTCCTTATTTATATATTTAATGGACTGCTTAAAGATAGGCCTACTTCAATCTGTAGTTTTACACAAAATCGGCTGTTGAATATTCTTATTTAAAAATAAAGACATGTGCAGCAAGTGACGAGAAGTACTCTTTTTACTAAGATCTTACAAAAAAACAAACTGCGTAAGGCAAACAAAATATATCACGAGGATAGGAGAACGTCGGTTTTTTTATTCCAAGTTTGAATTTCTCTCTCTCTCATTTCCTTATCTACTTTCTTGTGTAATTCGATAGCCCTACAGGATTATTTTTTTCATATCGGACTCAAGGCTATTTAATTGACTAGCACGTTGACACTCGTGCGCGATCTGTGTTTCACTGCCATAACTAATATTGAGGTTGTTTTAGATATCTTCTTAATTTTTTCCATATGCGGATAGAACTCAAGACCATTTTGTGAATAGTACTGGCTGTACGTGATATGGCATGTCTTTCACGGCCCAAACTGTTTTAAACAAAATTCTATTTTGAAACAATATTTAAAAAATAGTTGTCAATTTTTACAAAAAATGTTTCACATATATGATTCAACAACTTAAATAAAAGTACCATTAATATTTAATATGGACTTCTTTACTACATTTATTTTTAAAAAAATGCAAAGCGCTTAAACTCCTAAAAAAGTATAAAAATAAAATAATCTTTAAAAATAAGTTCCTCTTTTTTCTTAATTCGAAAATCCATAAAAAATATATTTAAAGACGAAATTCTACTAAATGTTATACCCCACAACAAAATTATCAATATAATTATTATACATTCTTGACGTTTACTGATTCATAATTTTTCTTGGACTTTTTCACGTAATGTAAACGAAGAGTCAAATGAAGAAAGAATTGTCACCTCTTATTGAACGTCATTTTCGTATTTGAGGGAAGTGCATAATATGGTGTCATTTTAAAGAAAGTGAAAATGGAAAAAAATACACCAAGCAGTAGTTATTAGTAACTATTATACATACAAGAAGCACTTTCATAAGAGTAAAAACATATTCAGTCAGATGTGTGTGCACAGTGCAGTTTCGTCGTCTTATTCGGATAGGGAGATGAAATAGACGACTTTTTCTTGTTCATTTGCAACTTAAATTTGAGATGTAACCGTCTTATGTCATATTACATTTTATTTTTATTTAATGATTAGTGATAACAGTCTGCGTGCTGTAAAATAATTTCAATTTTCTTTTTATTTCGTGGAATAATAGATAATAATTACGATGTATGATAGATCAAACAAAGAGGAAATTTCGGAAAAAATCAGAGGAAATACAAAAAAAAAAAATTTATTTTGAATCAGATGCGACAACTTAATATTATTATATTTTTAATTCCATTATTTTCTTAATGAATGACTATCATAATTTTTTAAACTAGAATCTTTCTAGGCAAATAATAGGGCACCATATTACATCAGATAGTCCAATAAAAATATATATTCACCTAGAGTCTAGCCATTGAAATTAATTGATAGTTTGATACAGACCCACATTACTGTACAGAAAACTTAGAAGTAGTTGTATTAGAGTTGTTCTTAGTGATGATTTACATTATTTCTGGATATGATGAAATTAACTATAATTAAGAGGAATTTGTAAATTGTATAGCAATATGATTATATACATTGATACTTTGATAGAACGAATAATAAAGACGATATGCAATATTCTATACAGCGGGAGGTTCAATGCTACTCGTCTATAAGAATTCTATAAGAATTAAGAAACGTTGGCAAATCAATCGGTATGCGAAAATGTATTTTTACAATTGCATTTGCACTCCAAGTTCCAACTCAATTACCAAGTTTCTCAATGATCTAGTTACTCAATTATTCGTACATGATGAACCTTCTATAACGGGGTAGATCTTACCATCATGTTCGTTTTTTGGATAGATTTCTGAGAACGTCAAGATTGGTGCGTACTAACACACTCGAATGTTATCTCACAAGATGAATATCCCGCTCGGTCAAACAGACGGGATAATCAATTTTCACTTGAATATTGCTGTGCTGGAAAAGCTCCGCGTCCGAGCTCTGAAAAAAAAAACGGTCACTATAAAATACATAATATAATCAAATCACTCAGTACATGTAATATATATGTATATATATATATATTACTTGCAATTTCTCCAGTTGTAGTTTTATTGTATCTTCTGAGGCCAATTGAAGGTTTGAATACTACTCATCATGTTGCCAATTTGCCGATCTGCAAAAATCCAACCAGTTATACAAAAACATTTAAGAAAATGATTGGTATGTATAGCCATTTAATATAAATAATAGTCATTTAGATACATACCTAAATGTATAATGGAAAAAAAAACTTGTTTTGCCACCTAATATATAACTGTTACTTTGGCTTATTATAAGAGTAAATTTTCATTTTCGAGCATGAAATTTCAATGCAAATGGAATTTAAAGGGATTGCAACTAAGAGATGGCGATGTCTTGTTCTATGGCAATGAACCAGTGAATTGAATACTATACTGTAAATATAAGAATGGATCGTCCCTTTGATATTAAAGGCCGCATTTAAAAACATTACCACATTACCGCGACGAAGCAAACTCAACATGCATATTTTAGTTTAAATGGTTTTTCCCATATTTGAATTGAAATGGTATATTGGTATATATACTCATTTGACGATGACCCTCACCAATTATTTTCTGTTTTTTAGTAATTAAACTTAGAAACATAGCAATACATTTTTTAGGGCCATTTTTGTATTATTGTTTTACATATGAAACAGAGACAGTAAATTAAGTAGTGACCTTATGTGATTTCCACGATACATAGCTAGACCGCAACAGCAAGAAATTAACTATATAAGTAAATGTAATCAAAATATTAAAAGTAACTAATTGTTAATGTATTAGGAAATCAAACACATATAGTTATCGACATATATACCTTGGTCGTATCGTAACAAGTTGTAATTCTTTCTCTGGATACTGTAAAAGCCTCCAGAGGCTCAATCGCAATTCATTCTTCTAGTTTAACTGTTTTTATCGTAATAAATTAAGAAGTGATAATCAAGTGCAAAAATTAAATTTTTGCTTCGTTGTACAAATTTTTAAAATTTATACAACGAAGCAGTTCTACACTTACATTATTAATATTCCACTCCACCGACTGGGCAGTATTAAAGTCCATTTTCACGCGTTCAAAGTTTGTGCATCCAAGCAAATTTCTACAACAAACAAAACAAAATTACTTTTCATTAATAGAATGCAGAATGAATTCTTTCTATCGGAATAATTGCTTAATTCCTCATACTAGCGCAAGCCTACACCAACTTATACATAGTGTGTACAAACTAATACAGCTATCAATGTTTATCCACGGATTTTTGCAATCCACAGTGATTGGAAATTATGATGGTTTAGTAAGCATAATGCTGAACACAAAACGTTTTATCTTAATGTCATTAATATGGTGACACGTCCAATGGAATTGGATGTACAGTAAACTATATATACCAAGTCTATTAACACGAAATAAGGACGATAGAAATAAAGATGATCATGGCGCGTATACTGCACACGAACTACTGGTTAACTTATAGGGCAGGAACACCAAGATAGCAATTGACACACATATATTTTCTTGCCCATTATCACCCGTATGAAACCTTATCAACTGGTTAACAAAGACATATGGAATGAGGCCATTAATGTAAAGATTCTGCCTAGATCAGTATCGTATAGCTAGTATAGAAGCTTGGTTTATTGAAAGTTAGGAGGTGCTTTTGATAACCACGCCATCATGGTTGGAGAATATAACCAAATCATTTATTCCTTTGACTTATAGAAGAAATTGAATTTGAATCAAATTGCGAGCCGAAGAAGATTTTAAATCGGTAACGTCATAGAACTACTAGCTGACAACTATGATGATACTTTTAGCGATCGAACCTTTCCGTGAATATACTGGAAAATGGTTAGGTATTTCTCATTTTCGTTAAATTAACCTTAGAGACTTATCAATAATACACCACTGTTTTTTGTTACATAAAGTTACAAATACCACCCGTGAGTCTCCGTAAACTATTTAAAATTACTCCTCTTAAGATGATCGAGTGGTTTTTTATTGACATGGACAAGAATAAGGCTGCTGGTGTCGAGGACAGGTTCAAGGAAGTAGCAGAGGCTTACGAGGTCCTCTCGGACAAGAAGAAGAGGGATGTCTACGACCAGGTTGGTGAGGAAGGCCTCAAGGTGACTAAATTCAAAAATGAAAATAAGAAAATTTTTGTTTTAATTGCAGTTAAATTAATTTGAATCAATTAAGTAAACATTATGTTAAATTAAAAAATTCTAAATAAATTTCAAATTATATTGCAACTTTAATAATCTCTTTTTCATATCTAATAAACAGTTTATCACGTTTAAATTAATTCTAAATAATTTAAGTAAAATTACATTTTAAAAATCTTTAAAATTTTATTACAACTAAATTAATTAAAATTTAACCCTAAATAATTTAAATAAAAATAAATCTGTCATTAAATAAATTGAAATATATTTTTTTAAATCTTAATTTTATTCTATCTATTTTCAGTCTGGAGGTGGAGGTGGTTGAGGAGGTGGACAAGGCCCGAGCAACTTCCAGTACACTTTCCACGGTGACGATCCCACTTGAGATGCTCAACGAGATTATCCGGCCGACGACCGTCAAACGGATAGGCGGACAGGGTCTACCGATTCCCAAGGACCCCACGAAGCGCGGAGACCTGCTCGTTTCCTTCGACATCAAATTCCCCGATCACCTGGCACAGAGCGTCAAAGATATCTTAAACGACACGCTTCCTAATTAAAATTCTTTTTCTTTCTTTTCTTTTCTCTTTTTTATGGGGATGTATTACAACAAAAATTATTATTAGAAAACATTACCCCAATTTTTTTCGTTTCGCTTTACTATTATTTCGGTGGAATATTATTCGATCTTGAAGTATATCGTTAAAAGAGGAAAAAAAGGAATTAACAAATTGCTGAGACTAATTTTTTTTACGTTTTTTTATTATATGCGAGAAGGATTTAAAAGAGAGTCGTGCTGTATACACCAAAATTGTACAATGTCGCTTAACACACACATTAAAAAATAAAGAAATACATCAAATAGGTTGTTTCGTTAATATTCGAGTTTTTTTTTCTTTTCATTTATTTTATCCCTTTTTTATTTTTATTCTTTTTTATTTTTTTTTTAATTGAATAAAAAAAATTGTTTTTAACGATTTTTTATATAAAAAAAATGATAATCCCGCAATATTTTAAAATAATGTTTTTTTCTCAATTTCTTAAACCAAATTTCAGATTTCAAAGAACTGGTTAAGGAGAAGAAAGTTGTTTGTTATATAGACCACTATGAAAACTCGCCGCTAGAATGCGCTTAAAGCCGGATGAAGCGCATCACGCAGTACTGGCCACTGACCATCAGCTCCACCGTTCTTTATAATAAATTCACGAAACGGATCCCTCACTAAATTGCAGTTAAATAACTTCACAGTTAAACGGTTAAAATTAACCGATTATTTTTTTATATTAACGCACACTGTATTTTTTTTTTGTTTCTTTTTTCTTGTTCTTTCTTTTTTTTTAGAATTTTAATTTATTTAAGCGATGGATTAGCTTTTTATTTAAAGGTGGATTACCGGCTCTTATAAATAGACCTCCACTCATAATAGTTCTCTAGTCAAATAAAATTTATTATAAAAATTTAAAAAAACACATTTTTTAATTATTAAAAAAGGTTTATTTGTGAATTAAAAAACAATTTGTAAGACGGTTATATAATGAACCGATTACGTCTTATTCTTATTTTAATGCAAGAGTCTATGAAAAGTGGACGATTGCCAAAAAAGCGGAGATAATTAGTGGGAAGAATGAAAGCTGAATGAAGATTGCGAAACTCGGCAGCATCAAAAAGTTTTAAAAATTTGCATATTAACAAGGAAAAGTTATTAAAATTTTAAAGAAAAGTGTTAAATAGTACAATTTATGACAAGAGTTCCATTTTATTGATCAATTTCAATGCGCAAATGAAAATGAAGGGATTTACAATTAGGAAATGACGAGCTCTTCTTCTAAGAGCGATCCCGTGAATTCAGTGTAACTGTAGCTAGAAGAATAGATCGCCCCTGCAAAGTGGCCGATCGTGATTGTATCCCCCTTGTTCAGTTTCAAAGTCCCGTGAACGGAAACAGTTGAATGCGTATTAGATGATGCGCCGTAGATTACAGAAACACCTACCGCAACGTCCGCGCCGTTTCGTTGTAACCTTACATCGCCATATCCAGCGTAACCGGAACCATATCCCCAACCTGTTCCCTTGAAAGAGAAGGCGTAGATTCCTGCTTTGGGTGCCGTGAAGACTCCGCTTGCCAAATTCATCCCACCGCCCAAATTCAAATATTCTTTTTCGAACGGCATTGTGCCACAACAGTTCAAAGTTGAAGTACGAGTGACGAAGAAATGAACGGGGCTGGATTTAACATCAACAAAGCCGTATCGAGTCTCGTAGCCCGTTTCAGTCGATGATTTAGAAAAGTCACAATAGGTTGAAGCAATCTGATTGCTACTACTCTTGACGTCATAGAAGCCACTGAGAGTGTGACCCATTTTGAATAAATCCTGACAATTGGTCGGCTTGGATGAGACGGTCGCCTGTCCAGTGCACTCGAACCGGCCTAACGTGTAGCTCGCCTTCACGCCGGTCAAACTCGTCCGCCCGAAACTGAGCCTTGTAACTGGTAACAACTCGGTCGCAGTTATGAAACCTTTTAAAATAATAATTTAAAAGTAATTTACAGTGTTCTAATCAATTCTATGCACAATATAAATATATTCTTTCTAAAATATTCCACTTAAAAAAAAATAAAGAATTAATTAATTTAATTTAATTATGAAAAATCCTATAAATTTTTCATAAGAATAAATCTACATACGCAAATTATACTTTTCGTGTGTCGTCTATTTACAAAAAAATCATAAAATAGTTATCATAAATTTTTACAAAAAGGTTTTACATGTATGCCAAGGTGTTGAACACGATTTTGGATTTAAATAAAGAAAAAATCGAGAATTTAGTTTTTTCTTCAATTTTTTTTACTTAGAATAAAATTTTTGTTTTGAAAACTCTGACATTTTTTTTGAAAACTTTTGGAAAAAGTAAAAAAAAAACTTTTTCACTGTTTTTTTTTTTACAAAAACTCCAATTATTTTCCAATGTAAAAAAATTAAGTTACATAAGTCTGGATTTATTTCCTCTTACCGGTAAACCGCCTTATGAATCTACCAGCATACGGAAGTGAATCCAGTCTTGCGTAATCGTAAAGTTGTAATTATAACGTATTCCACGATTACGTAAGATTTAATTGTGAATCAAACCGAGCTAGCGTAATCGCAACGTTTTTTTAAAATATACAATTTAAAAGATTGGAAAAGTTTTAAAATATATTTTTCGATAATTTCTCGTTTTTTTCAAAAATGTAAAAAAATAACTTCAAATTTAAAAACTCATATTTTTCACTTTTTTCTTTAAAAAAAACATCGTGAAAAGTTGTTGTGGTTATAAACGGTTTGCCATTTACATACTTAATCAGCCAAAATAGGTCTCAATTGATAACTGTTACTATTTACCCTCATCAAACCAGTATTCAAACTAAAACTTTAAAAAAAAATCACAAATTCTATGTTTTACAAAGCATTAATCCATCAAAGTCTCAGTTTGGAAAAGTTATTACTTATTAAACGTATAATAATCGACTGTTTATTACCTTCATCGACAAGCTCAATTGGAGCCAGAGAGTCGGCGTTGCATTTAAAAGTCCTTTCGACGCAGTTGTTCATAATGCCACACTGACAGGTGTGATTGCTCGTTGCCGGACCCGCCCAGAAGATCTGCTTCCCTCCGTTCCGATCGTTCCAGTAACCGTACTGCTCGAAGTTGTACTCGAGAGGAACCGAAAGTGAATCAAACTGAAATCATAAAACAAAATTAAATAATTTATGTCTACTGCGCACAATTTTTAAACATAATATTATCATTTACCTTGAAATACTGTCGGCAAGACGCAGAGATGTCGGCCAGATTCAACATCTGGCGCATGGTTGCCGAATATATGATTGATTTAGTATAGCAGCCTGGATCCGGACAGCTTGTGACGTCAGTTTTAGCCTCAGTGTCGTGATAGATAGATGTGGTCACTGTATTAATACATAACATAAGTTAGTTTATTTTAGGTGTTTAAATGATTACGAGACTATTACGTGTTGTCATGTCACAGTAGACTTGAATGGGTTGATCAGCACCGATCTGACCATCGGGATCGATGGAGTAGACTCCAGATTGGGCACTGGGATTCGTTGCCTTTAACTCGAAACAGGATCGAGGCAACAAATTACGACTGGTTACGTCACTTTCCTTAGCTAGGATCAATTGATTGTTTCTCTCTTCCAAGTCGGAGTTCTTCTTTTTTAATTGGTCAATCTCTATTTGCTGGTTGTTGATCTTCAATACGTGCTCTGCCATTTTGGTGTCGTGTTCAGCTACTTTGGCATCGTTCTGCTCAACTTTGGCCACCAGTTCTGTCACTTTGACCTCGTGCTGCTCATTTTTGGCTTCTAGTTGATCAAGTCGATTGAGCAAGACGTCAATATCAAACATCTGTTATATTATATTACGATGTACATAATTATATTAGACGATTTTAAAGCAATATTTGACTATTTAATGTATATTTAAGTACCTTATTAAGGTGTTCAATGCTGTTGCCCATCGGTGATGGAATCAATAGACCCTCTTGAATCCCTGCTAGAAAGATGACGATGAAAGCTGTAAGAAATCGAAAGTTATAAATCGCCATTTTGATGCTTTGGGTGTATAACTGACGCTGCCGACATATTTATTCAATACCAGACCGATTGGAGTTTTTAGGCTATGAGCTATTTAGATAACAACAATAAGGCATTAGAATCCCAAGGTTCATGCAAAAATAAGATAATAAATTAAGCCTACTGCACGTGAAGTAAATAAAATGTGGAAAAAGAGAAACAAATATATTGATAAAAACAAGTAATAAGGGGCGACGGTAATTAAAAATTTAAAACCATCGAATAATAAAAATTTATCCACGAGACTAATGGCAAGGGCGCTGCTGATACTGTTTTTTTAAGGAAATAACACGTGCTTGAACACGAATATAAGAATTTACACATTCTCAATTAAACATTTTTATAGCTGTTCCTTCAAATTTCCATTCCAGGCTAATTTAGCAAGAAATAAAAAATATAAGTAGTTGAAGAGAAACTGCTTGTTGACCCTTGAAGAAAAACTGCTTGTATCACGCAAAAACTAAATTAAGAAATGTGATTATATAGTTCAAAAATACTCATATTTTACGAGCCTATTACATTTTGAATGGATGGTCTACTTTAGTACTCGGGAATAATCAATTCACTAGGGGCTGATCCAATTCAAAGTTTGCGAATCCAGACAAGTTTACACAAAAAAAGGAATTAAATAAGAAACTTAAAACTCATGATTATTAATACAGAAAGAATTAACCTTATCTGAATAATTAGGTAAATTTTATTGCGTTGTTTGGTTGTTTTACATGAATATAAGCAGAAAGTTGAATATCAGATTTATACAATAGGAACTATTTTGAATTTACCATATAATACATCAGAACATCATTTGTATAGATATTAATTATTTCAAAACGGTAAGGTTCAATATAATAGGCATATTAAGTTATATTAATCGGAGATAAGGAGGGTGATTAAGTATTTTGTAACATGTGAGTGTAAGGTTCACATCGCACATATTTACTTTTTTCGTTATCGCCTATGAAAAGTACAGTACGTTTATAATAAATTGGCATCGTAACGAATATCCACGGAATAAAGCCATTAATAAAACGGTCCTACGTAGATCGGTTGTGACAAAGTTCTCATCCTAAATAATATAAAGCTGGTATAACCGTTTGGTATTTAAAAAAATCCAAAATCGTTTTTTTTTTCAGGCTGCATTTCTATTTTAAAGCTCATTTGAAGGTTAGGCTTTTACTACTTGAAATATTCATCAAATCAAGATTATAGACATATCTTTAATACATCATGATTGTTTGAGTTGCGAATCTATAGTTGGGCTACATGAATTCTAGGGGTGGTGCAGAGGGTGCGATAAACTCAGTTTTTTATTAACTTTAAATTAACTATAAATTATATTTTTAGTTGAACTTGGTCTCATTAGAATTTGGTTGATTTAAGCCGTATGATGGTACCAAATTTGACTAGTAAAACAGGCTGCTGTAAGCCGAGAAAAAGATAATAGCATTTGGCAACGGGTGCCCATGTTAAATTCCATATCTTCAGCTTTGTCTACAGACGATGCCGGCACCATTCAACGCTCGTTACTTTCGTCACCGACTTCCGGTGAAGGCGGTGGGACGAAGCTTGTAAAATTCGTATTTTTTTTCTCGATTTTTGGTTACTAAAAAGTCTTAGTTTCCGGCTTTTCCTCCGAACCCTCGTCAGGTGCTGGATCGACTGGAAAACCAGGGCTACAAAGTCGTCGGACATACGAATAAGGAAGATGGACAGTCAGAGTGGACCCTCCACAAGCCATCCGCCACGTCTCCTCTTTGACTTTTCAGAATCAAAATAGGAGATTATCATGCCTACTACAGAATAAACCATCATTAACTGAGAATAAGATGTATATCGTCATATTCTAATATGCGTGATAGTAACAGGCTGCTACTTTTCGGTGTATTTTCGCAGTAGTTTGTTGGAAAAGTTATTGAGAAAATTACACCAATGATGATAAACAGTTTTGGTAACTTTTTTAGTCGATTGGTATATGGCTACAGATTTTACGCCAGTGGTACTACGCAATATTAAAAAAAAAACGCTTGTATGTTTAATGTTGTTCATTTTCAAGTAACGACAACGAAGTTTTCGAAGGTTCAATCAGAGATCTTGATGAAGCACCGTGATAACCTGCCAAAGAAGCTATTTCTGGTTATAGTTTTGTTGCGCAAAAAAGTGGGCATCAAGCGAATTTCCAAGAAATGTGGTCATTATAAGAGGATCATCATCAAGTTTTTTTTGCTATTTTTCCAAGAATCATTTAAAAGAGTTCATTTTTTTCCAAGTTCATTAAATACAGATCGAGAACGTCGGCGAACATATAATGCTGACGATGATTATGATTGTTACTCCGGCTGCATGCTATTCTTTTATCATTTTAATTACCAGCAGCTATATATTGCTTCACCTTCACGAGTTCATGAGTTCATGAGGGTCTACAGTAAAAGAATAATTTCCAGTTAGCGCAGTTTTCTCATTTCGCTCCTTTCCAAGAACCCAATAATAAGAGCTTGTTTTCTTCGTACAGTCAAACTTAGATATATTATATATATTCGTATTGAGATGGTCGCTGAATGTAAGAATAGTTCATGATATGTTGACATAGGTCTGTATGTGGAAAAAATACAATAATAAAAGAAATACGAAAAAAAAAAATTATTTTAGATTGATTATTCGATAGTTCTCCAACCTGGCTTTAAAGTGTTAACGTTCTTTACATTAAATCTACTGATTGGTCGGAGAGCTATGGCGAAGGAAATACGAAAATATAAAATACATGTCGGGGTCAACAGGGTCTCGGCCCGTACGACCCCGGGTCGACCGTCCTAAAAAATCATTTAAAATATTCTTTTTTTTTTTTTTTAATTTTTAATCAAATTAGAATATCGTCTTGTTGTAAGACTTTTTTTTTTTAATCTTTACTATTATTAATTTTAATTAGGCAATTTAGTCTTTTTTAAATTCATCCACGTCAATAATGCGTGCAAATGGAACATTGATATTGGCTGGTATACAATTGCAATTCTAGTTTACATTAAATGAAGTCTATATAAGTAAGCAAGCAACGTGTGCTTAATGTGTGTATAGGTTATCGATGATCTTAACAGGACCAAGATCATTCTACAAGAAGTGCTATCAAGTAGCAGAAATCATCTCCATTTGGCGCTTTTAGAGCGGGGAAAGAAGATTTACTTAGCGTATCGTAGAGAGGAAATTGGATAAAACCAATCCTCTCTCTACGTTTTCTTGTCAGAGTACCGCGAAAAGAGTTTGATGATGAGCTCGTAGAGAACTCTGAAAGCTCCAAGTATTAGTTCGGGTTTAAAATAAATCCGATGGTGTGTACGGGATCTAGAGTTGTGGATCAAGTCTTAGGACTCTCTAATCCATTCTAACTATACGCCTACAACTGCCACCTGACAGGAACAATCTTATCAAAGCCAACCAAGTAATCAGGTTAAATCAAAAAGGTATGAAGAATAATAGCTCATATTTTCCTTAAATCAATCATTAAAATTTAAATTTCGTTATCTAAGCTCCTCCGGCCCTAGAAAATTTGGACCAATCAGGGAATTTATCGAAACCGACCGTCAGATGCTCTTTTTTTTGTTTTACTCCGTACAATCATCTAATCGCAGTAGTATAATGATAACACTTGACCTCAGCTTATTAAAATTATTAACGTCGGTTTCAAAAGAAAGCCCATTACTGTTTCATTAACATAATGTGAAACGGATGAAAAACTTTTCATTTTACTCCCAATTTCAGCTTCAAGACAAACGGAATCAAACGGCTTTAGCTTCAAATTTCACTTATGTCACAAATGTCACTTATTAAGATTTATGTTTCTTATTTCTAAAAAAACGAACCTGAGACACATTTTGTCTTAAAATCTGATATATTGTGACTTTAATTTTGAGACCTTTTTCTGTCTTGGGGCTAGAGCGAGTATACCGTTGCTATAAGTTCATTAGGTCGATTCAACTTTGTGCGATGTTTTCTACAGATAATGACTAGGTGTTATGCTGTTGTACTGCGGTGAAAGTAATCTTAGTAACTTATTTAATAGAAGTTATCTAGCGAGCCAATCTTTTGTCGGGGAGATCCCTACGAATAATATGAATCATTGCTTATTCTAGTAGCATTGAAACAGCCATTCATCCTGTTTCCTGCTGTGAAAAGTATAATTCTAAAACTCGAGATTTCTCGATACTTATTTTCTCCGCAGAGCAAAGATCAAAAGAAGGTTACAACCAAGTTCTGTTCGGAGTAATAGATTTAAAGTCTATAACAATGGTGATGGTTATATCGTTGAGATCTGTATTCAGTCGACAGGCTTTCCCAAATTAACTCGTAATCCCTTTTTGACGGCCGCAATTGTTCGTTGAATACAAGACTCTATATGCTACCCATTCCAAGACCATATAAGGCTGACGAAGTGCAAAATGGCGCTGTTCTTGCCAAAAAAATCCGCTTGATTCAACGATTCCATGAAAAATCAATCAAATTCTGTTATTAAAAGAAAACTATATTAAGTACAATGAATTAAACAAGAAAAAAACAACTGATTTCAATAGTGGCTAATAAAAGCCACTTGAACGGTCCGTCATGGGTCAAACGGGTCTAATTGCGAATTTAGCTCGAACCGAGTTCATTCATTCTTTTGAACTCGGATTTTGGAAAGAGTGCGATACTCGGCGCTAAAAAAAGACCATTATGCCAATTTATTAGTAACAACCGACCTATCATCCCAAAGATTCCCAACGAATCGCCGCCGACTCTAAGACTGGTAGAAAATGCCCTTATATTATATAGATATTATAATATTCACGTCGGCTGTGAATGAGTTTGTACCTCTAGAGTTCTAGACCTTTCTTACGCTTAGTTGAGGCGTCAGGTCTTTTAAACCATCATTCGCCTCACACATATTATATTGTTTTGGGTACTTACACCCCACCAATTTGACAAGATTAATTTGGTGAAATTCCTCTGATTGACCAAGCTTTTTCAAAATCGGTTAGCCACGCCCATTTAACAGATAAGGTTCCTTAAATTCCCGTTCCTATTCGCTTACTTTAAGACACGCTTCATTGATGATCCGGAAGGCTCTCTTGATGGCTACGATGTAAGTGTTGCGATTGATCTTTTGATCACTTGATTGCGATTTGATCACTTGATCACGTATATTATATTCAACCTTAGAAAATCAATCCCTAAAAATCTTAAACATTTTCAGAATAAAGAATGAAAAAAATATTAAAAAATTTCCACCTTTTAGATTAAAAAAGAAAATACAAGTTCGATTGCGACTAATTGAATTAGTCGCCTTTAGCTATCTTTCATAGATGTGACGAGACTTTGCAAACATTTAACTCGAACTCTTTCCTTGGTGTTAAGGGAATATTATAGTTGGTACTTGGTCCCGGAGAGTTAAGACCGGAAATCGCAGTCCGTATCCCAACGATTCCCAATGAACCGTCGCCGCCTAGCCGTATGGGACATAAAGACTTTTGACACTTGAAAACTTGCTTGCAATTCCAGTTTCAAGCCCAAGACTGTACATATAAGTATTATCATCTCTTTAATATAAAAATTTTTTAATCTAATAATTCATTTGGGAATCTTGAGTTGCAAACCAGGTTTATTCCTCACAAGTGTATATATGGAACTGTGCTGGTATCTATTGAATGACAAAGTGTTTCATTCATTGCCCACCACTCGATTGCACGAAATTTGTGCTTTCACTTGTTTATGCAAAAGTAAATGGGTTGGGGGGAGGGAAATCGATGTAGCTTTCTAAAAGTACCCGGCCTAGTGTGATGAGCATGTAACCGTGGGAAATGCGAGCAGACCGACAGCGGTTGACGTAATTGTAAATGGGTTACATTTTTTTTACCCGTAGTTTTTCGCTCAGTTCTCCGTCAATACTTGTCCGACTAAAGCGTTTTAGGCCGGAAAATTTAATGATGCAAAGAATAGGAAAAAAAAGTGATTACCTGTGCCACGGTTGGCTAACTCATCTAGCTGGTCTCTTAAATGTTAACTATATGGAAGGTTTATTCCTTTTCTGCTATTAATTTTCACAACAATGGTATGTAACAGTGCTTTTGATTGTATTTTTAAATCAATGTTGTTTATTTGAATTTTTCACTGGTGAATGAGTGGCATGTCAGGTACTACTAACGTTATAGAAAACGCTTTTTTATAGCAGAATATTTGTCTACAGTATTGGGGATGTAACTCAGAGGTAGAGTGCTCACTTCGCATGTGAGAAGTCCGGAGTTCGATCCTCCGCATCTCCAACATTATTTCTTTTAAATTTATATTTATTTATTTAATCAACATTATGGTTTTTTTTTTAAAGTTTGAGTTTAATAACGCTTATAACTGATATGAAAAATATGGTCGGATTGGTCAATAATATCAATCTTCATAACGACTCTTCAACCTAATACTTTATCGGTGTTTTATTAATAAATTTGCATATATTAACATGGTAAAATTGCTATTTAAAAGAAGTGTTTAAAAAATATTTCCATTTTATTTGTAAATCACCAATTTTATTCAAACAGTCAATTTCAATGCGCAAATGACAATGAAGGGATTTACAATTAGGAAATGACGAGCTCTTCTTCCAAGAGCGATCCCGTGAATTCAGTGTGACTGTTAGTATCAGAATAGATCGTCCCTACTAAGTGGTAGATCGTGATTGTATCCCCCTTGTTCAGTTTCAAAGTCCCGTGAACGGAAACAGTCGATAATGCCGATGTTGCGCCGTTGATGATGGAATAACCTGATGCAACGGCCGCGCCGTTCCGTTGTAACCATACATCGCCACTTCCAGCGTAACTGGAACTAAAGTCATTACCTTCTCCTTTAAAAGAGAAGACGTATATTCCTGCTTTGGGTGCCGTGAACACTCCGTTCGCCAAATTCATCCCGCCACCCAAATTTAGATATTCCTTTTGGAATGTTATCGTGCCGGTTGAATTCCAACTAGAAGTACGAGTGACGAAGAAATGAACGGGGCTTGATTTAACATCGACAACGCCGAACCTAGTTTCGTAACCCACTTCAGTCGATGATTTAGAAAAATCACAATACGTGGATGATATTTGGGTGCTACTGCCCTTGACGTCGTAGAACCCGCTGAGAGTGTGACCCATTTTAAACAGATCTTGACAATTAGTCGGCTTGGATGAGATGGCCGTCTGTCCGGTACACTCGAATCGGCCCAGCGTGTAGCTGGCCTTCACGCCGGTCAAACTTGTCCGCCCGAAACTGAGTCTCGTAACAGGTAGCAACTCGGTCGCAGTAATGAACCCTTTTTTAATAATAATTAAAAAGTGAGTTTATACTGTTCTAATCAATTCTATGTATAATAATAATATTTTTCTAAAATATTCCACCAAAAATTTAAAGAATTTTTAAATATGATTTAATTATGACAAATAATATGAATTTTAATAAGAATACGTCTACATGCGTAAATTATATTTTTTTCAATCTTTTTTTTTAAATAGTCGTAAAATAGTTTTTTATTTATAAAAAAGGTTTTACATGTATGCCAAGCTGTTTAACACGATTTTTTATGTTTTTGTTTCTGTTTTTACATTTAAAAAATTCTAAATTTAGTTTTTTCTTCATTTTTTTTTTAAATTTAGAATTAAAAATAATAATAATCCCCGACGTAGTAAAATGTATTTTACTACTTAAGGCTTTACTGGGTTTAAATGTGGCGCCACTAAAGAGTGAACCCCCACAGCTTTATGTAAACGCCATCTAGCGAAACTCGAAATTGGACGGCAATAATCGGTTGACCAGTGGTGCCGTCTATCGAATTTCTTTTTATTGATCATTAACAAATGAAAAAAATGTGTTTTATGTTTAAACTAGTATATTCTCATATAGAACCAAATTAGTTTATGATGCCATCTGTAGTTGTTTATAACGTTAGCTGTGGAAATCCCAATTGGGCTTTTAATTATTGCAGATGATGAGACGAGTTACTTCGACAATAGGTCATAAAGGTTTAGGTATACTATAACGAGCGGCATACTTAGTTACTTACATTACTTTTCATTACAGATACCATCAGTATATCTATAAGTTATTACTATTCAAATTAGAAGTTGCTGTATTGTTTTTTTTTGGAAAAAAAATAACTGGTCTTGTTTTATTAAAAACGAATTTAAAATGAAATAGTTTAATTAAATTCGTGATTTGAGTGATTTTTTCTTAAAATTTTCGAATAAAAAATTGACAGTAAATTTAAAATTTAGGAAAAAATACTGATCACTTAATTTTCATCAGTAATCGGACATTCTTAAAATAAGTAGATAAAAAATTACTACGTCAGGCCTCATGCAGACTCTTTTTTTAAACTCTGAATTTTTTTGAAAACTTTTGGAAAAAATAAAAAATAAACTTTTTTAACAGTTTTTTTTTACAAAATTTCCAATTATTTTCCAATATAAATAAACTAGATTACATAAGACTGGATTCATTTCCTCTTACATACTTAAGCCACTGTACAAGAATCGGTAGCAAGGCTGTTCATCGTTCAAGAAAAATCCGCTACGGCGGCACCTTAGTCTGTAAGATTTTCATAGCCGCTAGGCATAAGTAGCCAGCCTGGACACCGCAGCAGACGTTACAACCAGCTTGCGGATGATGATAATAATTTATAAATAATGCTAATTACATGAAAAACCAATAAGAATGCAGCAAAACCCTAAACCAATAAGAATTCAGCTGAAAAAAGGCCTAAAAAAAACTTCCGGGACTGGGTCCAGTGGGTCCCGAACCTCCCACTAATCACTCCGATCATAATCCACTAGGCTACCCCGTCTCTATCCCGAATGCTTCGCATTCGGGATATATCCAGTGGGCGCAGCGGTGGCGCCACTTTCTACGCGGCCCGCTAGGGGCCGCGATTCGCAAGAAGGTTGTCACAACTGCTCGGTGTCCATGTTGTAAGTAGCCATGGAAACCATAGCAGACTGCAAAACAACATGCCCAACGGCTATAAAAATCTTAAAGGCTAAAGCGTACCATTGCGGATTTTTTTTGAACGATGAACATCCTCGGTACCCCTTCGATCTCACTCCTTAAATTTTTTTCACTTTGGTATAACCAATCTACATAATCGCAACGTTTTAAAATATATTTTTATAAAGATTGGAAACGTTTCAAAAACTGCTGGCAAAGTTTTCAAAAACAAATTCGATAAAAATCAATTTTTTTTCAAAAATGTTTTAAAATAACTTTAAAGTCTACAATAAAAAACAAAACAAATAAAAACTCATATTTTTAACTTTTTTCTCTAAAAAAATACATTGTAAAATGCGGTGTTAATAAACGACTTGCCATTAACATACTCCATCAACTGAAATGGGTCTCAATTTATAAATGTTACTATTAATCCTCATCGACAAGCATTATTGAACCATTATTCAAACTAAAACTAAAAAAAGATTTAACAAATTATATTTTATAAAGCATTAATCCTTCAAAGTCTCAACTTGGAAATGTTAATACTTATTAAACGTGTAATAATCGACTGTTTATTACCTTCGTCGACAAGTTCAATTGGAGCCAGAGAATCGGCGTTGCACTTGTAAATCCTTTCGACGCAGTTGTTCATAATTCCGCACTGACAGGTGTGTTCACTCGTTGCAGGGCCAGCCCAGAAGATCTGCTTTCCTCCGTTCCGGTCATTCCAGTAACCAAACTGAGTGCTGTTGTACTCGAGAGGAACCACAAACGAATCAAACTGAAAATCATTAAATTAATCATTACTTCTTCTTTTAAAATTGTTATTTTTATTATTTTTTACCCTGAAATACTGTTTACAAGAAGCTGAGATGTCTGCCAAATTCATCATCTGTCTCATGGTTGCATTGTACTTGATTGCCTTGGTATAGCAACCTGGATCCTGGCAGCTTGTGACGTCGGTTTTGGCCTCAGTGTCGTGATTGATATATGTTGTCACTATATTTGTGTAATGAATGGATGACTCTCTCTAAGGTATTTAAATGATAAGTAGGATAATACGTGTTGCCATGTCACAGTAGACTTGGATGGGTTGATCAGCACCGATCTGACCATCGGGATCGATGGAGTAGAACCCAGATTGTGCGCTGGGATTCGTGGCTTTCAACTCGAAACAGGATCGAGGCAAGAAATCACGACTGGTTACGTCATCACCGGCTTGGTTCAATTGGTTCTTCTTCTCTTTAATGAACTCTGCATTTTCCCTCTTAAGTTGGTCAATCTCTTCTTGCTGACTGTTGATCTTCACTTCGTGTTGGTTCACAAGACTCACCATAGCTTCGTGTTCTGCTACTTTGGCCTCAAGACCTTCCACTTTGACCTCTTGTTCTGCTGCTTTGGCTTCAAGTTCTGTCACTTTGACCTCGTGCTGCTCGTTTTTGGCTTCCAGTTGATCGAGTCGGTTCAGCAAAATGTCGATGACAAACATCTATTGAATTATATTACGCAGTAAAATCAATAACGATACATGATTTTAAAGCAATAATTGGTTATTTTATGTATATTTAAGTACCTTATTAAGATGCTCAATGCTGCTGCCTGCTGGTGAAGGAACCAAAAGACCCTC
Organism: Chydorus sphaericus; assembly: GCA_030141595.1. NCBI lineage: Eukaryota > Metazoa > Arthropoda > Branchiopoda > Diplostraca > Chydoridae > Chydorus > Chydorus sphaericus. The sequence goes on along the minus strand of CM057934.1, from coordinate 1,465,554 downwards.
TTGAATCCCCGCTAGAAAGATGACGAAAGCTGTAAGAAATTGAAAGTAATAACTCGCCATTTTGATGCTATGGAATGTAGCTCTGATTGACGACTTGTTTTAGTGCCAGACCGATTTGGGTTTTATAGGGCCAGAGGAGTATATAAGGCACAACTTTATGCGTCTTAATTTTCGTTTGGTTTTTATCAGTTTTGGACCTTTCGATTTATTATTTTTTCCTTGTAGTCGTTGATCCTGATTTGAAATCAGACGACAGGTAAATAGATGAACCAATAATAACCGATGACTATTTCGAAACTCGGACCATGAGGTGATCAAAGTGAAAATTCAAGGCGATTTATGATTGGGCATGAGCCAATAATTTTATCTGTTATTTACATATTTTTCAGGCTATGAGCTATTTAGATAACAACAATAAGACATTAGAAGCCCAAGTTCCATTCCCAATCTAGCCCATAAGTCTCATGCACTCCCCGTGGGTTTACGTTATAGGGCCGGATTACCCGCTAGGCGACCTAGGCGGCCGCCTAGAGGCCACAGCGCCGAGAGGCCACAACGCCGAGAGGCCACCGGCCACGGAAATCAAAATATGCACGTGAAAAAAAAATTTGATAAAGTATATAAACGATATCAGAATGGATGCTCTTTATAAATAATTTACTTGCCAAATTTACTCAGTTAATGTACATATAATTAAAACAGACCTAAATAAACCGTTACAGTATCATTATCATCAACTAAAACCATTTCTCATTTTGAATTTCGCGCTTTTTTAATTGAGAAAATTGGGGCCTGGCAACCTGGCCTTCACTCAGTTTCTGTTGTGAAATGTCATGTTATTGTTTCTGTTTCTATCTTTATGTACTGTAGTCTGTATACATAAAAATACTGGTTTCAAAGTTCTCAGTGCGAAGTTTTTCAGACTTTTTCGAAAAGGTTGTTATGTGTAAAGATTATCATGCCTCCAAAAGTACCAACACGGAAATCAGGAGGTGCTAGGAAGAAGGAGTCTGATGAAAAAAAGTCAAGAGAACAAGCTGTAGTCGATCAATCATCAAAAATAGATGAATGGGTGAATAGGAATAAACCTAAAGCTGTTCAAGGTATGATTTCGTACTATTCTATTCTACTTCTTGTTAATTCTTATTTTATTTATTATTGTTCATCGTTAGAACAAACAGAATTTACTGCAAAGTCGACCTCATCCAAAGCAGTTGACCCAATAGATTCGATCGAGGGAGAGGCTACCGAAATTGAATTTGATTCTCTACACTCATCTGACCAAATGGGTAATAACACACCTGTTGTTGACTCTGCTATGGATTTGGATCAAGATAACCAAAGGACCGAAGCTGGAACTGCGAATGCAGCCTCAGCAGTACAGACAACTGGTAATATTCCTGAAGCTGATTATTTTAACTTGGGTACAGCTACAAAGAATATCGAATTCAATCTACTTTCACACCATCAGGTCATGCACAGCAAAATGCAATCGATGAAAATCCAGAGGAGTCGAGCTTTGGCCCTTCCTACTCCAGTGATCCTGCTTATTGGGACCGTCGAAACGAAGGACTAGTCGAATTCATCGTTTCGACTCCTCCCAAGTTGGACCTTGATCAACTAGATGTGTCAACCTCAGTGATAAGGCACGACTCTAAAGGTCACGCACGTCGTCTTACAAAAGAAATGTTTTATCGTAAACATATCAGCTTGAAAGGAAATGATTTACTTCGTTCCTGGTTAGCATTTTCTGCCAAGAATGGAACAGTCTATTGCATTCCCTGCTTTTTCTTCGGGAAAACTGCAAGTGCATTAGCGGGCGCAGAAGGTTTCTCCGATTGGAAAAATACACAGTCGGCATTCAGTGCCCACGAAGAATCCCCATTGCACTTCAAAGCAGTGGCTGATTTCGATGCTCGAGCTGATAAAAGTAGAAGAATTGATGTCGACTTCATCAAATCGTGCCAGAAAGAAAGAGAATATTGGAGAGCTGTGATTCGGCGACCAATTGCGGTTATCAAATATCTCGCCTCCAGAGGGCAAGCCTTCCGTGGAGATAATGAAGAGCTGGGATCTCATCGCAATGGAAACTACTTAGGAGCTCTAGAACTTATTGGACAGTTTGATTCATTCTGGGCGAATCATTTGGCTACCTATGGAAACAAGGGAAGAGGGACCACTTCTTACCTTTCCTCGACGATTTGTGATGAGCTGATCTTGCCACTCAACAATAAAATGCTCCAATTCATAGGTATAACTATTTAAATTATTCCTAAAGATTTATATTCTAATTATTTCTAATATATTCATTCATTGTAATGTATTCATTTGAACAGTGCTCGAGCTGGAAGAAGCGATATATTATTCGATAGTGGTCGATTCTACACCAGATGTGTCTCATCTTGACCAACTGACTTTAGTGCTCCGATACGTCCTAAAAGATGGTTCTCCGGTCGAAAGGTTCCTTTGTTTTATGCCGATGCGTGGTCACACAGCTGCGCAGATGCTCGATATGGTGACGACGAAATTCACTGAGCTTGGAATAAAAATCGAAAATTGCCGTGGACAATCGTATGACAATGCGAGTAACATGTCCGGCATTTATTCCGGCCTTCAAGCAAGAGTAAAGGAACTCTGCCCTTTAGCTGAGTACATTCCCTGCGCAGGTCATTCCCTCAATCTTGTCGGTGTTAAAGCAGCTGAATCTTGTACAACGGCAGTGGACTTTTTCGGCTTTGTGCAGCAGATATTCAACTTTTTTTCAGCTTCGACTCATCGGTGGAACACTCTCAAGTCATATTTGAAAGATAAAGCAGTTGGAAAACACTTGAAACTACCCAAGAGCCTGTCTCAAACCCGCTGGTCAGCCCGTGCTGATGCCTGTAGCGCCTTGAATGAGGGATATCCTATTTTTAAGGTAGTAATCGAATAACGAACCATTCCAACTTAACCTGAAATTCAATAATTAATTAATCAATTTGATAATATTTAGATTGCTTTAGAGGAGCTGAGTGATGACGACACCCAACAAGCGAGCACACGAAATGAGGCGGACGGCCTTATTAGGAAAATGGATCTTCTTGAAACTGCTGTGATGACGACCATTTGGAGCACCTTATTAGAGCGGTTCAATAAAGTCAATAAGCAGGTATTAAATGTTCCATTGGCCACCTTTTATCAAAATTTTAACGAATAATTTTGCTTGATAAATAGGTGCAATCTGTGGATATTGACTTAGGGAGAGTTGAAGAGCTGTACAAATCCCTTATGGATTTCGTCCAAGAAGTGCGTTCTAATTTCAACTTTTATGAAAATGAAGCGAAATCTTTTTCCGAATCAGAAGAGTACGTAGCTGATACCAGGCGCCAACGAACACGAAAACGACATCATGACGAAATTTCCAGTGTAAGAGACACGGAATTTACCGGTCGATCGAAGATGATTGCAGAGGTAAATATCATGCATGATCGATTACTTGGAGAGCTTCAAAGAAGAAAACAGGCCTACTCTCTCGTCAACTCCCGTTTTGGATTCCTCGTCAAGTTACCTGAAATGAATGTTGAATCCATATACTCAAAAGCCGCTAGTCTTATTCAACTTTATCCAGAAGATATTGACTCCAACCTAGGAAGTCAATGTGTTCACTTCAAGAGTTATATACCGGAAACGGTTGATGACTCAGGAAAGAGTAGAACACCAAATGCTCTTGACCTACTGAAGATGATGCGCCGCAAGAATCTGACGTCAACCTTCCCAAACGTGGATGTTGCTCTTCGTATATATCTCTCAACAGCAGTTACGAATTGTTCAGGAGAACGGTCCTTTTCAACGCTCAAGCGAGTGAAGAACTATCTTCGGTCAACGATGTCACAAGATCGTTTCAGCGCTCTTTCTCTGCTTCAAATTGAGTGCAAAATCTTATCGGAAGATATTAATGAAGAAGAGGTCATCCAAGAGTTTTCTGAAGAGAAGTCTCGCAAGAAGTCGTTTTAAATTTGTACTTATGTTGGATATGATGTAATTCAGAATACACTTTTTAAACATTAATCTATCACTTAAAAGAATTATTAGGAATCACAGGTGATTTTATTACTTCAAGTTATATTATATCTGTGCTTATAGGACTTCAGACAGAGGCCAATATGAATCGCCGCCTAGGAGGCCATTAAGGCTTAATCCGGCCCTGACGTTATTAACGATATAGCCAGCTCGGCCTGTTTCCAAAGGTTATCTTTTTAAAGCAGCGCAGCAACGACTCATATTTTAAAAATAAGATAACAATTTAAGCCAATATTAAAATGCACGTGAAGCAAATAAAATGTGGAAAAAGAGAAACAAATATATTGATGAAATCAAATAATAAGGGCGGCAAGTACATCAAAGTGCAAAACCATCACGAGACTAATGGCAATGGCGCTGTTGACATTTACTGCATTTAAGGAAATACGTGCTTAATAAACGTGCATAGCCTATTAGAATTTACTCAGTTTCGATGACAAATTTGAATAGTTTCTGCCCTTTCAAATTTCCATTCCACTTTTTTTTAAAAGCAATGCTTTGAAAGCTTGTGGCTGATTTAGTAAGGGATAACAATAATATATAAATAGACGTAAATTAATGCCAATAAAGGTGATGGAAGCCGAACTACACATTTTTTAAGGCTATGATCTATTTAGATAACAGGCCCAAGTGCGATGTTCTGTACTTATATGCGTATTTACCTTCGTTCTTTTTCATAGGCCGGGAGCCCATGGTAAAAATGCTACGTCATAAGTATAACGATCAAACTTGGTATTATAATGACGGGTTTTTTACCCTCTTTCCGAAAATGAAGGTCGCGACTCGTGAATCGGGGCCGTTCGGGCGTAATGAATTACGTAATGGAGAAAAAAAAATGGTAAAAATTACGTCATTTTATAAAACTTCAAACCTCTTCTATAAAATAGAGGAAAAAGAGCTGATTCCGAATATGTATGACGTAACTTAAGAATCGGTTCCCTTAATTCCCCCTTAATTGGTGTAAGGGACCCGATTCTTAAGTTACGTCATACCGACCAGACCACGAGAGGTTGTGTTTAGGGTGATGATTGGACACTTCTTCGATTAAACTAAATAAATGCCGATTAATGGTCGTATTAGCAAAAACAATCTTGACATAAATATTGGTTTCAATGTTTTAAATTTTAATGGTACTGATGTGGCGATGACCACCCTCCTATTATTTGTAGAAATGAAACGATGATACACGAAGATTAATTTTGAAGGCGTTTTTATTTTTGTATTAATGTCGGGGCGGATCGTCTTAGGTTAGGTCGCCTTTTGGTTTATTTTGGAAGGCAATAAACACACAATACGATAAATTATTTATTAGAAAATCAAACATTTATTTATAGACATCTACCTGGATTGAAACTCGTATCGTTGTAATGATTTCTCTGCAAATTAAAACAAATATAAGTATTAAAATATTGTTGAACTGATTCTACACACAAGTTCAAAAGACGAACGCAGTTGATCCCTCGAAGAAAACTGCTTGCATCACGCACAAATAGATTAGGAAATATTAGTATATAGTTTAAGAATATTCATTTGACGACCTTATTACAATTTAAATGGTCCACTTTAGTACTCGACCGACTGGGCAGAATAATAAATTCACTCCGGTGTTATATAGTCTAATTCAAAGTTTGTGTATCCAGGTAAATTTATACAGAAAAAAAGGAATTAAATAAAAAATTTAAATCAAATTATTATTAATAACAGAAATAAATTTAAACTGTATCCGAATAACTACAGTTGCTTTGCGTTGTTTAGTTGCTTTACATGAATGTATAATTAGAAAGTTTCATATCAGATTTATACAATAGGAACTATTTTAAATTTGCTATATAATTCACCAGCACATCATTGGTATACACAATGATTTCAAAATTGTACGGTTCAATGTAATAGGCCTATAGGTTATACTAATCTGAGATAAGGAGGTCGGTAAAGTGTTTTGTAACATGAGAGTGCAAGAAAGTCGAATATTTTGAAAGCCAAAACCCTTACAGTAACCTCTGGATTTCCGAAGAACAAATTGGATAAGTAAACTCACTTTATAACTCTTCATGCCAATAGCCTATACAAATACCAACTTACGCTAACTAACGTATATACTTCCAATGCCTGGAAATGATGGTTGAGTATTGGTTATACTGAACACAAAACGTTTTATCACAATGCCACCATGATGTTTTGGGCGAAATCCATTTCACAGTAAATTATAAACCAAGTCTATTCTTACGAGATGACAACAATACAAAAATATGGGGCGCATATATGCTGCGCACGAACTACTGGTGCATTACCTTGGACCGGAACCCCTAGATATACTAATGCGCATGACGCATTTTTAATTTTTCGTTATCGCCTATGAAAAGTACGCATATCAACTGGCATCGTGACGAATATCGCGATATGTGACGCTATATTGAAGAGTTCTTCAATAACTCCAGAGAAATGGAAGGAACAGATATATATCTGGCTCAAAGATGTCAACACATTTGAGGTTCCTTTGTGATCAATAAATGGACAGCTACCTTATGCCATTTCCGGGAAACAAAGTGGCCAATGGTGACACTAATTTCACAGGTCGACTATCAAGTAATTTTAAAAAAAAACACATAAATTTTTTTTAAAATTCTATTTTGGTATTTAGGTCCAAAAATGGAAGATGAGTTCCGAAAATGGAAGGACCATCTTGAAAAGTTCATTAGGCTTTTTGTTTTCCCATGGAATGGTCCAATCAAAAACGATTGCTGCGAAATTCGAGTTTTGGCCAGCAATCTTTCAAGCTACATCGAATATTTCGTCAATCTTTTGAACTCTGATCAAACTCTCGTCTCTCTTTTCAATCCATTTTTCAGACAATTATCATGTTTAAAACATCCACTGCATAATGATTCATTTCAACATTTTTGAGACTAAAGGGAACATCTAAAATTCATAACAGTTCTGTGGCTATAGAAATGTTATAAATGAATACAAGACTTGGGCCAATGCTGTCGAAGAAAGTAGGCCTATTTCAAAAGATACCTTTCTTTCAGTCGACAACATGGAGAATGCTCTGTAACAGGAAGAATTCTACCTTTAGGCTTTGGATTTCTTCGCAAAGCATCAACTGGGACATGCTGATACCCAATCTCCAAGCTTGGACCAATAAAAAAAAAGGTTTACAAGGACAAGAAGGGGGCTATTCGGGTGGCTACCGAAGCGGAGACCGCATACCAAACCCATTCCAAAAAATTGGATTGGGTTTGGTAATTTCGTGTCAAACATTCTCCTTGTTGTATCGTTTTCTATACCTGTTTCTAAATAAGCGTGTTATAAAATTTTCAGCCTTCATTGAACTAAGAAAGTAGTAAAAGCTGCAAAGATGGTCACACAATTATTATAATAATGTTATAATTATAGGGATGGGAATGGGGGCTTAGGGTTGGGAAAAGTAGAGAAGACGATGTTTTACTTAATTTACTTAAGTAAGTAAAGTAAGAAACACATATTTTTCTCCACTTTCCCCATATCCGAAGAATTGCAATTTATTCGCGTTATCTAGTTGATTTACGTGAATATAAGTTGAAGTAGGAACTATTTTTAATTTACTAATATATAATAAATGAGAACATTATTTGTATACATAATGATCCTAAATAGATAGCTAGTTTGGTTTCACGTTAACATATCAACGTTAAACTATGAATGCTATTTATACATTATTAATATAAATTTGCTTTTGTTTTCTTATGCCCATTAGCATTTGATTATTTGCATGATAATGTACTGAATAATAGAAATGTTTCATTTCAGTGCAATAAGGGGTTTCAATTAGGCAATCACGAGGGTCTCATCTAACAATGAACCTGTGAATTGGGTGTGGATGTTAACATTAGAAAAGATCTTCCCTTTTATGTGGTATATGGAGACTGTATCCCTCACGTCCAGTTTCAATGTGCCGTGAACGGAAATAGTTGAATGTGTAGATGATGTGACTGCACACCCGAATTCAGAATAACCTCTTGCCACGTTCGCTCCGTTCCGTTGTAAGACTACAGTTCCATATCCGGCAAAAAAGGATTTTGATGAACAATAACCCATTCCTTTGAAAGAGAAGGCGTAGATTCCTGCTTTGGGTGCCGTGAAGACTCCGCTCGCCGAATTCATCCCGCCGCCCAAATTAAGATACTCAGCTTCAAATGGCATAATCGTGTTTGGAGTATTCCAATCAGAAGTACGAACAACGAAGAAATGAACGGGGCTATATTTAATATCAACAAAGCCGTATCGAGTCTCGTAGCCTGGGTCAGTCGATTCTTTAGAAAAATCGCAGTACGTGGAAGCAATCTGATTGCTCCCACTCTTGACATCGTAGAATCCGCTCAGACTGTGACCCATTTTGAACAAATCCCGACAATTGGACGGCTTGGATGAAATGACAGCTTCTCCAAATCGAGTCTCGTAGCCGGGTTCAGTTGACGACTTACTGAAGTCACAGTAAGTCAAAGCAATTTGGTTGCTACTGCCCTTGACATCGTAGAAACCGCTGAGAGTGTGGCCCATTTTGAACAAATCCTGACAATTGGACGGTTTCGATGGGATGGCCGCCTGTCCGGTGCACTCGAAGCGGCCTAACGTGAAGCTCGCTTTCACGCCAGTCAAACTCGTCCGCCCGAAACTGAGCTTCGTGACGGGCAACAACTCGGCCGCAGTAATGAAACCTTTTTAAAATAATAACATAGACAAACATTTACAGTCTTCACTTTTCGAACTTGTTCAACTATAAAAAATAGGGGAAAAACTAAAATTTTTATGTTATAGTTCTGTTGAAAATACTTTCAGAGAATGCTATCCATTTCAAACCGAAAAAAACAAGAAGAGAGGGAACTACATCGCAAAAATATTACTTAAAATATTCTCTCAAATTTCCCTTCTTGAAAAATTGCTTACATTTTTTTCCAAACTATTTATTAGCAATAAAACTTGTTTAAATATTGAAAAATCTTTTAAAATGCCAGATTTAACAAGCAGATTTGAAAAAAAAAATCATATACTTATAAATTTTACCGTATCAATTTTCAATTCATCCATTTTTCCCCAAGAAAAGTCTCAATTTCGATATCTTAAACCAATCGTGTTGTGAATATTAACTATTACCCTCATCGGCAAGCTCAATTGGAGCTAGGGAGTCGGCGTTGCATTTGGAACTCCTTTCCACGCAATTGTTCATGATACCACACTGACAGGTATGCTGACTCGTTGCTGGACCAGCCCAGAAGCTCTGCTCTCCTCCGTTTCGGTCGTTCCAATAGCCGAACTGAATGCTGTTCGAGGGTTCCCGTCTCTTTTCCAGACTGAACCGGGGGAAAAAGTTTTTCCCTCTTTTACCCACAATTTTCCCTCCTTTCCCCCCTTTTTACCCACAATTTTCCCTCATTTTCCCTCTTTTTACCCACAATTTTCCCTCCTTTTCCCCCATTTTTCTCGCGGACTGAACCGGGGGAAAAAGAGACGGGAACCCCTCGATGCTGTTGTACTCAAGAGGAACCACAAATGAATCAAACTGCAAATTCAAAAAAAAAAATTATTTTGTTGCCTCAATTGAAATTGTTATAATTATTATTCACTTTGAAATATTGCTGGCAGGAAGCGGAAATGTCGGCCAAATTCAACATCTGCCTCATTGTTGCATTGTACTTGATTGCCTTGGTGTAGCAGCCTGGATCCACACAACTTGTGACGTCAGTTTTAGCCTCAGTATTGTGATAGATAGACGTAGTCTCTATTAATTGTATGCACAATGAATGAATTATATTAGGTTTATACATAATAAATAGATGTATTACGTGTTGCCATATCACAGTAGACCTGAATGGACGGGTCACCACCGATCTGACCATCGGGATCGATGGAGTAGACCCGAGATCGGGCATTGGGATTCATGGCTTTCAACTCGAAGTAGGAGCGAAGCAAGAAATTACGGCTGGTTACGTCATCTCTCTTAGCGCCGGCTAGAATCAATTATTGGGTCTTCTCTTCCAAGTAAGAGTTATTCTTCTTTAACTGATCGATCTCTAATTGCTGACTTTTTATCTTTAACTCGTGTTCTACTACTTTCGCCGCAAATTCTTCCACTTTGACCTCGAGTTCTGCCACTTTACCCTCGTGCTGCTCATTTTTGGTTTCCAGATGATCAATTCGATTGAGCAAATCGCTTATATTAAACATCTAAAATATAATTATGCAAAACTACGGATCAATAACAATAGAAGATACTGTACGAATATTTGAATATACATAGTTAATATTATCTTGTATATTTAATGACGATGTAATTTTCACCTTTATTTTTACCTGATTAAGATACTCAATGTTGTCTCCTGTTGATACTGATGGGAGCAGTAGACCCTCTTGGATCTTCCTTAGAAAGATTATAAAAGTTATAAGCAATTGAAAGTTATAACTCGCCATCATGTCGATATGCTTGTATAGCTATAACTGCTGACTTATTGCTCCAATGACAGCTTGGATGGGAGTGTTACATACCCAGAGTGTAAGTGCCTACCAAACTATTTCTTTTTAAAATGAGTTTTGAACTTCTATTTTTAGCTTTTGAACGACTTTTATTTCCTTGTAGTTGGATAAGATACCAGATTATCGACGAAGAAACTCATAAAAATATTTTTTAAGACGATGGTTTTAGCTTTCGATAGATAGATGAATCAACCAACCAAGATTTAGATGAATGAACACCCCCCCCCCCCCTTCATTGTGTAACACGGTGACTAGGAACTTTTAGGGCAATCTTTGTATTTATTTTCTTTTATAAAGCAAGCAAGAGTCAACTCAACAGGGAATAAGTGAAAATAGATAAATTGATTCAAAGAAGTTACTGCTGAGTAATGAATAATAACTGTTTCGTCATGCAAAAATCCAACATAGGAAATGATGATTTGTGCAAAGTTCCACGATATTCATTCAACGTGCCCTTAACAAGATGAATTGCTCGACCGATTGATGAGTAGTCGAGCAAAATTGGTTCATTCCAGGTCTAATCCAGCCCAACGTTAATACGTACCCATACGACCAATTTTAAATATACAGAGAAATGAAATTAAAATGTGGAATTCTATTATTGTAACGTAAAATAATTGATGCTTTTTATGATCAAAACAGAATATTTCAACGCAGTTATATCCAATAGGAACAATTTTAATTTCGACTTAATGATTTCAAAATTGTACAGTACACTTTTGGGTGGCCTGCAGCATATCAGCTTTCTTTACTATTGAATAAGATTAGTAAGTCAAAGTCAAAGGGGCGATTAAATTTGATGCTGAATGAATATTTATATTTTTCCGCTCCCGCTACCTTCTGCGAAGTGTGAGCTCGTAAGAAAACAATCAAACTAATGCCTGACACAAGCCCAAATACTAAACAAATAAAAAATGTAACCAACGTTGTTATTAAGGGAATTTACTAAGGGCTATAAAGGCTTCTATAGAAAATAAACTTTGACAGAGAAAAAAAAACAAGCCAGAAATGCATAAAATCTCATTTCCTCCTAATTAAGTTATATTTCCCTGTTATATATATATATGTTAAACATAATTTATATGGATATATAGTTTTCGACCAACTTTTTATCGATAAATATATTTTATATCAGTTTTTTGGCAAAACTTAAGGCGACAATTAAGAGAGCACTGTTATATATTTTTGATGCCAGGATTTACCTTTGCAATTAGCTGTCGTTGAATTGTATATTATCCTCGAAATTACACGATTGGTAGAAAATCATATCACATAGCCAATTCTATTATTTCAAACATGAAATTTTAATTTAATTGGAGCTACAGGGATTACAATTAGATAATCAAGAGATCCTCTTCTATTAATGAACCTGTGAATTGAATGTGGTTGTTTTCATTAGAAAGAATAGTACCTGCTGCGTGGCGGATCGCGATTTCATCCCCTTTGTTCAGTTTCAAAGTCCCGTGAACGGAAACAGTTCCATATGCTGCACCTGATATGGCGCCATTGATTTGGGATCTACCAAAAGCAACAGTTTCACTGTTCCGTTCTAAATATGCACTGCCATATCCAGCGTAAGTAGAACTGGTTTCGAAACCTGTTCCCTTGAAAGAGAAGGCGTAGATTCCTGCTTTGGGTGCCGTGAAGACTCCACTCGCCAAATTCATCCCGCCACCCAGATTGAGAAGTTCCTTATCGAATGGCATCGTGCCGGGTGTACTCCAACTTGAATTGCGGGTAACGAAGAAATGAACGGGGCTAAATTTTACATCGACGAAACCGTATCGAGTCTAGTAGCCTGTTTCAGTCGATGATTTAGAAAAATCACAGTAAGTGGACGCAATCTGGCTGCTACTGCTCTTGACGTCATAGAAACCGCTGAGAGTGTGACCTATTTTAAACAGATCCTGACAATTGGTAGGTTTAGATGAAATGGCCGCCTGTCCGGTGCACTCGAACCGACCTAGCGTGTAGCTCGCCTTCACGCCGGTCAAACTCGTCCGCCCGAAATTGAGCCTCGTAACAGGTAGCAACTCGGTTGCAGCATTAAAACCTTTTAAAATAACAATTAAAAAGTTATTTTTTAGTGTTTAAAAATTATATATATAAAGTGATTATTTTTCGATAATGTTCATCTGAAAAAATATTGTATAGTATATCAAATAATCTACAGTATCTATCACAGTAAAGCAAATAATCTAAAGCGTTGAACTGCTAAAAATAAAAATGTACGATAAAAAATTATAAAAAATATTAGAAAAATTGAAAATCTTTAAAAAGAATTCGGTCAAATTTCGTTTTATACCCTTATGTAATAATATCAATTTCAAATCGAATCAACCGAAAGAGGGGACTACCATCTGCATGCGAAGTATACGAAAAAAATAAACTATTTTGAAATATAGTCTTTAAAAAGTGGTTTTCAATTTTCAAAAAATGTTTTACATTTTTATCAAACTTAAAAAAAACTACCATAAATGTTTATTTGTACTCCATTGCCACATTATTTCTAAATAGAAAATAACTCAAATAATTTCATCTCTAAAAGTTTTTTTTTATATATTTAAAAAAAATTCTAAATTTTCTCAATTTAAAAAAAAATAATTTTTTTGAAAAGTTGTTCAAGGTTTTGACAAATAATTTTCTAAATTTATTTGATTTAAAAATCAAATACTTTTAAATAAAAGTTCTACATTGTCTAATTTTTAACATTAAAAAACTCAACAACTATTTACACTTTACCTTCGTCGACGAGCTCAATTGGAGCCAGAGAGTCGGCGTTGCACTTGTAGCTCTTTTCGATGCAATTATTCATAATACCGCATTGGCAAGTGTGCTGACTCGTTGCCGGTCCCGCCCAGAAGATCTGCTTCCCTCCGTTCCGGTCATTCCAATAACCATACTGAGTGCTGTTGAACTCGAGAGGAACCACAAAAGAATTAAACTGAAATAATAATAAATAACCAAATTACACAAAAACTGCTCTTCTATAAATTATTAAAGTAGCTAACCTTTAAAGACTGTTTACAGGAAGCAGAGATGTCAGCCAAATTAATCATCTGGCGAATGGTTGCATTGTACTTGATTTCTTTGGTGTAGCAGCCTGGGTCCGAACAGGTTGTAATGTCAGTCTTAGCCTCAGTGTCGTGATAGATAGATGTCGTCCCTATCGATATTTAGCGATTATTAGTACTATAAGATTGTTTAAATACGAAAGATATGCATAATTTTACGTGTTGCCATGTCACAGTAGACTTGAATGGACGGATCACCGCCGATCTGACCATCGGGATCGATGGAGTAGATCCCAGATTGGGCACTGGGATTCGTGGCTTTTAACTCAAAACAGGATCGAGGTAAGAAATCGCGACTGGCTACATCACCTTCTTTGGCGCCGGCTAGGATCGATTGCTGGTTTTTCTCTTCCAAGTCCGAATTCTTCTTCTTCAGCTGGTCGATCTCTACTTGCTGACTGTTTATCTTCAACTCGTGTTCTGCTAATTTGGCCTCGTGCTGCTCATTTTTTGCTTCCAATTGGTCGAGTCGATTGAGCAAGACGTCGATATCAAGCACCTACAATATAATATCGGAGATTAACTATAATAGTTGGTTTTAATCTAAATGTGACTACATGTGATGTACATTATTAGGGCCTACCTGATTAAGATTTTCAATGTTATTGCCTGTTGGTGATGGGTTCAATAGACCTTCTTGGACCCCTACTAGAAAGATGATGAAAGCTGTAAGAAATTGTAAGTAAAACGTGGCCATTTCGATAGCTATTATAGAAGCTGACTTAGTGCTCCAGTGCCAGACTGGGTTTGGTCTTTATACGTCCAGAGTGAGAATTTTTATTGATCTTAATTATTTTATTATCAATGAAAGTCTACTGAGCGTTTCACAATTTAATTGTTTTATTAGCAGATTAAGCTATTTGCGCGTGCTACTAATTAACCTGTGGGAATCTTAAAGCAAATAATACCTATGCAATGTAATTATTTTTTACCAGGACCGGATTAAGCCTTGATGACCTTCTAGGCGGACTCTTGATATTTCCCCTCAAAATGACGTCGTGTATTTAAAGCTTTAGGGGAACTTTATGCTCTTTAAGGGGCGGCCATTTTCGTCATTTTTTATTGCATCTCTTTAGTTTTTAATTTCCATTTTTTGGCCTCTTGGACTCCACAGCGGTTAATCCGATCCTATTTAAAACTCTTTGTCTCAGAATTGATGCTAAGACAAATTTTGTCTTGAAACTTGATACATTGTGTCTTAAGATTTGAAATATTTTTAAAGAGTTACTATGAACCTAAAGAAAGCAATCAATACAATTCAATTTTACAATTCAATTACATGAAACTATCCATATAAAAAACAATTGATGGTCGTATACCATACGTATCTCAGAAGCGTTAATATTTCTTCAACGTCTTTTTGGGATGACATCTTCGCATTTTTGATTAATTTTTAGCGATGACTCGCATTATGATTTTTTTCAGTTTTTATAAATAAAACTTTATGACGTAACGATGTATTTTCGGGGCCGTTTTTGTATCATTATCTGACATATGAAACAGATTCATTATATACAATGGTGGTCAAGTTTTCGGTATAATTATCACAAAATCCGGAACATGGATAATATAGACAACTGAGGTATTTGAGACCAACAATACGAACACAATCAAAAGTAATGGAAATCAAAAGTACGTTCATCAATCAAAAGTAATGGACTATACATAAGAAGCGAACAACAAGTGATTTATACAACATTAAATTTATATTTTACCTCATCCCATGGTATTTTTCTTTTATTTTCCACGATACATATAGCTAGACGATCAAAAGCAATAGGCCTATACTATTATTTGATGCAACAAAAATAATAAGTTTAATTGGTAAATAGGATATCATGAACATGCATTTATCGACCTAGGCAAACAAAAAGAATTCAATTAATAAAAACTAATATTTCAATTATTATTATACAGAAATAATGATTTCATTCTAATTGAAAATTGACATCATTCTAATTGACATCTTCATATTGATGCCGAAAATGGGAGTGACAGGAAACACGAAGAATATCATGTCTGGGGTATTAATCTCATTAATCAACTTGAGAAGGAGCGCAAGGGCAAGTTGAGAGCTATTCGTGCGGCTGCTTCAATAGCGAAGGGCGCCCGGGAAAGCAGAAGTTGAAGTAGCAGTAGCAGATGGAGAGAAATGATGAGAGGGGGAAGTCTCTCATAGGGATAAAAGTATTGAATTTTGAGCTGAGTGCTATTTCTAGTTTCAAACACGAAATTTAAATACATGAAAATGAGATGATTGCAATCAGGAAATGACGAGGTCTTCCTCTATTAAAGACCCGGTGAATTGAATGTCAATATAACTACTAGAATAGATCATCCCTCCTTGGTGGCGTATAGTGATTGTGTCCCCTTTGTCAAGTTTGAAAGTTCCGTGAACAGAAACAGACGACCTTGTATTTGGAGATGAACCATAAACTATACTAAAACCTCTTGCAACGCTCGCGCCGTTTCGTTGTAAAAATACATCGCCCCATCCAGCGAGACCAGAACTTGTTTCATAACCTGTCCCAGTGAAAGAGAAGGCGTAGATTCCTGCTTTGGGTGCCGTGAAGACTCCACTCGTTAAATTCATCCCGCCGCCCAAGTTTAAGAATTCCTTTTCGAATGGCATCGTTCCGAGTGTACTCCAACTTGAAGTGCGAGTAACGAAGAAATGGACGGGGCTAGTTTTTACATCAACAAAACCGAATCGAGTCTCGTAGCCCGTTTCAGTCGATGATTTTGAAAAATCGCAATACGTGGACGCAATCTGGCTGCTGCTGCTCTTGACGTCATAGAAACCACTGAGAGTGTGGCCCATTTTAAACAAATCCTGGCAATTGGACGGTTTAGAAGAGATGGCCGCCTGTCCGGTGCAATCGAAACGGCCCAAAGTGTAACTCGCCTTCACCTCCGCCAAACTCGTCCGTCCGAAACTGAGCCGTGTAACAGGTAGCAACTCGGTCGCAGTAATGGAACCTTTTTTTAAATAATAAAACATTATTATATAGTGCTTTAAAATTGTGTAAATAGTTATTGTTTCGTTGTTATTGATCTTAAAATATATACTTATATAAATTAAAACTATAAGTTCGTCTATTTTAAAACAGATAACTCAAAGCCTTGCGCTACTCTAATAAAAACGTAAGTAAAAATAAATTAAAAATCAAAATTAACTAAGAAATCTTGATAAATCCGTAAAATGTTGTTTCATTCTCTCTTTATCAAAAAGCAAAATTTCGAAATTAAATGTCTATAATGATTAAAGAACTAAGAAAATATCACTACAAACGTTTAATCATCAATTTTAAATAGGAAATTACCCAAAGAGTTGGACTGCTACAACTAGAACTACAAAGTCGTATCAACATTTTCTTATTTTTAAAATCCAATTTTTAAAAAGAAAACTCTTTATAGTCTAAATTTTAACATTTTAAACCTGTCGTGTTCTTAACACACTTAAAACAACACTAACTATTTACCTTCATCGACAAGTTCAAAAGGAGCCATCGAATCGGCGTTGCACTTGTAAATCCTTTCGACGCAATTATTCATAATACCACACTGACAGGTGTGCTCACTGGTTGCCGGACCCGCCCAGAAGATCTGCTTCCCTCCGTTCCGATCATTCCAGTAACCAAACTGAGTCAGATTGTACTCAAGAGGAACCACAAACGAGTCAAACTGAAATCATCATAAATATAAAAATACTGCCTCATCATTTGAAACTATTATTTTTTTACCCTGAAATACTGTTTACAAGAAGCTGAGATGTCTGCCAAATTCATCATCTGCCTCATGGTTGCATTGTATTTGATTGCCTTGGTATAGCAACCTGGGTCCTGGCATGCTGTAACGTAAGTTTTGTCCTCAGTATCGTGATAGATAGATGTTGTCACTATTAATATTTAATTGAAGTTATTATTACACTTTTAAATACTATAAACAGTTCTTTATTATTACATGTTGTCATGTCGCAGTCAACTTGGATGGGTTGATCAGCACCGATCTGACCATCGGGGTCGATGGAGTAGATCCCAGACTGGGCACTCGGATTCGTGGCTTTTATCTCGAAGCAGGATCGAGGCAAGAAATCACGACTAGTTACGTCGCTTTCCTTAAAGCCGGCTAGTATCAATTGATGGTTTTTCTCTTCCAAGTCGGTAGTCTTTTTCTTCAATTGATTGATCTCTTCTAGTTGATTGATAATCTTCAACTCGTGTTTGTTTAGAAGGCTCAGCATGTCTTCTTGTTTTGCCTCCATTTGATCAAGTCGATTGAGTAACACGTCGACATCAAACATCTAATTTATAATACAATTAAACCAATACATAATATTTATTTTAACTAAACGGTAGAAGACAAGAATTATACCTTATTAAGCTGCTCATTGTTGTTGCCTACTGGCGATGGGACCAATAGACCCTCTTGGACCCCTGCTAGTAGAATTACGACACTTGTAAGAAATAAGTAATAACTCGTCATTTCGATGTTATGCTTGGATAGCTATAACTGCGGTTGTATTGCTCGAATGCTGCCTATATTACGCATTTATAGGGCCAAAGTATTAGGCATGACTATCGTCTTCTCTTCTTTAGATTTTTATCAGTTTCGAACTTTGCGATTTTTCTTTCACTGCATCAGTTATCCAGCTTTGAAATAAGACGACTAGATAAATAAATGAGGTCAATCAAATAAAATCAGGTAGATAAATGAGCCAGTAAGCGTTACTTTTTTGTTTTTATATCTGATAACTTTGAAACTCGGTCACAATTTAAAAAACAAAACAAAGGAGGCTCATGATGGGAATACATGACATGAGCCAATAATAATTATTGTTACATATTCTTTTAGGCTATGAACTATTTAGATAAGGTATTAGCGGCCCAAATATTATATGTACAGTATACAGTACATTCTTGTGCTGCAGTACTAATGGCTACTTTCAGTTTATTTCAGCACTCGTTGAAAACTGAATTTATGTAAATAACGCTATAGGTTAAGGGCATAAAAAAGCTAGCTCGGCCTGTTTCTAGATTTTTTTTAACGAGAGCGACTTAACAGACACAGATAAAACATAAGATTACAGTTGCTATCCCTACCTGCGTGCAGCAAATAAAATGTGGAAATCAAGAGCGTAATGATAATAATACACATATAATAAAGATGATGACAAATACAACCGACTGCGATGCTGGTAGGGGTTCTGTCGACATATTGTACTTAAAGGAACAGTTGCTGTATCGTATTGGTGTTCACACAGTACGATAGAACACTTTAATTCATATTTCTGAATTGGCCGTTTTTGTATTATTATTATTTAAAACATGAATGAATTCAACAACAATTGGGTGGTACATGTCGTCACTATCCGCTATTGTCCATTTACTAGCTGTGTCACATACGAATTGAATCGTATTACATACAACCTTAATGAATGAATTAAATAATTAAATTTATTTAATTATGGTACTTTTTGTATTTTAAAAACTCGTCTTCACCGGGCATACCAAATCCGCTAACTTTGGCCATGTTACAACCATCAATCAGTAGAATTTTAAAAAAATCCTACGTTCAAAGTAACTCTTTTTCTGAAATTCTTGAACTGAATTGCAGATTTCGAAAAACTAATAAAGAGATCACCAAATTGAGGGCAATTGAAGATTATCAGTCAATAGACTGCAATAAAGTCATTAAAACTGGCCTTTCGTCCGTTAGTTTTAATCATTTTAATTAATTAATTTTAAATTATATGGTATGTCATTACTTGCTTCTTGATTTCCACATTTCCTGTTTTCTCCATAAGCAGTAGGCTTTAAGTGTTAATAAAATAATTTATAAATTAAATTGTAAAACGCACATCAGACTTTAATTATTATTAACATGGTAATATTAATAAACACTTTATAACTCTTAGCCCTACCCTCCTACGGGCTGAAATTTGAGCACTAAGTCACAAGTCATTGCAATTTTCACTTTATTATGTGTTTCAACATTGGATTGGCTAGTTTTTGTTGTTGTTTTTTTTTTTTTACGCGCAGTATGCATAAATTGTTATCTCATTTTTGGAAACAAACATTCTGTGGTCCTATAAAAACCCATCCAGGTTGACTTGGGAGCAGTAAGTCAGCTGCTATCCAAGCATTGAAATGGGTAGTTATTTCTTTCAATTTCTTACCGCTTTCATCATCTTTCTAGAAGGGGTCCAAGAGAGTCTATCAGTATCACCACCATCAGTCAAAAACATTGAAAATCTTAATGATGTAAAAAAAAATATAGGCCTATACATCACATATAGTCATTAATGTCATAATTTTGCTTTCCGACCATCTATTATTAGGGACTAACAATATTATATTCTAGGTTAAATCTAAGCCAGTTCATTTCTTCGTCACTCGTACTTCCGAATGGAGTACAGTCGGCACGATGCCATTCGAAAAAGAATATTTGAACTTGGGCGGCGGGATGAATTTGGCGAACGGAATCTTTACGGCACCCAAAGCTGGAATCTACGCCTTCACTTTCAAGGGATCGGGTTCGGCAACAGGCTCCGATTACGCTGGATATAGCGCTGTATCCTTACGATGGAACGGTGCGTACGTTGATGAGGTTTATTCTATTATCAACGGCGCAACATCAGCGGAATCAACTGTTTCCGTTCACGGAACTTTGAAACTGAACAAGGGGGATACAATCACCATCAGCCACGCAGGAGGGACGATCGCTTCTAGTAGTGACAGTAACACTCAATTCACCGGATCGCTCTTAGAAGAGGAGCTCGTCTTTTCCTAATTGAGTAGGCCTAATTAATTCCTTGTGGTGCTTTACAAATAATATGGAATGAAAAAAAAAATGAAAAAAAATGAAATGATCTCTTTGACTCTTTATTACTAATAAAAAATAAGAATTTCTTAAACAACTAATTTATTCACCTTTTCATCCTTACATTCTTCTACATTATAACCGTTGCAACGAAATTAAATTCTTGAATCTAAATACTCTGATTCAGAGTATACTTTGTTAAAGCTATACTATTTCTTTATAAGAATTCAAGTTAAGTCTCTGAGTCTCTGATTTAACATGAAATTACTAAAAATGTTGGTTCGCATTAGTAGTATTGTAGCGTCCACTTCTACAAAACACGTAATAGATATCTACATCATCGTTTTCCATAATTAATCTTTAAGCTTTAGTGCCCTAAGCTACACAAGGAATTTGAAAACGCGTCCAACATCATCCATTTCCCCATTTCAAACAAAAATCAGCCGACTGATAAAAAAAAAATGATACGTTTATTCAAACATATTTGTATTCAATTTTTAATGAATAAGCTTATAAGCAACCAAAAGCAAATGGTAATATTGGTTGTCACACAGTTTTAATGTCGCAATCGACAACATTCGTCTTATTCATCAGACATTCCAAAAAAAGAGAGCGAACTGGTTGCTTCTGCTGAGTGCTAGACGTCTACCTTTTATGCCTGTCTTTCCAGAAGCTTTTTATCCCAGGTCCACAATCTGAAACGGGCTTCAGAAATGTCTTGATTTGGTCCAAATTGCTTTCAGCAACTCGTATCATGTTATTCAATAAATCTGCCCATCAAAACTTTTGATGTGTGTCATTATTCAGAAATCCTCATGTGTTAGGAAAGGAATCCGTATTATGTAAGTATTCACATTCAAATAAAAAATCTTTTTCCTAGCATTGAATTTAAATTTGATACTTGTACAGTTATGCTCTTATATTCTTAAAAAGAAGACAAAATATATTTGTGTGTGTGTGTGTATGAACTGCTTTCCTGGAATTTGTGCGACGAACGAACTGAAGGAACCAACCAACCGACGGAACATCCACCATCAGCTCGATGGAATCGAAACGTCGTATTTTCACTTAAAGCCACCGTTTGGATGTTGCGTCATGCAATGACGAATATCTCTCGGTTAGGATAAATGATAATTTAAAAAACAGAAGAAATTTAGAGTAATTTAAAAAATGTATTCACTTTAAATTGACCACAAGCAATCAAACAAATAACAAAATAGGTACAAGATTCTTCAATACTCAATTGTAGCTTTGCAGTTAATTTTCAACGATTTGATGGAACACTCGCTAGCCTGATGAGTATAGTCAAGATCAATCTATTGATCAAATCGAAATCGTTACTGAAAACTTCGTACAGTTAGAAATACGCTTGGATTCGTGTAATTCAAGTTATTGCAGCGAAGATTCAACCAATCAATTGAACATCCAAGGCATAGGTCTTGCAATCGAATCCTAGTTCCATTTAAATTCACAGTTTGGATGAGCGGCTTGCAATCTCTTTCGACGTAGAATGAGTACTTCCACTGCGGCCAACCCGGCCAGTTTTTGTCCTGAGGCTGGATCCGGATATCATGGCCAGCAGATCCAATGGAATTTATCGTCAAAGTGCTGACGAATGGAACGCAGATTATAAACTTGTCCGATGTGTATTTCGGATCCAAATCGTAAGAATTTTCCCAATAAACGTAACTCACAGTTTCGGCCATTTTCTAAACATTAGTTGAATCAAAAAGATGATCAGTTATATAGCTTGGTGTGTAAAAAAAGTGATATTATCAACCTGTATACTAGAACTGGTAATGCAGAACTGAACAACGAATGAAGTGGGTTAAGCGAATTCCGGAAGAATCTATAAAAGGATAAACAAAAAGTCACTGAAAAAAATTAAATTATGAGGAAATGAATAGTAAATCACTAATTCTGAATAAACCGGGAAACACCTCTAACTATTTTTTTTAAAAAGTAATAAATACATTGTACATACATATATATATATCTTTACGGAATAAGAACAAACGAGAACTTACCGATTGCTTCGGGTGCTAGGAGTGATGTCTACCCAGCAGGCAGCAGGACTATATACGACTATATATATATTTTCTTCGATTAAAATAGGCTTTTCCCAGTATCCCATTAGATTCATCAGTTTCCTTCTTTTCTCAGAAATAAAAATGATAAAAACAGAAACGTTTTCTTTTCCCTCCAGAAAATTGCTGTGCAGTATACATTTAATGGGCTTCTCTGGGAATTGTTAATGAGTCCATTTCTCTTATTTTTCCGTAATATTATTTTCTTTCCATTTATTGGTTTTAAATCATTCTGAACACAATGACACTTTCAGCAATTATCGGTCGTAATTTTTAAATTTTTGTATTTCTAAAGTTTGTGAACTTTTGGAATTCATAAAAAAAAATTGAAATTGAAATTATTGTTTATGGATCTTATGGTTTTTAATATGTATAATATATGCATAAATTTTTTCCATATAAAAAAAAGGATCGTTGATGGCGACTGGGTGGTGGTGCTCGCCGGCTTTAACTCATCTTCACCGAGCGTAAAAACTTAAAAAGTCAGCCGGAGAGGCAAACGAATATCAGTAAAATTTGAAAAAAGAGAAAAAATTCTGCCAAGCCAAAAAAAAAAACCCTTTTCTTTTCTCAATTTCTTAAACTTAATGTCATAAAAACTTCAAGCTGATTTTCAAGAACTGGTAAAGGAGAACAAACTTGTTTGTTATATAGACCACTATGGAAGCTCGCCGCTAGAGCACGCTAAAAGCTGGATGTAGCGCTTCGCGCAGTACACTGACCGTTCTTTAGAATATCCTCACGTGTCGGACGCCTTCACTAAATTGCAGTTCAACTGACTTAATAGTTAAACCGTGGTCAAACGGTCGAAATTATCCGATATTTTTTTTTATTAATGCATACTTTATTTATATATATATATTTTAAATTTTATAGTTATTTTTCTTCCTTCTTTCTTATTTTGGGAATTTGAATTATTTTGCGGTGGATTAACTTTATATTTAAAGGTGGGATAACAGCTGCTATGATAATACCTCCGCCATTCATCATAGAGAGTTTAAATGTTTAAAAAAATGAAAAATAAATTTAAAATATTTATAAATTATTTAAAAAAATCTATTGATGAATTAAAAAACAATCCGTAAGACTGTTAAAATTAACCGATTACGTCTTTTTCCTTTACGCACCTTTAACTTAACGTTTTTTTTATTTTTAATGAAAGAGACTTTGAAAAGTGGACGACGAACGTGTCGGTCGATGTTGCCAAAAAACGCAGGGAAAATTAGTGAGAAGAACGAAAGCTGGACGGGGAATTGCGAAACTCAGCGGCAGGCCAGCAGCAGCACGAATCAAAACATTTCAAAATTTGCATATTAACAAATGAAAATGAAGGGATTTACAATTCGGAAATGACAAGATCTTCTTCGATTAATGATCCGGTGAATTGAGTCCAACTGTCCCTACTAGAAAATATCGTCCCTATATTGTGACGGATCGTGATTGTATCCCCCTTGTTCAGTTTCAAAGTGCCGTGAACGGAAACAGTTGATTATGTAAACTCTGATGTTGCGCCAACGATGTTAGATGCACCTAATGCAACGTTCGCGCCGTTCCGTTGTAAGTATACACTGCCACGTCCGTTTGTTCCATAGCCTATCCCCTTGAAAGAGAAGGCGTAGATTCCGGCTTCTGGTGCCGTGAAGACTCCGCTTGCCAAATTCATCCCGCCGCCCAAGTGTAAATATTCTTTTTCGAACGGCATCGTGCCGGGTGTACTCCAACTTGTTATACGAGTAACGAAGAAATGAACATTTAAAAGTTAAAGATTTTAAATCGGAAACGTCATAGAACCACTGACTATACTATGATGATACTTTTAGTGATCGAACCTTTCCGTGAATATACTGGAAAATGGTTAGATATTTCTCATTT
The DNA here is from genome assembly GCA_030141595.1 of Chydorus sphaericus. Classification (NCBI taxonomy): domain Eukaryota; kingdom Metazoa; phylum Arthropoda; class Branchiopoda; order Diplostraca; family Chydoridae; genus Chydorus; species Chydorus sphaericus. Next base: position 1,441,130 of record CM057934.1, on the reverse strand, counting down.
TCTTTAAATTAACCTTAGAGACTTATCAATAATACACCACTGTTTTTTTGTTACATAAAACTATTAGGATTGAATATTATATCAATAACTGGAGAGAACCTATAGGGCTAATGCTTATCCCGGATGGGATCGAATTTATTCGATACCGGAGGTTCTACTCCTTCTTATTTCCCCCCTTCTGGAGCGGGTCTGAAAACCTTTATTTCCCTGCTTTTCCTCGCTTCTGATTGGTCGCCCCTTATGTCCTTATGTCCTAATGTCCTTATGTCCTAATGTCCCTATGTCCTTTTGTCCTTATGTACCCTCACCCCCTCGAGCGTTCTACGACATCTAGCGTTCATTTCTAATACTCCATACTCCATATTCTCTTTTTTTTTCTTCTTCTTTTTTAATTCTTCTCCAATTAATCTACAATCAAAAAAAAAATCTGTCCCATCCGGTCGATACGAGGAGCGGATCTTGTTTTAAAGGCATCTGATGGGTTCAGTCCGAAATGTTAATTACGAATGGCCTTGCATTAAGGCCAAGGTAAAGAGATAATAACAGTATATATTATATGATATACCTTCATAAATGTATAATTAAAATATATTAAAATATAATAAATGTATACTCATTTTCTTTGAATTTTATAAAATAACAGGTTGAAGTTTCGTTGCTATTTGACATTTTACGAAATTATATCAGTCTTAACAAAATGGCAACATCTTCAAACTGAGCACTTATATCTGATGAGCTGAATTCAATTAACCTTCAATGATTCCCACAACGTGCAAGAAAACTTCATGAATTCTATGACTACTATCACCCCAAGGATGTGTTGATGTTAATCATTTTGGAAATGTTAAGAAAGGAAAATAATAATTTAGCCAATTCGTGTTGAGCGTAGAAATTAAGCCTTTTTAAATCTCTATTTAAAGTTTGATTAGACAACCCATTTTGGACGGTCCAAAAGATGGTCCGATCTCCATTGGTTGTCCGCCCTGTCGAACCATTGAAACAGAAGTATAGGAAGCGTTGATGACACAAAAATTATCGAAGGTTAAATTCTAAATTTTCTCTCTGACGAAACACAAACATAAGCCAATACAATGACGCGTTCCCTTAGTGAACATCATTGTTACGAATCGTCGTCACACGAAAGGCGTACAGAGCTAAGCGCGAATACAATTCAAATAGACAATCGTTAAATCTAGATGAAATTAAAATGCCGGGACACATATTTAAACCCAGTGTTCGGCAATCAATCTTGATTATAATCAAAAGTGATTATAATCGTGATTATAATCATAAGCTGATTATGATTACCTCTGGAAATCAAAATGGTGAAAATGATTATGATTATTTGAATATTTAGCAGTTTTCGTCAATCATAATCATATTAGTGAAATGGCAATGCTGCGCTTTCCCGTAGTTGAGACAAGATTCAGCTTTCTTTGGACCAGCCTCTTTATAAAATTCCCGCAGCTTGCCACCCACAATTTATTTTAAATTAGAATCAGAGCATGAACGTTTGAAAACGGTTTTAAAGAGTAAAATTAGTTGCTTAGAGACAGTAGCTATTCCCTTCTTACTGTTGCTAGAACATTGACTTCAACTTATTCCTACTACAGATTTTTAATTATTGGATCCAGTTATTGAGGCTAGTTCATCAGATTTTGACAATTATCGTAGCGATAGATTTAAGGAAACTATGCTGTTTCACGATCAAAATATTCTTAATTTCCATGTCGAAACTATAACACAACGCGACCTTCAAGGCTCAACCTCACTCGTCGTAGCTCTTGTTATGCCAGGCCTCTATTAAAAACTCAATAGATTTTATTTAGAGCATCAAATATTATACAGTAAATATTATTGTATTATTACTATTGTAAGAAATAATTGTAGTACCAATGTGCCCGTGTGCGTAAATACAAAATTTGACTACATGGCAACACTGCATTTTGATTATGACTATGATTAATGATTATTAATTATTGACCTCCATAATCAAGTGATTTTGATTACTAAAATAATCACGGGCCTTGAAAAAAAAAATCTGATTATGATTTTTGATTATGACCCAAAATAATTTGATTACCGAATACTGTTTAAACCCTACCGCCATCTTATTAATTATTTATGTACTAGACATTTTATTAACATATATTTTAACTGCAACACTAAAACCAAAGTGGCTACGCTTTGGAGAGGTTCCCGAAGTGATGCATATCCCGTCTGAACAATTGAAATTCTTAAAAATATATTTTGTAATGATGAAATATGATTTCTGCATATTTAAAAAAAATGATTATCCCATTAGTAACCATCCTTGCGTGCGAGTTAAAATCTAAAATACTTGGTTAATAACTTATTTAGGTGTAAATGACCATTTAGAATCATACCTCCCTTATTATTTGTTTTAGATCCACCCTATTATTTGTATCGCTATTTATTTTAAATATTTACGGTGTATGGACCGGGAGGCTGGAGCCCGTGGTAAAAATGCTATAAGCTACTTCATCAGTAGGTGCAACAAATAAATTCGGAATTGTGGGATACATTTTTTACGATGATCACCTTAAGTTTATCACTAAGCAGGGACGTGTGAGGTTCTTTTTCTGCGAGGTGTTGCACATTTGGGCCTAACAAAAAAGGGGTCTAGTCCCCAACTTTTTTTTAGCACATCGCTTTGTAGAGCTAGACGAGCTGATTTCATCGATTTTAAAAATATTTACTTTAAAATGAATAGTTCAAAATAATTTTCCGTTTTTGTAAAAATAATTAAGTTGTTGCGCTCCAAAATGATTCGGAATTACTTTCAGCGCGGGAAAAGTAAACCCCGCTGCGTATACACAAGTAGTAGATAGAGAAATGGGTTTTTCGATGCTGCGCGGCCAAATTTTAACATAAAGGGAAAACATAACATTGGACTGTAGATTTTACTACGTATATTGTATTAATTTTATCCCATGAAAATGATAATAAATAGCATAAAATTTAAATGTAAGACGAAAAGGGGCGGCGTTTGTACGGAACCAATTTTTTTTACAATATCGCCATATTCTTTAAAACAATACTCCTTCTTTATACAATTGAGTTATTGAGTAGCTAGACACTCAATGGATGTTTTAACAAGACATCCGATAAACAAAGTCGACAGATGATAATGAAAATTTTATAAGTTTGTCAATTGTGAATTGCGTTTTTCTATGTATTATTGAAATTGTAATATATGTATTATGATTTATGACCCAGAAAAAGGGATGAGACGGATGAGTATACCAAAAAAGGATTGTCGGACTGAACGCGAGGGCAATCACCACTAGTTTTTCAAGAGTACAAAGGCGAGCGCGCCTCTCCATAATTACTTTTACATGTGTGATGAGCACGATCCCAAGATAACAATTTAAAACAGCATTTTTCATTTACTAATTTATTATGATCTGTATAGTTTACAATTTAATTTTTTTTTATTTCGATGAGCCATAATTACACCCAATAAGCGAGCGGTCCTGTTACTGCTGTGGTATACCAATTATAGAAGCCGGTCGCACTTATCTGTCATTCTTATGTGCAGAAAGTAAGCATTGCTGCTACACTGCTTTTATATACGGAATGCGAAGGATACAACCGAAAATAGAAAGAACACCATTTGATGCATCATTATATGATTTTATAGTTTGACTTTAAATTTTTTTATTAGTGGCTAATGAAATACTGTATAGTAAACTAGGAAAAAACACGATGGCTTATAAGCAGAACTTGTGATGATGAGTGGAAAACATATTTTACTTTATCTGTTGTATTTTGCAAAAATATGAAATCAATCTATAAAAAATATTTTATATTTTTTACAGTCTAGGCTCCTTGCTACATAGTACTGCTAATTGCGAGCCAGCGGAGTTTTTGAGCGAAGCAAAAAAAAAAACGAAGCGTAGGTGGAGTTGATAAGCGTGAATAAAATTGTCTGCCTGGGGACTGTATTTTTTCACTTTCCTGGTGTCTGTTCGCATCAGTTTATCACTACAATTTTTTATCATATTGTCATTACCACACCTAGGGCCTTTTTTAAAATTTCCTGGTGTCTGTTCGTATTACTTTATCAGTAACATTCCTCATCAGTTTGTCACTAGCACAACTAGGGACTTTTTCTTTTTTACTTTCCTGGTGTCTGTTCGCATCACTTTGTCATTACCATTCCTCATCATTATGTCACACCCACGTTTAGGGACTTTTTATTTTCTACTTTCCTGGTGTCTGTTCGCATCAGTTTTTCACTCGCTGACCTTATCAGTTTGTCACTACCATTCTTAGGAACGTTTTCTTTTTTGCTTTCCGGGTGTCATCTGTTCGCATCAGTTTGTCACTCCCACGTCTAGGGACTTTTTCTTTTCTAATTTCATTGTGCCTATTCGCATCTTTATGTCATCATCATTTCTTTATAGAGGAATAGAGCTCCGTCAGAAAATGTTTTAACATTTGCTGAGAACCGGCAACTCTGAGATAGGCATCCCGTTTTTCCGAGTCTTCCATAAGAGCTAATGCATTTTTGCCCCTTTTCAAGGAAGTGTAACTCATCAGGATTTTTTAAGGGTGGTCACGTTCACATTAGTTACGGAGATTTCACTGCTCAAGCGATCAAGATTTTTTAATTTAATTTATTTTCATAAAAAATCGAGATATTTACATTTTCCTAAGAGGCCTACGCCATAAGAGTACGTGTAAAAGTTATTACCCCTCTTTTTTCCACTTCTTTCCTTTAGTAGTTATTTTAACACAGTGGCTTATGGCGAAAGTCCCTCTGAAAAATTAAATTAGCTCAAGTTTTACTAAATATAGAGCTTGTAAAAAAATATTTATCGATTGAGGGTTAAACTCCCCGTAACTTGTCCAATCATAACCACCCCTTAAAAAAATCTCCTGAAGAGCTTCACTTCCTTAAAAAGGGCCTAAAATGCATTTTTCCAACTCCTTTCATGTTATTTTTTTGCTCAGAATTATTGCATAATTTCATCGCTATTCCCCATTATTCACGTTTAATTCGGAATTCAATCTACATTCAATTCACATTTGATATGGATATATTCATTATATTCTTTCAAATATCGTAATATCCTATTCACGAATATTCATGTATCTTTTCCCCTTAAATACCATGACATTTAATTGTGCGAGGGCTGAGAAATTTGAATATTTAAAAAATGTATTCGGATATGTGGGAATATTATTCGAAAACTGTTTTGGAGGAAAAAAATAGTCGAGAATTCGTAAATCCGATTATTCATAATCAATTGTTTTTAGGTATTTTGTTTTTAAATTCAAATTTAATTATTCATATTCAATGCTATAACCTAACATTCAGTGTTTATCAAATTCAAACGTGAATCGATTCAAAATTGAATTAATTCAGTTTTAATTCAGAAAAATTGTGAATCTGAATCTGAATCAATTCACTTTAAAAATTGGTGAATCTGAATTTTTAATCGATTCAAATATGGTCATTTGAATCGATTCAGCATGTTTCCGGTTTATATCTGCAAAAAATCTTAAACGCAAACGAAAAGACCCATATTTTAATTAAATTGACATGTTTATTAAATTTTAGACCTAATAAAACCAAAAAGTTGAAAAATTATTATATACTATTCAAATTCTAACTAGTTTTCTCAATAACAATTGACAAACTGTACAGAACTTGAGAGACAATTTTTTAAAAAATGGTAATTGAATCTGAATCTATGTTTTTTGAATTAATTCAATAGATTTAGATTCAATGAATTTGAATCTCACAATTCAAAACCATTGAATCAGAATTGAATCTGAATCTGAATCGATTCAATAAAAATTTGAATTTGAAAAACACTGCTAACATTGTCATACTCATAATCATTCGAAAATGGGGTTGGAAAAAATTCATTCGAATGCAGGTTTTTGTATTCGATTCTTTAAAATTGAATGGACATATATGTGAGGTGCCTAGGTCACACATCTGTAGGTCTGCCCCCCTTTTTAATCGGTTAATATTTTCATTTATCGCACACCAATTTTGCTGTTAAAAATTTTTCCTTAAAATTTTGAACACTTGTTTCTCTTCAGTCGTCTGCATTGTTTTAATTCGACATTCGTACGTCGTTGTCGTTATTTTGTCAAAATACTTTAACATAAAAAAAAAAGAAAATTTATGCCTATACCGAGAAGACTATATATTATTGCTTGTATCCGTGATAATTAACATTTGATAATGGCTCGGTAATTCGGAATTTGTACCTGCGTTCCGTGTCAAAGCCATCTAGTGAGTAAGAAATCTAAAAAATGCCATCTATTGAGCAGCTAACGAAAATATGCACCGCAAAGCACGTTTTCAACCCCTCATTTTCACGTCCTTAAATCCCTTCGGGAAACAGTGAATATTTCTACATTTTGTTTCAAATATATTCTGCAATCATCATTTACCGTACCATTATCGTAGCGTACTTCAGTAATGGTTGGGGAAATTGTTTTATGGTATATATTAATGATAAAACTGATATTAATAGATTTGTTGGAACGATAAAAATCATCTGCTGTATCATAGATTTTCTATTTTGGGAGAATTTTTATTTTTCCGAAGAATAAAATAATTCCATTTTCGGGAGTAAGACAAAAAGAGTGATTGGTAAAGGGTGGGAGTAAGACGTAAGAGTGATATTAGATAGAAATACATAGTTTTGGACATGAAATCTGAACACAAATGAAAATGAAGGGACTAGAATTAGGAAATAACAAGATCTTCTTCTATTAATGAACCGATGAATTGAAGGTGACTGTCACCATTAGAAAAAATCGTCCCATATGCGTGGCGGATCGTGATAGTATCCCCCTTGTTCAATTTCAAAGTCCCGTGAACGGAAACAGTTGAATATGTAGATGATGTTGCTTCGTAGGTTTTAGATAAACCTATTGCAACGTTCGCGCCATTCCGTTGTAAGGATACTTCGCCATATCCAGCGTAATTGGAACCTGTTTCAGAACCTTCTCCTTTGAAAGTAAAAGCGTAGATTCCTGCTTTGGGTGCCGTGAACACTCCGCTCGCCAAATTCATTCCGCCGCCCAAATTCAGATACTCCTTTTGGAATGGCATGTTACCGGTTGTATTCCAACTTGAAGTACGAGTCACGAAGAAATGAACGGGCCTAGTTTTAACATCAACAAAGCCATATCGAGTCTCGTAGCCCGTTTCAGTCGATGATTTTGAAAAATCACAATAAGTGGATGATATTTGTGTGTTACTGCTCTTGACATCGTAGAAACCACTGAGAGTGTGACCCATTTTGAACAAATCCTGACAATTCGACGGCTTCGATGAGATGGCCGCCTGTCCGGTGCACTGGAAGCGACCCAAAGAGTAGCTCGCCTTCGCACCAGGCAAACTCGTTCGACCGAAACTGAGCCTCGTAATAGGTAACAACTCTGTTGCGTCAATAAAACCTTTTTCAAATGAAAAAACAAGCAATCCTTATTTGACTCGAATTTGTTATCTCTCTAAATTAAATTCACCTTCATCGACAAGATCGATGGGTGCGAGAGAATCGGCATTGCATTTGTAAGTTCTTTCAACGCAGCTGTTGATGATACCACATTGGCATGTGTGCTCACCCGTTGTCGGACCCGCCCAAAATATTTGCTTATTGTTGCTCCGGTCGTTCCAGTAGCCGTACTGAGTACCGTTGTACTCGAGTGGAACAGAAAACGAGTCAAACTATATAAATATATAATTTTAAACAAATATATTTTAAATGCAATAAAAGACTAATTTAATTATTTACCCTGATTTTTTGTGAACAAGAAGAAGAAATATCGGCCAGCATAAGCATCTGTCTCATTGTTGCGTTATACTTGATTGCTTTCGAATAACAGCCGGGATCCGGACAACTTGCAACGTCCGTTTTTGACTCAGTGTCGTGGGATACATATGTTGTCACTGTACAAAAGAATATAAAAGCTGCATTGAATGAATTACAAATTTAACTTAGAGGAGCTTATTACACGTTGTCATATCGCAGTAGACGCTGATTGGAGGATCCCCATCAATTCGACCATCGGGATCGATATAATGCATTCCAGATTGGGCCGTGGGATTCATTGCTTTTACCTCGAAACAGGATCGTGGCATGGAATTTCGATTGGTGACATCATCACCGGATAGTTTCTCTGCTAGGGTCAACTGAAGATTCCTCTCTTCAAGTTCAGCATTTTTCGTCTTCAAACGATCGATTTCGATTTGCTGGCTGTTGATCTTGTGCTCGTGTTTTTCAACTTTGGTTTCCAGTTGATCAAGTCGCTTCAGTAAGAAGCCCATGTCAACCATCTATAATATAAAATATAATCATTATGAAAATGAAAAAAAATAATCTAAATAGCTTTAAAGTAATTTCTACCTGTGTTTGTCCATTGAAGTGGGTTGGAACCAATATACTTCCATGGATCCCATTTATTGTCAGTAAGAAAAAAGTAGAGACCAAATGCATGTAGCTCACCATTTTCATTAATGACTGACTTCGAATGAGCAACTTTGTGGCATTTTTATATAGAGTCGCCGGTGAAGGTCAGCTTTTTCATAAGCAATATTGTCTGATGCGTCGATCTTATATATGGAAACTGGGTCATCAGACAGGTATTCAACGCCAACAAACAAATTGTTTGTTAATTTTTTGGATAGATAACTGTATTGATTCCCACGGTATATATTGATAGATCAGTTATCGCAATGTTTCAAATATACATGCTGCTAAAGGTGATAAACCAGAGCTCTGGGCTTTTATATACAAATAGTAATATTCATTGGTTCAAGCAGTACCAAGATCATTATTACGCCTGGTTTTCAAAAATTAAAACTGGAAACAAGTTTTGAACAAATAATCGTGAATTTTAAACGAGTATTTTTGGTGACTTTTTTCTTTCCTTTTTTCGATGTCAGTAGGTGATTTGAATTCAAGGCCATATAGGATATAGACTTACTACCTTTGGTTTTGCTTGTTTATTTTATTGCTATAGATAATATCACTCCAAATGAAAAAAAGACAGCCAATGTCAAACTTAGATGATTAAACCATTCTAAAAGTGATATGGAAACAAACAGTCGCATCAGTTGATCAGTGGTATTTTTCAATCAAATAGTTCAAGGGCGCAATCTAGCAGATCTTTTGACCATGTATTTAAATATTTTTTTTCTATTTTTCAAGTGGAACGAATAAATATTCTTCAAGGCTATAATAACCTATATTATTTAGATAACAATAAGGCACGTATATTTAGATAACAGTGATTCAAACTATCAGTTTTCACTCTGTGAGCTAGTCTATAGAAATAAATGTATTAATAAGTGTTTAAAATAAAAATTTTACATCAAAATTTATTTTAAAATAAAAATAAACAATGATTTAAAAAATAGATTTATAAAAAAATTTAAAAATCTTAAAACGTAAGAATTTTGTTGAATTTCCTTCATTCATTCATCATTCATCTTTTTTTAATAACTTAATAAAATTATTTTCAAAAATGAGTACATCCCCAAAATGCGGAATCAAGGTTCTGAACTTCGGTTTATTAAATTCCGCGTTTAATTTTTCCTGCTTGATTATGATGCCTTATTATATATTTGTGTGTCTATAATTATGGCAAATACAACGGGAACCAATAAGAATTCGGAAATAAACTGCGATTGAAAATTTGGCAAAAACGTACTAATAAGAATTGACAGGCCATTCCTCGACCAAAGCCCAAAACCGTGATCCCGCATGTTGCATTCTGAAGTATTCGTAAAAAAAAGAAGTATCAAGTTTTCAATCAAGTTTCAATTTTAATATCAAGAGCGGCAAAGCATTCATTCGAAATCAAACTATATGTTTCAAAATTTGGCTGTCCATAATTCTCTAATATAGCGTCATAGAAGCGTTCCAAAAGTCATTTAAAGTATTTGTTTTCAAATTTTCCAAATATGTTTTACAGATTGAACAACTTAAATGAAACCACCAGAAATATTTAATATTTACACTTTCATCACATGATTTTTAAATATAAAAAAACTAAAAGCATTGAAAAACAACAAGTTAAAAAACTTCACATTTTTTTTCTATCTCAATTTTCTTAATGTGTAAAAGTTTTTTTTTCAAATAGTCTTTCAAAGTCTCAATTTTTAAATTTTAGAATACAATGAATGTTAAATGCTTACCTTCATCGAAGAGCTCAATTGGAGCCAAAGAGTCGGCGTTGCATATAAAAGTTCTTTCAATGCAGTTGTTCATAATGCCGCATTGACAAGTGTGATTGCTCGTTGCCGGACCAGCCCAGAAGATCTGCTTCCCACCGTTCCGGTCGTTTCAGTAACCGAACTGCGTGGTGCCGTACTCGAGAGGAACCGAAAATGAATCAAACTGAAATCATAATAATATAAATGAATTAATTGCATAAGTACTGCTCCATTTTAAGATAACAATATTATTTACCCTGAAATACTGTTTGCATGAAGCGGAAATGTCGGCCAAATTCAATAACTGCCGCATGGTTGCATTGTATTTAATTGCCTTTGTGTAGCAGCCTGGGTCCGGACATGATGTAACGTCAGTTTTGTCCTCGATGTCGTGATAGATATATGTGGTCTCTATAATAATAAATAATGAAAAGAATAACGATTGCTTTATATTGGATTTATTTAACCATAAAACAAGTTACCTGTTGTCATGTCACAGTAAACTAAGATGGGTTCATCAGCACCAATCTGACCATCGGGATCGATGGAATAGACTCTAGATTGGGCAATGGGGTTTGTGGCTTTTATCTCGAAGCAGGATCGAGGCAAGAAATCACGACATCATCTTTTTGAATAGCACTGGCTAGAATGAATTGATGGTTTTTCTCTTCCAATTCGGAATTTTTCTTTTTTAATTGGTCGATTTCCATTTGCTGACTGTTGATCTTCAATTCGTGTTCTGCCACTATGGCATCGTGTTCTGCATCTTTGGCATCGTGCTGCTCAACTTTGGCCTCCAGTTGATCTAGCCGATTGAGCAAAACGCTTACATCAATCATCTAAAATTGCATAATATAGTTGTCAATCAAATAAATGATATAAATATAGAATTTTAAAAGAATTTATCTGATCAAGTGATCCATTTTTGTATAGTACCTGATTGAAATGCTCTAGGTTGTTTCCAGGTGATGATGGGACCAATAGACCTCCTTGGATTACCGCTAGAAAGATGATGAAAGCTGTAAGAAATTGAATGTAGTAATTACCCATTTTGATGGGATTTTGACGGGATGTATAGCTATGTAACTGCTACTGCTGACTTGTTTCAATGTCAGTTTGGGTGGGGTTTTTATAGAGCCAGAGCATAACGCATGATTACACGATTTAATTTCCCCATGGTTTTTATCGGTTTTTAATTTTGATATTTATTTTAGTAAATAAATTTCCCCTTGAAGTCGTTATGGATCTGGCAGGTAAACAACTGATAAATAAGTAATTTAACATCAGACGACGGGTAAATAAGTGAACCAATTTGTGCTGGTTTTTTTCTAGACTTGAGATGATTTGGAAACTCGGTCCATATTATTAGTTAAAACCGACAGAAAACTAAAGTCAATTTACGATTGGACATGAGCATATACTCTAATGAGCTATTTAAATAAGGTACCAGCGGCTCAAGTACAGTATACATATACTGTACTGAATATCAATGTGCTACACCAACGGTCACCTTTGTTGTTATTCATTCTTTGTTTACAACGATATTGTTCAAGGGGATAAAGTCAGCTCGGCCGGCTCGGCCTGTTATCAAAGGTTATTATTACTTTTTTTAAAAGCAAGTCTGCGACCAGGCAACTTTATACCCAAACGCAAGATAACAGTTGCTACCTGCGGCAACATCAAATAAACTGCTGATTTCAAGAATAAACAAATGACGACTTGTAATAATGATTTTTAGTTTATAAAAAGATTTACATTTCCTTGGAGTTTCCTATCTAAAATAACAATTAAGCAATCGAATAATCGGATTTTCATTCTGGTGTGGTGGAAAAGCTCTGCGTCCAAGGCTCTGGAAAAAAATTCATTCGTTATATAAAATACAGCATAATCAAATCAACCAGTACAAGTAATATATAAATTTACTGGTTGATTACATGCAGTATATGTATACTACTTACTTTTAGTTATCTAGGTCGAGTTTCCTTGCCTCTTCTGAGTGAAATTAAAGGTTTAAATACTACTCATCAAAGTGCTTAAGAGTGATTATGTTGCCATTTTGTCGAAGTGTTATTCTCGCCAAGAGAGTCCTTGGATTTCGATCAGAAAAATATCAACCTGTTATACAATAACATTTAAGAAAATGACTAAAAATAGATAGGCTATATAGTCATCAAATATAAATACTATACATTAACATATATACATCTAAATGTATAATGAAAAAATTATTTGCTTTGCCTTTCCCATCTAAGCAAATAAATAGTAACAGAAGCCATCTATATATTCTATTCCGATAATATTTTTTAAAGTTAACCTTTTTTTACCTATTACATGATAATACGAGTATATGAAATTTACTTTTCAGTACCTTTTAAGCGGCACTGTTGATTCTTCGCATCAAAAGTCGCAACTGATTGGGCCGCGGCCATATATATGTGCTTCGTCATTATTCCAATACTAGCTGTTTAATACACTGCGCGATAACAATATAACTTGACCAAAATTTAACAACGGGCGAGAGCGACAGGGTACATCCACATTTAATTATTTTTATTTATTTCATTTATCCATTAGTCTTGTGACGCGTCTTTCTTTTATTTGTTTATTCATTATTTTCATGAAGATAGAAGATTATATTCCGTTTCAAAACGTGTCGAGTTAAATGTTTACTGCCGTAAAATGAAACTTACAACGCAATCATCTTTCGATTCAATCATTCAAGAACTAAAAAATGCAGAGAATAAGAATAAGTTCCACATAATTCGAAGCGTGAACGATAAATCAGCCTTAGAAGATGCCTAGAAGATGTATTCATCAATAATGGATGATTGGCAAAAGAATACTTCTTTTAACCGTGTAAACTGTTTAATAAAACCGAATAAAAGAATTTTAGTCGGATTTTTATCTTACAAAAAAATTGCCAAGGCATTTGAATAAAAAAGAAGAATATAAAGCAGAGAGAGATTAAAAAGAAAATTAGATATTCTGATTTTGAGATAATTTTATATTTGAAAAAATTATCTTTCCGAAGAACAATTTTAGATTGAGTTCTATAACATAGACACTATTTATATTTTCAAATGCATGGAATATGAATAAAAATAAAAGTGAAGGGATTACAGTTAGGCAATAACGAGGCCTTCCTTTATTAGTGATCCAGTAAATTGAGTCCAATTGTTACTGTCAGAATAGATCGTCCCTAAATTGATCCAATCGGAATTCAAAAAAAAATTAAATAAAATATTTAATTGCAGATAATGACCTAAATGGAATCAGCGGTGATGAGCAACAAAAAGATTCGAAACGTTTAAGATCTTGGGTTTGGAAATATTTTACGATGGACAAAATAAAAATGCTAGCTACGTGTCGAATTTGCCCGTAAGAAGATACTGTATTCTCAATTAAATTTTATTTTACCAAAAACTCGTTTTGTGTGACAGAAACAAAGTTTACAATCTTGCTAAAAGTCAAGGCTCTACCAAAGCATTGATTATTCATCTCACTACTAAACACCAAATGCCAATAGGTGGCCAACCGGATGGTACTGCTGTTTTGACCAACGGAAATCAGCTTCATGTGGTATTTATTGAATCAATCTGATTTTAGGCATTAAAAATCCAATTTAAATATTATAACTGTTTTAACATAGCCGTAAAGTACCAAAAATCTCAGACACTGCATCTTAAATTGGATTGTGAAGTCAGACCAACCATTTTCTACCGTAGAAGAAGATTCATTTCAACTAATGATGAACTGCGCAACAAATCAACAAGGTGATATAATCAAAACTCATTCAGCAATAAAGCTGGATTGTCAAAAGATGCATGCCTTCGCAGAGAAATGGATAAAAAATGAATTAAAGGTAAAAAATAAACAAATAACAGTTATTAAATTAAATTAAATTAAAGATTTTTAAATTATTATGCGCAGAAAATTAAAGGCAAAGTTGCTTTTACGGTTGATGCAGCATCGACTAAATACAGAATGTATTCGCTGCTGGGAATTACTGCCCATTGGATTGATGATGAATTTGTCATTAAGAATCTCGGTCTATGTACGATGCCTTTAAAAGGGTCTCACACAGGAGAAAATCTAAAGGATTCATTTATTGGTGGAGTGGAAGAAAGGTTTAACCTTCTTAACAAGGTTTTATCTATTTTTATTTAATATTTTAGTTTGAAAAAATTATACATATTTTGGTTTATTTTTCAGCTTGTAGCGGTCACTTGCGATTCCGCTGCAAATAACGGAACCTTTATGAAACATCTGGTTACTCATTGCCAAGAACAAAGCATCTTTGATGTGCATCGCATCGGATCAAGAGTGAACTGCTTCGCCCACATAATCAATCTTGCTGTTAAAGCTCTTTTGAAAACCTTGAACAAAGAAGTAGAATCAAATGACTTTTACGATGAAGAGGATAGTTCAGATGACGAGACAGATGAAGAAGACAGAGCAAGCCGTCGCCCATCCAAAAATATAGTCAAGAAGGTATTCCTTTATTTTTAAATAATAATAAAATCTACAAATTTATAATACAAATTTTTTTAGCTCCGCCAATTAGTTGACAAGATAAAAGGTTCTGGGCAGAGGCGTGAAGTTTTTGAAAAGATCTGCGAAGAGTTAAATGTGAAATACCTGGAACTTATTATTGACTGTGAAACTCGATGGAATTCTACCTATGATATGATGGAACGAGCATTAAAAATGCGCCAAGTAAGATTTTAAATAATATCAAAATGAAAAAGATTATTTTTTTTATTTTTTTTTTATAGGTTATTGAGCGCTTTATTCTCGTAATTAGAGACCCTATTATTTCATCGTTTGCGCTTTCAAAAATCGAGTGGGAATACATCTCAAAAGCTTCAATCATTTTAAAGGTAAGTTTTCCGAGGTAAGTGTGCGACTTTATTTAATTTATTATTTAAATAGGATTTCAAAGAAGCTAGTGAGTCCATGTCGAATGCGCAATACCCGACTTTGGTCCAAACTCTTCCATACTTTCAGCTGCTACGGCACAATATGAACGTGTACCTTAACTGTGATGTGACAGTAGAGCCTGACATGGCTGAGTTAGTAAGAAACGGGAAACCTCAAACTTTAGTCGAGGCTGTAAAGAATGCAAGAAAACTATTTAAAAAGTATTTCAAGCTGGCCAATAACCCGGAGTCTCCGCATTCAATCGCAACCAGTAACATGACAAATTATGAATGAGAAAACTATTTATTTTTACTTTTAAAAATTATTTCTATTATTTTTCAATTTTTTAGTTCTCCACCCACGATTCAAACTTGAATATTTTAAAAGATCCGGCTGGGATTCTCTCAAACTGGAAAAAGCCAAAACAAAAATTCAAAATGTCTGGAATTCCACTTACAAGCCGATGGATACAGTGGAAAACGCTGAATCTCAAACGCCCCAGGATTTGAGTAACGAATCTCAAAACTACGTAATTGATAAGCTTTTGTCTACATGTTGCCAACAGGTATCTTTCTAAAATACTGTAGTTAAAAAATTGTATTACTTTCATTTCTTTAATTATGTTTTAGGCTCAGCTTTCCAACTCCCAAACTTACCAAAGCCATCTTCAGGTGGATGAGCTAGAAAGATACTTAGAAATGAGTATGGAATCGGCCAGGAGTTGCCCAAACGCTCTCTTGTGGTGGAAGGTTAGTCAAATAATTTAATTATATAGTCGCCTATGTATA
This sequence comes from Chydorus sphaericus, assembly GCA_030141595.1. Lineage (NCBI taxonomy): Eukaryota > Metazoa > Arthropoda > Branchiopoda > Diplostraca > Chydoridae > Chydorus > Chydorus sphaericus. The sequence goes on along the minus strand of CM057934.1, from coordinate 1,425,209 downwards.
CAAAATGCAATTCTATATTTACAGAAAAATGCCATTGATTTTCCAAATTTATCAAAAATGGCGGCGGATTACTTTCCCATCCCGGCTACTTCTGTGCCGGTAGAAAGGAGGTTTTCAAACTTGGTTGACATCGTGACGCCAAACAGAGCAACTCTTGATGTCGAAACCATTCAAATTTTACACGAGCTAAAAGAATTTTTGACTTTTGGAGGAGACGAGCTGTTTGCTAAAATTCTATCTAAAATTAATTGAATTATCAGCTGATTTTTTTTTAATCTAAAATACAAAATATTTGCAGTTAAATTTTTTCTATTGTGTAAAAAAATATAAAAATGAATTATTTACATCTATATTTTGTTTAATCTACCTTCATTCACAATGCGTAAATGTCTAAGCATATAAAAATTTAATGCTCTGAATTTTAAATTAATTCTCTTAATCGGAAAATTTAAATCGGTAGCGGTACGGAACCAGCACCATCTAGGGTCGGTTTCGGAAAACCGTTATTCAATCGGAACGGAATAGGGTCGGTTTAAAAAAAATCGGGTTTTTATCGGTTCAAGTCGGAATCGGGAAAATCCGCCCCGTCGCCAGCCTTACAGGTAGCAGCTCGGTCGCAGTAATGAAACCTTTATGGTTTTTAAAAATCAATAAAAAATAATAATAATATTAAAATCTGAAAAATAAAAACATGAACTAATACTAAAATGTTTAAAGAAAATCCGTTCCTTAAATGGTTTACCCTTAATCTAATTGTACAGGAAATCAAATCAAATAATTCTTTAAATGAAATATTTGATGCGTGTTGATGGATATATTTTACTGTAACAATTTTAAATCAGATAACCCAAAACATCGAAGCACTAAAATCTAAAAGTCAAGATAAACAAATGTATCAAAACTACGTTTAAAACAAGAAATAGAAACTACGCGCAAAAAATATGAACCAAGAACTCGACCAAGAAATTCACTTTGAAATAGTCTTATATAGTGTAAAGCAATGGTTTTAAATAATTGAAAAATTGAAATAAAATACCAAAAAATATTAAAATCCTCTTTTAACCATACACATACCCTTTTCCCCCGTTAATTTTAAGAGGCGATGCACGAGAAAGCGTACATTTATCGCGAATTTTGGAAAAAAAGTTTTTTGTTTGAGGGCGCTAAGAAAAACGATTGATACCATTCGATAGCTCGTTCAAAAAGAAAATGTTTGAGACCGGTCGCGGTCACGGGCGCCGTCGGGAAGGGTGTCGTAATCGCATTCACCCGAGACAAGCCGCAAAATGTCTACTAGGGATATGAGAAATTAGTTGAGAAAGTAAAAAAATAATACTGTACAACACTGCGTCATGCTAAACCAATTTTTAGTAATTTGAACATGAATATATCTATACATTTTATTTTTTTTGTTGGAAATTTACTATTTGCCTTTTATGAATAGGTTCTTATCAAAATTAAAGTTTTTATTATAAAAAAAATCGACGTTTTTTTATTATTTAGTAAAACGCAATTCGAAACGAAAGAAAGTATAAGTATACACTGTTAATCTTGGTTTCATAAAAGGAGGGTTCATATCCTTCGATCTGTAAAACCATGGCTCAAAAAGAGCAAGATCATTCTAAAGTAGAAACCATTTTCGGTAAAGAAGGGTTAAATCCGTTGAGATTTAAAATACCTTTTTCTTTTAGCTACGTTAAAGCCTTGATTAAGTTTAGAGGGGTGGAAAGATAGGCATCCCCTTGAAAAGATTTATTTTGACCCGGGTCGATTCAGTTTCTCCCCTAATATCGCATCGAAACATAATCCCTCGGGTTGCAAAGAAGAGAACAAGAATCCCCCGATGAATTTTATCGACCTTGGTGAACATTCCATTCTACAAGGGTTCATGCGTTTTTTAAAGTATGAGTTCAGTCAGTGCCCGTCTTAAGTGGCGATACCACCATAAGTTTTAAAGTCTATTTCTTAACATCCTACTTTCCGGCCGTTAACTACATTGAAGGTAAATAAAATATACAGATAGAGTAAACATTGTTTCAATAACTAATTCATTTTAGTAAACAGCTTTCATTATTTTTTTTTAGCAGACTTCCAACTGGATCTCTTCACTGCAAGAATCGCCATTGAATCCGCGTCATTTCATTTTACTTATAATCGCTTGATAATGCTATTGATTTATGTTATGTTTTTATTGTAACTTATTAGTTTTATACCGATGTATTTATGTACGTGTTTACTGAAGTGGAGATAATAAAATTTAGCCATTTTATACTGTATTGCTGTTAATTAGTCTAATTTACTAAGGGGAATATTTGGACTATCACAATATAATAAATATAAATTTTATTTACAAAAAAATAATTCTAAATAGCATTAAAAACCATCGGTTTCTCATGTTCTGCCCTCTCTCTTAATGAGAATTAAAACCCCCTATTTTTGAAACTGATTTTGGCTCTCGATTTTCGAGGGTTATAAACCTACGTTCTAATCCACCCGTTTTTCGAGGGTTTTTACCTTCTTTTAGAGAAAGTAAAGCCTAACAGTGTACATTTTTACATTTGTTTACTTTTTATCTGCATACATTCATTTATGTCATACATACATTTATGTCTGGTCGTTGCATCAGTTGTCGGCCACATTCAAACAAAAAAAAAAAGAAAGCGGCTAAACTGTTTTTCATATTTAAAAAAAAAAAACATTTAAATTATTAATCATACAAAAAATTGAGGTTAATTTTGTCAATATCCATCGTATCTTACTTTTAAAAGTTATCAATCCATGTTGAAATTTCGTTCACCATTATGCGTCACAAATGAACCGCCACTTATTTCTAAATAGATAACAAAGAAACAAACACATTTTGAGCAATATCAATAGCGTTTTTTGTTTCTCAATTGAAGTCAACCATGTTGGAATCAACCTAAAATCAAGAGATAATTATAACGCATATATATCAAAGGTCTGGTTCGAAGATTCAAACAGATCGCGATCTTGCATTGTTGCAATCATACACATTTTCTCTACTTTCCAAAAGAATATGGGTCTTAAAATTGCCAACCTTTTTCTGATTGCCTTCGTAACGTCTCTACTGCTGGTTAAATCATCATCGAGCAACCTCATTCCAAATGAGATACTGGTAATTTAAACTCTTTTACTATCGTTTCAGTGGGAGACCCGTTATGTTGTAAAATTGCCAACATTTTCTTATAACTACAGGAAGAATTAAAAGCTGAATTTAAAAGCTTGGGAGTCAAGGTGGATCTTCTTGAAGCTAAGAATGTTGAAAATGAGGCAAAAATCGATCTTCAAGAAGCAAAGAACGCAGAACAAGAAGCAGAAATAATCAAACTGAAGGCCAAGATCGATGCCAAACTGGAAGCAGACCATCAACCTGATCCTTTCCGATCAACCAACAACATTAAAACAGCTTCTATCAATAGAAAAGAGAGTAGACCTACCATGGGCGGTTCTTCGGCAAGAGCAATGATACCTGAATCCTGCAAGGACCTGGTGACTTTGGGGCACTCATACGATGGGCTCTATCTAGTCAAGAACCCGACCACTAAAAAGATCGAAATCATCTACTGCTATTTCGGAAGTCCCGGTAAGTCATCAACCTCTTGAAATTTATGTTTTATAAAAGTCCCTTAATGTTTTATATATATATATATATATATATATATATACCACGTCAAATAATCAATATTTCGGTTGTTTCATATTGATGAGGGGACCAGTGTAACGTATTTTTTAAAATGTAAAAATGAAATACTACAAAATGAAATACTAAAAAATCATATTTTTTAGCAGCATTTTATTTGCTTCATTAAAAAATCTATTTATGGGTATTTTAGTAAGTATTTTTTGAAAAATTCAAAGAAAATCCAAATACTATTTGGAAATACTTTTTGATAGTGCACAGCGCTGCTTGTCGTAAAAATCCGGCAAAAACAGCACGAAATGTGACGTAGACAAGGGAAAACGCTTGATTCGAATCGTGAATTTTAGTTTGAATTTTGAATATTTTTTATTTAACTTAAAAAAATATTTAGAACTCGAAGGTCTCGTTATTTTCCCCCATTTTTCTTTACTTTAAGTAATTATTTTAGATTTTGTCCATTAAGACTTTTGTCATTTATTTATTGCAAGAATCAAATGTATTTACGTAAAACATAAAAAGACTAATTATATTATTGTACAATATAAAGAATTGATGTTATTAACGCTTATCGTTGTATACTTGGTTAATTTGTTTTTGTTTATAACGTCAGTCTTTTAGCATAGGTTATTCCAATTAAAATATATTTGATTGCTTGATACAAAAATCATTTAATTAATCAAAAGTCCAAGTAGTTGAAGGTTGGAAACGTTGATATTAGTTATAGTAGTCACCAGCCAAAACTATAATTGCGCATACTTAACCAAAAATATAGAAATACTTTTTTTTAACATTGTGAAACTTGGAATTTGATTATTTTTTTTTATCAAATACATTATTTAAATTATTGTTGGAAAAAATTTAACCGATTAATGTGGATGCTAATTTAACTTCGATTGGTTGATGACTATACTATCCCATGCGATCAATAGTTTTTAATAACTATTTCGATTTTATTAACATTTTAGTAGGTACAAACATAAAATATTTATTTATTTATATATGGAGTAATGAATTTAATATTGGGGTGTAGAAAATGAATTGGGTTCCAATAATTATTTATTTTTGTCAATTCTGTTCATTATTTTTAAAAATATAATTTTTAAAAATTAATTTGCTTTACAGTTTGCTTAATTAACTTCACAGACTCTAACTATAACAAAACATTTTTCCTGTGTCAAATTGGATTATGATTAAGCATTGCTATTAGCACTTATCGTAATAGTATATTTTAAAACAAAATATTTTAAGTTTTTTTATCTCTTCTATATTACTTCGATTACGTCATAATGATGACTTACGCGATTTTAATTATCAATCTTATTCAAATTTGATTGATGACTAATTTCACATAATATAAATAATCCTATTGGTAATATGTGAATATGTATATTAAATTCGATGTATATTAGTTTACAGATTTTTATTTATTTACCGATTATATTAATGGATAACGGCGGTAGAAATTCAATTGAGTTTCAATGCTTATTTATTTTTTTCTAATTTGGAATTAAAAAAAACATAGCATTTCTTTTTTAATTGTAAAAAAATCTAATTTGAAACAAATAACGATTTTATTTATTCTCATTTTCCACATTTTAAAATGTGGTAAAAATATTGATTAAAAATATCAGAAAATTCTAAACCAAATTCACAATGCGGATGCTTATTTTGATTGGCCGATGAATTTTATTCCATGATAAATAATGTATTAATTATTAACGTTACCAATATTTTAAATAAGATCCTACTATATGTGGTGGAATTTTAAAACTATGTTTCAATATATATAATTTAGTTTAATTGGGTTTCAAAAATAAAAGGTTCTCTTGTTTATTAGAAGAAACAAATTCTCTGTTAAATTTAACGAATTTGATTCCATTTTTCTGATTTTTTATGGGAAAGGAGGAGGCGAGATTATGAATTTAAAAACAAAACAAGATTCAGCCTTTTTTAAGTGCGAAAAAATAAAATAAAACAACTAAGTTCGCGTTAGTTTCCTCAACAATAAAAATAGTGTAATCTTTTTATAGCAAATATTTAACTTGAATGAGAATTCAATTGATTTATGTTGCGCAATATTAAAAACCCTTTTAAAAACATATAGACCTTATCATAGTTGAATGGGGTAAAATGTGACAAAACAGCAGCGGCGGTGGCTACATAGTGTTGGGATTGACAGGTACGCCGCTGCTATTTTGCTTGTTTCGTATAACCTCTGTGAATAAGTAAACACATTTTTCCGTCAACAGGGCGTTGCCATGGCAACACAATACAGACAAAAAAGTGTTCACTTTTGACAGAGATATATGTAGCCACCGCCGCTGCTACTTTGTCACATTTTAATTTTTACCCCATTCAACTATGATAAGGTCTATATTATCGTTACCATCACTTTGCAATTTAACGTTATTCTTTTTCCAATGCGCAGTTTCCCAGGAATATATTGGGACTGTCGACGTAAAGACGAAATCCGTCCATTTCTACGTCCAGAGGAATTCTCCTTTTAGTACTGCCAACGCCGTCATCACTTTTCAATTGGCTCGCCTTAACGAGGGCGATGCATTTAATTTGCCCTCAGGGATCTTCACAGTTCCATTAGCGGGGATTTACCATTTTGATTTATCTGCTCTTAAAGATCCATCTGCCTCTTATTTGCAAATTTTTCTTCAAGTAAACGGCGTCAATGTTGGAAAGGCTGATACTGTCCAAACTGCTATTGGGAGTTTTGATGTCGTTTCCTTGAGCGCCTCCTTGCGATTGGCAGTAGGCGACAGAGTTAACCTGTACAATTTCGGTGATGGCGTGCTCGTCGATGGCGGCGCTCAGTTGACCCACTTTACCGGCTGGCTCGTCGAGGAGGATTTGATGTAAACTGATATCCGTTATTTGCGACATGCAACGAAATAAAAGATATTGTGCCTATCCTGCGAAATCAAACCAGATCTTTTTTTCGTAAAAATAATTAATTTATTCACCTTTTGTGAAATTAATTAAGGGAAATTATGCGAATTTGATTGAAAACTAAAAAAGAAAATCTCATTAAATACAAGCTAAAATCATTTATCGGCAGGTTTGTAAGAAGAACATTAAATACAAACTAAAATCATTTATCGGCAGGTTTGTAAGAAGAACATTATATACAAACTAAAATCATTTATCGGCAGGTTTGTAAGAAGAACAGAAGCGGAATTGAATTCTTTTACGTAATTGTATACATTACCGCTAGATTCCCTTATTACACCAGCCTAACCAATCCCGCCGATTATATTGCGTCATTTTAAAATTATTCACATACAAGCTAATTTTAAAATGCTCGTATGTGAGTTCGGCGAGTGAATTCGGCGAGGTCGAATTCGACGAGCCTTTTTTTTTAATATTTTCCTCGCCGAAAAGAACCTTGCGAATTCTAATTTTCATGAGAATTCGGCGAATTAAAAGTGAATTCGGCGAATTTTATTTTTGGTTTCCCATGCCCAGTTCCCGCAGGAAACAAAGCAATTAGATCAGTTTGAGAAGCATTCGTTGTAGGCCTAGTGATTCGATTTTTCTCTTATTATAGTTATTACCGCTTTGTGTGACACTTAAGTTTTACTTTATTAGTGAGATTTTCTTCCTTCTTTCTAACATTAGAAGTTACGCCGAATTCAAATGATTAATAAAATTACGAGAAGAATTCAAAATTTTAAATTAATGACATGTGAATGTGAAGTACTACTGGAGTTGCGAGCGGGTAAAACCACTTTGTGTTAAACTAATATACACTTTTTGTACTACTAAATCAACCATAGTATAAACCGAGAATCGAACTTATTATCTTGCTCACAGAAGCCTAATACTATACCAATGAGCCAGCTGCTGCCCAACAATTTTTTAGCTAGTAAATTATGTATCTTACAAACACATATATATAATATATGTATATTAAATTAAATCAAGTATTTTCATAATTTTAAGTATATTAAGTATTTAACGAAAAAGCGTAGTTACACTCTATAGTTTTACCATATGGGTAGGCCTATAAAATGTACATGGATCTTGAACAAGAAAAAAAAAAATTCGTCCGCCATTTTTTTATTACTTTTCTTCTCGTTCGAGTGTTATTTGAAAGTATGTATGACTGTTGATCAGCATTGAGTTTTTAACGTGATGGTGAAGGACTGGTATATTTCATAACATTTCTACATTAATGACAAAGTTTTCGACAGAATGGGGCATAGAAACTTCACCATCTAATTGGTGTGCTGCCACGCTAACCACTAAAAAGCTATATATAATTACATTTAATCAGTTTGTCTTTAACTTTTGTAATCCGGCAATATTTTGGAAGAATTTTATAAATTGCCACGAACTGGAAACACAATTAAAGAGATTGATACACGAACTTTAACTTCCGCTCAACAAGAATGTACCTTAAACAGTAGTCCACTTGACTTTCTATCCCATTATCGGGCCTATACTATATCTTTCAAAACACTATTTTGAAATTTATAATATCGGTAGTTTGCACTATGAAACTATGAGTAAGCCTATCTTATAGTTTTTAGTATATTCTGATAACTATTTTTTTTAAGTACAATTTATTTTTAAATTCCAGTGAGAGAAGGAAAGAATAAAAAAAAAGAAGGGATGTAAACAAGTAATAATAAAACTTAATGATAAATTTTCCACTCCTTGAAGACTACGAACACGGACTGAAATCCTTAACGCGTTGGCAAATATTATAAACATCATTGCTTTAAAAAATATTTCAGAAGTAAAAAAAAAAGGTAATTTTTAAAAAGTAAACCTTCCCTCTGACTGTTGATCGTATGTCGTGGTAAGGTTGTATGGTTTGACTGGATATCATATTTAGAACTTTTTAAAAAATATATTACGTGGATCAGACTTCAGAACCACAGAATTCAAGGTGTATAAAGACGTACGACACTACGACATTGCAAAGTGTATTTGAAAAAGTTGAAAAAGTCAATTTAATAGTAATCTTAAAAAGTATCTTAGTTTCAGCAGTTGGATAGCGTAGTGGTTAGCGTAATCGCCCAGTAACTTATAGGATTGAGTTTCGATTCCTTCAAAAGGCAATGAATTTTTTTTTATTCTCGCGGATAGATCGAGGGAAATCATTGGGAAATCATAATAATAGCATGACAGAATCACATGAATTGTCAGGTAGATCTCTGTCCGAAATCGTCTGAGAGTAATATGATGTTGGGGTTTTGCGTACTGGAAAAAAATTAAATAAGATGAAAAGACCAGTTTGAAAAAATATCTATACCTGAAATTGAACACGGGCCATCTCAACATGATGTGAGACCGAGTGTGAGAATTATATCAATAGGCTAATGGCTATCATCATTGATACCTCACTAATGGAGTTGCCCAGTATAAATCTTGCAAGTTTCAACAATTCCATTGTTTTGAATATATAATTATAGTTTACAGTGTAAACCAAAAATATAGTTGTACTCAATTATTTAAAATGTTCGTTTAAAAAATTTCGCTGATTTACAATATTTGACAATTTTGCAAATAACTTGCTATCGATTATCATAGTCGATACATACAGGAGGATTAACAGCTGATTTCCGCTGATTTTAACAGTCAGCTGTTAAGCGGCCTACCTGTGACAATGCGGCAATGCGCCAGCCGTCAGTTCTTAATAGCTCTGTGTACATATCAGTTCGTGTGCTTACTCCTTATTATCCGTTAGGCCACAGCGTGACAACCGACAGCGGCACCACCTATTTTTCTATTTTAGTTGACAATAGTCCGTCGTATATCTTCACGCATTCTCTGAGTTCGTCGTGATTTGTGGGCCTTAAAGCTGGGTTTATTTTATTTTGTTAAAAGGTTACTATTACTTTTGAAATCTATAACACATGATTCTATATTAATCCATGATCTTTTTATTTGTAGAGAAATCGGCTTCTTAAGTTATAGTTTAATGGAAAGCCAATGCGGCATCTATTTCCAAAGGTCATTAAGAAGCAGCGCGTGGCGATAATAAAAATTAAAAAGATAACGATTTCTATTCATGCGCGAGTTGCAAACAGAAAATGTGGGAATTGAGAGAGGCGAATAAAAGTTTCATGTTTTACATCCTATAGACTGACAAGGGTGCTGCCATAGACTATGCTGGTGCGCAGAACGTAATGTATTGCTGTACAGTAATCTATGTACTAAGTCTAAATTTATACAAGATAATGGCAATACAAATATTGATGGTACATGTACTGGGCACGAACCATTAGTATTAACTATGGCCGGAACCCCTATATACATATGCCTATATGCGCATACGTCCCTTCTTTTATTATCGCATATGAAAGCTTATCAGGTGGCCACAATGAGATACATGAAATAAATTTAAAAAAAAACAAAAAAAAAAAACATTTATGTAACGGTTGTGTGTAAATCAGCTGTGACTCTTCGAGCCACACTCTCTGCATCCCAGGACTGATTGACATTTCGCACATATATACTTATAATTTAACCATTATAATTAAAACATTTGTTAAGGTTATTTTGAAAAAAAAAGGTTTATTGGAGAATTAAAAAACAATTTCTTAGACGGCTAACTTAGACGAACCAATTACCACTTTTTCTTTTAAGCATTCCTAACTTTTAACATTTCAATTTTTTATGAAAGAATCTATGAAAAGTGAGGGACGAACGTGTCGATCGATGTTGCCTAAAATGATGTCTTCTTTCCCAAAAAGGCAGTGTTTCACGATTCCACCGTCAATTGAATCAAATTCAAGATTCAAGATTCAACTACCCCATGAATCTTTTTTAGATTCAGATTCAGATTCAATTGAAGTTAATTCGTGAATTTAGATTCAAGATTCCAGATTCAATTATATTTTTTTACCCATCAATTATTTACATATTGTGATGCATCTTTAGGAGAATGAGATGTTCTAGTAAAGTATCACTGAGAAAAGCACGGCGCACAGTCAATATAAGAACCCACATTCGAAGAATTCATATTGGGTTCCGATAGCTACCTCACAAAACAAACAAATTTTCAAACAAACTATATCGTGAAATGAAACTACCTGTCAAACCGCCAGCTTTGTTTACTAAAAAGTGAAAAGAGCAAACGAAAATTTCTATTAAAAATATTTGCGAATTGGCAACACTGTATTTCTTTGAATTCGATTCATTTCTTGAAATTTGAATCGATTCCAACTCGGTATCCAAGTACTAGTACCCTATTTGGTACTTCTACTGAGGCTTATGGGCAATGCACGTAGTGTGTGTACAGCGTTGCCAGGTTTACACTATTAAGCCAATTTAATTAGAATAAAATAAAATAACCTAACCTAACCTAACCTAACGTGACCTAACGGGACCTAACGTGACCTATCACGTTAGGTCACGTTACGTCACGTCGCGCGATTAATCCGAACCACTTTTTCTGCTACTTTATTCAGCGCGGAAAAGAGGAGCTTAAGGAAAAAGCTTTTTTCTTATTGGCTGCCATGCGCCTGAGGGGTACTGCAGTCTCAACACCACCCACTACCCCACCAGAGGGAGCTGTGGCCTGATGCACTCGAACCAACCCAAAGTGTAGCTCGCTTTCACTCCCGTCAAACTCTTCCGCCCAAAACTAAGTCTTGTACCATATTGCGCTATTCAGTTGTAGTGATAAAATCTTGAAACAAACTAAACCTAAAAAAAAAAAATAAATAAAAAATAATCTAAAATCAACTTTATTTATTTTAATTTAAATTTTTCATGCTATATAAAGAAATTGCAAAGACCTAAGGGGAATAATTTCACAAATTTTAAAATTATAGTGTAATCAATAATTCTATACCATTATATTGCTTTCAATCTTCATGGACCATATTAATAGATGTTTGATATCAACGTATTTCCCAATCGACTGAATCAACTGGAAGCCAAAAATGAGCAGCAAGAGGTCAAAGTGGCAGAATAAGGGGCCAAAGTGGCAGGTTTTAAGGAAGCAGAACAAGAGGTGAAAGTAGTAGAACAAGAAGTCACAGTGGCAGAAAAAATTCTAAATCCTTATTTCCATGCTTAAATGAACTAAAATTAAAATATATTGTAATATTCTGAAACCTTAACATTTCCTCTATACAACGACCTTAAGTTAAATAAGTTAAGTACGTAAAAAAATAAAGGGCAACTTGATTTTTGATATTTTATTTAAACTAAATTTTGTTCAATTTTTTCGAAACCAACAAGAGGGAAACAGTTGATCTCTTAGGACTCTCCAAATTTACATAGAAATATTATTCATTGTTTCTTCTTTAAAATGAACTAATTAAAATTTTAAAAATGTTTAGCACTTTCCCTTCGTCCGTCATCTATTTAAGAACAGAGGCTGGCCCCCGATGGAATTGGTAATTGGAAGTGAAGACCAACTTCACTTACAGTACCCTCGGGAGAAATAGGGACACCCCCTTTTTTCTGCCATTTTTACCACGCGTCTTATGGGGTAAAGTATCATGCTTAATATTGATGGGAAAACTACAATTCTAGTCGGAAAAACTTTATTTTTCGTATGCGACCAGATAAATGAATTGACTTTCTGCTAGTATTTTTTATAAGTAGCAGCAATCAACGGCTATTGAGTTATTTATAGCGTTATCGAAATAGGGACACCCCTATTTTTTGCCGTTTTTAACACGGGCCTTATGGACAAACGTCCTCCACAAAAACTATCATAACTTTTTACTGAAATAACTGCTTTCCGTCAAAATTGGAACGGAACGGGGCTGTATAGCGTACCTCTGTCTCCCGGGTCGGTAAAGGAAGAATAAAGGTAAAAGAAGAAGAATCGGTTCGGCACGGTACGGTATGTTACCAGCCTTAGAACTGTCGAACCGAAGAAAGTCACTAGTAGCTTCGATTCTAGCTAGTGATCAAGTTGCTCAAAGTTGTTTATAATAGAAAACTTTGCCTTTTAGATTTATTATTATTCTAGCATGTTTTATATATTAAGAGCCACATTCAAAGCTTAAACGACGAATCAGCCTTAGAAGGTGCCAAGATGATGTGCTCATCCTAAGATGGAATTTGAGAAAACTCTTCGTTAGTTATCAAGAATTAAATAACCAGAACTTAAAGATCTAACAAATGACAGCGAATCAATTAAAAAGTCAATTGAAGGGCACTCAAACTGATAAATTATAATTCGATTACATCAAGTAAAATATGATCTTTATTTCTAATTAATAATACTTTTTGTTTTAATCTTAATTATATTAATTTTACGCTTTTTAAACAGTAAATTAATAGGAGCATTTTGGAAGTGTGATTGTTGTCCTAAATGGGAGCAAGAAGAAGGAGGAAGAAGATCGTTTAAACTTGATAATTGTTTTTTTGGTTTGTTTTTATGGGGACGTATTACAACAAAATTATTATTAGATAACAACCCCCATTTTCGTTTCGCTTTACTATTATTTCGGTGGAATATATTCTATCTTGAAGTATCGTTAAAAGAGAAAAAAAAGGAATTAACAATTGCTGAGACTAGTTTTTTTACGTGTTTTTTTTTATATGTGAGAGGGATTTAAGAAAGAGTCGCACTGTATACATCTAAAGTGTACAATGTCATCGCTTAACACACTTTAAAAATAAAATAAAAAACATAAAAAGCATTTAAAATAACATTTTTTAAAACAAATGGTAATTTATGGGTCTTATTTTCAAAAAAAGTAAACAAATGATAATTTATGGATCTTATTTAAAAAAAAAAAAATTTCTTAAACTGAATTTCAAATTAAATTAACAACTGGTAAAAGAGAAGAAACTTGTTTGTTGTTTAAACCACTATGGAAGCTCGCCACTAGAGCGCGCTTAAAGCCGGATGGAGCGCATCACGCAGTACACTGGACGCTGACCATTAGCTCCACCGTTCTTTTTAATGTGGGCTCTCACGTGGCGGAAGCCCACATTAAAGTGTGGTTGAACTAACATATCAGAAAAACGGCTGAAATTAACCGATACATTGATTAATATTAACACACACTTTATTTCATTTCTTTTTTCTTTCTTTTTTGGGGGATTTAAATTTATTTTACGGTATAGATTAGCTTTTTATTTAAAGGTGGATTGCCGATTTACTCGCTGCTTTAATGATACCTCCACCCATATTTGAGTTAACAACAGCCAATTTCAATGCGCAAATGAAAACGAAGCGATTACAATTAGGAAATGACGAGATCTTCTTCGATTAATGATCCGGTGAATTGAGTCCAACTGTTACTAGCAGAATGAATCGTCCCTATATTGTGACGGATTGTGATTGCATCTCCCTTGTTCAGTTTCAAAGTGCCGTGGACGGAAACAGTTGATTCTGTAAGTGATGATGTTACGCCAACGATGTAAGATGTACCACATGCAACGTCCGCGCCGTTCCGTTGTAAGAGTACACTGCCACGTCCGTCTTTTCCATAACCTATTCCCTTGAAAGCGAAAGCGTAGATTCCGGCTTTAGGTGCCGTGAAGACTCCGCTTGCCAAATTCATCCCTCCGCCCAAGTTTAAATATTCTTTTTCGAACGGCATCGTTCCTTTTTTACTCCAACTTGAAGTACGAGTGACGAAAAAATGAACGGGGCTGGATTTAACATCAACAAAGCCGTATCGAGTTTCGTAGCCAGTTTCAGTCGACGACTTACTGAAGTCACAGTAAATAGCCGAAATCTGATTATTCCCACCTTTGACATCGTAGAACCCACTCAAAGTGTGACCCATTTTGAACAAATCCCTGCAACTTGTTGGCTTCGATGAAACAACAGCAGGTCCGTATCGAATTTCGTAGCCCGTCTCAGTCGACGACTTAGTAAAGTCACAATAAACAGAAGAAATCTGATTGTTCCCACCATCAACATCGTAGAAACCATTTAAAGTGTGACCCATTTTAAACAAATCCAGGCAATTGGTCGGTTTGGTTGAGATGGTCGCCTGTCCGGTGCACTCGAAGCGGCCTAAAGTGTAGCTCGCCTTCACGCCGGTCAAACTCGTCCGCCCAAAATTGAGCCTCGTAACAGGTAACACATTTTTCGCTGTAATGTTACCTTTAAAATATAGATTAAAATATTATTTAATAGTGTTTTAAAATTCATTGTATAGTAATCCTATTTTTCGATAATAATTTTCTTTAAGAAACTAAAATATATACAAAAACTAAAATATAAATATTTAATAATCTTTCGTTTTACATAAATTTTACACAGTCTATTTTACCCAAAATCATTCATCCACTACACCTTAAAAAACCACAAAATTCTGTTTAAGTGTTCTTAAAAAATACAAAATGTTCAAAATCTTAATTTCAAAACTGTAGCCCTATCGTGGTCTGAAAAATACAAAATTATACCCTCATCTGCAATCGTAGTGTTAGAAAGAGAGTCTGCATTGCATTTATGAGTCCGGTTGACGCAGTTGTTGTTTATACCACACTGACAGGTGTGCTGACTTGTCACCGGACCCGCCCAGAAGATCTGCTTATTATTATTCCGATCATACCAATAACCGTACTGCGTTTTGTTGTACTCGAGAGGAACCCCAATCGATTCAAACTGAAAAAAATAATTTTTACATAGTTTATTTATTTTTAATTTGTATATAGTTTATTAGTTTAAAAAATACTATTTCTTAAAAATAGTGAAATTGCATTTCAATCTTATTTCATTAAATAACTACCTTAAAATATTGTCTGCATGATGCGGATATATCTGCTAACATGGCCAACTGCCTCATAGTTGCAGCATATTTTATTGACTTGGTATAACACCCTGGATCTGTACACTTTGTGACGTCAGTTTTGTTCTCGGTGTCGTGATAAATAGATGTAGTCACTATTAATATAAAATGAATGGGTATACCTATAATAAGAGGTATTTAAATTTTAAAGAAACTATTACGTGTTGCCATGTCACAGTAAACTTCGATGGGTGGGTCACCACCGTTCTGACCATCAGGATCGATCAAGTAATTCCCACTCGAGGAAGTCGGATAAGTTGTTTTTAACTGCAAACAGGTTCGAGGCGTTAGGGAACTACGACTGGCTACACCATCTTCTTTAGCGCCGGCTAGGACCAGCTGGTTATTTCTTTCCTCCAAGTCAGAGTTCTTCTTCTTCAACTGATCTATTTCTATCTGCTGACGGTTGATCTTCACTTCGTGCTGCTCCACTTTGGCCTCTAGATGATCCAGCCGATTGAGCAAGACACCCATATCAAACATCTATTACGTAAACATTATGGTAAATAGTTAACATTCTTATATTCGTCTCATTGTTTTAGAAATAAATATATAGAGGTTATTACCTGGAAATGATTGTCATTGTGGTATTCAACTTGAAAAGGAGATGATGGAACCAAGTGACCTCCTTGAGCTCCTATTAGTAAGATGAAAGCTTCTAGAAATGAGAAGTTAATTGCCATTTCGATGCTATGGGATAGCTAACTGCTCACTGCTGACTTTTTATGGGGTTTTTATGTGTGAAATAATCCAATCTACTTCGCATTTTTGTGTACTTATCTAAATTGGAGCTCTAAATCGGACTCGATCGTTCATCCGGGAGACGACAGGTAGGCTTCTTTATTTTTGATTACAGTGGTACTATGCAAATATAATTTCGAAACTGGGATCATGAGTTAATAAAAAAGGTATTTATTAGATATATTGTTGAGCCAATAAGTGTCCCTAAATGTTTATAGCTTAGGCTACATATTGCATTAGCGTATTTAGATATTAACAGGATATGTAACTTTATGGACTATAGGCGGTATTACAGTTTAAACTAATCCTAAAATTGCTTTGCACCTCTTCGTTCATGTACAGTACGCAGATAAAAGATTTTTTGAGGCAAAGTTGATCCTTTATCCTGTTTTCCAAGGGTTTTGAAATGAAATGTTTATAGCTTACATATTGCATTAGTATTTAGATATAAACAGGATGTGTGATTTTATGGACTATATGCGGCATCATGGGCTATACTAATCCTAAAATGGTATGCTTTTCAACTATGTAAATTCAAGTACAGTACGCAGATTAAAGATGTTTTAAGGCGAAAGTAATACTTCATCCTGTTTACCAAGGTTATTGAAAACTATAACAACGCAGCAACTTAATAAAAAACAAGATAACAATTTCTGCGTGCGCGTTTGCAGGAGATAAAACGAGAAGGAATTAAATTAATAGGATCGTTGTTTATAATATTCTTATATATTAATAGCCTTTAATATTATAATGCAAATATATGATGTCAAAAACTCCTGTCTTGCCATCATGACTTCCCACACAGCACCAGGATATCTTTAGATTAACTTTTTTTTATCCTTCGGTCCAACTTTAAGTTAACCGATTAATGTACATTTTTTAGGAAATTTTAAGCGGGGTTGGCTACGGTGCAGGGGTTTAATAAGACAAACTCATTATTTTTGTTAAATATTTTAATGTAAATGAAATAATTTTCCTCTTCCTCTCCATTTCCCACTGATCATCTTTGGTTGACAGGTTGGCACATACACATCACCATAATTAATTATTATCTTTTCAAAAGTGATAACGGACTCTGTTGTAACATCAAACTCTGTGCTTCTTTGGACTTGAAAATGAATAACAGTTTTCGTTTTTAGGTCGATAATTCCTATTGGCTCTCCTTTAACTGTACATACGAATATTCAAATTATTATTATTATGTTATATATTGAGCAGTATTTTACCATTATTGGCAGCAATAAATTCGCAAGATACGGCTTCAATCTTATTTGGTTCCGTCGGATGTGCCACATGGTAGACTCCGTCAGCAAAGTGGCCTTTGTTGCGTAGTTCTTGGCAGGACTGTGTTGCATCTTCAGTAGAAGAGCCCTGTCTTTTCTTTCTTGAAAGTGACTTTTCTTTGCGCGAAGAAGTACAACTCGGTTCAGCTGTCTCGTCGTGTTCCGACTGTAACTTTTTCGTAAGCGTTTCTACCTGCGATTGTAACTGGCTCATATCCGCTTGCAATGCGTCAAATTTCTCAGTTAGTTTAACCTATTTGATGGGAAACAAATTATGAATTATTCTTATCTCAGGACCAATTGTCATACCAGTTTCTCATTTTCCGACGATTTGGTGGTCGTGGATGGTTGAACCACAAATAAGACCAATAAAAATAACTGAAACAAAACCATTTCCACTTTCGGAACCTTTCTGTTTTTTTTTTATTAACAACTGTTCAACTACGACAAGTGAAGCCAAACTATTTTTTTTTTTTATGTTTCGCGCCTGGGAATATTGGAGATACCCAGGTTTTAGTTAATACCCATAATCAGATAATCTCTCATAGTAGATAGCCTATTGCATTCTAAATAATATTTGATTGTAAAACAGAGACTTCTCAGTTAATACCTGTAATTAAAGTTTGATAAGATTAGTATGCATATCTGAACTGTTTCTGGTACTTATTTTTTCTCATTCGTTGCTGCAGGATAATTGTATGCGTGGCAATTAATTAATTAAGCTATTAAGCTAGCTACCGTTGAACAGCAGATGACAATTCAAATACTTCATATCCTCAATATTATATTCGGTTCATTATGGAAGATTCTATAAGACTATACTGCTACTTACTATTAGTATCGCAACAATTTTTAAAGTTTTAGTGTACATATTTATACGCAGTTTTGAAATAATAAGAAAGCTTCATAATACTATGAAGCAATATTCTGTATGTGGTGTACGTGAAGCATTACACTTCAATCATATTAGGTTTTTAATTTTTTACATACAAAAATTATTTCCAAATGATGGTATACTTATTTGATATTTTATTGATTTTAAGCCTTTAAAAAGGGTTTTGATAAATCATGTTTTAAAAAAGCATGAATACTGTTAAGTTAATCGCAGGTATAGGCAATAATATCTATTATTATCTGAATTGGCTCCACAAATAAAGCCAACGAGATTTTTGTTTGTTTTTACAAAGGGTCTGGATTTCAAATAAAAAAAAATCAGTTTTTAAATTTTCGAAGCTCTTTCCAGTCGATGACTTACACTTACTGAAATCACAAAAAAAGAAGAAAAATGTATAATGTAATCGATTTAGATTTAAATATTTGTTTCAATTTTCAAAGATTACAAAAATTATTCAAATTGTGTGTTCTATCAATACGATGTCAGACGAGAAAGACAAACAATCGGTAAATGAACTTACGCAGTGAACGAAAAACAAATATAGTCGGCGAATGCTTTATTGACCTCTCTCTGATTAAAAACCCATTTAGATAACAACAAGTTAGGCCTTATATTAACTACGTTATTCAGAGCCATATATACTGTACTAAACGCATATAGGTACCATCGGTGTTTTTCATTCCTCTATGAGATTATGAGTTTATATAAGTAACGATAGTAGTCTAAAAGAATTAAGCAAGCTCAGCCGCTGTTTCAAAAGATTATTACTAGGAAGCAAAAAAGCAACTTTATAAAAATTTGACTTGTGTTATAATTTATTTTTAAAAAGGGACGAAAGGATGTAAAAAATGGGGTTCAGCGTTGTTTTAATCATATTTATCGACTTTATGTATTATTTTCCTTTAAAATGTCTTAGTTTTTCTTTTTATTATGGGCCATATAGCTTTTTTTTACGAAATAGATGATTCGAGTTTATTATATATATTTTTGCTTTGATTAGTCTTAAATTAGACATAACTTTTGATAAGTAACCATTGCTACACAAAATTTGAATCGATTCAAATTAAAGATTCGCCATTTAAAAAAAAATCAATCGATTAGATTCAACTAAATTTTTAGATTTTATGCAATATTAATTAAAAATTTAATTGCAAGGACACTGCAAATAATAATTTTGAAACTCGGTCAAAACAGAAAAAACAAAGGAGATAAATAATGGAGAATGAGCCAATAGTTATTGCTACATATTTGTTGTAGGACAAGTCATCTTGTTTTATGAGCTATTTAGATTATAGCCCGAGGTGTAGGCCTATTAGCTATAGGGTATTAAGAGCCTATTAGCTATACGGTATTAATTGTCGCAAGTGCTGTATATTAATGTGTACGCCGTTGGTGTTTTTCATCGCCCGCTCTACGAGTTTATGTAAATAATAGCGGCATGGTTCAAGGGAATAAAGCCAGCTCCGTTTGTTTCTAAAGGTATTGCATATTTAAAAGAAACAACACGGCGACAAAACTGGACTGGCAATATCATGTTTTTGGGAGATGCAATGGGGCATGCAATGGGACAAATGGACAATGGATAGTAAAAAATGGGATCGGTTTTTTTAAAATAATCTATATTATGTATATTATTGGATTTAGCATCTTTTTCTTTCGTCTTTTCGTGATGATATGGGCCACATCATTTTACAAAATAGATAATATTTATAAAAGATCTAACTCTCCGTACTTTGATGATCGATTAGATCTTTTTATATATTGATGTATGCGCGATTTCTTTATTTATATGGGTCTCTTAAAGCTCTTGAGTTTAATGGAAATCTAATATGACCTCTTTTTCAAAAAGTTATTGAGAAGCAGCTAGCTCGAGCAGCACGTAACGACTTCAAAAATAAATGAGATAACGATTTCTAAACCTGCACGTACAACAAACAGACAATATTGAAATAGAGAAACAAGTAATGAACTAATGACTTGCTGTAATTCAATACAAAAATAATAAGAAGGAAGGCA
The DNA here is from genome assembly GCA_030141595.1 of Chydorus sphaericus. Lineage (NCBI taxonomy): Eukaryota > Metazoa > Arthropoda > Branchiopoda > Diplostraca > Chydoridae > Chydorus > Chydorus sphaericus. Next base: position 1,404,875 of record CM057934.1, on the reverse strand, counting down.
ACTAAAAGTTTTATTTGTTAACTGGAAAGAGTGCTTTCGACAATGTATTTGATTATATAAGTGCTGGAACACATTGAGGTCTATATCTTCGATGAAAAATTTATGCTGTTCTCTTTCATTCCACTTTCATTCAGCACGACAACTTGGATAACTTAATGGCTGATGAAATGTTGGAGATAAGATATCGCAGTATGGACTAAGAAACTGACGAAGACGGTCATAATAGTAGCCTTCGATTGTCAAATGACAAGCAAACTCAACAAAAAGTGTTATAGCTGACTAGGAGATAGAAATTCGGAACTATATTTGCAGTTTAACTTTAAAGTAATGATGACATAAGAGCAAGGTATTGATTAAGCGAACATACAATTATTCCATTTTTAACACACCGATATTTGGTTTTGTGTTTTAAAACACAAATGCATGGTACTGTACGGTAAATTCTATAGGTGCCACGTATATTAATACGAGATATTAACGACAATACAAACATATGGGGATGGCGGGCGAACGACCTTGGTACCTATTGGACTTTGGACCAGAACCCCTAGATAGAATAATAAAATATGGCTCATACATATTTTCTTTTCGGTTATCGCCTAGGAAAACTTATCAGCTGGCGTAAAAAAATGTATGGAATAAAGCCATTAATGTTACAGTTCTGTGTACTGTACATCATTCGTGACTATGCTGCTGGTCCTAAATATAGTACCATATAGCATTATAGCTGGTAAAAAATAGTAATGAATAAATAAACGAGCCGATGAAAGTTGTTGAATCAACCTTATGATGGGAGAGTTGAAGTAAATCATTTCCTTTTGAGGAAGAGAAGAAGAAGTGGAAACTGAATCAAGATTCAAGTGGATAGCTGAAGATTAAATTGAACGAGGAACACCAGTCAAAAGATATTCCCCATTGTAATCCTTTAATTGATCGGCAAAAATGTTAAGGCTATAGCTTTGACGAATTTCATATCCAATTTCTATATAAACTTTTTATTAACATAAGTAGGCCAACGAAATATCATTACTATATGTTTATATTTAGAAGAATGCAACGCAATAACTTTACAAACACAAGAAAATACCTAGGCGTGCAACAAATAAAATGTGGAAATTGAGAAAAAATCATGTTAAAAACAAATAAAGAGGCAGCAAATTAAAGTTTCATTTCATCACGATTAACTTTTATTTTATTTAAGAAAATATAAGTGCTGGAACGCATTGGATTCATGAATTTTCGATGATGAAAAATATACAGTTTCTGTCTCTTCCTAGATGCATTTCACTTTTTGAACATGACTTCGAAACTTTGATGGCGGATGTGGTTGGGAATAAAAAGAACGCACTCAAAAAGACGAACAACACACGAAACAAAAAAATGTCAGTTTTTAGATGACAGCTTCCCATCTTTGAATTGAAGTGGTACTTATTGAACGATGGCCCTCACCAATTATTTTTTATCGTTAGAAATTAAAAGATGTAATACGCGGACGGAATAAATTGTAGAGTAAACTGTATTATCAATTCATTAATATATGAAATAAAGACGATAGGAATATATATATATGGGATAATCATGGCGCATATACTGCACACGAACCACTGGTATTACCTGGGGCAGGGACCCCTAGATAACGATAGTTGACACAAATGTTTTCTTTTTCATTATCGCCTATGAAACCTTATCAACTGATCAACAAAGATATGGAATAAGGCCATTAATGTAAAGGTTCTGTGTAGATCAGTATGTTACCTATAGCTAGTTTAATAGTTTGGTATATTGAAAGTTACCAGGTGTTTTTGAAGCATTATCATGATTGGAGACGTAAAACAAATTATTATTCATTTAACGAAGAAAAGAAATTGAAGTTGAATAAATCGGTTAGCTGAAGAAGATTTTAAACCAGGACAGCGTCATAGGACTACTGCCCATTATCATAATACTTACATACTTTTTGTGATTTGACCATTCAGTGTATGTTGCCTACTAGAAAAGCGTTAGTAGGCCTATTTCACAATTTCGTTAAATTAAGCTTGTAGACTTGTCAATAATTCATCACTGTTTTTTTTACATAGAACTTGGATTCGGCGGGAACAATACTGTCTACGTTTTCATTGTTATTGAGAAGTGGCTCTTAAAGGCCGATGCTTATTTTAAGGGCATCTCATATGGGTTCATCAGTCTGAAGTGTTTGTCGCCAATGTCCCTCCATGTAAAGAGGTAACACAATATATATTGTTTGCTATACCCACCTAGAAATTAGAAACGTATATTGATAAATTCATTCCCTATACATTTGATGAAATAACAGGTTGGTGTTTTGTTGCTGATTAAAATGCAAAGCATCTTTGACGAGAATAGCATATCTAACCAAAATGGCAATATCTTCACACTGATGAGCACAGCTCATACATGCAGATGATAAGAATTCAAATCTTCAATGTTTTCCAGAGGGTGCAAGAAAACTACTTTCAAAGCACATAGAGTTGTTAAAACTAATATGTTTTTTTTATTCTCGTCTTAAATTAAAGTTCAACTTCTCTTCTAAATTACATACAAGGCCCAAATTCTGTAATAATTCATCGAATTTGATCAACTGGAAGCCAAAAGTGAGCATCAAGAGATCAAAGTGGCAGAACTTGAGGCAAAAGTAGCAGAACTTGAAGCCAAAGATGCAGAACAGGATGCCAAAGTGGCAGAACACGAGTTGAAGATCAACAGTCAGCAAATAGAGATCGACAAATTAAAAAAGAAAAATTCCGATTTGGAAGCGAAAACCCACCGATTGACCCTAGCCGGTGCTATTAAGGAAGATGATGTAACCAGTCGTGATTTCTTGCCCCGATCCTGCTTCGAGTTGAAAGCCACGAATCCCAGTGCCCAATCTGGGGTATACTCCATCGATCCTGATGGTCAGATTGGTGCTGATCAACCTATCCAAGTCTACTGCGACATGGCAACACGTAATAATTTCTTCATTATTTTAATACCTGATGTAAAGCCATCCATTCATTATATATAAATAGAGACTACTTCAATATATCATGACACTGAGGCCAAAACTGACGTCACAAGCTGTCCGGATCCAGGCTGCTACACCAAAGCAATCAAGTACAATGCAACCATGCGCCAGATGTTGAATTTGGCCAAGATTTCTTCCTCCTGCCAGCAATATATAAAAGTAAGTTACTGATAATAATTTGAAATGGGACAATATATAGATAATTTAAGCATTTCTACCCTGATTTCAGTTTGATTCACTTTCGGTTCCTCTCGAGTACAACAGCACTCAGTACGGTTATTGGAACGACCGTAACGGAGGGAAACAAATCTTCTGGGCGGGCCCTGCAGCGAGTGAACACACCTGCCAGTGCGGTATCATGAACAACTGCGTCGAAAGGACTTTTAAATGCAACGCCGACTCTCTGGCTCCAATTGAGCTTTCCGATGAAGGTGATATAATTGATATCCACAATACAATACTTGTAACACTTTTTAAGTTAAGATTTTTACAGAAATCGTGGAAATTATTTTGATAATAATTTGTTTTGTGAGTTCAACATTTTCTGTTTTTTTTTTCTTTTTAAAATTTATATGTTAAAAGAGGGTTTATTGGATTGCCGATGAAGGTAAAAAAAAATAATACGAATTTATCATATATTGTTCGTATTTTGGGGGCGCAGATATGGTAGTTCCCTCTTTCGATTGTTTTGCTTTGAAATTGACATTACTGCATAAGGGTTCAAAACGGAATTTTACGAATTTTTAAAAAAGATTTTAAATTTCGATTTTTTTCTTTTATTGTAAATTGTTTGTTTTAGCAGTTCTATGCTTTGGGTTATTCTTTTTACGGTAAATGAGTACATAAACTTAAAAGTGTTAGTTTAGTTTAAATTTATTATAGTGTATACAAAATTTGACGGGTTTATTTAGCGGATTTTAAACGGGTTTTTAAACCGGGTTACGGATAAAAAAAAATTTTGGTTTTGGTTTATATTGTAACGTGAAATATTAGGCACCATCACGTTTTAGACCGTTAGACGATGAGATAAACAGTAAGATGGGAGTCACTGTTCAGTCAGTTCACTTTAGTTAAGATGAATCTGAGGGAAAGGCTTCTCCCCTCCACCACTACACATGTTAGCATTCCAATATCGACTAAAGTTAAAAGCATTCAAGTCCAAGAGAAGAAAGGAAGGAACGTTCATGCATCGTTATTCTAGGAAGAGCCAGGTATAGTTATTCAAAGAAGGGTTAGTGCAATGCAATGGGAAGCAATCGTCTCATGCGTCATCATTTACACGTGACATCCCCCAACGTAGACTCGATCGTCCGCGACGAGTCCGAAGAATCTATAATCACAAAGGGGTTATTAATTTCAAATCACAGCATCCTAACAATCCACGATGAATCCTTCGACTCATAGATCACGATGAAAAACTCGCATGGCCAACGGGCCTAAATAAACCGATTCGTTAAGTCACAATCACGAGGACGAAGATCGCAAGTCTCAAACTAAACGACGATACATGTATGGCATACGAGCCCTCAGCAGTACTGACTGCTCTATCGCATGATAGACAACTCCGAAAGCCTAACATTCAAACACGCTCACGACGAGTATTGTCCGCAAAGGCTCAACTCTGTTCACTCTGATCACACTCTCTATCGTGACCAGCATCAAACCACTCAATCAAACCACTCCATCATCACACAGCTCAATGGGCTCATGTTCAGATCTATAATAAATCAAGGGCACATTAGTCATCATTCTAAAAGCAAATCAATACATCAACGATTATAATCTGTAAGAAATGATGATTATAATCTGGAATGCATAAGACATTATGATTATAATCTGAAACACTTAAAATGATGATTAGAATCTGCAACATAAGAAGTTATAATTATAATCTGAAATAAAAGCAATACAAAAATTAGCAAGGGCAAGGAAGGGATAGGGAAAGGAATGCGCATGCTGTTCACTTGTACAGTCAACATCAACCATTCATTCACCAGCCAACAGCCATGTCAGGGTTCAATAGCGTCTGACATCATCCATTTTTGACGAGCTTCTTTCTTGCTTAATTCTGATGGCTCGAGATGAAGCTGGATTCAATCCATCTTCTTCGTATTGATGTTGTAAAACAGGTTGTGGTGGCAAGGTTCATCCTTGCTTAGTCCCAATAGTCTAAAGCTTCGATGCTTTGAAGGCAGCTAAAGTTTGAACTGGATTCAGTCTGCTCCTTGAAGATGATCCAATCAAAACAATGAATGATGCGGGCTGGAAGCTGAATTCAATCCATCAGGATGTAGACTTGTTGGCTCTCTCAATGCTGCATGTATGTTGGTATGGCAGACTGTTTCTCTCCACTTCTCGTCGTCTTTCAATGTTGCTCAAATGATGTATGTATGCAGTTGATGTCTCGATGCTGTAGCTCGCGAGAAGAGAATCGCAATCCGTAGTTCATCAATTAAGCAATCAAACCATGAAACCATCACATCTCTGTTTGTGCTGCTGCTCTAGGTGATAACATGGGATGGATTTAGTTGGCATTCATTCTTTCTAATTGTTGCCCAAAAAGTACATAATCATCCATTGAACCTCTGGTAATCGCGTCCGATCAACCTAGAGTTCATTAATTCAGCCTTGTCAGGGTCAATTCAACAGCGTCTGACAAAATCCCTCGGTGGCAAGATTCATTCTTGCTTAGTTTCAGTCGGTAGCAAGACACACTTTCGCTTAGCTATAGCCGGCAGCTTATCTAGCACGACGAAAGGACGAAACGGCAGCAGAGACGGCAGCATAAATACAGTAATCTAAAGATGATGACCAAATATGGGCCGAGCTAGGCAGCTTCTATGGAATCCACTGTTGTAGTCTATACTTGAAGGTCACTTGATGGCTCAACGACGTTGGCACCGATGATTGATTCTCTCACTCAACTAATCATCTCTTTCCTGGACGATGAACGGTCAGTAAATGACCAAACCCAAATGGCAATCAAAATCAATGGCCACAACTCTGCTCAGTCTGGATCACTGATGACAGAAGTTCGATCCAATCGAACTTACTACAACAACGGACGATGCGTATCAATAGCTAGATCCATTCCAGCCAACCGAGTACGGAAACTTGAATCAATCGAGCTCCAGTTCATCCGACGTAGTGTATAGAATCGTGTTCACTGACGACCAAGGGTTGATTAAATCTAGCTATAAACCTCTAAACGATACGCATAAGCAGCTAGATCCAGTCTAGACTCACGGAAGAAAGGTTGATCTCCGATGAAGCTCAATAGGCGGTTCCATGGCTATTAATCACACCTTTCAGATGTCGATCTGAAGTTTCTAAAAAGGTACCGGGCAGACATTTCGTTCTCTCATCTCATTCGCTACTTCTGATGATAATGAACAGTCTAATGATCCTTACTAATAAAGCTTTCTGTTGTCAATCCAAGCCAAATTCAATCGAGCCTTTTGACGAAGTGTATCAGTAGCTAGAACCATGCATTCATTGCATTCTAGACTGACGATGGAAAATAGCTCAATTAACTTAAACAACATCGGCAAGGTCAACCAGACATGGATGTACTACATAAAACGTCGTAGAGCCGACGTTCTCTCACTATCGGTTGGAAAGCTCGGCAAGATAACGCACAAAGTTTGATTTAATCGAGCCAAACATCTGGACGACGGGTATCGGCAGCCAGATTCAATCTAAACTGTGACGGGAAGGTCTCAACATTCCTTTTCTCCATAACTTAATGATGAAGAGTTAAATAACCCATGTGCAACTACATACATCGATTCCATTCGATCAATACCTCTGGATGATGCGTATCAGAAGCTAGATTCAGTCTAGACTGATGATGAATAGTATAGCTCAAATCTTACTCTGCATAACATTGGCTAAGTAAACTGGATACGGTGGGTGTGCTGGATAAGGCTCGACGATCTCTCATCAACGACGTTCTCTTCATGTAGCATCTCAATAAAAGCGATTAGTGGCTACAGCCTGAATGATCTGGAATGCCGACGAGGCGACGACGCACTCTTTTGGATGATGACTTACTCTGTCGTTCGTTCACTTTGCGATGTAGCTCAACTTAGATCTCTCTTACGACGATTTCTGGGCGAATCATCTGTCAATCTTTTCTCCAATTAGCTCTCGAAATTCGATGTAGCTCAATTCATCCAACAGGGATTCAGGGAAGGAAGGTGGTTTCACCCACCCTGCTTCTCCACCATGTAACGTGAAATATTAGGCACCATCACGTTTTAGACCGTTAGACGATGAGATAAACAGTAAGATGGGAGTCACTGTTCAGTCAGTTCACTTTAGTTAAGATGAATCTGAGGGAAAGGCTTCTCCCCTCCACCACTACACATGTTAGCATTCCAATATCGACTAAAGTTAAAAGCATTCAAGTCCAAGAGAAGAAAGGAAGGAACGTTCATGCATCGTTATTCTAGGAAGAGCCAGGTATAGTTATTCAAAGAAGGGTTAGTGCAATGCAATGGGAAGCAATCGTCTCATGCGTCATCATTTACACGTGACAATATTTTTTTAGATAAACATTATCGAAAAATAGAATCACTTATAATATAATTTTTAAACACTAAAAAATAACTTTAATTATTATTTTAAAAAAGGTTTTATTACTGCGACCGAGTTGCTACCTGTTACATGGCTCAGTTTCGGGCGGACGAGTTTGACCGGCGTGAAGGCGAGCTACACGCTGGGCCGCTTCCAGTGCAACGGACAGGCAGCCATCTCATCCAAGCCGACCAACTGTCAGGATTTATTCAAAATGGGTCACACTCTCAGTGGTTTCTATGATGTCAAGAGCAGTAGCAGCCAAATAGCATCGACATACTGCGACTTTTCTAAATCATCGACTGAAGCGGGCTACGAGACTCGATACGAATTTGTCGATGTTAAATCTAGCCCCGTTCATTTCTTCGTGAGGAATATCTCAACCTGGGTGGCGGGATGAATTTGGGGAGCGGAGTGTTCACGGCACCCAAAGCAGGAATCTACGCCTTCTCTTTCAATGGAATAGCTACTGGATCAGGTTCCGGTTATATGCTGGAGAAGGTGATGTATTCTTACAACGGAACGGCGCGAACGTTGTACCGGGATATTCTACTATCAAAGGAGCAACCTCAGGTACAGAATCAACTGTAGCCGTACACGGGACTTTCAAACTGAACAAGGGGGATACAATCACGATCCGCCACACAGGAGGGACGATCTATTCTGCTAGTTCTTATCAAATTCAATTCACTGGATCCTTATTGGAAGAGGACCTCGTCATTTCCAAATTTTTGTAATTCTCGACATTTCAATTACTTTTACATTTTTCTTGTGTTATTTTTATTTATTTTTTTTAATTTCTTTAAATACATTGGCAAGTATAACAAGATATTATATAAGAAAAAGGAGATTAATAAGATTCTTTTTAGAAACAACGGTAAGAGATTTCTTTATTTACTCCTTCCTCTACTGAATTCAAACTTTAATAATATTTCATTATTAGTGCTGCTCCTTGTCAATCTCCCCAATAAAGTTTGAATTTAATTTTCACTAGAAGCAAAACAGTAGAAATCTGAGTACCGACTTGTAGAGCTCCACATCAGTTAACGATATAAGTATAACATTTTAAAATTTACCTTTCATTTCATTTCACCGTCACTTCCAATGGATCAGCTGGTTACAAGGTTTTCGTCCAGTGCTACAATATGGGCATACCAATACTGCTAAACTGAATACCCACACAGCACCAGCCACTATTGCTCTCGTTTTTTCTAATATTTTGTCAAATATTTATTTTTTGACAAATTAAAACACTAATGAAGCCGTGTACGTTCACAGTGATGTGTTATCAATAGGTTTATAATCTTATTTCAATAAATATTTGAAATAAGTAATAACTTGCGTATGCATGAGCTTTAAAATAGGAAACAAGCCACAAGAAAGTAGTAATACGGTCAATAGTTTCAACGCCTCGAATTTAATTTTCTTTCTGTCAGAAGGGAGTTGCAGAATATTCACAACACAATGTTGCAGCTCAAATATGTTAACATAAAGTTTAATGCATAAATAATTGATTAAATGGCGGTGGGTTTTAATATGCAAGTTTTTTTTTCTATTTGATGCATGTGCAACGCGTTTTAATACCTCCTCTTCAACAAAGGAATATAATAAATGTTTTTGGCCTTTTCCATCATAATAAGTGTGATTCAGCGCAGCACCCTGCTATCTTTCAATATTCCTAACTGTTATACCATACGGCTGAATAATTTAAGATCAGTAATTAGGGTAAGTAGTCACAACTGATCTACGCAGAACCTTCACATTCATTGCTTCATTCCATACATATTAATTGAGGTGAGATGATGAGTTTTTAGAAGCGATATAAAAAATGTAAAAGGAAATATTTGTGTCAGTTATATAATCTTGGTGTTCCTGCTTCATGTAACACTAGTGGTTCGATAAATGCATGTTCATGATATCTTATTTACCAGTTAATATTATTTTTGTTGCATTAAATAATATTATAGGCCTATTGCTATTTAGTGTCTATAGCTATGTATCGTGGAAAATAAAATAAAAATACCATGGGAGGGGGGGGGGGGGATATAAATTTTATGTTGTATTGATCACTTGTTGTACTCTATATAGTCCGTTACCTTTGATTAATGAACCAGATTTTGTTCGTATTGTTGGTCTCAAATACCTTAGTTTTCTATATTGTAATAGATCCCTTCACTCTGTTGTCCATGTTTCAGATTTTGTATATGATTATACAAAAAACTTGAACACCATTGTATATACTGTCTCTGTTTTATATGTCAGATAATAATAAAAAAAACGGCCCCGAAAATGCATCGTTAATCATAAAGTTTTATTATGAGATACGCTGAGATATGTATGGTATACGACCATCAATTGGTTTTATATGGATAGTCTCATGTAATTGAATTGTAAAATTGAATTGTATTGATTTCTTTCCTTCGCTTCATAGTTAGGTACTCTTAAAAAATACCTTAAATTTTAAGACACAATGTATCAAATTTCAAGACAAAATCTGTATTAGCATCAATCCTGAGACAAAGAGTTATAAATAGGATCGGATTAACCGCTGCGGTGTCCAAGAGGGAAAAAAAAGAAATTAAAAACTAAAGAAATATAACAAAAAATGACGAAAATGGCCCCTACAAGAGCATAAAGTTCCCCTGAAGCTTTAAAAATACGATATGACTAATATTTTAACAATCCGGTCCTGGTTTAAAAAAGTTACGTTACATAGGTATTATTTGCTTTTAGATTCCCACAGTTTAATTAGTAGCACGCGCAAATAGCTTAATTGGCTAATAAAACAATTAAATTGTGAAACGTGCAGTAGGCTTTCTTTGATAATAAAATAATTAAGATCAATAAAAATTCTCACTCTGGACGTATAAAGACCAAACCCAGCCTGGCACTGGAGCACTAAAACAGCTTCTATAATAGCTATCGAAATGGCGACTTTTTACTTACAATTTCTTACAGCATTCATCATCTTTCTAGGAGGGGTCCAAGAAGGTCTATTGAATCCATCACCATCACGCAATAACATTGAAAATCTTAATCAGGTAGGCCTCAATAATAGAAATCACATGTAGTAGAATTTAGATTAAAACCACACAGCAGCGATTTGGTGCTTAATTTAGGAGCAATTTAACTGCTTTATTTTCATTACCCATTTTCATCAGTGGCCAGGTGTGCTTAATTCGGATTTCACCTCTTAATAATAGCTGAGTACTTAATTTTTTCTGGGTGCTTAAAATACAATCAGGCTGCTTAACTTCCCCATAGAAAAATTTCCCCCGACAGGAAGCGAACCGCCGACCTTGAGTGATCGAGGAGGATGATCTACCGATTGAGCTATCTGCTTATACGAAGAAGTCGTTATTTTTACTACTAGTATCTTGGAAAAACCTCCGACATTGAAAGTTTTTTTTCACACATGAGAAAACTTTTTCATTATACAATGATTATCTTTGATTATTTTGTTTTCATAACAAAACATAATTAATCTCCGATATTATATTGTAGATGCTTAATATCAACGTCTTGCTCAATCGACTCGACCAATTGGAAGCCAAAAATGAGAAGCACGAGGCCAAATTAGCAGATCACGAGTTGAAAATCAACAGTCAGCAAGTAGAGATCGACCAGTTGAAGAAGAAGAATTCGGACTTGGAAGAGAAAAACCACCAATTGATCCTAGCTAAGGAAGGTGGTGTAACCAGTCGTGATTTTTTGCCTCGATCCTGTTTCGAGTTAAAATCCATGAATCCCAGTGCCCAATCAAGGATCTACTCCATCGATCCCGATGGCCAGATCGGTGGTGATCCGTCTATTCAAGTCTACTGTGACATGGCAACCAGTAATAGTTATTTTATCATTTAACTACCTAACATAAAAATCCTTTCATTAATGTTAATAGAAACTACAACTATCAATCATGACTCTGAGACCAAAAATGACGTCACAAGTTGTGCAGAACCAGGCTGCTACACCAAGACGATCAAATACAATGCAACTATGCGCCAGATGATGAATTTGGCCGACATTTCCGCTTCCTGCGCAAACAGTATTTTAAGGTAAATAATGATAATTTAAAAAGAAACAGTCAGTTGATTATTAATTATGATTTATTTAGTTTGATTCGTTTGTGGTTCCTCTTGAATACAACCTCACGCAATACGGTTATTGGAATGACCGGAACAATAATAAGCAGATCTTCTGGGCTGGCCCTGCAACGAGTCAGCATACCTGTCAGTGTGGTATCAGTAACAACTGCATCGAAAAGAGTTACAAATGTAACACCGATTCTCTGGCTCCTATTCAGCTTGTTGATGAAGGTAATATTCAATTAATTTTCAAAACAATTGGTTTAATGTTGGGAAATGCATTCAAAATGGCAAAATTGATTAACTAAAAGTATATATTATCTTTGTTCGTGTTTTTGGTACGTTACCTAAATCTTCGTTTATTCTCTTTAAAATTGATAGCATTTCACAATCGTATTAAACAAAGATCTAGGTACTCCATAAAGATTAAACTTCTTCTTGTAATTATCATTAACATTAAAATAAGGTTTTATTACTGCTACCGAATTGCTGCCCGTCACGAGGCTCAATTTTGGACGAACGAGTTTGACCGAAGTGAAGACGAGCTACACTTTGGGTCGGTTTGAGTGCACTGGACAGGTGATTATCCCATCCAAACCTTCCAACTGTCAGGATTTGTTCAAAATGGGTCACACCCTTAGTGGGTTTTACGATGTCAAGAGCAGTAGCAGCCAGATTGCGTCCACTTACTGCGACTTTTCCAAGTCGTCGATGGAAACGGGCTACGAGACTCGATACGGCTTTGTCGATGTAAAAACTAGTCCCGTTCATTTCTTCGTCACTCGTACAACAAACTGGAGTATAGCCGGCACCATGCCGTTCGAAAAGGAGTATTTGAACTTGGGCGGCGGGATGAATTTGGCGAGCGGAGTCTTCACGGCACCCAAAGCAGGAATCTACGCCTTCTCTTTCAAGGGAACAGGTTATGGAACAGGCTCCACTTACGCTGGATATGGCTGGGTATTCTTACAACGAAACGGCGCGAACGTTGCAAGAAGTTATTCTATAACCTACGGCGCAACTGGTGGACATTCAACTGTTTCCATTCACGGGACTTTGAAACTGAACAAGGGGGACACAATCACAATCCGCCTTTATCAGGGGCGATCTATTCTGAAGGTGACAGTTGGACTCAATTCACGGGATCTCTCATAGAAGAAGATCGCGTCATTTCCTAATTGTAAATCTCTTCATTTGTCATTTGCGTATCGTAATTGACTGTTTGAAAATTGGTGATTTTCCAATAAAATGGAACTCTTGCCATCTCACATGATAATAAATTGCACACTTCAACACATTTTAAATAGTTACTTTTTCTTGTAAATATGCAAATTTTTGTTTTTATTTGTGCTGCTGCTGCTGAGTTTCGCAATTCCCCGTCCAGCTTTCGTTCTTCCCACTAAATATCTCTCAGTTTTAGGTAACGGCGACCCACACGTTTGTCGTCCACTTTTCACACACTCTTAAATTAAAAATAAAACTTATTAAAGTGGCGCACAAGTAAAACACGTAATCGCTTAGTTCTCGTAATCAATAAAGCTTTAAAAAAGAAGTGAAATAAATGTTTTATTCATTTTTTTATATTTTTTTAACATAAAAACTTTTGGTGGAGGTATAATTAAAGCAGCCGGTAAATCCTTTAAATAAAAAATTAATCCACGGCAAAATAAATTTCAATTCCTCCCCCCCCCTCCAAATAAAGAAGAAAAAAAGTGTGCGTTTATACATAAAAACTGTCGGTTAATTTTAACCCTTTAACTATCAAGTTAGTTTAACTGCACTTGAATGTTTGCTTCCTCCACGTGAGAGAGCCCATCTTAGGCTATAAAGAACAATGGAGCTGATTTGATACAGGCGATAATGAGCAAGAAAATATGTGTGTCAATTATTATCTCGGTCCCAGATAATAGGGTAGACCGGGGCTGTTTGGGACAAAAAATTTGAAATCGACTTTTAACATTTTTAGCCGTTTCATGAAAATAATTAGATAAAAACTTTTATGTGTATTTTATAGTTCATTCATTTAGCTTTTCTAATCTATTTTCAAAAATTATTCTTTCTAAATACAAAATGAACTAAAATTTTTCAAATGAAATCACTTTTTGTCTGATGATGGTGTCACTGTTTGGTCTTCCTGTCCCAAACAGCCCCGCCGTACCTGCTCACACATTTTCCTAAATTACAGCTAAACTATAAGGGATAGAAAAATGTCATGTTCAGCCAAGAGAAAGTTAATTGAATCTCGTTTTTTGATTATGTTAAGACAAGTAGGGGTATTTTTTAGTTTAAAAAATTGTGGTTTTCAAACCAAAAAGTAGAAATTAGTATTTTACCCCCTATCTCCTAAAATATTTTAAATTTCTCATTACATTTTTTTTCCCAAGATGCGGCACAGTAATGTTCTTCTCCGGTAGAAAAATTGATTTTTTTTCAATATCGGAAACATACTCAAAACCTCGTTGTCCCACCCAGCCCCTGTCCTAGCCAGTCCCGGTCTCCCCTACCAGTAGTTCGTGTGGAGTATATGCACCATGAGAGTCTTTATTTCTATGATCGTCGTTATTTCGTATTACGCTAATTATGGACAAACGTCCTCCAAGAAAAATATCATAACTTTTATTGGATTAACGGATTAACGGATTAACGTTAAAGTTGAAATATAAGTTGGCAACAGAATAAACTATAATATACTAAAAAATCAAGTGATGATTTTGCATTTTGAATCAGTGGGGATTTTTAAAATTTTCATTTTATTTTTTCTCTCGTGTTCCCTATACCCGCCATACATTTGTCTGTTGACCTTGAGTAGTCTAATCGAAAAAACAGCGTCAAAACCCGTGAAAAACTTTTGAAAAATCTGAACTGCTTCATTTTGCTACCTTAAGACTTGATTATTATCCAAGTAAAAGCTCATTATGTTGATAACTTATATTTCAACTTTGGCGTTAATCCGTTAATCCAATAAAAAGTTATGATATTTTTCTTGGAGGACGTTTGTCCATAAGGCCCATGTTAAAAACGGCAAAAAATAGGGGTGTCCCTATTTCGATAACGCTATAAATAACACAATGGCCGTTTGATTGCTGCAAGTTATAAAAAATACTAGCAGAAAGGCAATTCATTTATCTCGCCGAATACGAAAAATCACAATTCTGCGATCAGAATTGTAATTTTCCTGTCCGTATTTAGCACAACACTTTGCCCCGTAAGATGCGTGCTAAAAACGGCCGAAAAAAAGGATGTCCCTATTTCTCCTGAGGGTACTGTATATTACATGTACTGATTGATTTGACTTTATTATTTATTTTATAGTGACTAGTTTCCAGCACAGCAGTATTCAAATTTGGTTACGAGTAAACCTTTCCAACGAGTAGTATTCCCCATTCGTAAGTGGAAGTTCTGAAGGAGAGAAACAGTATATAGACACTTTACTGAATGTGTCTAACAACGGAGTAGAGAAATAAGGGGTAATGGAAAGCCGTGAAGGCGTGAACACGTTCGTAATGATTCTCTCAAGTTCAATGCTACTTTATGCCTCACCCAGGAAAGAAAGTGACAAACGATGGCGAAAACTTTGACGGTAGAACATCTCAACATCAAATGTATAAACAGTATTACAAACCCGATATTATAATTAATCTAGAAAGTTAACCTCGACTGCTTCGTGGTTATATTAGATATGAAACGAATATTTTAAGATCATCGCAAAGAACTGTCAATAGTTTTGTTTCCCGACGGTATGCTGTTGAGCCCGCATTGGTTGCTGGGACTCGGATTTTAGCCTATGATGTTTCAGGCCGTGCTAAATGGATTTTCTCAATTCAGTACCGACTGCGGATTAAATAAAGCGACTGATTTAAAAGCATTTCTTAAAAGTTCATTTGGTAATTATAGGAAATAAAATAAGAGGATGTCAACTGGAAAAGTAGAAACAATGGCACCAGAATAACTTTATCATTTTTGGTGATTTATTTATTCAGCTATCTAATTTAACTTTGAAATATTATTTGCCTTTAGATTGGAATCCTGAAGAAGGGGCTTTAGAAACCACAGGAAACGCGCACTCTATATCCATGAATGATTAGTTGAAAGAGACAATTCTCTCGTACGTGAGTACATCACTTCTGAACAGTTATTATTCAAGAAGTACAAAAAGAGGTACAAAAGAAAATAGCAACCGATCTAAATAGTGATTAGAAATCGATCTAAATAGTGATTACCAGCTACAAGAAGTTCAGTATAGATTTTAGCTATAAAATATTTTTTTTTCAACTGATTGATTATGTCCAGATTATATAGTTTATGAATCACTAGTCACTACTATCATAATGATGAGAACAAACAGCTACTTGTTGAGAACATAGCTCGGAATGGACTCGAACACGAATAGTAGCACTTAGAATATTGCTGACGTGGCAGCAATTATTTTTGCCAGTGCTGGATTACTCAATGCTCAATACGCCTCCCTTGCTATTATGACATACTTTGAAGACCCGGATGCAGACTCGTCGGAGATATTTATACAGTGGGGGATTGCATAAATAAGCATGGTTTCTATTTTTTTTTTCTTTTGATTATATGATTTTGGGCATCATGCATTAATGATTTTTTTTATTTATATATTTTTTTCAGTTAATTCTTGTTGCTCGTCTTATGCATGAAGCGGTTATCAGGATTGCGAGACTCAACTCTATAAATGACCATAAAAATTCAATGAGACATAAATAAAGAAATCACTTTGATCAATACATTTAAATATGATTGAAAATCATGAAAAGTATACTGGGAGTTGAATTGTTCTTATTATTTTCACTTGCTTTTTATTTTTTTTTAAATATAATAATAAACTAATATTTCATAAAACCACGATGTGAATAAAATCTTTGAATATATAAATATTAGAAATGAGACAACGGAATGTAAATAATGACGTCACCATATATATATATATATATATTGTAATATAGTACAATGTAAAGTCATTATGAGTTTTAAGATTTCCACATTTATTTGCTGCACGTGCAGTAGGCTTAAATTGTTATCTTATTTTTCAAATATAAGTCGGTCACGCGTTCCTACTGAAGAACAACCTTTGGAAATAGGCCGAATTGGCTTATTGTTCGCTCTTGATCTATATCTTTATTTACATAAACTCACATATAGCAATGAAAAACACTGAAGGTTAGTAGGGCAGCAGACTTGGACCTGTTATCTTAATAGATCACAGGCTTAAAACTGCGTTGCAATAATAATTGGGTAGTACTCAATACCTTTGTTTTTCTGTTGATACAAATGATGGTTCGAGTTTCGAAATTATCATTTGAATAAATAATATACAACGTTCTTTTGTTCATCTATTTACCTGTCGTCTGATTCCAAGGCCAAGTCACAAGGAAAAAATGGAATCGGCGGGTCTAAAAACTGATAAAATCAGAAAGAAAATTAGGCCTATGATGTATAGTAATATGCTTTATACTCTGGCCCTATAAAACCCCCACCCAGGAAGGCGCTGAAGTAAGTCGACAGTTATAGCTACATCCTAAAGCATCGAAATGGCGAGTTATTACTTCCAATTTCTTACAGCTTTCATCATCTTTCTAGGAGGGGTCCAAGAGGGTCTTTTGATTCCATCGCCAGAAGGCAACAACATTGGGCATCTTAATCAGGTACAAATATACAGCATCACAGTAAATATAGCCTTAAAAAAATCAACTTTGTATATATTTTTTTTTAATGTGTTAATGTAAAAGATGTTTGATATCGACATCTTGCTCAATCGACTCGATAAACTGGAAGCCAAAAATGAGCAGCACGAGTTCAAAGTGGTAGGTCTTGAGGCCAAAGTGGAAGAACACGAAATGAAGATCAACAGTCAGCAAATAGAAATCGATGAGTTGAAAAAGAAGAACTTCGACTTGGAAGAGAAAAACAATCAATTGATCCTAGCCAAGAATGACGACGTAACCAGTCGTGATTTCTTGCCTCGATCCTGTTTCGAGTTGAAAGCCACGAACCCTACTGCCCAATCTGGGGTATACTCCATCGATCCTGATGGTCAGATTGGTGCTGATCAACCTATCCAAGTCTACTGCGACATGGCAACACGTAATAATTTCTTCATTATTTTAATACCTGATGTAAAGCTATCCATTCATTATATATAAATAGAGACTACTTCAATATATCATGACACTGAGGCCAAAACTGACGTCACAAGCTGTCCGGATCCAGGCTGCTACACGAGAGCTATCAAATACAATGCAACCGTGCGCCAGATGTTGAATTTGGCCGAGATCTCTGCATCTTGCCAGCAATATATCAAAGTAAGTTACTGATTATAATTTGAAATGGGACAATATATAGATAATTCAGCCATTTATACCCTGATTTCAGTTTGATTCGCTTTCGGTTCCTCTCGAGTACAACGTGACTCAGTACGGTTATTGGAACGACCGGAACGGAGGGAAGCAGATCTTCTGGGCGGGCCCT
The DNA here is from genome assembly GCA_030141595.1 of Chydorus sphaericus. Classification (NCBI taxonomy): domain Eukaryota; kingdom Metazoa; phylum Arthropoda; class Branchiopoda; order Diplostraca; family Chydoridae; genus Chydorus; species Chydorus sphaericus. The sequence goes on along the minus strand of CM057934.1, from coordinate 1,386,698 downwards.
GCAACGAGTCAGCACACCTGCCAGTGTGGTATTATGAACAACTGCGTCGAAAGGACTTTTAAATGCAACGCCGACTCTCTTGCTCCAATTGAGCTTGTCGATGAAGGTAATGTAATTGATATCCACAATACAATAGGTTAAATATTTTTTAAGTTAAGATTTTAAAAGACATCGTGGAAATCAATTATTTCATATCTTAATTTTAAAAAAAAGTTTTTGGTGAGTTTAATATATATATATTTTAATTTATTTGTTAAAAGAGTGTTTATTCGATGTAACTAGTGATTTTAAGTTATTTAATCATGTAAACCATCTGAAGAATTTATCAAGAATTTTTTTGTTCATATTTTGATACGTGGATAGTGGTTCCCTCTTATGTTTAATTCGCTTTGAAATACAGAAATAGATTTTATTTCACAAGGGTACTTAAGTGAGTTTTTGCAGATGTTTAAGGTTTATTTTTCGTAATAAACTTGTACTGTAGTTTTTCTAGTCCAATGCATTCAATCTCCTTTAAATTGTTAAATTTTAGTTCCTTAATTAATATATTTCAAAAGTGAAAAACAATTTTACGGATCAATTGAATTCGTGTAAAACAAAACAGTTCTTTATATTAGAATTTTTAATGCTATAAAGTAATGTTTTATTATTATTTCTAAAGGTTTCATAACTGCGACCGAGTTGTTACCTGTTACGAGGCTCAGTTTCGGCCGGACGAGTTTAACCGGCGTGAAGGCGAGCTACACGTTGGGCCGCTTCGAGTGCACCGGACAGGCGGCCATCTCATCCAAGCCGACCAATTGTCAGGATCTGTTCAAGATGGGCCACACTTTGAGTGGGTTCTACGACGTCAAGAGCAGTAGCAGCCAAATCGCCTCCACTTATTGTGATTTTTCAAAATCATCGACTGAGACGGGCTACGAGACTCGATACGGTTTTGTTGACGTTAAAACTAACCCCGTTCATTTCTTTGTTACTCGTACTACTCCTTGGAGTACAAAAGGAACGATGCCATTCGAAAAGGAATATCTTAATTTAGGTGGCGGGATGAATTTGGCGAGCGGAGTCTTTACGGCACCCAAAGCTGGAATTTACGTCTTCTCTTTCAAAGGAGATGGTTTTGAATCAGGTTCCGGTTACGCTGGATATGGCTGGGTAAACTTAAAACGCAACGACGTGGACGTTGTCTTAGGTGATTCTCGAATCAACGGAGCAACATCCGATACACACGGAACTATTTCCGTTCACGGTACTTTCAAACTGAACAAGGGGGATACGATTACGATAAACCACGGAGGAGGGTCGATCTTTTCTGATAGTAGGAGTTGGACTCAATTCACCGGATCATTAATAGAGGAAGACCTCGTCATTTCCTAATTTTAATCCTTTAACATTGATTTGTATTCATATTTCGTGTTTCAAAGGATAAATGTTCACCTAATATAACCATCATCCCTAAATTGATCTCTTTTATTTTTTCGAAAAGATTTTATAGCATAAAATTATTCTACAATCAGAATAGTTTCTTTGCTTTACATTCTTTTTGTTTCCTTTAAATACCTTGAACAATTTCCTTTAAAAAAAATTATCTATTTTAAAATAAATTCTTATCACCCATTTTTTAGCGAAAAAATAAAACTTCTTTTTTTATTTTTCCCTCTAAATGAAACTTATTAATAAAAAGAATTGATAATAATAGGAAATCAATGAGAGGGTGGGGGGGGGGGGGTTGTGTTAGGGATGTTCGCTAAAGCAGTATATCTTGCTCTCATATATTTTTAATAGAATTGAGATAATTTTAAAATAGAAACCTTTTTTTATTGGTCCAAAATTGGGGATCAATGTCTCCAACCTGGTACGTTGTCGAAATCCAAAGCGTACTCTTTAAATGCATGTCTAGCCAAAGAACTGTCACGAATCGTTTAGCATTCAGTGGAATTTCAGAAATATCTTTATGTTTTCTCTTTTGCTTTTATGAAGATATATAAAATATTATTTGATTAACGATTATTATCTGATAGCACGGCCGTGAGCCTGCAATTGACCGGGTGCATCAATCGCTATTGTCCTAAATCATACTTTCTCTGATACATTGAATAAGAAATAATCAGTAGATGATTTTTATCATTTTATTCAATAATTCTATTGTTGAATAAAATGAAAAATATTTATATTTTTTTTACCTTCATAGGCAATCCAATAAACCCTCTTTTAACTTATAAATTTTAAAAAGAAAAAAAAGTTGAACAAAATGTTCAACTCACAAAACAAATTATTATTAAAATAATTTCCACGATTTCTTTAAAAATCCCACCTTAAAAAGTGTTAAAACTATTGTATTATGGATATCAATTATTGCGAGCGAAGCGAGCCTAAAAAGTCATTTTGCTGCTATACATTTCCCTTTGAGACATATGAATCCTTTACTGCAGTATATAGTCTCTCCCAACTTTTTTGGACCCCTCCGGCAAAACGTCTGTCCGTGCTGTTTCTGACGATCTGGGATTTTTCAAATAGATATGTTATAGTTCATTCGATAGGGAATTCCGGGCATCTAATTATCATATTTTTACCTTTCATCGTAATTATACTTAAAGATATTGATTTATTAAATACCGGCAAGTTAGCATCAATCCGTTACCTAGCAACCATATGTTGTTGTTTTTCGTTCGTCTGCTTGACTTCTAATGTATTTACGTGGTGGTGAAAGACGTAAACACATAGACTGCGTAAACATGTAACAATATATATATTGTTTTTGTATTTTGTAGTCATAAGAATTTCGTTCAGTATTTACGGTGTGAATAAGGTATATTTTGAAAAAAATTATGTACATGGATCGTTTAAATAATGTTACTCTTTTTATTTCCCATGTAATGTTTCGGCAGATATCTTATTCGACTTTAAACTGTCTTCATGCATGAGCGAATGTTGTGCAACATTATTCCCATATTGTTCATACAGTATAGTTGATCAAGAGCCTCTGCCATTCCATGCAATATGCACTCTGCGTCTCTGCCTTTGAACATGGCATTCAAGAGCCTCAGCTGTTCTATGCAATATACACTCTGCCTTCATACATGGTATTGAAGAGCCTCTGCCGTTCCATGCAACATTCACTCCGCCTTCAAGAGGCTCTGCCGTTCCATGCAACATTCACTCTTCCTTCAAAATTATCTATTATTCACTCTACCTTCGTCCTTCATCCATGGTCAGCATGGCATTTAAGAGCCTCTGCCATTCAATCTAATATTCACTCTCACTTAATGGTATCAAAGTATTTGCCCCAATAGCCCGTAGGTGAGTCCACTTAATGATATTAAAGTATTCACGCTCTTCAAATTTTAAAAAATATACTTCATTTATTTACACTATTTATTTATTACATTATCCCGCTGTTTATTTTTTATTTTGAAACAAATAAAAAAAATTAAATAATTTAAAAGAACATTTTCTAAAATCTTATCTACACATTGTCCCTCCATTTTTTTCTTATTTTTAAATATAAAAAATATAATTAATCGATCATTGATGTAAGTATTCAACATTGAGTGGGTGGTACGGTGGAGCCACCAATTTTTTAAAAATTCCACCGGTCACATTGTCACATCCACAGTATAGATTTACGGCGTGTGTGCCCCACATTACTATCAATATAATATTCTATTTAAGCTTACCAATCAGTAGATAACTAAATATCACTATGTCTTTCATTAATAAAATATCGTAGCCTATGCCTTAAATCCGCATGACGCATATTTCAATTTACTATGTAGCTAAGGAAATATATTATCCAATAAATTTTTCAATAAACCATTTACGATTATAATATTATATATATTAAATAGTGTTATTCGCAAAAAAAAAAAATCAAAAGGATACCATTGAACAAAAATACCACCATCATACCATTACCAACCAAATCGAGGTAGGGTAACAACCCAATCAAAGTAGGGTAACAACCCAATCAACATAGGGTGCTGGGAAAGAAATTAGCACGCGGGATGGGTTAGGTTAGGCTAGGTTAGGATTGGTTAGGATATATTAAATAAATCGTCATTCATAACACCAGTTGCAACAGTCACAGTAGAAGTGAAATAAAACCAAAACATGTAACCAAAACTAGACGATTATATCAATCAACCCATTACTTATATGAATTTGTTACTATGCCAAACACTAATATTATCCGTATCAATCCATGTACATGTGTTATCGTTTGTTATCCTGCAAACACCCAATTCCAATTTCATTCAACTCACCTTAACCAGAATCTATCAAATCTCTTGAGATTAATTCAGGCGAAGTCTGAATTATCCTATTAACCGCGAGCAGAAAAGCTCGCTTTACTATCTTATTACCTTCATCGGCAAGCTCAATAGGAGCCGCAATGGAGTTGTTCGTGATACCGCACTGGCAGGTGTGTTCACTCGCTGCAGGGCCCGCCCAAAAGATTTGTTTCCCTCCGTTACGGTCGTTCCAATAACCGTACTGAGTGCTGTTGTACTCGAGAGGAACCGAAAGCGAATCAAACTGAAATCAGGGTATAAATGGCTGAATTATCTATATATTGTCCCATTTCAAATTATAATCAGTAACTTACTTTGATATATTGCTGGCAAGATGCAGAGATCTCGGCCAAATTCAACATCTGGCGCACGGTTGCATTGTATTTGATAGCTCTCGTGTAGCAGCCTGGATCCGGACAGCTTGTGACGTCAGTTTTGGCCTCAGTGTCATGATATATTGAAGTAGTCTCTATTTATATATAATGAATGGATAGCTTTACATCAGGTATTAAAATAATGAAGAAATTATTACGTGTTGCCATGTCGCAGTAGACTTGGATAGGTTGATCAGCACCAATCTGACCATCAGGATCGATGGAGTATACCCCAGATTGGGCAGTAGGGTTCGTGGCTTTCAACTCGAAACAGGATCGAGGCAAGAAATCACGACTGGTTACGTCGTCATTCTTGGCTAGGATCAATTGATTGTTTTTCTCTTCCAAGTCGAAGTTCTTCTTTTTCAACTCATCGATTTCTATTTGCGACTGTTGATCTTCATTTCGTGTTGTTGAACTACCTGTTACACGGCTCAGTTTCGGTCGGACGAGTTTGACCGGCGTGAAGGCGAGCTACACGATGGGTCGCTTCCAGTGCACCGGACAGGCAGCCATCGAATTCTAAGCCGACCAACTGTCAGGATTTATTCAAAATGGGTCACACTCTCAGTGGTTTCTATGACGTCAAGAGCAGTAGCAGCCAAATAGCATCGACATACTGCGACTTTTCTAAATCATCGACTGAAGCGGGCTACGAGACTCGATACGGTTTTGTTGATGTTAAATCCAGCCCCGTCCATTTCTTCGTTACTCGTACTTCAAGTTGGAGTACACCTGGCACGATGCCGTTCCAAAAAGAATATTTTAATTTAGGTGGCGGCCTGGCGGGATGAATTTGGGGAGCGGAGTGTTCACGGCACCCAAAGCAGGAATCTACACCTTCTCTTTCAAGGGTCAAGGTTCTGGATCAGGTTCTGGTTACGCTGGATATGGTGTTGTACGATTGCAACGAAATGGCGTGGATGTTGATGAGGTTTATTCTAGGATCAACGGCGCAACATCAGCGGAATCAACTCTTTCCGTTCACGGAACTCTGAAATTGAATAAGGGGGATACAATCACGATCCGCTACGTAGATGGGACGATCGACCCTATAATGGTGGGAGTCACACTCAATTCACGGGATCTCTCTTAGAAGAAGACCTCGTCATTTCCTAATTGTAAATCCCTTCATTTTCATTTGCGCATTAAAATTGTCTGTTTAAAAATAGGTGATTTACTAATAAAATGGAACTCTTATCATGCTATTTTACATGATAACAAATTGAACACATTTTTGAAATAGTAACTATTCCTTGTTAATTATGCAATTTTTTAAAAATGTTTTTTATTCGTGCTACAGCTGTCGATTTATTTGCTCTGTTTTTTTGGCAACATCGACCGACACATTTGTTGTTTACTTTTCATATACTTTTTCATTAAAAATTTAAAAGTTAGAGATGCTTAAAAGGAAAAAAGACGTAATCGGTTAATTTTAACCGTCTTTCAATTTGGTTTTTTTAATTCATCAGTAAACCTTTTTTAAAAAATACTTTTGATCAATGTTTAAAAAAATTTAAAGAATTGTAATTCATTTTCAACATAAACCTCAACATGGGTTGAGGTAATCCACCAACTAATCTAAATTTTAAAATAAAAAGTTAATCTAACGCAAAAGACAAATTCAAATCCCCCCCCCCCCAAAAAAAAAGAGAAAAATAAATGAAAGGGAAAATTAAATTAAGTGTTCGTTAATGTAAAAAAAAATGGTTTTTAACCGTTTCACTGCAATTTAGTGAGGGCTTACCCACGTAAGAGCCCAAAGTATAAAGAACGGTGGAGCTGATGGCCACCGGCCAGTCTACTGCGTGAAGCGAGATTCCATCGTGGTCTACATAAATAACAAAAAAGTTTGTTCGCTTTTACCAGTTCTTTGAAACATGGAATTAAGTTTAAGAAATTGAGAAAAAAAAATATATTTTTTAATTTTTGCGGGATTTTTTTTCTTCAAATTTTACCGATATTCGTTTGACTCTCCGGCGGTCTTTTTCGCCCGGTGAAGATAAGCTGAAGCCGGCGAGCACCACCATCCAGTTATCCAGTCATCATCGACGATTTTTTAAATTGTAAAATTGAAAAAAGTTATATTTTTTAAAAAATAACATCCATAATCATCAATTTTTTTTCTTATTCCAAAATTTTTTACGTTAAAAAAATTAAAAACTCGAAAAATAACGAATCAAACTATTTTGATGTATACAACTACATTGATGTATACAACATATAACAATTTTGGTGTATACAGCACGACTCTTTCTTAAATCCTTCAGCTTCACGGTCGTCGGCCTCCGGTTAAGGTCGGAACTTCTATCAGTGTTCCACACAATGCCTGGAATTTTAAAAATTTAAGAATTTAAAATAGTCTTTCCAGCCCGGTTTCACGTTGATTGTGAGGACTTTGTCGCCTTTCTTTGAAGAATCGTCGGGCTAGAACATTTTTCGTGAAATCTTCATCTTTTTCGTGGAACCTGAATTAATAAAAAAATTTAAAAGTTTATTAATTTTTCTTCTTTTCCCATTCAAACTCTAATTGAAACTAGTACTTAATGGAGATGTTTAATAAAATCTTGCTCAAAAATCCTGAATATAAATTGCATTAAAACTCTCATTCAAAATCTTTGAGAGATTCCAGACATCTTTGCAATTCCAAAAAATTGTAATTTTCAGTTTTTCTTCTAAAAAAAATTAAAGTTCTCGTATGAAAACTCTAAAAAGAATCTTTAAACGATACCCCGCATCTTTAGAATCCAAAAAACTTCGATTCCCAATTGGTCTTCTACTTTCAAATTCTACTATACACAAACTCGCTGTAATTGTGATCAAAATTATTTAAGAAATAAAAGATATTTTCAACGTCCTAATAAACACATTTTTGTTTTTGTTTTTAGAAATGCTGTACAAAATTATAACCCATTTAAAAAATTGAACTTTTTCAAAAGCTTGTCAACTTGAAATTAAAATTAAACATCTGAAAAAATTATAAATATTTATACTAAAATTAGATTTGATTTTTTAAAGTAATAAATAACCATTGAGAATATCTTCCAGAGTGATGTTTACATCGTATTCAATAGGTGGGTCTTGGATCTTCTCTTTTCCGCCGCTTCCACCTAGCATTCCAGGTCCGTGCATATTGAACTCAGCGACCTGAAAGGCATACCCATTCCAGGTGCTCGACCAATTCCAGGCCCACTAAATCCGAAATTAATGAAGGGATCGTCCACATCCATGTCTTCACCGAATCCACTTCCGCGACTTCCACCTCAACCAGGACCTTCGAGCATTCCACCGGTAAAGAAAGATTCAAATGGATTGTCAGAACCGAAGAATTGGGCGAATGTCGCCCTTGGGTCACCGTAAATCGGGTCCTGTAAACCTCCCCCATCTCCAGACTGAAATTTAATTAGAAATATTAAAATGTTGTATTTTTATTTATTTTTTGTTGTCTAAATAATTATTTTTTTAATTTCTATTACGAGTAGTTCATTTAATTGTAAAAAATGAAATAGTTTAAAAAAATTGAATTGAATTGTAATAAATTGTACATATTCAAAAAAAATTGCATTTAAAAAAAATTAATCAAATTGAAATGAAATTTGAAATGTTTTAGAATTTTAAATTTAGGCTTACTTAATTTTTTATTTATTTATTTTGATTTAATTTAGTCGTAATCAAGTTTTAGATTTTTAATTAATTTTTCATATTAATTACCTTGAGGCCTTCCTTTCCCAACTGGTCGTAGATATCCCTCTTCTTCTTGACCGAGAGGACCTCGTAGGCCTCTTCAATTTCCTTGAACCTGTCCTCGGCACCAGCAGCCTTATTCTTGTCCCTGTCAATAAAAAACCCACTCAATCAGCTTAAACGAGCAATCAATACTAGTTTCTTAAAGACTTACGGGTGGTATGTAATGGTCAGCTTCCTGTACGCCCTCTTGATCTCATCCTCGGTGGCAGTCTTGGCAATCCCGAGGATCTTGTAGTAAACTTTTCCCATTCTCATCTGAGCAGAAATCTGAAAATTTGTTACCACGAAATAGGTTCTCTAACAAATTGTTGAATCCGACATGCCCAAAAGAAGGTCAGAACTTACGATTCAGGGCCAATGTTGGATGTATATGTATTTTAAAGTCGATAACGTATTCACACGTGAAGAAGATCGATTGAGCAAAACGCTCAAGATCCAACAACTAAAATATAATACCATCAAAGCAATAATAATATAGACGTTTTTAAAGCAATGTTTAACTATGTGGTGTATATTTGTACGGTACCTGATTAAGATTCTCAATATTGTTGCTTGCTGGTGATGGGACTGATAGACCCTCTTGAATCCCCACTAGAAAGATGATGAAAGTTGTAAAAAATGGAACGTAATAGCTCGCCATTATTGATGCTATATAGTATATGGGATATAGCTATAATTGACATGAAAACTGCTGAATTATTGTTCAAATGTAAGCTTGGGTTGGGGTTTTATAGGGCCAGAGTATAAGCACATAACTATATGCGTCTTAGTGTTCGTTTGGTTTTTATCAGTTTTGAACTTGTATTTTATTTCCTTGTAGTCGTTGATATGACCTTGAAATGAGACGACATGTAAATAGATGAACTAATAGGCGCTACTTTTGTTGACACAAGTTGCATTTCAAAACTCGAACCATAAGTTAAAATCTACAGAAAACCAAAGGTGATTTATGATTGGGCATGAGCCAATATTCATTTCACATTTTTTAGGCTATGAGCTATGTAGATTAGTTATCAGTAGCCCAATTACAGTACATGAATCAATGTGCTATTTAGTACACATATATGGATAGGTACTTTCATTGTTTTTCAGCCCTCAATGAGCTTGTGTAAATAGCGATACAGTTCAAGGGCGTAAAGCCAGCTCGGCCTGTTTCCAAAGGTCCAACATAGTGACTTATATTTCGAAAATAAGATAACAATTTTAGCCTACTGCGCGTGCAGCAAATAAAATGTGGAAATAAAGAAACAAGTATAATGATAAACAAATAAATATAATAAAATATGGTGACACGCAATGGCATTTATTTTAGAAAATAGGACGACAAAGTGGAAATAATGCCGTCGTCGTTGTTTTTATAATCTTTAGTGACGTGGCATTGTTTGCTCTTTCTAGCGACCTGGCTTTACAGAATAGATAAATCGAGTATATATTATATATATATATATATATATATTTATAAAGTAGATGTAAATTGTAAACTAAAAAAATCCAACCCTCGGTTCATATAATAAAACGATTACAAGATTTTCGTATCTTTTTATATGTTGATCGATGATTTTATTTATATAAAAATCGGGTTGAACTTTAAATAAAAATATAGTTCAATTAAAGCTTTTAAAGCTATAGAGAAGCATTATGTTCTGTATAGTGACAATAAAATTCAAAGAGAACGACTTCCATACCTGTGCGTGCAACAAACACATAATATGGAAATTGATGAACAAAATATGGCTTGGTAAATAAAAATAAATAATGAGAAGGAAGGCAAATTAAGGTTTCATTTATTCATCATATAGACTGACAAAGGTGCTGACTGGTGTCGACAATGTTTTTTAGGAAATAAGTGCTGAAGGAATTCATTGAGATCGATATCTTCGACCAACGACCAGACCGTACCATATTCTGTAGTTTAACTTTAAAGTGCAAAGTTCAAATGTATATAGCAGGTTTTAAAAAAAATATTATTTACAGATTTTATACCTGATTTTATACAACATTAGGTTTAATCTGTTTTTGGTCCCGCTGAGAAATTCAAACTAATATAAGTAAGCAAATGGTAAATGTCTTCGAAAATTGTATTACTAATTTCAATGACAATTAGGAGTAGTCTAGCTTTCAAGTTGGATTGATTGTACCTACAGCAAATGCAGCATATAGGTGTGTATTTTGTTAAACAATAATAAAATCTGACTATTTAAAAGATAGAATCGCAGTTCCAACATGTAAAAAACAGACACCAAAGAATTTGCATCTTGTAATGTTGTGTGTTGATGATGTTGATTTTATAATCATTAAAATACGACTCTCAAAACTTATTGTTAATCGATTATACAGCACGATTCTTGGACCCTTTTATATTAAAGGCCCCTTTTATATTAAACGACGATCTCTTTAGTTGTTAATTTATATATAAATAGGGCACTGCATTTTCGAGTAAAAAACAAAGCAAATTAACCATTAAAATAGCGCCTTCAAACTGATTTCACGTTCGCACATAAATCAAGTTATTATCTAGCCCATATCTTTTGTTTCCTTTTGGTTACTCTACCAGCCTTTTTTTCATTCTTCGGTAATATTGCATCATATATGAAGTACTGCACATGATGTGATGCAATGATCAGTTGCCCTTCATATTTTCAATTTACCAATGTTTGCTTATAATTAAAAATAAAAGAATTACTTCATTACTTTAAAAATAAATTTAATTCATTCTTTTGAAATTATATAGGTCGAAAGGGACATTTTCGACTTGCTTCATGCCTTCATCCAACGATTAGATCACCGTCACGGGCTTCAACATTTGGAAGTAATTCAGATATATTTTTTTTAGTCTGAAAAAAACAAGGGCGATTTATGATTGTTATTGAGGTCGAGCCAATAAGCATTGCTACATATTTTTTGTAACGCTACGAACTATATACAGATAACAGCAAGGTATTATAACCCCAAGTGCGACGTGCTGTACTAATGCGTATATGTAATCTCCATTGTTTTTCATCGCTCTGTGAGTTAATGTAAATATCGATATGGTTCACATAGGAATAAATCCATCTCGACATGTTTCCAAAGGTCATAACTGAGAAGAACTCAAACATATAAAAAAAGATAACAAAGCAAATAAAATGTCAAAATCGAGAATAAGCAAATTATGAACTTCAGACCAATAAGCTGACGACGGAATCCAACTAACGGAATCGTCGTTGCTTTTATAATCTTTCTGTATTTTTGGCTTTAGAATTTTTTTAGGGTGATAATTGGACACTTCTTCGATGAAACTAAATAAATGCTGATTGATGGTCGTAGTAGCAAAAAAATCTTAACATAAATATTTGTTTCAATGTTTTAAATTTTAATGGTACTGATGTGGCGATGATACACGAAGATTAATTTTGAAGGCGTTTTAATTTTGTATTAATATCGGTGTGGATCGTCTTTGATGGGGCCTTTTGGTTTATTTTGGATGGCAATAAACACATAATACGAGAAATTAATTATTAGGAAATCAAACATTTATTTATCCACATCTACCTGGATTGAAACTCGTACTGTACCAAGTCGTTGTAATTATTTGTATGCAAATTTAAACAATAATAAGTGTAGGATTTTTTTTTGTGTGACCATTTTGTTTGCTTCCATTGTATTTGTAAATCACTAGAATTACATTTTCAAACAAGAAATTTCAATGCGTGAGAATGAAGGGATTGCTATTAGGAAATGACAAGGTCCTCTTCAATCAATGATCCGGTGAAAAGAGTTTGACTGGTAGGAATAGAATAGATCGTCCCTGCCGAGCAGCGTATATTGATCGTATCCCCTATGTTCAGTTTTAGAGTGGCGTGAATGGAAAGCGTTGGATATGTTCCTGATGTTGCGCCACCAATTCGTGATGGACCTTCTGCAACATCGGCGCCGTTCCGTTGTAAGAATACAACGCCATATCCAGCGTAACCGGAACCTGATCCCCAACCCAATCCCTTGAAAGAGAAGACGTAGATTCCTGCTTTGGGTGCCGTGAAGACTCCGCTCCCCAAATTCATCCCGCTCCCCAAATTCAAATATTCCTTTTGAAACGGTATCGTGCCAAGTGTACTCCACTCAGAAGTGCGGGTAACAAAGAAATGAACAGGGCTAGATTTAATATCGACAAAACCGTATCGAGTCTCGTATCCCGTTTCAGTGGAAGCCTTTGAAAAATCGCAATAGGTAGATGCGATTTGGGTGCTACTACTCTTGACGTCGTAGAAGCCACTTAGAGTGTGGCCCATTTTGAACAAATCGCGACAGTTGGTCGGCTTGGATGAGATGGCAGCCTGTCCGGTGCACTCGAACCGTCCCAAAGTGTAGCTCGCCTTCACACCCGACACACTCGTCCGCCCAAAATTGAGCCTCGTAACAGGTAATAGCTCGGCCGCAGTTATGAAACCTATGTGGCAATAATCCATGAAAAAGTGCCATTCTTTAAAATATTTAAAAAACTATAATTAATACCTTCGTCGACAACGTCAAGAGGAGCAAGGGCGTCAGCATTGCACTTGTAATCTCTTTCAACGCAGTTATTCTCAATCCCACACTGACAGGTGTGAGAGCTCGTTGCTGGACCCGCCCAAAAGATCTGTTTCCCGCCGTTTCGGTCATTCCAGTAGCCGTACTGGGTTAAGTTGAACTCGAGAGGAACTACAAACGAATCAAACTGCAAAATAATAATTTAAAAAAAGAGTTAATACAATGCAATTAACACTATACATATTATAATCAAATTTACTACCCGGAAAAATTGTCTACAGGAAGCGGAAATATCTGCCAGCATGAGCAACTGGCGAGTGCTTGCAGAATATGTAATAGCTTTAGTGTAGCATCCTGGGTCAGCGCAACTAGGGATGCCAGTTTTGGCCTCAGTGTCATGGTAAACAGATGTAGTCTCTTTTAATGGAAAAATAATCTATATTAATTAGATTAACAAATGTTAAATGGGCTATTACGTGATGTCATGTCACAGTAGACTTGAATAGGCGAATCACCGCCGATTTGACCATCGGGATCAATGGAGTAATTTCCAGATTGTGCACTGGGATTTGTAGCTTTGATCTCGTAACAGGACCGAGGCAGGAAATCACGACTGGTTACATCATCGTTGATTATGGATGGTTTCTCAGCAGTGCTGGCCAGGACAAGTTCATTTTGTTCTTCAAGCAGAGAATTCTTCTTCTTCAGTTGGTCGACTTCTATTTCGAGACTGTCCACTCTGGCCTCTAGTTGATCTACATTGACGACTTTGGTCTCCAGTTGATCGAGTCGGCTGAGCAAAACGCCCAAATCAATCATCTTTTAAGTACATATGAGAGTTTTAAATTATGGTGCATCACTGAATTGAGGCGAAATATTAAAAGGTTCACCTGGTGATTTTCATTGCTGTTCGCAATCAGTAAGGGACTAGGTTGTGGTACCGAGAGACCCTCTTGGATCCCTATTAGTAGGATGAAAGTTGTAAGAAATTTAAAGAAATAACTCGCCATTTTTATGCTTCGACAGCTTCTGTAGAAGCTGACTAAATCGCATGATAGCCTTCTGGTTTTTAGCGACCAAAAATCCTTCTGAAATATTAGATCGATATCTATATAGATCGATTATCTCTTCGACCGTTGATCCTGCACGGAATTCGAATGACGGAGTTTAATGATTTCGAAATCAAGCCTGGCCTATTTTTTTTATTTACTGTCCTATTATACAAATATGAAGAGCTTATAGAAAAACAAAAATTATGGTTCTACATATTGTAGGCCAGGATCTAAATAGATAACAATAATATATTGTATTCAAATACGGATATGTAATCTATATACTAATAACGCACACTAGTCCTGTTTTATATGTTTCTCTATTCGAGTTTATGTCAATAACAGTTCATAAAAATGTAAATTATCAAGCTTATTAATTTTGAGCGGCGCAAGACAGCGGCTACTATAGAACAGATAACAATTTCTTTCTTTTCAAACAGTATGTCTTAATGTAGAAAAATAATTTTGATAATAACTTGAAACGAGTGCATACGGTAGCGATACCACACATCAACCGAAACTATTTATTTAACTAAAAACTTATTATTTTAAATCATCTTACGGCCGTGGGACGGACGTATACGAATTCGTCGTAATCAGCTTTCAGTAAAAGACAGAAGTCTAAAAACGACCTTATAACTGCCGAACCGGCGATAATCCGCAAACCGAAGTGGATTGCGTATCGTTTTGAATCCGACAATGATCACTTCCCTTTTTTCAAATGAGTCAGTAAACATAAAAATATGAACTGTATTTTGACATTTTCCCTTATTATTACATATTTTCAGCAATACCAGCCTAATATGATGAAAACTGAGCCATCATATCAATGTATAATTGAGGCTGTTTAATTAATTTAGATATAACGAGCGCCAAATGAATTTCTTTGTCAATTCCCTGTGATATGCGGAATGGAGTTAAACATATAAAAATTCATGTAATTATACATGTCAATTGTCATTCATTAGAAAACTGCTTCCATTTTTATAAATAATGGTTAAAGAGAGAGTAAAAGTTTGTATTTTTCATATATAATTTTTCAGTGGTTGCTTCATGATTTTTTAAGATATAGCAATAAATTATAAATGCTGCCCAGCTACGATGTGCTGTACTACTGCATACAATACCTTCAGTGTTTCTGGGCTTTTCATCACTCTGTGAGATTATGTAAATAAAGTTATCAGTCCAAGATAATTAAGCCAGCTCGACCGCTGTTTCCAAAGGTTATACGTTATTTAGAGGGAACCCAGCGACTTAAAAAAAAAGATAACTATTACCCTACCTGTGCGTGCAGCCAACAAAATGTGGAAAACGAGAAAAAATAATAACGTCTTTATTGCTAATATGATTTAATGGCCAAATCGCCCAAAGTAACAAAGTTTTTATGGTGCAGTGTTTTAAAAACAAGAGACTGTGCTTTTTCCAACCATCCATCGAAAAAGGTGGTACCATCGTTCTCTACTGCATACATCACTGTGGAAGGATCAGAAAATGCTGTTCATCAGGTCAATCGGTACACAGAATACCAAAGAACCATCGATCAGAAGTGCATCTCACAAAATCCTACATTCTTACCCTAATATACCGATAAACCTTGTTGACTCATTTAGTCATTTATCGATCATCATGAATTCCAAGATGATTAATATCCACTCCGGTATTAAATATGTAACCGTTATTGCACATGATTACGGCCATATACCAAAAAACCAAATGAGTGATTTTTGAGTTATTAAAATCCGGAGGGACCGGGGAGTGTTGCTTGTTTATTTAGAGGGGGGGGTCCGGGTTTGCTGGAGGGGACAGAGTTGAGGAGCTCGCTGTCTTCGCAGATGAAGGTTCTTGTGGTTGCAGCCCACACCGTCTCCCTTGATTCCGTCGTTGTTGAGGATGGTGAGACAAGGCTCACCCTCGTCGTCTTTGAGGTTGTCAAGATTCTGCCACCGGTGTTGGACCAGTCACTCCGAGCGCGCTGATCATCGATGAAGGGATTTATTGGCTTTGGAACCGGACCAGAACCAACCGTTGATGATGGTTGGCTGCAAGTCGGCACGGCTGCACCCGTCGAAATCATCATATTTGCGGTCGCTAGTTCAAATAAATTTTATGCACCAACTATTTTGTTTGAAAAAGCTTTCCACTCAAAGCATGATCGAAGCAATGAGGATGAAGCACGTCTGGTTTCGTCATCTTCCTTTGCGCCGGCTATTAGGGTCAATAGATGATTTCTCTCTTCTAAGCCTGAGTTCTTCTCCTTCAATTGGTTGATTTCTCTATTTTGTTGTTCTTGTTTAGCCTCCATGTGATCGAGTCGGTTAAACAAAGGGCCCAGCACATCAACCATCTATATAATATATGTAAACGTAAATATAGATTTCCATTTATGGAAGCAAATTTAAAGTTTTTTACCTTATTATTATTGGCGCGAACGCGCGTCAAGAAAGACGGTGGGAGCACGACACCTCCTTGGATCCCTGTTAGTAAAATTAAATAAGTTGTAAGAAATTGAAAATAATTACTCGCCATTTCGATGGTTGGATGAACCAAGTAGCTGGTTTATTGCTGCAATGACAGCCTGGTTTACTGGTTAGGCTTTTATAGGGTCAGAGTATAAGCATAGCTACGCATTAGTTTATTTTAAAATTTTTTTTTTTGTCATTATCATTTTTGGACTATAAGATTTTCCGGCTAGCACTACAAAAAAAACCCGGTTATTTTCCAAAGAGACCATTTTGAAATTCAGCAATAGTGCGAAACCAGCATTTCTAACATAAACATATAAAAATGCGCATCATGTCATTGCACAAGCAAGCCAGCAACATCATTAAAAACCAGTATGACTGATAACTATAAGAATATAGTGAAGATTGCTCGTTCGGGTGTTCATATAAGAATAAAGTCTGCAGTATTGACGGGAATTTTATTTTATTTTTTAGGGCTTGATTGTAAGACATCCAAATTCCGAATTCAAGTTTTTATAACCAGGCGTACAGTGCGCAATGCACCAAACAATTTCCGATAATCGGTTTATTCATCTTACGCGCATGTTGAATGTGTTAAATTCAACGCATGTTGAATTTTTATCAACTGTTTAAAGATGTTACTGAATCCTTATGACGTGATGGGTTTTCCGCACGCTGCTTATTTAATCTTTAACCTTTTTGCTACTTCATATCCTTCTTTTCATGTTTTCCGTCATCAAATAACTCAAATAACTTAAGACTAAATACCTTAAAGATTAAAAGGCGTCGAATGTTTAATTTCGAGTCCGAGTGAGGAACCTTACAAAGTTTAAAAAAAAAAGTTTATTTACTATTTAATTTTCAGCACATTCGGATACCATAAATTAATTAATGAAGATCTATATTTACCTTTACATGGTTGATGTGGAGGATTTTCTCAACCGGTTCGATCAACTGGAGGCTAAAGTAGAGCAGCATGAAAGAGAAACCAATCAATTGAAGAAGAAGAACTCAGAACTTCGGCATAGCAGAGAAAAATCATCTGTTGACTTTAATAGCCGGCGCTAAGGAAGATTACGTAACCAGACGTACTTCATTCTCACTGTTTCGATCCTGCCTCGAACGATCGTAACGGAATAAAGCAGATTTTTTGGGCACGCCCTGTAACCAGTCAGCACACTTGCTAATGATCTAGATCAGTTCTTATCTTAAATGTATAGCTATTTGATAAACGTAAAAGTTTGGTATTGAAAAAAAAAATTATTAAAAGTTTTTCTCTCTTTCCATGCTTGGTTTTTGTTGTTAAGTTTATTAAGTTTGTTACATAGGCATCTATATTTATAATTATTTCGTTGAAATTTTATTAAAACTGGTTGGTGTTTTGCTGCTGCTTGGAACGCAAGAACTCGACAACTCGACGTTTTTACGAAAAAAAGCGCGTGAAAATACAATATCAACCTCTTCGGGTCACTGAGTACTCTGATAGGTAGCATTCCAATATTCAATGTGTATCAAAAGGTGCAAAAAACTACTCAGGTGAAAACTTGGGGCATATAAACATTCACACATTTATACTTAAAACTTGTCTTAAATTTTCTTTCGTAATAAAAGTTGCTGTTAGAATTTGGACGTCAAAATTTTGAACATACAAAATGAGTAGTATTGAATATGCCATAAATTTTTCTTAATTTTATTTATACAAATAATGGATATAGCGACACATAACAGCCTTTGCCTTTCCATTAAATATTTTATTGTTTAAATAATAAGCCGGTTGCATTGTATTTGATTACCTTCGTGTAGCACCCTGGGTCGGGACATATGCTGCAACGTCAGTTTTGCGTCCTCAGTGTCGTGATAGATAAATGTAGTCTCTTATAATATATAATAAAAGGTATAAGGATTGGTTTATATTGGATATATTCAACGATATATAGAGTTACCTGTTGCCATGTCGCAGTAGACTAGGATGGGTTCATCAGCACCGATCTGACCATCGGGATCGATGGAGTAGACTCTAGATTGGGCAGTGGGGTTCGTGGCTTTTATCTCGAAGCAGGATCGAGGCAAAAAATCCCGACTGGCTATACATCATCTTTTTGATCGCGCTGGCTAGGGTCAATTGGTGGTTTTTCTTTTCCAAGTCGGAATTTTTCTTTTTTAATTGGTCGATTTCCATTTTCTGCTGACTGTTGATCTTCAACTCGTGTTCTGCCACTATGGCATCGTGTTCTGCCACTATGGCATCGTGTTGCTTAACTTTTGCCTCCAGTTGATCTAGTCGATTGCTGAGCAAAACGCCTACATCAATCATCTAAATATGCTTAATATAGATTTCAATCAAATTAATACTATAACTTTAAAGGGGTTTGTCCAATCAAGAGATGCATATAATTATTATAGTATACCTGATTGAAATGCTGGTTGTTGCCAGGTGGCGATGGGACCAATAGACCTTCTTGGATCACCGCTAGAAAGATGATGAAAGTTGTAAGAAATTGAATGTAGTAATTCCCCATTTTCATGGGATTTTGACGGGATGTATAGCTATATAACTGCTACTGCTGACTTGTTTCAATGTCAATCTGGGTGGGGGTTTATAGGGACTGAGTATGACGCAAGATTATACGCCTTAACTGTCTCGTGATTTTTATCAGTTTTGAATTTTTATAATTATTTTAGTGGGGAAAATCCCTTTGAAGTCGTTATTGATCCGGTAAGTAAGCAAGTGATAGCCTAAATAAGTAATTTTAAATAAGACGACGGATAAATAGGCCTCAGTGAACCAATAAGTGCTGTTTTTTTTTTAATGGGATAATTTGGTAGCTCGGACCATATATAATAAGTTGAAACCGACAGAAAAATAAATTCATAATTAGACATAAGCCGATAATGAGCTATTTAAATAAGGTACCAGCATCTCAACTCTCAAGTACAGTATACATATACTGTACTGTACTCTATATAAATCAATGTACTGCCCTAACGGTCACCTTCACTGTTATTCATTTTTTGTATACAACGATATAGTTCAAGAGAAGAAAGTCTGCTCGGCCGGCTCGGATGCTATCGAAAGCTACTATTACTATTTTTAAAAGCAAGTCTACGACCAAACAACTTGAAACCCAAATATAAGATAACAGTTGCTACCTGCCGGACGCCGGTGCATCAAATAAAATGCCGAAATCAAGAATAAAAAAATGATGACTCGTAATAATAATTTTTAGTTTTGTAGATGAATTGAATACAGTGGCCAGCGTTGTTTTATTAATATTTAAAATGGGCGGTTATTTGCTTCATATTTCTTAATATGGATCAAGGCGTGATAATACTAAAGTAGGTGAGTCGAGTTATTTATTACATTAAAAATGTAAAGAATGAACAGAAGAATTCAAAATCACTATGCTGTGCAAATTTGATTATATACACTATATCTACATTAATACATTGAATGGACTGATTAAAGATATAATTTAATGCAGCCAGTGCGGCATCTATTTCCAAAGGCTATTTAAAAAGTTAATAAAATAAAAATATATAACGGATCCAGCCCCTGAAATTGAAATATTCCTCTTCGAATGTCGTATTACCGGCTGAATTCCAATTTAAAGTAAATAAACTGAGCTGGGAACTTGTTTTAACATTTAGAAAATCGTAGGCCAATCGAGTTCTGAAGCCCGTTTAATAAGGGGATGATTTAGAACAGTCCCAATACGTTGACGCAATCTTATATCTCTCGCTTTGCATTTCGTGAAAAGCGC
Organism: Chydorus sphaericus; assembly: GCA_030141595.1. Taxonomy (NCBI): domain Eukaryota; kingdom Metazoa; phylum Arthropoda; class Branchiopoda; order Diplostraca; family Chydoridae; genus Chydorus; species Chydorus sphaericus. The sequence continues at coordinate 1,366,507 of CM057934.1, read as the reverse complement.
TTAAAAAGTGTAATTAAATGTCATCTAATTGTCATCTTATCATTGTTGAGAAAACAAATTTTTAAAAAAGAAGATATTATTAATTTTTAAGGGCTTTTATGAAACAGTAGGCTAATTATTTCACTTAAGATGGTCAACGAGATTACCTCAAGAGGGACGATTAAGACCTTCAATAAACAGCTAAAATCTCATTCAGAAAGATAGATATCAAATAAAAAAAAGTGGAAATAAAAGTTTTTCATTTCCACCATTTGGTCAATTCAATTTTTAATTCAGTCCTTTGATTGATTTTGTATGATTTAACTAAGCACTCCGCTTTCAGTTCTTAGTAAAGTCTATAGATTTGACAAGGTGGAAATTATGTTTTCCGCTTTTTTTTTTTTTTCTTTTAAAAATTAATAGGCGTTGCGTAGAACACTGATAGAGTTTCCAAACTTTATTGGAGAGAGGAACTCACTTGAGATGTCCTTCATTGAATATTTTTTCCATTTTATGAGAAAGAATTACAAAAAACTATTGTTTCGTAACTAATCGAGGTTTTATTCATTCTACCAGTATTTTTTTGATAAATCCAAACCATTTTGTTATTATTCAAGTTTTTACTATTTATTTATTTCACCTAATCTTATTCATCACTTTTGAACTTTTATTTTATGTTGTTATTATTACCAGTTAAAACTATTTTAAAATAATTTAATGATATATTATTGCTTTTTTTTAAATTGTAATTGATTTTGTTTTCTTGTGTTCCAGCTTTAATTCTTGTACTAGAAAAGAAAAACGTCAGCGTTGCAAATATTAGGAAATGACGAGATCTTCTTCCAGTAACGTGCCGGTAAAGTGAAAGTCAATGGCACCGTCAGAATAGATCGTCCCTTTATAGTGGTAGATCGTGATTGTATCCCCCTTGTTCAGTTTCAAAGTCCCGTGAACGGATAGAGTTGCTAATGTACTTGATGTTGCCCCGTTGATTCGAGAAAAACCTTCTGCAACATTCGCTCCGTTCCGTTGTAAGTATACACTGCCAAATCCAGCGTAATTTGGTTCTAAGCCGGAACCTAATCCCGTGAAAGAGAAGGCGTAAACTCCAGCTTTGGGTGCCGTGAAGACTCCGCTCGCTAAATTCATCCCGCCACCCAAGTTAAGATATTCTTTTTCGAACGGCATTGTCATCCCAGTTGCATTCCAACTTGTAGTACGGGTCACGAAGAAGTGAACTGGACTAGATTTGACATCAACAAATCCGTATCGAGTCTCGTAGCCCGTTTCAGTCGAAGACTTAGTGAAATCACAATATGTGGATGCAATTTGGGTGGAACTGCTTTTAACATCGTAGAAACCACTTAGGGTGTGGCCCATTTTGAATAAATCCTGACAATTGGTCGGCTTAGATGAGATGGCCGCCTGTCCGGTGCACTCGAAGCGGCCCAACGTGTAGCTCGCCTTCACGCCGGTCAAACTCGTCCGACCAAAACTGAGCCTCGTAACAGGTAGTAACTCGGTCGCAGTAATAAAACCTTTTTAAATAAAAATAAAAAAATTATTTTACATTTATATTTATAGTGTTTAAAAATTCTACATATGGTAATACGCACCTTTTTCAACAATATTTATCTTTAAAATCTAAAATGTATTGATTAATACTAAAAATCTTTTGAAAATCTGTTAAATTAATTCTTTAATTTTTTTACCTTAAGGCGCATTCAGACTAGAGCTTTTTTCTTATTTTCTTATTTCCTTATCTCCTTATTTCCTTATTTCAAAAGATTTTTCGGAAAAATTGGTCTGGAGCAATTTTTCTTATTTTCTTATTTCACTATTTCCTTATTTCCTTATTTCAAAACAAACAGTGTTGCCAGATTCAAAGCGCATTGGAATCAAGGTTCTGAACTTTGGTTTATTAAATTCCGCGTTTAATTTTTCCTGCTTAATTATGATGCATAATTATTTATTTGTGTGTCACCAATAAGAATTCGGAAATAAACTGCGAATAAAAATTAAGCAAAAAAATACTAATAAGAATTTACAGGCCATTCCTCGACCTAAGCCCAAAACCGTGATCCCGCATGTTGCATTCTGAAGTATTCGTTTTTTCGTTAAAGTTTCAATTTCAATATCAGAGCGGCAAAGTATTCATTCGAAATCAAACTATATTTTAAAATTTGGCTGTCCATTATTCTCTAAAATAGCGTCATAGAAGCGTTCCAAAATAAAATAAACCAATTTATTTTATTTTATTAAGTCATTTAAAGTATTTGTTTTAAAATTTTCCAAAAATGTTTTACAGATTGAAGAACTTAAATGAAACCACCAGAAATATTTAATATTGACACTTTTTCATCACACGAGTTTTAAATATAAAATAACTAAAAGCATTGAAAAACAACAAGTTAAAAACTTCATTTTTTTCTTTCTTAATTTTCTTAATGTGAAAATCGTTTTTTTTAATATTCTTTCAAAGTCTCAATTTTCAAATTTTAGAATACAGTGAATGTTAAATGCTTACCTTCATCGAAGAGCTCAATTGGAGCCAAAGAGTCGGCGTTGCATTTAAAAGTTCTTTCGATGCAGTTGTTCATAATGCCGCATTGACAAGTGTGATTGCTCGTTGCCGGACCCGCCCAGAAGATCTGCTTCCCACCGTTCCGGTCGTTCCAGTAACCGAACTGCGTGGTGCCGTACTCGAGAGGAACCGAAAATGAATCAAACTGAAATCATAATAATATAAATGAATTAATTGCATTAAAGTACTGCTCCATTTTAAATTAACAATATTATTTACCCTGAAATACTGTTTGCATGAAGCGGAAATGTCGGCCAAATTCAACATCTGGCGCATGGTTGCATTGTATTTTATTGCCTTCGTGTAGCAGCCTGGGTCGGGACATGCTGCAACGTCAGTTTTGTCCTCAGTGTCATGATAGATATATGTAGTCTCTTATAATATAGTAAAAGGTATAAGGATTTGTTTATATTTGAAATATATTCAAGGATAAATAGGGTTACCTGTTGCCATGTCACAGTAGACTAGGATGGGTTCATCAGCACCGATCTGACCATCGGGATCGATGGAGTAGTTTGCAGATTGGGCAGTAGGGTTCGTGGCTTTCAACTCGAAACAGGATCGAGGCAAGAAATCACGACTGGTTACATCATCTTTTTTAATAGCACTGGCTAGAATCAATTGATGGTTTTTCTCTTCCAATTCGGAATTTTTCTTTTTTAATTGGTTGATCTCCATTTGCTGACTGTTGATCTTCAACTCGTGCTCTGCCACTATGGCATCATGTTCTGCATCTTTGGCATCGTGTTCTGCATCTTTGGCATCGTGCTGCTTGACTTTGGCCTCCAGTTGATCTAGTCGATTGAGCAAAACGCTAACATCAGTCATCTAAATATGTGTAATATAGATTTTAATAAAATAAATCAAATAAATATATAATTTTAAAGGAATTTATCTTATCAAGTGATTCATATTTGTAGTACCTGATTGAAATGCTCTAGGTTGTTTCCAGGTGGTGATGGGATCAATAGACCTTCTTGGATCACCGCTAAAAAGACGATGAAAGTGGTAAGAAATTGAATGTAGTAATTCGCCATTTTGATGGGATTTTAACGGGATGTATAGCTTTATAACTGCTACCGCTGACTTGTTTCAATGTCAGTCTGGGTGGGGGTTTTATAGGGACAGAGAATGGCGCATTATTATACGCCTTAATGGTCTCGTAGTTTTTATCAGTTTTTAATTTTCATATTTATTTCAGTAGAGAAATTCCCCTTTGATGTCGTTATTGATCCGCGGCAGGTAAACAAGTGATAAATAAGTAAAATCAGACGGCGGGTAAATAAGTGAACCAAGAAGTGCTATTTTTTTTCTAGACATGTGATAATTTGATTACTCGGACCATATAACAAGTTGAAACCGGCAGAAAACCAAAATTTAATTTCTTATTGGACATGAGCCTATAATGAGATGTTTCAATAAGATATACGTTTTACATCAATGATCAATGTACTGTAGCATTACTACAGCACTCTTAGTACAGTGTAGTAACAGTCACCTTCATTGTTATTCATTTTTTTGTAAATAGGAATGTAGCTCAAGGGGATCAAGTCAGCTTGGCCTGTTATCAAAGGTTATTATTACTATTTTTTTTTAAACAAGTCTGCGACCGGGCAACTTTATACTCAAATGCAAGATAACAGTTGCTACCTGCGGGTACATCAAATAAATTGCCAAAATCGAGAAATAAACAAATGATGACTCGTAATTATCATTTTTATTTTAGTAGAAGACGAGCTGAAATTAATGACAAGCCTTGTATCATTAATTTTTATATCCTGACATTTGCTTTACATTTCTAACGGCGTAAGAAAATATAGAGTCAAGTTTTATTACATTAATTTTTTAAAATGTGAATCATGAGAAAAGGGATAAAACATTCACTATGCTTTGCGAATTGATATACATGACTATATATCAATCCATGATTTCTTTATTTATATATTTAATGGACTGCTTAAAGATAGGCCTACTTCAATCTGGAGTTTTACACAAAATCGACTGTTGAATTTTTTTATTTGAAAATAAAGACATGTGCAGCAAGTGACGAGAAGTACTATTTCTACTAAGATCTTACAAAAAAAAACTGCGTATAGCAAACAACTTATATCACAGGAGAATGTCGTATTTTGTATTCCAAGTTTTAATTTCTCTCTCTCATTTTCTTATCTACTTTCTTGTGTAATTCGATAGCCTTACATGATTTTTTCATATCAGACTCAAGGCCATTTAATTGACTAGCATTCTGACACTCGTACGCGATCGCTGTGTTCCACTGCCAAAACTAAATATTGATGTTTTTTTAAGATATCTTCTTAATTTTTTCCATATGGATAGAACTCAAGCCCATTTTGTGAATAGTATTGGCTGTACGCGATATGGCATGTCCGAGCAGGTCTTTCACTGCCAAAACTTTTTTAGACAAAATTCTATTTTGAAACAATATTTTTCAAATAGTTGTTTTCAATTTTTCCAAAAAAGGTTTTACACGATTCGACACCTTAAATAAAACAACCATTAATATTTAATACGTACTCTTTTACTACATTTATCTTTAAAAACAGCAAGCGTTAAACACCTAAAAAAGTATAAAAATAAAATAATCTTTAAAAATAAGTTTCTCTTTTTTCTCAATTCGAAAATCCATAAAAAAAGATATTCAACGATGAAATTCTATTAAATGTTATATCCCACAACAAAATTATAAATATAGTTATTATACATACTTGATGTTTACTGATTCATAATTTTTCTTCGACTTGTTAACGTAATGTAAACGAAGAGTCAAATGAAGAAAGATTCGTTACCGTTATTGAACGTCATTTGCGTATTTGAGGGAAGTGCATAATATATGGTGTAATTGAAAAGAAGTGAAAAGGGAAAGAATTACACCAAGCAGTAGTTATTAGTAACTATTATATATACAAGACGCACTTTCTTAAGAGTAAAAAACATATTCAGTCAGATGTGTGTGCACAGTACAGTTTCTTCGTCTTATTCGGGTAGGGCAATGAAATATACGAAATTTTCTTGTTCATTTGCAACGTAATTTGAGATGTAACCGTCTTATTTCATATAACATTTTATTTTTATTTTATAATTAGTGATAACAGTCTGCGTGCTGTAAAATTTTTTTTCCCTTTTCTTTTTATTTCGCGGAGTAATAGATAATAATTACAATGTATGATATAACTTAATATTATTATATCTCGTATTATATTTTAAATTCCATTATTTGCTTAATGAATGACTACTATCATACTTTTTCTAACTAGAATCTTGCTAGGCAAATAATAGTGCATCATATTACTTCAGATAGTCCAATAAAAATATATATTAACCTAGAGTGAAGACATTGAAATCAATTGATAGTTTGATACAGACCCACATTACTGTACAGAAAACTTATAAGTAGTTGTATTAGAGTTGTTCTTAGTGGTGATTTACATTCTTTCTGGATATGATGAAATTAACTATAATTAAGAGGCATTTGCAAATAGTATAGCAATATGGTTACATACATTTATAGAACGAATAGTAAAGACGATATGCAATATTCTACAGCGGAATGTTCAATACTACTCATTTATAAGAATTCTATACGAATTAAGAAACGTTGGCAATAAATCAATCGGTTTGCGATAATGTATTTTTACAATTGCACTTGCACTCCAAGTTCCAACTCAATTATCAAGTTTCTCAATTATCTAATTACTCAATTATTCGAACATGCTGAACCTTCTATAAAGGGGTAGATGTTACCAATCAAGTTCGCTTTTTGGATAGATTTCTAAGAACGTTCAAAAAGAATTTTTTCCTCAAATTTTATGAAATAGCAGGTTGACATTTTTCTGTCGATTGGCACGGAAGGACTCTTATTTGAGGGAATTAGCTCCTGTTAACATTAAATGGTATCATATTTATACTGAGAACCGTGATGAACAAAGCATTGAAATCTTCAATAAGTTGTCTCAGAAGGTGAGAGCAAACTAGTTGGAAAACTTCGAGATAATGCATAAATAAGAATAATAATGTGTCAATATTTGAAGCTACAAATGGCTACAACTTGTATATATAGACTCATTTATGTTCACTGTTTCGCGAAGAACGACATTAAAATGACATGTTGTTTTGCATTCTTTTGTTGTTTCAAGTATGTCAAGTTATATATTCTATCCAAAAGGTAATAATGATGAATTATAAATTATGTATAGAAGTTTTCGTATTTTATTTTCGATAAGGTATATTTTAAGCTAAATTTAAAAAAGGAGAATAAATGCTTGATTTTAATTTCTGAAAATTCTTATTTCTTACTAGTAATTAAGACTCAAATAAATCATTTAAATAAGCTTATTCTTTACAGAGAAATAATAAATGACGACACGAGTTCCATTTTATTTGCATTCAAGCACCACATTTATATTTTTTAAACATGAAATTGCGTTGTGTAAATGGAAAGGATTTGGTGGATCAATGGATCAATGGAAGTGAATTAATTAAGCAATTAGGAAATGACGAGCTCTTCTTCTAAGAGCGATCCAGTGAATTGAATGTGAAAGTCACCATTAGAGTAGATCGTTCCATATTCGTGATGGATCGTGATTGTATCCCCCTTGTCCAGTTTCAAAGTCCCGTGAACGGAAACAGTTGATACTGTATATGATGCTGCGCCGGGGAAGTTAGAATAACCAAGTGCAACGTTCGCACCGTTCCGTTGTAAGAATACACCGCCTTGTCCAGCGTAATAGTAATCGGATCCATTACCTAATCCCTTGAAAGAGAAGGCGTAGATTCCTGCTTTGGGTGCAGTGAAGACTCCACTCGCCAAATTCATCCCGCCGCCCGAATTCAAATATTCTTTTTGGAATGCCATAATACCGGTTGTATTCCACTCAGAATAACGAGTAACGAAGAAATGAACAGGACTAGACTTAACATCAACAAAACCGTAGCGAGTTTCGTAGCCCACCTCAGTCGATGATTTAGAAAAATCGCAGTAGGTGGACGCAATTTGGGTGTTACTACTCTTGACGTCGTAGAAACCACTGAGAGTGTGACCTATTTTGAACAAATCCTGACAATTGGTTGGTTTGGATGAGATGGCCGCCTGCCCGGTGCACTCGAACCGGCCCAAAGTGTAGCTCGCCTTTACGCCAGTCAAACTGGTTCGTCCAAAACTGAGCCTCGTAACAGGTAACAACTCGGTCGCAGTAATGAAACCTTTTTTAATAACAATACTTTTATAGTGTTTAAAAAATGCTATATATAGTAATCCTATTTTCCGATTATATTCCATAATTTAAAAAAAAAACTACACTAAAACAAATAAAAAATATGTTTTTTTAATCCTTTAAATTAATCCGATAAAATATTTTAGAATATAATTAAATTACAACAACTGAAATAAAACTAAATTAATGAAATACGTAATACAACATATCGATTTTAAAAAGCATACACCCCAAACCATTGAACTACTAATACTAAAAAATATTATGGAACTACCAATCTACGTGCCCAAACTAGAAACAACAAAATCCATTTAAAAATCAGTCTTAAAATCAAGTTGTTTTCAATTTTTCAAAAAAAATTCACATGATAAAAGAACTTAAATTAAACCACTACACATTAAAAAAAATAAGAACTCTCTTACCACATTAATTTCAGACAGAAAATAAACCAAAGTTTTTAACTATACTAATAATTTTTATAATTTCTTAATTTTCTCAACTTGAAAATCCATTAATTAATCCATTAAGTAATTTAAAGTCTAAATTCTCAAATTTTAAAACTGTCGTGTTTTGAATAATAGCAACTACATACCTTCATCTGAAAGCTGAATTGGAGCCAATGAATCCGCGTTGCATTTAAAAGTCCTTTCGACGCAATTATTCATAATACCGCACTGGCAGGTGTGCTGACTCGTTGCAGGACCCGCCCAGAAGATCTGCTTCCCTCCGCTCCGATCATTCCAGTAACCAAATTGTGTGAGGTTGTACTCGAGAGGAACCGACAGTGAATCGAACTGAAATCACAATAGAATTGATCAAATTAATGTTCAATTTAAAATTGTTATGATTATTAATTACTCTGATATACTGTTGGCAAGAGGCAGAGATGTCTGCCAAATTCAACATCTGCCTCATGGTTGCTGAATAGGTGATTGCTTTGGTGTAACATCCTGGATCCGGACAGCTTGTGACGTCAGTTTTGATCTCAGTGTCGTGATAGATAGACGTAGTCACTGTATTAATAATTAATAATGTACAATTTATGAAGCTTTATCCCCGAGTAGTAAGAGTAAGGATAAGAATTTAGAATAAATGTGTTCCACTCTACGAGGGTTTAGAGGTCTTTATGGCCGTCGGAGCAGACGACGGAGTGGGAGGACGATGTAGTGGAAGGAAAATCTGGTTATTCTCAGAACTGAGGGGGGAAATTTTTCGGCTACAGGGAGCATGGGCCGACTAGTTCATTCTCAGAACTGAGGGGGGAAACCTTTTGCCTACAGGCAGCATGGGTCGAATAGTTTTACCTGAGGCTTATGAAAAGCCACCTTGCGATAGAAATAAAGACTAACCGTAGGTATATTCAATAAACTAGGAGACAACCGAAGGTTTGTTTACATTTTGAATTTTGATTTACAACTCCGAGAGAAAAAACGTAAGTAGGAGAAAATAATGGAAACAGCTCTTAGCTGACATGTGAGCATGTCAAGAGGTTCAAAAACACTAGATGGTCGAAATCATCGTTTGTGTTTATAGAGTGATTCAAACAACATCAACTTAAAGCCAGTGGCGTAGCCAAGGGGGGGCGATCGAGGCATTCGCCCCCTCATGACCCAAAAATTTAACATGGGAGAGATAGGACAAATAAAAAATTTGCATATTTTCGCCCCCTCAACGTCCCATAAGGCTCATACAAATCGCCCCCCCCCCCCCCCGATGGACCAAGGTCTGGCTACGCCACTGCTTAAAGCACATTCAAAACAGACATATTCGAACTTAAAGTAAAATCGATAAACAGTAAAATAAGAGAACAAAAACTACGAGGGTCTGTAAGCCTTGCGAGACTTGTATAATAGGGTTTAAAATAATAAAGAGACTATTACGTGTAGTCATGTCACAGTAGACTAGGATTGACGGATCACCGTTGATCTGACCATCGGGATCGATGGAGTAAACTCCAGATTGGGCACTAGGATTCGTTGCTTTCAGCTCGTAACAGGATCGAGGCAAGAAATCGCGACTGGTTACGTCTTCTCCCTTAGCGCTGGCTAGGATCAATGGGTGTTTTTTCTATTCCAAGTCCGAGTTCTTCCTCCTTAACTGATCGATCTCTAATTGCTGACTGTTAATCTTCAACTCGTGTTCCGCTACTTTGACCTCGTGTTCTGCTACTTTGGCCTCAAGACCTGCCACTTTGACCTCTTGCTGTTCGTTTTTAGATTCCAATTGATCGAGTCGATCGAGTAAGCCGTCGATTTCAAACATCTATTATATTACGATACATGGAAATCAATAGACAATAATAGATGATTTCAAAGCAACAGTTGACTATTTTATGCATATTTAAGTACGTTATTAAGATGTTCAATGTTGTTGCCTATCAATGATGGTGATGCGACCAACTGACCCTCTTGGATCCATCCTAGAAAGATGATGAAAACTGTAAGAAATGTAAAGTAACAACTCGCCATTTCAATGCTATTGAATAACTCCCGATTTATTTCAATGTCAGTCTGCACTCTAAATCTTTTAGAGGTATTGTAAGGGTATTGTAGCTACAATTGAAAATGGATAGCGATTGTAACTACAATTGGCTATTGTAATTTTTAATTGTAATTAACAATACGGTATTTGAAGCCTATATTGTAACGAGAAAATTATGGAGAAAATCTGTTACAATACGGTATTGTTCAACCCTAAAATATAAAATTGTAATCCTCATTTTTAATTACATTGCAATATACCTATTTACACCAAAAAATACGGTATTGCATTTATTAGAAAAAAATCTCTCGGGTACCGTTTCGCCCTCTTTCTCGTTCGAGCCTCCCAGTCTTAAGAATGTAAGACAAAAGGAATAAATCATAATGCGTGTTTATTTAAAAACCTTTAAAAACACTATTAATCATGTTAAATGCAATCAATTAACAAAACAAGCACGTCCTTAAGGTTAAAAATATTAAAACAGTCGAGATTGATAATTAAGACAGCAGAGGATGAAAGTTGGGATATAAAATAAACAATCTTCAAAGTGAGTCATTGCCAAAAGAAATGCACTAGCAAAAAAAATGTTGAAGATTGTTTTTCTCCCTGAGAACAAGAAGGCGCGGCTGTTAAGGTGGTTGGATTTCTTCTCGAGAAAAAGCCATGTCTGTATTTTTTTAATGAAAATGTTGAAAGTTAATTTGTTGTAATATTAGGAAAAATATATGGGTAATACCTTGAGTAAATAGATAAATCTGTCAACCAGATTTTCGGGATCTTGACTTCTTTTTTCTGGATGAAGTAGAATTAGAATCATGCATGAAAGCTCACCTATGGGATTTGGTTAGAGTTTAAAAAGAAGTGGAATTATTTAAATATTTTACTGTTGTGTTATGAACTACTAACAAATTATTAAGAATATTGTCTCATCAACGAAATGGTGTCGCTTTAACAGTTTAAGCATAGGTATAGAAAGCTACGTAGATTTTACGTTTCTACGACGTAGATTCTACGTTTAGAACAAAAATCAGATCAACACTGGGGGATTATACTTCGTAATATTGGCGAAGAAGAAATTTGGCTGTTACCCGTTGACCTGATTAAAAAAAGATTGCAGAAAAGATAAGTGAAACTTTTAAAGAAGCAATATTCAACTTTCAGTAGTACCTGTGAGTGTTGGCTTTCGTAAAATTTCGTCAGATGCTGCGGCTTCCACAGGCACTATTTCACTTTGATTCAGGTTTACCAGTTAAGCAAAAGTTGTCATGGATGAACCCATTTCTCTGAACTATGTGTTATGTTATGTTATAAATGTGCTTCCATTACCACATTCGCTTTAAATCAGAAACACAATTTTAAACTATAGTCACTTTAGTAAACATTTCATTCTTTGAACTTGCTGGACACTATATATCAAATAGGAAATAAAAATTGCACGATCTATGTTAAGTTGACGTGGCATGACAATGACATGACAAACGTGGCAAGTTATTTGCCAAAATTAACTTAAAGTAGCTGTCGCAATTAAAATGAAAACTTGACGAAAGATGAGTCGCGTTTTTAGAGTTCTAGACCTCGAATTAGCGTCTGCTACAGAGGGTCTTTACTAAACAGCAGTAAACGGATGCAAGCGTTTTTTACTGGTTGACATTATTCGTAACCATTTAATTATATTAGGGTTTCCCTAAACAGTCCCTTTTTGATAATATGATTGTAAACTCGAAAAAATTAGTCTTGCTTCATCTGTAAAGGTGTATTCCTAGAACCGTGGGTGTAAGTGCGTTCAAAAAGTAATTTTTATTCCCAAAAAAATTGAATACTTCGAAGAAAATGAGAAAAAAATATCAATTGTTGTAAAGGATGTGAGCATGGGTGGAAACTACAGGTAAATCTCATTTTAAATAATGAAACATTTTGATTGATATTGAATTTGAAGGAGGTAACGGATAAAATTATTCAAATAATGCATGGAGATGATAGGGAAATGACGAAGGCAACAAGCGCCACCAACAGCCTCTAGATGAAATCGCAGCACTTACCGCCTAAAAAAGAAGAGACAGAAACATGCATTTTGCTCTTGATTACATTGCTAAAGCCCTACAACTTGTGATTCAAGAACGGGACGTTCTAACAAAACTAATTTTGTGTCGCTTCATTCAGCACTGAAAATTGTATCAATAATCATTTTTTTAAATCTCATGAAGGAAATTTTGCAACTTAAACTGATGGGAAATTCAATTTGGTCACTTCGAGCCAGAAGAAATGAGAACAAAAGAATAGTAATACTGTTCTTGCTCCAAGAACTGATAATTGGACTGGTTTAGATGGTCTTAGACAGCTTAGACTTGTAAAGAGGATAACTTATAATCATCAATACATCCCCCTGAAAAGACGCTTACTACCCTGTTTTCAAACATTTGGCACTATCTTTCTTTTCACGAATATTTTTTTGATATAAATATGTTATGAGAAGAAAACAAGATGGAAAAGTCTTGTTTCCAAACAACTCGGCAGGTTCCGTAGAACCTACGTAGAATCTATGTAAAAGTTCTAGCTATGATAGAAGTCAGCTGGTAGCTAAATAGGTCTTGTTTTTGTGTTGTTAAAAACATGAAAATAGTAGCGTGTTCACTTCTTTTTATTGAGTTAAGCATTTAAAATTCAAAGATTAATTATAAAGTAATACAGCATGGATGGCGCAGTGGATATTTTACTTCACGAATGTGACGTACACCCAAGACCTCAAAAAGATAAAAAGGCTAAATATATAAAAAAAAATTGTTTTTTTGTACAAAAAATTTGTTGGTTGTACAGTTATGTTTTCAATTTAATTCTTGGAACTTACAAATACAACTCATAAATCAAGCTTTCTCCTTGTTTACATTACTATCTTAGAAAGAAATTGGCCGTTTTGTGGATTCTAGAAATTCCAGAAATATTGATAGAAATCTTCTTGATTATTATTCTATAGTAAAAAATTCTAACCATTCCATTACACAATCAAATTGATTATTAGATAAAAGAATTATGAGACAATATATAATAAAAACTCTTGAAATACGATAGCTTATTCACAGTAATTTTATAAGTTCATTTAGAGCAGTCGGTAAGGCGTCTGGCTCTCACCAATCTTACAAATTAGCAAACTCGGTTCAAAACCCGTTGAAGTATTTTATATTTATAACATGGTGTTATTGTAAAAATGGTAAAAATCACAAAAGTAAGAAATTAATACGGAAAACAGGTTGCCGTATTGTAACTTGTAGTGATGAGGAAGGTCATATTGTAGGGAATATAGCTATACTAACGTAAAATACCCCTGTTGTAATTTCAATTGTACGAAAAATGGATTGTAAGGCCCTAAAATAGGGTATTGTGGATTCAATTGTTAGCTCTAACAATACCCAAAAGATTTAGAGTGTGGCTGGGGTTTTATAGGACCAGAATACAAATATCGTCTTAATTGTTTATTTGGGTTTTACCAGTTTTTGACTTGATATCCCCCCCCCCCCATATATCTATAAACTATATATCTATACGTCTTAATCGTTTATTTGGGTTTTACCAGTTTTTGACTTGATATCCCCCCCCCCCATATATCTATAAACTATATATCTATACGTCTTAATCGTTTATTTGGGTTTTACCAGTTTTTGACTTAATACCCCCCCCCCCCCCCCCCTTCCCATGTAGTCGTTGATCCTGCTTTGAAATCAGGCGTCGATTGGTTAATAAGCGAGTAAATAAGCACTATTTATTTATTTATTTATAAAATGTATATGTGTATTTGAATATGGGCTATTTAGATAAGAGCATAGCTATGGTATTAAGTGCCATGTGATGTACGAATACAAATACCTTCATTGTTTTCATCACTCTGACAGTTTATGTAAATAACGTTAAAGTTTAAAGGGAATTATGGAGCCAACCCGTCTTGTTTCGAAATGTGTTGTTCTTAAGCAACGGAGGAGGAGAGGCCGACTTACTTTTTAAACACTAAGATAACAATTAAAGCCTAGTGCGCGTGCAGGAAATAAAATGTGGAAATCGAGAAACAAATAATGACAAGGATGAGACGGGTGGTATAATGGCTGGTGCTGTCGTCACATGGCATTTAAGAAATCTTTAGGACGCATTTGGAGCACAAAAATGTATAATTCTTCCCACTTCAGTCTTCCTTTTCGCTATGTATATGTATATATATAAACATGGCTTCGAAACCTTTGATGGCTGATGTCGTTGGAGGTAAGAAAACACGCTCAAAAATGTGAAACCATCGATGGAGAAACTTGCAGAGTCAGCGATATAGTTTTTTAGATGAATTAGACAACTCCGATAGCTGACGATTGGTTAAAGAAGAATCTTCAGTTTTATATAAAATGGGTGAAATTCTCAACAATATATAGATTCTATCATAATTTACCTTCAAAGTGGCGATTCTTTCACTCTTAACTATGGGATTCAAAATAATTAAAGCAATTTCTTGAGTAAATGATTCTCATCGGGCCTAATTCAGTTCAATGATGTTTGTTTATATAAAGGATTTAATTTTTTAAAAAATGTAGCTTCACAGTTCCATTATTATTCATACAAAAAGAATTGATTTTATTTGAATTATTACAATTTTTTTAGTTGCTTTTCTAAATATATGTACGCATATAAGAATATTGTTTTATGAAATCAATTCAAAAAAGATAATTAGTGGGAATAACAAAAATCGGACGGGGAATTGCGAAACTCAGCAGCAGCAGCACGAATCAAAATATTTCAATAACTTGCACATTAACAGGGAAATTAACTTTACTATTAAGAAAAAAGTGTTCAAGTGTACAATTTATTATCATGTGAAATGACGAGAGTTCCATTTTATTGGTGAATCACCAGTCAATTTCAATGCGCAGATGAAAATGTTAGAATTTACAATTAGGAAAGGACGAGATCTTCTTCTAAGAGAGTTCCGGTAAATTGAGTCTTACTGGAACTAGTAGAATAGATCGTCCCTCCAGTGTGGCGGATAGTGATTGTATCCCCCTGGTTCAGTTTCAAAGTGCTGTGAACGGAGAGAGTTGACTCTGTATCTGGTGCTGCGCCTTTGATGTAAGTATTACCAGCTGCAATGTCCGCACCGTTCCGTTGTAAGAATACATAGCCCTTTCCAGCGTAATTGGAACCTGATTCATAACCTGCTCCCTTGAAAGAGAAGGCGTAGATTCCTGCTTTTGGTGCCGTGAAGACTCCGCTCGCCAAATTCATCCCCCCGCCCAAATTTAGATATTCCTTTTCGAACGGCATCGTACCGGGTGTAATCCAATCAGAGGTACGAGTAACGAAGAAATGAACCGGGCTGGATTTGACATCAACAAAGCCGTATCGAGTCTCGTAGCCCGCCTCAGTCGATGATTTAGAAAAGTCACAGTATGTCGACGATATTTGGGTGCTACTGCTCTTGACGTCGTAGAATCCACTGAGAGTGTGACCCATTTTGAAAAGATCCTGGCAGCTGGTCGGTTTGGGTGAGATGGCCGCCTGTCCGGTACATTCGAAGCGGCCCAGAGTGTAGCTCGCCTTCACGCCGGCCAAACTTGTCCGGCCGAAACTGAGCCGTGTAACAGGTAGCAACTCGGTCGCAGTAATGAAACCTTTTAAAATAATAATTAAACAGTTGTTTTTAGTGTTTAGCAATTCTATATAAAGTGATTCTATTTCTCGATAATGTTTATCTGAAAAAAAAAACATAAACCAAAACCTTTTTTAAAATCCGTTAAATCAATCCGTTGAAATGTTTTATACGCTTATGTAATTAAACTAAAATAAAATTTCAATATCTTATGTACTCTTTTACCGTAAAATAAATAACGCAAATCACTGAACTGCTCAAACTAAAAATATAAAATTTAAATATAAAATTATAAATCTTTAAGAAAAGCCGCAAAATTTCGTTTTATACCCTATGTAAATAATATCAATTTCAAAGCGAAACAGCCGAAATAGGGAACTACCATTTACGCGCCAAAATACGAACAAAAAGTCTATTTTGAAATATAGTCTGTAAATAGTGATTTTAAACTTTTCAAAAAATGGTTTCAATGATTTAAAACATCTTAAATTAAACCACCAGAGATATTTAATTGTGCTCTATTACCACCTTAATATTTCAAAACTAATAATTTCCCAATTTATTTACTTTTAAAAAAATCATTTTTTTTATCGAAAAGTTTTTGAAAGTCTAATTTTGAATATTTTAAAAACCAATCGTATTCTGAATAATAACAACTATTTACCTTCATCGACAAGGTCAAGAGGAGCCAGAGAGTCGGCGTTGCATTTCAAAGTTCTTTCGACGCAGTTGTTCATGATACCACACTGGCAAGTGTGCTGACTGGTTGCAGGACCCGCCCAGAAGATCTGTTTCCCACCGTTCCGATCGTTCCAATAGCCATACTGCGTGCTGTCGAGCTCGAGAGGAACCGAAAGTGAATCAAACTGAAATTCATTAAATTAATCATTCCTTCTTCATTTTAAAATTGTTAGGCTATTTTAATTATTATTTACTTTGAAATACTGTTGACAAGAGGCAGAGATGTCTGCCAAATTCAACATCTGCCTCATGGTTGCTGAATAGGTAATAGCTTTGGTGTAACAACCTGGGTCTGCACAGGCTGTAATGTCCGTTTTGGCCTCAGTGTCGTGAAAGATAGATGTGGTCACTATAAATATTTAATAAATAGGTGGCTATATATAAACTGTTTAAATGATACAGAGACTATAATTACGTGTCGTCATGTCGCAGTAGACTTGGATGGGTTGATCAGCACCGATCTGACCATCGGGATCGATGGAGTAGACTCCAGATTGGGCAGTAGGGTTCGTTGTTTTCAACTCGAAGCAAGATCGAGCCAAGAAATCACGACTTACTACATCATCGCCGGCTTGGGTTAATTGGTTTTTCTTCTCTTCAATGAGCTCTGAATTTTTCTTCTTTAATTGGTCAATCTCTTCTTGCTGACTGTTGATCTTCATCTCATGACTGTCGATCTTCAAGTCGTGCTGCTTAACAAGACTCACCATGGCTTCATGTTCTGCTACTTTGATTTCTTGTTCTGCTACTTTAGCCTCAAGTTCTGCCACTTCGACCTCTTGCTGCTCGTTTTTGGCTTCCAGTTGATCGAGTCGATCGAGCAAGGCGTCGTTATCAAACATCTAATTAAATTCATAAAAACCAATAATTATAATAGACGATTTTAAACCAATATTTGACTATATTTGATGTATATCTAAGTACCTGATTACGATGCTCAATGCTATTGCCTGCTGGTGATGGAACCAATAGACCTTCCTGGATCACGCCTAGAAAGATGACGAATGCTGTAAAAAATCGAAAAAAATAACTCGCCATTTTGATGCTGTAATGGCATATAGCTATAACTGCGACTTATTTTAATGCCAGCCCGAACGGGGGTTTTATAGGGCCAGAGTATAAAGCATATCTATATGCGCCTTAATTTTTTTTTTTTGGTTTTTATAAGTTTTTGACGTGGACATTGAAGCAAATAAAATGTGGAAATTTTTTTTTGACTTAGACAACTTAACCTGCCCTAGCTGCGATTATAAGTTGTTGACGTATCGTAAAAGGTAGTTGCCGATAGGAAACGGAATTTATATCTTTCTTTATTTTTATGTATAGAAAAAATAGATAACTGGCTTCATCCAACATTTAGATCACTAGTATTGGCTTCAACATTTGGAGGTAATAATTCATATATAATTTTTATTGGACTTATAAAACATCAAGGGTGATTTATGATTGTTGAGGTCGAGTCAATAAGCATTCCTGCATATTGGTTTTTACGCTGCAAACTATTTAGAGATAACAGCAAGGTATATTATAAGCCAATGTGCGACTTGCTGGGCTAATGCATATATAATCTCCAGTGTTTTTCATCGCTCTGTGGGTATATGTAACTATCGATATGCCGGTTCATATGGGAATTAATCCTCCTCGACATGTTTCCAAAGGTTTTGACTGAGAGGAGCTTTTACATATAAAAAAAAATAAGATAGCAATTTAAGCCCGCTGCGCGTGCAGCAAATAAAATGTGGAAATCGAGAATAAGCTAGTAATGAACTTTAGACCAATAAGTTGACGGAAACCAAAAAATGGCATCGTTGTTGCTTTTATAATTTTGTGTATTTGTGGCTTTAGAATTCTTTTTCTTTTGTTTTGTAATAATCATATTTTTATTTTTTAAATTGAGTGGAACTGATAAGAAAAAACCTCCCAGAATAAATAGATTGCACGATTCTCGATGAACTTTTTAAATATTTTTCAAAAATATTTTTATTTATATTGAAAAGATCTTATTTTAGATAAATTTATAGATATGAGGTAAGTACTGGAACGCTTTGAAGTTCACGCATTTCCGATAAAAAGTGTTTTTTTTATTTAATGTGTGATGTAATAAATACATAATACGACAAATTATTCATTAGGAAATCAAACATATTTATTGACGTAGACCTGGGCCGTATCGTACCAAGTCGTTGTAATGTTTTCTCTGCATTTTCAAATAAGAATAAATAAGTATAAAATATTGTTTACTGGATTCAACAGAAGTTCAAAAGACGACCACAGTTGAGCCCTTGAAGAAAACTGCTTTTATAACAGTATCACGCAAAAATAAATTAGGAAATATTATTATATACTAGTTCAAGAATTTTCCTTTGACGACGAACTTATTGCAATTTGAATTGTCCACTTTAGTAATTGACCGACTGGGCAAAATAATTAATTCACTCCAGGGCTAATCCAATTCAAAGTTTGCGTATCCAGCTAAATTTAAACATTAAAAAATGAAATGAAATAAAAAATTGAAATTACTTTATTATTAATACAGATAGGATTAACTTTATCCGAATAATTACAATTTATTTGCGTTATTTTGGTGGCTTTACGTGAATACAAGCAGAAAGTTTTATATTAGAATTATACGATAGAAATAAAATATTTCGAATTTACGTATGTATTACATCAGAACATCGTTTGAATACATAATGATTTCAAAATTGTACGGTTCAATATAATATAGGCATAAGTTATATAAATCAGAGATAAGGAGTTCGACTAAGTGTTTTATAACATGGGAGTGTAGGGAAGTAGAATGTTTAGAAAGCCACAACTCCTAAAAGAACCTCCGTATCTCTGTAGAAAAAAAAATGGACAAGTAAACTCACCTTTACTCTTCATTCTAATAGACCATCAACTTACTTTAAGTAATGTAGACTTCCAGTACCCGTAAATGGCAATAGTTATACTGAACACAAAACTTTTTATCACCATGCTACCATGATGCTTTTGACAAAATACATTGCACAGTAAATTATATACCAAGTCCAGAATTGAGATGACAACAATACAAAAATGTGGTGCGCATATTATATACTGCGCACGAACTACTGGTATATTATCTTGGACCGGAACCCCTAGATATACTAATGCGCATCACACATATTTACTTTTTTCGTTATCGCCTATGAAAGCACGTATATCAACTGGCATCGTGACGAATATCTACGGAATAAAGGCAGTAATAAAACGGCCCAGCGTTGATCAGTTGTGACAAAGTCCTCATCCTAAATAATATATAGGTGGTATTAAAGTAAAAAAAAATTAAAATAGTTTTTTTTTTTCTGGTTGCTTTGCTATTTTAAAATTCATTTGAAGATTATTACTTGAAATATTTATTTAATTAAGCTTATAGACTTATCTATGACATATCACTTCTATTTTTATACATAGAACTGTTACCATGGCTTGAAAACTATACCAACAAGAGGGACTTTCAACTATTTTTTCAAATGAAAAAATGGTTCTAAGACCAATTGAAAAAATCTTATTTTGTTCTTGTGTGATTTGAATCATTAATTCTCTTTATTATACGATCATGTCCAAGAGTTCGAGAACTAAAAAACAGAATGAACTTATTAAATTGAAGTAAAATATAAATATTTCAGTATTTACCTTTTCTTATTTTAATTTTTATGTCTTTTAATAGGCCCACATGATTAACTTGAACGGATCTGTTGTGAAATTAGCCGAAAAAGTGTTTTTATGTACAATGGATAACTGGTTCAATTTATTGAATAAAACAAGGAGACCTTTCATAGAAGTAAACAATATCATAGCTCATCACAAAAGAATTAAGCGGAACGCCACGGAATCTCTGGAGAACCAATTGAAAGGTGTTTCTGTCTCTGTTTCATCTTTTATTCAACTATTCCGAGAAGTAACTCTTATTATTTAGTGCTAATTAATTAAAATTCTACTGATATTCTAATTAATTTAGTAGCACGTGAAAGGCTACTTTTACATCTTCAATGTTGCCGAAAACGAGAGTAACAGGAAACACGAGGAATATCGTGCTAAGATCGCCAATCTCATCAAACAACTTTAAAAGAAGCGCGAGGACAAGAAGAAAGCTACTCAGGTAAACTGCCGAAGCGGAAATCGCCCGAGTGAAAGCAGTTGTAGTAGAGCAGCAGCAGAGAGAATAGGAAATTAAATCGAAGGAAGAGGAAGATGCAGCAAAGCCAGAGCAGATAAATAGAAAGCTTCAACGGCAGAAGGAAATGATTGCACAAATTAAGCAGATTGTCAGTATGAAAATTCAAGAATAAGAGGAGAAACGTCAGTTAACGTTAGAAAAATTTCGTAATTAGGAAGCTCAACGAGAGTGGATGCACGACCAAGAACGGCGCACGAGAAAGGGAGGAGAGAAGGGGATTTTGGTTTGGATTTGGTAATTTCGTGTCAAAAATCGTCCCTGTTGTATCGCTATATATGTTTTTAATATAAAAAAAAACCTAATTGAACTAAGAGAGTAATAAAAGCTGAAAAGATGGTCATCACCTATAATGTTACAATCATAGACTCTATTTACTAAAATATATGGTCGTATGTAAAATTGTAGATAAAATTAGATTTTCGACGAACAGCAGAGTAGCTTCGAATATCATTAAAATACTCTTTGTTCAGGTGCTGTAAACCTTATTTTATGCCGATCCGTGGCGTAGTCAAACCTCGGTGAACTTTGCGTGGTTTAGCTTCATCTCACTGTCTCACTGCGGTGGATTACCGGGCTACTATAGTTATAAAACCACCCTTAAAAGTTTTTATGCATTTTTTTAATGAATTCAAATTATTTTAAATTATATAAAAAAAAATAGTTAATTATTTTTAGAAAAAGGTTTATTGATGAGCATTTTGTCGTCAGACCGTTGAAATGAACCAACTATGTCTTTTTCCTTTACGCATCCCTAACTTTAAAAATTTTAATTTTTAATGAAAAGTGGACGACGAACGTGTCGGTCAATGTTAGAATATGTAAGTTAAGATAGTTAGTGGAAAGAACGAAAGCTGGACGGGAAATTGTGAAACTCGAGCAGCAGCAGCAGCACGAATCGAAACGTTTCAAAAATTTGCATATTAACAAGGCAAAATTACTATTAAAAAATAATAACTGTTTAAGTGTTTACGTGTGTACAGTTTATTATCAGGTGAAATGACAAAGTTCCATTTTATTGATAAATCACCTATTTTTAAACAGTCAATTTCAATGCGCAAATGAAAATGAAGGGATTTACAATTAGGAAATGACGAGCTTTTCTTCTAAGAGAGACCCCGTGAATTGAGTGTGACTGCCACTAAGAGAGTCGATTGTCCCTCCTTCATGGCGGATCGTGATTGTATCCCCCTTATTCAGTTTCAAAGTTCCGTGAACGGAAAGAGTCGATTCCGTACCTGATGTTGCGCCGTTGATCTTAGAATAAACCCCATCAACGTCCGCGCCGTTCCGTTGTAAGGCTACAACGCCATAGCCAGCGTAACCAGAACCTGAACCAGAGCCTGGTCCCTTGAAAGAGAATGTGTAGATTCCAGCTTTGGGTGCCGTGAAGACTCCGCTCGCCAAATTCATCCCGCCACCCAAATTCAAATATTCTTTTTGGAACGGCATCGTGCCAGGTGTACTCCAACTTGAAGTACGAGTGACGAAGAAATAAACGGGGCTGGATTTAACATCGACAAATCCGTATCGAGTCTCGTAGCCGGTTTCAGTCGCTAACTTGCTGAAATCGCAATAAGTAGATGCGATTTGGCTGCTACTGCTCTTGACATCGTAGAAACCACTCAAAGTGTGGCCTATTTTGAACAAATCTTGACAATTGGTCGGTTTGGATGAGATTGCCGCCTGTCCGGTGCATTCGAACCGACCCAACGTGTAGCTCGCCTTCACGCCGGTCAAACTCGTCCGACCGAAACTGAGCCTCGTTACAGGCAGCAACTCGGTCGCAGTAATGAAACCTTTTTTAAATAATAATAAAACATAGTTTTATAGTGTTTAAAAATGCCTGTTAGAATGTTAAACATGAATATAATTGAAGAACCAAGATAAAATAATAAAATATTTCATATACTTTTACACTGTATAAATTTTCAAGCAGATAACTGATGGAATATTGAACTAGTGAAGCTAAAAATATTTTAAAAAATACTATATAAATATAAATTTAAAATATAAATTTTCTTTTAATCCGCAGAATTTTGTTTAACGCGCTTGTGTAACAATATCCATTTCAAAGCGAAATATAACCGAAAGAGAGAACTAGGCCTACCATATACGTTTCAAAAATACGAACAAAACTTTAAAAATAAAATAAAATAAAACATGTAGTTTTTTTAAAAGTATTTGTTTTTAATTTTGCATGATTAAACAACTTGAATAAAACCACCAGAGCGTAGAACTGCTAAAAACTTTTGAAAAAATGCATTTTTTTTACTCCATTACTTTCCCAATTTAAAAAATAAAAGTCTATCAAAGTCTCAATTTTATAACTATGTTCTGAATGATTTCAGCTATATCTACCTTCATCTACCAGCTCAAGAGGAGCCAGAGAATCGGCGTTGCATTTGTAACTCCTTTCCACGCAGTTGTTCATAATACCGCACTGGCAAGTGTGCTGACTCGTTGCCGGACCAGCCCAGAAGATCTGCTTCCCTCCGTTCCGGTCGTTCCAATAACCATACTGAGTGCTATTGTACTCGAGAGGAACCGAAAGTGAATCAAACTGAAATCATAATAAATGAATTAATCGCTTACGTACTGTTCTATTCTAAATTGTTATTATCATCTACCTTGAAATACTGTTTGCATGAAGCGGAAATGTCGGCCAAATTTAACATTTGTCTCATTGTTGCTGAATACGTAATAGCTTTGGTGTAACACCCAGGATCCGGACAGCTTGTGACGTCAGTTTTGGCCTCAGTGTCGTGATAGATAGATGTGGTCACTATTAATATATAAGGAATGGATGACTTTATGTTAGGCATTTAAATGATAAAGAGACTATTACGTGTTGTCATGTCACAGTAGACTTGGATGGGTTGATCAACACCGATCTGACCATCGGGATCGATTGAGTAGACCCCAGATTGGGCAGTGGGATTGGTGGCTTTTATCTCGAAACAGGATCGAGGCAAGAAATCGCGACTAGTTACATCACCTTCCTTAGCTAGGATCGATTGGTGGTTTTTCTCTTCCAATTCCGAGTTCTTCTCTTTTAACTGATCGATCTCTAATTGCTGACTGTTGATCTTCAACTCGTGTTCCGCCACTTTGCCCTCGTGTTCTGCTACTTTGGCCTCTAGACCAGCTACTTTGACCTCCTGCTGCTCATTTTTGGATTCCAATTGATCGAGTCGATTGAGCAGAACGTCGATGTCAACCATCTATTAATTATGATACATTAAAATTAATAGACAATTACAAATGATTTTAAAGTAATATTTGCTATTTGATGTATATTTAAGTACCTTATTAAGATGTTCAATGTTGTTGCCTATTGATGGTGATGGGACCAACAGACCCTCTTGGATCCCTCCTAGAAAGATGATGAAAGCTGTAAGAAATCGAAAGTAGTAATTCGCCATTTTGATGCTATTGCATATAGCTATAACTGCCGACTTACTTCAATGCCAGTCTGGGTAGGGGTTTTATAGGGTCAGAGTATAGAGCATAACTATATACGACTTAATAGTCTCTTTGGTTTTTATCAGTTCTAAACTTTTATTTATATACGAAATTTCCCTTTTAATCCTTACCGAACCGGATTTGAAATCAGCCGTCATGTAAATACAAGTAAGATCCGCCAATAAGCGCTGTTTTTTATTTATTCAAATGATGTGAATAACAATAAAGTTCAAGAGAATAATAAAGCCGACGCGCCCTGTTTCCAAAGGTCTTTTTTTTAAATAAAAAAAGCTCGGCGGCCGACTTATATACTAAAAAAATAATAAGATAACAATTTAAGCCTAGTGCGCGTGCAGCAAATAAAAGGTGGAAATCGAGAAATATAATTAATAAGAATGGCAAAGAAAAGTTTCATTTTACCATGTATGAGACTGATGGTATAATGATGCTATCGACAAATAATTGCAATTTGAAGAATATTGATGGAACGCATTTTGAGTTCACAAAAATGTCCAATTCCTATGTCTCTTCAGTCTTGCATTCCACTTTTTTTTATAAACACGGTTTCGAAAGCTTTGATGGCTGATGTGGTAGGAGATCATAAAACGCGCTCTAAAATGTGAAACTACCGACGGAGAAACTTGCAAAGTCGGCCATATAGCTTTCAGACCAATTCAACAACTGTGATTGCTGATGGGTCAGAGAAAGTACGTATAAATTTTCCTTGATTTTGTTCTTATAAATAATACATCTAGCGATACATTACAGTCTTTACCTTACCATTAGATATGTTATTGTTTAAATAATAAGCCAGAATTTATTTTAAAATCTAACAATGTAATTCATTATAGCAGCTATGCAAATGTAGGTTTCATTTATTTTTTTATTTAGTACAAAAATATGCTTTTCATAGGAGGGGGGGGGGGTAAGTGTAGAAAAATATGAATGTATTCGATTTGAATTGACAATAAGCAACCAAATGAATTATATAATGTTTTTCTTGATTCGTTGTCGCATAATCTTTCAACGTTGAAATTAATTTTCAACGTATTGATGAAAGTTGAAACATCCGCTAGCCTGAGAATGTAGACGATTCTTTGATCCATTCAAATTCAGTGTTTAGATTTTCAACGTCCTCGTTCGCTATAGTTCGTCGGAAGTGTTTGTCAAGCATAAAAACATTGGGCTGATGTGTACTTGTGAGCCAGTTATTCAAAGCGAATCGCCAGTACCAAATTTAGGAACAGTCTCGATCATTATCTATACATATACTCTTCTATATATTAATTAATTAAATAAATAAACACGAACAATATTTTCCCGACTTGAGCATTTTATTCGTCATTTGATAACCGTCCTAACATGCATTTAATCACAAGAGGTCGTGATGTTGCATTGACATCCTGGTTGGAGAACTAAGACGAATAAAAATATTAGTCGGGATAAACAGGTTCTCGACCCGCACGACTCCGGGTCGATTGCGGCTCTCTCCTTTATTTTAAATATGGAGAAAAAAAATTACCACCCGTCAACTATTATCAGGCAATGGAAAAGCTTCATGGGACGAGGATAGTATTTGGGAATTACAGATTTTGATTTAATTTTTCATGAAATTATGCAATATTTGGAAATTACAGTAACACGTTCACATGACGAGGCGTCATTTGAGATAGGCCTATTACTCATTTTCACGTTTTATGTATTAGGATTGAACGGATCATCTTTAAAAGGTGCCAAGAAGATATGTACATTCAGCAATAATGGGTGATTAGAAAAAGAATTCGAGCAAACCCTTCTATTCATTTCTATTCAGTTATCAAGAGTAAAATGACCAGAGACTTAAAGAACCAACAGGTGACAACGAATCAGCTAAAAAGTCAATTGAAGGGAGCTCAATCAAATGAATTTATAACTCGATTACTCAAGTATAAATAGTTTCCTTATTTATTTTATACAATCCATTTAACCTAATTTACAATTATATTAACAGTTGATTAAGGAGAATTTTGAAAGCGTGGTTGTTTCCGAAACGAGAGCAGCAAGAAAAATGAAGGAGAATACCGTTTAAAGTTGATCCAATTGAGAAGCGAAATGGGCAAAACGGTAATTTATGGAACTAGAGATTATACTCAACAATTCAAAACAGGCCAGTTCCTCATCGATGTGCCATTGGTCAACAGTTTGACCACAACACTGAGCCAGTCATCCAACATATGTGTTTGAATGTATATAAGATTCTTTTCTACACTTTTCTGAATGATTGTTGCTATTACATGGATACTTTGCATAGTAGCTAGTTCTGATAACGTTGTAATGAGAGGATTTATTTGAATCATTTTAACTGCTGTTTCTAATTAAATTTGATTATTTTCGTCGTTATACATACTTGGATAAGTAAATTCAAATACATTTCTACTAAAGATTCAATCGATACTTTTCTTTATCTTTTTTTCTTTTTCTAACATTGGAATTCTATGGAGAAAAAGTATGAAGTTTTCAACTCGGTTTTCAAAAGTTAAAGTGAAAAAAAGTAATACAAATTAAAAAATAAGAATAAATGCTTTTAAAATGGTTACACAACACACACTAATAATAATTTAAACTAAACTCAACGATAGAGAGAAATAACTATTTATAATATGTATAATGACGGATAACACCATCAAAACACATCTACAGTGAAGAAATTGAGAGTCAAAATGTATTATTCAATTTAAATTGACCATAATCAACAAAACGAATACCATATATGTAAAAGATTCTTCGTTCGTTCTCACACTGTAGTAAAGTTGCAATCAAAATTCAACTTATTGATGGAATACAATCCGATATCCTGAGAATATTGAGACGAATCTTTAAAGGTCCTCTTGATGACCGATGCGTACTTCGGTTCAAGATCGCAGGAATGATCCGAATTCTAATTAACGTGAATCACACTTTCGGTCATTTTTTTCATATTCATTCAACCAATATAATAAGTTCGTCTATTTGAAAAAAGGAATATTAACAACCTCTAAGCTGGAGCAATAGGTAATGCAGAACTAAACAGCGAATGAAGCTTGTTGAACGAATTCTGGACGAATCTTTTTAAAAAAGACAAAAAAGGAAAAAAAAACGAATTTAATGATGCAGAAATGAATAGTAAATCACTACTTTTGATTAAACCAAGGTAAAACAACATACTAAATTTTAGAAATCTTTGAGTAGTGGAAACACACCAGAAATTACCGATTGATTTGAGTGCTATAGACGTCAACTGATGTCTTTACATCAGGCAGCAAGTCTGTTTGGATTTTCTTCGTCTTTGTAATTTGCTTTTACTTTTCCCAGTATTCCATTAGATTGGTCATTTTCCCTTTTTTAGAAAAAAAAAATGAGAGAAAGAAAAAAAAAACGTTTTCTATTGCATCAGAAAATTACTGTGGTACTAAAACTTACTTTTAATTTGCTCCTCTAGGAATTATTAGTGATGCCATTTCTCTTGGGAAATATATATATTGTTTTACTGTGATTTTTTTTTTGTTTACATTCATTTATTTAAAATAATTCTCTTAAATAAATAATTGATAAAATCATGGAATAAGCAATATAAATTTAAAATCAATACACTTTAATTTGCTTTAAATATTTCATAAAGAACCTTTTTAACTTTAACGATTTTTTTTGTACACTGAAATTGAAATGTTAACTGTTAAAAAGCAAAGAGGTCTTTTGCATTAATTTGCAATATACTATTATGATACAAAACCTGACTTTGATTTACTCGAGATTGATTCAAAACTTAACAAAGTGGAAACAATGAATATAGTTTTAAAAAATGTCTTTCCATGTTTGTATTCAATTTACTTATCCAATCAACATAAGCATCCAATAACAAACATTTCACAATCGATTTTCTTAATTCGTTCAATCAAGTTTAATGTTATTGCAATCAAAGTACAAATTTTGGATGTAACAATCATCACTCCGATGGTAACGAATATTTTCTCCCTTCAAAATCAGCGAGTTGATGATCGGGTTTTCGTAATTTTCGCCGGCCTCAATTGTTACATCGTGTCCAGCACGTCCTTCCGACGTAATTGTCAAACTGTCCAAGTCAGCTGTATGTGCTATGATATTCGCCGTTTTGTACTTTGGACTGAGAGTGAGATAAATGTCGAAACCCCCCTTAATGTTGATGGCAATTGAAGTGTCCATATTTTCTGCAATACATTTAAAATCAATTAGGACATTTTACTTTAGCCTACGGTATTATTTTACTATTTATACAACCTTTTAAACTGGAACAAGAAAATGTAAAATATCGGGGAGGATGAAGTTTCCGTCGGATCCGGGATGAGAGCCTATTATTTTAAAAAATAAATAAAAATAAAAACACGCTAATTATTTTAACTATTACACAAATAACTATCTAAATTTAAATAAGCCTACATTAAGCGATATTCAAAAAGTTGTTGGTTGTAAAGCGGAGAAAGCTTAATTTAAAATAAACTAAATCAAAAAAAAATTCAGAAAAAAAAATTCCAAGTTTGTAAGAAGTACAGAAATAGCATTTGGAAATATAGACGTTTAAGTAATGTAAAAACAAGAACTTACCGATTGCTTCGAGTGCTAGACGTCAACTGATGCCTATCCAGCAGGCAGCAGGACTATTTATAGTTTTTCTCTTTTTGTAATAGGTTTTCCCAGTATCACATTAGATTGACCTTTTTTCTACTTTTCTCGGAAATCAAAATGAGAAAGATAAAAACGTTGTCTCTTGCGCCAGAAAATCGCTCTGAACTATACATTTAATTTGTTGCTCTAGTAATTATTGATGATGTAATTTCCATGAAAAAGGTTTTTGTTGTTGAACATTTTTTTTCATTAAATCATTAAATGTTATACAAATCATTCTGGAAGCAATGGCACTTTTAGCAATTACCTTGCAATACCGCGAATGCTAAATAAATAATTAATCGAATCATGGAAAAAGTTAGTTGAGTTGAAAAATAAAATAAAATAAATCAAATTCAAATTCGCTTAAATTATAAAAAAAAAACTAACCAGTTTAACTTTTTCCAATGTTCGTGATTTTTTATAATATTTTGAATGAAATTTAGTTAAATAATTTTTTTTATATAGAAATCAAAGGTGAGTTCAAGGATAATGTTTAAAAAATGGTCTGCTTCCTCTTTGTTGACGGAACTGTCTAAGGCCACCATCGGTACGGTTTTTACCGAACCGTTACCGATCCGTTTTTTACCGAAAAAATGTTCCGGAAACAGTGGTCCTGAGTTCAATCCTTTCCGCCGGAAAATGCTGCCGCCCTTTACAGTTTTTTACACTCTTTGTATTTTTCACTAACTTACATTAAAAATACAAAGTAATTATGTCTTTTATTACTAGATGTCATGCGTGATTTAAAACTAAGACCAACTTCACTTCCAATTTAAATTTAAACAAATCATATTAATTAGCTAACTTCCACCCGACTCTCAATAAAGAATATAGCCTATTCCTAACATAGTATTCCTAACATAGCGAATCTATATGCTGATATGGTGTATGATTGAGTGCTGGACTACCATACCAATGGCGTGGGTTCGATTTCGAATAAAACTTTTACTCTTTAGGGATGAATCCTACTATCTCAGTTGAAAAAGCTAAAAAATAAAATTTACTTTTCTAATTTTTTAATTGATTAAAAGATTTTAGCATATAACAGTGACTAATAACTTATCATAGAACAAATATTTAGTTTCATTTACAAAAAAAAAACTAATGTGAAAATGGTTTTGGCACTTACGGAACAGGCGGTATAGCGAACCTCTGTCTCCCGGGTCGATAAAGGAAAGGGGAAAAAGAAGAATCGGTTCGACACGGTACGGTACTGAAAACCGATTGGTTAAACCGTACCGTTGGCAGCCTTAGATTTCGAACCGAAGAAAGTGGTGGAACTCCCACTCGGTCCAGTCAATTTTAAGTATATAACCATCTTATTTTATTACAATTGTACATATATTCTTAGAGTATTTAATTGTCAGGTAACATAGAACAACTAAAATAATAGTGTCGCTATAAGGATGCCATAAACAATAAGTATCAGCAGACTCACGTCACCTTCATTGAAACATCTACAGATCTCTACTTGACTGATGATAAAATGAAGTTGAATCACGCATACAGAACATCAAGTGGGCGACGCAGAATCCAACTTTGAACTCTTAAACCAGTTACAAATGGTATTTTAGTATTTTTTACAAACCTTAACTAGTAGCTATTATTAGCCTATATCTCTTTATTAAAGGATATTGATGAAGAATTTCTCTACTGTAAAAGTCGAAATGAACGTCTCAAAGTTGGTTATAACAGAAAACGTTTGCCTTTTAGATTTATTATCATTATAGCATGTTTTATATATTAAGAACCACATTCAAAGCTTGAACGAATCAGCCTTAGAAGGTGCCAAGATGATGTATTCATCCTAAGATGGACAATTCACACAAGAACTTGAGCAAACCCTAAAAAGAACTTAAAGATCTAACAAATGACAGTGAATCAATTAAAAAGTGAATTGAAGAGCACTCAATCTGATGAATTATAACTCGATTAAATCAAGTAAAATATAATCTTTATTTCCAATATAATGCTTTTCGTTTTAATCTTAATTATATTAATTTTACGCTTTATAAACAGAACATTAATAAGAGCATTTTGGAAGTGTGATTCTTGCCCGAAATGGGAGCAAGAAGAAGTAAGAAGAATATCGTTTGCACTTGAAAGAATTGAGAAAAGAATTGGGCGAAACAGTTGTTTAGTTAATAGGGCTGGAGATTACTTTTTACGAACTGGGTATACACAGTTCAAATCGGCACAGTTCCTCACTGGTGTGCCATTGGCCAACAGTTTGATCATCCGTTCCATCAGATTGGTCGGTCGGTTGATATTATATCTTTACATTATTTTGTAAGAATTCAATCAATACTTATTTTATTTTTATTTCAAACTTTAAAAAAAAAATGTGCACACGACGACTTTTAAATAAATAAAATATTGCCTTTCTAAAAATTGGCTTACTTTAAAAGTGTATTATAGAACAGGATCTACAACCTCAAGGCTATAATATGACTTCAGT
Organism: Chydorus sphaericus; assembly: GCA_030141595.1. NCBI lineage: Eukaryota > Metazoa > Arthropoda > Branchiopoda > Diplostraca > Chydoridae > Chydorus > Chydorus sphaericus. Next base: position 1,335,091 of record CM057934.1, on the reverse strand, counting down.
CATAGGTCAACATTTCTCGGCTATACGATAAAATAATCAACAATTCAAGTGTTCGAAAAAAAGGAAAAACTTGCGACAAAACAGTGAAAACGTTGATTAAAATTTGTTTATGTATTCATTTCAAATTGACCATAAGTAATCAAACGAATAACATAATAATTTAAATGATCACTCAATGTCAATGTGCTTGCAGTGGGCAACCAAAGTTTTGATGTCCACCGAATCACTCGGATGGAAACGTATATTTTCTCCCACCAACACCAGAATTTCGATGAAAACGGGTTCTCCCGCACCTTCGCCGGACGCAATAAAGACATCATGTCCTTCAGGACCGTTCGACGTGATGGTCAAATCGCTGATCTCCTCTGTATAGATAAAGATCTTGGCCGTTTTGTACTTGCGGTGAAGGCTGATGGATTGACCACCATCACGAATTTCAATGTTAATTGATGAGTTGGAGTTCATTTTCTATTAAACATTTTGAATCAATTAGACATTTTCCTATTTTGCGTATCATGTTACTATACCCCTTTTTAAATCTGGAAGAAGATTACGTAGCATTTGGGAATTAAAGTCAATATTCCGTTCCGGGATGAGATCCTATAATTCAAAAAGAAAATACGGTTATTACTTTACTCACATGCTATTATTTCACATAATAAAATAAATATGCTGGATTTAAATTCTATTGCAAAAATAAGTCATTAAATTACTGGTTATAATGTAGTAAATATACATTTAAATAAACCGAAGCCAAAAAAATACAAGACATAGTTAATACATGTATTCGTAAAAGTAATGGAAACACTCAAGAATAACTTACCGGTTTCAACGAGTGCTAGACGTCAATTGGTGCCAACCAGTAGACAGCAGGGTTATTTATATATTTTGCTTTTATTGCAATAGGTTTTCCCAGTACCCCATTAGATTGATCATTTTCCTTCTTTTCTTGGAAATAAAAGTGAGAGAGAGGAAAAAACGTTTTATTTTGCACCAGAAAGTTGCTGTGAACTATTACTCTTAATTTGCTCTCTAGGAATTATTGATGATGGCATTTCTATTTTTTTTTCTGGAACAATTTTTCTTTGTATTAATTGGGTTTTAAATCATTCTGACAACAATGACGTTTTTGTTATTGAATTGTAGCAGTTACGGCTTACGCTATATGTTTTATTACTGGAAATGAGCAATAAAATGACAAAAGTTAAGACAGGTAATTAAATTAGCTTTGATATTTTCATAAATTAATTTTTTTGTTTTTATAAATGTGTACAAGGAAAAACAAATTTTCTTTTTCACGAATCGCGATATTTTTTCAAATTTTTTATTCAAGTCATAACCGTGGCAACGTTTCAGATTGTTTTCACAACGAAGAAGAAAAACCAAGGCTTCTTACGCGAGAAACCCACACTATTGTATTTTCACTATTTTTATTTTCAATTGCAGGGAATGTGAATAAAGATTAAAGTGAAGGGATTACAATTAGGAAATAACGAGGTCTTCCTCTATTAGTGATCCAGTAAATTGAGTCCAACTGTTACTATCAGAGTAGAGTGTCCCTAAATTGAGACGGATCGTGATTGTATCCCCCTTGTTTAGTTTCAAGGTGCCGTGGACGGAATCACTTGATTCTGTAGGTGATGTTGCGCCATTGATGTAAGAAGTACCTAATGCAACATTTGCGCCGTTACGTTGTAAGAATACACTGCCACGTCCAGCGTAACCAGAACCTGATCCATAACCTATTCCCATGAAAGAAAAGGCGTAGATCCCTGCTTTGGGTGCTGTAAAGACTCCGCTCGCCAAATTCATCCCACCGCCCAAGTTCAAATACTCCTTTTCGAAGGGCATCGTGCCAACTGTACTCCAACTTGAGGTACGAGTGACGAAGAAATGAACGGGACTAGATTTTACATCAACAAAGCCGTAGCGAGTCTCGTAGCCCGTTTCAGTTGGTGCTTTGGAAAATCGCAGTAAGTGGATGCGATTTGGCTGCTACTGCTTTTGACGTCGTAGAACCCACTCAGAGTGTGACCCAGTTTGAATAAATCCTGACAGTTGGTCGGTTTGGAAGAGATGGCCGCCTGTCCGGTGCACTCGAAGCGGCCCAAAGTGTAGCTCGCCTTGGCGCCAGGCAAACTTGTCCGCCCGAAACTGAGCCTCGTAACTGGTAGCAACTCGGTCGCGGTAATGAAACCTTTATGGTTTTTGAAAATTAAAATTAAATAAAAAAAAATAATACTAAAATCTTAAAAATAAAAACATAAACTAATACAAAAATGTTCACAGAAAATCCGTTACCTTAAATTGTTTACCCTTAATCTACTTGTATAGGAAATCAAATCAAATATTTTTTTAATGAAATATTTTATTTACAGTATGTTGATGGATATATTTTACTGTAACAATTTTAAAGAAGATAACCCAAAACATCGAAGCTCTAAAATTTAAATTTCTCGATAACGCAAAAAACTTCAATTCAAAAATGCAATTTTTTTCTTAATGTCCTAAAACTACGTTTAAAACAAGAAGTGAAAATTACGCGCAAAAAAATATGAACCAATAACTCGACCAAGAAATCCATTTTGAAATAGTTTTATAGTGTATGTTTTACATAATTGAAAAGTGGAAATAAAATCCCAAAAATGTAAAAATACTCTTTTAACCATATACCCTTTTACACCGTTCATTTTAAGTCGAAAATAACCTATAGCGTTGAACTAATCAAACACATTTTTTTATTCTTAATTTTCCCTATAAGAGAATCCTCAATTTGCTTACCCTACCCATTATCTTCCGAATAATAAAAACTATTTACCTTCATCACTAAGCTCCAGAGGAGCCATCGAATCGGCGTTGCATTTAAAAGTCCTTTCGATGCAATTGTTCATAATACCGCATTGACAGGTGTGCTCATTCGTTGCCGGGCCCGCCCAGAAGATTTGCTTCCCACCGTTCCGATCATTCCAGTAGCCGTACTGAGTCACGTTGTACTCGAGAGGAACCACAAACGAATCAAACTAAAAATCACAGTGAATTATATATAGCTGTTCATCATTTAAAATTATGTTATAGTACACAATATTTAAGTATTATTATCATTTACCTTGAAATACTGTTGGCAAGAGGCAGAGATGTCGGCCAAATTCATCATCTGCCTCATGGTTGCATTGTATTTGATTGCCTTAGTGTAGCAGCCTGGATCCGGACATGCTGCAACGTCAGTTTTGTCCTCAGTGTCGTGATAGATAGACGTTGTCACTATTTAATATGTAATTAATACTTTAATAGTTTATATTACATTTATAAATACTATAAATACATTGTTGTTATTACGTGTTGTCATGTTGCAGTAGACTAGGATGGGTTGATCAGCACCAATCTGACCGTCGGGATCGATGGAGTAGACTCTAGATTGGGCTGTGGGATTCGTGGCTTTTATCTCAAAGCAGGATCGAGGAAGGAAATCACGACTGGTTACATCATCTTTTTTAGCACCAGCCAGAGTCAATTGAAGATTTTTCTCTTCCAAGTCGGCGTTCTTTGTCTTTAACTGGTTGATCTCTGTTTGCTGACTGTTGATCTTCAACTCGTGCTCTGCCACTTTGGCATCGTGCTGCTCAACTTTGGCCACCAGTTCTGCCACTTTAACCTCGTACTGCTCATTTTTGGCTTCAAGTCGGTCGAGTCGATGGAGTAAAACGTCGATATCAAACTTCTAAAATATAATATTACAGATCAAGGATAATAAACGATTTTATAAAAGCAATATTCAATAACTATATGCAATTTAGATCTATAAATTAGTATACCTGATTAAGATGTTCAATATAGTTGCCTGCTGGTGGTGGGACCAATAGACCTTCTTGAACTCCAGCTAGTAAGATGAAGAAAACTGAAAGATATGGAAAGTAACAACTCGACATTTTGCTGCTATAGATGGTAGCTGTAAACTGGTACTGCTGACTTACTCCAATGTCAGTCTAGGTGGGGTTTTTATAGTGACAGAGTATAACGCATTATTGCACGCCTTAATGGTCTAATCGGTTTTTTATCAGTTTTGAATTTTGATATTTAGCTAAGAAGGGAATTTCCCCTTGAAGTCGTTATTGATTTGGGAGGTAAACAGTTGATAAACAAGTAATTTAAAATCAGACGGCGGGTAAATAAATGAACCAATAAGAGGGCTGTTTTTTTAGACAAATGATAATTTGGAAACTATGAGTCTATGATTATATATGGTATGTTGAAATAAGCAGAAAAACAAACCCGGTTTATGATTGGACTTGAGCACAAAATGAACCATGAAGACAAGGTACATCAGTGGCTTGAATACAGTAAACATACATCATTGTGCTGTACTAATGGACACCTTCAGGATTTTTCATTTTGGTGTAAATAACGATATAGTTCAAAGGGAACGCCAGCTCGGCCTATTCTCAATTTTTTTAAAATACTCTGTGACTTTACACACAAAAATAAGATAACAGTTTCTACCTGCGGGCGCATCAAATAAATGCAAACATCGAGAATAAAAAAAAATATGACTTGCAACATCATGATAATTTTTTTCAAATTAGACGACGAACTGAAAATAATATGCTACGATATCAGCGTTGTTTCATTAGTCTTTATGCACGATGTCCCGTAATCTTTATAGAACTTACTTTTTCTTACAGAATACGGCTTGATAAAACAGATGAATCTAGATTATTACATTTTTTGTTTTGAAAAAATAATTATTGCAAACAATAAGCAGATAAATAAAAAATCAGTAAACTTTGCAAATCGATTATTGATGATTATATGTCAAGTGTATATATAGTTTATAAACTAATAAACACATGACGACTGAATTTGTAGGGCCATTTTTCAATAATGATGTGCATATTGAAATTTATTTATCTACGCATCGTTGTGTAACCCAGCACCTGGAAAGTAGGCTATGGTTGAGTATGTGTATAAGCAGCACAAACGGGTTCTTCTATCTTTAATGGATTTATTGGTATTAAAAAATGTGCGTTAAACTTTTAAAATTAGTAACGGTTTAAGTTTTATCCCCTTTGACGCAAAAGGAAATAGGGGGGGGGGGGGAGGATTGCGAATCCTTATACTGTAATGTATAAACAAATTTTTTTTTTATTCGGAAAAGAAACTCATTTTCAGCCATTATAATCAAGGTTAGTTTACTTAATTATACTAGGTAAATTATTTAACGAAAACATAAAAACGAGCAAATGACACCAAAAAATGACGGAAATTCTTATAGTTAAAAAGAAATTAATGTTACGAAAAAAATAAAAGAGTTCATAAATAAATCTGGGTATTAAGTGCTATTTCATAAACGCGAATACAAATGTGAATGAAGGGATTTCAATTAGGAAATGACGAGGTCTTCCTCTATTAATGATCCGGTGAATTGAATTTGACTGGAACTATCAGAATAGATCGTTCCATCATGATGGCGGATCGTGGTTGTATCCCCCTTGTCCAGTTTCAGAGTTGCGTGAACGGAAAGAGTTGAATATGTGTATACTGTTCCGCCGTCGATTTTAGAAAATCCTATTGCATCGTCCGCGCCGTTCCGTTGTAAGAACACACCGCCATATCCAGAGTAGCTGATGCGAGTTGACGAGAAACCTATTCCCTTGAAAGTGAAGGCGTAGATTCCAGCTTTGGGTGACGTGAACACTCCGCTCGCCAAATTCATCCCGCCGCCCAAATTCAAATATTCTTTTCGAATGACATATTGCCGGGTCCACTCCACTCGGAAGTGCGGGTAACGAAGAAATGAACGGGGCTTGATTTAACATCAATGAAACCATATCGAGTCTCGTAGCCGGTCTCAGTCGGTGATTTAGAAAAGTCACAATAAATGGAGGATATTTGGGTGCTACTGCTCGTGACATCGTAAAAACCGCTCAGAGTGTGGCCCATCTTAAACAGATCAAGACAGTTTGACGGTTTGGATGAGATGGGCGCCTGTCCGGTGCACTCGAAGCGACCTAACGTATAGCTCGCCTTCACGCCAGTCAAAAACAGGTAGCAAATCGGTCGCAGTAATGAAACCTGTATTTAGAAACAAAGTTTAAAATCGTACTCCTTACTTTACTCTTTCTATGGTGCTTTGAAAGCCCATTAACTTCAAATTATTTTTTAAAAATATGTAACAGATAAAAAGACAAATTTTAACTAATATAAATCCATCAAGATTTATAAAAACCAAATACTTTGAGAGAGCAATCAATAGGTTGCATTAATCATGACATTCGTTACGTTCAAAGTGATAAGGCGAGTAAACAATTTTAAATTTCTTAAAATTCTAATAGTTCTGCCTGCAAGTCTAATAATTTATTTTAAATGGCAAAATTTAAAATAATTTTAGTAATATATTATAAATACTAAATACTTTACACAATACAATGGCAAAAATACAGGTACTAATTTATATCTTAGATTAGCTAAGAGGAAGTATTGATGCCTGTAACATTCTACTTTTTAAAGTAAAAAATACAGCTATGTGCCGAATTACAATATTAATAAGGCAAACTAAAAAAGACTCCGCTTTTAATACCTTCTATATGATTAAAATATGGTAAAACTACCTTCATCGAAAAGTTCAATTGGAGCCAGAGAGTCAGAGTTGCAATTAAAAGTCTCTTCGATACAGTTTTTCATGCGATACCACACTGGCAGGTGTGCTGATTCGTTGCCAAACCCGCCCAAAATATTTGCTTCCCACCATTCCGATCGTCCCAGTAGCCGTACTGAGTGCTGTTGTACTCGAGAGGAACCACAAACGAATCAAACTGAGATAGTATTAAATTAGTTATACTGCTCGATTTTCAATTGTTGTTATTATGATTTACCTTGAAATACTGTTGGCAAGAGCCAGAGATGTCGGCCAAATTCAGCATTTGGTGCATTGTTGCTGAATACGTAATGGCTTTAGTATAGCACCCTGGATCCGAACAACTGGTGACGTAAGTTTTGGCCTCAGTGTCGTGATATATAGATGTAGTCTCTTATAAAACATAATAAATGAATTTATAGGCTACATTTTAAAATAATAACTCTATCTATTACGTGTTGTCATGTCACAGTAGACATTGATGGGTTGGTCACCACCGATTTGACCATCAGGGTCAATTAAATAAACCCCAGATTTGGAAGTGGGGTTCTTGGCTTTCAGTTCGAAGCAGGATCGAGGTAAGATACCAGCTAAGATTATCTGGTCTTGATTCTTTTCTTCTAAGTCGCATTTCTTCTTTTTCAACTGATTGATCTCTATCTGCTGACCGTTGATCTTCAGTTCGTGATCGTTTACAAGACTCACCATGGCTTCGTGCTGTTCAACTTTGGCCTCAAGTTGATTGAGTCGATTGAGCAAGGTGTCGATATAAATCTTTAACTATTCAGCATGTTAAAGTCAATGAAAATATGATTTTCAAGCAGCCGAGGAAGAAATAATAATATTTAACCATGTAGTGATGATGGTAGTACCTACCTGATAAATACTCTTATTGTTGCATTCTAGTGATGGGGCTAAGAAACCCTCTTGAATTCCTGCTAGGAAAATTATAAAAGCTGTAAGAAATTGAAAATAGTAGCTCACCATTTCGATGCTTGGATGTAACTAGTAGCTGAATTGTTGCTGCAATGACAGTCTGGCGAGGATTTTATATGTGCAGAATATGAGCATTACGTCGAGCCAATTTTGAACTTGTGGGATATGGTGCCAATCCAACATATTGTGGCGTTATGTAGATTAGAGGTTTCTTAGAGTGCCATTCTATAGTTCGAATAACAAGTATAATACAATACAAAATCTATTCTGGTTATGCCGATTCAGCAATACGTGTCCTTTGAAGGCCACAGACTGTTGACTTATTAGCATCGGTCTCTCTTTCTCTCTGGCTAGTCATTGACACCAGCGCGATGTCCTTGATGCCAATCGCAACAATATATAGCACGTACCAAAGCACATCAAGCCGTGCAAGCAACAACTTAAAAAATATATTTTTTTTAAACTTTTGGAATAAAAAAAAAAACTACAATTATTGTTTATGGATCTTATTTTTTAATTTAAAAAAATAATCGTTGATGATGACTGGATGCTTGTGCTCGGCCTTAACTAATCTTCACCGGGCTGCCGGGCATAAAAAATCCACCGGAGAGTCAACGAATATCGGTAAAATTTAAAAAAAAAAATAGAAATTAAAATCTCGCCAAAACTCAAAAATTATGCTTTTTTCAATTTTTAAAACTGAATTTCAGATTTCAACGAACTGGTAAAAGATATCGACCGCTATGGAAGCTTGCCGCTAGAGTGCGCTAAATGCCGGATGTAGAGCATCACGCAGTACACATACACTGGCCGCTGACCATAAGCTTCACCATCATATTAATAGTAAAACGGTTATAATTAACAGATAATTCTTTTATATTAACGCATACTTTATTTATTTTTATTATTATTCTTTTTTCTTTTTTTTTTTTATTTGAATTTATTTTGCGGTGGATTAACTTTTTATTTAAAGGTGGTATGAGGTGCCAATCGGAGTGCTTTGTAGCATGGGAGTGCAAGAAAGTCGAAAAGTTAGAAAGCCATACCCCTTATAGTAACCTCCTTATTTCAGTCAATTCAGTTCATAAGTTCCGTGAATCCAAGTAAATCAAAACAGAAAAATTATATCTTTATAGCCTACTAACTTACATACAGATATTGATGTTTATCCACGAATATAGTTATACAGTTCAATGCGTGGAAATGATGTTTGACTAGACAAACTTAACAAAAGTGTTTTTATCTTAATGTCACCAAGATGGTGCGCGGACGGAATACAGCATTGTGTAGTAAATTATATGCCAACTCTATTTAAAATACGAGTTAACGACAATACAAAAATATGAGGTGGTGGCGCATATGATGCGCACGAACCAAACTGGTATTACTTATTGGACCGGAGCCCCTAGATATAATAATGCACATACCTACATATTTTCTATTTCGCTATCGCCTATATGAAATCTTATCAACTTGCCTCGTCAACGAATACTATTTGTAATACGGGCATTAATGTAACGGTTCTACGTGGATCAGTTGTGAGTTGTGACTATTGATCCTATTAATTCCTGATCCTAGATATACTATAGCTAAGAGAAAGAAAAAAAAACTAATATATTCCAGCTGGTGAATGCTGAATCAACAGCATAAAGCAAATCATTTCATTTTATATAAAAAGAAGAAGAAATTATTTTTGAACTTCCACTTTTCAGACAATTAGTGAAATAATTTTTTTTTCTAATAGGCATTGTGGGGAACACTGACCCTCCGACCCTATATAAAATCTCATCAATTGGTCAACAAACATATGGAATAAGGCCATTAATGTAAAGGTTCTGCGTAGATCAGTATGTTATAGTTAGTATAAATGTTTGGTATATTATTGGAAGTTAGCGCAGGTTCCTTTGAATCACCATCATGGTTGGAGAGGATAAACAATTCATTTTTTCCTTTGACAAAGAGAAGAAATTGAATTTGAATTAAGTTGCGAGCTGAAGAAGATTTAAATCGGGATCGTCATAGAACTACTAACTACTATGATGATACTTTTAGTGATCGAACTTTTCCATGATTCATGAATATACTGGAATATCGTTAAGTATTTCGTAAAAAATAAGTTCACAGACTTATCAATAATATATTATAGATAAGTCGAGTATATTATAGGTAAGTCGGTAAGGTTAGAAAAAAAGTTAGAAATAAAAAACAATTGTAAAATGGTTAAATTTAACCGATCACGTCTTTTTACTTGACGCATCCCTAACTTTTAAATTGACGTCGATGAATTAAATGACGTCAATGTTGCAAATAAAAGAGAATTAATTAGTGGGAAGAAAGAGAAAGCTGGACAGGGAATTGCATATTTACAATAAAAAATTAAGAAAAAAAAATTAATGTGTGCAATTTATTAGACATGCTAAATGGCAAGAGTTCCATTTTATTGGTTAATCAAAACAGTCAATTTCAATGCGCAAATGAAAATGAATGGATTTACAATTAGGAAATGACGAGATCCTCTTCTAAGAGCGATCCCGTGAATTGAGTGTGAATGTAACTATCAGAATAGATCGTCCCTTGATCGTGGCGGATCGTGATTCTATCCCCCTTGTTCAGTTTCAAGGTGCTGTGAACGGAAAGAGTTGAAAATGTACCTGATGTTGCGCCGTTTATTTTAACATAACCTGGTGCAACGTCCGCGCCGTTCCGTTGTAATATTACATAGGCATATCCAGCGTAACCGGAACCTGAATCAACCCCATTTCCTTTGAAAGAGAAGGCGTAGATTCCCGCTTTGGGTGCCGTGAAGACTCCGCTCGCCAAATTCATCCCGCCGCCCAAATTCAGATATTCCTTTTCGAACGGGATAATCCTGTAGTTTCCAAACGTTGAACTTGAAGTGCGAGTAACGAAGAAATGAACGGGACTAGACTTAACATCAACAAAGCCGTATCGAGTCTCGTAGCCTGTTTCAGTCGACGACTTACTGAAATCACAGTAAGTTGACGCAATCTGATTGCTACCGCTCTTGACGTCATAGAAACCACTGAGAGTGTGCCCCATTTTGAACAAATCCTGACAATTTGTTGGCTTGGATGAGATGACCACCTGTCCGGTGCACTCGAACCGGCCCAAAGCGTAGCTCGCCTTCACGCCTGTTAAACTCGTCCGTCCGAAACTGAGCCTCGTAACAGGTAGCAACTCGGTCGCAGTAATGAAACCTTTCAAAATAATATTTAAAAATTTATTTTAAAGGGTTTTAAAATTCTATTTAAAGTGATTCTATTTTTCGGAGTTTACTTTAAAAAGATTTTACTTTTCAGATGTTCATCTGAAAAAAAACTGAAATGTTAACTAAAATAAAATCCCTTTTTTTTAATTTGTTAAATATCTTCGTAAAATTGTTTTATACGCTAATATAATTAAACTAAAATAACACTTTTAATTTTATGTACTATTTTACCATAAAGAAAATAATCAAAAGCGTTGAACTGCTAAAAATAAAAATTCACGATACAAAATTATAGAAAATATTTTAAACATTCAAAATCCTTAAAAGATTCCATCAAATTTCGTTTTATATCCTTTTGTAATAATATCAATTTCAAATGGAAACAACCGAAAGAGGGAACTACAATCTACACGCGAAATATACGAAAAAACGAATCTTTTTGAAATATAGTCTTTAAAAAGTGGTTTTCAATTTTCAAAAAAACGTTTTACACGATTAACCAACTTAAATAAAACTACCATAAATATTTATTTTTACTCTATTACCACATTATTTCCAAATAGAAAATAACTCAAATATTTTAACTTCTAAAAACTGTTTTTTTTATATATTAAAAAATCTCAATTTTCTCAATTCAATTCTCAATTCAATTTAAAAAATTCGAAAAGTTGTTCAAGGTTTTGACAAATAAGTTTCCCAATTTATTTTATTTAAAAATCCAGTATTTGCAAAGAAAAGTTCTTCATTGTCTAATTTTTAATATTTAAAAACTAATCGAGTTCTGAATAACAGCAACTATTTAGAATTTACCTTCGTCGACGAGCTCAATTGGAGCCAGAGAGTCGGCGTTGCACTTGTAGCTCTTTTCGATGCAATTGCTCATAATACCGCACTGGCAAGTGTGCTGACTCGTTGCCGGTCCCGCCCAGAAGATCTGCTTCCCACCCTTCCGATCATTCCAATAACCATACTGAGTGCTGTTGTATTCGAGTGGAACTGCTAAAGAGTTAAACTGAAATCATAATAAATAATCAAATTACACAAAAATTGCTCTTCTATAAATTATTAAAGTAGCTAACCTTAAAAGACTGTTTACAGGAAGCAGAGATGTCAGCCAAATTAATCATCTGGCGAATGGTTGCATTGTATTTTATATCTTTAGTGTAGCAGCCTGGGTCCGAACAAGTTGTAATGTCAGTTTTAGCCTCAGTGTCATGATAGATAGATGTCGTCCCTATCGATATTTAGCGATTATTAGTACTATAAGATTGTTTAAATAATAGAGATATGCATAGTTTTACGTGTTGCCATGTCACAGTAGACTTGAATGGACGGATCACCGCCGACCTGGCCATCAGGATCGATGGAGTAGACTCCAGATTGGGCACTGGGATTAGTGGCTTTTAACTCAAAACAGGATCGAGGCAAGAAATTACGACTGGCTACATCACCTTCTTTAGCGCCGGTTAGGATCGATTGATGGTTTTTCTCTTCCAAGTCCGAATTCTTCTTCTTCAGCTGGTCGATCTCTACTTGCTGACTGTTTATCTTCAACTCGTGTTCTGCTAATTTGGCCTCGTGCTGCTCATTTTTGGCTTCCAATTGGTCGAGTCGATTGAGCAAGACGTCGATATCAAGCACCTACAATATAATATCGGAGATTAACTATAATAGTTGGTTTTAATCTAAATGTGACTACATGTGATGTACATTATTAGGGCCTACCTGATTAAGATTTTCAATGTTATTGCTTGATGGTGAAGGGTTCAATAGACTTTCTTGGACCCCTACTAGAAAGATGATGAAAGCTGAAAGAAATTGGAAGTAAAAAGTCGCCATTTCGAAAGCTATTATAGAAGCTGACTTAGTGCTCCAGTGCCAGACTGGGTTTGGTCTTTATACGTCCAGAGTGAGAATTTTTATTGATCTTAATTATTTTATTATCAATGAAAGCCAACTGAGCGTTTCACAATTTAATTGTTTTATTAGCAGATTAAGCTATTTGCGCGTGCTACTAATTAACCTGTGGGAATCTTAAAACAAATAATATCTATGCAATGATTTTTTTTAAAACCAGGACCGCATTGAACCTTGATGACCTTCTAGGCGGACTCTTGATATTTCCCCTCAAAATTCCCCTAATAATTGTTACAATATTATGAAATGTCGTATTTTTAAAGCTTTTGGCGAACTTAATGCTCTTTTATGGGCCATTTTCGTCATATTTTGTTGCATTTCTTTAATTTTATTTATTTATTTTCTGGCCTCTTGGACACCGCAGCGGTTAATCCGATCCTATTAAAAAAAATTCTTTGTCTCAGCAGGATTGATGTTAAGACATAGTAAGTTGTCTTGAAATTTGATACATTGTGTCTTATAATTTAAGGCGTTTTGTGCCTCTGCATCAATCCTGGGACAATGTGTCCTAATTTTTAAGATTTTTTATTTTAGAGTAACTATGAACCGAAGGAAAGCAATCAATACAACCCAATTTTACAATTCAATTTGCATTTTTTAATATGAATGAATGAATAATTTTTAGCGATGATTCCCATCGTGATTTTTTTTTCTATTTTTAGAAATGAAACGATAAAACATAAAGATGCATTTTCAGGACCGATTGCTGAAATCGACAGAAAATCAAAGGCGGTTTATGATTAGCCATAAATATATATCAATAATTATTTGCTACATATTTTTAAGGCTATGAGCTATTTAGATAACAGTAAGGTATTAGAAGCTAGCCCAACTTCCATGCACTTGTGAAGCTATGTAAATAACGATATAGTCCAAGGGCATCGTAAAGCTTTAGTTCGGCCTGTTTCCAAAAGTTATTATTTTTTAAGCAATGCAGCAACGACTTGTGTTTCAAAAATAAGATAAAAAATTAGCCTATTGCACGTGGAGCAAATAAAATGTGGAAATAGAGAGACAAATAGTGATAAAAACGAATAATAGGGATGGCAAGTAAAATTTTGAAACCACGACGAGCGATTAATAGTATAAGGATGCTGTTAACTAAATAGCTATAGTATTTAAAGAAATAAGAGCTAGAATACCTATTATAATTCAAACATATTAGTCAAGTAACAATTCGTATATTTCTGCCCCTTCAAATTTCCATTCCACTTTTATTTGAACACTGCTTCGAAACCTTGATCCCTGATTTAGTAGCAGGCAAGAATATAAAATTAGACGTTCAATTACCAATGGTTATGGAAGATTCTAACATATTATGATTGATTTTCATAAATCCAAAACACGAGGGTTCATCAATCAAAGGCAATGGGCTGCCCTTTTTATAGTTTTTTACATTACCTGGCTTGAAGAGAAAAATGTGAAGGTTGACTTAGGCCACTTCACCTACCCCGTATGCACTTTTAAGTTTCAGGCGTCGCATTTATATTCACCCCAATTAGTAGTATTTTCTATTTTTCATTTATATTCTAGCAGGATATCAAACGAAAATTCCTGGTCACTGAGAAGAAGACTTTCAATCATCTTCTCTTTTTTCATGGTCTGCTTCTTGTATCGTCTGCTGGATTTTTCAAATTTCATTTTCTTTTTGTTTGATACGGTATACATGATTTTAATTCTTTAGTACTATAGTAGTAAAATCATCTTAAGAAAAGAAAATTATCCATGTAAATGGTTTTCCAACCTTTTATTTTAAATTTCTGATTTTGGTTTCTTATCAGTTATATACCGGAGTCCGGAGCTTATTGATAGATTCTCTTATCTATTCTGCCAGTTCAACTAATGATGATCGCCGCGTCAACATGATGCAAAAGTAAGTTGTTTCAATTTCACACCTTTAAACTAATTATTCCCATTTAAAATTTTGTCCGCTTAATATATTTCAGGTAAATTTGAAAGCTCCTGCTAGTACACCATCACCCATACAAGGATGGATTCGTGGATACCGAGATTTTATATCCATACTGCGATGTGAATCATGACTCAATGGTGCGAGCAAAGCTGATCGCCGAAGTTTACACATCTTAATAGCTCCTTAGCCAGATGAACTCGTCGACGACTATAATCGTTCCCAACGTTACCATCTTCCACAGAGGCATGAATTTGTGATATATTAAATACATCATACTGAAAATGATAAAACTTTAACTTTTTATACTTCAAAAATGTAAAGCTAAAAAGTTGAAACATTTAATAGTTGCTTATAGGAAACAGAATTTGTATTTTTAATCATGTTTATGTCGTTAAAAAATTGTTGACATCAAATTAGAGTAATAGTTAATAAATATAATAATGAAACTCAGTGGCATGGAAATCAAAATAGTCTGAGAGACCATATATGTAAGCTCTCCTTTAAAATTTGTTGCATTTAAGACAAATTGCTATTGATGACCATCATCATTTTAGTGAAACATATAAAACAGTCCCTTAGCGGACAGAGCTCAGCTTAGAGCCTTAGAGACAGAACCTAACCATCATCCATAAAGAATAATGAAAAATATACAAATATATTTTTTAATTTGTAAAATAGAAGTAAAAATGTATCTCTTTTTATTGGTTTAATGTAAAAGTTATTCGTTAAACGGTTAAAATTAACCGATTATTTGTTTTCTTTAACGCAACCCTCTTCTTTCTTCTTTTTTTCTTTTTTAAAGAAAACAATGATTGGCCGCAATACCAGACATTTCACTACCTCCAGTATCGGTAACAGCTCTTCGATTGTATTTAGAAAGATCTATCTCTGTGATGATGATCGAAGTCCTTGGGAAGAACGCTGAACGCTGGACCGAAAATTACGTAACGCTTTACTCGGCAGAATGACAAAAAGTAGAACGAGTAATACGATAATATCACTTAATGTCAACCAATTTTAATCATTTACAGGGAAAAAATAAATAAAGAAGCCAAAAACGAATGAAAAAAAGTTATTTCAAAAGGCATAATTTTTCAGATGTATAAATGTTATCGCTCGTGTTTTTTCTAACATAATCCTTATATAATACTAAAAGGTATGTAAAGAAATAAAAAAAACATGTAAAGCAAACCAGAAGATGTTTTGATAAAGATTTAAATTGTGTAATATTTTTACAAAAATCTTTCCGAAGAAAAGAAGATTTCAATTTAGGGGAAAGTGATATTAGATAGACATATATTCTTTCAAACATGAAATGTGAATGAAAATGAATATAAAGGGATTTACAATAAGGAAATGACGAGATCCTCTTCTAAGAGGGACCCCGTGAATTGAATTCGACAGTAACTATCAGAAAATATCGTCCCTCCTCCGTGGCGGATCGTGACTGTATCCCCCTTGTTCAGTTTCAAAGAGCCTTGAACGGAAACAGTTGAAGATGTACCTGATGTTGCGCCGTTGATTTGAGAACGACCTAATGCAACGTCCGCGCCGTTCCGTTGTAAGGCTGCATCGCCAAGACCAGCAATCCCGGAACCTAATCCAGTACCTAATCCACTGAAAGTGAAGGCGTAAGTTCCGGCTTTGGGTGCCGTGAAGACTCCGCTCGCCAAATTCATCCCGCCGCCCAAATTAAGATATTCCTTTTCGAACGGCATTGTGCCGAGTGTACTCCACGGGGAAGTACGAACAACGAAGAAATGAACGGGGCTAGATTTAACGTCAATAAAGCCATATCGAGTTTCGTAGCCCATCTCAGTCGAGGATTTAGTGAAATCACAATAAGTTGAGGATATTTGGCTACTACTGCCCTTGACGTCGTAGAAACCACTGAGAGTGTGACCCATTTTGAACAAATCCTGACAATTGGTCGGTTTGGATGAGATGACCGCCTGCCCGGTGCACTCGAAGCGGCCCAACGTGTAGCTCGCCTTCACGCCGGTTAAACTCGTCCGCCCGAAACTGAGCCGTGTAACAGGTAGCAACTCGGTTGCAGTAATGAAACCTTTGAAATAATAATTTAAAAGTTATTTTATAGTGTTTAAAAATCCTATATAGACTTAGAGTGATTCTATTTTCCGATTATGTTCATCTGAAAAAAAAACTAAAATAATATAAACAAAAACAAAAAATCTTTTTTTTATCCGTTAAATCAACCCGTTTAAATGTTTTACACTAATTTAATTAAACTAAAATAACACTTTTAAGTTTATATACTCTTTTACCGTACAGAAAATAACCCAAAGCTCTGCTTCTCTCTAAAACTAAAAATGTATGATAAAAAAATATATATTTGAAAAATATAAATCTTTAGAAAATCCGAAAAATTACGTTTTATATTCTTATGTAATAATATCAATATCAAAGCGAAACAACCAAAAGAGGGAACTACTAAATGCGCGCCAAATATACGAACAAAAATATATTTTGAAATATAGTCTTAAAAAATTGTTGTACATGATCGAGCAACTTAAATAAACCCACCAGAAATATTAATTTTAATCTATTCCCTCTTCAATCTTGAATAGAAAATAACTCAAAGCGCTAATCTGCTAAAAACTACAAAAGAAAATCCTTTTTTAAAATACATTTCTCAATTTCTCAATTTGAGATATTTGTTCTCTGAAAGTTTTTCAAAGTCTTTTAAATAATAAAAACTATTTACCTTCATCGACAAGATCAAGAGGAGCCATAGAATCGGCGTTACATTTGAAAGTCCTTTCGACGCAATTGTTCATTATACCGCACTGGCAGGTGTGATTGCTCGTTGCCGGACCCGCCCAGAAAATCTGCTTCCCTCCGTTCCGATCATTCCAGTAACCGAACTGCGTAGTGCCGTACTCGAGAGGAACCACAAACGAATCAAACTGAAAATCAACAAATTACTAATAATTGCTTTCCATTTAACGTTCTTGTTATATTTACTCTAAAATACTGTTTACAGGAAGCTGAGATGTCTGCCAAATTCAATAACTGCCTCATGGTTGCATTGTATTTGATCGCCTTCGTGTAGCAGCCTGGGTCGGGACATGCTGCAACGTCAGTTTTGTCCTCAGTGTCGTGATAGATAAATGTAGTCTCTATTATAATATATAATAAAACGTATAAGGATAGGATTTATATTGGGTATATTCAACGATAAATATATTTACCTGTTGTCATGTCACAGTAGACTAGGATGGGTTCATCAGCCCCGATCTGACCATCGGGATCGATGGAGTAGTTTGCAGATTGAGCGCTAGGGTTCGTGGCTTTTATCTCGAAGCAGGATCGAGGCAAGAAATCACGACTGACTACATCACCTTTTTTGATCGCGCTGGCTAGGGTCAATTGATGGTTTTTCTCTTCCAATTCGGAATTTTTCTTCTTTAATTGGTCGATCTCCATTTGCTGACTGTTGATCTTCAACTCGTGTTCTGCCACTATGGCATCGTGTTCTGCATCTTTGGCGTCGTGCTGCTCAACTTTGGCTTCCAGTTGATCTAGCCGATTAAGCAAAACGCTTACATCAATCATCTAAAAATGCATAATATAGTTGTCAATCAAATAAATGATATAAATATAGAATTTTAAAAGAATTTATCTGATCAAGTGATCCATTTTTGTATAGTACCTGATTGAAATGCTCTAGGTTGTTTCCAGGTGATGATGGGACCAATAGACCTCCTTGGATCACCGCTAGAAAGATGATGAAAGCTGTAAGAAATTGAATGTAGTAATTCCCCATTTTTATGGGATTTTGACGGGATGTATAGCTCTTGTTTCAATGTCAGTCTGGGTGGGGTTTTTATAGGGCCTGAGCTTAACGCATGATTATACGCCTTAATTGCCCCATGATTTTTTATCAGTTTTGAATTTTGATATTTATTTTAGTAGAGAAATTTCCCCTTGAAGTCGTTATGGATCTGGCAGGTAAACAACTGATAAATAAGTAATTTAAAATCAGACGACGGGTAAATAAGTGAACCAATTTGTGCTGTTTTTTTTTCTAGACTTGAGATGATTTGGAAACTCGGTCCATATTATTAGTTAAAACCGACAGAAAACTAAAGTCAATTTACGATTGGACATGAGCATATACTGCAATGAGCTATTTAAATAAGGTACCAGCTGCTCAAGTACAGTATACATGTACTGTACTGAATATCAATGTGCTGCACCAACGGTCACCTTTGTTGTTATTTATTCTTTTTATACAACGATATAGTTCAAGGGGATAGAGTCAGCTCGGCCGGCTCGGCTGTTATCAAAGGTTATTATTACTATTTTTTTTAAGCGAGTCATCAACCAGGCAACTTTATACCCAAACGCAAGATAACAGTTGCTACCTGCGGCTACATCAAATAAACTACTGATTTCGAGAATAAACAAATGACGACTTCCAATAATAATTTTTAGTTTTGTAGAAGACGAACTGAAAATAAAGATGTAACTGAAAATATCTAATTTTCATGTGCTTCCATTTGCTTTATATTTCCAACGGCGTAATAAAATAGAGAATCGATTTTTTATTACATTTTATTCAATGTAAATTAGAGCATGGAAGAATCCAAAATCACTATGCTTTGCAAATTGATTGTACATAATTCAATATTAATCCATGATCTCTTTTTCATATTTTAAATTTGCTGATTGAGAAATTTGCTGAACTCATTGAGACCGACATCTTCGCGGTGAAAACTTGCATTCCTCTTCCATTAAAATTTTATTGAACACGGCAGCTTTCGAAACTTGATGATGGCTGATGTGATGGAGGTGATGTCGTACAATCGACGGATGAACTCACGAAGACGGCCATTATACAGCTTTTGACCCCCCCCCCCCCCCTCATTATTATCTTTGTATTATTATCCAAGTTCAACCATGAAACAAATGACGACTGAACTTTTGGTTTCAAGTTTCAATAAGGGTGGTTCTAAACCACAAAACATGTTTTATCTTAATATTAGATCCTCGAACAATGGTGTAGTCTTGGTCCAAGGGGTTCTTTTGGTCAAGTGGAGTGCTCTAGCTATCCATCATACCGTTTCCTGATACGAAAGTAACAAATATATAGTGACGCTAACTTAAGCAGCAATGTAACTATTATTGGCAAAAATAAGTATGTTCCATTTAAATATATTTTCAGTTGAGTTTTGAAACAAGAGATGATGTTTTTGAAGAGCATCTCGAGAAATTCATCAACTCATGTTTTGCAATATATGATAATTTGGAAACTAGGGCCATATGGTAAGTTAAAATCTACAGTAGATAAACCAAATCGATTGATGATTGAACTTGAGCCCAAAATGAACTATGAAGGCAAGGTATATCAGTGTCTCAAGTACAGTATACATACACCATTGTGCTGTACTAATGGGTACCGCCTTCAGTGTTTTTTTTTCATTTTTGTGTAAATATTGATATAGTTCAAAGGGAAAACGCCAGCTCGGTATTTTTTCAAAGGTTGTTTTTGAAAAACAAAACAAAAGTTACTCAGGGACTTTACACATAAAAATAAGGTAACAGTTTCTGAAAATACTGGGACGATCAGCGTTGTTTTATAAAATTTTTTGTATGGTTTTGGTTCTTCAGAACTAACTTTTTCTTACGGAACACGGCTTGTTAGATTAGATGAGTCGAGATTATAATTTTTTTAATTAAATGTGCATTACATAATGAGCAGAAAAATATAAAATCAGTATACTTTCTAAATCGATTATAGGCCACTACATTATGATTATATATCAATTCTTGTTCTCTACTTTTATGTTGGGGGGTCGGGCTCAACAACACCGCCGGGAAACAAAAAGATTCAGATTTCCTTGGAGTTTCCTATCTAAAATAACAATTAAGCAATCAAATAATCGGATTTTCATTCTGGTGTGGTGGAAAAGCTCTGCGTCCAAGGCTCTGGAAAAAAATTCATTCGTTATATAAAATACAGCATAATCAAATCAACCAGTACAAGCAATATACAAATGTACTGGTTGATTATATACAGTATATGTATACTACTTACTTTTAGTTCTCTAGGTCGAGTTTCCTTGCCTCTTCTGAGTGAAATTAAAGGTTTGAATACTACTCATCAAAGTGCTTAAGAGTGAAGATGTTGCCATTTTGTCGAAGTGTTATTCTCACCAAGAGAGTCCTTGGATTTCGATCAGAAAAATATCAACCTGATATACAATAACATTTAAGAAAATTACTAAAAATACATAGGCTATATAGTTATTAAATATAAATACTATACATTAAGATACATACATCTAAATGTATAATGAAAAAATTATTTACTTTGCCTTTCCATCTAAGCAAATATAAATAGTAACAGAAGCCATTTATATATTCTATTCCGATAATATTTTTGAAAGTTAACCTTTTTTTACCTATTACATAGATAATACGAGTATATGAAATTTACTTTTCACTACCTTTTAAGCTGCACTGTTGATTATTCGCATCAAAAGTCGCGACTGATTGGACCGCAGCCCAGCATATATACTTGCTTCATAATTATTCCAACACTAGCTGCTTATAATACATAACCTACTTTTAATTTGCTTCTCTAGGAATTGGTGATGCCATTCTCTTGAAAAATAGTTTTTTTACTGTGACATTATTTTTTGTTTCCATTACTTTGTTTTTTAAAAATCATTCTTTTAAATAAACAATTGATCAAATCATGGGATAAGCCATAATTTAAAATTTAAGACTATTTAATTTGCTTCAAATATTTTAAAAAGAACCCTTTTAACCTTAAAAATTTTCGTGTTTTTTTTTTCACTTTGAAATAGTATTAACTGTTAAAAAATCAAACTCAGCTGTTTGCTTTTATTTGCTCTATACTATTATGAAACAAAGCCTGACTTTGATTTACTCAAGATTGATTCAAAACTTAACAAAGTTGAAACAGTGAATAAAGTAAAAAAAATGTATTTCCATGTTTGTATTCAATTTACTTATCCAATCAACATAAGCATTCAATAACAAACATTTCACAATCGATTTTCTTAATTCGTTCAATCAAGTTTAATGTTATTGCAAACAAAGTACAAATTTGGGATGTGACAATCATCACTCCGATGGTAACGAATATTTTCCCGCTTCAAAATCAGCGTGTTGATGATCGGGTTTTCGTAATTTTCGCCGGCCTCTATTGTTACATCGTGTCCAGCACGTCCTTCCGACGTAATTGTCAAACTGTCCAAGTCAGCTGTATGTGCTATGATATTCGCCGTTTTGTACTTTGGACTGAGAGTGAGACAATTGTCGAAACACCCCTCAATGTTGATTGTAATTGCAGTGTCCATATTTTCTGCAATACATTTTAAATAAATTCGGACATTTTACTTTAGCCTACGGTACTATTTTACTATTTTTACAACCTTTCAAACTGGAACAGCAAAACGTAAAATATTGGGGAGGATGAAGTTTCCGCCGGATCCGGGATGAGAACCTATTATTTGAAAAAAAAAAGTTTATTATTTTTCACAACTAACTAAAACGTAGGCCTATTCTTAATTTAAATTCTAGCCATATTTAAAGTTGTTGATTGTAAAGTGGGAAAAGATTAATTTAAAGTAAACCAAAGTAAAAATAATTAAGAAAAAAAATAAGTTTGTAAAAGTAAAGAAATAGTATTTGGACATATTGGATAATTAAGTAATGGAAACACAAGGAAACTTGCCGAATGCTTCGAGTGCTAGACCTCAACTGATGTCTATCCAGCAGGCAGCAGGAATATTTATAGTTTTTCTCATATTGCAATAGGAGTTTCCCAGTATCACATTAGATTGACCCTTTTTCTTCTTTCTCGGAAATCATAATGGGAAAGAGAAAAACGTTGTCTCTTGCACCAGAAAATTGCCCTGAACTATACATTTAATTTGTTGCTCTAGTAATTATTGATGATGTAATTTCCATGAAAAAGGTTTTTGTTGTTGAACATTTGTTTTCATTAAATCATTAACTGTTATACAAATCATTCTGGAAGCAATGGCACTTTTAGCAATTACATTGCAATACCGCGAATGCTAAATAAATAATTAATCGAATCATGGAAAAAGTTATTTGAGTTGAAAAATCAAATAAAATCAATCAAATTCAAATTCGCTTAAATTATTAAAAAAAACTAACCAGTTTAACTTTTTCCAATGTTCGTGATTTTTTATAATATTTTGAATGAAATTTAGTTAAATAAAATAAAATTTTATAGAAATCAAAGGTGAGTTCAAGGATAATGTTGAAAAAATGGTCTGCTTCCTCTTTGTTGACGGAACTGTCTAAGGCCACCATCGGTACGGTTTTTACCGAACCGTTACCGATCCGTTTTTTACCGAAAAAATGTCACCTTGCCGAAACCGTTCCGGAAACAGTGGCCCTGAGTTCAATCCTTTCCGCCGGAAAATATTGCCGTCCTTTACAGTTTACCGAATTTTTTGTATTTTTCACTAACTTACATTAAAAATACAAAGTAATTATGTCTTTTATCACTAGATATCATGCGTGATTTAAAACTAAGACCAATTTCACTTCCAATTTAAATTTAAAAAAATAATATTAATTAGCTAACTTCCACCCGACTCTCAATAAAGAATATAGCCTAACATAGTATTCCTAACATAGCGAATCTATATGCTGATATGGTGTAGTGGATAGAGTGCTGGACTACCATATCAATGGCGTGGGTTCGATTTCAAATAAAACTTTTACTCTTTAAGGATGAATCCTGTTATCTCAGTTGGAAGAGCTAAAAAATGAAATTTATTTTTCTAATTTTTTAATTGATTAAAAGATTTTAGCATATAACAGTGACTAATAACTTATCATAGAACAAATATTTAGTTTCATTTACAAAAAAAAACTAATGCGGAAATGGTTTCGGTACTTACGGAACGGTCGGTATAGCGAACCTCTCTCTCCCGGGTCGATAAAAGAAAGGGAAAAAAAGAATCGGTTCGGCATGGTACGGTACTGAAAACCGGTTAATCCGTACATTAACCGGAAATTGGTTAAACCGTACCGTTGGCAGCCTTAGAACTTTCGAATCGAAGAAAGTGGCTAGAACCCCCACTCGGCCCAGTCAATTTCAAGTATGTAACCATCTTATTTTATTACAATTGTACATATATTCTTAGAGTATTTTTTGTCAGGTAACACATAAAATCTAAAATAATAATGTCGCTATAAGGATGCCAAAACAAGTTCCAGACTCACGTCATATTCATTATTGAAACATCTACAGAACCCTACTTGACTGATAAGTTAAAATTATTTGTTAGTTTTTTTTTAAATCTTAACTAGCAGCTATTATTATATCACTTTATAAGATGGTATTGATGAAGAATTTCTCAACTGGAAAAGTCGAAATGAACGTCTCAAAGTTGGTCATAACACAAAACGTTTGCCTTTATTTATTTTATTATATTTATTATGATTATAAATGTTTTATATATTAAAAGCCACATTCAAAGCTTGAACGAATCAGCCTTAGAAGGTGCCAATAAAGATGATGTATTCATCCTAAGATAATGGACAATTCACACAAGAACTTGAGCAAACCCTTCGTTAGTTATCAAGAGTTACATGATCAGAACTTAAAGATCCAACAAATGACAGCGAATTAATTAAAAAGTCAATTGAAGGGCACTCAATCTGATGAATTATAACTCGATTACTTAAAGTAAAATATGATCTTTATTTCTAATTACCAATACTTTTCGTTTTAATCTTAACCATATTAGTTTTACGCTTTATAAACAGTACATTAATAGAAGCATTTTGGAAGTGTGATTATTGCCCGAAATGAGAGCAAGAAGAAGGAAGAAGATCGTTTAAACTTAATACAATTAAGAAGAGAAGAAGATGAAACAGTTATTCTTTTTACTTTGATAAAAATATTGCATACGATAACTCTTAAATAAATAAAATATTGTCTTTCTAAAAAGTGGCTTACTTTTACAATATAAATACTAAAAATAACATTCAAGCCAGCTTCAGCATTATCAATAATTAAATTATTAGTATTTTCCGCATAGGATATGCTATAATTTTTTTTTATGAAAACGGAATTTATTTCAAAACGAATGCTTTAGTACGGTATAGCAACTATACACGTTTTATTCATTGTTTATAATAGGTTTCAAGTCAGATCATTTGAATATGACAAATATCTGCATTTGAAATTAACTCAACGATTGACGAAAACAACTACTCATAATATGCAGCAATGAATGAATAACATATTTAAAAAAAGGAATATATAGAAACCGGGTAGATTTTTTTGACCAAACATTGTAATTGATCTTTTAATAATTTGATACTAGTATTTTATATTTACAATATGTTAAACGGTAAACAAAAGTGTATTATGAAACACTGAAACAGGATCTGCGACCTCAATCCTATACTGACTCGTCTCATATGTCAACATCTCTCAGTTAGAATAAAATAATCACACATTCAAATGTAAAAAAACTGACAAAACATTGGGAGTAAATTGTTTAATGCATTCAATTTAAATTGACCATAAGTAATCAAACGAATAACATAACATTTAAATTTTCACTCAACGTCAATGTGCTTGCAGTTGACAATCAAAGTGTGGATGACCAACGCATCACTCGGATGGAAACGCATATTTTCTCCCTTCAAAGACAGCACTTATTCGATGACAATGTGTCCTCCCGAGGGTCCTCTCATACCTTGGCCAGGCTCAATAAAGACATCATGTCCTGAAGGACCGGTAAACTCCTCTGCATAGATGAAGATCTTGGCCGTATTGTACCTGCGGTGAAAGCTGATGGATTGACCATCAATCTCACCAATATCAATGTAAATTGATGAGCTGGAGTTCATTTTCTATAATACATTTTGAATCAATTATTAAGTTTCCTTTTTGCGTATTATTTTATTATACAACTTTTTTTTAAACCTGGAATAAAATTATGTAGAATTTGGGGGATGAAAATCAATGATCCGGGGTGAGAGCCTGTAATTGAAAAAATACAGTTATTACTTTGCTTAGATTCTTTTATTTTACATAAAATAAGTAAGCTGGATTTAAATTCTATTGCATAAATAAATAATAATTAATTTTCTGGTTATAATCTAGTAAATCTATACTACATTTAAATAAATCGAAGCCAAAACAACACAAGACATAATTAATACATATATACATAATAGTAAGGATAACTTACCGATTTCAACGAGTGCTAGACGTCAACAGATTTCTATCCAGTAAACAGCAGGGTTATTTATTTATTTATTTTTTTGCTTTGATTGCAATAGGTTTTTCCCAGTACCCCATTAGATTTATCATTTTCCTTCTTTTCTTGGAAATTAAAATGAGAGAGAGAAAAAACGTTTTCTTTTGCACCAGAAAATTGCTGTGAACTATTACTCTTAATTTGCAGGATATGAGGATAGTGCTCTTAATCTCTATAGGAATTATTGATGATGGTTTTTCTATAAAAAAAAATTTCTGGAACAATTTTTCTTTGCATTAATTGGGTTTTAAATCATTTTGAAAACAATGACGTTTTTGTTATTGACCTATAGCAGTTACGGCTTACACTATGTGTTTTATGTTACTGGAAATGAGCAATAAAATTATAAAAGTTAAGACAGGTACTTTACAAATTAGCTTTGATATTTTCATAATATTTTCCACAAAGAAAAAGAAATTGTTTTCTAATCACGAATCGCGATATTTCTTTTCAAATGTTTTATTCAATTCACAAACGTGGCAACGTTGCAGATTATTTTCACAACGAAGAAGGGAAACCAAGGCTTCTTACGCGAGAAGCCCTGATTTTAAAACTGTTTATTTAAATGTTGAAATAAAGATTAATTTTTTTTTTAAAAAGACATTGCGTGACACACTGATTGAAGTACCGACCCTGACCGGAGAGAAGATCCTTCTTGAGATGCTCAACGAAATTATCCGAACGACGACCGTGAACTCGTAAAGCTGATAGACGGGCAGGTCTTATACCTATGCCAAAGGACCCTACGAAGCGCGGAGATCTGCTCTTGTTTTCCGACATCATACATCATCATACATATATTTATTTATTTTGTTACTAATTTTTTTTCCTTACTTTTTAATGAATTTCAAATAATGTTACGTCATTACAGCAGGTCGAAGCAGCCCTAACGCGTTTTATCATGTTTATAATAATTATGTATACTAAAGGAGAATTACTGGCTGTTATAATTGCACCACCAACCATGAAAGTGAAGGGAAAAAAAATTCTGTAAAAACTCTTTTTTGTAGGTAAATTAAAAAAGTATTCGTTTTAAAACGGTTGAAATTAACCAATTAATTTGTATTCTCCTGCTTTAATAACGCATTTAGAGAAAAAAATAAATGAAAAATTAGTTATAATTCACCCAAAAATGGCTGAAAAGATGTTATTTTGAAATGGATACATCTTTTAACCGTATAAAATGTTTAATTAAATCGTATGAACGAATCTAAGTTTTATTTTTTTTCTTACATAATAGTTGGCAAGACATTTGAATAAAAAAGAAGAATATAAAACAGAGAAGAATAAAAAGGAAATTAGATATTCTGATTTTGAGATAATTTTATATTTGAAAAAAAAAATTATCTTTCCGAAGAACAATTGTAGGTTGAGTGCTATTACATAGACACTATTCATATTTTCAAATGCAGGGAATGTGAATAAAAATTAAAGTGAAGGGATTAAAGTTAGGCAATAACGAGGTCTTCCTCTATTAGTGATCCAGTAAATTGAGTCCAACTGTTACTATCAGAATGGATTGTCCCTAAATTGAGACGGATCGTGATTGTATCCCCCTTGTTTAGTTTCAAGGTGCCGTGGACGGAATCACTTGATTCTGTAAATGATGTTGCGCCATTGACTCTAGAAGTACCTAATGCAACATTTGCGCCGTTGTGTTGTAAGAATACACTGCCACGTCCAGCGTAACCAGAACCTGATCCATAACCTATTCCCATGAAAGAAAAGGCGTAGATCCCTGCTTTGGGTGCTGTAAAGACTCCGCTCGCCAAATTCATCCCGCCGCCCAAATTGAGATATTCCTTTTCGAACGGCATCGTACCGGGTATAATCCAATCAGAAGTACGAGTAACGAAGAAATGAACGGGGCTGGATTTGACATCAATAAAGCCGTATCGAGTCTCGTAGCCCGCTTCAGTCGAAGACTTGGTGAAGTCGCAGTATGTCGACGCAATCTGGGTACTACTGCTCTTGACGTCATAGAAACCACTGAGAGTGTGACCCATTTTGAATAAATCTTGACAATTGGACGGTTTGGATGAGATGGTCGCCTGTCCGGTGCATTGGAAGCGACCCAAAGTGTAGCTCGCCTTCACGCCGGTCAAACTCGTCCTCCCAAAACTGAGCCGTGTAACAGGTAGCAGCTCGGTCGCAGTAATGAAACCTTTCAAAAAAATAATTAAAAAGTTATTTTAACGGGTTTAAAAATTCTATTTAAAGTGATTCTTTTTTTCGAATATGATCATCTGAAAAAAAAACTAAAATATAAATTAAAACTAAAAACCTGTTTTTAAAATCTGTTAAATAAACTCGTTAAAATGTTTTATACACTACTATAATCAAACTAAAATAACACTTTTAAGTTTATGTACAAAAGTTTGTGTAGTTTATAATCAAAAGCGATTTGTTTTTGGTAAAAGAGTGCTAAAAAACTGCTAAATTAAAAATGTATGATAAAAAATTATAGAAAATATTTTAAAATCTAAAATCTTTTAAATTTTTTTGTGAAATTTCGTTTTATACCCTTATGTAATAATATCAATTTCCACTCGAAACAACCGAAAGAGGGAACTACACGTGAAATATACGAAAAAAGAAACTATTTTGAAATATAGTCTTTAAAACGTGGCTTTCAATTTTCAAAAAAATGTTTTACATGATTAACCGACTTAAATAAAAATACCAAAAATATTTATTTGAACTCTATTACCACATTATTTCAAAAAAGAAAATAACTCATAATATAAATTAATATTTTAACTTATAAAATCTTTTAAGGTTTTTTTATATATATATAAAAAATTTGAAATTTTCTCAATAAAATTTTTTTTTTCTCGAAAAGTTGTTTCAAAAAGGTTTTGAAAAACAAGTTTCTCAATTTATTTGATTTAAAAATCCAATATTTGTAAATAAAAGTTCTTCATAGTCTAATTTTTAATGTTGTAAAACACATCCAGTTTTGAATAACAACAACTATTTACCTTCATCGACAAGCTCAATTGGAGCCACAGAGTCAGCGTTGCACTTGTAGCTCTTTTCGATGCAGTTGTTCATAATACCACACTGGCAAGTGTGCTGACTCGTAGCCGGTCCCGCCCAGAAGATCTGCTTCCCACCCTTCCGGTCATTCCAATAACCATACTGAGTGTTGTTGAACTCGAGAGGAACCACAAAAGAATTAAACTGATATAATAATAAATAACCAAATTACACAAACACTGCTATTTTATAAATTATTAAAGTAGCTTACCTTAAAAGACTGTTTACATGAAGCAGAGATGTCAGCCAAATTAATCATCTGGCGAAGGGTTGCATTGTACTTGATTTCTTTGATGTAGCAGCCTGGGTCCGAACAGGTTGTAATGTCAGTTTTAGCCTCAGTGTCGTGATAGATAGATGTCGTCCCTATCGATATTTAGCGATTATTAGTACTATAAGATTGTTCAAATACTAAAGATGTGCATAATTTTACGTGTTGCCATGTCACAGTAGACTTGGATAGACGGATCGCCACCGATCTGACCATCGGGATCGATGGAGTAGATCCCAGATTGGGCACTGGGATTTATTGATTTCAACTCGAAACAGGATCGAGGTAAGAAATCGCGACTGGTTACATCACCTTCTTTAGCCCCGGTTAGGATCAATTGATGGTTTTTCTCTTCCAAGTCCGAGTTTTTCTTCTTCAACTGGTCGATCTCAACCTGCTGACTGTTTATCTTCAACTCGTGTTCTGCTAATTTGGCCTCGTGCTGCTCATTTTTGGCTTCCAATTGGTCTAGTCGATTGAGTAAGACGTCGATATCAAGCATCTACAATAATATAATATCGGAGATCAATTATATTAGTTGGTTTGAAGCTAAATTTGACTACATGTGAAGTACTGCACAGTAGTACCTGATTTTCAATGTTGTTGCCTGAGGGTGATGGGTTTAATAAACCCTCTTGGACCCCTCCTAGTAAGATGGTGAAAGCTGTAAGAAATTGTAAGTAAAAAGTCGCCATTTTGGTAGCAATAGTAGCTGACTTAGTGCTCTAGTGCCAGACTGGGTTTGGTCTTTATAGGCCCAGAGTCAGCAATTTTATTTGTTTTAATTATTTTATTATCAATTAAAGCCTACTGCGCGTTTTACAATTTAATTTTTTTTTATCGTTTTATTAGCAAATTAAGCTTTCTACCTTGCACCAAATAACCTGTGTGAATCGAAAAACAGGTAATGATATGCAATATAATTTATTTAAAACACTCCAGGATCAGGTGTTGCATATCATATATATCAGGATTGATGCTGAGATACATTTCATCTTGAAATTTAAAGAATTTTGTCTTGAAATTTGATACATTGTGTCTAAAAATTGGAAACATTTTGTACCTCTGCATCAATTCTGATACAATTTGTCTCAATTTTAATATTTCGAGTTCAACTGGACGGAAGGAATCTATTTAATACCATCGTCGTTGTTATCACGATGTTTATAACATAATTAGCTTTGTATTATTATAATATATATGATTTACTTTAATCATGATTTAAAAAAAAAAATTCAATTACATGAAACTATGCAAATGTAAACCAATTGACGGTCGTATAGCATACATATCTACTATCTCAGCGTGAATATTTGTTCAACATCATTTTTGGGACGACAGCTTTGCATCTTTGAATTTTTTCCCCAATTTTTAAAAATTAAACTATACAACATAACGATGCATTTTCAGGGCCGTTTTAGTATTACTATCTGTTATATGAAACAAACAGTAAATACAGTGGCGGTCAAATTTTCGGTACACTGACAGACCAATTCTGAGACCATGGATAACATACACAACATGTCGTAATACGGCCTGTAAACGACAACCAACTGCATTAATACGAGATAATGACGACAAAAATATGTGGTGTGATCATGGTGCATAAACTGCGCACGAACTACTACTATTACCTGGAGCAGGAACCCCGAGATAATAATAATTGACGCAAATATTTTCTTTTGCATTTTTATATCGTCTATAAAAACTTATCATCTGACCTTAATGAATATGTTGCTCGTTTAGTTGCGTATAGTAGTAATAATGATTGGATTTTTTTCTAGATTAGAATGCATTGGTACCAATAGACATGTTAAAATGATGACAATCATCTGCTGGTGTCTTATTCAACGTGTCATCGATTGCATATTTTGGAAATTAGAAGCGATTGATGCGCCCAGTTCATATGCGCACTCATTGCCGTACTATCGAAAAATAATCGTCAATCAAATAAAATTTTATATAACTTTAATAAAGGAAAAGAGAAAATATAAAAATATTTATAAAATTCCACAATCTTTAAATTATGTAATTATTTAAATATATTTATATTTGGTAATTTTGAAAGAAAGAAGATGATTCAAGGATTATTTTGAACAATTCGTCACTCGTCAGATTTATTTTATTTCCGTATGAAATGGTTCAACCAAAAACGATGGCTGCTGGGATCTTGCTGTTGATTTTTTAAGGTAACCCATACGAAGATTTCCCTGATATATCAGTAAATATCAGTGTGATTTTTTGGAATTTGGCATGATAAAAGCAGTTATCACTGTGAAAAATGAAAAGTTCAGATATTTCCGTCAAAAGTTTGAAAATTTTCTAAGTTCGATAACGGATAAAGCATTCGAATTGTCAGTGATATTGTTGTACATTGACTTATCTACTGATGAATTGAGTTATCACTGATTTGGTGCATGATTTCATTGTAGTTAAAAGGGATGACGAGGTATTGACGAAACTTGCTGTTTCATATAATGCAATAAAATAGCTGATTAACTTAATGATATATCAAGAAATTGTCATTTCAATTGTCACATTGACGTGCACTTGATAAAAAGACAGCAGTAAAGTGAATTTATCATGCACTTAGTCATCTGTTATTACATACCTTTGTTTTTAATAGATTTTACTTCTGACAAATCGATAAATTAATTATTGTATAAGTCCACTTTTATCAACGGCGCTTTTTGACTATAATTTATCTGATAATTTATTTCTCTATCGTCTTATGACGTATCATTGTATTTATCAATTCATAAACACATCAGTAAATCATTTTTGTAACAAAAAATATGTGGAGTACATTAAATTTATCATTAATATATATATGTTTGGTTCACATCCATCATTATCTATGCCATCTTTTACCTAATGTGTTTATAGGTATGAGTATTAACTAATTTTACTTTGTGACTTCCAAGAAAACAAAAGGTTGGTCAAGTTGTAATGAAATGAGCCTATTTATTATTAAGTTACTAATCGCCATTGGCATGCATATACCTTCATTGGTGATTTGTCACCTGATAAAACAAGTGAATGACAATTTATCAAGTGTTATAAACATTGTTAAACACGGATATCACTATAGAAGTTAGCAATTGCCATCATGGCATTCATTGGCATGCACATACCTTCATTGATTGTGATTTCTTGTCAACTAATGAAACGGACAATTTATCGAGTGATAATCATTTGGTTTATCACTATAACAATTAGCAGCTGCCATTGGCATATACCTATACATTGGTGATTTGTCATTGACAAATCGTCAATGTTGACACCAATGTTGACTAATCAGTTGAAAATTTGTCAACTAATTAGCCTGACTATTTAACAAACTAATGATTAACATTTTCAAGTGTTAATAATTTCGTTTAACACTATACTCTATAGCAATAAGCAGCTGCCATTGGCATGCGTATACCTACATTGGTGATTTGTCAACTGATTAGTCTGACCATTTATCGTCTTTATCAATTGGTTTAGCACTCGGTATCATGTGCATTATTTATTGATGAATTGTGTTATTGCTGATGTTAAACATAGGTTATTTACAGATGTAAGGGATAATAAGGCAGGGACTAAAATTTTCAAATATATTTTTTAAATAACCGACTTACTTGATGATTTAGCAAGATTTGTTTCATTTAAAATGTCACGCATTTTCACAATTCATTTTTTTTTTAACGAGTCTTTTCTTATTTTTAAACTGCCAAAACTTTACTGGTTAAACTTGGGCTGTGTAGATATACAACGCATCTGGTTGACTCTAATTTACCGGGATAAATTTATTATTCCCTCCAATATTTCCCTACTTTCCATATCCATATATAGACTTTATAAGATAAAATGTTAAGAAGTATAGACTAATAAGATATTGACTGATAAATCACAATTCATTATTTGTTTTATTTACTATGATGATGTATTGCATGTTTTCGACACAGATAATCATGTGACTCGTCATACCTTTTCCCGTTATAGACAGGTACTGTTAAAAGTTTACCTAGCTTAACCATGTTTTATCATTTGATCACTGCCAATTGCACATGTTCTCTTTAAGAATTAGAATTCAAAAATAACCGACACATTATATGTATATAACCATGCAGATGGCAGGCATTAAGTCACTTTAAATATTTAAAAAAGATTTGATTGACAATATATTAAAAACAATCCTAATTTGTAAATTAAAGCATTTGACTTTCGAAAAGTCCCATTCAAATATCAAAGTTGCAAAATAAACAATAAATGTTTTTTAATAAGCATGAACCGCATGCATATAGGCCTACTAACATTGTAGATTTTTCAATGATTAGTCTGACTACATAAAAAAGTGTTTATCATTCATTCATATCACTATAGTAATTAGTAGCTGCCATTATTGGCATGCATATTCCTTTACATTGGTGATTTGTCATTGACAAATCAATAATGTTGACACCAATTGTCGACTAATTAGTAAGACAATTTATCAAGCATTTGGTTTATCACTATAGCAAATAATCAGTTGCCATTGGCATGCATATACCTTCATGATTTGGCACGGACAAATCATTAATGTGGACAAACTGGACACCAATGGTCAACTGATTAGTCTGACTATTTATCAAGTGTTAATCATTTGGTTTATCACCAAAGCAATATGCAGTTGCCATTGCCATGCATATACCTTCATTGGTGATTTGTCAAATAGTATATTAGTCAGACTATTTTAAAATATTTATTAAGTCCTTATCACTTGGTTTAGCACTAAACATGTGCATTATTTGTCTATGAATTGTCCTTTTGCTGATTTTGGGCCATCCATAAAAGACGTCACCCGATTTTCGGGAGTTTTTGAATCTTTTCAATTTTATGTTTGTCCTCCAAGAATTAGAATAGAAAATCAAGTGACACATTGAATTGTAAGCCATGCAGATCCCCGACATTAAGTCACTTAACACCTAGTACTGACGTATACTTGTTGAAGCATCAGTAAAAATGTAAGACTATAATCTCGACTGATAAATCACAGTTCACTATTTTTTCTATTTACTACGATGATATGTATTGCATGTTTCCGACACTGATAATCATGTGACTCTCAGCGTATGTTTTAATCCTTTGAACACTGCCAATTACATATTTCTCTTTAAGAATTGGAATTCAAAATAAAGCGACAGATTGTATTAATTTAAGCCGTGCAGATGTCGGACATCAATGCACTTGAAATATTGTGTCGTCTACTCGTCTACTAGTTGAAGCACCAATACAAGTATAGACTATTACATAGACTGATAAATCAGTTTTTTGTCTTGTCCATAACGATGATATGTATGGCATGTTTTGAAAACTGATTATCATGTGGGTTAAATCTTATTTTATTGAAGAATTTGGCATAAATGCAACAACATAATCGATTTACACTTTATGTAATCCTTTAGACGGGTTAAAAAGTGCAATATTTAAAAACTTGATCCCAACACAATGTCATTTTTCATTATTATTTTCGTTGGTGAATGGGAACTGAATGGTGGGTGAATGGTTTCAATGAAAAGGCTTTATTCCTTAAGCTTACCACTTATGATTCAGGTTAATGTTTTATTTGTTAGAATTCAATATGCTATATTATAAAATGTATGTATAATATACGATTTCGATCTCATATACCATCACCCATACAGTACATTCGGCACTAAAGTAGTACATCCACTCTTTGACTATGATACGCATGTATATACTTAGAGTTTTAACGAATCTACCTATACAAATCATTTCAAATGTTTGTTTTTTCTACTTTATCATTCAATTTGTCATCAATCTACAGCACCCGTCTTATATATTTTTGCCACTCAAGTTCAAATAGCGCTGTTGGTAGAGCGTCGGATCATCAACTGGAAGGACCAGCGTTCGAAACTCCACGTCACCTTGATATGTATGTTTAAAAAATGTTCCACTGTATCTAATAATGTGTTGAATGCATTGTACAATGTATTAAAATCTGTAATCTTGCAGGTAGATATGGACGCGGAAACCAAATCAGGGACCTCCACCACTAAAGTTCCATTTTTCGTTTATTGCTAAAATGTCTGATTAAACAAAGCATAAAGACCTGATAAGTCAATACATAATCATACTTGTAATTGGGAATTTATCAAGAGTTTATCAGGAGGTATATTGAATTGATCATTTTGACATTTGATGATAAGTTCCAAATAATAACGTATCCGTTCATAAAGAAAACCGAAAAATTCACCTGATGTCATCTTGATAATGGCAAATATATTTACCTGATATAGCATCAGTTAATATCTATAAAATGTTAAATGATTTGTCAGATGATTGACATAGACTTTTTACCCATAATTAAGTTAATAATATAAGTGATAAAGTGTTCCAAATTATGATATTTCTATTGATAAAATTTTGAACTGATAAATCATGCAGATAATGATAATTATTTTCGTATACATCGCAAATCTTGTCAGAAAGCCGTTTCAGACTGTTTTCATCTTTTGTTTAACCATTGCGAGAAGGAATTATTATTATTTAGTATCGTTTAGTAAAAAACCTACTGCTATTCTAACTCATTGAGTAGTACATGGGAGGCTACTTTGATATCATTAATCAACTTGAGAAGGAGCGCAAGGACAAGGAGAGACTATTCGGGCGGCTGCTTCAAAAGCGGAGGTTGCGCGGGTGAAAGCAGAAGTTGAGCAGCTGCAGATGGAGGGAAGTGATGAGAGGGAAGCCTCTCATAAGGATAAAAGTATTCAATTTTGAGCTGAGTGCTACTTCTAGTTTCAGACACGAAACTTAAATACATGAAAATGAGATGATTGCAATTAGGA
Source organism: Chydorus sphaericus (assembly GCA_030141595.1). Classification (NCBI taxonomy): domain Eukaryota; kingdom Metazoa; phylum Arthropoda; class Branchiopoda; order Diplostraca; family Chydoridae; genus Chydorus; species Chydorus sphaericus. The sequence goes on along the minus strand of CM057934.1, from coordinate 1,299,008 downwards.
AATGACGAGGTCTTCCTCTATTAAAGACCCGGTGAATTGAATGTCAATATAGCTACTAGAATAGATCGCCCCTCCTGTGTGGCGTATATTTATTGTGTCCCCTTTGTCCGAGTTCCGTGAACAGAAACAGATGACTTTGTATTTGGAGATGAACCATAAACTATACTAAAACCTCTTGCAACGCTCGCGCCGTTTCGTTGTAAAAATACATAGCCCTATCCAGCGAGACCAGAACTTGTTTCATAACCTGTCCCCGTAAAAGAGAAGGCGTAGATCCCTGCTTTTGGTGCCGTAAAGACTCCACTCGCCAAATTCATCCCGCCACCCAAGTTTAAGAATTTCTTTTCGAATGGCATCGTTCTGAGTGTACTCCAACTTGAAGTGCGAGTAACGAAGAAATGGACGGGGCTAGATTTTACATCAACAAAACCGAATCGAGTCTCGTAGCCCGTTTCAGTCGGTGCTTTGGAAAAATCGCAGTAAGTGGACGCAATCTGACTGCTACTGCTCGCAACATCGTAGAATCCGCTGAGAGTGTGACCCATTTTAAACAAATCTTGACAATTCGATGAAAAGGTACGCACACGGCGCACCTGAAATCTAAACGGTTTCATTTCCTGTTATTTCTTGCACCTGCACCCGCAGCTAGATTGTCGCTAGCTATATCTCTGGTTATTCTTATTTCTTTAGGATACAGCGTATTTAAAATCACATTACAAATGTGCTGCAAAAGACTGAATAATTCTTAAACCTGAGAGGTGATAATTAAAAATAAGCTTTGAGCTATTGATAATTAAAAAGCGTTGATCTTCAATTTAAACATTTGAATAAGCAACTAATAGTTGATATTTCCATCTAACTATTTATTATCGTCCTAAACACTTGGTGTTTCAAAAGGAAAAGAAGTCGTCTGATTAGTTATTCTCTTGTATACGTATTTATATTTTTATCTCAAGCACTTGACTACTCCTTCAACCACTAAATAAAATTGAAATAACATTGTAATCAGTCTTGCACTTCTAGTTCGGTAACGAATTTCAAGTCAGTTCCTGCCAAATTCTTTTCAATCCACTGGTCAAGTTTCTTATTCATTTCTGGGCTGAAATGATTCTTCCAATCCCCCACTTTACCTTTATGGTTAAAAAATAATAGTACAAATAATTGCCCATCTATGTAGCAATAACTTGTATTACCTTTTCGAATGAATTTGCCATCTTCGTTCATATAACCTATCTTTTTCCCATGTTCATTGTTTACAGCCTCATTCTTTTCGATATTTTCGAATTTCAAGTGCTCCCTCAAACGATCCAGTTGATCTTGGCTAAGATCTTTACCCAAAAATGTCGCCATTTTCTCTAGCTGCCATCTTAAATCTCTCTTTAAATCTTCGTAAAAGATGAAAAGCAAGTTGGGGTGGTGCCGTTTATTCCAAGCATCCAAAACGTGAGGAAAGAAAGGCGTGTAAATCACTGTAATTTATACTTCTGAAATTCGTAATAAATTCATTAACAATTTATATTTTCTTAGTATACCTTCATCGTCGATGAAATGTTGAGCAAAGTCATCAATGGATCCCTCAAATCCTTGCAATTTGATCAATTTATGATGGAAATAGAAGGAGACGATGCAATCCTTTGGGTTACGGGCCACGTACACCACCTTTCAAATGAGATAAGAATCATTTAGGACACCGTTATCTGAATAAGATGTAAACATAGACAGAGATGATAATCAAATGTATTTACTTTGGCAGTTTCAAGGAGCTTCGGGTGCAACAGGTAGAACGGGAGATGTGTTTTGATTATCCTAGGGGAAGGTTTCTTGTCAATTTCAATTGAAAGAATGTCGTGGGGTCTTGAAGGACCAAGATACACTAATCTAAACATACAATTTTAAAATAATCAAATAGTTGTTTATACAAACCTATTTTTTTTACAATAGAATACTCTGGGAAAAAAGTTCTTTCGTTAAGTTGTTGTTTGAGCGCCGTCTCAAAATCACAGTTGTTCATGATGAGCCAGAGCATTTCACTTGCCCATGTAGTCCCTTAATATTTTGGCGATAGTATATAATTGATCAATTAAACATGGCAATGTTGTATTATATACCGGCTTTAGGGCTGGTCATGAGCCAGACATCGTCTGATTTCCTTGGCTCGATCCGGAAGATTTTATCTGCATTGACACCGTAGCGAGTATTGATGACAAAGCCACCAGGATCACTCTTAACGAGCCCATCTTTATAAGTCGGCCCAGGGAATACCCTTTGAAAAGATTTCAATTGGGTCTTTGGGATGGAAAGGAATTTCACTTTAAGTTCCGGCACTTTGAAACTATTTTCATCGTCGTAATTCAAAGGCATTGTATTGGTAGGCCTACACCTATTTCGAACTTTCCAAATCAAAGAATGGCTGACAACTAAATGCATTCAATATTTGCCTTATCTTTGGGACTGTTTACAGAATATCAGTTATTACTGTAATCAACGGTGCGATAGAAGAAACTGTTAAAAGGATTGCTTTAAAATACTAAGGTCAATTGGAGATATTTTTTGGCTTATTTATATATTTCTAGGCCAAAGTTCAAAGTTTGCGCAAATTTCTACAACACACACAAAAAATAATTAAAAGAAAACTTTTTCTTTTCTTTTTTCTACGAAATAGAAAAATATAAATAAAATAATGGTCTAGCATGACGAATCACCAAGTACCAATCAAATATAATATAAATATCCAAATTATTATGTCATATTTAAAAGCATCATTATGTGCTTGAAAGTGATAACTCGCCATTTTGATGCTATTGCATATAGCTATAGCTGCTGACTTCTTTATTTCCAATGTCAGTCTGGGTAGGGATTTTATAGGGCAAGAGTATAATAAACCATAACTATACGTTTTAATTGCTTATCAGTGTTTCGCTGATATCGCCCCCCTTCTCTTGAAAAAGACAACGCGGCGGTCGACTTATATAATTAAATCAATAAGATAACAATTTAAACCTATAGTAAGCGTGCGGTAAATAAAATTTAAAAATCGAGAATAAGACTCGAGTTTATTATATCATTGTTTTGCAAGAGTCAATGTAAATAACAAGCAGAAAAATCCAAAATCAGTATAATGCTTTTAAAATCTATTACACATGATTCTATTTTAATCCATGATCTCTTTATTTATATAGAAATCGGCTTCTTAAGGTATATAGTTTTATGGAAAGCCAATGCGGCATCTATTTCCAAAGGTCATTAAGAAGCAGCGCGTGGCGATAATAAAATTTAAAAAGATAACGATTTCTATTCATGCGCGAGCTACAAACAGAAAATATGGAAATTAAGAAAGGCGAATAAAAGTTTCATATTTTATATCCTATAGAAGGGTAAGGGTGCTGCCATAGACTATGATGGTGCGCAGAAAGTTATACATTGCTGTACAGTAATCTATGTACTAAGTCTAAATTTATACAAGATAATGACAATACAAACATATGGTTTGATGGTACATGTATACTGGGCACGAATCATTAGTGTTATAACCATGGCCGGAACCCCTATATACATACGTTTATATGCGCACACGTCCCTTCTTTTTTTATTATCGCATATGAAAGCTTATCAGCTGGCCACAATGAATATACATGAAAAAAAAAATTATGCAACGGTTATGCGTAAATCAGCTGTGACTCTTCGAGTCACACTCTCTGCATCCCAGGACTAATTGACATTTCGCACATTTATACTTATAATTTAACCATTAACCATTATAATTTAAACATTTGTTAAAAGGTTATTTGAAAAAAAGGTTTATTAATGAAAAAAAACAATTTTTTAGACGGTTAAAATGAACTAATTACGATTTTTTTCCTTTACGCATCCATAACTTTTAACATTTATAATTTTAATGAAAGAATCCAAGGAAAGTGAGCGACGAACGTGTCGATCGATGTTGCCTAAAATGATGTCTTTGTTCCCAAAAAGGATATTGCTAAACTAGGAGAAATAGTGAGTGGAAAGAACGAATAAAGCTGGACGGGGAATTGCGTAACTGAAAAAAAACCAAAAACATTTATAAAATGTTATATTAACAAGGAAGTTACTATTTTAAAATGAAAAAAAGGTTAAAGTGTACTATTTATTATCGTTTGAAATGACCAGTGTTTTCATTTTATTGGTAAATCACCAATGTTCAAATAGTAAATTTCATTGGGCAAATGAAAATGAAGGGATTTACAATTAGGAAATGGCGAGGTCTTCTTCCAAGAGAGATCCCGTAAATTCAGTCCAATTGTTACTATCAGAATAGATCGTCCCTTGATAGAGGCGGATCGAGATTGTATCCCCCTTGTTCAGTTTCAAATTCCCGTGAACGGATACAGTTGAATATGTAGGATATGTTGCGCCGTCGATTGCAGAATAACCTCCTGCAACGTCCGCGCCGTTCCGTTGTAAGGCTACATAGCCCTTTCCAGCGTAAGTAGACCCTGATCCGAAACCTAATCCCTTGAAATTGAAGGCGTAGATTCCAGCTTTTGGTGCGGTGAAGACTCCGCTCGCCAAATTCATCCCGCCGCCCAAGTTCAAATATTCCTTTTCGAACGGCATATTCGTGTCTATTGCATTCCAACTTGAAGTACGAATAACGAAGAAATGAGCGGGGCTAGATTTGACATCAACAAAACCATATCGAGTCTCGTAGCCGGTGTCAGTCGACGACTTACTGAAATCGCAGTAGGTGGAAGATATTTGGGTGCTACTACTCTTGACGTCATAGAAACCACTGAGAGTGTGGCCCATTTTGAATAAATCCTGACAATTGGTTGACTTTGATGAGATGGCCGCCTGTCCGGTACACTCGAAGCGGCCCAAAGTGTAGCTCGCCTTCACGCCGGTCAAACTCGTTCGCCCGAAACTGAGTCTCGTAACAGGTAGCAACTCGGTCGCAGTAATGAAACCTTTTTATATATATATATTGTAAAGGTTAGTTTATAGCGGTTAAAATTCTCTATTTTTAAGTGATTCTATTTTTTCGATAATGTTCATCAGAAATAATTAAAATATAAACCAAAACTAAAAACCTTTTGCAAAATCCGTTAAATCAATCCGTTAAATTTTTTCTCATATAATTAAACTAAAATAACGCTTGTAACTTTATATACTCTTTTACCGTAAAGCAAGTAACCCAGAGCATTGAAATGATAAAACTAAAATGTTACAATAAATAAAGAACAACAAAATTGTTTAAAAATAAATCTATATAGATATCTATAAAATATAACTACAAAAACAGGCAAAATTTCGTTTTATATCCTTATGTAATAATATCAATTCAAAGTGAACAAACGAAAGATGGAACTACCATCTACGCGCCAAAAATAAGAACAGAGAATTTATTTTGAAATACAGTTTTTTAAAAATTTGGTTTTAAATTTTTCCAAAAATGTTTTACATGGTTAAACAATTTAAACATAACTACCATAATTGTTTAATTGTACTATATTACCATACTAATTTTAAATAGAAAATAATTCAAAGCGGTTAACTGTTAAAAACTGTTTTTATGTATGTATATAATTTATATTTATGTATACAAATTCGCAATTTTCTCAATTAAAAAAAAATTATTTCTTCAAATTTTTTAAAAATTAATTTCCAAATTATATAATTTTAAAAACAAATAATTTTAAAGAAAACTTCTTCAACGTCTCATTTCAAATATTTTGAAACCTATCGTGCTCTGATTATTATCAGCAATTTACCTTCATCGACAAGCTCAAGAGGAGCCAGAGAGTCGGCGTTGCATTTGTAACTCCTTTCGACGCAGTTGTTCATAATGCCACACTGACAGGTGTGCTCAGCATTTGTTGCAGGACCCGCCCAGAAGATTTGTTTCCCTCCGTTCCGGTCGTTCCAATAACCATACTCACCACAACAGGAACCACAAACGAATCAAACTGAAATCATAATAAATGAATTTATCGCTTAGGTACTTTGCAATCGCTAGGAACTATTTTAAATTATTATTATCATCTACCTTGAAATACTGTTTGCATGAAGGGGAAATATCGGCCAAATTCAACATTTGTCTCATTGTTGCCGAATAGGTAATGGCTTTAGTGTAGCAGCCAGGATCCGGACAGCTTGTGACGTCAGTTTTGGCCTCAGTGTCGTGATAGATAGACGTGGTCACTATTAAAATATTGGAATGATTGGCTTTATATTTAAATGAATAAGGCGACTATTACGTGTTGTCATGTTACAGTAGACTTGGATGGGTTGATCAGCACCGATCTGACCATCGGGATCGATGGAATAGACCCCAGATTGGGCAGTGGGATTGGTGGCTTTGATTTCGAAGCAGGATCGAGGCAAGAAATCACGACTTGTTACATCACTTTCCTTAGCTAGGCTCAATTGGAGGTTTTTCTCTTCCAAGTCGGAGTTGTTCTCCTTTAACTGATTGATCTCTAATTGCTGACTGTTGATCTTCATTTCGTGTTCTTCTATCTTGACCTCAAGACCAGCCACTTTAATCTCTTGTTCTGCTGCTTTGGCATCGTGTTCTTCTACTTTAGCCTCAATACCCACCACTTTGATCTCTTGCTGCTCATTTTTGGCTTCCAGTTCATCGAGCCGATTGAGCAACCCGCTGATATCAAACATCTATTATATTACGATACATGGAAATCAATAGACAATAATAGATGATTTTAAAGCAATATTTGACTCTTTTATGCATATTTAAGTACCTTATGACGATGTTCAATGTTGTTGCCTACTGATGGTGATGGGACCAACAGACCCTCTTGGATCCCTCCTAGAAAGATGATGAAAACTGTAAGAAATGTTAAGTAACAACTCGCCATTTTGATACTATTGAATATAGGTATAACTGCAGAATTATTTTAATGTCAGTCTGGTTGGGGTTTTATAGGGCCAGAATACAATAAACTATATATCTATATACGTCTTAATTGTTTATTTGGGTTTTACCAGTTTTTGACAACCCCCCCCCCCCCACTTGTAGGCGTTGCTCCTGCTTTGAAATCAGACGTCGATTAGTAAATAAGCGAGCCAATAAGCACTATTTTTTTAATTGCACTATTTATTTATAAAATATATGTATATGTATTTGAATATGAGCTATTTAGATAAGAGCATAGGTACGGCTGGTATGGTATTAAGTGCCACGTGATGTATGAATACAAATACCGCAATTGTTTTTCATCACTCTGACAGTTTATGTAAATAACGATAAAGTTTAAGAGAATTACAAAGCCGACTCGCTTTGTTTCGTAAATATGTGGGTTTTTTAAAGCAACACAAAGGCCGGCTTACTTTTTAAACAATAAGATCAAATCTAAGCCTAGTACGCGTGCAGCCATAAAATGTTGAAATTGAGAAATAAATAATAACACGGTTGATACTGATGGTATAATGGCATGTGCTGTCGTCATATTGTATTTAAAGAATCTAGGGAACGCATTTGGCGCACAAAATTTTGTAATTCTTGCCCCTTCAGTCTTCCATTCCACTTTTTAAAAACCCGGCTTCGAAAGCTTTGATGGCTGATGTGGTTGGAGGTAAAAAAATGCACTCAAAAATGTGAAATCATCGACGAGAAACTTGCAGAGTCGACGATATAGTTTTCAGATGAATTAGACAACTTCGAAAGCTGATGGGTTAAAGAAGAATCTTCAGTTTTAAGTAAAATGGATGAAATTTTGAACAATATATATATATATATGCTATCATAGTTTAATTTCAAAGTGGCGATTCTTTCACTCTTAATTATGGGATTCAAAATAATTAAATCAATTTCTTGCGTAAATGATTCTCATCAGGCCTAATTTAGTTCAATGTTTGCTTATATAAAGGGTTTAATAAAAAAATATAGTTACATAGTTCCTTTTCTTCATAAATGTATGCATATAATAATATTGTTTTATCAAATACATTCACTGTGAACTATTTTGAATTGAAAAACACATCAGTACATCACATGTAAACCCAACGATTTCAAAACTAAACAGTATTACACAGTTGTCATATTACAGAAGACTTGGATGGACGGATCCGCACCAATCTGACCATCGGGATTGGTGCGGAGTAAACTCCGGATTGGGCAGTAGGGTTCTTGGCTTTTATCTCAAACCACAATCAATAAGGCAAGAAATCACGACCAGTTACATCACTTTCCTTATGGCAGCGGCTAGAACTAATTGGTGATTTTTCTCTCCCATCAATTCGGAATTCTTCTTTTCCAATTGGTCGATCTCTACTTTCTGATTGTCGATCTTTATTTCTTATTGTTCTGCCATTTTGGCATCAAGACCCGCCACTTTGGCCACTTGTTCTATCACTTTGTCCTCTTATTATTGCTGCTCATTTTTGGCTTCCAGTTGATCCAGTCGATTGAGTAAGTCATTGATATCAAACATCTATTAATATAGTCCAAAAAATAATATAATATTACAGGATTATTGATAACACTATAACTTTTAAAATGGTGAAATAAAATGGGCGTTGGAATTAATTTGACGAACCGAGTCCTTACGGTAACTAACCTAATACGCCTTCTCTTTTAAGGGCGAGTTGGTTATCATACAGGTCCGAATTATGCTGGTACTGGCCAGGTATATTTACAACGGAACGACGCGAACGTTTCAGTAGGTTTATCTCGAATCGATGACGCAATAGCAAATACACATTCAACACTTTCTGTTCAAGGCATTTTGAAACTGGGCAAGGAGAATAATGAATCACGATTCCGCCACTGAATAGGGGCGATCAATTCTAATAGTGCCAGCTTGATGACTCAGTTCACCGGATTATTTCTTAATTTAATCTCATCATTTCTATTTGAATTGAATTTTTATTTGGAAAACCTTTAAAGGAATAAATAATAGCGATATTTAAGATTTGACCTTATGATCAGAATAGCCAAAACTGTTGTACAGAACCCAGCAGAACCGTTACATACTTACATTAATGGCTTCATTCCATTTTTTTTTAGGTCAGTTGATAAGATTTCATAGCTAGGCGATGATATAAAAAATAAAATATGTGTCTCAACTATCATCTAGGGGTTCTGGCCAAAGGTAATACCAGTGGTTCGTTTACTGCTGTGTAAGCGCCATGGTCATCCCATGTATATTATCGCGTCGTTATCTTCAAACGTCTAAAATATATTAGTAAAATGAATATATATTCTTATTTTGTGATTTCGTCATTTCCTAATTTATTTTCGCATGATTGAAGCAGTTCTTTAAACTACTTTATTTGTTTTATGTTTAAATAAAACATTGGTCACAGCATAATACAACTATTGATATATTAGCTCCACGAGATGATGATATTTTTTCTCTCTTAAAGGTTAAACGAATTCGCCAGAAATTTAAGTAATAAATCCTATATGAGCTTTGGAATGTTTCCTTTCTTTCCTGGTAATTTTTACATTACTTTTTGTTTAATTCAACCTGATGATTTTAAAAGTAGGGAAAACAACCGATTTGAAATGGAAATTTTGGTGTTAAATTAATAAAATCCAAAAATATCCGGAGAAAAACAATAAATTCATACTATAGAATTGACCAAATTAATGTGAGAAGATCCCACTTGAGATGCTCAAGGAGATTATCCGGCCGAAGACCGTCAAGCGGATAGGCGGACAAGGTCTACCGATGCCCAATAAGGACCCCACGAAGCGCGGCGACCTGCTCGTGTCTTTCGACATCAAATTCCCCGATCACCTGGCACAGAGCGTCAAAGATATCTTAAACGACACTCTTCCTAATTGAAATTCTTCTTTTTCTTCTTTCTTTTCCTTTTTTTATGGGAATATATTACATTACATTACCCCATTTTTTCGTTTCGCTTTACTATTATTTCGGTGGAATATTATTCGATCTTGAAGTATATCGTTAAAAGAGAGATAAAAAAGGAATTAACAAATTGCTGAGACTAATTTTTTTTACGTTTTTTTATATGTGAGAAGGATTTAAGAAAGAGTCGTGCTGTATACACAAGAATTGTACAATGTCGCTTAACACACATTACAAAAATAAAGAAAAACATAAAAATAGGTTGTTTCGTTATTTTTCGAGTTTTTACTTTTCATTAAATTTTTCCCCTTTGTTTTATTTATTTAATTTTTTTAAATTTAATAAAAAAATTGTTTTAATGTTTTTTTTTAAATAAGGTTTTTTTTTGTCGAAAACAATAATAATCCCGCAAATGTTTTTAAATCATATTTTTTTCTAAATTTACTACTATATTTCAGATTTGAAAGATCTGGTAAAGGAGAAGAAACTTGTTTGTTGTATAGACCACTATGGAAACTCGCCGCTAGAACGCGCTTAAAGCCCCCGCTATAAATTGCAGTTAAACTAACTTAATAGCTAAACGCTTAAAATAAACCAATTAATTTTTTTATATTAACGCACCCTGTATTGTTTTTCTCTTGTTTCAATCTATTTTTCGGTGGATTAGCTTTTTATTTAAAGGCCGGATTACCGGCTGCTATAATTACACCTCCACTCATAATAGTTTTCAAGTCAAATAAAATTTATTTAAAAATTAATAAAAGGTATTTAATTATTGGAAAAAGGTTTATTGGTGAATTAACATTTTTTTAAAGACGGTTATATAATTAACCGATTACGTCTTTTTCCTTTCCGCTTACTTTTTACCCTTAACATTTAATAATAATAATTAGTGGAAGCATGAATGCAGCATGAATGAAAGCTGGACGAGGAATTAAGAAACTCAGCAGCATCAAAACGTTTTTAAAATTTGCATATTAACAAGGAAAAGTTTTTAAAATTGTAAAGAAAAGTGTTTTGGTGTACAATTTATGACAATAGTTCCATTTTATTGATCAATTTCAATGCGCAAATGAAAATGAAGGGATTTACAATTAGGAAATGACGAGCTCTTCTTCTAAGAGCGACCCGGTGAATTGAGTGTAACTGTCACCATTAGAATAGATCGTCCCTGACTCGTGGCGGATCGTGATTGTATCCCCCTTGTTCAGTTTCAAAGTCCCGTGAACGGAAACAGTTGTTGATGTAGGCGATGTTGCACCGTAGATGTAAGAAGCTCCTTCTGCAACGTCCCCGCCGTTCTTTTGTAAGAATACACGGCCATATCCAGCGTAATCGGAAGCTGTATAATAGCCATTTCCCTTGAAAGAGAAGGCGTAGACTCCTGCTTTGTGTGCCGTAAAGACTCCGCTTGCCAAATTCATCCCGCCGCCCAGGTTTAGATATTCCTTTTCGAATGGTATCGTGCCTTTTGTACTCCAACTTGAAGTGCGAGTCACGAAGAAATGAACAGGGGTGGATTTAACATCGATAAACCCGTATTGAGTCTCGTAGCCGGGGTCAGTGGATGATTTTGAAAAATCACAGTAAGTTGACGCAATTTGAGTGCTACTTCCTTTGACATCGTAGAAACCACTGAGAGTGTGACCCATTTTGAACAAATCCTGACAATTCGACGGCTTCGATGAGATGGCCGCCTGTCCAGTGCACTCGAAACGGCCCAACGTGTAGCTCGCCTTCACGCCGGTCAAACTCGTCCGCCCGAAACTGAGCCTCGTAACAGGTAGCAACTTGGTCGCACTAATGAACCCTTTTGTAATAATAATTAAAAATTAATTTATGGTGTTCTAATCAATTCTATGTACAATAATTATAATTTTTTTTCTAAAATATGTCACTTAAAAGAAAAACTAAAGAATTTTAAATTTCATTTAATTATGAAAAATTCTATAAATTTTTAACAAGAATAAGGTTTTACATGTATGCCAAGCTGTAAAACACGAATTTTTATGGTTTTTTTTAATTTAAAGAAATCGAGAATTTAGTTGTTTTTTTCATTTTTTTGAAGTCCAAATACGAAAATTATACTTTTAATTTTTTTAATTTTTTGAAATAGTCGTAAAACAGTTTTTAATTTGTACAAAAATGTTTTACATGTATTCCAAGCTGTAAAACAAAAATTTTTATGACGTTTTTTTAAAATAAAACAATCGAGAATATTCAAAAATATTTTTCGATAAAATTCTATATTTTTCCAAAAATGTTTTTAGATAACTTAAATAAATTTAAAAACTAATATTTTTCACTTTTTTCTTGAAAAAAAAACGTCATGAAAAGTGGTGTTAATAAACGTTTGCAAACTTAATCAACTAAAATATTTTTATGATGATGAAATTGAGATTTTTTTTAAATTTAGAATTCAAATATTTTTAGAACTCTGAGTTTTTTTTTTAAAGTTTTGGAAAAATTACAAAAGAAACTTCTAAGTTGGTTTTGTTAATTTTTGCGATGTTTTTTTATTTCTAACTATTTTCCAATATAAAAAAAATTACATAAGACTTGATTCATTTCCCCTTTCCGGTAAACCGCCTATAAATCTACCGGCAAACGGAAGTGAATCCATTAGAGTATTTTTTACAAAATTTCGAATGAAACCTTTTTAAATAATAATTAAAAAGCTATTTTATCGCGTAAAAAAATTATATATAAAGTGATTCCATTTTTCGATAATGTTCATCTAAAGCAACTAAAATAAAAACCATAACTAAAATCCTTTTTTAAAATCCGTTAAATCAACCCGTTGCAAAAAAGAAAATAAAACCCAAAGCATTGAACTGCTAAAACTAAAAATATACAAAATGGAAATGAAATAAAATATTTTTAAATTAAAAACTCTTTAAAAAATCCGTAAATTTTTTTCTTATGTAATAAATTCAATTCAAAGCAAAAAAAAAACGGAAGAGGGAACTACCATCTACGCGCCAAAAATACGAACAAAAAATCTATTTTGAAATATAGTCTTAAAATGATTGTTTTCAACTTTTCCAAAAATGTTTTTTTTACACGATTATTAACAACTTAAATAAGTTTGCCATAAATATTCAATGGTAGGCTACTCTATTACCACATTAATTTAAAATAGAAAATAACTCAAATAAAGATTTAAACTGCTAAAAACTATATAAAAATGAAATCTTTTCAAAAACTAAATTTCTCAATTTCCTCATCAAAAAGTTCTTCAAAGTCTCTTAAAACCCACCATGTTCTGAATAATAACAACTATTTACCTTCATCGACAAGGTCAAGAGGAGCCAGAGAGTCGGCGTTACATTTGTAACTCCTTTCAACACAATTGTTCATAATACCACACTGACAGGTGTGCTGACTCGTTGCCGGACCAGCCCAGAAGATCTGCTTCCCACCGTTCCGGTCATTCCAATAACCGTACTGAGTGCTGTTGTACTCGAGAGGAACCACGAACGAATAAATCTGCAAATGATAATACAAAATTAAATTATTTACGTAAACTGCGCAATTTTTAACTACTGTTATCATCTACCTTGAAATACTGTTGGCAAGAGGCAGAGATGTCGGCCAAATTCAACATCTGGCGAATGGTTGCATTGTATTTGATTGCCTTCGTGTAGCAGCCTGGATCCGGACAGCTTGTGACGTCAGTTTTAGCCTCAGTGTCGTGATAGATAGACGTGGTCACTATTAATATTGAATGAGTGGATGGCGTTATACAGGTAAGGTATTTAAATGATAAAATACTATAAATACGTGTTGCCATGTCGCAGTAGACTTGGATGGACGGATCAGCTCCGATCTGACCATCAGGATCGATTGAGTAGACTCCAGATTGTGCGCTGGGATTCGTGGCTTTCAGCTCAAAGCAGGATCGAGGCAGGAAATCACGACTGATTACATCATCACCGGCTTGGACTAATTGGTTTTTCTTCTCTTTAATGAGCTCTGAATTTTTCTTCTTTAATTGGTCAATCTCTTCTTGCTGACTGTTGATCTTCACTTCATGACTTTCGATCTTCAACTCGTGCTGCTTTACTAGACTCATCGTGGCTTCATGTTCTGCTACTTTGGCTTCAAGCTGATCGAGTCGATTGAGCAAGGCGTCGTTATCAAACATCTAATATATTAAATTATATGTACATTAAAATCAATAATTATAATAGACGATTTTAAAGCAATATTTGACTATTGGATGTATATCTAAGTACCCGATTAAGATGCTCATTGTTGTTGCCTGCTGGTGATGGAATCAATAGACCCTCTTGGATCCCTACTTGAAAGATTATCAAAGCTGTAAGAAATCGAAAGTTATAACTCGCCATTTTGAAGCTATGTGATGTAGAACTGCCGCTACCGACTTATTTCAATGCCAGCCCGAGTGGGGTCTTATAGGTGCAGAGTATAATAGAGCATAACTATATGCGTCTTAATTTTCGTTTGGTTTTTATCAGTTTTGGACCTTTCGACTGCTTTATTTCCTTGTAGTCTTTGATCCGCCTTTGAAATCAGACGACAGGTAAATAGATGAACAATAATAATCACTATTTTCTTATTTGTTTATGCAAATGATAATTTCAAAACTTTCAACATAATTTGAAATTGACAGAAAATCAAAGGCGGATTATGATTGGGCATGAACCAATAATGATTTTCAACATATTTTTTAAGCTATGAACTATTTAGATAACAGCAATAAAACATTAGAAGCTAGCCCAAGTCCCATTCACTCTGTGAGTCGATAATAGGTCTAGTGACTATTTAGTTCAAGAGCGTAAAGCTAGCTCGGCCTGTTTCCAAAGGTTATTATTTTTTTTAAAGCAACTCGGCGGGCGACTTATATTTCACAAATAAGATAACACATTTTAAGCCTATCTACTGCACGTGAAGCAAATAAAATGTGGGAATAGAGAAAAACAAATATTAGTGATAAAAACAAATAATAAGGATGGCAAGTAAAAGTTTGAAACCATGACGAGATTAATAGTATAAGGACGCTGCTGACATTTACTGTAAGAATAAATGAAGGCTGTAATAAATACAAGGCAATAAAAACAAGGCTGGAAATAAAGGCTGGAACGCCTATTAGAATTCCCACATATTCGATAAACAATCAATATAGTTTCGGCCCCTTCAGATTTCCATTCCACTTTTTCCTTCGAAATCTTGATGACTGATTTAGTAGCAGATAAGAAAATATAAATAGACGTAAATTACCAAAGGTGGTGGAAGATTCTATTTACCAACCTATACGTTTGATTTCAAAAATTCAAAACACGAGGGTCTTTAAAATCCATAAGACGTTAGACATCTGGTTATCAATCAAAGGCAAGTTATCTACAAATTATAAGCTTATTAGCCAGGTTAACTCGGTGACAGTAATCGTTCACAACGTCACAACCATCTTCCACAGAGGTATGATGTATTGGATGCACCATATACTTGAAATAGTTCAATTTTTAGTATTTCAATTTTTAAAAATAAAATAAATAGAAAACTAGAAAGTTGAAACAATTCATAGTTACCGATAGGAAACGGAACTTATATGACAATTTATTTTTATGTATTTAAAAAATAGGATAAATTCGAATAATAATTAATAAAGGAACGCAACGACAAACTAAACTATTGGTATAAAAACTCTGTGGCATCGAACTCAAAATAATCTAAAAGGCCTGTCGTTTTTGTATCTCTGGCTACTTTAAGTAAGTTCTTCTTAAAAATTGTTGTATCTGAAATAAAATGCTATTGACCATCAACATTATATAACATATAGTAAGATGTAAAACAGTCCCTTAGTGGACAGGGCTCACATGTCGCATCAAGACTATATCTACGAATGAAGTGAGATCACTGTCTGTCACGACTGCTAACGCCTACCGGGCGCTCCAACGAACAACAAGAGGAAGACTGGTTTTGTCAGCCTTCCGATCCACTCAATGAGCTCATCTTCAAGTTAATGTTGCTCAGCCTATAGTTCCTTTTTATTTTAATTTTTCATTTGGGAATGTTCAATGAATGTCAACCAAAATCTTCCAGGTTCTATTATATAATAAAGAAGCAATATACCATATACGACGCATTTTCTTCTTAAGTAGGCCTACCATGACTGCGCCAACCCTCCGTACATTGACCACATAGCCCTATAATCACTTTGTGCGCAGTTCTGGTATAATACGCTGAATTTTAAAAATCTATATATTCTAAAGAATTTTGAAATGTATAGGATTTCTAAAAGGGAGCCTTGTAACTTGTAGCAAACTGATTCATCATGCGAAAATCAAATAGCGAGGAAATTCGATAAGGAATTTAAGAAAATTCATTTGATTTATTCATTGCCTATTACAAGATACGTGGAATATTTTATTAATGTCACAATGATGGCGGACGGACGGAATGAATAGTAGAGCAAATTATATATCAATATTGTTTCCTCTTTCCATGAAACAATGGTTAATCTGAAAAATAAATTGCTGCAATAATAAGAGTTGCTAAGTAAAACTAAAAGTTTTTCGATTGGGCATTTGTCGATAATAGATGATAGTGTATTTTTGATCTGTTTAGTAGATACCAGGTATTGAGTCCAAGTGGGCTTTAATGTGCTCTACTTTATGAGTGCATTATTTTAGTCTGTGAGCTTTTTTTGCGAAAATTTTGAATTACAACAAAGTACAAATCAAATTTATTCTTTTGAAATTATTGGTTTTAGTGGACAATTTCGACTGGCTTCACCCCATTATTAGATCACCGTCATGGGCTCCAATATTTGGAGGTAATTCAGATATAATCTTTGGAGTCCGAAAAACAGGGGTGATTTATTATTGTTGTTGGGGTCGAGCCAATAAGCATTGCTACATATATTTTTACGCTGCGAACTAGTTAGAGATAGCAGCAAGGTATATTATAAGCCCAAGTGCGACGTGCTGTACTAATGCATATACTATCTCCAGTGTTTTTCATCACTCTGTGAGTTTATGTAAACATCGATATGGTTCATAAGGGAATTAATCCAGCTCGACATGTTTCCAAAGGTTATAACTGAGAGGAGCTTATACATATACAAGATCATAAGCATTATAATCCTGAGGGTTGTTTTTTTTTGTATATAGTATTTGTGAATTTTATCATTCACATATCATCAAATAAGAGTATAAGGTAATCAAAATGCAAAACAGTTATGATGAGTGACATTGGAAATCTAATTTCAAAAATCGTACTATTGATCTTTTCTTCTTATGGCAAGATTCGAACCAATGCAAGTCGTCCAGTATAATTTATTACGTAGAAGGTACCATTTATTCAGTATTTGAAATGAGGGCCGTCCAAAGAGTCGGCTGTGCCCCCCTACGGGGTCCCACCCGACCTTTGAACGTCCTAACCAGTGTAATGGTAGTGTCAAAAAAAATCTTAAATAGTATATTTTTATATCAATTGCTTTATTGCAATTGCTTTACTTTTTTTTATTTGAGTAATTCATTTTGGTATTTAAAAAAGAAGTTATGTTTGAAGTTATGAAAATACTCTTTTTGAATTAAAGAAATGCATACCTAATTCTTAAACTGTGTATATATGTATATTTAGTTTATCTATAGACTACCTATACTATATATATAGTTGAAATCACTACAATAATCTCAACAACGGATTGGTCTAATGGTTAATGGTTGTGACTTCACATCGTGAGATCCGAGTTCGATTCCCGCTCCGGGAAATCATTTTTCATCAAAATTCAATTCTAATGTGCATAAAAAAAGAAATCTCAAAATTGATAAGCAATGAAGAATAAAAAATAAAGAAATGGCGAAGATGAATAATATCGTGATGATTAGTCACGAATAATCCCTTATTTCTGATGTGCATATTATCATTATTTACCGCTAAAATATTTTTTGCTTAATTGACTAGGGTTGAGTTTGACAGCATGTCGTCTGCTTCATTGTTGACATCTAGCAAAACTTGTCAACTGTCAAAACTGCACAATTCACGATGCAAATTAATTCAGAAAAAAAGTTGCACAGATCCCACCCAAAAACAAATTCCTGGAAGTAGAGAAAATTAGCTATTTTTTAAGGTATGAAACAGCTCATTTCATTTTGAATTGAAGATTTCTATAGATCCCCTAGCTAGGAGCCTCTTTTTTTCTTAGTGTTTAAGAGATTAAAATTAGTTTTCATTTATTTATACACTAATAAATGTTCGTATAGGTATTATTTGCAATTTAGGAAGCCATTTCAGGCATTAGAATATAGTTTTAGGCAAAAAATAAAGTTTTATATTTGGCAATACGCGTATGTGGGATGTATTAAACGTCCCAGAGACCGAGACAGGCTCTGAAAACGCCTAATTGCCATTAGTTAAGGCCTTTCGGTATGCTAAAGCATAACCCTCAGGGATAAAAAAATATATATAGCAATTTAAGACTGCTGCGTGTGCAGCAAATAAAATGTGGAAATCGAGCATAAGTATAAACAAGATCCGCTCCTCGTATCGACCTGATGGGTTCGGACTTTTTTTTTTTATTGATATAGGATTAGGCTAGGGAATCAGAATTTGTAACATTAAGAAAAAAAGAATAAACATACACAAACTACCCTACTAGCTGGCTAAGTTCCTAAAATAAAAAGAAAGTGAAAGAAAAAGGTACGTAATATGTATGACTTGGAACAAAAATTGAAAGATATATATCATCTTGTTGCGTATTTATAACAGTATAACCTATATAATACATCTGTATCTAAGCAAAATATGAGACTATTTCCATCTAGAAATATATGGGATCATGACTTCATGATGACCAAACACATCATTAGTAAATAAGGTATCAATGCATACATCAGTAAAGCTGTCAGGATTACCAAGTATGAACCTTATAATTAAAATCTTATGCATTAGTTGGATTATTTTTAATAGACAAGAAAAATTAATCATTGAAATTTGTAGTTATCACACAATTCACACATGTTGCATGTATGAGAATTGAGAACAACTGTCGGTATTGGTGGGGATAAAAAGAATTAGACCGAGAAAGTTTTCGCCGTAATGAGATTCCAATTTATTTAAGAGATGACATTCCAACGAACTAAAAATTCTAAAGAAAAACTAAGAATAACTTGACACTAACACACGCTATGACTCTTTGACGAGAATATCGCTTCAATCCTCAAAACACAATGGCAACATCTTAACACTAAGTACTCTGATTAGTAGCATTCAAATCTTCAATGTGTCTCAGAAGATGGAAGAAAACTACTTAGGTAAAAACTTGGGGCTAATAAACATATTTCACAAATTTATACTTTATAGTTTTCTTAAACTTTCTTTCGGGATAAAAGTTGTTGTCAGACTTAGGACGCGAAGAATTTGAGCAGATAAAATGAGTAGTATTGAATATTCCATGAATTTTTCTTGATTTACTTATACAAATTATATAGATACATATATAATATACCCTCGTCCCGCTTTGCGAATTTTCCCATTTTGTGGGTGTCCCGTTTTGCGAGCCGCTACTGTACAGCGATACATTACAGTCTTTACCTTCCCATTAACTATTTTATTGTTCAAATAAAAAGCTTAAATTTATCTTACAATCCAAAATTCATTTTTCTATAGCAGCTAGGTATGTTTCATTCATAAAAATATATTTTTTAAAGAGGGGGGGGGGGGGGGTGGGAGGATGAAAGAAAAATATTTTTAAATTTCGGAAATCCCTTTTCGGCCATGAAACTGGTTGAAAACATGTTTTTATCAAGGTTGTTGGAAAAAAAGACGCATTCGTGTTTTTCTTATGTAAGTCTTTATTAAACTTGGCAAGTTCGTCAAAGAAATTAAAAGAAAAGAATGAAGAACAAAGAAGATGAAAAAAGACTAAAACATTTCAATTTTGGGTCGAGTGGTACTAGATAGAAATTAATAGTTCAAACATGAAATGTGAATACAAAAGGAAATAAATAGACTACAATTAGGAAAGAACAAGATCTTCTTCTATCAATGAACCTGTAAAGTGAGTGTCACTGCCTCCACCAGAATAGATCGTCCCTGCCAAGTGGTAGATGGTGACTGCATCCCCGTTGTTCAGTTTCAGGGTCCCATGAACGGAAAGAGTTGAAACTGTTCCTGATGTTGCGCCGTTGATTCTGGTATAACCTGCAAGAATATCTAAGCCGTTCCGTCGTAATCGTATATCACCATGACCAGCGTAACCAGAACCTGCTGCAAAACCATTTCCCCTAAAAGAAAAGACGTACGTTCCAGCTTTGGGCGCCGTGAAAACTCCGCTCGCCAAATTCATCCCGCCACCCAAGTTCAAATATTCCTTTTCGAACGGCATTGTCATCCCAGTTGCATTCCAACTTGTAGTACGAGTCACGAAGAAGTGAACTGGACTAGATTTGACATCAACAAAGCCGTATCGAGTCTCGTAGCCCGCCTCAGTCGATCCTTTAGAAAAATCACAGTACGTGGACGCAATTTGACTACTGCTGCCCTTGACATCGTAGAAACCGCTGAGAGTGTGTCTACTTGTCCGGCCATGTAGCTGTCAAACGAATTCATCAACTGCGATAGCTGATGGGCCAAAAAAGAATATTTTTTTTAAATATCATGGATGACATTTTGAAACATATTCAATCATAGTTAAACCGAGGGTTTATCGACTAAAAAAAACCAAAAAAACTCCTAGGCCTACACCCCACAATTTTATGAACAAAATCCTACAGGAATCTTTATAAAAAATCCAGAATTGCCGTACACCCTGGGAAGGAGTCAACAACCCCTCCAGTTTAACTTCAAAGTGACGATGACAAAATTATTTCACTATTCTAGCTATGGGATTTTAAAAATTAGTTTTCGAAAGCAATTTCTAGGGTAAAAATGAATCTTATCGGGCCTAATTCAGTTCAATAATGATTCCTTGTATAAAATGATTTAAATAAAAAATGAATTCCATTATTATTATTCATACAGGAACAATTGGTTTTATCTGAATTCTTACAAGTTATTTAGTTGATTTTCTACATGAATGTACATTTATTCACGTTGAACTGTTTGCAATTAAAAAACACAGAGAATGATTTAAGAAAGAGTCATCGTGCAGTATACACAACAATTGTACAATGTCGCTTAACAAACATTTTAAAATAAAGAAATAGGCCTACAGAAAATTATTATGTGTTTTCACGATTCGAATTTTATTCTAAATATGTATGGCTTTGTTGCTCGTGCAATACTTAAAAGTCCTTATGATGAACTTGGTTTATTTATTTATTTTTTCACAACATAATAGGGTCTCAACTACTATACAGATTCTTATTTCTTGAAATCACTTAAAATTACTTACTTAAATCTAAACAAAAAAGTCAAAAATATATGGAAAAAGAATAAAATTAGTTGATCAATTATATGTATATATTACATCTTTAAAATCTTAAAATCATTCAACCATGATTATTGACATCCCCCCCCCCCTCCCCTCCTCAGAACGCATAACTAGTGATTTCAAATTGACAGAAAAACAAAGTTAAGATGTGTGATTGGACATGAGCCTTTAGTAATTTTTAGGGTATGAGCTAATTAGATAAGGTATCAGCGTACTCAATGTGCGCTGTAATAATGGGCAGCTTCACTGTTTTATTTTTTTTTTATTTTGCTCTATGAGATCATATATAATAATATTGGTTCCATGGAGATAAAGCTAGCTCGGTCAGTTTCCATAGGTAATAATTTAGGAGAAAGCAGCGCCGCAGCAGTAACTTTACACACAAGAATAAGATAACATGCGCATGCTACAGCAATAAATTAAATTTGGAAATCGAGAACAAGACTTGGGGTTATTATATTTTTGTCTACAAAAATCAATATAAATAAAAAGAAGAAAGCAAAAAAACAACATTACAATATTTTGAAAGCCCATTATACATGATTCTATATCAATTCATGATATTTTTATTTGAAATTGGCCTCTTAAAGGTATAGTTTGATGGAAAGCCAATGCGGTATCTTCAAAGGTCATTAAGAAGCAGTCCGTAGCGATAATAAATATTAAAGATAACGATTTCTATTCCTGCTCGAGCAGCAAACAGAAAATGTGGAAATAAAGAAAGGCTGATGAATGAAATCGAGAAAGGCAAATGAAAGAAATTGAGAAAGGCGAATAAGTTTAATCTTTTTCATTCTATAGACTGGAAAGGTTGCTGTGATCGACACGGTATTTTAGAAAATAATTGCTGGGACGCATTAAAATAGATATTTTCGCGATTAAATTTATGCTGTCCTCTTCCATTGTAAATATTATTTGAACATGACGGCTAATCGAAAAATTTATGACTGGACGATTGGAACTATAAGATGTCGCATTATCGACGAAGAAACTCACGAAGATCGATGGCCACTATGGGATCATATTCTGTGGTTCAACTGTTAAGTGATCGTGATATAAGATTTAACGAACATCTCACCCCCCCCCCCCTCCTCGTTTTTTTTTCTATTATTACAAGTTAAACTATGAATTTCAATAATAATGTACATAGTGATGTTTATATCCGTGTGCTTTGTTATAATCCAGTGCCTGAAAACGATCGCTATAAGTAAGTATAATTCTGAACCATAAAATGTTTTATATATTCACATTACCACTATGATGGTGCGCTGGACGGAATATATTGTCTAGCAAACTATGTACCAAGTCTATATATTTATTCGAGATAATGGCAATACAAAAATTTGGGTTGATGGTGCCTGTACGTTCTGGGCACGAACCAGCATTGGTATTAACTAACGGCGGAACCCCTATATATGGTTATGCGCACACGTCCCTTCTTTTTTTATTATCGCATATGAAAGCTTATCTACTGTCCTCAATGATTATGAAATAAGAAGCCATTTATGTAACGGCTATGCGTATATCAGCTGTGACTCTTCGAGTTGTCTCCAATAGATCAGTTCTTATCCTAAATGTATAGCCGTTGGATAAAAATAAAAGTTTGTTGAAAAAGAAAAATAATTGAAAATCTTTCCTTCGTTACAGGCTTGTTTTCTATTTTAAAGTTCGTGTGAAGGTTATTATTTGATAAATTAATTAAATTAAAAGTATCCTTATTATTCATAATATATAGAGCTGTGACTAAAGCTTGAACAATAAACCAATGGGAGGGAACATCACTTTCTACCTTTTTTTTCAAATGAAGAAGTGGATTTGATGTCGGGGCTTATTGCTCTGCCTTTATATTATCAAGGCGTATTTTGTCCAGGTGCAGACTGAACGATTGTATGCATTATCTACCTGTCATAGAGATGTATATTTATAATCATTTCCTTTAAATTTCATGGGACTGGTTGGTGTTTTCCTGCTGATTGGCACGCAAGGACTCTTTGACGAGAATAGGGCATAAAAATACAATGGCAACATCTTAACACTGGATACTCTGATAAGTGGCATTCAAATCTTTAATGTGTCTCAGAAGGTGCAATAAAACTATCTAGGTGAAAACTTGGGGGTTATAAACATTGCACACATTCTCTTTTCTTAAACTTTCTTTCGTAATAAAAGTTGTTGTCAGAATTTGGACGCCAAGATTGTGAGCATATAAAATGAGTAGTATTTAACATGCCATACATTTTTCTTGATTTTGTTTATACATATAATTGATATAGCGATACATTACAGTCTTTACCTTTCTATCAACTATTTATTGTTTAAATAATAGGTCCGCATTTATTTTAAAATAAAAGAATCCAATTTAATATAGCAGCTAAGTAGGTTCCATTCTTTTTTTGTTTATTGATTATAGTAAGAAATCTAAATGTATTCAATTTAAATTGAAAATAAGCAATCAAACGAATTGTATGATTTTCTTCTTCGTTCGCTCTCACATAATATGACAACGTTGAAATTAATTTTTAACGAACCTATGAAACATCCGTTAGCTCGAGAATGGAGACGATTCTTGATCCATTCAAAGTCAGTGTTTAGATTGTCAGCGTCCAGCGTCCTCCGCTAGTTTGCCTTAAGTGTTTGTCAAGCATAAAAAAAAATGGTCGATGTGTAATTGCGATCCGGTAATTCAGAATGAATATAGGAGTTATCGCCAGCACCGACTTGAGAAACAGTCTCGATCATTTTTTATACATATTGATTAAATCAATAAACACGAACAATATTTGTCCGACTTGAGTGTTTTATTTTTCATTTATTGATATAGCTTCCTACCACTTTTTTAACCATAAGAGGTCGTAATATTATATCGAAAAACTGGTCGGAGAACTAAGACAAATAAACTTTAGTCGAGGTCAACAGGTTCTCGGACCGTCAAAAACCAAATATACCACCCGTTAACTATTACCAGGCCACGGTAAATCTTCATGGGAAGAGGATAGTATTTTGGAATTCCAGACATGATTTAATTTTTTAGAACATTATGCAATATTTAGGAATTACAATGACACTTTGACATGACGAGGCGCAAGATGTCCAAGGCTAAGACTAGTTTATCACGAGAAGATTATTTTCACAAGTTCATATGTCCATAAATACTTCAGTAATTTTGTTATTGTAGTAATTTCTATTAATTGTATTATTTTATTAATTGAAGTACGCGTGGCACTTTTTAATTATTGCTTTTTTTTCGTTGATATTTCCGAAGTTCTAATGTTTCCCGTCCTTATTTATTCGACCCATCAAGAAATCACTTATTACGTAGTTACAAGGAAAAGGAAAAAGGAACTTGTTAGAAGAGGCAAAAACTAGAACATTGACACTCCGAATATATTAAATCAGCACTTTTATATTTTCAGACGTGAAAAAGTAATTGTAACTGAAGGGCTTACAATTAGGAAATAGCAAGGTCTTCTTCTAATAGCGAACCTGTAAATTGAATATTACTGTCATAAATAGTATAGATCGTCCCTCCAAAGAGGCGGATCGTGATTGTATCTCCCTTGTTTAGCTTCAAAGTAGCGTGAACAGAAAGAGTTGCCCATGTATTTGCTGTTGCGCCGCTGATTTGAGAATAACCAGTTGAAACAATCGCGCCGTTCTTTTCCAAGAATACACCGCCATATCCAGCGTAACCGGAAGCTGATCCAGAGCCTAAACCCTTGAAAGTAAAAGCATAAATTCCTGCTTTGGGTGCTGTGAAGACTCCGCTCGTCAAATTCATCCCGCCACCCAGGTTTAAATATTCCTTTTCAAATGCCATCGTGCCAATTGTATTCCAACTCGTAATACGAGTAACGAAGAAATGAACGGGGCTCGATTTAACATCAACAAAGCCGTATCGAGTCTCGTAGCCCGTCTCAGTCGATGATTTAGTGAAATCACAATAAGTGGAGGAAATTTGGGTGCTACTGCCCTTGATGTCGTAGAAACCACTGAGAGTGTGACCCATCTTGAACAGATCACGACAGCTGGTCGGCTTGGAAGAGATGGCCGCCTGTCCGGTGCACTCGAACCGGCCTAACGTGTAGCTGGCCTTCACGCCGGTCAAACTCGACCGCCCGAAACTGAGCCGTGTAATAGGTAGCAACTCGGTCGCAGTTATGAAACCTTTTATAATAATAATTAAAAGTTATTTGATAGCGTTTAAAAATTATGTATGATAGTATGATAAATTATATAAGCGATTTTATTTTTCGATAATGTTTAATGTTATTATCTGAAACAAACTAAAATATAGACCAAAACCTTTTTACAAATCGGTTAAATCAACCCGATGAAATGTTTCAAATACAACAACTTAATTAAACTAAAATATTTTTTTTTACTTTATGTACTCATTTACCGTTAAGCAAATAATCCAACGCATCGAACTGCCAAAACTAGAATTACTATTTACAAAAAAAGTGATAACGATAAATCTTTTTTTTTAATCCGTAATATTTCGTTTTATAGGCTACCCTTAGGCCATAATAACAATTTCAAAGAGAAACAAAAAAAGGAACTACCTAAGCGCCCAAAATACAAACAAATATTTTTTTGATTACAAAAAAAATTTATTGATTACCTTCATCAACAAGCTGGATAGGAGCCAGAGAATCGGTGTTACATTTGTAACTCTTTTCGATGCAGTTGTTACTGATACCACACTGACAGGTATGCTGACTCGTTGCAGGTCCAGCCCAGAAGATCTGCTTATTATTGTTCCGGTCATTCCAATAAGCGTATTGCGTGAGGTTGTACTCGAGAGGAACCGCAAACGAATCGAACTAAATAAATCATAATTAATAATCAAATGACTGCTTCTTTTTAAATTATCATTATTTACCTTAAAATACTGTTTGCATGAAGCGGAAATGTCGGCCAAATTCAACATCTGGCGCATAGTTGCATTGTATTTGATCGTCTTGGTGTAGCAGCCTGATTCTGCACATCTTGTGACGTCATTTTTGGTCTCAGAGTCATGATTGATAGATGTAGTTTCTATTAACATTAATGAAAGGATTTTTATGTTAGGTAGTTAAATGATAAAATAACTATTACTGGTTGCCATGTCACAGTAGACTTGGATAGACGGATCACCACCGATCTGGCCATCGGGATCGATGGAGTAGATCCCTGATTGGGCACTGGGATTCATGGATTTTAACTCGAAACAGGATCGAGGCAAGAAATCACGACTGGTTACACCACCTTCCTTAGCTAGGATCAATTGGTGGTTTTTCTCTAAGTCCAAGTTCTTCTTCTTCAACTGGTCGATCTCTACTTGCTGACTGTTGATCTTCAACTCGTGATCTGCTAATTTGGCCTCGTGCTGCTCATTTTTTGCTTCCAATTGGTCGAGTCGATTGAGCAAGACGTCGATATCAAGCATCTACAATATAATATCGGAGATCAATTATATTAGTTGGTTTTGAAGCTAAATTTGACTACATGTGAAGTACTGCTCAGTAGTACCTGATTTTCAATGTTGTTGCCTGAGGGTGATGGGTTTAATAAAACCTCTTGGACCCCTCCTAGTAAGATGATGAAAGCTGTAAGAAATTGTAAGTAAAAAGTCGCCATTTTGATAGCTATAGTAGCTGACTTAGTGCTCTAGTGCCGGACTGGGTTTGGTCTTTATAGGCCCAGAGTCAGCAATTTTATTTGTTATAATTATTTTATTATCAATTAAAGCCTATTGCGCGTTTTACAATTTAATTTTTTTATCGTTTTATTAGCTTTAGCAAATAAGGCTTTCTACGCGTGCACCAAATAACCTGTGTGAATCGAAAAACAGATATGCAATGATATGCAATATAATTTATTTAAAGCACCCCAGGATCATGTACAGTACTGCACATCATATACTGTACATCAGGATTGATGTTGAGATACATTTTGTCTTGAAATTTGATACATTGTGTGCCACTCCAACCACAATCTTTATTTTATTTTAAGATTCCATTTTTTGAGTACAAATGACCCGAAGGAATCTAATTAATGTCATCGTTGTTGTTTTCGACATCTTTATATAACATTATTAGCTTTGGCTTATTATAAAATAGATTACTTGATGTAAGCAAAATGTAACAAAAATAAACGGAAATAAGTAGAAAAATCAAGCACTCAGCATTTTACAATTCAATTACATGAAATATGCTATATGCAAATGTAAACCAATTGATAGTCGTATAGAGTAATACAGTGAACACAGTCGGATACAGTAAATACAGTGGCGGTCAAGTTTTCGGTACACTGACAGACCAATTCTGAGACACGGATAACATATTAAACATATACAACATGTCGTAATACGGCCTGTAAACGACAACCAACTGCATTAATACGAGATAATGACGACAAAAATATGTGGTGTGATCATGGTGCATAAACTGCACACGAACCACTAGTATTACCTGGAGCAGCTAGGAACCCCGAGATAATAATAATTGACACAAATATTTTCTTTTGCATTTTTATATCGTCTATAAAAACTTATCATCTGACCTTAATGAATATGTTGCCCGTTTAGTTGCACACAGTAGTAATAATGATTGGATTTTTTTTCTAGATAGCCTTTAAACTATTTTTTTAAATGATTTTTTCTTTTAGATTTTGATTTTTAT
Organism: Chydorus sphaericus; assembly: GCA_030141595.1. Lineage (NCBI taxonomy): Eukaryota > Metazoa > Arthropoda > Branchiopoda > Diplostraca > Chydoridae > Chydorus > Chydorus sphaericus. The sequence continues at coordinate 1,271,130 of CM057934.1, read as the reverse complement.
ACGTAGATGATTGAAAAAAAAACTCGTGATTATTAATTTAGATGCACTTGTATCGCAATCCAAGAATCATAGTTAGGTTATTCAGGAAATAAGTGAAGTAAGTGTAACATTTTGTACTTGGTTAACGTATAGAAAAAAGAGACGACCCCTTTTTTATGCTTGGTACGTAATGTATTTAAAGCAATTTGATCAAACTCGAGAATAAAAGAAGAGGCCTGGATTTCGAGAGAGTTTAATTTATAAGTCAAAATGTAATTTTAAAAAATGACATTTTCTAAAACGATGTTAAACGGATTGTCGTTTTATTAAAAAAAAAATTATATGCTTGGTAAGGTATTTAAAACCATTTGAACTAGAAAAAAATAAGATGACGAAAATTCACATTTCGATATATGATTCAATTAGATGAATTAATAATAAGAATTCCACTTTATTACTTGGCTAGGCATCAAGTAGACATTTATATTTTAAGACATTAAATTTCAATACAAGTGCCATTTGAAAGGATTGTAATCAGGAAATGACTAGATCCTCTTCCAAAATGGAACCTGTGAATTGAATTTGATTGTCAGCACCAGCATTGCTGATCGTCCCTTTTTTTGTGGCGGATCGTGTTTGTATCACTCTTATTCAGTTTAAAAGTAGCGTGAATGGAAAGAGTTGACCATGTCGTCCATGTGCCAGAATCTCCATTGTTGATTTGAGAATAACCTTCTACAACATCCATACCATTTCTTTGTAAGTATACCCATCCCAGTCCAGCGAAACCTGATCCACCGGAACCCGATGCATAACCTGGCCCCTTGAAAGAGAAAGCGTAGATTCCAGCTTTGGGTGCCGTGAAGACTCTGTTCGCCAAATTCATTCCGCCGCCAAAGTTCAAATATTCCTTATCGAACGACGTCGTGCCGGCTGTACTCCAACTTGTATAGTTCGAGTAACGAAGAAAAGAACATGGCTAGATTTAACATCAACAAAACCATATCGAGTTTTGTATCCCGTTTCACTCGGTGCTTTGGGAAAATCACACTAAGCCGACGCTATTTGGGCGGTACTGATCTAGACATCATAGAACCATCTCAGAATTTGACCCATTTTGAATAAATCTTGACAATTTACGACTTGATTTTGAAAAGTGTGTAAAATGATAAGAATTTAGAATTATTTTCATCCCGTATAAATAAAATGAAACAGATCCATTCTATTTTTAAAGATTTTTGTATTTCCAAACTTGAAATTTTAATGCGTAAATGGAAACGAATAAAAGGGTAATTTAATTAGGAAATCACAAGATCTTCTTCTACTAATGAACCAGTGAATTGAGTCCAACTCTCGCCATCTCTAGAAATGATCGTCCCGAACAAGTGGCGGATCGTAATTGTATCCCCCCTATTCAGTTTTAAAGTTCCATGAACAGAAACTGTTGATCGTGTACCTTCATTTGCGCCATTGATTGAAGAATAACCCCTTGCAACATCCGCGCCGTTCCGTTGTAAGTATACACTGCCGAATCCATTAGAAGTGGCAGATGTTCCAGATCCTGATCCCGTAAACGAGAAGGCGTAGATTCCTGCTTTGGGTGCCGTGAAGACTCCGCTCGCCAAATTCATCCCGCCACCCAAATTCAGATATTCCTTTTCGAACGGCATCGTGCCAGGTGTATCCCAGTATGAAGTACGAGTAACGAAGAAATGCACGGGGCTGGATTTAACATCAACAAAGCCGTAGCGAGTCTCGTAGCCCGTTTCAGTCGATGATTTAGAAAAATCACAGTAGGTTGACGCAATTTGGCTGCTACTGCGCTTGACATCGTAGAACCCGCTAAGAGTGTGCCCTATTTTGAACAGATCCTCACAATTGGTCGGTTTAGATGAAATGACCGCCTGTCCAGTGCACTCGAATCGGCCCAACGAGTAGCTCGACTTCACGCCGGTCAAACTTGTCCGCCCGAAACTGAGCCTTGTAACAGGTAGCAATTCGGTCGCAGTAATAAAACCTTTCAAAATAATAATTATTAATTAAGTTATATTAACGGGTTTAAAAATTCTATTTAAAGTGATTCTATTTTTCGATTATGCTCATCTGAAAAAAAAACTAAAATATAAACCAAAACTAAAAACCTGTTTTTAAAATCCGTTAAATCAACTCATTAAAATGTAAAATAACACATAAAATAACTAACTTAAAAACTTTTGAGTTTATGTACTTTTTTACCGTAAAGCAAATAATCCAAAGCGTTGAACTGCTATAAATTAAAATTTACGATAAAAAATTACATAAAATGTTTAAAAAATTCAAAATTTAGAAAAAAAATCGGTCAAATTTCGTTTTATATACATGTGTAATAATATAAATTTCAAATCGAAACAACTGAAAGAGGAAACTACCATCTACACGTGAAATATACGAAAAAAATCTATGTTGAAATAAAGTCTTTAAAAATTGGTTTTCAATTTTCAAAAAATGTTTTACATCATTAACCAACTAAAATAAAACTACCATAAATATTTATTTGAACTCTATTACCACATTATTTCTAAATAGAAAATAACTCAAATATTTTAACTTCTAAAAACTGTTTTTGAATATATTTTTTAAAAAGTCTAAATTTTCTCAATGAATTTTTTTTTTCGAAAAGTTGTTCAAGGTTTTGACAAATAATTTTCTTAATTTATTTGATTTAAAAATCCTATATTTGTAAATAAAAGTTCTTCATAGTCTCATTTTTAATGTTGTAAAACTCGAGTTCGAGTTCTGAATAACTATATTTACCTATAACAACTATTTACCTTCATCGACTAGCTCAATTGGAGCCAGAGAGTCAGCGTTGCACTTGTAGCTCTTTTCGATGCAATTGCTCATAATACCGCACTGGCAAGTGTGCTGACTCGTTGCCGGTCCCGCCCAGAAGATCTGCTTCCCACCCTTCCGGCCATTCCAATAACCATACTGAGTGTTGTTGAACTCGAGAGGAACCACAAAAGAATTAAACTGAAACAATAATAAATAACCAAATTACACAAAGCTGCTCTTCTATAAATTATTAAAGTACCTTACCTTAAAATACTGTTTACAGGAAGCAGAGATGTCAGCCAAATTAATCATCTGGCGAATGGTTGCATTGTATTTGATATCTTTAGTGTAGCAGCCTGGGTCCGAACAAGTTGTAATGTCAGTTTTAGCCTCAGTGTCATGATAGATAGATGTCGTCCCTATCGATATTTAGCGATTATTAGTACTATAAGATTGCTTAAATACTAAAGATATGCATAATTTTACGTGTTGCCATGTCACAGTAGACTTGGATAGACGGATCACCACCGATCTGACCATCGGGGTCGATGGAGTAGACTCCAGATTGGGCACTGGGATTTATGGATTTCAACTCGAAACAGGATCGAGGTAAGAAATCGCGACTGGCTACTTCTTTGGCGTCGGCTAGGATCGATTGGTGGTTTTTCTCTTCCAAGTCCGAATTCTTCTTCTTCAGCTGGTCGATCTCTACTTGCTGACTGTTTATCTTCAACTCGTGTTCTGCTAATTTGGCCTCGTGCTGCTCATTTTTTGCTTCCAATTGGTCGAGTCGATTGAGCAAGACGTCGATATCAAGCACCTACAATATAATATCGGAGATTAATTATGTTAGTTGGTTTTAATCTAAATGTGACTACATGTGATGTACATTACTAGGGCCTACCTGATTAAGATTTTCAATGTTATTGCTTGATGGTGATGGGTTCAATAGACCCTCTTGGACCCCTACTAGAAAGATGATGAAAGCTGAAAGAAATTGTAAGTAAAAAGTCGCCATTTCGATAGCTATTATAGAAGCTGACTTAGTGCTCCAGTGCCAGACTGGGTTTGGTCTTTATACGTCCAGAGTGACAATTTTTATTGATCTTGATTATTTTATTATCAATGAAAGCCTACTGAGCGTTTCACAATTTAATTGTTTTATTAGCCCATTAAGCTATTTGCGCGTGCTACTCATTAACCTGTGGGAATCTTAAACCAAATAATACCTATGCAATGTAATTTTTTTTAAAACCAAGACCGGATTAAGCCTTGATGACCTCCTAGGCGGACTCTTGATATTTCCCCTCAAAATGACCCTAATTGTTACAATATTATGAAATGTCGTATTTTTAAAGCTTTAGGGGAACTTTATGCTCGTTTAAGGGCGGTCATTTTCGTCTTTTTTTATTGCATTTCTTTAGTTTTTCATTTTCATTGTTTGGCCTCTTGGACACCGCAGCGGTTTGTCCGATCTTGTTCAAATCTGTTTGTCTTCGGATTGATGCTAAGACAAATGTTGTCTTGAAATTATGACATTTTGTCTATAAATTTTACACATTGTGTCTTAAAATTTAAGGTATTTTTTAAGAGTAACTATGAACCGAAGGAAAGCAATCAATACAATTCAATTTTACAATTCAGTTACATGAAACTATCCATATAAAAAACAACTGATGGTCGTATACCATACGTATCTGAGTAGCGTTAATATTTGTTCAACGTCTTTTTGGGATGACATCTTCACATCTTTGATTAACTTTTAGCGATGACTCACATCATAAGTTTTTTTCAGTTTTAGAAATATAACTTTATTACATAACGATGCATTTTCAGGGCCGTTTTTGTATTACTATCTGACACGTGAAACAGATACAGCATATACAATGGTGGTCAAGTTTTCAGTATTATCATAGACAAAATCTGAAACATGGATAACATAGACAACATGTTTATCACAACATAGACAACTAAGGTATTTGAGACCAACAATACGAACAAAACCTGGTTCATCAATCAAAGGTAACGGACTATATAGAAGAGTATAACAAGTGATTAATACAGCATTAAATTTATATTTTACCTCATCCCATGGTATTTTTCTTTTATTTTCCATGATACATATAGCTAGACACTAAATAGCAATATAATATTAGTTGATGCAACAATTTATCGACATAGACAAAAATAAGAAAAAATAATTCAATTAAAAACTAATATTTCAATTATTAGTATACAGAAATAATGATTTCATTCTAATTGAAAAACTGCGTGGTATGGTATACCTCACTCTTATTGATGGCCTATATACCAGCTTACATAAACTAATTTAGTTACCAACAATAGCCTAATCCACTGATTTTTGTAACTGGGACACAAACCATTTCATTTTATCTAAAAACCCCCATGGTGTTGTGCAGACGGAATACGGCCTGCAAACGACAAACCACCTCCATGAATTCAAGATAATGACGTTTAAAATATATGGGGTAATCGTGGTACATAAACTACTCACGAACCACCAGTAGTACCTGGAGCACGAACACCAAGATAATATAACGAATACAAATATTTTCTTTTAAATTTTTTATATCGCTTATAAAAAACTTATCATCTGACCTCAATGAATATATATGGAATTAAGCCTTAAATATGAAGGTTCTGGGTAGATCAATTGTGGTTACTTCTCCTAATTACTGATCGTAAATTCAGCCGTATGGTATAAAAGTTTGGAATATTGAAAGATAGCAGGTTGCTGCGCTGAATCATCCTTATGATGGAAAAGGCCAAAAACATTTATTATATTCCTTTGTTGAAGAGGAGGTACTAAAACGCGTTGCACATGCATCAAATAAATATTTAAAAAACAACAAAAAAAAACCACGCTGCGCGGTGGCAACCTAGTTTTTTTAAAAACTAGATAAAATAAATATTTTTACCTAGATTTTTTGGGAAATTAGGTATTACTAGGTAAATTTCCATTATTTTATCTAGTTTTAAAATGAACTAGATAAAATATCTCAGAAAAAACTAGGTTTTTTACTAAATAAAATAATCCTAAAAAATTAACTAGGTAAACTAGATAAACTAGCCCAGCTAGCAAAAAGTTTCGGTAAACTGTCGGCCCTTCATCGGCTTGCGTTAGTCCATCCGGCCCGGAAAATGCGACAGTGGCCCGTTCTTGGCCCGTAAGCCAATAGCCGAATTTTCAGAAACTGTGAAATTTGTGATAAATACCCAATGACGGCCCATGATCATTTCCCAATAAAAAAAATTACCTGAAAAAATATTGGGATCCAGCAATGGACCTGAATGATTTAATTTTATTTTCCCAAATTTTCACACCCGGTAATTTCCCAACACTATTCCTTCTGAAAATATACATGAATTTTACCGCTCTGTCGCTCTTTTTCCGTCTGTATCATGCACTGCTGCCAACTATATTTATGTAACTAGAAATAAACTATCGATAGATTAGATGCATATAAATAGGGGCTGACATTCAGAACAATCCCTCAGTCTCGAGACCATAACGACTTGGGTGCTAATTACCGGTCATTCAACTGCTGAGAATGAAAGAGGAAGATGATCCCGACCGTACAATTTTCTTTCAGTTCAAACTGATGGCTGCGTCTCAAGATGTTGCAAATTTTGAACCATCGCAGCCACCATCTTCCAGCAGTCAGGAAGAAGGAGATGCAGACAGCACCATTTTCTTTCCATTCGAACTTGCTGCGTCTCAAGCTGCTGCAACTTGTAAGTCGGCGCAGCGACCATCTTCCAGTCCAGAAGAAAACGACTGTAATGATGACGACCGAACGGTCGTTGTCCCGTTTGAACTGGCTGCGTCTGAAGATTGCGCATTTTTAGGATCACCCCTGCGCCCATCATCCAGCCAAGTAAACGACGAAGACGACGATGACGACCGAACGGTCGTTGTCCCGTTTGAAATGGCTACGTCTGAAGATAGCGCAATTTTAGGATCATCCTTGCGTCCATCATCCAGCCAAGGAAACGACGAAGACGACGATGCCGACCGAACGGTTTTCGTTACCTTTAAAAGAGCAGCAACCGATTCTCCACCAGAAATAAATGTAAGTCCCGTTACAAAAAAATACGGCTAATTAAACTGAATATTTTTTTAAAGGTTCATTGGCTATTAGCAAAATCCCCCGACAACTATTATAAGGGGCCAATTTCTTCTACTCCAAAAAAGAAAAGGAAATTCTTATAATTGATGTAATCTATATAGATCGTATAACATTATTGACTACTCCAATAAATAAGCTAATAAAACAAGCTACATAAAGGATTCCGCTGTTTATAGCAATACAAGATAACAAACAACTCAGAAATTGTGTATTTTCACTGAATACTGTTCATCATATAAAAAAAATACAAATTAATTGACATCGAGTATGGGGTTTAACAAACATGGAGGAGAGGGATTATCACGTCAACTTTATTTTTAAACTCTGGGAAATACATACATTTGATACTTTTTTCAAAAAATGAAACAGGGACTTTCATGGAATTTCTGTGGTATCCTGAACACATATAAATACCTAATTCCATTGAACGAATGTCTACCTCATCTTTATTAACGGGATCACTACGTACTGTGTACAACTCAGTCAAAGTTTTTCCATCCCCGCCCGTAAGAAAAATAAATCGGGAAGCAATAACGTGAGAACCTTCAATTGCTCTGACGTTTACAATCAAATTTGACTCTTTTACAAGGAAAACGGAATCGGTGTTGGATCCTGGGATTACTGATTTTAGAAATGGCACTTTCTCTCCATGTTGGAACACAGATTCCCTAGTAGTACTCTTTAATCTTTCCAATTTTGAAGTTTCAGAATATCGACGAGCCCACTGTGCTAACGGATTGCGCCCACCTCTGATTTGTCGCTTCATTCCTCCCAAAAAGCTTTCAAACCTGTACGCACTAAAGGAATCTAGTGACCCTAAATTTAAACATTCCTTGTACAAATGAATGAGCGAATGAATATTGTAACACAAATTGTGTGAGCCGTAAATTTCTCCAAATTCAATAAGAATTTTTTTTAAAATTTTTCCTGCCAAATTAATTCGTTCTACTGAAGAGGAGCTATCAGACAGTATACGAAACCCTGCATGCAATGAAATAAAATTGTCGTACTTATCTGGAGAGAGCACCTTTTTCAAGACAATAGGCCCTGTGTACAATAAAAAGAGTCGGTATTCTCTAGCTTTCCAATTAGGCAAATCATCTAGTGACTGACCCCTTCTGCTACGATACTCAACTTTAGGGATTTGTTCTTTGCATTTTAACATCAATCGACTGAGTTCTGATATAAGATTGTTTGTTAAACGGTGCTGACTATTAATATTGGAATGAATGGGTAGTGTGCCTTTCCAAATATCTTTCAACAGTTTCTTAGTAACTCCCAAATGACCCATGTGCATGCCATCGAGAGGCACACCAAAAATCATGTCAAAATCATCTATGCTTTCAAGGGGGCTAACACTTGTGTAATGCCATTCGTCTTTTCCCTCACGAAAGTCCAAATCTGTACGGAGAGGAGCGTCTGAATCGGGAAGAAGAAGCCGGTTGTTTTCACACACACCCTTGGTAACACAGCGCTCACATGCTCCGAATCCACGGTGACCCTTAATGGCCTTTATAAAACTACGGGCGGGAGCATCACATACAATGGACTGCAACACAATTCTTTTGAATATTTTTCCCTGGAATTTCAAGCCATTTTCGTTCAACAGACGGAGCTCCTCCAAAACTGGCGAAAGGAAATTACGAAGGCTAACTGGCTTCCCTTTCCCACACTGCACTGAGATGGGAAAGATTGAACTAGATTTGGTATTGATCATGTAACATAGAATGGGCCAAAACTGCGTTTTGCTGCTATTATACAGGGGAATTCCATCAACATTCATTCTTAAAATAATTTCATCTAGGTTTAAATCTGACTTCGTTAAGTGATTAACAATTCCAGCTTCAAGCCCCAAATGAACAAAACTTTTTGTCATTTCGATATTCACATTGGTGCCACAAATAGTTCTCGGATCTTTCGCACACTTCACACCAAAATCATTCAATAATTTGGAAAATGCAGCAATAGTTGCCATAGAACAACTACATTCCTTTTTAATTAAAGCGAGACGTTGTTCTACCGTTAACTGAAGCTCTTGGCTGCTAGAAGAATCTGAAGAATGATCTCCCTCCGAATAGGAGTAGTTTCGTCTTCTTCTTCTCCTTCAGAAGAGGATCGGGAACTGTCTTTGGACGTGGAGTCTAGCTTGAATCCCGTTCCAATATCTGAATTAAGAAAATAAAAATAAAATAAGAATGGTGATTATTCTGAAAATATAAATAAGTATTACCGTTGTCTGGCAAATCTGGACTAGAGATGATACCCGCTGCGTGCTGAGTAGTGGCGCCGAATAACTGTGTCATTTCTTGGGAAGATGCATCAGAGTCCAACAGGAGGTGATAACCTATGAGTAGAATACTTTTTTAAATTTAAAGTAAGGATTAAATTAGGAAATAATGATTAACCTTTATTCGGTAGATGACACATTGGGTTGGCACCAGCTGGAGAAGGAATAAAGAGCCCAGTGAATGTGAGAGGCATTTCTTTCACTGGCAGAGTCATACTGCTAGCTTGAATGCCCTGAGAGGAGTCCGATTCCAAGTTAAAAAAGGCTGCTGGTAAATGACTCGTCCTCCGACAAGTAGGATCAGATACACAATTTGAGTTTGATGTGTCACCTAGTCAATGTCAAGTCACAAATTATTTATCATGTTAAGCATTGAACAAAACCCTAAAAAAGTTACCTTCACTAGAGTTTAAGAGGTCTGCTGCGTGTCTTTGGCTTACTGTGTTGTGATTTTTCTATTCGAGGATAAGGGATGGAAAGGGTTCTTGCAATCTTTCTTTTCTGCATGTTCTGGAACTCTCGCTCAACTTCTCGTTGAAGAGTCCATTTCGACATTTTCTATTAGTAACATAAGGACAGTTAGAATAAATATACAAATGATTGCTATGACGGAAAAGTTGCTAACATCGCGTGTCAAGGACAGCATGATACGTCCATCACACAAGGAAATAATACTTTGACAATGTTCTTACTCTAACATGACAAACAGATCCGTGAATTTAAAACAAGTAATATGAATTGGAAATAAATTTAATCTTACCTTATTAATTGTCCAGTCAGGATAAATCTCAAAATGACAGTTTACTAGGTTTTTAGTGTTGGACGACAACTTGTCACCGCCAATCCGCCATTGTTCTTCTGTAACACGAGCTCATACACCGTTGCCAACGCGGTTTACAATGTTACAAAGTAGAAATTGTGCATGATTTTTAATATTTATTAGTAGAATTCTAGTTATAAAAATTTAAAAAAACAAAAACATGACTCAATTAATCATTTTTCTGTTCTTAAATAATTTTTCGAAATACGATTGCGCACCCATGACTTTATAATGAGTTTGTCAACGTTGCACATCCATTAAAACGACGCGCTCCAGTCGGAAATGTAGAGAAAAGCGACAAGAGGAAGTGTCAGAGAAACGAACGCTGTAGTTTTTAAGTATTAAATTACAAATCGACTTGATTGTCTTTTGATTTTGAGAATGGCGGAAAGCCAAATTGATTTTTACCTTTTTAAAAATTATTGTGTTGTGCAAATATACTCGAATGAGTTAAAGAAAACCGTTTTTCCAGCCGTGCCATCAGTATGGCTGAACGAGGAATCCGAGTGTAATTTCCCTGCTGATTTGAACTGTTCAAGTAGGGCATTGAAAAAAGCTATTGAACGTTGTTTGCCACCGGAGGAAGACTGGCCTACATTTCCTGCAATAATCCTCACTGCTTCAGGTATGTACATAACTGTCTTCATAATTCATTTCATATTGATCAACTTAAATTACATTACATTCAATTATGTATCACCTTTTATTTATTAATACTTTATAGATGACTTCGGACAGGTTCTGAGGAGAGCGAATAGAGCAGTAGCAAAGATAGGTGCCTCAGTGGACCCCTCAGCGGATGGGAGACCTACCAACATTGAAACAGATGTGGAACAAAAGCGACAAAGAAAAGGAAATTCGTGGTATGCAGCTGATGAATACCATCAAGACAAAAGTGTAAAAGTATCCAAAGCGGGTGAAAAGAATCTTCCTCAATGTAGCAAGACTTCAAAACCAAGCTCCAAATTTGCTTCATCATCACGAGGTAGGTTGTCTCTCAGAAAGTTGCCATTATTTGATAAGTGCACTGAACTACTTTTTTTGTTTGATTTATGGCAGCCTCAAAGGGTACTGTTGCAGGTACCTCAAACAGTCCAACAGGACCGTCGCCTACGAGAAAGAATACATCGCCACCAGCTCCATCACCACCAGCTCCATCACCACCAGCTCAATCACCATCATCAGGGAGAAAGAAGTCATCTAGCTCACCCTGGAATAACACGCCAAGCCCTAAAAACACTGTATCTCCGCAAGTGTCTAGGAAGAAACGAAGATCCTTCTCGCCAGAGGTGACCCCGAAAAGTAAGCCAAAAAAGTTTTAATTCCCCATTTTAGCAATATTTGATTATGTTAACTTAATTACTACTGCTTTTATTTCCAGGGCCGCTGTCTCGACGAAATGTAATCGAATCTCCTACAACGCCAGAGGATTTGTAAGTTTCGTTTCTCCATTTTTGTTATCATAACAGCTTTCAATTCTCCTATATTAATGCGATTTCTCTCACAGGACTATAAAGACGATGGCTAAAGGAATTATCTCTCTGAAGAATGCAATGGTAAGAGTAGAAAGAGATTTGAGGATGCTTATGCGGGCGCAAGAGGAGTTTACTGGAGTGCCTCCCGATGACATCAAAATGAAGCTGCCCCAGTTTCCGTTTCCGGATCCTGAAGCGGTGCTGGCATTCGACAAGCAGCTCAAGAAGAACAACGACACGGGGAAAGCGCTGCGCTCCGTCCTGGTAAGCATCGTTAATAATATGTACATTTGTGTTGTATCGCATAATATTTTCAATCATTTTGTTTTAGCACACTGAGTTATGGCGCAGTCAAGGAGAAACCGGCATAGCTATGATGCAGTGTATCATGAAGAAATTATTCACAAAGTCTGTTGCGCTAAAGTTTGTGCCTAAAGGAACCAGTATCGATAAAGAGACGAATCTACCCAAGGAAAAATTCTGTATTCTACAATTGTACGTAGCTGTCAAAGGTAAAGTGTTTGATTACTTTTCCCTCATTTCTATTAGCAACTTATTCAATACTTCTTTTTGTTTAGACGCGGTGTTTGCTCGGTATCCGGATACGAATCCTCAAACATACGAGGTGAAGCTGGGCAAGTTTTTTGCTGGTTCCGGTGACCGGGAGAGAGGACGGGAAGAGCGACGGGATCGTGCTCTCCTCAAGAAAGGAAAGAAGAAAGAGAGCCCAGCAAAAGCTTCCTCCAACAGAAGAGTCGTCTTGGTGGGGTCGTTGGATAGTGAGGAATCCGACTAGTCATCTCACAGCGCGAGGTGTGCTCACATTTTTCGGTTCTGTTTTAACGCTAGTTTTTTTATATACCAAAAGTTGTTCACCCCGAAATATGTTGATAGTTATGCAACTCTTTACTTATTTGAAATTCAATGTAACATTTTGATGCGGACGACAAGAAAAGGATTTAACGGTATTGTTTTTAATTCTAATCTTTGGTTAACTCCGGAATGTGATAATTATGAAACTGTTCTACTATTTGTATTTCTTTGTAAGAATTTGACGTGGACGACAAGAGAAGGATAAAATACAATGCATTCTTTACAAAAGTTTTTTTCGTTTTGTTTTTGGTCCATTAGTGGGAAAATAATTTACCGATCATGGCCCAATAGTTTCCAATCAGCAGCAAGAATTTTTTGTTAAAAAGTTTCGGTTGGGCTTTTCGGTCCATTATGGGGGAAATATTTCACCGGTACTGGGCCGATATCCGGGCACCCAGACAAACGAGGTGCAAAACTTTATTCGGGCCTAAATCGCCTAACCGATATCGGGCCGGTAGTTATTGGGGAATAGCAAGGTATTTACCCGACATCGGCCCAATACTTTTTGCTAGCTGGGAGGTAATCTAGGTAAAATCAAATAAAAATTACTACCTAATTTTACCCAGAATTATTTTGAAGGGTGTGAATACTGTAAAAACTTCCCTCAAAAGGTATCAATGTATAAACTCGACATTTTAGTGCTATATTTTTGTTATTGACGCTATACTATAATTTTTAAAAGCAAAGGTGTTGAAACTCGAGAAAAATGTATCGGAAGCTGACAACGTCGCTTGATTTTACCTAGTATTACCTAGTAATTACCTAGGTAATTTAGTTTTACACACCAGAAAATTACCTAGTTACTAAGTAGGTAATATCTAGTTTTTTCAAAGAAACTGGATAAAATAAACTAGATAAAATAACGGAGAAAAAGATCTAGGTAAAATAAACTAGATAAAATAATGAAAAAAAAACTAAATATAAACTAGGCAAAAACTAGGTATTACTACCTAGTAATGCCACCGCTAACCGCGCATATATTAAAACCCACCGCTATTTAATCAATTATTTATGTACTAAACTTTATGTTAACATATTTAAGCTGCAACATTGTTTTGTGAATATTCTGCAACTCTCTTCTGACAGGAAAAAATTCAATTCGAGACGTTGAAACCATTGGCCGTATCGTTGCGAACGGTAGCAATAAGGATTGGATAACTTTTTTTTAATTACTAGATTAGAATGATAATATTGGTATCAATAGATTTGTCGAAATGATGAAAATCATCTGCAGGTGGAATTTGAAGGGATTGCAACTAAGAGATGACGATGTCTTGTTCTATAACAATGAACCAGTGAACTGAATACTACTGCAAATATCAGATAGATCGTCGTCCCTTTGATAATAAAGGCCGCATACAAAAAAAGGCCACATTACCGCGACGAAGCGAACTCATCGTTACTATTTGTTTAATGTAATTTTTTGAAATTGCAGCTTCACATATTTGAATTTAAATTTTACATTCTCATTTGACGACGACCCTCACCAACTATTTTTTTTAATCAAACGATGTAACATAGCGATAACATTTTTATGGCTGTTTTTGTATTAGTATTTTGCTTATGAAATAGAGACAGTCTATTCAGTGGTGGCCCAGTAATTCATACACTGGTAGAACACATCTAGAACGTAATGGTCTTTGAGATCGACGATATACGAAAAAAATGTAGTTCAGCAATAACAAGTAACGGACTGTATACTAGGGTATATAATGTGTGATTAATGCGACATTAGATTGATACCTATATTACCTCAACCCCCAAAAGAAAACAAAATCGACGATGACGCAAAAATATGGTAAATCCCTTTGACGTGGTCTTTTTCTTTTGGTTTCCACGATAAATAGCTAGACCAACAGCAAAAAACTATAATGCAATGCAACAAAAATATTATAAGTAATTAATATTTATGTATTATTAGGAAATCAAACACACAGGCAATTATCGACATATATACCTTGGTCGTATTGCATCTAGTTGTTGTAATTCTTTCTCTCGATACTGTAAAAGCCTCCAGAGGCTCAATCGCAATTCATTCTTCTAGTTTAACTGTTTTTATCGTAATAAATTAAGAAGTGATAATGAAGTGCAAGAATATTTATACAGCGAAGCTGTTATACACTGACATGATTAATGTTCCACTCGACCGACTGGACAGTATTTTAGTCCATTTTCACTCGATGCCTAAATCAGTTCAAATAAGTTTGTGCATCCAAGCAAATTTCTACAACAAAAAAAAATTATACTTCATTAATAGAATGCAGAATGAATTCTTTCTATCCGAATAATAATTGTGTAATTCCTCAGACTAGCGCTTGCCTACACCAACGTATACATAAAGTGTATAAGCTAATACAGTTATCGATGTTTATCCACGGATTGTTTCAATCCGCAGTGACTGGAATTGATGGTTTAGTAAGCATACTGAACACAAAACGTTTTATATTAATGCCATTATGGTGATACGACCAAAGGATAGAATATACAGTAAACTATATATACCAAGTCTATTAATAAGAAATAACGACGATAGAAATTCAGGTGATCATGGCACATATACTGCATCCGAACTACCGGTATTACCTATGGGGCAGGAACACCGAGATAATAAAATTGACCCACATTTTTCTTGCTCATAATCGCCTGTATGAAACCTTATCAACTGGTCAACAAAGATATATGGAATGAGGCCATTAATGTAAAGGTTCTGCCTATAGATCAGTATGGTATAGCTAGTATAAAAGCTTGATTTATTGAAAGTTAGCAGGTTCTTTTGATAACCACGCCATCATGGTTGAAGAGTATAAATAAATCATTTATTCCTTTGACGAACAGAAGAAATTGAATTTGAATTAAGTTGCGAACTGAAGAAGATTTTAAATAGGGCACGTCATAGAACTACTAGCTGACTACTATGATGATACTTTTAGTGATCGAAACATTCCGTGAATATACTGGAAAATGGTTGGGTATTTCTAATTTTCGTTAAATTAACCTTAGAGACTTATCAATAACACACCACTGTGTTTTTGCTTATTTCGTTTTAAATTTACTTATTTGGATAAACAGTTAAAACTAACCGATTCATTTTTTTTAAATTAACGCACACACAATTTTTTTTTCTTTTTAATTTTAGGAATTTGAAAAAATGTTGCGTCATTATAGCAGCTAAAGCTTCTTTTTTTTCGTTTTTTGGTTTTTATGAATTTTTAATTTCCATTTATAGCTTGTGAACGACATTTATTTCCTCCCAAATCCAGCCAAAATACTAAACAAATAAAAAAAATGTAACCAACGTTAATGTTCAGGGAATTTACTAAGGGTTATATAGAAAATAAACTTCTATGGAGAAAAAAAAAAACAGGCCAGAAAGGCAGAAAATCTCATTTCCTCCTAATTGAGTTATATTCCCTTGTATTTTCCCCTAAGAAATATTAATAAAAAATATTCGATTGTGACCACATAGTCACTTGAACGTTCCTTCATAGAATTGAAATCTTATTTTTAGGGGTCCCCCAGCGTGGAAAACGCGTGAAAATTCGAAAAAACAGAACGCATTGAGGCACATATCTTCAATGAAACCTTGATTATACTGTAATCAACTTTACGTAAACTACTCAGATTCACAAGGTTCAGAATGAGATAATATTTATTAATGTTTAACTTGAAACGAAAAAAAGCTCTGTTATTCGGTACAAAATGGTTCAGCATCACCATCAAGGTATAGTTTTTTTTGTTTTTATTTAAATTTGACTCGCGTTTTTCTTATACAATACCTACTTCATCATATCTGGCTATGTAATTAAAGAAATTTTAAAAATAATGATGAATAACAAAGAAGATGGCGGAAATTCTGATTTTTTAAAAATGTAATATTCACAAAAAAATTAATTAATCTTTGCGAGATAGTAAATTAAAGACATTTATAGTTTCAAACATGAAATGTGGATACAAATCAAAATGAAAAAAAAATTGCAATTAGAAAATGACGAGGTCTTCCTCTATCAATGATCCGGTGAATTGAGTCCAACTGTTACCATCAGAATAGAGCACCCCATCCCCGTGGCAGATCGTGATTGTATCCCCCTTGGTCAGTTTCAAAGTGCCGTGAACGGAAATAGTTGAAAATGAACCTGATGTTGCGCCGTAGATTCGAGAATAACCTATTGCAACATCCGCACCGTTCCGTTGTAACAATGCATAGGCATAACCTGCGTAATTGGAACCCAGAAAATCACTTTCATTTCTCGAACCTGATCCTTTAAAAGTAAAATCGTAGATTCCAGCTTTGGGTGCCGTGAACACTCCGCTTGCCAAATTCATTCCACCACCCAAATTCAAGTATTCCTTTTCGAACGAAATCGTACAACCTGTACTCCAACTTGAAGTGCGAGTCACGAAGAAATGAACTGGGCTAGATTTAACATCAACAATGCCGTATCGAGTCTCGTAGCCCGTCTCAGTCGATGATTTAGTGAAATCACAATAAGTGGAGGAAATTTGGGTGCTACTGCCCTTGACATCGTAGAACCCACTTAGGGTGTGACCCATTTTGAATAAATCCTGACAATTGGTCGGCTTGGATGAGATGGCCGCCTGTCCGGTGCACTCGAAGCGGCCCAAAGTGTAGCTCGCCTTCACTCCAGTCAAACTTGTCCGACCAAAATTGAGCCTCGTAACGGGTAACAACTCGGTTGCAGTAATGAAACCTTTTCAAATAATAATATTTAAAAAAATTATAGTGTTCAAAAATTTTGTCTAAAGTTACTTTATTTTGAGATATTTTTAATCTTAAAAAATGTAATTGTAATTTAAACTTCTTAAAAATGTAAACTGTAAACTGAAACAAAAAATTATTTAAAAAATCCGTCAAAATTTCTAATCCGAATATAATTAAAGAATCATTGAATCAAGATAAAATAATAAAATATTTCGTATACTTTTATACTGCATCAATTTAAAAGTAGATAACATTGAACTACTGAAACTAAAAATATACGATGAAATAAATATAAATATGAATAGTTTGTAAATAATATCTTTTAAAAATCAGTTAAACCCCTATGTAATAATATCCATTTCATCGAAGCGAAAAATAGGGAGCTTCAATATACCTTTCAAAAATACGAACAAAAAATCTTTTTTTGAAATAATATAGATTTTAAAAGTATTTGATTTAATTTATTTTAAATATTTTACATGATTAAACAACCAGAAGTTCACATAAATAAAACCAACAGCAATATTTAATATTTATCAAATTTTTTACTCTGTAATATTCTCAATTTTTAAAGAATAGTCTATAAATTTTTAAAATTATGTTCCGAATAATTTCAGCTATATTTACCTTCATCGACAAGGTCAAGAGGAGCCAGAGAGTCAGCGTTGCATTTGTAACTCCTTTCCACGCAATTGTTCATGATACCACACTGACAGGTGTGCTCACTCGTTGCCGAGCCAGCCCAGAAGATCTGCTTCCCTCCGTTCCGGTCATTCCAATAACCATACTGAGTGCTGTTGTACTCGAGAGGAACCGAAAGTGAATCAAACTGAAATCATAATAAATGAATTAACCGCTTACGTTCTGTTCTATTCAAAATTATTATTACTATCTACCTTGAAATACTGTTTGCATGAAGCGGAAATATCGGCCAAATTCAACATTTGCCTGATTGTTGCCGAATACGTAATAGCTTTGGTGTAACAGCCTGGATCCGGACAGATTGTGACGTCAGTTTTGGCCTCCGTGTCGTGATAGATAGATGTGGTCACTATTTATATATAAGGCATGGATGGCTGTATGTTAAGGTTTTTAAATTATGAAGAGACTATTACGTGTTGTCATGTCACAGTAGACTTGGATGGGTTGATCAACACCGATCTGACCATCGGGATCGATGGAGTAGACCCCAGATTGGGCAGAGGGGTTTGTGGCTTTTATCTCGAAGCAGGATCGAGGCAAGAAATCGCGACTAGTTACATCACCTTCCTTAGCTAGGATCAATTGGTGGTTTTTCTCTTCCAATTCCGAGTTCTTCTCCTTTAACTGATCGATCTTCAATTGCTGACTGTTGATCTTCAACTCGTGTTCCGCCACTTTGACCTCAAGTCCAGCTACTTTGACCTCCTGTTGCTCATTTTTGGCTTCCAATTGATCGAGTCGATTGAGCAAGACGTTGATATCAAACATCTATTATATTATGATACATCAAAATCAATAGACAATAAAAGATGATTTTAAAAGCAATAATTAACTATTCGATGCATGTTTGTACCTTATTAAGATGTTCAATATTGTTGCCTACTGATGTTGATGGGACCAAAAGACCCTCTTGGACCCCTCCTAGAAAGATTATAAAAGCTGTAAGAAATTTAAAGAAATAACTCGCCATTTTGATGCTATTGCATATAGCTATAATTGCCGACTTATTTCAATGTCAGTCTGGGTAGGAGTTTTATAGGACCAGAGTGTAGAACATAACTATATACGCCTTAAAAGTATCTTTGGTTTTTATCAGTTGAAAACTTTTATTTATATACAAAATTCCCCTGTTAATCCTTACCGATCCGGATTTGAAATCAGCTGTCATGTAAATACAAGTGAGCTCCAATATGCGCTGTTTTTATTTATTTATTCAAATGATATAAATAACAATAAAGTTCAAAAGAATAATCAAGCCAACGAGCCCTGTTTCCAAAGGTCGTTTTTGAAAATAAAAAAAAGCAACTAGGCGGCTGACTTATAAACTCAAAAGAATAAGATAACAATTTAAGCCTAGTGCGCGTGCAGCAAATAAAATGTGGAAATTGAGAAACATAATTAAAAAGGGTGTCAAAGAAAAGTTTAATTTTACCATCACTTTTTTTTATACACACGGTTTTGAAAGCTTTAATGGTTGATGTTGTTGGAAATGTGAAAACATCACGTTGCTCAAAAATATGAAACTACCGACGGAGAAAGTTGCAAAGTCGGCCATATAGTTTTAGATGAATTCAACAACTTTGGTCCACCTGTTGTATATGGAGGAGGCCAAAAAAGTTTTCATTGAAGATACCGATCTCAATAAAATCAATAAAAAATTTAATTAACTCGATGAGTCATCTATTGTATACGGCCCGTAAAAATAGGAAAATAAGCCGAAATCCAACAAATACTATTTTGAGGATTTTGAGGATTATAAAAAAAACTAAAGACGATGCCATTATTTTCATCCCGTCGTCTCACAAAAAAAATATATATATATTGCAAGTCATTTTATTTTTTGAGTATACGTCACTTTTTTAAAGTTATCTTTATATTCCTTCAAAAATTAACCTTTGGAAACAGAGTATTGCGTATGAACTTAGGCCGCTGAATCGCTGATACCTTATCTAAATAGCTCAATGGCTTTAAAAATACGTAACAATAATGATTATTGGCTCATGACTAGTCATACATCGCCTCTGATTTTCTGTCCTCTCTGTCAATCATTTTACATGGCAATTGATTCAAGGCTAGATCGACGACTGCAATGAAAAAATAAAATGCAAAGTCAGAAACTGATAAAAACAAAAGGAAAATCAAAGCGAATAGTTGTGTTTTATTCAGTTTATTCAGCTCGCCATTTCAATGCCAGGATAGCAGAACTATATATTAAGTTAGAAGCTGACTTACTAACCTTATTATGTAAGCCTGGTTGGGTTTTTATAAAGCCGAAGTAAATAAAAACAACTGTGTCTTATTTTTGTTTTAACTTATCAGTTTGGGTTTCCCATTTTTTTCATTCAGCTTTGATATCGGACGACAGGTAAATAGATGAGCAGGCATTTTTAAAAAATGCGTATACTTAACTTGCCCTATTGTTTGATTGGTATTTTAGAGACTTTGACTAGAAACTTGTAAAAAAATATGAATCAAAGAGATTGATACGGCGACATCACTGCATCAATTAACCATCATTGACCATTAAAACATATTAATTTTGCCAAAAAACAGAAATAGTTAATAGGAAGAACGAAAGCTGGGCGGGGAATTGCGAAACTCAGCAGCAGCAGCAAGAATCAAAACATTTAAAAATTTGCAAATTAACAAGGAAAAGTTACTATTTAAAAAAGTGCTGACGTGTGCAATTTATTATCATGTGAAATCACACGAGTTCCATTTTATTGGTTAATCACCAATTTGAAAACAGTCAATTGCAATGCGTAATTGGAAATGAAGGGATTTACAATTAGGAAATGACGAGGTCTTCTTGTAAGATCGATCCCGTGAATTGGATGTGACTATTACTAGTAGAATGGATCGTCCCTGAATCGTGCCGGATCGTGATTGTATCCCCCTTGTCAAGTTTCAGAGTTGCGTGAACGAAAAGAGTAGCCCTTGTAGATGATGTTGCGCCAAAGATTTGAGAATAACCTACTGCAACGTCCGTGCCGTTCCGTTGTAAGAGTACACCGCCATTTCCAGCGTAACCGGAACCTGTTGCATAACCTGCTCCCTTGAAAGAGAAGGCATATATTCCAGCTTTGGGTGCCGTGAAGACTCCGCTCGCCAAATTCATCCCGCCTCCCAAATTCAAGTATTCCTTTTGGAACGGCATCGTGCCGACTTCACTCCAATCAGAAGTACGAGTAACGAAGAAATGAACTGGATTAGATTTAATATCAACAAAGCCGTATCGAGTCTCGTAGCCCGTTTCAGTCGATGATTTAGAAAAGTCACAGTAAGTGGATGAAATTTGAGTGCTACTGCTCTTAACATCGTAGAAACCACTCAGAGTGTGGCCCATTTTGAACAAATCCTGACAATTTGACGGCTTGGGTGAGATGGCTGCCTGCCCGGTGCACTGAAAGCGACCCAACGTGTAGCTCGCCTTCACGCCAGTCAAACTCGTCCGACCGAAATTGAGCCTCGTTATAGGTAACAACTCTGTTGCGTCGATGAAACCTTTTTCAAATTAATAAAATAAGTAATCCTCATTTTACTCTTAAAATACGACTAAAAAAACTTATATAAATGAAATTCACCTTCATCGACAAGATCGATGGGTGCGAGAGAATCGGCATTGCATTTGTAAGTTCTTTCAACACAGCTGTTGATAATTCCGCACTGGCAAGTGTGAGTGCTCGTCGCCGGACCTGCCCAGAAGATCTGCTTCACCCCGTTACGGTCATTCCAGAAACCGTACTGCTCGTTATTGTACTCGAGAGGAACCACAAACGAGTCAAACTGTAAATATGTGAATCATAAAAAAATATAACGACAGGGCATATTGATTATAAAGAATCGTATTCGCTAAAAAGTCTTTACTTAGAAATGCAAGACATAGTGTATGTCTCAAGTGCATTTCTTCATTCAGTTGTCTTTATTTCTAAGATAATCGTATAATCGTCTAAAGGGCCGTTCAGACTAGACAAAAAACGCCTAAAAAAAGTTTGAATTTTTTTTAATTTTTCGGGAAAACGCCTAGCGTTTTTTGTCTAGTCTGAACGCCCCTTAAGAAATGCACTTTAGACATGCAGTATGTCTTACATTTTTAATTAAAGACTCTTTAGCGAGTATACTGTAATTTACCCGGATTTTTTGAGAGCACGAAGAAGAAATATCAGCCAACTTAAGCATTTGTCTCATGGTTGCATTATACTTGATTGCTTTCGAATAACAGCCGGGATCCGCACAACTTGCAACGTCCGTTTTTGACTCAGTGTCGTGGGATATGTATGTTGTCACTATACAAAAGAATATATAACAGTTGCATTGATTGAATTACAAATTTAACTTAGAGGAGCTTATTACTCGTTGTCATGTCGCAGTAGACGCTGATTGGAGGATCCCCATCGATTCGACCATCGGGATCGATGTAATGCATTCCAGATTGAGCAGTGGGATTCATTGCTTTCAACTCGAAACAGGATCGTGGCAAGGCATTTCGACTGATGACATCGTCATCGGATGGTTTCTCTGCTAGGGTCGACTGAAGATTCCTCGCTTCAAGTTCAACATTTTTCTTCTTCAAACGATCGATTTCGATTTGCTGGCTGTTGATCTTTTGTTCGTGATTTTCAATTTTGGTTTCCAGTTGATCAAGTCGCTTCAGTAAGAAGCCCATGTCAACCATCTATAATATAAAATATAATAATTTTAAAAAAATCTAAATAGCTTTAAAGTAATTTCTACCTGTGGTTGTCCATTGTAGTAGTCGGTTTGGGTTGGAACCAATAGACTTCCATGGATCCCATTTATTGTCAGTAAGAACAAAGTAGAGACCAAATGCATGTAGCTCACCATTTTCATTAATGAATGACTTCGAATGTGGATATTGGTGGGTTTTTTATACAGAGCCACCGGTGAAGGTCAGCTTTTTCATAATCAATATTGCCAGATATATGCGTAGATCTTGCATATAGCTATCGGATCATCAGACAGAGATTCAAGGCCAACAAACAACTTGTTTGTTAATTTTTTTTTATAGATAACTCTAACCCCCACGGTATTTATTGATAGATCAGTTAGCGCAATGTTTTAAATATACATGCTGCTGAAGGCGATAAACCAGAACTTTATATGCAAATAATAATAGCATGTTCATTGGTTCAAGCAGCCCATCAGGTAAAACCAATACCAAGATGGTTTTTACGTCTGATTTTGTTTATTAAATGAGAAGAAGAAGCTTTGAACACATAATCTTGAATTTAAAACGAGTAGTTTGCTGGTGACTTTTTTCTTTCTTTCTTCTGCTCGAAACATGTTTATAAAAGATTTAGATTTAGTTTATGATGCTTATGTCAAAATTTGTTTGTGAATGTTTGCAATTTTTTTCGTGTCAGGTGATTTGGATTCAAGTTCATATAGGATATAGACGTACTACCTTTGGTTTTGCTTGTTTATATAATTGCTATATAGATAAATTTAAGTCTACTTCAAATGGAAAAAAACAGACAGTCAATGCCAAACTTAGATGATTAAACAATTCTAAATGTGATATGGAAACAGTCAGTCGCATCAGTGTTATTTATCTCTAATTCAATAAAATAGTTCAAAGGCACAATCTAGCAGATCTTTCGACCATGTATTTAGATATTTTTTCTATTTTTCAAGGCTATAATAACCTATATTATTTAGATAACAATAAGGCACGTATGTTTAGATAACAATGATTCAAACTATCAGTTTTCCACTCTGCGAGCTAGTCTATGCAAATAAATATATTACCCAAAGGAATACAGCCGATTCGGCCTCTATTTCCATAGGTTAATGAAACCCATTGAGAACATATAGCAGTGCGCAGCCACTTTTAAAAATTTGGAAGATAACAATTTGTTACGCGTGTACGACGCACGTGCTTCTGACCAAATAGCTCCAATCACTTCATGCTTGAGATATCTTAAGGGCATAAAGCTAGCGCATCTCGCGGCCTGTTTCCAAATGTTGTTTTTTTTTATATGAAAGCGGCCGACTTATATTTCAAAAAATAAGATAACAATTTAAGCCCTCTGCACTTGAAGCAAATAAAATGTGGAATTATAGAAACAAATAAAAAAGTGATGAAGGCAAATAAAAGTATCATTCCGTCACTGATACTGATGGTATAAGGGCGCTGTTTTAAAATACAAGATTCAAAACATTCTTTTCGTATAAAAATTATAAATTTTATTTTGTTTTTAAGTAAAAAATAGTGTATATTCTGTTGAGAAAATAAAAATTCCAAATAATACACGAAGGTTTTACGCTATGCGATTCTTGTCTCAACTTTGGGGCCTAATTAAAAATAGAAGTAGTGAATCGATTTGAATTTTATTAACATAATCTGAAAGCGCAACATATCACTGTCCTCTGAACTGAACTTTGGGACCTGAAATAAAAAGGAGGATGTCACCCCTTTTTCGGTAGCAAGTAACAAACCTGTTGATTTCATCATTTCTTGGTTATATTTTGCCACCAATAGCACTTCCCCTAGAGGCGCTCAAGTTAACAGCCAATGGGCTTTTTTGGCGGGGTCTTAGAACTTTTCAAGTTTCTTTCAACATATTAAATGCATTTTATACTAGTTTCGTCAACTACAATTTGTTTGTTATATATATATATATATTTTTAATTTCATCGCATAAAAACATTTATTTAAAAAAAAAATCGGTGCGGGCCCTAGGCCCGGGGGCCTAGCTGGCCTTATGGGTAATCCGGTACTGCTATTTGATGTATATTTAAGTACCTTAGTAAGATGTTCAATGTTGTTGCCTACTGATGGAGAAACTTGCAAAGTCGATATAGTTTCCACCGGCTTAACCATCATCTCATTCCCTTTGGATTCCAACATTCACTTAATTTACTTAATTTGCTTAAATTATTTAAATTCCCTCGATTCACATAATTATAAATCTCCCCACCAAAAACCACAACTTTGGCTTCGCGAGTGGAATAGTTTTACCTTACACTCTTGTAATTTATGGCTTGGTTACTCACCGTGCATCATTTTTAAGTCCTTCTGATGAAAATCTGATGAACTTGACTTTTTCTTTGTAAGTGAAATTTCCATTATTTTCCCCAACACAATTCAGAGTCTCAACAACTATAAAGATTCTTATTTGTTTAAAGCATTTAAAATTATCGACACTTACTTAAATCTAAACAAAATGGAACAGAATAAAATCAGATGATCAATCTATGTATCAAATATATGTATTTATATATGTTAATTTAGTCCCATACGACACGTGGTGAATTCATGTAATTAACGATTGAGTTCAAGGTTATCTTAAAGGTAGCTCGGCCTGTCCCAAAAGTTTAGTTTTGAAAAAGCAGCGATATATATTTAAAAAATAAGATAAGAATTTAAGCCTACCGCACGCGAAGCAAATAAAATGTGGAAATGGAGAAACAAATAGTGATAAAAATATATAATAAGGACGATAAGTAAAAGTTTGAAACCATCAAAAGACCAATTATAAAAGAACACTGTATTAAAGGAAATACGTGCTGGAACGCAAATTAGAATTCACACATTTTTTATGCAAGATTTAGTTTCTGTCCCTTCTGCGCTTCGAGACTTGGTGGCTGATTTAGTAGGAAATAAACAAGTATATATAGACGTAAATTACTGAAGGTGATAGAAGATTCGCAGGGCTTAAGAAAATTATTCGTTTAAATGGTTTCACAACCTTTTATTTAAATTCCTTATGTTTGCTTCTTATCAGATAGGCCTACCCAACTGGTAATAAAGCCGTACTATAAGTATTTTCCATTCAACACGTTCAAATTAGATGTCCATTTAAATTAACGCTCGCTTTATATTTTTCTCTTCATATTCTTTCATATTTTAGGCATATTTTTCTAAACTCATGCTAGTAAACCACCTTTATCCAAGGGTAGATTCATGGAGATCGAGATTGTTTATCCAATACTGCAAAGTTTAGAAATTGTTACCCTGGCGCCTTAGCCAAATGAATTAGGCAACTTTATTTTCTTTAATCGTTCACAACGTAACCATCTTCCAAAGTATAATATATGATAATGATAGATGAAACCAGGGAGCAGATATTATATTTAAAATTTAACAATTTCGACTGGCTTCATTCCATTATTAGATCACTGTCATGGGCTTCAACTTTTGGATGTAACTCAGATAGAATTTTTCGAGTCTAAAAAAACAAGGGTGATTTATGAGTGTTGAGGACGAGCCAATAAACATTGCTAAATATTTTTTACGCTACGAACTATTTTATAAAAGGAGGGTATTATAAGCCTAAGTACGACTTGCTGTACTAATGCATTCAATGCATTCATAATCTAAATTGTTTTTCATCACTCTGGGTTTATGTAAACATCGATATGGTTCATAATAAGGGAATTATTCCAGCTCAACATTTCCAAAGGTTTAAGCTGAGAGGAGCTTATACATATTTTTAAAAATAAGATAGCAATTCAAGCCGGCTGCGCGTGCAGCAAATAAAATGTGAAAATCGAAAATAAGCAAATAGTGAACTTCAGACCAATAAGACGACGGAATCCAACTAATGACCGTTTGTCGTTGCTTTTATGATTTTTGTATATTTTTGGCGATTTAGATTTTTTTCTTTTTGTAATGGTCAATGGCTTTATAAAATAGGTTATTATATTTTTGTTTATACAAATTTAATGTAAATAATAGAAATTTAAGAAAGAAACCTAACTCTCAGAATAAATCAATTCCAAGAAGAAATTTGTGAATGTTGATCGAACATATCTTTATTTATATAGGAAATGTATTCTTTTAGATAGAGATATAGATAAAGTTTGAGTACTGGAACGCATTGAAGTTGAAGGTCGTTGCCATCATTGGCCCTTAAAAAAAAAATCCTGTGAATGGTCCTGGGGAAGACCATTCACAGGGGGGGAAAATGTCAAGGGCCAATGATGGCACCGACCTTGTCGTCAGATCAGTCTTTGTTTTCCACCACTCATGTATCCTTCACTGGGAAGGATACTGTAAACTGGTAGACAAAATCTAAAACATAATGGTCTTTGAGCTTGACAATACGAACAAAATCTGGTTCTGAAGCAACCTCAAGTAACGGACTAATGGAACATTAGATTTAATCGGTTAAAATTAACCGATTACTTCTTTTCCCCTAACTTTATCTTTAACTTTAACTTTAACTTAAATTTTTTTAATTTTTAATGAAAAGTGGACGCCGAACTTGTTGGTCGATATTGCCAAAAAGGCAGAGATAATTAGTGGGAAGAACGAAAGCGACACATTTGGAGAATTACGAAACTCAGCAGCAGCAGCATTTAAAAAGTAGACAGTTTTAAAACAGTTGCTTATTAACAAAAAAGTTACTATTAAAAAAAAGTGTTCAAATGTACATCAATTTATTATCATGTGAAATGACAAAAGTACCATTTCATTGGTATATAACCAATTTTCAAACAATAAATTTCAATGCGCAAATAAAAATGAAGGGCTTTACAATTAGGAAATGACGAGATCTTCCTCTAGGAGCGATCCCGTGAATTGAGTGTGACTGGTATAATCAGAAAAAATTATCCCATCTACGTGACGGATCGTGATTGTATCCCTCTTGTTCAGTTTAAAAGTGCCGTGAACGGAAATAGTTGAAACTGTATAGGGTGTTGCGCCTTCGATACGAGAATAACCTACTGCAACGTCCACGCCGTTCCGTTGTAAGTATACCCAGCCATATCCATTGTAAGTGGAACGTGTTTCATAACCTATTCCCTTGAAATGGAAGGCGTAGATTCCTGATTTGGGTGCCGTGAAGACTCCGCTCGCTAAATTCATCCCGCCGCCCAAATTCAGATATTCCTTTTCAAATGGCATCGTGCCGGTTGTATTCCAGCTTGTAGTACGAATAACGAAGAAATGAACGGGGCTAGATTTAACATCAACAAAGCCGTATCGAGTCTCATAGCCCGCTTCAGTCGGTGATTTAGTGAAATCACAGTACGTCGACGCTATCTGGGTGCTACTGTCCTTGACGTCATAGAAGCCACTGAGAGTGTGACCCATTTTGAACAAATCCTGACAATTGGTTGGTTTGGATGAAATGGCCGCCTGCCCGGTGCACTCAAAGCGGCCCAACGTGTAGCTCGCCTTCGTGCCAGTCAAACTCGTCCGCCCGAAACTGAGCCTCGTTACAGGTAGCAACTCGGTCGCAGTAATGAAACCTGTTTTAAAATAATTAAAAAGGTATTTTATAGTGTTTAAAATTTCCATATAAAGCGATGATATTTTTTTTTTATAATATTCGTCGTTTTGTATAATATTCGTAAAAAACTTAAATAGAAACCATAACTAAAAACCTTTTGGAAAATCCGTTTAATCAACCCGTGAAAATGTTTTAGCCTACACTATTATAATTAAACTAAAATAACGATTGTAAGTTTATATACTCTTTTACCGTAAAGCAAATAACTCAAAGCATTGAAATGATAGAGAACATGAAATGAGTCTTAAAAAAGTGGTTTTAAATCTTTCTAAAAATGCTTTACATGATTTAACAATTTAAACAAAATCACCATAACTATTTTATTGTAATTTATTACCACGTTAATTTTAAATAGAAAATAAATCAAAGCGTTAACTGGTAAAAACAAAGAAAAGTTTATATAGATGTATGTATATAAATTGTTTAAATTATGTTCTGAATTTCAGCTATATTTACCTTCATCGACAAGCTCAAGAGGAGCCAGAGAGTCAGCGTTGCATTTCAAAGTTCTTTCGACGCAATTATTCATAATACCGCACTGGCAGGTGTGCTGGCTCATTGCCGGACCAGCCCAAAAGATCTGCTTCCCTCCGTTCCGGTCGTTCCAATAACCGTACTGAGTGCTATTGTACTCGAGAGGAACCGAAAGTGAATCAAACTGAAATTCATTATAAATGAATTAATCGCTTACGTAGTGTTCTATTCTAAATTATTATTATTATCTACCTTAAAATGCTGTTTGCATGAAGCGGAAATGTCGGCCAAATTCTACATTTGCCTCATAGTTGCAGAATACGTAATAGCTTTGGTGTAGCAACCTGGGCCCGGACAGCTTGTGACGTCAGTTTTGGCCTCAGTGTCGTGATAGATAGACGTTAGTTAGATACACTGTTTTAAAAAAGGTTACAAAAAAAATAACTATCTAAATTTATTCAATTTAAAAATACAATATTTGTAAATAAAAGTTTCTTCAAAGTCTCATTTTCAATATTTTTAAATCTATCGTGTTATGAATAATATTAACTATTTACCATCATCGACAAGCTCAAGAGGAGCCAGAGAGTCGGCGTTGCATTTGTAACTCCTTTCGACGCAATTGTTCATAATACCACACTGACAGGTGTGCTCACTCGTTGCCGGACCAGCCCAAAAGATCTGCTTTCCTCCGTTCCGGCCATTCCAGTAACCGTATTGAGTGCTGTTGTACTCGAGAGGAACCGAAAGTGAATCAAACTGAAATCATAATAAATGAATTAACTGCTTACGTACTGTTCTATTTTAAATTATTATTTTTATCTACTTTGAAATACTGTTTGCATGAAGCGGAAATGTCGGCCAAATTCAGCATTTGTTTCATGGTTGCTGAATACGTAATAGCTTTGGTGTAACACCCAGGATCTGGACAGCTTGTAACGTCTGTTTTGGCCTCAGTGTCGTGATAGATAGACGTGGTCACTATTAAAATATTGAATAAATGATTGCCTTTATATTTAAATAGTAAGGCGAGTATTACGTGTTGTCATGTCACAGTAGACTTGGATGGGTTGATCAACACCGATCTGACCATCGGGATCGATAGAGTAGATTCCCGATTGGGCAGTAGGGTTCGTTGCTTTCAACTCGAAGCATGATCGAGGCAAGAAATCGCGACTAGTTGCATCACCTTCCTTAGCTAGGATCAGTTGGTGGTTTTTCTCTTCCAAGTCGAAGTTCTTCTTTTTCAGCTGATTGATCTCTAATTGCTGACTGTTGATCTTCAACTCGTGTTCTGTTACTTTTGCTTCAAGACCTGCCACTTTGACGTCTTGCTGTTCATTTTTGGATTCTAATTGATCGAGTCGATCGAGTAAGACGTCGATATCAAACATCTATTATATTATGATACATGGAAATCAATATAGACAATAATAGATTACTTTAAAGCAATAACTGACTATTTTATGCATATATAACTACCTTATGATGATGTTCAATGTTGTTGCCTACTGATGGTGATGGGACGAATCGACCTTCTTGGATCCATCCTAGAAAGATGATGAAAATTGCAAGAAATGTAAAGTAACAACTCGCCATTTTGATGCTATTGGATATAGCTGTAACTCTCGTGCCCCGACTTATTTCAATGTCAGCCCGGTTGGAGTTTCATAGGGCCAGAATACAATAAACCATATATCTATACGTCTTAATAATGTTTATTTGGGTTTTACCAGTTTTTGACTTGATACCCCCCCCCCTCCCACTTGTAGTCGTTGACCCTGCTTTGAAATCAATAAGCACTGTTTTTATTTATTTTTAATATATATATGTATTTGAATATGAGCTATTTAGATAAGAGCATAGCTGCAGTATAAAGTGCCATGGGATGTACGAATACAAATACCTTCGTTGTTTTTCATCAATCTGACAGTTTATGTAAATAACGATAAAGTTTAAGGGAATTATAAAGCTCACTCGCCTTGTTTCAAAATGAGTTTTTTAAAGCAACGCCGACTTACATTTTAAACAATAAGATAACAATTTAAGCCTAGTGCGCGTGCAGCAAATAAAATGTGGAAATTGAGAAACAAATAATAACAAGGATGAGACTGGTGATATAATGGCCGGTGCTGTCTTCATATTGCATTTAGAGAATCTTTGAAACGCATTTAAAGCACAAAAATGTTTAATCCGTCCCGGCGGTCCCCTTGGTTTTTTTTTTTAACTTATTCACGTGAAAATTTGTAAACTCGGAACACAGGGTAATTTCAAATTGACAGAAAAACGAAGTTAATTTATGATTGGAAAGGAACCATAATTGTAATTTTTAGACTATGATGAGCTAATTAGATAACGTATCGTAGCGGTAAAGTACAGCAGTATATACATCCTCAATGTACTGTTTCAATGGACACCCTCACTGTTTTTAATTGCTCTATCAGTTTATATAAAAAATAGATATAGTTCGATGGGGATATAGCTAGCTCGCCCAGTTTCCAAAGTTCATAATTTAGAAGAAAGCAACACTGCTGGAGTGACTTTACACACAACAATAAGATAACCGTTTCTTCCTGCGCATACAGCAAATTAAATTTGGAAATCGAGAATAAGATTCGAGTTATTTATTGCATATTTTCGTTTATAAAAGTCAGTGTAAATAATAAGCAGAAAACTCCAAAATCAGTATAATTCTTTGAAAATCTATGATATATGACTGTATATTAATCCACGACCTCTTTTTCTTACATAGAAATCGGTTTCTTAAAGGTATAGTTTGATGGAAAGCTAAGGCGGCGTCTATTTCCAAAAGTCATTAAGAAGCAGCGCGTAGCGATAATAAAAATTAAAAAAAGATAACGATAATATTCCTGCGCGAGCAGCTAACAGAAAATGTGGAAATTAAGAAAGGGCTGAAAGGCGAATAAAATTTTCATGTTTTTCATCGTATAGACTGGCAAGGGTGCTGTGATCGACATTGTTTTTGGGGAAATAAGTGCTGGAACGCATTGAAATTGATATCTTCGCGGTGAAAACTTGCCGTCCTCTTCCATTTTAAATATTAATGGAACATGACGCCTAATCGAAAACCATATGACTGGACGATTGGAGGTATAAGTTGTCGCATTATCGGAGAAGAAACTGAAGAAGACAGCCACTATTGCTGCTTTCGACTTTCGAGTGTAAAATGACAGACGAATCAAACAAATCAAAGCTGATGGTGCGCGGGCCGGAACCCGTACGAAAGTTTAAGCTGATTAATAGCTGTTTTATGGCTACCCGTCCAGCCCCCTTTAGCTATTATTTCCGTAGCCACGTTTTTTAAAATACGCGGATTCAAAATTCGAGGCTGATCCGTAGCTGAGTTCGCAGCTCCCCCTTAGCTACGAATTTCGAGGCTACGGGAGGGCTAAAAATATTTCCCCTAGTTTTGAAAAAAGACAGGGAGCAGAGGGGTGGATTCGTACTCGGGTCTTTCTGGTGTGATGCCGCTCTGCTAACCACTCGGCTATTTGGTTGATGTCTGATGTGTCTATATTAGCGTATATAACCTACAAACTGTAAATATTGGAAAATGTTATAGATGATAGAATTTAATAAGTAGATTGATTTTTAGGCAATAATTCTTCGTACATTTTATTAAATAGAAATTATCTTACATTACTTTATGTTCACATATTAGGTAGCAATTTTAGCAGTAAAAAATAGTGACTAAAAAGAGGCTTCATCCTCGTTGGATTTGAAAATTCGAACCTATTTCGTAGTTAAAGCTAGCCGTTTTGTCAGGCTAGAATATCGAATGGGAAAAATAACTAAAATGTAGCCATTAATTAGCCTTCTTTTTAAAGGCAAATCGTTTTGGGATCCTAGATATGAAAAATAGAAGCTATTTCGTTGCTAGAATCAGCCATCGCCGTTTAGATGCGAAAATGAGGGCCGCGTTCTAGCTTCGATACAGCTTTCATTTTAAAGGCAACGTGATCGGGGACCCTAGATGTGAAAATAAAGGCTATTTCACTGCTAAACTTAGCCATCAGCAGTTAGACAGGAAAAGGAGGGCCGGAATCTAGCTATGTTGTAGCATCATTTTTTTACGGCTATGAAAATGAGAGATACAAAAGCTGACTAATAGTCGCGAAAAAATAAAGGCAAGGAAGCGTAGCTAAAACTTTCGTACGGGAATACATTGTTTAGCAAACTATATACCAACTTACCAAGTCTATATTTATACGAGATAATGACAATAAAAAAATATGGGTTGATGGTGCCTGCACTGGGCACGAACCCTTGGTATTAACTATGGCCGGAACCCCTATATATGGTTAGGCGCACACGTCCGTTCTTTTTTACTATCGCATATGAAAGCTTATTATCAGATGGCCTCAATGAATATATATATGAAATAATAAAACATTTATGAAACGGTTATGCGAATATCAGAGGTGACTCTTCCAGTTGACTTTAGATCAGTTATGATCTTAAATGTATAGCTATAGGATAAAAATAAAAGTTTGGTATTTAAAAAGATTATATTTGAAAATTGTTCCTTCTTCCCAGGCTTGTTTTCTATTTTAACATTCGTGTGAAGGTTATTATTTGATGAATTTATTGAATTAAGAGTATATCCTTATTAATCACAAGTCTCGGATCAGTTTTATTCCTATTTAGAACTGTGAATAAAGCTTGAACAATAAACCAACAGGAGGGAACATCACTTTCTACTTTTTTTCTAATGGAGAAGTGGGTTTAAGGCCGAGATTCCATCCAACTGGGCTTTTATAATAATTTCAGTAAATTCTATAGCAGTTGACAGAATTTGGACGCCAAGATTTTGAGCATATAAAATGAGAAGTATTGAATATGTCATAACATTTTCTTGATTTTATTTATAAAAATAATAGGTATATCGATACAGCGCAGTCTTTACCTTTCCATTAAGTCATTAACTATTTTATTATTTAAATAGTAAGCCTTAATTTATTTGAAAATCAAACAATGCAATACACTATAGCACCTATGTAGGTTTCATTCCTTTTTTGTCAGTAAAAAATATTTATTTAAAAGAGGGGGCTTTGATTACATTAGCTATTTAATTTATTTAACCATTGATTTTTATCTAGATGTATCACTAATCATCGTTTTTTTATTCAACCTAATATTTTAACTGAAATATTCTTCTAACTTTTATATTTTTATAGTTATCACGAAAGGCAAATTTATTTCTATTTAAAAAACGTTAAAGACATCAATTCAATTAAAATTTTCATACGTTTTACAAGATTTGATACTAAATTTATTGATTTACGTGTGAATTTTTCTCTAAATTAATTTTTCTCTGATTTTTAATTTACAGAATCTTCTGTATTATTTTATTGAAATACTATAGCCGAAACAGTAGATTCTTCGTTCTGTGATTCGTCACTGGAATGGTCATCTAATCATCTAGACAGCCGAATTAGTTTATTCTGCTTTAGTGCAATAGCCTACGATTGAATTAACAATAATAAGAATTATTGATGAGGCTCATTATTTAAATTAATGATTTTTGTAAGAGAGTTGTACTGTAGCCTATAAAACAAAAAGTGCACAATGTCGCTTAACACACATTTTCACATTAACAAGAAATTGCGATGTGTAAATGGAAAGGATTGGGTGGATCAATGGAAATGAATTAATTAAACAGTTAGGAAATAACGAGGTCTTCTTCTAAGAGCATTCCAGTGAATTGAACGTGAATGTCACCATTAGAGTAGATCGTCCCATATTGGTGGCGGATCGTGATTGTATCCCCTTTGTTCAGTTTCAAAGTCCCGTGAACGGAAATAGTTGAATATGTACCTAATGTTGCGCCAGGGAAGTTAGAATAACCCAATGCAACGTTCGCACCGTTCCGTTGTAAGAATACACCGCCTTGTCCAGCGTAAGTGGAACCTGTTCCAGAACCTAATCCCTTAAAAGAGAAGGCGTAGATTCCTGCTTTGGGTACTGTGAAGACTCCACTCGCCAAATTCATCCCGCCGCCCAAATTCAAATATTCTTTTTGGAATGCCATAATACCGGTTGTATTCCACTCAGAAAAACGAGTAACGAAAAAATGAACAGGACTATCTTTAACATCAACAAAACCGTAGCGAGTTTCGTAGCCCGTCTCAGTCGATGATTTAGAAAAATCGCAATAGGTGGACGCAATCTGGCTGCTACTACTCTTGACGTCGTAGAAACCACTCAGAGTGTGGCCCATTTTGAACAAATCCTGACAATTGGTTGGTTTGGAAGAGATGGTTGCCTGTCCGGTGCACTCGAACCGACCCAACGTGTAGCTCGCCTTTACGCCAGTTAAACTGGTTCGTCCAAAACTGAGCCTCGTAACAGGTAACAACTCGGTCGCAGTAATGAATCCTTTTTAAATAACAATAAAACAACATTTTAAATAGTGTTTACAAAATGCTATAAATAGTAATCCTATTTCCCGATAATATTCCATAATAATAATAATAATAATAAAACTACACTAAAACAAAAAAAATATATATTTTTTTAAAATCCGTTAAAATATTCCGATAAGATGTTTTGGAATATAATTAAAATACAACAATTAAAATACAACTAAATTGACGAAATATGTCATACAACACATCGACTTTTGAAAGCCTGCATCCTAAAGCATTGAACTACCAAAACTAAAAATTATTATTGAACTACCAATCTACGTGCCCAAACTACAAACAACAAAAATTCAGTTTGAAATTAGTCTTAAAATCTTGTTGTTGTTAATTTTTATAAAAATGTTTTACATGATAAAATAACTTAAATAAAACCACTACACCTTTTTTTTAAATAAATACTCTCTTCCCATATATAAATATTTTTTAAAGAATATATTTTTTTAATTTTCTCAATTTTAAAATCCAAATATTTTTAAGAAGTAATTTAAAGTCTCAATTCTAGAATTTCAAAACTATCGTGTTTTGAATAATATCAACTACATACCTTCATCTGAAAGCTCAATTGGAGCCAGAGCGTCTGCGTTGCATTTAAAAGTTCTTTCGACGCAATTATTCATAATACCGCACTGGCAGGTGTGCTGACCCGTTGCAGGACCCGCCCAGAAGATCTGCTTCCCACCGCTCCGATCATTCCAATAACCGTACTGAGTCAGGTTGTACTCGAGAGGAACCGATAGTGAATCAAACTGAAATCACAATAGAATTGATCAAATTAATGTTCCATTTAAAATTGTTATGATTATTATTTACTCTGATATATTGTTGGCATGAAGCGGATATGTCTGCCAAATTCAACATCTGCCTCATGGTTGCAGAATAGGTTATTGCTTTGGTGTAACAGCCTGGATCCGGACAGCTTGTGACGTCAGTTCTGATCTCAGTGTCGTGATAGATAGACGTAGTCACTGTATTATTAATTAATAATGTAAAATTTATGAATCTTTATATATTAGGGTTTAAAATAATAAAGAGACTATTACGTGTAGTCATGTCACAGTAGACTAGGATTGACGGATCACCATTGATCTGACCATCGGGATCGATGGAGTAAACTCCAGATTGGGCACTAGGATTCGTTGCTTTCAGCTCGTAACAGGATCGAGGCAAGAAATCGCGACTGGTTACGTCTTCTCCCTTAGCGCTGGCTAGGATCAATGGGTGTTTTTTCTCTTCCAAGTCCGAGTTCTTCCTCCTTAACTGATCGATCTCTAATTGCTGACTGTTAATCTTCAACTCGTGTTCCGCTACTTTGACCTCGTGTTCTGCTACTTTGGCCTCAAGACTTGCCACTTTGACCTCTTGCTGTTCGTTTTTAGATTCCAATTGATCGAGTCGATCGAGTAAGACGTCGATTTCAAACATCTATTATATTACGATACATGGAAATCAATAGACAATAATAGATGATTTTAAAACAATAATTGACTATTTTATGCATATTTAAGTATCTTATGAAGATTTTCAATGTTGTTGCCTAGTGATGGTGATGCGACCAACTGACCCTCTTGGATCCATCCTAGAAAGATGATGAAAACTGTAAGAAATGTAAAGTAACAACTCGCCATTTCGATGCTATTGAATATAGCTATAACTCCCGATTTATTTCAATGTCAGTCTGGCTGGGGTTTTATAGGACCAGAATACAAATATCGTCTTAATTGTTTATTTGGGTTTTACCAGTTTTTGACTTGATATCCCCCCCCCCATATATCTATAAACTATATATCTATACGTCTTAATCGTTTATTTGGGTTTTACCAGTTTTTGACTTAATACCCCCCCCCCCCTTCCCGTGTAGTCGTTGATCCTGCTTTGAAATCAGACGTCGATTGGTTAATAAGCGAGTAAATAAGCACTATTTATTTATTTATTTATAAAATGTATATGTGTATTTGAATATGAGCTATTTAGATAAGAGCATAGCTATGGTATTA
Organism: Chydorus sphaericus; assembly: GCA_030141595.1. Classification (NCBI taxonomy): domain Eukaryota; kingdom Metazoa; phylum Arthropoda; class Branchiopoda; order Diplostraca; family Chydoridae; genus Chydorus; species Chydorus sphaericus. The sequence continues at coordinate 1,234,133 of CM057934.1, read as the reverse complement.
AGTGCCATGTGATGTACGAATACAAATACCTTCATTGTTTTCATCACTCTGACAGTTTATGTAAATAACGTTAAAGTTTAAAGGGAATTATGGAGCCAACCCGTCTTGTTTCGAAATGTGTTGTTCTTAAGCAACGGAGGAGGAGAGGCCGACTTACTTTTTAAACACTAAGATAACAATTAAAGCCTAGTGCGCGTGCAGGAAATAAAATGTGGAAATCGAGAAACAAATAATGACAAGGATGAGACGGGTGGTATAATGGCTGGTGCTGTCGTAACATGGCATTTAAGAAATCTTTAGGACGCATTTGGAGCACAAAAATGTCTAATTCTTCCCACTTCAGTCTTCCATTTCGCTATGTATATGTATATATATTAACATGGCTTCGAAACCTTTGATGGCTGATGTCGTTGGAGGTAAGAAAACACGCTCAAAAATGTGAAACCATCGATGGAGAAACTTATTGCAGAGTCAGCGATATAGTTTTTAGATGAATTATACAACTCCGATAACTAATGGGTTAAAGAAGAATCTTCAGTTTTATATAAAATGGGTGAAATTCTCAACAATATATAGATTCTATCATAATTTACCTTCAAAGTGGCGATTCTTTCACTCTTAACTATGGGATTCAAAATAATTAAAGCAATTTCTTGCGTAAATGATTCTCATCGGGCCTTATTCAGTTCAATGATGTTTGCTTATATAAAGGATTTAATTTTAAAAAAATAGTAGCTACATAGTTCCATTATTATTCATACCAAAAGAATTGATTTTATTCGAATTATTACAATTTTTGTAGTTGCTTCTCTAAATAAATGTAAGCATATAATAATATTGTTTTATCAAATCAATCCAAAAAAGATAATTAGTGGGAATAACAAAAATCGGACGGGGAATTGCGAAACTCAGCAGCACGAATCAAAACATATCAATAACTTGCATATTAACAAGGAAACGTTACTATTTAGAAAAAAAGTGTTCAAGTGTACAATTTATTATCATGTGAAATGACAAGACTTCCATTTTATTGATAAATCACCAATTTTACAACGGTCAATTTCAATGCGAAAATGAAAATGTTGGGATATACAATTAGGAAATGACGAGATCTTCTTCTAAGAGAGATCCGGTAAATTGAGTCTTACTGGAACTAGTAGAATAGATCGTCCCTCCAGTGTGGCGGATCGTGATTGTATCCCCCTGGTTCAGTTTCAAAGTGCTGTGAACGGAGAGAGTTGACTCTGTATCTGGTGCTGCGCCTTTGATGTAAGTATTACCAGCTGCAACGTCCGCGCCGTTCCGTTGTAAGAATACATAGCCCTTTCCAGCGTAATTGGAACCTGATTCATAACCTGCTCCCTTGAAAGAGAAAGCGTAGATCCCTGCTTTGGGTGCCGTGAAGACTCCGCTCGCCAAATTCATCCCCCCGCCCAAATTCAGATATTCCTTTTCGAACGGCATCGTACCGGGTGTAATCCAATCAGAAGTACGAGTAACGAAGAAATGAATAGGGCTGGATTTGACATCAACAAAGCCATATCGAGTCTCGTAGCCCGCCTCAGTCGATGATTTAGAAAAGTCGCAGTATGTCGACGATATTTGAGTGCTACTGCTCTTGACGTCGTAGAAACCACTGAGAGTGTGACCCATTTTGAATAGATCCTGACAATTGGTCGGCTTGGATGAGATGGCCGCCTGTCCGGTGCACTCGAACCGGCCCAAAGTGTAGCTCGCCTTTACGCCGGCCAAACTCGTCCGACCGAAACTGAGCCGTGTAACAGGTAGCAACTCGGTCGCAGTAATGAAACCTTTTAAAATTATAATTAAACAGTTATTTTTAGTGTTTAAAAATTCTATATAAAGTGATTCTATTTCTCGATAATGTTTATCTGAAAAAAAACTAAATCATAAACCAAAACCTTTTCAAAAATCCGTTAAATCAACCCGTTGAATTGTTTTACACACTAATGTGATTAAAATAAAATAAAAACAATTTTAAGCTTATGTACTCTTTTGCCGTAAAACAAATAACCCAAATCACCAAACTGCTCAAACTAAACATGTATAATAAAAAATTATAATTATAAATCTTAAAAAAGCCGTTTAAATTTCGTTTTATACCCTTATGTAAATAATATCAATTTCAAAGCGAAACAGCCGAAAGAGGGAACGCGCCAAAAATACCAACAAAAAAGCTATTTTGAAATATAGTCTTTAAAAAGTGATTTTAAATTTTTCTAAAAATGGTTATTTAACCAGAAATATTTCATTGTGCTCTATTACCACATTAATTTGTCAAAACTGATAAAAACTATTTTTCTTTAATTTCCAATTTAAAAAAGGTTTTTTTTATTCTTCAAGGTTTTGAAAATAAATTTCCCAATTTATTTAATTTAAAAAAATAATTTTTTCTCTCGAAAAGTATAATTTCTAATATTTTTAAAACTTATCGTATTCTGAATAATAACTATTTACCTTCATCGACAAGGTCAAGAGGAGCCAGAGAGTCGGCGTTGCATTTCAAAGTTCTTTCGACGCAGTTGTTCATGATACCACACTGGCAAGTGTGCTGACTCGTTGCAGGACCCGCCCAGAAGATCTGCTTTCCACCGTTCCGATCGTTCCAATAGCCGTACTGCGTGCTGTCGAGCTCGAGAGGAACCGAAAGTGAATCAAACTGTTCAAACGAAAAAGTTCATTAAATTAATCATTCCTTCTTCATTTCAAATTGTGATGCTATTTTTATTATTATTTACTTTGAAATACTGTTGGCAAGAGGCAGAGATGTCTGCCAAATTCAACATCTGCCTCATGGTTGCTGAATAGGTAATAGCTTTGGTGTAGCAGCCTGGGTCTGCGCAGGCTGTAATGTCCGTTTTGGCCTCAGTGTCGTGAAAAATAGATGTGGTCACTATTAATATTTAATAAATAGGTGGTTATATATATAAACTATTTAAATGATACAGAGACAATAATTACGTGTTGCCATGTCGCAGTAGACTTGGATGGGTTGATCAGCACCGATCTGACCATCGGGATCGATGGAGTAGACTCCAGATTGGGCAGTAGGGTTCGTGGTTTTCAACTCGAAGCAGGATCGAGCCAAGAAATCACGACTGACTACATCATCACTGGCTTGGATTAATTGGTTTTTCTTCTCTTCCATGAGCTCTGAATTTTTCATCTTTAATTGGTCTATCTCTTCTTGCTGACTGTTGATCTTCATCTCGTGACTGTCGATCTTCAACTCGTGCTGCTTAACAAGACTCACCATGGCTTCATGTTCTGCTACTTTGATTTCTTGTTCTGCTACTTTAGCCTCAAGTTCTGCCACTTTGACCTCGTGCTGCTCATTTTTGGCTTCCAGTTGATCGAGTCGATCGAGCAAGGGGTCGTTATCAAACATCTAATTAAATTCATAAAAACCAATAATTATAATAGACGATTTTAAACCAATATTTGACTATATTTGATGTATATCTAAGTACCTGATTATGATGCTCAATGCTATTGCCTGCTGGTGATGGAACCAATAGACCCTCCTGGATCACACCTAGAATGATGACGAATGCTGTAAAAAATCGAAAGCAATAACTCGCCATTTTGATGCTGTAATGGAATATAGCTATAACCGCCGGCTGCCGACTTATTTCAATGCCAGCTAGCCCGAACGGGGGTTTTATAGGGCCAGAGTATAAAGCATATCTTTATGCGCCTTAATTATTTATTTTGGTTTTTATCAGTTTTGGACGTGGAGATTGAAGCAAATAAAATGTGGAAATAGAGAAACAAATAGTGATAAAATAAATAATAAGGATGCCAAGTAAAAGTTTGAACCATGTCGAGATTAATGGTATAGAGACGCTGTTGACATGTATTGTATTTAAAGAAATAAGGGCTGGAACACATATTACAATTCACACATTTTCAATAAAGCCCCTTGAAATTTCCATTCCATTTTCTCAACATAGCTTCGAAAGCTTGATGCCTGATTTATAGTAGCAGATAATGAAATATAAATAAAGACGTAAATTACAAAAAGTGATGGAAGATTCTAACACATTATCTTTGATTTTCATCAATCCAAAACACGGGGAATTAAAAAAAAAAAATCAAAAATAAGACGTTGGACATCTGGTTCATCAATAAAAGGTAATGGAGTGCCCTAATAAAAAGTGTTTTCACAATACTTGGCTTGAAAAGAAAAATTTGACGGTTGACTTAGATCACTTCACCTGCCCTAGCTGCAATTATAAGTTTCAGACGTATCGTATTTATTCCCCCCAATTATATGTTTAACAACGTAACCATCTTCCACAGATGCATGATGTATTGGATGCATCATACTAGCTTGAAATGGTTCAAGGTTTAGTATATAATCATTTTTTTTTTTTAAATTAGCGAATAGAAAACTAGAAAGTTGAAACAATTTGCAGTTGCCGATAGGAAACGGAATTTATATCTTTATTTATTTTTATGTATAGAAAAAATAGATAACTGGCTTCATCCAATATTTTGACCACTAGTATTGGCTTCAACATTTGGTCATTTGGAGGTAATTCATATATAATTTTTTGACTTTGAAAAACAAGGGTAATTTATGATTGTTGAGGTCAAGTCAATAAGCATTCCTACATATTGGTTTTTACGCTGCGATCCATTTAGAGATAACAGCAAGGTAATATATATTATAAGCCAACGTGCGACTTGCTGTACTAATGCATATATAATCTCCATCAGTGTTTTTCATCGCTCTGTGGGTTTATGTAAATATCGATATGCTGATTCATATGGGTATTAATCCAGCTCGACATGTTTCCAAAGGTCTTAACTGAGGAGTTTTACATATAAAAAAAAAAAGATAGCAATTTAAGCCCGCTGCGCGTGCGGCAAATAAAATGTGGAAATCGAGCATAAACAAGTAATTAACTTCAGACCAATAAGACGACGGATCCAACTAATTGTATCGTCGCTACTTTCATAAACTTTATGTATTTTTGGCTTTAGAATTCGAAAATCTTGTTAAAAATAATAAAAATTAGTCTTCATTTGCATCATTCGTTAAATTACGCTGTTAATTTTTTCATTAGAACGAAGATTGCCTCCAGAAATAGTTAAAAATCCATAAGCTGTCTTGACAGGGGTTGCTCAACTAAGCAGGTGCAGTACATAGCGCTCTAGTGTACCTTTCAAGATTATTGTCGATTTTACATAGCAACTCAACTATTTTTCACCGCTGAAAACGATTTTGACTCAAAATTAGTTATTTTTTATTTATTTTTAATTTGGTATATTCTATGATAGATGCTCAAACTTGTTAATTTTGGTAGCAAGGGCGATGCTGCTCATTCGGTCGGTCGTGTAATAGCTGCCCTTACAATTGGGAGACTTGCAAATTACTACGAGGTTGAAAGGTACCACCAGCTGACATTCACGAAATTTTGATCTATTCTTTGAACCATGAATAAATAAAAAAATATTTTCTTTCTTTTTTCATCTAACTTTTTTTAAACAATGTTTAAGCGCGCGTTTTTTCTTTTAAAAAAGTTGATTGGTAAGGTAAAAAAGGAATACTTTAAGAAAACTTAAATAGTAAACAAAAATGACGGAAAGAGTTCCATTTTATTGTTTTAAAAGCACCAAGTTATAGACATTTACATATTCAAACAGTAAATTTCAATGTTGGTGTAAATGAAGGGATTACAATTAGGAGATGACAAGGTCTTCCTCTATTAACGATCCGATGAATTGAATATGACTACTGTCATAAGAATAGATCGTCCCTCCAGCGTGGTAAATCGTGATTGTATCTCCCTTGTTCAGTTTCAAAGTCCCGTGAACGGAAAGATGTGAACGAGTAATTGATGTTGCGCCCCCAATTTCAGAATAACCTATTGTAACGTTCAAGTTGTTCCGTTGTAAGAATACATGGCCATGACCAGCATAACCGATATCTGCCCCATAACCAGTTCCCTTGAAAGAGAAGGCGTAGATTCCAGCTTTGGGTGTCGTAAAGACCCCGCTCGCCAAATTCATCCCGCCACCCAAATTAAGATACTCCTTTTCGAACGGCATTGTTCCGGGTGTGTTCCAGCTTGTAGTGCGAGTAACGAAGAAATGAACTGGACTAGATTTAACATCGATAAAGCCGTATCGAGTCTCGTAGCCCGTCTCAGTCGATGATTTCGTAAAATCACAATAAGTGGATGCGATTTGGGCGCTACTGCTCTTGACACCGTAGAAACCGCTGAGAGCGTGGCCCATTTTGAACAAATCCTGACAATTGGTCGGTTTGGATGAGATAGGCGCCTGTCCAGTGCACTCGAAGCGGCCCAACGTGTAGCTCGCCTTCACGCCACTCAAACTCGTCCTCCCGAAACTTAGTCTCGTAACTGGTAACAGCTCGGTAGCAGTAATATAACCTTTTATTATTTTAGAGAAAGAAAAGATTTTGTATTGCTTCAAGGTCTAAAAAAATCTTATCAAATCTTATTTAATAATCTTATGGAAATCCGACGCATTAACCGGCCATAATTTTTTATGCTATGAAGCAAACCACTACAATAATTTGTAAAATAAATATTTTATTTTCATTCCTCTCTAAAAAATTAAGCACAATCCTTGAACCACTAAAATTTATAATGCACAATTAAATTAATTTAAATGGCAAGATTAAATGTTTAAATTGTCGTTTAATACAAAGGAATAAAGAATAATATCGATTGCAAAGCGCATTAACCATAAAATGGAACCATCATCTAGGTGCCAAAAATGTGAAAAAATAAATCCATTCTTAAATAGTCTTACTTACGAATTTTTCCTAAAAGGTATAAGATGATTTAAAAAAAAAAAATTAAATCATCGACAAAACCGCTGTAAATAATTAAATATTCAATAACTCTTTTACCACACCATCAATTTCAATTGGAAAATTTTCTAAATTTATTCCACCACAGAATCAGCGTTTTAGGAAAGTCCTTTAAAGTTCTAATTTTAAAATTGATCACCTTCATTCACCTTATTGGTCATTAAACCTATAACCTTCTGAATAATATAAATTATTTACCTTCGTCGATAAGTTCAAGAGGAGCCATAGAATCGGCGTTACATTTGTAACTTCTTTCGACGCAATTGTTCATAATACCACACTGACAGGTGTGCTGACTCGTTGCCGGTCCCGCCCAGAAGATCTGCTTCCCACCGTTCCTATCATTCCAGTAGCCGTACTGAGTCACGTTGTACTCGAGAGGAACCACAAACGAATCAAACTGAAAAATAATAAACTAATTATAACAGTGTGCATTGAAATTCTTGCTTTATTTACCTTGAAATACTGTTTACAGGAAGCAGAAATGTCTGCCAAATTCAGCATCTGCCTCATGGTTGCATTATATTTGATTGCCTTGGTGTAGCAGCCAGGGTCCGGACATGCTGGAACGTCAGTTTTTACCTCAGTGTCGTGATAGATATATGTAGTCACTATTAATATGTAATGAATAATGAATATTAAATAGTTTGGGACAATGAATGGGTCCTATTAATACGTGTAGTCATGTCGCAGTAGACTAGGATGGGTTCATCAGCACCTATCTGACCGTCGGGATCGATAGAATAGATCCTAGATTGGGCTGTGGGATTCGTGGCTTTTACCTCGAAACAGGATCGAGGCAATAACTCTCGACTGGTTACATCATCTTTTTTAATAGCGCTGGCTAGGATCAACTGATGGTTTTTCTCTTCCAAGTCGGCATTCTTCGTCTTTAACTGGTTTATCTCTATTTGCTGACTGTTGATTTTCAATTCGTGCTCTGCCACTATAGCATCGTGTTCTGCTACTTTTGCATCGTGCTGCTCATCTTTGGCCACCAGTTCTGCCACTTTGACCTCGTACTGTTCATTTTTGGCTTCAAGTCGATCGAGTCGATTGATTAAGACGTCGATATCAAGCTTCTAAAATATAATATTACAGAGTAATGATAATAAACGATTTTATAAAAGCAAAATTCGACTACATGCAATTGAAATATAAAAATTAGTATATACCTGATTAAGATGTTCAATATGGTTGCCTGCTGGTGATGGGACCAATAGACCTTCTTGGACTCCAGCTAGTAAGATGATGAAAGCTGAAAGATATGGAAAGTAACAACTCGCCATTTTGCTGCTATAGATTGTAGCTGTAAACTGGTACTGCTGACTTATTCCAATGTCAGTCTGGGTGGGGGTTTTATAAGGACTGAGTATAACGCATTATTATACGCCTCAATGGTCTCATGGGTTTTTATCAGTTTTGAATTTTGATATTTATTTTAGTAGGGAATATACCTTTGAAGTCGTTGTTGATTCGGGAGGTAAACAGGTGATAAATAAGTTAAAATCAGACGGTGGGTAAATAAAAGAACCAATCCCAGGTCAAAATAGAACGTAATTAATTACGTGTTAACGTAGTTTTTCTACGACGTCATTAATGACGGTTTATTTTCGCGTGATTAATTTATTGGTATAATCGAAATCGTTACTGAAAACGTCGTACAGTTGGAAATTCGCTTGGATTCGTGTAGTTAAAGTTATTGCAGCGAAGATTCAACCAATCAATTGAATATCCAAGGCATAGGTCTTGCAATCGAATCCTAGTTCCATTTAAATTCAAAGTTTGGATGAGCGGCTTGCAATCTCTTTCGACGTAGAAAGAGTACCTACTTCCATCACTGCGGCCACCCCGGTCAGTTTTTATCCCGAGGCTGGATCCGGATAGCATGGCCAGCAGATCCAATGGAATTTATGGTCAAAGTGCTGACGAATAGAACGCAGATTATGAACTTGGCCGATGTGTATTTCGGGTCCACATCGTAAGATCTTTCCCAATAAATGTGAATCATAGTTTCGGCCATTTTCTAAAGATTAGTTGAATCAAAAATATGATCAGTTGTATAATAGTTTGGTGTGCAAAAAGGTGATATTATCAACCTGTATACTAGAATTGGTAATACAGAACTGAACAACGAATGAAGTGGGTTAAGCGAATTCGGGACGAATCTATTCAATGGATAAAAAAAAGGCACTGAAAAGTTAAATGATGAGGAAATGAATAGTAAATCACTAATTCTGGATAAATCGGGGGGAAACAACTTACTAAATTTTAAAAAGTAATAAAGACATTGCACATACATATAGATATATTTAAGGAATAAGAACAAACGAGAACTTACCGATTGCTTCGGGTGCTAGGAGTCAACTAATGTCTTCCATTTTTTTATATTAACGCATACTTTATTTATATTTTTTAATTTTATGGTTATTTTTCTTCCTTCTTTCTTATTTTGGGAATTTGAATTATTTTGCGGTGGATTAACTTTATATTTAAAGGTGGGATAACATCTGCTATGATAATACCTCCGCCATTTAAAATAGAGAGTTTAAATGTTTAAAAAAATGACAAATAAATTTAAATTATTTATAAATTTAAAAAAAAATTGTGAATTTAAAAACAATCCGTAAGACTGTTAAAATCAACTGATTACGTCTTTTTCCTTTACGCACCTCTAACTTAAATTTTTCAAACATTTTTAGTGAAAGAGACTTTGAAAAGTGAACGACGAACGTGTCGGTCGATGTTGCCAAATAAGCAGGGAAAATTAGTGGGAAGAACGAAAGCTGGACGAAAGCTGGACGGGGAACCAAAAAACTCAGCGGCAGGCCAGCAGCAGCACGAATCATTTCAAAAATGTCAATATTAACAATAGGAAGAGTTACTATTTTAAAGAAGAGTGTGTTAAAGTGTACAATTTATTATCATGTGAACTGACAAGAACTCCATTTTATTGGCAAATCACCGATTTTCAAACTGCCATTTTCAATGCGCAAATGAAAATGAAGGGATTTACAATTAGGAAATGACAAGATCTTCTTCGATTAATGATCCGGTGAATTGAGTCCAACTGTCAACTCTAGAAAATATCGTCCCTATATTTTGGCGGATTGTGATTGTATCCCCCTTGTTCAGTTTCAAAGTGCCATGGACGGAAACAGTTGACTCTGTATATGGTGATGTTGCGCCAACGATGTTAGATGTACCTAATGCAACGTCCACACCGTTCCGTTGTAAGTATAAACTGCCACGTCCGTCTGTTCCATAACCTATTCCCTTGAAAGAGAAAGCGTAAATTCCGGTTTTGGGTGCCGTGAAGACTCCACTTGCCAAATTCATCCCTCCGCCCAAGTTTAAATATTCTTTTTCGAACGGCATCGTTCCTTTTGTACTCCAACTTGAAGTGCGAGTGACGAAGAAATGAACGGGGCTGGATTTAACATCAACAAATCCGTATCGAGTTTCGTAGCCAGTTTCAGTCGACGACTTACTGAAGTCACAGTAAATAGCCGAAATCTGATTATTTCCACCTTTGACATCGTAGAACCCACTCAAAGTGTGACCCATTTTGAACAAATCCCTGCAACTTGTTGGCTTCGATGAAACAACAGCAGGTCCGTATCGAGTTTCGTAGCCCGTCTCAGTCGACGACTTAGTAAAGTCACAATAAACAGAAGAAATCTGATTGTTCCCACCATCAACATCGTAGAAACCATTCAAAGTGTGACCCATTTTAAACAAATCCAGGCAATTGGTCGGTTTGGATGAGATGGTCGCCTGTCCGGTGCACTCGAAGCGGCCTAAAGTGTAGCTCGCCTTCACGCCGGTCAAACTCGTCCGCCCAAAATTGAGCCTCGTAACAGGTAACACATTTTTCGCTGTAATGTTACCTTTAAAATATAGATTAAAATATTATTTAATAGTGTTTTAAAATTAATTGTATAGTAATCCTATTTTTCGATAATAATTTTCTTTAAGAAACTAAAATATATACAAAAACTAAAATATAAATATTTAATAATCTTTCGTTTTACATAAATTTTACACAGTCTATTTTACCCAAAATCATTCATCCACTACACCTTAAAAAAACCACAAAATTCTGTTTAAGTGTTCTTAAAAAATACAAAATGTTCAAAATCTTAATTTCAAAACTGTAGCCCTATCGTGGTCTGAAAAATACAAAATTATACCCTCATCTGCAATCGTAGTGTTAGAAAGAGAGTCTGCATTGCATTTATGAGTCCGGTTGACGCAGTTGTTGTTTATACCACACTGACAGGTGTGCTGACTTGTCACCGGACCCGCCCAGAAGATCTGCTTATTATTATTCCGATCATACCAATAACCGTACTGCGTCTTGTTGTACTCGAGAGGAACCCCAATCGATTCAAACTGAAAAAAATAATTTTTACATAGTTTATTTATTTTTAATTTTTATATAGTTTATTAGTTTAAAAAATACTATTTCTTAAAAATAGTGAAATTGCATTTCAATCTTATTTCATGAAATAACTACCTTAAAATATTGTCTGCATGATGCGGATATATCTGCTAACATAGCCAACTGCCTCATAGTTGCAGTATATTTTATTGACTTGGTGTAACACCCTGGGTCTGCACACTTTGTGACGTCAGTTTTGTTCTCGGTGTCGTGATAAATAGATGTAGTCACTATTCATATAAAATGAATGGGTATAGCTATAATAAGAGGTATTTAAATTTTAAAGAAACTATTACGTGTTGCCATGTCACAGTAAACTTCGATGGGTGGGTCACCGTCGTTCTGGCCATCAGGATCGATAAAGTACTTCCCATTTGAAGAAGTCGGATAAGTTGCTTTCAACTGCAAACAGGTTCGAGGCGTTAGGGAACCACGACTGGCTACACCATCTCCCTTACCACCGGCTAGGACCAGCTGGTTATTTCTTTCCTCCAAGTCAGAGTTCTTCTTCTTCAACTGATCGATTTCTATCTGCTGACGGTTGATCTTCACTTCGTGCTGCTCCACTTTGGCCTCTAGATGATCCAGCCGATTGAGCAAGACACCCATATCAAACATCTATTACGTAAACATTATGGTAAATAATTAACATTCTTATATTCGTCTCATTATTATAGAAAAAAATATAGAGATTATTACCTGGAAATGATTGTCATTGTGGTATTCAACTTGAAAAGGAGATGATGGAGCCAAGTGAACTCCTTGAGCTCCTATTAGTAAAATGAAAGCTGTTAGAAATGAGAAGTTAATTGCCATTTCGATGCTATGGGATAGCTAACTGCTCACTGCTGACTTTTTATGGGGGTTTTATGTGTGAAATAATCCAATCTACTTCGCATTTTTGTGTACTTATCTAAATTGGAGCTCTAAATCGGACTCGATCGTTCATCCGGGAGACGACAGGTAGGCTTCTTTGTTTTTAATTATACAGTGGTACTATACAATATATAATTTCGAAACTGGGATCATGAGTTCATAAAAAGGGTGTTAATGACGAGATATATTGTTGAGCCAATAATTGTTGCTAAATGTTTACAGCTTAGGCTACATATTGCATTAGCATTTAGATATTAACAGGATATGTAACTTTATGGACTATATGCGGTATTACAGTTTAAACTAGTCCTAAAATTGCTTTTCATCTCTCCGTTCATGTACAGTACGTAGACATGAGATTTTTTAAGGCAAAGTTAATCCTTTATCCTGTTTTCCAAGGGTTTTGAAATGAAATTAAATGTTTATAGCTTACATATTGCATTAGTATTTAGATATTAACAGGATGTGTGACTTTTTGGACTATATGCGGCATTATGGGCTATACTTATCCTAAAATGGTAGGTTTTTACAACTATGTGAGTTCAAGTACAGTACGCAGATTAAAGATGTTTTAAGTCGAAGTTAATACTTTATCCTGTTTACCTAGGTTATTGAAAACTATAACAACGCAGCAACTCATAAAAAAACAAGATAACAATTTCTGCAGCGCGCGTTTGCAGGAGATAAAACGAGAAGGAATCAAATTAACAGGACCGTCGTTTATATTCTTATATTAATAGCCTTTAATATTATACAAATATATGATTTCAAAAACTCCTGTCTTGCCATCACGACTTGTTTGTATTTTTCAATTGAATTATATACAACATTCTCAATCATATTCCTCTCGATATATTTTCATGCGTTCACCGAAAAATTTAAAATAATTGCGTGGTAGGTAACGGGGCTTTTCAACACAAGGCGATTTCCTTCTGTACTAAAAACACCATTTATGATTCAATGATGAGATAATTTGATTGAAAGGCAAATGAGACATATTGACCTCTTTCACATGTCACAGGTTTCGTTTACCTTTTTTTGTCAATGAAACAACTTGTAGGCCTACTCTTTAATAGGTTTAATCTGTATATTTTCATGACTTAATTTAGGATTTATTATTAACACCATCACAAACAAAACTTGAATTTTAATATAGCATTGAAATAGAATTAAATTTCAATAATTCTTAATTTTTTAATTTATTCATAATATTCATACTATAAGGAAATCTACTTGGTTGTATTGCATATCGTCTACAAACTCTAAATGTACGTCTTACAATTTAATTAATTCTCAAGATAATTGGATTTATTTATGAAATCAACTCTATCTCTTCGACAAGCCATCCACTAAAAAATGTATTGGTATTTGATATACTTTCTGAAGAGAGTGAACCGGCCCCACTTTTGTACACGCTCACCTTGTCACCTTCTTTTAAGTACACGGAGGAAGAGAGGGAGACGCTAATGCCATACGCATTGTTTATGGACGAAGCATCAGCGGAGGTGAAAGCAGCATTTTCGACACTGTTATCAACATGTGTAACTTTAAGAAGGATCTGCAATTGAGCTTTGGTCATTCCAGAGAATGCAAAGTGGTAAATTCCTGCCACTGGCGCTGTAAAAATTCCACTTGCCATGTTCATCGCATTGCCATAGTTAATTATCGTCTTTTCAAAAGTGATGACGGACTCTGTTGTAACATCAAACTCTGCGCTTCTTTGGACTTGAAAATGAATATCAGTTTTCGTTTTTAGGTCGATAATTCCTATTGGCTCTCCTTTAACTGTTCATACGAATATTCAAATTATTATTATTATGTAATATATTGAGCAGTGTTTTACCATTATTGGCAGCAATAAATTCGCAAGATACGGCTTCAATCTTATTTGTTTCCGTCGGGTGTGCCACATGGTAGACTCCGTCAGCAAAGTGGCCTTTGTTGCGTAGTTCTTGGCAGAACTGTGTTGCATTTTCAGTAGAAGAGCCTTGTCTCTTCTTTCTTGAAAGTGACCTTTCTTTGTCCGAAGAACTACAACTTTGTTTGGCTGTATCATCGAGTTTCAACTGTAACTTTTTCGTAAGCGTTTCTACCTGCGATTGTAACTGGGACATATCCGCTTGCAATGCGTCAAATTTCTCAGTTAGTTTAACCTATTTGATGGGAAACAAATTATGAATTATTCTTATCTCAGGACCAATTTTTATACCAGTTTCTCATTTTCCGACGATTTGGTACTCGTGGATTGTTGAACCACAAATAAGACCAATAAAAATAACGGAAACAAAACCATTTCCACTTTCGGAACCATTCTGTTTTTTTTTATTAACAACTGTTCAACTACGACAAGTGAAGCCAAACTATTTTTTTTATGTTTCGCGCCTGGGAATATTGGAGATCCCAGGTTTTAGTTAATACCCATAATCAGATAATCTCTCATAGTGGATAGCCTATTGCATTCTAAATAATATTTGATTGTAAAACAGAGACTTCTCAGTTAATACCTGTAATTAAAGTTTGATAAGATTAGTATGCATATCTGAACTGTTTCTGGTACTTATTTTCTCGTTCGTTGCTGCAGGATAATTGTATGCGCGGCAATTAATTAATTAAGCTAGACACCGTTGAATTACAGGTGACAATTCAAATACTTCATATCCTCAATATTGTATTCAGTTCATTATGGAAGATTCTATAAAACTATACTGCTACTTACTATTAGTATTGCAACAATTTTTAAAGTTTTAGTACATATTTATACGCAGTTTTGAAATAATAAGAAAGCTTCATAATACTATGAAGCAATATTCTGTATGTGGCGTACGTGAAGCATTACACTTCAATCATATTAGATTTTTAATTTTTACATTAAAAAATTATTTCCAAATGATGGTATACTTGATATTTTATTGATTTTAAGTCTTTAAAAAGGGTTTTGATAAATCATGTTTTAAAAAAGCATGAATACTGTTAAGTTAATCGCAGGTATAGGCAATAATATCTATTATTATCTGAATTGGCTCCACAAATAAAGCCAACGAGATTTTTGTTTGTTTTTACAAAGGGTCTGGATTTCAAATAAAAAAAATCAGTTTTTAAATTTTCGAAGCTCTTTCCAGTCGATGACTTACACTTACTGAAATCACAAAAAAAGAAGAAAAATGTATAATGTAATCGATTTAGATTTAAATATTTGTTTCAATTTTCAAAGATTACAAAAATTATTCAAATTGTGTGTTCTATCAATACGATGTCAGACGAGAAAGACAAACAATCGGTAAATGAATTTACGCAGTGAACGAAAAACAAATATAGTCGGCGAATGCTTTATTGACCTCTCTCTGATTAAAAACCCATTTAGATAACAACAAGTTAGGCCTTATATTAACTACGTTATTCAGAGCCATATATACTGTACTAAACGCATATAGGTACCATCGGTGTTTTTCATTCCTCTATGAGGTTATGAGTTTATATAAGTAACGATAGTAGTCTAAAAGAATTAAGCAAGCTCAGCCGCTGTTTCAAAAGATTATTACTAGGAAGCAAAAAAGCAACTTTATAAAAATTTGACTTATGTTATAATTTATTTTTAAAAAGGGACGAAAGGATGTAAAAAATGGGGATCAGCGTTGTTTAATCATATTTATCGACTTTATGTATTATTTTCCTTTAAAATGTCTTACTTTTTCTTTTTATTATGGGCCATATAGCTTTTTTTACGAAATAGATGATTCGAGTTTATTATATATATTTTTGCTTTGATTAGTCTTAGATTAGACATAACTTTTGATAAGTAACCATTGCTACACAAAATTTGAATCGATTCAAATTAAAGATTCGCCATTTAAAAAAAAATCAATCGATTAGATTCAACTTAACATTTTTGTTTTTATGCAATATTAATTCAAAATTTAATTGCAAGGACAGCACTGCAAATAATAATTTTGAAACTCGGTCAGAACAGAAAAACAAAGGAGATAAATAATGGAGCATGAGCCAATAGTTATTGCTACATATTTTTTGTAGGACAAGTCATCTTGTTTTATGAGCTATTTAGATTATAGCCCGAGGTGTAGGCCTATTAGCTATAGGGTATTAAGAGCCTATTAGCTATACGGTATTAATTGTCGCAAGTGCTGTATATTAATGTGTACGCCGTTGGTGTTTTTCATCGCCCGCTCTACGAGTTTATGTAAATAATAGCGGCATGGTTCAAGGGAATAAAGCCAGCTCCGTTTGTTTCTAAAGGTATTGCATATTAAGAAACAACACGGCGACAAAACTGGACTGGCAATATCATGTTTTTGGGAGATGCTATGGGGCGTGCAATGGGACAAATGGACAATGAAAGTAAGCAATGGGATCGGGTTAAAAAAAAAAAAATCTATAATATGTATATTATTGGATTTAGCATCTTCTTATGTCGTCTTTTCGTGATATGGGCTACATCATTTTACAAAATAGATAATATATATAAAAGATCAAACTCTCCGTACTTTGATGATCGATTAGATCTTTTTATATACTGATGTATGCGCGATTTCTTTATTTATATGGGTCTCTTAAAGCTCTTGAGTTTAATGGAAATCTAATATGACCTCTTTTTCAAAAAGTTATTGAGAAGCAGCTAGCTCGAGCAGCACGTAACGACTTCAAAAATAAATGAGATAACGATTTCTAAACCTGCACGTACAACAAACAGACAATATTGAAATAGAGAAACAAGTAATGAACTAATGACTTGCTATAATTCAATACAAAAATTGATAAGAAGGAAGGCAACTAAAAGTTTTATTTGTTAACTGGAAAGGGTGCTTTCGACTATTATTTGATTATATAAGTGCTGGAACACATTGAGGTCTATAAATGAAAACTTGATGCTGTCCTCTTTCATTCCACTTTTATTCAACACGACAACTTGGATAACTTAATGGCTGATGCGATTTTGGAGATAATATATCGCAGTATGGACTAAGGAACTGACGAAGGTGGTCACAGTAGCTTCCAATTGACAAATGACAGACGAATTCATCGAAAAGTGTTATAGCTGACTAGGAAAAGGAAATTCGGAACTATACTTGCAGTTTAACTTTAAAGTAATGATGACATAAGAGCAAGATATTGATTAAGCGAACATACAATTATTTTATTTTTAACACACCGGTATTTGGTTTTGGGTTTTAAAACACAAATGCATGGTACTGTACGGTAAATTCTATAGGTGCCACGTATATTAATACGAGATATTAACGACAATACAAACATATGGGGATGGCGGGCGAACAACCTTGGTACCTATTGGACTTTGTACCAGAACCCCTAGATAGAATAATAAAATAATGCTCATACATATTTTCTTTTTGGTTATCGCCTAGGAAAACTTATCAGCTGGCGTCAAAAAATGTATGGAATAAAGCCATTAATGTTACAGTTCTGTGTACTGTACATCATTCGTGACTATGCTGCTGGTCCTAAATATAGTACCATATAGCTGGTAAAAAAATAGTAATGAATAAGTAAACGAGCCGATGAAAGTTGTTGAATCATCCTTATGATGGGAGAGTTGAAGTAAATCATTTCCTTTTGAGGAAAAGAAGAAGAAGTGGAAACTGAATCAAGATTCAAGTGGATAACTGAAGATTAAATTGAACGAGGAATACCAGTCAAAAGATATTCCCCATTGAAATCCTTTAAGTGACCGGCAAAAATTTTGAGACTATAGCTTTGACGAATTTCATATCCAATTTCTATATAAACTTTTTATTAACATAAGTAGGCCAACGAAATACCATTACTCAAATACTGTTTATAAACTATATATACGTTTAATACAGTATAAAATTTTAATAAGTTAAAGAAAATATGGTTAAAGATGTGGTCGTCGATGTAAATACAATTGGGTCCTCGACGAATCGTATGTAGTCTCGGGTGAAATTAATTTAAATATAATTTTTTTAAAGATAAGAATAACTATATAGAGAATCAGAATCCGGTTCGACCTATTCTCCAAGGTTATTGTTATTTAGAAGAATGCAACGCAATAACTTAACACACACAAGAAAATAAGTTAACAGTTTCTACCTAGGCGTGCAACAAATAAAATATGGAAATCGAGAAAAAAATCATGTTTAAAAACCAATAAAAATGCAGCAAATTAAAGTTTCATTTCATCACGATAAGACTGGTGGTAAGGGCGCTATTAACTTTTATTTTATTTAAGAAAATATAAGTGCTGGGACGCATTGGATTCATGAATTTTCGATGATGAGAAATATACAGTTTCTGTCTCTTCCTAGATGCATTTCACTTTTTGAACATGAATTCGAAACTTTGATGGCGGATGTGGTTGGGAATAAGAAAAAACGTACTCAAAAAGACGAACAACACACGAAACAAAAAAATGTCAGTTTTTAGATGGCAGCTTCCCATCTTTGAATTTAAATGGTACTTATTGAACGATGACCCTCACCAATTATTTTCTATCGTTAGAAATTAAACGATGTAATACGCGGACGGAATAAATTGTAGAGTAAACTGTATTATCAATTCATTAATATATGAAATAAAGACGATAGGAATATATATATGGGATAATCATGGCGCATATACTGCACACGAACCACTGGTATTACCTGGGGCAGGGACCCCTAGATAACGATAGTTGACACAAATGTTTTCTTTTTCATTATCGCCTATGAAACCTTATCAACTAATCAACAAAGATATGGAATAAGGCCATTAATGTAAAGGTTCTGTGTAGATCAGTATGTTACCTATAGCTAGTTTAATAGTTTGGTATATTGAAAGTTACCAGGTGTTTTTGAAGCATTATCATGATTGGAGACGTAAAACAAATTATTATTCATTTAACGAAGAAAAGAAATTGAAGTTGAATAAATCGGTTAGCTGAAGAAGATTTTAAACCAGGACAGCGTCATAGGACTACTGCCCATTATCATAATACTTACATACTTTTTGTGATTTGACCATTCAGTGTATGTTGCCTACTAGAAAAGCGTTAGTAGGCCTATTTCACAATTTCGTTAAATTAAGCTTGTAGACTTGTCAATAATTCATCACTGTTTTTTTACATAGAACTTGGATTCGGCGGGAACAATACTGTCTACGTTTTCATTGTTATTGAGAAGTGGCTCTTAAAGGCCGATGCTTATTTTAAGGGCATCTGATATGGGTTCATCAGTCTGAAGTGTTGGTTGCCAATATCCCTCCATGTAAAGAGGTAACACAATATATATTGTTTGCTATACCCACCTAGAAATTATAAACGTATATTGATAAATTCATTCCCTATACATTTGATGAAATAACAGGTTGGTGTTTTGTTGCTGATTAAAATGCAAAGCATCTTTGACGAGAATAGCATATCTAACCAAAATGGCAATATCTTCACACTGATGAGCACAGCTCATACGTGCAGATGATAAGAATTCAAATCTTCAATGTTTCCCAGAGGGTGCAAGAAAACTACTTTCAAAGCACATAGAGTTGTTAAAACTAATATGTTTTTTTTATTCTCGTCTTAAATTAAAGTTCAACTTCTCTTCTAAATTACATATAAGGCCCAAATTCTGTAATAATTCATCGAAATCTTCTTCACGTGTGAATACGTTATATCGACTTTAAAATACATATACATCCAACATTGGCCCTGAATCGTAAGTTCTGACCTTCTTTTGGGCATGTCGGATTCAACAATTTGTTAGAGAACCTTTTTCGTGGTGACAAATTTTCAGATTTCTGCTCAGATGAGAATGGGAAAAGTTTACTACAAGATCCTCGGGATTGCCAAGACTGCCACCGAGGATGAGATCAAGAGGGCGTACAGGAAGCTGACCATTACATACCACCCGAAAGTCTTTAAGAAACTAGTATTGATTGCTCGTTTAAGCTGATTGAGTGGGTTTTTTATTGACAGGGACAAGAATAAGGCTGCTGGTACCGAGGACAGGTTCAAGGAAATTGAAGAGGCCTACGAGGTCCTCTCGGTCAAGAAGAAGAGGGATATCTACGACCAGTTGGGAAAGAAAGGCCTCAAGGTAATTAATATGAAAAATTAATTAAAAATCTAAAACTTGAATTACGACTAAATTAAATTAAAATAAATAAATAAAAAATTAAGTAAGCCTAAATTTAAAATTCTAAAGCATTTCAAATTTCATTTCAATTTGATTAATTTTTTTAAAATGCAATTTTTTTTAAATATGTACAATTTATTACAATTCAATTCAATTTTTTAAAACTATTTCATTTTTTACAATTAAATGAACTACTCGTAATAGAAATTAAAAAAAATAATTATTTAGACAACAAAAAATAAATAAAAATACAACATTTTAATATTTCTAATTAAATTTCAGTCTGGAGATGGGGGAGGTTTACAGGACCCGATTTACGGTGACCCAAGGGCGACATTTGCCCAATTCTTCGGTTCTGACAATCCAGTTGAATCTTTCTTTACCGGTGAAATGCTCGAAGGTCCTGGTTGAGGTGGAAGTCGCGGAAGTGGATTCGGTGAAGACATGGATGTGGACGATCCCTTCATTAATTTCGGATTTAGTGGGCCTGGAATTGGTCGAGCACCTGGAATGGGTATGCCTTTCAGGTCGCAGAGTTTCAATGTGCACGGACCTGGAATGCTAGGTGGAAGCGGCGGAAAAGAGAAGATCCAGGACCCACCTTTTGAATACGATTTAAACATCACTCTGGAAGATATTCTCAATGGTTATTTATTACTTTAAAAAAATCAAATCTAATTTTAGTATAAATATTTATAATTTTTTCAGATGTTTAATTTTAATTTCAAGTTGACAAGCTTTTTAAAAAGTTCTATTTTTTAATGGGTTATAATTTTTTACAGCATTTCTAAAAACGAAAACAAAAATGTGTTTATTAGGACGTTGAAAATATCTTTTATTTCTTAAATAATTTTGATCACAATTACAGCGAGTTTGTGTATAGTAGAATTTGAAAGTAGAAGACCAATTGGGAATCGAAGTTTTTTGGATTCTAAAGATGCTGGGTATCATTTAAAGATTCTTTTTAGAGTTTTCATACGAGAACTTTAATTTTTTTAGAAGAAAAACTGAAAATTACAATTTTTTTGAATTGCAAAGATGTCTGGAATCTCTCAAAGATTTTGAATGAGAGTTTTAATGCAATTTATATTCAGGATTTTTGAGCAAGATTTTATTAAACATCTCCATTAAGTCAATTAGAGTTTGAATGGGAAAAGAAGAAAAATTAATAAACTTTTAAATTTTTTAATTAATTCAGGTTCCACGAAAAAGATGAAGATTTCACGAAAAATGTTCTAGCCCGACGATTCTTCAAAGAAAGGCGACAAAGTCCTCACAATCAACGTGAAACCGGGCTGGAAAGACTATTTTAAATTCTTAAATTTTTTAAATTCCAGGCATTGTGTGGAACACTGATAGAAGTTCCGACCTTAACCGGAGGCCGACGACCGTGAAGCTGAAGGATTTAAGAAAGAGTCGTGCTGTATACACCAAAATTGTTATATGTTGTATACATCAATGTAGTTGTATACATCAAAATAGTTTGATTCGTTATTTTTCGAGTTTTTAATTTTTTAACGTAAAAAATTTTGGAATAAGAAAAAAAATTGATGATTATGGATGTTATTTTTTAAAAATTATAACTTTTTTTCAATTTTACAATTTAAAAAATCGTCGATGATGACTGGATAACTGGATGGTGGTGCTCGCCGGCTTCAGCTTATCTTCACCGGGCGAAAAAGACCGCCGGAGAGTCAAACGAATATCGGTAAAATTTGAAGAAAAAAAATCCCGCAAAAATTAAAAAATATATTTTTTTTTTCTCAATTTCTTAAACTGAATTTCATGTTTCAAAGAACTGGTAAAAGCGAACAAACTTTTGTTATTTATGTAGACCACAATGGAATCTCGCTTCACGCAGTAGACTGGCCGGTGGCCATCAGCTCCACCGTTCTTTATAATTTGGGCTCTTACGTGGGTAAGCCCTCACTAAATTGCAGTGAAACGGTTAAAGTTAACCAATTTTTTTTACATTAACGCACACTTAATTTAATTTTCCCTTTCATTTATTTTTCTCTGTTTTTTTTTGGGGGGGGGGGGGGATTTGAATTTGTCTTTTGCGTTAGATTAACTTTTTATTTTAAAATTTAGATTAGTTAGGGGATTACCTCAACCCATAATAGTTTTTATGTTGAAAATGAATTACAATTCTTTAAATTTTTTTAAACATTGACCGAAAGTATTTTAAAAAAAGGTTTACTGATGAATTAAAAAACCAAATTGAAAGACGGTTAAAATTAACCGATTACGTCTTTTTTTCCTTTTAAGCATCTCTAACTTTTCACATTTTTAATGAAAGAGTATATGAAAAGTAAACAACAAATGTGTCGGTCGATGTTGCCAAAAAAACAGAGCAAATAAATCGACAGCTGAAGCACGAATAAAAAACATTTTTTAAAATTTGCATAATTAACAAGGAATAGTTACTATTTCAAAAAAGTGTTCAATTTGTTATCATGTAAAATAGCATGAGTTCCATTTTATTAGTAAATCACCTATTTTTAAACAGACAATTTCAATGCGCAAATGAAAATGAAGGGATTTACAATTAGGAAATGACGAGGTCTTCTTCTAAGAGAGATCCCGTGAATTGAGTGTGACTCCCACCATTAGAGTCGATCGTCCCATCTACGTGGCGGATCGTGATTGTATCCCCCTTATTCAATTTCAGAGTTCCGTGAACGGAAAGAGTTGATTCCGCTGATGTTGCGCCGTAGATCCTAGAATAAACCTCATCAACGTCCGCGCCGTTTCGTTGCAATCGTACAACACCATATCCAGCGTAACCAGAACCTGATCCAGAACCTTGTCCCTTGAAAGAGAAGGTGTAGATTCCTGCTTTGGGTGCCGTGAACACTCCGCTCCCCAAATTCATCCCGCCACCTAAATTCAAATATTCTTTTTGGAACGGCATCGTGCCGGCTGTACTCCACGGGGAAGTACGAGTGACGAAGAAATGAACGGGGCTGGATTTAACATCAACAAAACCGTATCGAGTCTCGTAGCCCGTTTCAGTCGATGATTTCGAAAAATCACAGTAAGTTGATGCAATTTGTGTGCTACTGCTCTTTACGTCATAGAAACCACTGAGAGTGTGGCCCATTTTGAATAAATCCTGACAGTTGGTCGGCTTGGAAGAGATGGTTGCCTGTCCGGTGCACTGGAAGCGACCCAGCGTGTAGCTCGCCTTCACGCCGGTCAAACTCGTCCGACCGAAACTGAGCCGTGTAACAGGTAGCAACTCGGTGGCAGTAATAAAACCTTTTTTTAAAATAATAATTAAAGTTATTTTTTAAGTGTTTAAAAATTATATTAAAAGTGGTTCTATTTTTCGATAATGTTCATCTAAAAAAAAATATAAACCAAAACAAAAATTATTTTTTCTTTTTTAACTTTAAAACCCGTTTAAAATCCGCTAAATCAACCCGTTAAATATTTTATACACTATAATAAATTTAAACTAAAATAACACTTTTAAGTTTTTGTACTCATTTACCGTAAAGCAAATCACCCAAAGCATAGAACTGCTAAAACAAAAAATTAACAATAAAAGAAAAAAAAATCGGAAATTAAAAATCTTTTTAAAAAATACGTACAATTTCGTTTTATACCCTTAAGCAATAATGTCAATTTCAAAGCAAAACAACCGAAAGAGGGAACTACCATATCTGCGTCCCCAAAGTACGAACAATATATGATAATTCGTATAATATTTTTTTACCTTCATCGGCAATCCAATAAACCCTCTTTTAACTTATAAATTTTAAAAAGAAAAAAAAGTTGAACAAAATGTTCAACTCACAAAACAAATTATTATTTAAAAAATTTCCACGATTTCTTTAAAAATCCCACCTTAAAAAGTGTTAAAACTATTTTATTATGGATATCAATTATATTACCTTCATCGGCAAGCTCAATTGGAGCCAGAGAGTCGGCGTTGCATTTAAAAGTCCTTTCGACGCAGTTGTTCATGATACCGCACTGGCAGGTGTGTTCACTCGTTGCAGGGCCCGCCCAAAAGATTTGTTTCCCTCCGTTACGGTC
This sequence comes from Chydorus sphaericus, assembly GCA_030141595.1. NCBI lineage: Eukaryota > Metazoa > Arthropoda > Branchiopoda > Diplostraca > Chydoridae > Chydorus > Chydorus sphaericus. Next base: position 1,209,799 of record CM057934.1, on the reverse strand, counting down.
GTTCCAATAACCGTACTGAGTGCTGTTGTACTCGAGAGGAACCGAAAGTGAATCAAACTGAAATCAGGGTATAAATGGCTGAATTATCTATATATTGTCCCCTTTCAAATTATTATCAGTAACTTACTTTGATATATTGCTGGCAAGATGCAGAGATCTCGGCCAAATTCAACATCTGGCGCACGGTTGCATTGTATTTGATTGCTCTCGTGTAGCAGCCTGGATCCGGACAGCTTGTGACGTCAGTTTTGGCCTCAGTGTCATGATATATTGAAGTAGTCTCTATTTATATATAATGAATGGATGGCTTTACATCAGATATTAAAATAATGAAGAAATTATTACGTGTTGCCATGTCGCAGTAGACTTGGATAGGTTGATCAGCACCAATCTGACCATCAGGATCGATGGAGTATACTCCAGATTGGGCACTGGGATTCGTGGCTTTCAGCTCAAAACACGATCGAGGCAAGAAATCACGACTGGTTACGTCGTCATTCTTGGCTAGTATCAGTTGATTGTTTTTCTCTTCCAAGGCGAAGTTCTTCTTTTTCAACTCATCGATTTCTATTTGCTGACTGTTGATTTTCATTTCGTGTTCTTCCACTGTGGCCTCAAGACCTACCAATTTGACTTCTTGTTCTGCTGCTTTGGCCTCAAGACTTGCCACTTTGATCTCTTGCTGCTCATTTTTGGCTTCCAGTTTATCGAGTCGATTGAGCAAGATGTCGATATCAAACATCTTTTACATTAACACATTCAAAACAAATTTACAAAGTTGATTTTTTAAGGCTATATTTTACTGTGATGCTGTATATTTGTACCTGATTAAGATGCCCAATGTTGTTGCCTTCTGGCGATGGAATCAAAAGACCCTCTTGGATCCCTCCTAGAAAGATGATGAAAGCTGTAAGAAATTGGAAGTAATAACTCGCCATTTCGATGCTTTAGGATGTAGCTATAACTGTCGACTTACTTCAGCGCCTTCCTGGGTGGGGGTTTTATAGGGCCAGAGTATAAAGCATATTACTATACATCATAGGCCTAATTTTCTTTCTGATTTTATCAGTTTTTAGACTCTCCGATTCCATTTTTTCCTTGTGACTTGGCCTTGGAATCAGACGACAGGTAAATAGATGAACCAAAGAGCGTTGTATATTATTTATTCAAATGATAATTTCGAAACTCGAACCATCATTTGTATCAACAGAAAAACAAAGGTATTGAGTACTACCCAATTATTATTGCAACGCAGTTTTAAGCCTGTGATCTATTAAGATAACAGGTCCAAGTCTGCTGCCCTACTAACCTTCAGTGTTTTTCATTGCTATATGTGAGTTTATGTAAATAACGATATAGATCAAGAGCGAATAATAAGCCAATTCGGCCTATTTCCAAAGGTTGTTCTTCAGTAGGAACGCGTGACCGACTTATATTTGAAAAATAAGATAACAATTTAAGCCTACTGCACGTGCAGCAAATAAATGTGGAAGTTTTAAAACTCATAATGACTTGACATTGTACTATATTACAATATATATATACTAGCTGGCCTTTGTTTCGGCTTTGCCCGAAATGACTCTATAATTTGTATTGATTGGCTAGATTTAACTTAATTTATCGTTAATTAATCATTGAAACACAAATGACCACTTTAAACAACTACATCACATATTCCAAGTATTAGTCGCAGTGTTATAACCCGTAATAGCAACTATTTTACTTTTTCTACTGACTACTCAGCCAATTTGGAAGTTCTCAGGCGGCCCATACGGCCACCTTTGTTCCAGCACTTAAAACAGGTTTCTGGTTTCTCCATCATTAGATATGAAAATAGTTGAAAGTGAAGTTGTTTTCTCTAAAACACGGTTATCCAAGTTAATCAACGTGTATTACTGTTATTAGTAGCGTTAACGTTTATATAAGCTCTTACAATTCCCTTAAGTAGTAAAGCTACATTTGCAAGTTGAAAGTTCAACTGCATTCTTTAAGCCCCTCCCCTAGAAAATTTGGACCAATCAGGGAATTTCTTGATACAGAACGACAGAACCGTGCTCTTTTTGTTTTATACATATAGATATATATATATGGTGACGTCATTATTTACATTCCGTCGTCTCATTTTTAATATTTATATACTCAAAGATTTTCGTCACATCGTGGTTTTATGAAATATTAGTTTATTATTATATTTTAAAAAAATAAAAAGCAAGTGAAAATAATAAGAACAATTCAACTCCCAGTATACTTTTCATGATTTTCAATCATATTTAAATGTATTGATCAAAGTGATTTCTTTATTTATGTCTCATTGAATTTTTATGGTCATTTATAGAGTTGAGTCTCGTAATCCTGATTACCGCTTCAGTCATAAGGCGAGCAACAAGAATTAACTGAAAAAAATATATATAAATAAAAAAATCATTAATGCATGATGCCCAAAATCAAATAATAATAAATAAAAGAAACAATGCTTATTTATGCAATCCCCCACTGTATAAATTTCTCCGACGAGTCTGCATCCGGGTCTTCAAATTATGTCACAATAGCAAGGGAGGCGTATTGAGCATTGAGTAATCCAGCACTGGCAAAAATAATTGCTGCCACGTCAGCAATATTCTAAGTGCTACTATTCGTGTTCGAGTCCATTCCGAGCTATGTTCTCAACGAGTAGCTGTTTGTTCTCATCATTATGATAGTAGTGATTCATAAACTATATAATCTGGACATAATCAATCAGTTAAAAAATCAATATTTTATAGCTAAAATCTATACTGAACTTCTTGTAGCTGGCTTCTAATCACTATTTAGATCGGTTGCTATTTTCTTTTGTACCTCTTTTTGTACTTCTTGAATAACTGTTCAGAAGTGATGTACTCACGTACGAGGGAATTGTCTCTTTCAACTAATCATTCATGGATATAGAGTGCGCGTTTCCTGTGGTTTCTAAAGCCCCTTCTTCAGGATTCCAATCTAAAGGCAAATAATATTTCAAAGTTAAATTAGATAGCTGAATAAATAAATCATCAAAAATGATCAGGTGCCATTGTTTCTACTTTTCCAGTTTACGACATCCTCTTATTTTATTTCCTATAATTACCAAATGAACTTTTAAGAAATGCTTTTAAAATTACATCATTCGCTTTATTTAATCTGCAGTCGGTACTGAATTGAGAAAATCCATTTAGCACGGCCTGAAACATCATAGGCTAAAATCCGAGTCCCAGCAACCAATGCGGGCTCAACAGCATACCGTCGGGAAACAAAACTATTGACAGTTCTTTGCGATGATCTTAAAATATTCGTTTCATATCTAATATAACCATGAAGCAGTCGAGGTTAACTTTCTAGATTAATTATAATATCGAGTTTGTAATGCTGTTTATACATTTGATATTGAGATGTTCTACCGTCAAAATTTTCGCCATCGTTTGTCACTTTCTTTCCTGGGTGAGGCATAAAGTAGCATTGAACTTGAGAGAAACATTACGAACGTGTTCACGCCTTCACGGCTTTCCATTACCCCTTATTTCTCTACTCCGTTGTTAGACACATTCAGTAAAGTGTCTATATACTGTTTCTCTCCTTCAGAACTTCCACTTACAAATGGGGAATACTACTCGTTGGAAAGGTTTACTCGTAACCAAATTTGAATACTGCTGTGCTGGAAACTAGTCACTATAAAATAAATAATAAAGTCAAATCAATCAGTACATGTAATATACAGTACCCTCAGGAGAAATAGGGACATCCTCTTTTTTCGGCCGTTTATAGCACGCATCTTACGGGGCAAAGTGTTGTGCTAAATACGGACAGGAAAATTACAATTCTGATCGCAGAATTGTGATTTTTCGTATCCGGCGAGATAAATGAATTGCCTTTCTGCTAGTATTTTTTATAACTTGCAGCAATCAAACGGCCATTAAATTATTTATAGCGTTATCGAAATATAGGGACACCCCTATTTTTTGCCCTTTTTAACATGGGCCTTATGGACAAACGTCCTCCAAGAAAAATATCATAACTTTTTATTGGATTAACGGATTTATGTTAAAATATAAAAAAATGAATAAAACATTTATTTCACTACTTTTTTAAAGCTTTATTGATTACGAGAATTAAGCGATTACGTGTTTTCACTTGTGCGCCACTTTAATAAGTTTTATTTTTAATTTAAGAGTGTGTGAAAAGTGGACGACAAACGTGTGGGTCGCCGTTACCAAAAACTGAGAGATATTTAGTGGGAAGAACGAAAGCTGGACGGGGAATTGCGAAACTCAGCAGCAGCAGCACAAATAAAAAGCAAAAATTTGCATATTTACAAGCAAAAGTTACTATTTAAAATGTGTTGAAGTGTACAATTTATTATCATGTGAGATGGCAAGAGTTCCATTTTATTGGAAAATCAACAATTTTCAAACAGTCAGTTTCAATACGCAAATGACAAATGAAGAGATTTACAATTAGGAAATGACGAGATCTTCTTCTATGAGAGATCCCGTGAATTGAGTCCAACTGTCACCTTCAGAATAGATCGCCCCCTGATAAAGGCGGATTGTGATTGTGTCCCCCTTGTTCAGTTTCAAAGTCCCGTGAATGGAAACAGTTGAATGTCCACCAGTTGCGCCGTAGGTTATAGAATAACTTCTTGCAACGTTCGCGCCGTTTCGTTGTAAGAATACCCAGCCATTAGTACCTGATTTTCAATGTTGCCTGAGGGTGATGGGTTCAATAAAACCTCTTGGACCCCTCCTAGTAAGATGATGAAAGCTGTAAGAAATTGTAAGTAAAAAGCCGCCATTTTGGTAGCTATAGTAGCTGACTTAGTGCTCTAGTGCCAGACTGGGTTTGGTCTTTATAGGTCCAGAGTCAGGAATTTTATTTGTTTTAATTATTTTATTATCAATTAAAGCCTACTGCGCGTTTTACAATATAATTTTTTATCGTTTTATTAGCAAATTAAGCTTTCTACGCGTGCACCAAATAACCCGTGTGAATCGAAAAACAGGTAATGATATGCAATATAATTTATTTAAAACACTCCAGGATCATGTACTGCATATCATATATATCAGGATTAATGCTGAGATACATTTCGTCTTGAAATTTAAGGAATTTTGTCTTGAAATTCGATACATTGTGTTTAAAAATTTGAAACATTTTGTGCCTCTGCATCAATCCTGATATAATTTGTCTCAATGTTAATATTTCGAGTCCAACTGAACCGAAGGAAATTAATTAATACCATCGTCGTTGTTTTTACGATGTTTATAACATCATTAGCTTTGTGTTATTATAATTTATATGATTTGATTTAAGCATGATTTTTTAAACTAAAATAAAGGGAAATAAGTAAAGAAAAAAATCAAACACTCAGCATTTTACAATTCAATTACATGAAAACTATGCAAATGTATACCAATTGATGGTCGTATAGCATACATATCTATTATCTTAGCGTGAATATTTGTTCAACGTCATTTTTTTGACGACAGCTTCGCATCTTTTTTCCAATTTTTAGAAATTAAACAACATAACGATGCATTTTCAGGGCCGTTTTTGTATTACTATCTGATATATGAAACAAAGACAGTAAATACAGAGGCGGTCAAGTTTTCGGTACACTGAAAGACCAATTCTGAAATATAGATAAAGACAGCTCGGCCTGTTATCAAAGGTTATTATTTAAAAAAAAAAGTTTAAACAGATAACTTCATACCCAAATGCAAGATAACAGTTGCAGTAATAATAATTTTTATTTTAGCAGAAGACGAACTGAAAATAATGGCTAGCGTTGTTTCATTACTTTTTATATGCTGCCATTTGCTTTATATTTCTATTGATTTATATTTTTAACGGCGTTATAAAATAGAGAGTCGAGTTTTTATTACATTTAAAAAAATGTAAATGATGAGTAGAAGAATCAAAAATTCACTATGCTTTGCGAATTGATTATTTATTATTAAATATAAATCCGTGATTTCTTTATTTAATTAATAAATGGGCTGGTTAAAGATATAGTTTAATGGGAGACCTATTCCCAAAGGTTATTGAGAACTAAGAAGCAGTACGCGTAGCGACTTAGACTGAAAAGTAAAGAGATAACTTTAGATATAGTTAAGATCAATTTATATTATACCAGCGCGTGCAGCAAACAGAAAATGTGGAAATCGATAATCAAGTAAGGATTTTTACTTACTTACTCAATATGTACTGAAAATTTACAGTCCTGTTATTTCCATACAAATTTTATTAAACACGGCAGCTTCGAAGACTTGATTGCTGATGCAGTTGGAGATGATGTCGTATTATCGACGAATAAACTCACGAATTCATACCAATTCTTTAACTCTGTGGCCAGTAGAAATGCCGTTAAAGAGTACAGGAGGAGAAGCATCGGCGGTGGAAAGGCTTCGCGCCGAAGGTCAACGAGAACGGACGCGTCCCCTTATAAGAACGGTGCCCAAGATAAGAGAAGAAGGGTGGGGTTTTAAGTCGACTGTATATCGCTTTGTATATACCTGCCTAGATATGCGTCATGAAATTTGTCTCCCTGCTTTTAACCAATAAAGAAAAAAGGGTGATGTAAAAATGGTCACCTAAAGTTCATGTATCACAACCTATATATTTATTTAGTTATTTTTTGTCTTCTAGCCATTTTTAATGTAATATATATATATATGGCTATGGCTATATGGCTATATGGCTATGGCTATATATAGCCCTGTTCGTTTTCTTACTCTGGAATTGGTAGCTAGCTAATCATAATAGCTGGACCAGTAGAGATATTGAAAATCCGCTTTATATAAAACTATATTACTATTTTTCCCCTGTTCCTTTAATCTTTTTTAATCAGCATAATGACGATTGGTTATGAATTATGACTAACTCGAGTTAGTATATTCTTAAAACACCTTTCAGAAATATTTTTCCGGTTAAAATATAACAATAAAAGAGAGAGAAAACTATATATTGATGCCACGATTGACCTTTTCAAATTGATGTCAACGTGATGTGTGAGGACCAGTCCGTTGAAAAACAATCCGAGGTGCTGTGAAATTACCATGATGATAAATCCGGGATTATAAGGATGTTTTTGATAATTCGCCTTCTAATTGCATTTTATTGTGAATGGGGATGCATCAAAAACCATTTTTAGATGCAATCCCATTTTACGCTTTAATATTACTTAGGTTAAATATTCGATGTTGGAGGATCGCTGAAAGAGATACTAATTTTTAAACGTTTTCTATGAGTTTCGAACGCTGTCGGGACAAAAAGTGGGTAATGTTGGTTAAACAAACTTGAAAAAATCGAATGAGTCAAAATATGTTGTTTCGTTTCTAATTATGGTAATGGTACACTATTCGAGTTTTTTTCACAGTTTTAGAGAAGAGCCAATTTCAGAGAAATTAACGTTTTCGTACACTCAAATATTTTATCATATCTTTTTAATTATGTACTTATTACTTCAAAATATGTTTTGGTCTTGAATTAACCTCATAAAGTCACAAATGTAAATATTTAGAATTCAAAAATTTGATTTTGATCTGAATTTTTACTATTAAATAATTTTTTTAATTAAATTTTTAAAATTAATTAATCTACTGTGAAATATATTTCAAACGCTTGATTTTGATCTGAATTTTTACTATTAAATAATTTTTTTAATTAAATTTTTAAAATTAATTAATCTACTGTGAAATATATTTCAAACGCTTGATTTTGAACTTCAATAGACTGAATTTAGTGTAGTTATGTAAGCGGCGGTAAGCCCAATCGACGTCTACTTATATTTTTTCGATTGGAACGATATCATTCACATCATTGACTTGAACTCATTTTATCTCTTCACTGATGAGTGTATTACTAAGTTCACCAATATCGGCCATCATATAGTTATTCGAAAAAATTAATTATTACTACAAGGCGCCAATTGATTAAACGCTTATATTTTCAGTCATGAAATTTCAATGCTAGCGGAAATGAAGGGACAACAATTAGGAAATGACGAGTTCCTCTTCCAATAGTGAGCCCATGAATTGAGGCCATTGGCCATTAGAAGTAATGGCCCCTCCTAAGAGATAGATGGTGATTGCATCCCCCTTATTCAGTTTAAGGGTTCCATGAACGGAAAGAGTTGAAAATGAATATGATGGTCCATTGTACACTGTAGAAACACCATCTGCAACGATCGCGTCGTTCCGTTTTAAAACTACCCAGCCAGATCCAGCGTAACCGGGACCTGTTCCATAACCTTCTCCCTTGAAAGAGAAAGTGTAGATTCCTGTTTTAGGTGCCGTGAAGATTCCGCTTGTTGTATTCATCCCGCCGCCCAAGTTCAAATATTCCTTTTCGAACGGTATAATGCCGACTTTGCTCCAACCCGAATAACGAGTAACAAAGAAATGAACGGGGCTGGTTTTAACATCAACAAAGCCGTATCGAATTTCGTAGCCAGGGTCAGAGGATGCTTTTGAGAAATCACAATAAGTGGATGATATTTGGGTGTTACTGCTCTTGACATCATAGAAACCGCTAAGAGTGTGGCCCATCTTGAACAAATCACGACAATTCGACGGCTTGGTTGAGATGGCCACCTGCCCGGTGCACTCGAAGCGACCCAGCGTGTAGCTCGCCTTAACGCCAGTCAAACTCGTTCGTCCAAAATTGAGCCTCGTGACGGGCAGCAACGCGGTCGCAGTAATAAAACCTCAATATTTTCATTATATACAAATGTAAGACAATGAACAATATCAATTGAAATCCTTATAAAATTCCCAAACTTTCGTTTATTTTTTTCGATGATAAAATGCTATCAATCTTAAAGAGAATAAACCAAGGGTTAGGTACTAGCTACTCGCTACGTGTCAAAAATATGGGGAAAGAAAATTTTCAAAAAGTATAAAAATAGTATAGAAATAGTTGTTATTAGAAACACTAATTCTCCAAAAATGTTCAATATAATTATTCAACTCGAATAAAAATTCTTTACAAAAATAAATAACAAATATAAATACTTTTTTTTATCAATTTCCTCCAATTTTAAAAACATTTTCAAATATTAAACCTATTCTTTTTCAAATCAACTATTTACCTTCATCAACAAGCTGGGTGGGAGCCAGAGAATCTGTGTTACATTTGTAACTCTTTTCGATACAGTTGTTCATGATACCACACTGACAGGTATGCTGACTCGTTGCAGGGCCAGCCCAAAAGTTCTGCTTATTATTGTTCCGGTCATTCCAATAACCGTATTGCGTGAGGTTGTACTCGAGAGGAACAGCAAACGAATCAAACTAAATTAATCATAATTAACAATCAAATTACTTTAAATACTGCTTCTATTTAAATTGTCGTTTTTTACCTTAAAATACTGTTTGCATGAAGCGGAAATGTCGGCCAAATTCAACATCTGGCGCATAGTTGCATTATATTTGATTGCCTTGGTGTAGCAGCCTGGGTCTGCACATCTTGTGACGTCAGTTTTGATCTCAGAGTCGGGATAGATATATGTAGTCTCTATGAATATATGTGATGAAAGCATCTTTATGTTAGGTATTTAAATGATAAAATAACTATTACTGGCTGTCATGTCACAGTAGACTTGAATGGGTTCATCAGCACCGATCTGACCATCAGGGTCGATAGAGTAGACTCCAGATTGGGCACTAGGATTTGTAGCTTTTAACTCGAAACAGGTTCGAGGCAAGAAATCACGACTGGTTACATAGCCTTCTTTAGCGCTAGCTAGGATCAATTGGTGATTTTTCTCTTCCAAGTCGGAATTTTTCTTTTTTAACTGATCGATCTCTAATTGCTGATTGGTGAGCCTCAACTCGTGTTCTGCTACTTTGGCCTCAAGACCTGCGACTTTGACCTCGTGCTGCTCATTTTTGGCTTCTAGTTGGTCAAGTCGATTAAGCAAGACGTCGATGTCAAACATCTAATATGTTAAAAACATTAAATGCATATATCTTTTGATCTATATATAATGATATTAGTGAACCTGATTAAGGTGCTCAATGTTGTTGTCTGTTGGCGATGGGACCAATAGAACTTCTTGGAACCCCACTAGAAAGGTGAGGAAACCTGTTAAAAATGGGAAATAATAACTCACCATTTCGAAGCTTGGATAGCTAACTTACTGATCCAATGTCCCCTTGGGTGGGGGTTTTATAGCTAGGACCACAGCGTACTCATAACTTTAAAATGAGATAGCAATTTATGCCTGCTGCAACAAATAAAATGTCAAAAATACATAATGATTTCAAAATTGCAGCACAATAAAATAATAATAGGCCTAAGTTATTAATCGTAATCGCACAATTTAAATACTTGCCCACGCGGTCTTTCTTTTACAGAGATGCGGAGATAATAATATGTTCTACTTATGATTTTTCCCTAGCTTGGGCGTGTAGGGAAGTATATATCTAGAAAATGAAAATCCAAAACCTTGAAGGGACCTTTGCATCTTGGTAGAAAAAGAGAATTCACCTAAACTATTCATGCTAGCCTACCAAATACACTGACTATGTAAGACATCTAATAGTGTCGGAAATTAGTCACGATGATAATATATAAATAAGTGGCGATGACTACTAACGGCGCCTATTTTGCTTACGAATCACTGGCATTACTTCTATAGTTATATTGTTTTCTGATTTGCCTGCCACAGAGCTACCCTTCATATATTTTTTTGTACACATGACTGAGTCGGCCGAGCCGGAAAATAACTGCAATGCTTCACTTATGTTCCTTGAACTATTGCTATGGGGAGATGTGTGCGTTTGAAGTACCAACCTCATTCTTGGAGACAAACTTAATAACTCAAAGCTCGGTAGATATGGCGCCGCAATACACTCATTTGATGCTATTATATACGATTTAATGTGAAAACTATTTAAGATTGAATCGTTTCGGAATATCGAAAACCTCTTCCTTTCTCCTCTCATTTGATGCTATTATATACGATTTAATGTGAAAACTATTTAAGATTGAATCGTTCCGGAATATCGAAAACCTCTTCCTTTCAAATGAATTATCATCCGTTTTATATGATTATGTTTCTAATTTATAAATCAGTTGGAATAATTAAAAAATGTACAAAAACGTTTTACATGATTCAAGAACTTAAATAAAACTACCGTTAATGTTTACAATTTACAACACAAAACGTTTAACTCATAAAAAAGTATATAAAAAAATCTTTAAAAATAAGTTTCTCTTTTTCTCAATTCGAAATTCCATAAAAAAAGTTAATTAACGATGACATTCTATGAAATGTTTACCCCACAACAAAATTATAAATATAATTATTATACATACTTGATGTTTACTGATTCATAATTTTTTTGGACTTGTTAACGTTACGTAAACGAAGAGTCAAATGAAGAAAAATTTTTTACCGTCATTATTGAACGCCATTTTCATATTTAAGGGAAGTGAATATACGACTTGTTCTTGTTCATTTGCAACTTAAATTTGAGATGTTAACCGTCTTATGTCATTACATTTTATTTTTATTTAATGATTAGTGATAACAGTCTGCGTGCTGTAAAAAAATCCTTTTCTTTTTATTTCGCGGAATAATTAATAATAATTACAATGAATGATATATCCACCAAAGAAGAAATTTCGGAGAATCGGAGGAAATACAAAAAAATATATTTAAAAAAGAGTTTCGAATCAGATGCGACAATTATTATATTTTAAATTGAATTATTTGCCAAATGAATGACTATCATACTTTTTCTATCTAGAATCTTTCTAGGCAATTAATAGTGCATCTTATTACATCAAACAATCCAATAAAAATATACATTCATCTAGAGTCTAGACATTGAAATCAATTGATAGAGACGTACAATGCTGTACCGAAAACTTAGAAGCAGTTTTATTAGAGTTGTTCTTAGTGATGATTGACATTCTTTCTGGATATGATTAAATCTCGGATTAAATTAACTATAATTAAGAGGAATTTGCAAATAGTATAGCAATATGATTATATATACATTGATAGAACGAATAATAAAGACGATATGCAATATTCTAGAGCGGGAGGTTCAATACTACTCATCTATAAGAATTCGACAAGAATTAAGAAATGTTGGCAAATCAATCGGTATGCGAAAATGTATTTTTTACACTTGCATTTACACTCCAAGTTCCAACTCAATTACCAAGTTTCTCAATTATCTAGTTATTCAATTATTCGTACATGATGAACCTTCTATACCGGGGTAGATGTTACCCATCATGTTAATTTTTTGGATAGATTTCTAAGAACGTTTAAAAAGAATTTTTTCCTCAAATTTTATGAAATAGCAGGTTGATATTTTTCTGTCGATTGACACGGAAGGACTCTTATTTGAGGGAATTTGTACCTGTTAACATTAAATGGTATCATATTTGTACTGAGAACCGTGATAACAAAGCATTGAAATCTTCAATAATGTGTCTCAGAAGGTGAGAGCAAACTAGTTGGAAAACTTCGAGGTAATGCATAAATAAGAACATTAAAATGTGTCAATATTCGAGGCTACAAGTGGCTACAACTTGTATATATAGACTCATTTATGTTCACTGTTTCGCGAAGAACGATATTGAAATGACATGTTACTTTGCATTCTTTTGTTATTTGAAAGAACTCATCGAACATTGAAGTTGTATATTCTATCCAAAAGGTAATAAGGATGAATTAGGAATCGTGTATAGAATATAGTCAATGAGGACAATAGTCGATGAGGACAAAACCTTAATGAAAACCCAAATCAATACGTTTTGAGCCGTATTTAAAAAAAAAATCAATAGCGGACACATCACTACTCTCTTTCGTTGGGTGTACACACTTACATACTCAAAATCGAAGTACATGTACTTAAAAAAGCGAAACGAAGGATTTAATAGGTGCTTAGTCTACATTGCTGACAAAGCAACAAATGCAGGCAAGGGCCAACATTGCCTATCTACGCACACGACCCACCTTCGATCTAAACGGTTTCATTTCCTGTTATTTCTTGCACCTACACACAGCTAGATTGTCGCTAGCTATATCTCGAGTTATTCTTATTTCTTTAGAATAATACACCTTATTTAAAATCACATTACAAATGTGCTACAATAAAGACTGTATACTTAATAGCTCAAAACCCAAGGCGTGATAATTAAAAATGTTCAATAAAAAAATGAATGACCAACTATAATAGTTTATATTTCCATCTAATCATTTATTATCGTCCTAAACACTGTTGGTATTTCAAAATGAAAAGACGTCGTCTGATTTGTTATTCTCTTATATATTTATATATCTCAAGGTTACTCCTCCAACCACTAAATATAATTGCAATAATATATTGCAATCAGTCTTGCACTTCTAGTTCGATAACGAATTTCAAGTCAGTTCCTGCCAAATTCTTTTCCATCCACTGGTCAAGTTTCTTATTCATTTCTGGGCTAAAATGATTCTTCCAATCCCCCACTTTACCTTTATTTATAAAAATAATAGTACAAATAATTTCCCACCCATGTAGCAATAACTTTTATTACCTTTTCGAATGAATTTGCCATCTTCGTTCATATAACCTATCTTTTTTCCATGTTCATTGTTTACAGCCTCGTTCTTTTCGATATTTTCGAATTTTAAATGCTCCCTCAAACGATCCAGTTGATCTTGGCTAAGATCTTTACCCAAAAATGTCGCCATTTTCTCTAGCTGCCCTCTTAAATCTCTCTTTAAATCCTCGTAAAAGATGAAAAGCAAGTTGGGGTGGTGCCGTTTATTCCAAGCATCCAAAACGTGAGGAAAGAAAGGCGTGTAAATTACTGTAATTTATATTTCTGAAATTCGTAATAAATTCATTCAACATTTACATTTGCTAAGTATACCTTCATCATCGATGAAATGTTGAGCAAAGTCATCAATGGATCCCTCAAATCCTTGCAATTTGATCAATTTATGATGGAAATAGAAGGAGACGATGCAATCCTTTGGATTACGGGCCACGTACACCACCTTTTCAAATTAGATAAGAATTATTTAGGACACCGTCATCTGAATAAGATGTAAAAACAGACAGAGATAATAATCACATTTATTTACTTTGGCAGTTTCAAGTAGCTTCGGATGCAACAGGTAGAATGGGAGATGTGTTTTGATTATCCTAGGGGAAGGTTTCTTGTCAATTTGAATTGCAAGGATGTCGTGGGGTCTTGAAGGACCAAGATACACTAGTCTAAATATACAGTTAAATAAATAAATAGTTGCTTATACAAACACTTATTTTTTTACAATAGAATACTCAGGGAAAAAAGTTCTTTCATTAAGTTGTTGCTTGAGTGCCGTCTCAAAATCACAGTTGTTCATGATTAGCCAGAGCATTTCACTTGCCCATGTAGTCCCTTAATATTTCGGTGATAGTATATAATTAATCAATAAAACATGGAAATTTTGTATTATATACCGGCTTTAGGGCTAGTCATGAGCCAGACATCGTCTGATTTCCTTGGCTCGATCCGGAAGATTTTATCTGCATTGGCACCGTAACGAGCATTTATGACAAAGCCACCAGGATCGCTCTTAACGAGCCCATCTTTGTAAGTCGGCCCAGGGAATATTCTTTGAAAAGATTTCAATTGGGTCTTTGGAATGGAAAGAAATTTTACTTTAAGTTCCGGCACTTTGAAACTATTTTCATCGTCGTAATTCATAATAGGCATTGTATTGGTAGGCCTATACCTATTTCGAACTTTCCAAATCAACGAATGGCTGACTACTAAATTCATTTAATATTTGCCTTATCTTTTACGGGATCGTTCAGAATCGTTTACAGAATATCAGTTATTACTGTAATCAACGGTGTGATAGAAGAAACTGATAAAAGGATTGCTTTAAAATACTAAGGTCAATTGGAGATATTTTTTGTTCACTAAGTGATAATATATGGGACGTACTGAAGTCCAAACAGGCGTTGTATTTCTTGTTATTGAAAGTGAGCCTATTCTTTCTTTACCTTTTGAGAACCAATTTTTATTTTTGAATATATTCATTCGCTCATCACGTAGCTTTTTGAACAGGAACCTCCGATTGCCAGCCGAACAACTGTGAATGGAAATATGTTCAAACAATTTTCTTTTATAATATGTTAAGAGCTTCTATGCCAATGAAACAAAAAGAACCGGGCTCACAGCTTCACACAATACATATCCAAGTGGAGCGTACAAACACATTCGTTCTGTTAAATTATAATTTTGTTTGATGTTTTTGAATCGTGATTATACATATTAGCCTAAAATAAATATTTTTTAAACTTTTCATAAAACAATGAACGTCTCACAACAATTAAAAAACAAAGAAGACTTGCTATTAAAAAATTAAAGGGTTAAAGTGTACAATTTGTGTTTAGCGTTTCATTTTATTGGTAAATAAACAATTTTCAAACATTCACTTTCAATGCGCATATGAAAATGAAGGGGCTTACAATTAGGTAATGACAAGATTCTCTTCTAAGAGAGATCCCGTGAATTGAGTCCAACTGTTACTATCAGAATGAATCGCCCCTTGATGGTGGCGGATCGTGATTGTATCCCCCTTGTTCAGTTTCAAAATCCCGTGAACGGAAAGAGTTGAATATGTAGGATATGTTGCGCCGTTGATTGCAGAATTACCTAATGCAATGTCCGCGCCGTTCCGTTGTAAGAATACACTGCCATATCCATTGTAAGTGAAGGATGTTTCAGAAGCTAATGCCTTGAAAGAGAAGGCGTAAATTCCAGGCTTCCAGCTTTGGGTGTGGTAAAGACTCCGCTCGCCAAATTCATCCCACCACTCGAATTAAGATACTCCTTTTCGAACGAAATTGTTCCAGGTGTACTCCAGGTTGTAGTGCGAGTAACGAAGAAATCAACAGGACTAGATTTAATATCAACAAAGCCGTATCGAGTCTCGTAGCCCGTCTCATTCGGTGATTTAGAAAAATCGCAATAGGTAGATGATATTTGGGTACTACTACTCTTGACGCCGTAGAAACCACTCAGAGTGTGGCCCATTTTGAACAAATCCTGACAATTGGTTGGTTTGGATGAGATAGCCGCCTGCCCGGTGCACTCGAAGCCGACGAAGCGGCCTAAAGTGTAGACAAATTATTTATTAGGAAATCAAATATATTTATACTTATCACTTTATTTGTCATAAAGAACTGGCACTATTCTTGAACAATAAAGCAACAAGAGGGATTTTCTCTCTCGCTAAGCTCGGTTCTAAGACCGAGATTCAAGGCATCTGGGCCTGGTCTGAAGTTTTTGTCGTCGATGGTTCAGCAGACCAAAAGGTACGTGTACCTACTGTTCGTCATTTCACTCGTAACTATACTGGTATGTCTATTAATAACAAACTACTTTATATTTGGTCGATTGTTAAGGCTGGTATTTTGCTGATGGGCACACAAGGACTGTAGCGGCTCTTCGATAGGACCAACACGAAGCTACAGGACAGATCTTCACTCTGAGCACACTGATTAGCACGCTGCATTCAGATTTTCAATATGAAGAACATCATCGAACATCATGCAATAGGACAAACTGGAAAGCTTGCACGTAAATGTATCAATTAGAGTACCACTCTAACTTACTATTGATGCACTCATCGTAATTTCAATAATTTGGTGTTCATTTGATTACCAGTTATTAGCTGATTTCCGAATTTGGACGCCGGGCTATATTGCCAAAAGAAACAATTCATCGACGCATTCTCCTATCGGCTCTGTCAAATAAGGCTTTCTAGTGCATTATATTCTTGATTCATGATTAGCAATGATGTCATTTCGGTTCCGAATGAGACAGACGCTTTATTAAAGAATGCTTCAACATCTCCAGAGAAATGGAAGGAACGAATTCGGCTCAACGATGTCAGCACATTCGAGGTGTCGCGACTGCCACAGCTTACCGGGGGCTTCAACGAGCGACAAGAGGAAGATTTAGTCTTCTTTTGTTCTTGTTCTTCTTAGTTCTTCTTTTAGTCAGCCCTGCGACCCGCTTAATGAACTTGTCTTTGGGCTTAAGGACATTCTTATTTCCTATTTCTATTGGTTATCTAAGTTAGTTCCCTTAAAATTAATTTTTTTTCTTTTGGAAATGTTCTAATGCCAACCTATCTTCCAGGTTCTAAGGAAGCAAGATAGCATGTACGACGCATTCGCTTCTTCTGTGCAAATCATGACTGTATCACATTGACCACATAGATCCAAACACTTTATGTGCACGAATACTCTTTTGTGATATTATGCCGAATTAAAAACAAATTTAGGGAATCTAGAATTTTGAAATGTAGGATTTCTGAAAAGAGATGTTTCTATTACAAGTTGTAGAAAGCGGATTTATCTCGTAAAAGTTAAATATTAAATGTGATTTAAGAAAATTCATTTGACGTGCATATTACAAGATTAATGGTTCAATCGACCAACGGAGTGGTACATTTCATTCACCTTAAGTCTAATTCAGTTCAAAGTTTAACATATATCCATCAGGTAAAGTTATTCAACAACTAAAGTTTCACAATTTTATTAATACAAAAGAAATAACTTAGGCTATGCTTTACATGAATCAAACCAGGATTTTTTATCTCAGATTTTGTCAATAGGAAAACAAATTGAATTTTAGTAATTGAATAGTAGTGTCAACAGTTTAACAGTCAAATCATTACATATACACATAATATAATAATAGGTACGCTATTCATGTAATAACGATACGCTATTCATCGCAATTGTACCATGTAACTCCTCACGCGCTATATAGCTAATAGAAATATATAGATAATAGAAATTGTCTAATGTAAATATTGATATGTATGCTGCTGAGCCGCGCGAATGTTATAATCTATAATAGCAGTTCCTCTGGGAATGATAGTTAAGAAGCCCTAGGCCTGGGCCTCTTTGGCCTAATGGGTAATCCGACACTGCTTATGACAACGCTACATTCGCGTTTATGTATGAACATAAGGGCTGCATGTATATTTTTTCTTCGTGAGAAACTGTATTTTGCATGTATACTCATAAAGTCTAAAATCCTCGCATTGCTATGACAGTTTTGCACAAAAGACTATTTTTAAATATATTTTTTACATAGCATAAACAGTACCGGTCCACATGAGCCATCACTCTTTAATTTATTTATATTTTTAAGTATGCGTGTTAAAAATAATAAAAATTAGTCTTCATTTGCATCATTCGTTAAATTATGCTGTTCATTTTTTCATTAGAACGAAGATTGCTTCCAGAAATAATTGAAAATCCATAAGCTGTCTTGACAGGGGTTGCTCAACTAAGCAGGTGCAGAACATAACGCTCTAGTGTACTGTACCTCTCAAGATTATTGTCGATTTTACATAGCAACTCAACTATTTTTCACCGCTGAAAACGATTTTTACTCAAAATTAGTTATTTTTAATTAATTTTTTGTTTGGTATATTCTATGATAGATACTCAAACTAGTAAATTTGGATAGCAAGGGCGATGCTGCTCATTCGGTCGGTCGTGTAATAGCCTTACCATTGGGAGACTTGCAAATTATTACGAGGTTGAAAGGTACCACCAGCTGACATTCACGAAATTTTGATTTATTCTTTGAACCATGAATAAATAAAGAAATATTTTCTTTCTTTTTTCATCTAACTTTTTTAAAAGCAATGTTTAAGCGCGCGTTTTTTCTTTTAAAAAAGTTGATTATTTGGTAAGGTAAAAAAGGAATACTTTAAGAAAACTTAAATAGTAAACAAAAATGACGGAAAGAGTTCCATTTTATTGTTTTAAAAGCACCAAGTTATAGACATTTACATATTAAAACAGTAAATTTCAATGTTGGTGTAAATGAAGGGATTACAATTAGGAGATGACAAGGTCTTCCTCTATTAACGATCCGATGAATTGAATATGAC
Source organism: Chydorus sphaericus (assembly GCA_030141595.1). Lineage (NCBI taxonomy): Eukaryota > Metazoa > Arthropoda > Branchiopoda > Diplostraca > Chydoridae > Chydorus > Chydorus sphaericus. The sequence goes on along the minus strand of CM057934.1, from coordinate 1,190,868 downwards.
TACTGTCATAAGAATAGATCGTCCCTCCAGCGTGGTAAATCGTGATTGTATCTCCCTTGTTCAGTTTCAAAGTCCCGTGAACGGAAAGATGTGAACGAGTAACTGATGTTGCGCCCCCAATTTCAGAATAACCTATTGTAACGTTCAAGTTGTTCCGTTGTAAGAATACATGGCCATGACCAGCATAACCGATATCTGCCCCATAACCAGTTCCCTTGAAAGAGAAGGCGTAGATTCCAGCTTTGGGTGTCGTAAAGACCCCGCTCGCCAAATTCATCCCGCCACCCAAATTAAGATACTCCTTTTCGAACGGCATTGTTCCGGGTGTGTTCCAGCTTGTAGTGCGAGTAACGAAGAAATGAACTGGACTAGATTTAACATCGATAAAGCCGTAACGAGTCTCGTAGCCCGTTTCAGTGGATGATTTAGAAAAATCACAATATGTCGACGCTATTTGGCTGCTACTGCCCTTAACATCGTAAAATCCGCTGAGAGTGTGACCCATTTTGAATAGATCCTGGCAGTTGGTCGGCTTGGATGAGATGACCACCTGTCCGGTGCACTCGAAACGGCCCAGCGTGTAGCTCGCCTTCACGCCTGTTAAACTCGTCCGTCCGAAACTGAGCCTCGTAACAGGTAGCAACTCGGTCGCAGTAATGAAACCTTTCAAAATAATATTTACAAATTAATTTTAAAGGGTTTTAAAATTCTATTTAAAGTGATTCTATTTTTAGGAGTTTACTTTAAAAAGATTTTACTTTTCAGATGTTCATCTGAAAAAAAACTGAAATGTAAACTAAAACGAAAATCCCTTTTTTTTAAATGTGTTAAATAACTTCGTAAAATTGTTTTATACGCTAATATAATTAAACTAAAACAACACTTTTAATTTTATGTACTATTTTACCATAAAGAAAATAATCAAAAGCGTTGAACTGCTAAAAATAAAAATTCACGATACAAAATTATAGAAAATATTTTAAACATTCAAAATCCTTAAAAGATTCCATCAAATTTCGTTTTATATCCTTATGTAATAATATCAATTTCAAATGGAAACAACCGAAAGAGGGAACTACAATCTACACGCGAAATATACGAAAAAAACGAATCTTTTTGAAATATAGTCTTTAAAAAGTGGTTTTCAATTTAAAAAAAAAAGTTTTACACGATTAACCAACTTAAATAAAACTACCATAAATATTTATTTGTACTCTATTACCACATTATTTCCAAATAGAAAATAACTCAAATATTTTAACTTCTGAAAACTGTTTTTTTTTATATTTATTAAAAAATCTAAATTTTCTCAATGCAATTCTCAATTCAATTTCAAAAATTCGAAAAGTTGTTCAAGATTTTGACAAATAAGTTTCCCAATTTATTTGATTTAAAAATCCAGTATTTGTAAAGAAAAGTTCTTCATTGTCTAATTTTTAATATTTAAAAACTAATCGAGTTCTGAATAACAGCAACTATTTAGAATTTACCTTCGTCGACGAGCTCAATTGGAGCCAGAGAGTCGGCGTTGCACTTGTAGCTCTTTTCGATGCAGTTGCTCATAATACCGCATTGGCAAGTGTGCTGACTCGTTGCCGGTCCCGCCCAGAAGATCTGCTTGACACCCTTCCGGTCATTCCAATAACCATACTGAGTGCTGTTGTATTCGAGTGGAACCGCTAAAGAGTTAAACTGAAATCATAATAAATAATCAAATTACACAAAAATTGCTCTTCTATAAATTACTAAAGTAGCTAACCTTAAAATACTGTTTACAGGAAGCAGAGATGTCAGCCAAATTAATCATCTGGCGAAGGGTTGCATTGTACTTGATTTCTTTGGTATAGCAGCCTGGGTCCGAACAAGTTGCAATGTCAGTTTTAGCCTCAGTGTCATGATAGATAGATGTCGTCCCTATCGATATTTAGCGATTATTAGTACTACAAGATTGTTTTAATACTAAAGATAGGCATAATTTTACGTGTTGCCATGTCACAGAAGACTTGAATGGACGGATCACCGCCGACCTGACCATCGGGATCGATAGAGTAGATCCCAGATTGGGCATTGGGATTTATGGATTTCAACTCGAAGCAGGATCGAGGTAAGAAATCGCGACTGGTTACATCACCTTCTTTAGCGCCGACTAGGATCGATTGATGGTTTTTCTCTTCCAAGTCCGAATTCTTCTTCTTCAGCTGGTCGATCTCTACTTGCTGACTGTTCATCTTCAACTCGTGTTCTGCTAATTTAGCCTCGTGCTGCTCATTTTTTGCTTCCAATTGGTCGAGTCGATTGAGCAAGACGTCGATATCAAGCACCTACAATATAATATCGGAGATTAACTATAATAGTTGGTTTTAATCTAAATGTGACTACATGTGATGTACATTATTAGGGCCTACCTGATTAAGATTTTCAATGTTGTTGCCTACTGATAGTGATGGGTTCAATAGACCTTCTTGGACCCCTACTAGAAAGATGATGAAAGCTGTAAGAAATTGTAAGTAAAACGTGGCCATTTCGATAGCTATTATAGAAGCTGACTTAGTGCTCCAGTGCCAGACTGGGTTTGGTCTTTATACGTCCAGAGTGAGAATTTTTATTGATCTTAATTATTTTATTATCAATGAAAGTCTACTGGGCGTTTCACAATTTAATTGTTTTATTAGCAGATTAAGCTATTTGCGCGTGCTACTAATTAACCTGTGGGAATCTAAAAGCAAATAATACCTATGCAATGTAACTTTTTTTTTTACCAGGACCGGATTAAGCCTTGATGACCTCCTAGGCGGACTCTGATATTTCCCCTCAAAATGACGTCGTATTTTTAAAGCTTTAGGGGAACTTTATGCTCTTTAAGGGGCGGCCATTTTCGTTATTTTTTATTGCATTTCTTTAGTTTTTAATTTTCATTTTTTGGCCTCTTAGACAACGCAGCGGTTAATCCGGTCCTATTTAAAACTCTTTTTCTCGGGATTGATGCAAAGACAAATTTTGTCTTTAAATTTGATACATTGTGTCTTAAAATTTAAAGTATTTTTTAAGAGTAACTATATGAACCGAAGGAAAGCAATCAATACAATTCAATTTTATAATTCAAATACATGAAACTATCCATATAAAACAATTGATGGTTGTGTACCATACATATCTCAGCGTGAATATTTGTTCAACGTCATTTTTGGAATGACATCTTCGCATCTTTGAATAATTATTAGCGATGACTCGCATTATGATTTTTTTCAGTTTTTAGAAATAAAACTTTATGACATAACGAATTAACGATGCATTTTCGGGGCCGTTTTTGTATAATTATCTTACATATGAAACAGATTTATTATATACAATGGTGGTCAAGTTTTCGGTATAATCATCACAAAATCCGGAACATGGATAACATAGACAACTAAGATATTTGAGACCAACAATACGAACACAATCTGGTTCATCAATCAAAAGTAATGGACTGTACATAAGAAGCGTACAACAATTGATTTATACAACATTAAATTTATATTTTACCTCACCCCATGGTATTTTCCTTTTATTTTCCACGATACATAGCTAGACGATAAATAGCAATAGCCCAATAGGCCTATACTATTAATATTTGATGCAAACAAAAAAATAATAAGTTTAATTGGTAAATAGGATATCATGAGCATGCATTTATCGACACGGGCAAACAAATATAATTCAATTAAAACCTAATATTTCATTATTAGTATACAGAAATAATGATTTCATTCTAATTGTAAAACTGCGTGTATACGGTGTACCTCGCTCTTATTGATGGTCTATATACCACCTTACATAAACTAATTTAGTTACCAACAATAGCCTAATCCACTGATTTTTGTAACTGGGACACAATTCATTTCATTTTATCTAAATGCCCCCATGGTGTTGCGCGGACGGAATACGGCTTGTAAAGGACAAACCAACTCCATAAATTCAAGATAATGACGTTTAAAATATACGGGGTAATCGTGGTACATAAACTGCTCACGAACCACTAGTAGTACCTGGAGCACGAACACCAAGATAATATAACGACCACAAATATCTTCTTTTAAATTTGTTATATCGCTTATAAAAAACTTATCATCTGACCTCAATGAATATATATGGAATTAAGCCTTAAATATGAAGGTTCTGGGTAGATCAATTGTGGCTACTTGCCCTAATTACTGATCGTAAATTCAGCCGTATGGTATAAAAGTTAGGAATATTGAAAGATAGCAGGCTGCTGCGCTGAATCATCCTTATGATGGAAAAGGCCAAAAACATTTATTATATTCCTTTGTTGAAGAGGAGGTATTAAAACGCGTTGCACATGCATCAAATAAATATTTAAAAAAACAAAAAAAAAACCGCGCATATATTAAAACCTACCGCCATTTAATCAATTATTAATGTACTAAACTTTATGTTAACATATTTATGCTGCAACATTGTTTCGACCATATTTTCTACCATTCGACCATAGCTTTCTATAGACAGACGAAGCAGGCAACTGATTTGAATAAATGATCAAGCCCTCCCCTTCTCATTGTTTTTCTATTGTTAGAAGTTATAGTGAAACTATGACAAACTCACGGTGACTAGGAGTTTTAAGGGCCATGTTTGTATTATTTTATTAAGTAAAAGTCAATTCAACAAGGATGAGTGGAAATGGTTTAATCGATTCAACATGAATTATTGCTGAGTAATGGATGATTTGATGAATAAATAATACTTGTTTTGTCATGCAAAAATGAAATAAATGAAATGATGATTGATGCAAAGTTCAATGATATTCATTTAACATGCCCATAGCAAAATAAATGAATTGATCGAATAGATGGTTGAACATGATTCATTCATTGCAGGTTTAATTCAGTTTAAAGTTAAAGTAAAACGTTTTCTTAGGGTAAATTTCAAGAAAGTCGAGATAAATGCATAATTTAATTATTTTTAAAAAAAATTAGAAAATAAGTTATGGATTAAATGAATCGAATTAGAATTTTTTGTCGGTGATTGATATCAAATAGAACAAAGGACTATGTTTATTTTTAAAATAATACAAAAATACGACATCACACTTAAATTGACTTAAATTGACTTAAATATATCATTTATTGATGTTTATCCGCGTTCAATATACATAGTTGTTATTAGTATATAATAGTTTGGTATTGAAAAAAAACTATAGCAGGTGAATGTGATTGAATCATCATCATCATAGGAGAGGCGAAGAAAATCATTTTCTTAGAGGAAGAGAAGAAGAAATTATAAAAGCTGAAAAAGGGTGTAGCTAAAGCGAATATTGAACCGGGAACACGTCAACTAAAAACTTCTTGCATTGTGATCCTTTGAATGATCGGAGCTTTTCTTGCTGCTTCATACTTTATATAGTTATATAGTTATATAGTTATATAAGATATAATATTATTTATTCAAGCTCATGACTCAAATTAGTAGTATCATATACAATTATACCCAGTAGCCTATATATTCCATTAGCTATTATTATTCGAATATTAATAAGTCTGGATTCATCTTAAGTAAAAATATACAGCAAGCTAACAGCAGTGTAGCAGGCTACGTTACACACCGGAAACAGACTAGACTGATTGGTTGGAAAGCTAAGGCGAAGAAAACTAGGAAATTTGTTCTTATTTATTTTCAAAATGATCCTGAGTACTTCCTGATTACTTCAAATATATGATCATAAAGGATACATTTTTAAAATTTTCTTGCAAGAATCCGATGAGAGGAGTGTAAATGATAAGAATATTATGTTGAATTATTATAATGTATTCTTAAAATGATTACTTTCTATTTACGGTTAAACGCTATAAATTGTAGAAATTTACAGTTGTAAACATTAAATGCGAATACAATAGGAAATCAAGGGATAACATTTTAGGAAATGACGAGGTCTTCTTCCAGTAAGGATCCAGTGAATTGAATTTGAATATAACTATCAGAATAGATCATCCCTGATGAGAGGCGAATCGTGATTCTATCTCCTTTGCTCAGTTTGAAAGTCCCATGAACGGAAACAGTTGCTCGCGTATCTGATGTTGCCCCGCTGATTTTGGAATAGCCTCCTGCAACGTCCACGCCGTTCCGTTGTAAGAGCACGCCGCCTTGTCCAGCGTAACCGGAATTTGTTCCAGAGCCTTGACTCATGAAAGTAAAGGCGTAGATTCCTGCTTTAGGTGCAGTGAAAACTCCGCTTGTTATATTCATTCCGCTACCCAAGTTGAGATACTCCTTTTCAAACGGTATGATAATCGTGCCGGCTGTACTCCAACTTGAAGTACGAGTGACGAAGAAATGAACGGGGCTAGATTTGACATCAACAAATCCGTATCGAGTTTCGTAGCCCTTTTCAGTCGGTGCTTTGGTAAAATCGCAGTAAGTGGATGCGATCTGGCTGCTACTGCTCTTGACGTCGTAGAACCCACTCAAAGTATGACCAATCTTGAACAAATCCTGGCAATTGGATGGCTTGGAAGAGATTGGCGCCTGTCCAGAGCACTCGAAGCGGCCCAACGTGTAGCTTGCCTTCGCTCCCGTCAAACTCGTCCGTCCGAAACTGAGCCTCGTAACGGGTAACAGCTCGGTAGCAGTGATGTAACCTTTTTTCGTTATTATAAAAAAAGGAATTAATCATATCAATTTTATATAAAAAGTAACGACATTAAAAGAAAAAAAAACGCTAAATACTATATAAACTATATACCTTCATCGACAAGTTCAATTGGAGCCAGAGAGTCAGCGTTACATTTGTAAATCCTTTCCATGCAATTGTTCATTATACCGCACTGGCAAGTGTGCTCACTCGTTGCCGGACCAGCCCAGAAGATCTGCTTCCCTCCGTTCCGGTCGTTCCAGTAACCGTACTGAGTGCTGTTGTACTCGAAAGGAACCACAAACGAATCAAACTGAAATAATAAAAAATTAATTAATTGCTTAGGTACTGTTCTATTTTAAATTATTATTGTATTCTACCTTGAAATACTGTTTGCATGAAGCGGAAATGTCGGCCAAATTATACATTTGTCTCATTGTTGCCGAATAGGTAATAGCTTTGGTGTAACAACCTGGGTTTGCACAGCTTGTAACGTCAGTTTTGGCCTCAGTGTCGTGATAGATAGATGTTGTCACTAGGAATATGCATCAATGAATAGTTAATACTACATTTTAAAATACTAAATAGATAGACCTTTAATTTATTATTACGTATGTTGTCATGTCGCAGTAGACTTGTATGGGTTGATCACCACCGATCTGACCATCGGGATCGATGGAGTAGACCCCAGATTGGGCATTGGGATTGGTGGCTTTGATTTCGAAGCAGGACCGAGGCAAGAAATCGCGACTAGTTACATCACCTTCCTTAGCTAGGATCGATTGGTGGTTTTTCTCTTCCAATTCCGAGTTCTTCTCCTTTAACTGATCGATCTCTAATTGCTGACTGTTGATCTTCAACTCGTGTTCCGCCACTTTGACCTCAAGTCCAGCTACTTTGACCTCCTGCTGTTCATTTTTGGCTTCCAATTGATCGAGTCGATTGAGCAAGACGGCGATATCAAGCATCTAATATATTATGATACATCAAAATCAATAGACAAGAATAGATGATTTTAAAAGAAATAATTAACTATTTGATACATGTTTGTACCTTATTAAGATGTTCAATATTGTTGCCTACTGATGTTGATGGGACTAAAAGACCCTCTTGGATCCCTCCTAGAAATATTATAAAAGCTGTAAGAAATTTAAAGAAATAACTCGCCATTTTGATGCTATTGCATATAGCTATAATTGCCGACTTATTTCAATGCCAGTCTGGGTAGGGGTTTTATAGGGCCAGAGTGTAGAGCATAACTATATACGCCTTAAAATTATCTTTGGTTTTTATCAGTTGAAAACTTTTATTTAGATACAAATTTCCCCTTTTAATCCTTACCGATCCGGATTTGAAATTAGCTGTCAAGTAGGCCTAAATACAAGTGAGGGCTGTTTTTATTTATTCAAATGATATAAATAACAATAAAGTTCAAGTGAATATAATAAGGCCGACGCGCCCTGTTTCCAAAGGTCGTTTTTTTTTAAATAAAAAAGCAACTCGGCGGCCGACTTATATATTTAAAAGAGTAAGATAACAATTTAAGCCTAGTGCGCGTGCAGCAAATAAAATGTGGAAATCGAGAAACATAATTAATAAGTATGGCAAAGAAAAGTTTCATTTTACCATGTATGAGACTGATGGTATAATCATGCTAACGATATATAATTGCAATTTGAAGAATAGTGATGGAATGCATTTGGAGTTTACAAAAATGTATACTTCTATGCCTCTTCAGTCTTATATTCCACTTTTTTTTTTATAAACACGGTTTCGAAAGCTTTGATGGCTGATATGATTGGAGATAAGAAAACGCACTCAAAAATGGAAAACTATTACCGACGGAAAACTTGCAAAGCCAGCCATATAGCTTTCAGACCAATTCAACAACTGCGATAGCTGATGTGTCAAAGAATAATCTTCAATTTTATATAATAAAGAATAAAATCTTGATGATTGAAAAATATTCTATCATAGTCTAATCTCAAAGTTATATAAGTATAACTTTTACTTTATTTTATTTATACAAATAATACGTATAGCGATACATAACAGTCTTTATACCTTCCCACTAAACATTTTATTGTTTAAATAATAAGCCAGAATTTATTTCAATCCAACAATGTAATTCACTACCTATTGGGATGTATCACCGATTTGTTGCCCAACTGGCAACGTTGTCTAGCTGGATCAATCCCTCGCCTGGGTCAAAGAACAAAAAGCGACTTTTGGAATCCGAATAAGTTGAATTTAAGATTTATGTAAATTTATGATACTGGAACACATTTTCAATCGCTAGTATTGAATAGGAAAACACTCACAATCAAAAGGGCTATCGAATCATATGCTTATAATGTTCATTTGGTATGTTAATCAAACGCTATTTATGATCAAATAACTGAACCTCAATAAGAAATTTAGTATGTCGGCAATAACTTTTCATTACCACACCACATTAAATTTTTCCAATACATAATTCGGTAGCCCTCTTCATTCTGCATATTTTTATGATACCCCGTGTGGAAAATGAATTCTAGTACCTTAAATTTACATTTCATTATTTTTTCTTTTTCGAAATTCCAAAATCGACTTTCTAAACCTACACGCCAAGATAAATCGTCTGGTGGATTGTCGCACCTATACAGCGTTGCCAGTTGGGCAAAAAATCGGTGAGACATCCCAATAGCAGCTATGTAAATGTAGGTTCCATTCATTTTTGTATTCAGTAAAAAATGTTTTTAATAGGGGGGGGGGGGGGGGTGGGGTTAGTGTAAAAAATATGAATGCTTTCAATTTGATTTTACAATAAGCAATCAAACGAATTATATCATATTTTTCTTGGTTCGTTCTCACAAAATTTTCCAACGTATTGATGAAACATCCGCTAGCCTGAGAATGGAGACGATTCTTAGATCTATTCAAATTCAGTGTTTAGATTCTCCACGTCCTCGTTCGCTATAGTTCGCCGGAAGTGTTTGTCTAGCTTAAAAACATTTGCATTGCGATCCAGTTATTCAAAGTAAATAGGAATTAGAATTATATCGTCAGTCCCAACTTGAAGATCACTCTCGATCATTTTCTATAAATATACTTTTCTATATATACTTAGTTAAGTCAATAAACACGAACATTATTTGTGCGACTTGAATATTTTATTCGTCATTTGATAGTTGCCCTACCATATGCATTTAATCCCAAGAGGTCGTGATGTTCTATTGACATCCAACTAAGACGAATAAAAATGTTAGTCGGGATAAACAGGTTCTCGACCCGCACAACTCCGGGTCTGTCTCCGTGGCTCCCTCCCTTATTATAAATATGGAGGAAAAAAAAACAATTCAACTATTACCAGGCCATGGAAAAGCTTCATGGCACGAGGATAGTATTTGGGAATTAGGCCTACATACTTTTATTGATTATTCATTACTCTTACGACCTGGATACATATATACACAGCTATAATCGAACCGCAGTGCCTCATTAACGTGTGCCTTCGGTCAACAGTTAAACAATCCGTTCCATCGGATCGGTCGGTCAGGACGTCTACATCCAGCGCCACAACCTCGGATGGGAGGGCAGCAATCCAACTTTGTTATTTGAATGGGAAGCGTGATAAGATTCGTTATCACGCTTTTAAGATTGATGGTTGCTTTACCGATATTTAACCTAGTGACGCTGACGTTGTAGTGTGCTGATTTACTTGAAAAGTGTTAGTTTGTTACTACTGTTCGCGTATTAAATTTGATATTACATTGTTGCATGATTGGATTGGATAAATTGAAATAAATTGTCAGACTTATTAAAATATAAAAAATACAAATCAATTCAATTTAGTTGCTATTATTGTCATCCAGATTATCTCCACTTACTTTTTCCGCATTTTTATTTAAAAGGTATATTATACGTCATATTTCCGAGTATCACATTTTCTATACTGACATTGGATTATTGGTCATCCAGGTATTACAGTCACTTACTTTTTCTTAGAAATCAAAGCAACGTGTAAACAAAATCGTTGTTTTCTCTCTTAAAATATTACCGGAAAGATGCTTTTTACTCGACTGAACAAAAAAGGAAGAACTTTTTCTGTGATCTTTTTTCTTTGGACATTATAAAGAAATGGATTTAGCGTCACGTTTTATTTTGAAAATTTTACAAATTTCTTTATTTTAAGGAATCCTCATGATATTTAGAAGGAAGTAGTGACTCAATAACAACAGCTGAGTAGAACGTTATTATTTTTTTAATGGAAATTTTAACTATTATAATTTCAACTATTATGAAAGAAGACCCGACTTTGACCTGACGTTGATTCCGAGTTTGATAACTCTTAAAAAATGGAAGCAGTGTATGAGGAAGTAAAACATTTCTTTGTATTCAATTTAGAATGACCGTAAGCAACCAAACGAACATTTTGTTAACACTTTTCTTTATTCGTAAATTCTCACACAATTTCAATGTTCATGCAATCGAAATGCAAATTTTCGACGTCACAACTATCACTCCGGTGGAAACGAATTTTTTGTCCATTTAAAAGCAGCGTCACGATGGTTGTGGTGTAGGTGTCTCCCGACTCAATGATGATATCATGTCCAGCTTTGCCGTTTGACGTAACAGTCAATTCATTCATATCGTCGGCGTGTATTATGATCCTTGCCGTTTTGAATTTTGGGCTTAGAGTGAGAGATGTACTGTATCCTCTCTCAATGTTAATGGTAATTGTAGTGTCCATATTTTCTGTATAACAGTATTTTTTAAAAATCAATACGAAATTTTCACTTAATGAATTATTTTTTAAATATACAACCTTTTAATCTGGAACAAGATTGTTTTGATTATCAGGAAAATAGAAGTTTAATGAGCGGGTCCGGGATACGAGCCTAAAATAATATGACAGAATAGGGTTAGTAATTTGCTCACATGCTGTAACATATACATTAAATCCAATTCTAAATTCTGATGCGTAAAAAGACATTTTTTTTTAATATAAAAAAAGACAAAGACTAATTCAATTTCAAGATTTAAATATTAATTTTAAAAATACAGAAATTACAGGAAGAACTTACCGATTGCTTCATTTTTCATCATTTTTCTTCTTTTCTCGGAAATAAAAATGAGGAAAAAAAAAAACGTTTTCTCCCCTCCCCGTAGAAAATTGATGTGGAGTACACATTTAATGGACTTCTCTAGGAATTATTGACGAGTCCATTTCTCTTTAAAAATTATTATTTTTTATAAATTTGATTCAATTGAGAAGCGAAATGGGCAAAACGGTTATTTTTGTTAATGGAACTGGAGATCTTACTTTTACGACCTAGGGACACGGTTCAAATCAGGCCAGTTCCTCATCGGTGTACCATTGGTCAACAGTTTGACCACAACACTGACGAGATGCCAGTCATCAAAAATACTTGTTTGAATGTAAATAAGATCCGTTACCACGCTTTAATTATGAATGATGGTTGCTGTTTCATTTATAATTTTAGCATAGTGGTGCTGATAACGTTGTAATGTGCTGATGATTTATTTGAATCTTTTTAACAACTGTTTCGAATTAAATTTGATTATTTACGTCATTATATACTTGGATTTATCAATTCAAATACATTTTTGACTAAAGATTCAATCGATACTTTTATTATCCTTTTTTCTAACATTGAAACTCTACGGAGGAAAAGTGTTAATTTTGCAAAAGTGAAAGTGAAAAAAGTAATAGAAATAAAAAATAAGAATAAATGCTTAAAAATGGTTATACAACACATACTAATAATGATTTGAAGTAAACTCAACGACAGGCAGAAATAGCTATTCATCAGTGTTTTTCCCTATCATATTTAAATGTGACTCCTTTTTTATATATGAATACCAGTATATGTAAAAGTGCGTATTATGAAAACGGATCTGACTCAAACCTATAATACGACTTGGGTCGTTGGTCGACATCTCTCGATTACTCGCTTAGGATAAATTAATAATTTATAATGTGCCATTTAAATGTATTTAAAATCGTAGAAAAAAAATAACAGTAAAAAGGTCAGCAAGTCTGTTTGTATTGTGTTATTATTTGTAATTGGTTTTTCCCAGTATCACATTAGATTGGCAATTCCCTTTTTTTCCTAGGAAATCGAAATGAAAGAGAGAAAAACGTTTTCTTTTGCACCAGGAAAGTAGGAAATTGCTGTGGTACTAGAACCTACTTTGAATTTACTTCTCTAGGAATTATTGGTGATGCCATTTCTCTTGTAAAATATATATTTATTTTTGTTTACTGTGACATTTTTTTCAAATTTGTTTTTAAATCATTCTCTTAAATAAATAATTGATCAAACCATGGAATAGGAATAAGCCGTTTAAATTTAAAATCAATACCATTTAATTTGCTTAAAATATTTCAAAAAGAACCATTTTAACTTGTTCAATTTTCGTGATTTTCTTTTACATTTTGAAATGTTTTGAATCGATTCAAAACTTAACAAAGTGAAATTTGAATAAAGTAAAAAAAATGTCTTTCCATGTTTGTATTCAATTTACTTATCCAATCAACATAAACATTCAAACGAACATTTTGCAATTGATTTTCTTAATCCATTCAATCAAGGGTAATGTTCTCGCAATCAAAGTACAAATTTGAAATTTTGCAACTATTGCTTTGATGGAAAATAAGTTTTTCTGCAGTCAAAACAACCGTGTTAATGGTCGAGTTTTCGTAATTTTTGCCGGCCTCGATTGTTACATCATGGCCATCACATCCTTCCGACGTAATTGACAAAAGGTCCAATTCTTCTGTATGTGCAATGATTTTTGCGGTTTTGTATTTAGAACTGAGTGTCAATTGAATGGCTCTATACCCCTCAATGTTAATCGTAATTGAAGTGTCCATGTTTTCTGCAATACATTTAAAATCAATTAGGACATTTTACTTTAGCGTACACGGTATTATTTTACTATTTATACAACCTTTTCAACTGGAACAAGAAAATGTAAGATATCGGGGAGGATGAAGTTTCTTCGGATCCGGGATGAGAGCCTATTATTTAAAAAAATAAAGAAATAAAAACACGCTAATTATTTTTACTGTTACACAATTAACTATCTAAATTATAATAGGCCCACATTCAGCAATATTCAATAAGTTATAGGTGTAAAGTGGAGAATGATTAATTTAAAATAGACCAAAGCAAAAATCAAAACAGAAAATAAATTAAGTTTGTAAAAGTACAGAAATAGTATTTGGACATATGGATATTTAAGTAATGGATAAACAAGAACAACTTACCTATTGCTTCGAGTACACGACGTCAACTGATGCCTATCCAGCAGGCAGCAGGACTATTTATAGTTTTCCTCTCATTGTAATAGGAGTTTCCCAGTATCACATTAGATTAACCTTTTTTCTTCTTTTCTCGGAAATCAAAATGAGAAGGAGAAAAAAACGTTTTCTTTTGCACCAGAACTGCTTCTCTAGGAATTATTGCGCGGTGATGCCATTTCTATTGAAAAATGGTTTTGTTGTTTTACTGGAACATTTTTTCCTTTCATTAATTTGTATTTAAATCATTCTTAAGCAACGGCATTTTTGGCAATTACCTTGCAATACCGCGAATGCTAAATAAATTATTGATCGAATAATGGAAAAAGTCGTTTGAGTTAAAACATAAAATAATTAAAATTTCCCTAATTTTTTTTTAATAACCTGATTAATTTTTTTTTCAATTTTCATGTTTTTTTTTTTAATAATAGGCATATTTTGAATGAAATTAGTTAAATAAATTCAATACCATAATAAATTAATTATCGTGATTTTTAATGTTTTGCTTTTTAAAATATATGTATGTACATTTGTACAGTATCCTTCAGTGAAATGTGCCACCCCGACATAATTGGCGGAAAAACAAGGCCAATCCGAAAATTTGGTCTTCCTATGAATGTTTTTTACTTGGACAATTCATAGGGGGGAAAATCAAAGGGCAAATAAATGACAACGACCTTGTCGTCGGATTGGTCTTTGCTTTCCGCCACTCATGTCGGGGTGGCACATTTCACTGAAGGATACTGTACATCATGTAAATGTAAAAAAACGCGTTAGAAATGTCAATTAATACCCACAGGCTTTCAACCTCGAACATAATTTATATGAATTTGTTTCAGTCGTCTCTTTTTAAAGAAACTACCAATAGGTATTGTCATGACCAAGAAAAGGACGTACCCGTGGTGTAGCCTATACACGAAAGTACAAATGAATCATCTTGGTAGAGCTGATTCGTCCGTTCGTCGCATCAGCGTAGAATCGCCCCAGAAGTCGGACTATTTAATTATCTTGGCCCTTTTATTGAGATTTTATTACATCTCATTTTGTTAGGAGTTCAATAGTCCATTTCGATAACGTTAACTTCGGTAATAATTAATCAAAGAAATTGATAAAATATTGGACAAATTAAATCAAACCTATTATTGTTTTTTATTGCTATTTAATGAAATTGATAAAATATTGGACAAATTAAATCAAACCTATTATTGTTTTTTATTGCTATTTAAAAAAAGGGTTGGACGCAAATTTTCAGAAATATGATTCTACACAAGTTTAATTTTAAAACACAATATAATTGTATATGTTGATAAATAAATAAATTGCATATATTTTATTAGACCGCTATATGCCATTTATCGTAATTTTTACAATGACAAATATACATATTATTAAGGCATTACATATATATAGTACTTAACTACCTCGTTAACTACTTTATGACTGTTAAAGTACATATAATCCAGTATAATATAATATTACAATTAAGGTCAATAAGGCAATAAATTTATGCAGAAATCTTATAAATTAACTTTTTAAGTTTCTTTATTTTTTTCTTTATGATGCAAATAATAATGGGTACTATTTTTAAAATGGGAGAACCAATCAAAATAATAATTTCCTTCAAAAACCGGATGTTGACGTTGAATAAGGAAGAACTAGATAATAAGATTTTGAACCAAGAAGAGTTACAAGGACTACCTATTGCTATTCTTTTGATTATTTATAATGGGGATCATCGCACCGAAAAATATTTTCTTCTTAATTTGATGCAACGTTTTCTGACAGCCGTTGTGTAGGTATTTGTGATATAATGATGATTTTCATATTGGTTTGGCTATCTGGAACTAAGCCTGAAATACAAGGGATCTGGGCTTGGACAAAAGACTTAGTGGTCAAGAGACTGGTGTTAAAGGGTTTTATTATCAGGCTTATTATACCATTCATTATTTTTGATTTTTTAGTAACTGCGTATCATAATATTCTACAGGTCACAGGTTTTTGAGATATTTTAATCAAATTTTTCAAATTAAACGATTAATAAATTTGTATAGAAATCAAAGTTGAGTTCAAGGATCATGTTAAAAAATGCTCTTCTTCCAGCTTCCTCTTTCTTGACGGAACTGTCTAAAGCTGCCAACGGTACACCGATCCGTTTTTTTACCGAAAAATGTTACCTTTCCGAAACCGTTCCGGAAACATTCGTCCTGAGTTCAATCCTTGTCGCAGGATAATGTTTCAGTCGTTTACGGTTTACCGAATTTGTATTTTTCACCAACTTACATAAAATTACAAGCAATGATGTCTTTTATTACTAGAAATCATGGTTGATTTAAAACTATGACCAACTTCACTTTCAATTTTAAAGAAACTATAACAACTAGCTAACTACCGCGAGACTCTCAATAAAGAACATATTCCAAGCATAGTAGCGAATTTATATGCGGATATGGTGTAGTGGATAGAGTGCTGGACTACCACACCAATGGCGTGGGTTCGATTTCGAATAAAACGTTTACTATTGAGGGAGGAATCCTGCTATCTTAGTTGAAAAAGCTATAACAATCAAATTTAGTTTTCCAGCTTTTTAATTCATCAAAAGATTTTAGTATATCAAAGCGACTCATAAGTTATAATAGAACAAATATCTAGTTTAATTTACAACAAAAATAATGTGAAAATGGTTTCCGTACTTAGCGGTTCTTAGAAATACGGAACGGGCGGTATAGCGAGCCTCTATCTTCCGGGTCGATAAGGGAAATGGGAAAAAGAAGAATTGGTTAAATTTAAAATTGTAATTTAAATAATTTTTTGGTTTCGTCTGTTAGTTTTAATCATTTTAATTTATTTATATGGATAAACAGTTAAAATTAACCGATTCATTTTTTTTATTAACGCCCACACATTTTTCTCTTTTTGATTTTAAGAATTTTAGATTATGTTGCTTCATCAGCAGTTGAAACTTGTTGATTTCTTTTAATCGAACGAAAAAAGGTTATTTAAAAATAATAATATTTTTATTTAAAAAGAATCCCGCCAATATTTAATTTTTTTCTGAATTACCTAAACTGAATTTTAGAATTGAAAAAAAACTGGTAAAGGAGATCAAACTTATTTGTTGTATAGACCACTATGGAAACCGCTAGAGGGCGCTTAAAGCCGAATATTGATCCAGTATATACTATACTGGCCTTTGACCATCAGCTCCATCGTTCTGTATATTATGGGCCCACAAGGGGCGGAAGTCCTGACTAAATTGCAGTTAAACTAACTGGATACTTAAACAGTTAAAATTAACAGATTTTTTTTAAATTAACGCACATTTTTTTCAATTTATAATTTTTCTTTCTTTTTTGGGAATTTGAATTTATTTTTGGTGGATTAAATTTTTATTTAAAGGTGGATTAGCGACTAATTATACCTCCACCCATAATAGTTTTTATGTAAAAAAAATTATTAACAAATTATTGAAACATTTATCGATGCATTAACAAGCAATTTGTAAGGCAATTAAAATTAACAGAAAACTTCTATCGTTGAAATCTGAATATTCATAACTTCAGTTCAGCAGCAGCAGCACGAATCAAAAAATTCCAAAATGTGCATATTAACTATTTTTTTAAGTGTTAAAAAAGTGCAATGTATGATCATGTTAAATGATGAGTTCTATTTTATTGATAAATCATCCATTTTCAAACAACGAATTGAAATGCGCAAATGACAAATGAAGGGATTTACAATTAGGAAATGACGAGCTCTTCTTCTAAGAGCGACCCCGTGAATTGAGTGTGAATGTTACTAGAAGAATAGATCGTCCCTGAATTGTGGCGGATCGTGATTGTATCCCCCCTGTTCAGTTTCAAAGTCCCGTGAACGGAAACAGTTGACTTTGTTTCTGATGTTGCGCCGTAGATTTCAGAAGTACCTGCTGCAACGTTCGCGCCGTTCCGTTGTAAGAATACACCGCCATGCCCAGCGACACCATAACCATTTCCTTTAAAAGAGAAGGCGTAGATTCCTGCTTTGGGTGCCGTGAACACTCCGCTCGCCAAATTCATCCCGCCGCCCAAATTAAGATATTCCTTTTCGAACGGCATCGTGCCGGTTGTATTCCAACTTGCAGTACGAGTAACGAAGAAATGAACTGGACCAGATTTAACATCAACAAAGCCGTATCGAGTCTCGTAGCCCGTTTCAGTCGATGATTTAGTAAAATCGCAGTATGTCGACGCTATTTGGGTGCTACTGCTCTTAACATCGTAGAAACCACTGAGAGTGTGGCCCATTTTGAATAAATCCTGACAATTGGTCGGTTTGGATGAGATGGCCGCCTGTCCGGTGCACTCGAAGCGGCCCAACGTGTAGCTCGCCTTCACGCCGGTCAAACTCGTCCGACCGAAACTGAGCCTCGTAACAGGCAACAACTCAGTCGCAGTAATGAAACCTTTTTTTAATAATAATAATAAAAAAATTAATATAAAGTGTTTTAATTAATTCTATGTACAATAAAAAAAAATTCTAAAATGTTCCACTTTGAAAAAAAATATTAAAGAATTTTAAATTTCATTTAATTATGAAAAATCATATAAATTTTTCATAAGAATAAGTCTACATGCGAAAATTATATTTTTTAAAGTTTTAAAATAGTCGTTAAATAGTTTTAAATTTATACAAAAAGGATTTGCAAGTATGCCAAGCTGTTTAACACGACTTTTTATGAATCTTTTTTTTAAGAGAAAAAAAATTAAAAATCAAGATTTTTAAATTTAGAATTTAGAGTTTTAAAAAAAATGGTTTTTAAAACTCTCCGAATTTTTTTTTATTTTCCAATTATTTTCCAATATATAAAAAAAATAAATTACATAAGTCTGGATTCATTTCCTCTTTTCGGTAAACGGCCTATGAATCTACCGGCAAACGGAAATGAATCCAGTCTTGCGTAATCGTAATGTTGTAACGATTACGTATTCCACGATCACGTACAATTTAATTGTGGTTCAAACCGAGCTAACGTAATCGCAACGTTTTAAAACATATTTTTAAAAAGGTTGAAAAGGTCTAGCATATTTTTCAATAAAATTCCATATTTTTCTAAACTGTTTTAAAATTACTTCAATTAAAATTTTTAAAAAAATTCATTTCATTTTTTTAATCAATATGTTTTTTTTCAATTATTATTTTATTTATTTAAAAATCTAATGTTTTGAAAATCAGTAAATTATAATTAAAATTATTTCTATAAGCTTGAAAACTATTTTAGCAGGTTTTGAAAAAAAATACAAGAATTTTTTTTACAAAATTTCGAATGAAAACTGTTTAAATAACATTTAAAAAGCTATTTTATCGCTTTAAAAAAATTATATATAAAGTGATTCTATTTTTCGATAATGTTCATCTAAAGAAACTAAAATATAAACCAAAACCAAAAACCTTTTTAAAATCCGTTAAACCAACCCGTTGCAAAAAGTAATAAAGTTGCAAAAAAGCAAATAACCCAAAGCATTCAACTGCTAAAACTAAGCTACAACTAAGCTAAATAAAGATACAAAACTAAATTTACAAAATAAAAATGAAATTAAACATTTCAAAATAAAAAACCCTTTTAATAATCCGTAAAATTTCGTTCTTATGTGATAAGTTCAATTCAAAACAAAAAAAAACGAAAAAGGGAACTACCATCTACGCGCCAAAAATACGAACAAAGAAAATATTTTTAAATTTAGTCTTTAAATAATTGTTCTCAACTTTTCCAAAAATGTTTTACACGATTATAAACAACTTAAATAAATTTATTACTACTATTTCCAAATTAATTTTAAATAGAAAATAACTCAAATAAAGCTTTAAACTGCTAAAAATTATATAAAAATAAAATCATTTCAAAAAATAAATTTCTCATTCTTCAAAGTCTCTTAAAACCTACCATGTTCTGAATAATAAGAACTATTTACCTTCATCGACAAGGTCAAGAGGAGCCAGAGAGTCGGCGTTGCATTTGTAACTCCTTTCGACGCAATTATTCATAATACCGCACTGACAGGTGTGCTGACTCGTTGCTGGGCCAGCCCAAAAGATCTGCTTCCCACCATTCCGATCATTCCAATAACCGTACTGCTCGAAGTTGTACTCGAGAGGAACGACAAACGAATCAAACTGAATTGAAAATAAATTATCAAATGATTTTCTCTTCCGATTTCAGTTAATTATATTATTCACCTTGAAATACTGTTTGCAAGAGGCAGAGATGTCAGCCAAATTCATCATCTGCCTCATGGTTGCTGAATAGGTGATAGCTTTGGTGTAGCAGCCTGGGTCTTCACAGGCTGTAATGTCCGTTTTGGCCTCGGTGTCGTGAAAGATAGACGTAGTCTCTATTTTTATGTAACATTTGCTTCATCATATAATAAGGTATTTAAATAATAAAGATACTATTACGTGTTGTCATGTCGCAGTAGACTTGGATGGACGGATCACCGTTGATCTGACCATCGGGATCGATCACGTAGACTCCAGATTGAGCGGTGGGATTCGTGGCTTTTATCTCGTAACAGGATCGAGGCAAGAAATCACGACTGGTTACATCACCTTCCTTAGCAGCGGCTAGGATCAATTGATGGTTGCTCTCTTCCAAGTCGGAATTTTTCTGTTTCAATTGGTCGATCTCTGTTTGCTGACTGTTGATCTTCAACTCGTGTTCTGCTACCTTGGTCTCAAGTTCTGCCACTTTGACCTCATGCCGCTCGTTTTTAGCTTCCAATTTGTCGATTCGATTGAGTAAAGCGCTCACATCAATCATCTTTATGTATAAGAGAAAATTTTTAATTAAATATATACGTAATATCTATGATTTTAAAGGAATGTATCTAATCAAGTGATACATATTTGTACCTGATTAAAATGCTCAATGCTGTTTCCAGCTGGTGATGGGACCAATTGACCCTCTTGGATCCCCACTAGAAATATGATGGAAGCTGTTAGAAATTGAAAGTAGCAATTCGCCATTTTGATGCTTCAGGATACAGCTATTAGCCTATAACTGCTTCTGACTTGTTTCAATGTCAGTGTGGTTGGCGGGTGTTATAAGTCCAGAGTATACCCATATTAGCATTACTTCATGCCTTAATTGTCTTAAGGCTTTCAGTTGGTTATCAGTTTTGAACTTTAATATATGCCCCCCCCCCCCCCCCCCCCCCCTTTTTGAAGTCGTTACTGATCCGCCTTTGAAATCAGACGATAGGTAAATAAGTGAGCCAGTAAGTGCTGTCTTTTATTTCGTCTTTTGATAATTTGGAAACTCGGGTCACATGGTAAGATTAAATCAGCAGAAAAACAAAAGTCGATGAGTGACTGGACATGCATGCGCCTATAATAGTTTTAGGCTATGAGCTATTTATTAGATAAGGGATCATCGGACATCGGCCAAACCGCCAAAGTACAGAAGCATACATTTATAGTGTTGTATTAAAGGGCGCCTTCCCTGTTTCCATTACTCTAGGAGTTTGTGTAAATATATATCGATATAGTTCAATAGGACTAAAGTCGGCTCGGCGCTATTTCAAAAGGTTATATTTCAGAAGAGAGCAATGCAGCAGTGACTTTGCACACTAAAGAAAAGAAGATAACAGTTTTTACTTGCTCTTGCAACAAATATACAACTTGGAAATTGAGAATACACAAATAATGACTTGTAACTGCATTAGTTTTTTTTATTATGAGAGGACCAAATGTACAGTTTATAATGGTATCAGCATATTGTTTGGTTGTTCTTTAAGTATGATTGATTTTTTTAATTTATTTCATATACACGGGTCATTGATTTAAAAAATATAGCTGAAGTGTTTATTCTATTATTTAAAATAATAAAATTCGATGAAACTCACAAGTATAAAACCAAAATCAGCACATTATGATTACACTATGATTGAATATTAATCCCTAATCACTTAATTTATTTAGAAATCGGCCTCGTAAAGGTGCAGTTTAATGGAAAGCCAATGCGACATTTGTTTCCAAAGGTCAATAAGAAGCAGTGCGTAGCGATAATACATATTTAAAAGATAACGATATATAATATATTCTTGCGCGAGCAGCAAACAGAAAATGTGGAAATTGAGAAAGACTGGTGAAAGAAATTGAGAAAGATGAATAAAAGTGGCAAGGATGCTGTGATCGACATTCTATTTGAGAGAATAATTTGTAGAACGCATTGAGATTCATATCTTCGCGGTGAAAACTTGCTGCCCTCTTCCATTCTATACACATATACATTAATTGAAGATGGCGGCTAATCGAAAACTTTATGACTGGACGATTGTAGTTGTAAGATGTCGCATTGATTTTGCAGAAGATCCGTTTCCCTCCGTTCCGGTCGTACCAGTAACCAAACTACTCGAAGTTGTACTGGAGAGGGATTCGTTAATCAGCCCATGGTTCCCTTTGATTTGGATTTTTTCATTTGCCTATTACAAGATAGATGGAATATCGTAATAATATGTCACAAGTTCACAACAAATTTTTTTCGTTTGGGCATTGGTCGATAATGATTATATATTTTTATCTGATGTATAGATAACAGGTATAAAGTTCAAACAAGCTAAAATATGCTGTAGGTCTACTGACTTACTTTATTAGTGCATTTGTTTAGTCTGGGAGTTTTTTTGTGCGTAAATACTTCATTACTAACCCAAACAAAAAAGCAAATGTATTCTTTTGAAATGATTGGTTTCAGTGGACACTTTCGACTGGCTTCATCCCATTATTAAATTACCGTCATGGGCTTCAAATTTAGAGGTAATTCAGATGTCATTTTTGAGGTCTAAAAACAAGGGTGATTTATGATTGTTGAGGACGAGCCAATAAGCATTGCTATATATTTGTTTATACGCTACGAACTATTTAGAGATAACAGCAAGGTATATTATAAGGCCAAGTGCGACGTGTTGTACTATATAATGCATACGCATAGTCACCATTGTTTTTCATCACTCTGTGAGTTTATATAAGCATCGATATGGTTCATAAGGGAATAAATCCAGCTCGACATGTTTCCAAAGGTTATAACTGAGAGCAGGTTATACATATAAAAAATAATAATAATAAGATGGCAATTTAAGCCTGCTGATTCACAAATGAATTGTGAAAATCAAACATAAGCAAATAATAAACTTCAGACCAATAAGACGACGGTATCTAACTAATGGTATCGTCGTTGCTTTTATAATCATTATTTTTTTTTGCTGGCTTTATAATTTTTTCTTTATTTCGTTTTGTAATTATTCTAATCAATGGCTTTATAAAATATTAGGTCATTATGTTTTTGTCCCCTAAACCCCCTAAAGAAATCTCCGTATCTCCGTAGAAAAATTCGCCAAGTAAACTCACCTCAAACTCAAACTCTTCATGCTAATAGCCTACCAATTTACGTTAACTAATTTAGATTGTGACCAAGTCCTCTTCCTAAATAATATAAAGCTGGTATAAAAGTTTGGTATTATAAAAAATCGGAAATCGTTTCTTTTTTCTGACCTCTTTTCTATTTTAAAGCTCGTTTGAAGGTTATTATTACTTAAAATATTCATCAAATCAAGATTATAGACTTATCTTTAACTATAGCTACTCACTTTATAGCAAAAAGGTAGGTTATTTATTACTATGATTTATTAATTTTTTATTATTTTTAAGTTTTTACAATTATTTGTCAGTTTCATGACATAGCTAGGCTACACAATAAAATTTAATTGGGGATTAACTTATTTCTCAAGTTCAAAGATCGAGAAGAATAAGATGAAAGCTTTCCCGTTGCAGCTCGTCATTATATTAGTGGAAGCTCATATAATAGTCTATGAATTATCTAAACTTATAAAGCTGATTGGAAAAACGTTACTTTCGGCACCAACTTCCGGCGAAAGTGGGACGAAGCTTATAAAATTCAAAATTTTTTGCTCGATTTTTTGGCTGCTAAAAAGTCTTACTTTTTGGCTTTTTCGTGAGCTGGTTCTAAGCTCGGTTCTAAGACCGAGACTCAAGGTAACTCGGCTTAGTCTGAAGTGTTTGTCGTAAATGATCCATTAGGCCAAAAGGTGCATGAATCTAATGTTATCATTTCACTCGTAATTATATACTGTTCATCTGCTATGTGCAGATTGCAGAAGTATAAAAAAAGAAGATACAATTTGAATAATAATTAATAAAGGAAGCGCACAAACCAAATATCTATTGATTTAAAAACTCTGTGGCATCGAACTCAAAATAATCTAAAATACCTGTCGTTTTTGTACCTATGGCTAATAATTTATATCGCAATTGATAAGACGTTTATATTTTCAAACAAAATTACAATTCAATGGGAATGAAGGGATTACATTTAGGAAATGACGAGGTCCTCTTCCAGCAACGATCCCGTAAATTGAGTCCAACTGTCACTATTAGAAGCGATCGTTCCTGATGATAGTCGGGTCGTGATTGTATCTCCCTTGTTCAGTTTCAAAGTGCCGTGAACGGAAAGAGTTGAATACGTACCTGATGTTGCGCCGTGTTGCACAGAATAACCTGCTGCAACATCCGCGCCGTTCCGTTGGAAGAATACACTGCCATAGCCAGCGTAACGGGAACCTGTTGCATCACCATTTCCCTTGAAAGAGAAGGCGTAGATTCCAGCTTTAGGTGCCGTGAAGACTCCGCTGGTAAAATTCATCCCACCACCCAAATTTAAATATTCCTTTTCGAACGGCATCGTGCCGGATGTACCCCAACTTGAAGTACGACTAACAAAGAAATGGATAGGACTAGTTTTAACATCAACGAAGCCGTATCGAGTCTCGTAGCCCGTTTCAGTCGATGATTTGGTGAAGTCACAATACGTTGTAGCAATTTGGTTGCTACTGCTCTTGACTTCGTAGAACCCGCTCAGAGTGTGACCCATTCTGAATAAATCCTGACAAGTAGACGGTTTTGATGAGATGGCCACTTGTCCGGTGCACTCGAAGCGGCCCAAAGTGTAGCTCGCCTTCGCGCCGGTTAAACTCGTCCGGCCGAAACTGAGCCTCGTAACAGGTAACAACTCGGCTGCAGTTATAAAACCTTTTTTAATGATAACAAATAATTATTTAATAGTTTTTAGAAATTCTATATATAGGTATATTCAATGTTTTGATAATTTTCATCTTAAGAAACTAAAATATAAACTAAAACAGATCGTCCGTTAAATCAACCCGTTAAATGTTTATACACTAACATAATGATACTAAAATAATTATACCTTAAAGTTTATATGCTCCTCTACCTTGAAAAAAAAATAACCCAAAGCATTAAACTGCTAATACAAAAAATTTACTAAAAAATAATCTTTTTAAAAATTTTGTTTTATATCCTTATAAAAATAGTTATAATCAAACTATTAAAATTAAAATAAAATTTCAGCATCATTTTTCTTAATTTAAAATCAATTTTTTAAAGAAAAGTCCTTCAAAGTCGTTATTTTAACATGCTTCACCTATTGTGTTGTGAATACAAACTATTTACCTTCATCGACAAGTTCCATTGGAGCCAGAGAGTCGGCGTTGCATTTGTAACTCCTTTCGATGCAGTTGTTTAATACACCGCACTCACAGGTGTGCTCACTCGTTTCTGAACCCGTCCAGAAGACCTGCTTATTATTCTTTCGGTCGTTCCAGTAACCGTACTGCGTGTTTTTGTACTCGAGAGGAACACCAGTCGAATCAAACTGAATCACATATACGATTTCACATTGTATAACCAATAGGAAAATTTTATTAAATCTTATACTTAACAATTATATATATATGACTGTATTATACATACTCTAAAATGTTGTTTGCAAGAGGCCGATATGTCGGCCAACATAGCCAACTGCCTCAAAGTTGCATTGTATGTGATCGTCTTAGTGTAACATCCTGGATCAAGACAGGCAGTGATGTTCGTTTTGGCCTCAGTGTCATGATAAATGGATGTGCTCTCTGTTTGATATATGTATAACTTAACGAGTTAATTGGATACATTTCATAACAGTAAACAGTAATAAGTTGATATTATTACGTGTTGCCATGTCACAGTAGACTTTGATAGGTGGGTCACCACCGATCTGGCCATCGGGATCGATGAAGTAGACCCCAGATTGGAGACTGGGATTCATTGCTTTTAACTGAAAGCAGGATCGGGGTAGTGAGGAACCACGACTGGCTTCAAAATCTCCCTTGGTGCCGTCTATTATAGGAACAATATGATGGTTTTTCTTATACAAAACGAATTGAGTGCTTAATGACAAATTGTGGTGAACATTTATGATTTATTGGTATAATAGTATATCATTCCGCCATTGTTCAAATAGTATTTGTTTTAAATAATTGAAACTAACGATGTATTTCTGACTCACATTTTAAACACTTCTATTTCCCCCCTCTATCTATTGGAATTTGGATACATATGATCCAAAACACAAATAAAGGTTTAAATCGAACCCATCTATAAATCTAACAAATAAAAGTCTGAATTATATTATTTTTGAAAATGTTAGTTTCAATTTAAAATTAAACGTTAATTTGGTTCAGAATTTTTTCATAATTTAATTCGTGTATTTTAAATATTTTTATCACATTTAAAAATTAAATTCAAAGTTTCACAGTACTTACAAATAATTGTTTATGCATTTAAAAAAATACAAAATAATATGTTCGATAATAGTTTTGGCAAAATACTACTATATCACTAAAATTTATCCGTCCCGCACGTTATTGGGTTTTTTATTAAGTAAATGATATATATTTAAATGTGATTCATTTGGATTTATGTGAGTCTTTTTTAATTACTCCAATTTTAATGAAGGAAACCTTAAAAACGATATTTATTTCAAAATTGGGTAAACCCTGTTTTCAAATTTCTAAGATTTGATAATTTAAACTTGGCGAATTCTTTGAACAACGCACCGATTTAGTTTACTTTCCAGTATTAGCCTCATTATAGCCGAAATAAAAATCATATATAATTGAACATATAAAAACAGGACTTTATACAAAAAAAAACAAAGGCGTTTTAGTTAAAAGCATTCGAAATTGAAACTGAAATTATATTTACTCAGTAATAATCAGCATTTGTCATCAACTACTTTATTTTAGGAAAGAAGGTTTTTTCATACCTTTAATCTCTTTTTGGAGTTCATCCTTCAAATGAGCTAATGATGAATTGAAAGTGGCAGCCAAACCTATTATTCCAAAATGAGTAATACAAAAGAAAAACTTAAAATAATGCTGACTTTAAACAAAGCTGTAATTCTAGAAATGAGCTGTAAGCCATGGAATAATTGTAACAATTTTGATCTCAAGAGACAAATTACTGCGTGGTTGAGTGTTAACGTTCACGTTCAACTTATATGCCAATACTTATCACATTGCCACACACTTTAAAGCAATGCCATACTAGTAGCTAGACGAATTATATAACAAAGAATTCTTTTTTTTTCGACCAGAGCGATATTCTCATACATGAGCAAATAGGTGGACCTTATTATAGCAAAGTACACACACTTGGGGGTTGATGTTGTCCCCTGAATCAATATTTAATGATTTTAGTTGGAATTCATTTACAAGTTGAAGGTTGTCCAACTACTTACCCGAAATGAAATTAACTAAACAAAAAGCATATATTTTATCTTAAGGAAATTGTATCTAATATTAAACCGTATCACACTAACGGCAATAGGTACTTCTTTAACATGCAAAATAAAGTCTATTTTTTCAATGAAGGCTTAAGCATTTCCATATTGATGTAATCCAATTGCAAGGTAATTATTATCAAACTAATTACTAGATATTTGTATTCCGAGTTTGAAGAGTTCACTTGATGTGTTTGGGTCGAGTGTTAAATCGTATCTAACGTCAATGCTCAGCATGGAAGTCCTATAGGTGACCCTGATGTCCATATCTGTGAACGCCTTCTTGTCTCTCAATTTCGCCATGTTCATTGCATACAATTCCATCTCCTTTGGCACGAATTTTTCACCATCCCATTCAATACGATCTTTGGCGTCATCTAACATTTTTTGTAAAGTTTCTTCGCTGTAGGTCCCTCCTCTTGACAAATCAGTGGCTAATTTAGCGTTAACTGAAACCCCCCACCCTCCCCCTCCTGCTTCACCTTCCACTTTATTCGTGTTTGTAAATGACGATTTCAATTTATTTTGATTTTCTTGATTCAATGTCTTGTGAAGTTCGCTCATTGTTTTTGCTGATTTATCTGGTCTGTAGTTATCTTCATTCCAGAAGACGTTCTCCCAAGCCTTAGCATCCCCCTTTTTTATGGTGATATGGCTGAACTCGAGCATCTTTTCAAGTATTTTGTAAATTTTATCTTTAGAATTCTGCGACGGAACTTGAGTGTCATCGACAGTTTGAATAATTACGTTTTCAGCTGATTCTTTCATGAGTTCTTTCTTCCCGTCAGCCGTGAGGAGTACTACTTCCTTTCCTTTGAATTTCTGATCTAGTTTGTTCATCATATCCCCATTCATGATGCTCTCTATGCTGATTTTCGTCTCCTTTGTTTGAGAATTCTGAGACGACACGCTGAATCTCATCTTCAACCGGAATTGTTTTGGGTTGGACTTCATTTGCAAAGCCAAATCGTAACAAGCTTTCATTCGGTCGCAGATAAACTTGAAAGTTAAATACTTGTCACTCTTGTAATCGATCCAATTTTGTTCGATTTCAAAATTTGGTGGTGTGCCCATTTCATTGTACATCATCACATTATCTAGTGGTAGAACACGAACAAAGTTTTTATTAACTGGACCCAGCTCCATATCTTCCGAAATGAATTTGTACACTGCATCCCTTACACTGTTGTCCCACATGATCACATCGAAGGTCATTTCGTATTTCTTTGAGACATTGTTGAAATTGCTCTTGGCGCTTAGATGATTCAGTTTACCAATGGGTTCGAAGTAATACTTCTTCTTTTCATTTTTTATATTGACATCTTTGTTTGAAGCGTGGTCGAAAATTTTAACGGTGTAGGTA
The DNA here is from genome assembly GCA_030141595.1 of Chydorus sphaericus. Lineage (NCBI taxonomy): Eukaryota > Metazoa > Arthropoda > Branchiopoda > Diplostraca > Chydoridae > Chydorus > Chydorus sphaericus. The sequence continues at coordinate 1,161,908 of CM057934.1, read as the reverse complement.
TCGTAATCCATGTACCCAATAACTCGATCCGAAATTTCAAGCTTCGCCCATGAAGTTGAAGTTATATCTGTGGCATTTGATGTTGTTTAACGTTTTATCTTTTTGGTTGCTGGTTTGGAGGTTTGAATTGGGATTCCAAAAGAAACGTTGTTCATCGTCTGGTTAGCGTAGTTGTTTTCATAGTGTAGATCTAGCAAATGTTCTATTGAAGACTTCATTTGTAAAATTTCTTTTTCTTGAATCACTTTTTGATTATTCAAATGGTAGATTTCTTGCATTTGGTTTTCGCATTGGTTTGTCAGTAGGTGAATTTCCCCTTTTTGGTTTTGGTTTTCTGTTTTTAGCCAGTTTATATCCTTCTCCATGAATTCAAATCGAGATTGAACGTCAGCCTAAATTCAAAATGCACGATATCTTAGTGGAAATTTTCAGTATAATATTTAAAACTTTCTATTAAAACCTAGCTTCTTACCAAAATAAAATGTATATTTTCTTTTGTGGGCTGTCTCTGATTTAAAATGTCGTACTGCTGTAATTTATCGTCTACAATGATTGATAAAAAAGCAATACATTTATTTTAAAGTAATCGGAAAAATGTTTATAACACAAAAATGCAAAAATTATAATCCGATTGTTTAATAAAATTAACTATTTTGTTAACCGATTGAAACAAAAGTATGATTTTTTATTTACCACCAGGTTTAATAATTGCCGATGCACCGGAAAAGGATATCAACGACATACACAATGAAACACCGAACCCAATTAATATGAGTATGTAATTCACTTTGAATGACACCGCGGTAAATTGCATCCTGCTTTCGGTTACTGCCGAAGTAAGACTGAATAAAGATGGCTTCTTTGAGTGCTTCATATGTATATATTTTTAATATATTTTATGAATGTCCTCTTCGATAACCTTGTATATTCTAGCCAAAGTAGCATATATATAAGTCTATACCGGGGTGCGCTTCGTATCGACATTCATGCACCAGAATTGATAATGAGCTGCAGAAAATGCGTATGTGGAGTAATACGAGACTTACTAACTCAGCAAATTAGATAAATAAAAGGCCATGACAACAAGATGTTTTAAAACGATTGAACGATGAACGAAAACGAAAAAAATGTCGGGCACAAAAAAAAAATTTAGCTACTTCAATCCGTGTGTTTCTACCCAAACAATGTATAAAGCTTTTTATTTTAAACGGAAATTTCAGAATGTACAGCATTATCAGAGATAATTGATTAACTGAATTGTGTTTAAATGAGTTTAAAAGTTTTATAAGGAGAAAATATAAGTAAATCTAAACCAAGCCTTTCATTCCCAAGGTCTACGATGTTCAACTTTGTCTATTCAATGAAATTTGATCTCAATACTGCTGGCTATAGCTGTTTATGTGAATGCTTGAAATTCTACCATCCCAGTGTGTTGATAAAAAAAAAAAAAAAAAAAATGCGCAGTATGCTTGCCACGTTACAAGAATTACGAAAACTATTTCTTTTGTATTGATTATAATATTATATGTATGTTATAGTTCCGGGTTTTAAACGTTATAATTAAGAATTACAAAATACAGTATAAAGGTTCCATTCATACATTCCAGAATAGGCTACTGCGTTACATTTCTCAAAAAATGTCAGTAAATTCAAGACACATTCATGACCTGAGTCTGAGCAAGGTAGAAGAGTTCTTCTGCCTCTGGTTTGAGCCTTTGGTATAAATGTGCTTTGGCTTTGTGACATACTCTTTACTCCTCAGTAAATCCTGACAGAATAAGGCAGTTGCAGTCTTCCTTTTTAAATAGTAAAGCAAAAATTAATTCAGCCAGACCTGTGTGAGTGTGCACTAAGTATATTATTTGATATTGATTTTTAAAATCATATATATTAGTCTTCATTATAGTATAGTCATATAGTGGATAGTGAGAGAAAGCATTTAATTTCGAATTGGATGACAACCTAATATATTTTTTTTTATTTCTATTATTTGCTTAATAAATGACGATCATACTTTTTGTAACGAGAATCTTTGTAGAAAATTTAAAAATTAAATATTCCAGGAAAAGAATATATATATTCAGCTAGATATTGAAATCAATTGATACAGCAAATTTATATACCTCACAGTGATAGTATTGGGTTTTAGAAGGATAAGGTATTTTTTCGGAGAACCATAATTTATTATTAGATCATTTTAGACTTTCGTTGCCCCCCCCCTTTTTCAGTAAAAAGTATGGCTGGTAAATTCATCTCTTTATTTATAAATACATTATTCTTCAGCATTAATTTACTGGTTTGCATGAAATTTGAAGATAATAATTGTAATATGATAAAAACTGTTCTTAATCTTTAACAATGAAGAAAAATATGTTATTAATATAAATATAATTGAAGAATTGTTCTATAGATCTTACGTTCGTCGAGTATGTGTTCTATTATGAACTTGCTTAATTTTTTGTTACCTGGAACTAAATTGTCATTTGCAACAGTATACAAACGGAGCCAACCTTAAGTCCTTAACGGAAATATCCCAAAGTAATAAGTCTACTTACAACACTCGAATCAGAACGTTACCAGCGCCTCAAAAATACAAGTCAAGATTGCCGATTTTTTTTTCGAAAATCTCTAGATGGATTCACACTGAGCTTCTTATTAAATTTTTAATTCTAAATCCCTGCCCCCTTATTGTTGGTTAAAATACTCCATTACAATACCTTACTCTTAGTGAAGAATGCGGCGGGAGTATAATTAATGAATTAAGTTAATAGGTTAAAATTAAGCGATTGAGTTTTAATATTGACGCACACGAAATGCTCGATAAGGTATTTAAAAAAAGCAATTGAAAAAGAGAGAATAAATTTTTGATTTTTAAGAAAATTCTTATTCTTTATTATTAATTAAGAGAGCATTTAAATAAGCGGAACTATTCCTTGCTGACAAATGTGCCCGAAGCCCTCACTAAATTGCAGCAAAACGGTTAAAATTAACGGATAATTTTTTAACATTAATGCACCCTTAATTTTAATTTAATTTTTTTTTCTTCTATCCTTTTTTAGGGATTTCAATTTATTTGAAGGTGGGTTCCCTTTTTGTTTAAAGGCGGATTAGCGGCTGTTATAATTATACCTACAGCCACAATAGTATTTATGCTAAAAAAAATAAAATAAAAATTATATTTATTTAAATTATAAAAAAGGTTTATTGATGAGATAAAAATCAATTTGTAAAACGGTTAAAATTAAATTGCGTCTTTTCCAATTTTTTTCTTTTTCTTTTTTCTTTTTTAATCGTATGAAAAAAATTATTATTTTAATAATAATTAATATTATTTTTGGATTTATATAGCGCCCTTTACAGTCACTGGAGACCGATCAAAAGCGCTCGCAGTACATAGAGAACAAAAGACAATTAAGCATCCAAAAAAAGAAATCTCAAAGTAGGTCTCTAAGCACACTTGAAATCATAGGAGGAGGATCAAAGAGGAGGGTCTTAAGAGCGGAAGAAAAAGAGTTCACATTGGAAAACTTGCGGAGATCAAGTGGTAGAGAGTTCCACACAGTAGGGGCAGCAAAAGAAAAACTTCTAGCACCATAACGATCGAGTCTGACGCGAGGTACAGTGAGTAAAAGGTTGCAGCACGGAGGGAATGACCAGGACGATAAAGAGACACCATATCACACAAATAAGAAGGGGCAAGGCCATAGTAGCACTTATAAGCTAACTGCGCGATCTTGTAGAGTATCCTCCGCTTGGCAGGGAGCCAGTGGAGGCGAGCCAGCAGTGAGTGTGTCGACGCAAACCGATTGGCCTTCGTGACGATGCGAGCAGCGAAGTTCTGGAAGCGTTGAAGTTTGGTGATGAGGTAGTCAGGGAGTCCGAAGAGAAGAGAGTTCGCAAAGTCAATGTGGGGGAAAACGAGGGAGCATACACGAGTGTTACAGCTAACCATGTCAAGGTACCTCCTAATTTTGCTGATGCGCCAGAGCTGATAATAGGCCTTACGGCATGCCCCTACATGAGCCTCCATGGAGAGATGACAGTCAAGAACCACACCAAGGTTTCTGACAGAGGATAACGGCAGCACGACAACATCTTCAAAGCTTAGGGAGGTGCTCTCAAGGTTCTTAAGAGTAGAAGGTGATGAGGAGCTGACGTACATGTTGAGCAGCTTGGAGAAGTTGTTCCGAAGCCTGTTAGCAGAAAACCATTCTCCCAGATCGCGAACGCAGGACTACATCTTGCTAATCGCACGACGTTGGTCAATCCCACCGCTAGCCAAGCTGAACCCAGTGTAGCACTGGGTGTCATCAGCGAACAAATGGGCATCTATGCCATGCCGACGAAGGATGTCATAGATGGGTGCGATGTAAAGAAGAAAGAGTATAGGGCCAAGTACAGAGCCTTGAGGAACACCGAACTCCAGATCTCTTGCGTTAGATGAGGCATCAATAATGCGAACCGACTGGGTGCGGCGGAGAAAGATATGACCGAAACCAGCTGAGTGCAATACCAGACACACCAAAGAGACGTTCGAGACGGGAGAAGAGAATCTTGTGATCCACGGTGTCAAATGCAGAGCTGAGGTCAAGAATTGTAAGAATGGCACCATATCCACGGTCGATGAGGAGACGGAGATCGTTGATCACTTTGAGGAGAGCAGTTTCGGGCGAATGACCAGGCCTATAGGCAGATTGGACAGGAACGAAGAGCTCATTTAAATGGAGGTGACTCAATAGGCGACGTAGCACAACTCTCTCAAGGAGCTTGGACAGGAATGAAAGCAGAGAGATGGGACGATAGTTGCCGAACACTTCAGGGTCAAGAGTGGATTTCTTAAGGAGAGGAATAAGGACAGCAGACTTTAGGTCAGTTGGAAATACACCTTGAAGAAGAGACTTGTTGACCAGGTCAGCAAGGGAAGGAGCAAGGCTGGTGCAGATAGTCCTTAGCACAGATGTTGGCATAGGGTCCAGCACAGAAGACTTGGTTGGACAAGACTTGATGAGGGCAATTAACTCTTCCGTTGAAACAGGATCAAAAGACAAAAGACAGTCTAGAAAAGGGCATGTCAGTAAGGTTGTCATCCAGTTGGATAGGACCAAGACGGGCGTCGAGCTCTGAGCGAATCGTGGCTATCTTCTCATGAAAGTAGAGACTAAAAGAGGAGGCAAGCTCCTTCCTAGACTGATGAGTAGGCAAGCGCACCGCACCTGCCTTGAAGATATTCTTGTCCAAAACCTTAAAGAGAGATTGACGATTGAGCCTCCCCTCCTCGACCTTGCCACGAAGGTAGGTCGCCTTCGCTTCGAAGATCAGGTTGGACAAAATAGAACGAGATGACACCACAATCTGCTTGTCGATCTTAAGGCAACGTCTTCTCCAAACACGTTCAGCACGGCGGCACTCCCTTCTTGCCTTAGAAATTGTGCTGGAAAACCTGGGACAGTCAGGGCGCAGAGCGATACTCCTCCTTCTGAGAGGCGCTGCAGAATTTACAGGCCATTCCTCGACCAAAGCCCAAAACCGTTATCCCGCATGTTGCATTCTTAAGTATTCGTCAAAAAAAGAAGTATCGAGTTTTCAATCAAGTTTCAATTTCAATATCAAGAGCGTCAAAGTACTCATTCGAAATCAAACTATATGTTTCAAAATTTGACTGTCCATAATTCTCTAATATAACGTCATAGAAGCGTTCAAAAAATAAAATAAAATAATTTATTTTGATTATAAAGTCATTTAAAGTATTTGTTTTCAAATTTTCCAAAAATGTTTTACAGATTGAACAACTTAAATGAAACCACCATAAATATTTAGTATTTACACTTTCATCACATGATTTTTAAATATAAAATAATTAAAAACGTTGAAAAACAACAAGTTAAAAACTTCACGTTTTTTTCTATCTCAATTTGCTTAATGTGAAAATCGTTTTTTTTCAAATAGTCTTTCAAAGTCTCAATTTCCAAATTTTAGAATACAATGAATGTTAAATGCTTACCTTCATCGAAGAGCTCAATTGGAGCCAGAGAGTCGGCGTTGCATTTAAAAGTTCTTTCAATGCAGTTGTTCATAATGCCGCATTGACAAGTGTGATTGCTCGTTGCCGGACCCACCCAGAAGATCTGCTTCCCACCGTTCCGGTCGTTCCAGTAACCGAACTGCGTGGTGACGTACTCGAGAGGAACCAAAAATGAATCAAACTGAAAATCATAATAACATAAATGAATTAATTGCATTAAAGTACTGATCCTTTTTAAATTAACAATATTATTTACCCTGAAATACTGTTTGCATGAAGCGGAAATGTCGGCCAAATTCAATAACTGCCTCATGGTTGCATTGTATTTGATTGCCTTTGTGTAGCAGCCTGGGTCCGGACATGCTGTAACGTCAGTTTTGTCCTCAGTGTCGTGATAGATATATGTAGTCTCTATAATTATATATAATGAAAAGAATAAGGGTTGATTTATATTGGATATATTTAACGATGAATATAGAGTTACCTGTTGTCATGTCACAGTAGACTAAGATGGGTTCATCAGCACCAATCTGACCATCGGGATCGATGGAATAGACTCTAGATTGGGCAGTGGGGTTTGTGGCTTTTATCTCGAAGCAGGATCGAGGCAAGAAATCACGACTTGCTACACCATCTTTTTTAATAGCACTGGCTAGAAACAATTGATGGTATTTCTCTTCCAAGACGGAATTTTTCTGTTTTAATTGGTCGATTTCCATTTGCTGACTGTTGATCTTCAACTCGTGTTGTGCCACTATGGCATCGTGTTCTGCATCTTTGGCATCGTGCTGCTCAACTTTGGCTTCCAGTTGATCTAGTCGATTGAGCAAAACGGATTTTGATGGGATGTATATAACTTCTACTGCTGACTTGTTTCAATGTCAGTCTGGGTATGGTTTTTATAGGGCCAGAGCATAGCGCATGATTATACGCCTGAATCGCCCCATGGTTTTTATCAGTTTCATTTAATTTATTAGAGAAATTTCCCCTTGAAGTCGTTATGGATCTGGCAGGTAAACAAGTGATAAATAAGTCATTTAAAATCAGACGATGGGTAAATAAGTTAACAAATTTGTGGTATTTTTTTCTAGACTTGAGATAATTTGGAAACTCGGGCCATATTATTAGTTAAAACCGACAGAAAAATGAAATAAATATATATCTGGACATGAGCATATACTGTAATGAGCTATTTAAATAAGGTACCAGCCGCTCAAGTACAGTATACATACTGTACTGAATATCGATGTGCTGCACCAACGGCCACCTTTATTGTTATTCATTCTTTGTATACAACGATATAGTTCAAGGGGATAAAGCCAGCTCGGCCGGATCGGCTGTTATCAAAGGTTTTTTTTTACAATTTTTTAGAAAGCAAGTCTGCCACCAAACAACTTTATACCCAAATACAAGATAACAGTTACTACCTGCGACTACATCAAATAAAATGCCGAAATCGAGAATAACCAAATGACGACTAGTTTTGTAGAAGATGAACTAAGAATAATGGCCGGCGTTGTTTCATCTAATTTTAATGTGTTGCCATTTGTTTTATATATTTCTAATAGCGTAATAAAATAGAGAAATCGAGTTTTTATTACATTTTCTTTAATGTAAATTAGAGCATGGAAGAATCCTAAATCACTATGCTTTGCAAATTGATTGTACATAATTAAATATTATTCCATGATCTCTTTATTTATATTTTAAATAGGCTGGTTTAAGATATGTTTTAATGGGAGGCCTACGTGCCACATATTCCCAAAGGTTATTGAGAACTGATAAGCAGTGCGTAGCGACTTACGTTTAGTAAAGAGATATAACAATTTCTATTATACCAGCGTGTGTGCTGCCAATACAATCTACAATCTCTATTATACAAGGGTGCTGCCAAGATTGCATTAAAGAAAATAAATATTGCAACGCATTGAGATCGACATCTTCGTGGTGAAAACTTGCAGTCCTCTTCCATTAAAATTTTATTCAACACAGCAGCCTCGAAAACTTGATGGCTGATGCGATTAGAGACGACGTTGTATTATCGACGAATAAACTCGCGAAGATGGCCATTATACAGCTTTTGACCCCCCCCCCCTCCCCCTCATTATTATCTTTGTATTAGTATCCAAGTTCAACCATGAAACAGATGACGACTGAGCTATTGGGTTCATGTTTCAATAAGGATGATTCTAAACCACAAAACATGCTATATCTTAATATTAGATCCTCGACCAATGGTGTAGTCTTGGTTGAAGTGGTTCTTTTGGTCAAGTGGACTGCTCTAACTATCCCTCATACCATTTCCTGAAACGAAAGTGGCATGCAAATATATAGTGACGCTAAATTAGGCAGCAATGTAACTATTAATGGCAAAAATAAGTATGTTCTATTTAAATATATTTACAGTTGAGTTTTGAAACAAGAGATGGTGTTTTTGAAAAGCATCTCTAGAAATTCATCAACTTATATTTTGCCATGATTATTTGGAAACTAGGACCATATGGTAAGTTAAAATCAACAGATAAACCAAGTAGAGTATACATGCACCATTCTGCTGTATACTAATGGATGCCGCCTTCAGTGTTTTGCATTTTTGTGTAAATATCGATATAGTTCAAAGGGATAACGCCAGCTCGGCCCCTTTTCAAATGTTGTTTTTGAAAAACAAAACAAAAGTTACTGAGTGACTTTACACAGCAGAATAACTAGAATGCATTGAAATTCACTTATTTTCGATGAATGGGCTAAAGAAGAATCGATTGTAGATGAAATTTGGAACCCTATTATAAAAATAAGATTCGATTACTGCTGATCTTTAGCTTACTATTTTTAAGTGTATTTTTTACATCATTTGTTATTTAAAAATGTTGTATTCCTTAGGCATACCTAAAAAAAATTGTATCCAATCTAGAAACAACGTTTTTACAAGGGAAAAGCTTTGAATCACACGCCGAATTTGAAACTCGCCTTCGGCGATTTCTCCGAAAGTCTCTAATATCGATGGAGTCACACTGCTGAGCTTCATAAATTTTAAGTCTTAAATGAAAATTAAATAGAAATAGTAGCGTAGCATTACAGAAAGTAACCAAAGAAAATAAATTACTATACCTTTAAAAATGAGCTTGTATAACAGTGTAAAGAAATTCTGACGAAAGTGGGTATAATTAAGTCAACTAATTTGAATTAATTTGAAAAGAGTATTTTCACTCATTTATTCAAAATTTCAAAATTTATATTTTGTATTGCATCGAATATGTACTGTACAGCAAACTTAGAAGTCGTTTTACTAGATTTATATTTCTAGTCCTCTTGGGCCTTATATTGAATATTGATTTGTATTCTTTTTATATGTGATTAAATTAACTAATTAAGAGAAAGATGAATTGGAAAATAGCAAAGCAATATGATTATATAGATTTATAGAATGAATAATAAAGACGATGTATATGAGACGAAATCCTAAAAACTCCTAAAAACTATGAAACCACCCATATTACTTTCTTCTGCCTCCTCTGTTAACGTATAATTCGATATATTCTCCCATGATCCCATCACCTCCCCTGGGGAGGAAATCTTTCCAGGTTAGGAATTTATATGATTCACTGATCGGTTGAAAACGTTCTAAATATTCACGAGGCGTATTTGGATTGGTAGATAGTGTCGTCACTATTGGCCCTTGGTATGTTTTCATGCACATGTTGTTTTAAAAAAAAACAGTATAAAAGAAATGGGCCAGAGCACACAAAATAATTGACTCTTATCTTCGAGTATAACTTTATTCAATACCTATTTAGTAATCAATATAGCGATCGTGATGGTTACCAACAAGTTTTTGGTAAGTGTATAATTATCAGTGCAATCTTATGCTCTTGTTGAATAAACTTCTGCCAATATATTGTTTCATTATCCAAAGGTTTTCGCCTCTTATTTGGTCCTGGCCGTAATTCTACTTGATGCTGCCCCATCAGCAACCATCGATGCTGCAAATGCGGTAGAAGAATCAATCACACCGCGGTAGAAGAACCAATCAAAGTCACGTAGCCGTGGAGCGTGATAAATATATAATAAAATAAGTATTGTGAGGGTAGAACCTTATAAATTAGTTCTAGAGAGAATAATATATTTAATCTGAAGCACGCGTGCATGTTTTCTGCATGCCGCTATTTATTAATCATTATCACTATGCTTATGGGATCGATATGAGGGAATGATTCTCACTTTTTTATGTTACTTTCCGACAGATGCTTGCCAGAAAGATTCCGATTGTCCAGAAAACCACTATTGCAGCCAAAATTATTACATACCGCAATGGCTACCTTGGGTAAGAAAATAAGGAATTATAAGGAATACAATAGAAGCAACACGCCATATACGACCCATGCAGCCGAATATACTGGCTAACGACAATTTGTAAACATGATTTCATGCAATTTTTTTCGTATAATTTCTTCACAAAGAGCATTATGATGAAGGCAAAAGCAGTTATTCCTTTTATTTTCATTGAAAATTTTAGGAAATTCTGTCGATATATGTTATCTGGTGTTTCTTTTTTTTATGAATTACTAGCTGGCCCTTGCTTCGGCTTTGCCCGAAATGACTTTAAATTTGTATTGATTGGTGCCTGTGTGCATGCATTGATTCGCAGTGTTACAACCCGTAATGTTAACATGTATATGCAAGTTAATCAACTTGTTTGATGGCTAACTTTAATAGGGTTAGCATTGATTAGGTCCCACATATTTTCCTTAAATACTAAAATTACATTTGCAAGTTAAAAGTTCAGCTGCATTCTAAAAGCCCCTCCCTCTAGAAAATTTGGACCAATCAGGGAGTTTCTTGATACAGAACCAACGATTCCTTTTCTGTTTTATAGATATAGATTTATATGTAATTCCCCTCTGGAAGAAATATAAAAACTACATTTAAGGCATCATACAAATCGTGTTATCAAATTTAGTTTATTAACTAACATTAAATATTGAACATTTTAATATATTTTGGAATTTATATTTATATTTACGTGAAAATTTGAATTAAAAAATTTGTTGAATTTATTTTACAATGTAAAAGAATAAAATCACAATATTGAGGAATGATAATGTTATAACCTTTTAATTTTAAAAATGTGTTTTAAAATACAAGTAAATATTTTTTATCTCAAATTTTTGAATTTATCTTTTGAATAAGGAGAAATTTAACGATAAATTATTCGCTTCATTTATGCTTACGCAGTGTTGTTACTTTAATTTATGCTTTTGTTGTTACTCGAGAATCGCGCATTACTTAAAACTTTAAAAAGCCCTTATGATGAACTTGACTTTTTTTTTAAAGTTAAGTTTTAGTATTGTTCGCAGTTATAATATGTTTCCAAGACTCAACTGCCGTAAAGATTATTTTTTTTTATCATATCTTTATAGCCAATAGCTAATATAATAATTTTTTTTGATTTGGTTCTAAAAATATTCTTTAATTAATTAACGGGGGGGGGGGGGGGGGGTATCAAACTCCCAAAATACCGCCTCTCTGAGTTTTCGTTTTTAACTTACAAAGGGTGAATTTCCCGCTAAAAGGTAAATCCGGGGTCGTTTGGATCCAAGATCAAAGACAGAAATATTGAGAAACTCTCAAATTTTGCAATATTTGAATAAAGTGCTCGAATTCCCATTATTCCCCAGTTGACCGCAAAAGATATCCACCAGGAACGGCCGCATTTAAGTGACTATAGCTTGTATATAAACCCTTTTATGTTCACTGTTTCACGAAGAACGACATTGAAATGACATGTTGTTTTGCATTTTTTTGGTATTTGAAAGAATTCATCGAACATTGAAGTTATATGTTCTATCGAAAATGTAATAAGGACTTATTAGAAATTATGTGTAGAATACTGAATTCAAGACAAAACTCAAATTAAAGGCAAAATCAATTGCTACGCTTTGAATCGTATACCAAAAATGAAATGGCGGACACATGACTACTCTCTTTTGTTGGGTGTATATTGTTACATACTCAAAATCGAAGTACATGTACTTAAAACAAGCGAAACGAAGGATTTAATAGGTACTCAGTCTACATTGCTGACAAAGCAACGCAGGTAAGGGCCAACTTGACTACGCACACGGTGCACCCACTTCTTTTCCCATGTTCATTGTTTACAGCCTCATTCTTTTCGATATTTTCGAATTTCAAGTGCTCCCTCAAACGATCCAGTGGATCTTGGCTAAGTTCTTTATCCAAAAATTTCGCCATTTTCTCTGGCTGCCCTCTTAAATCTCTCTTTAAATCTTCGTAAAAGATGAAAAGCAAGTTGGGGTGGTGCCGTTTATTCCAAGCATTCAAAACAAGAGGAAAGAAAGGCGTGTAAATCACTGTAATTTATACTTCTGAAATTAGTAATAAATTCATTAACAATTTATATTTTCTAAGTATACCTTCATCGTCGATGAAATGTTGAACAAATAAGTCATCAATGGATCCCTCAAATCCTTGCAATAGGGTTTTGACACTTAAAATTCGAAAATAAACTAATTATATATTCTAACGCAGTTTTTAATTTTGAATCGTTTGCACTAACATCGTGTTCCCTATCTAAAAAAATTATTTCGCGAGTTATTCGCAGTCAGTGTTCGAAAAGGTCCCTCCTCTTTTTAAACGGGGTCTCAGCCATCTTGGGAAGGGTGGAGCCGGAAAGCTGTGGTAAAACAGCCAAAACATCGGCAACGTTGCACAGGAACTGTGGTGCTTCAGTGTTGTTTACCTTATTTTCCCTGGAAATCAGAGGCCAAAATCGTCTGCTCTGTGACTCTTCGAGTTGACTCTAAATCAGTTCTTATCCTAAATGTATAGCTATTGGATAAAAATACAATTTTGGCATTGAAAACAAAATTGAAAATCGTTCCTTCTTCCCAGTTTTTTTTTTATGTTCTACAGTTCGTGTGAAGATTATTACTTATTGTTCGATAAATTTATTAAATTAAGAGTATCCTTATTATTCCTAATATGAAAGTTTTATTCATAATATATAGAATTGTGACTAAAGCTTGAACAATAAACCAACAGGAGGGTACACTTTCTACTTATTTTCAATAAAAAAGTGGTTTAAGCCCTAGATCCAATTCATCTGGGCTTGTTCTGAAGTACTTGTATTGTCAATAATCCATTATTTGAAATTGAAATCCATTATGCGAAACTCAGCAGCAGCAGCACGAATCAAAACATTTCAAAAGTTTGCATCTTAAAGTTACTATTTTTAAAAAATTGCAAAAAGTATGCAATTTTATTATCATGTGAAATGACAAGAGTTCCATTTTATTAATAAATCGCACATTTTCAAACAGTCAATTTCAATGCGCAAATGAAAATGAAGAGATTTACAATTAGGAAATGACGAGCTCTTCTTCTAAGAGCGGTCCCGTGAATTGAATGTGACTGTTACCAGTAGAATGGATCGTCCCTGCGTCGTGCCGGATCGTGATTGTATCCCCCTTGTCCAGTTTCAGAGTTGCGTGAACGGAAAGAGTTGCCCTTGTAGATGATGTTGCGCCCAAGATTTGGGAATAGCCTAATGCAACGTCAACGCCGTTCCGTTGTAAGAATACACTGCCATAGCCAGCGTAACCGGAACCTGTTGCAAAACCAGCTCCCTTGAAAGTGAAGGAGTAGATTCCGGCTTTTGGTGCTGTGAAGACTCCGCTCACAAAATTCATCCCGCCGCCCAAATTCAGATACTCCTTTTGGAATGGCATCGTGCCGACTGTACTCCAATCGGATGTACGAGTGACAAGGAAATGAACGGGGCTAGATTTAACATCGACAACGCCGTAGCGAGTTTCGTAGCCCGTTTCAGTTGATGATTTTGAAAAATCACAATAAGTGGATGATATTTGTGTGTTACTGCTCTTGACTTCGTAGAAACCGTTGAGGGTGTGACCCATCTTGAACAGATCCTGACAATTGGTCGGTTTGGATGAGATGGCCGCCTGTCCGGTGCACTGGAAGCGACCCAACGTGTAGCTCGCCTTCACGCCAGTCAAACTCGTCCGACCGAAACTGAGCCGCGTAATAGGTAACAACTCCGTTGCGTCGATGAAACCTTTTTCAAATGAATAAAATAAGTAATCCTTATTGACTCTTAGAATACGACTCAAAAATGTTATCTAAATGAAATTCACCTTCATCGACAAGATCAATGGGTGCGAGAGAATCGGCATTGCATTTGTAATTTCTTTCAACGCAGCTGTTGATGATACCGCACTGGCAGGTGTGCTCGCTCGTTGCCGGACCCGCCCAGAAGATTTGCTTATTGTTGCTCCTGTCACTCCAATAGCCGTACTGAATACCGTTGTACTCGAATGGAACAGAAAACGAGTCAAACTAGATATACATTTTAAAAAACAACATTATTTTAGATGCAATAAAAGACTAATTTAATTATTTACCCGGATTTTTTGTGAGCAAGAAGAAGAAATGTCGGCCAACATAAGCATCTGTCTCATGGTTGCATTATACTTGATTGCTTTCGAATAACACCCAGGATCCGGACAACTTGTAACGTCCGTTTTTGTTTCAGTGTCGTGGGATATATATGTTGTCACTTTATAAAGAATATAACAGTTGCATTGATTGAATTACAAATTAGCGGTGCTTATTTAGGAGGAACTTAGAGGAGCTTATTACTCGTTGTCATGTCGCAGTAGACGCTGATTGGAGGATCCCCATCGATTCGACCATCGGGATCGATGTAATGCATTCCAGATTGGGCAGTGGGATTCATTGCTTTTACCTCGAAACAGGATCGTGGCAAGGCATTTCGACTGATGACATCCTCATCGGATGGTTTCTCTGCTAGGGTCAACTGAAGGTTCCTCTCTTCAAGTTCAACATTTTTCTTCTTCAAACGATCGATTTCGATTTGCTGGCTGTTGATCTTTTGTTCGTGATTTTCAACTTTAGTTTCCAGTCGATCAAGTCGCTTCAGTAAGAAGCCCATGTCAACCATCTATAGTATAAAAAGTAATAATAAAAAAATCTAAATACGTAGCTTTAAAGTAATTTCTACCTGTGGTTGTCTATTGTAGTAGTCGGTTTGGGTTGGAACCAATAAACTTCCTTGGATCCCATTTATTGTCAGCAAGAACAAATAGATACCAAATGCATGTAGCTCACCATTTTCATTAATGAATGACTTCGAATGTGGATATTGGTGGGTTTTTTATACAGAGCCGCCGGTGAAGGTCAGCTTTTTCACAATCAATATTGCCTGATATATGCGTCGATCTTGCATATAGCTATCAGATCATCAGACAGAAATTCAAGGCCAACAAACAACTTGTTTGTTAATTATTTTGGATAGATAACTGTATTAATTCCCACGGTATTTATTGATAGATCATTTAGCGTAATGTTTTAAATATACATGCTGCTAAAGGTGATAAACCAGAGCTTTATATGCAAATAATAATAGCATAATCATTGGTTCAAGCAGTCCTTCAGGTAAAACCAATACCAGGATAATTGTAATTACGTCTGCTGTTCTTTTTAATAAATGAGAAAAAAAGTTTTGAACACATAATCTTAAATGTTAAGTATTTTGGTGGCTTTTTGCTTTCTTTTTTTCCTGCTTGAGACATTTATAGTTAGATTTCTAAAATATTTAGATTTAGTTTATGATGCTTATGTCACAATTTCTTTGTGAATGTTAGCAATTTTTTTCGGTGTCAGGTGATTTGGATTCAAGGCCATATAGTATAGACGTACTACCTTTGGTTTTGCTTGTTTATATAATTGCAATAAATAATTTTCAGTCCACTTCAAATGGAAAAAAACAGACAGTCAATGTCAAACTTTTCTAAATTGATAATTTAAGATTAAGCAATTTTAAATGTGATATGGAAACAGTCGCAGTCGCATCAGTACTTTTTATCTCCAATTCAATCAAATAATTCAAGCGCGTAATCTAGCAGATCTTTCGACCATGTAATTAGATTTTTCTGTTTTTCAAGTGGAACGAATAAATATTCTTCAAGGCTATAATAACCTATATTATTTAGATAACAATAAGGCACGTATTTTTAGATAACAATAATTCAAACTATCAGTTTTTCTCTCTGTGAGCTAGTCTATGCAAATAAATGTATTGCCCAAAGGAATAAAGCCAATCCGGCCTCTATTTGCATAGGTTAATGAAACCCATTGAGTACTTATAGCAATACGGAGCCACTTAAAAAAATTGGGAAGATAACAATTTGTTGCGCGTGTACGACGTACGTGCTTCTGACCAAAAGCTCTAATCACCTCATTCTTGAAATATCTCCGTCGTATTATGCTGAATTCGAAAAATATATTACATTTTTTAACATCATCTTGAAATATAAGGCGTTTCGTCTCAAAAGAGATTCTTGTAAGTTGTAGCCAACTGTATTTCATCATCCAAAATTTAAATAGGAAATGGGATTTATCGAAGAGGAACTCTCAATCCTAATTACCGGCGCTGAGGACAAGCAGTCACCAGAAAAATAACTAAATAAATAAATAGAAAAAGAATAAAAGCAGTTTATCAATCAGACAAAAAAATAAATCAATTTATCATCAGATCCTTAAAATTAAATCAAATTAAGGAATCATGCTCATTAACATCCCTCTGAATCCTTCACTCTGTAAATATTTCCCATAAGGTACCGCACATCAAATTTACGATACATTGAGAACTATTGAAGGGAAATGTTGAAATGGTTAATTATTTACCCCCGACCGTGTTTTAAGACCGTTAAAATCGGTTTGTGTAGCGACGATAAAGTAATTAGGATTGAGTATTGCAACCGCGCTCAAAATTATTGTCATCACTCCTATTGCAATCGCTTACTTATTTTTTGCCTTACTATTATTTTGGTGGAATATTCGGTCTTGTAGGATCGCTAATTCTTCTCCATAGAGTTTAATTTCTAGGAAGCAATCAGGAAATGATGCCACTACCCTTTCGGTCAAGGATGCGCGAGTCACAAGAATTTTCAGAAACATTCTAATTTTTATTTTTAAGGCAATATATCTATTTCTGTTTTAGTAAATATCACAATTTTATATTTTAAGGTTTATTATAACCATTCTCTCTCTAGTTAGACAAAAAAAAAAAAGGTTGCACAAACTATAAAATATAAAAAAATTTATTTCAAATAAAGATCTGGCAAATCTATATCCGTTGAAAAAGGTTATTTCAATAATAAAGGCCATATTTTATCGATGCATAATTATCGTGCTTAATTATCTTTTCGGGATTATTATGCAGCAGATGATGGATTGGCTAAGCGGCCGCCAAAAAGAATCAGTTTAGAGTCATCGTTCCTGATGAAAAATAGAGCTGGATGGTTTACCTATTAAGTAACATTTTCATTAGTTATTTGTTGAATGTTTTCATCCATTTATTCCATATTATAGTAGCATGTATGGTAAATAAATAGAAAAAAATGTAATTAAAAGTATTTAAATCTTTTGCTGCCATTTTTACTTACCAAAAATGGTTTCTCTTGTGAAAACCACGGTGACTCGGGAACAGGCAGCAGTGCTAAAGTTCAAATTTATTCACATGTTATTTTTATACAGTTGAAATATAATGAGAAACGAATAAATTAGATACCTGTTGCAGCAGCAGCTTCACTTCCTTCTTCATTCACTTCAATGAAACACTTTTGGAACACGTCCTTGACAAACAATTCCTTTAGACCACCATCTGGAATTCCAGAAAGATCGGCAAGGTCTTTGTCGAATAAATCCTTTATTCCCAATTGAATGAGTAATTCTTTCATATCTGAAACAGTTGTTTCCATTTTAAACTTTGGAAGACCGACGTCCAATTTCCTCAATCCCAACCTTTTTTCAATCTTAAGAAACACATCACTGATGTCTAGAAGCTTTGCCTCTAAATTCAGAAGACCGTCGATTTTGTTCGGAAGTATGATGAACATGCTCAATTTACTACCATATTTAGTCAAATAAAACATGGCGTGAATTAATTATATCTTCTTTCCTAAATAACGTAACTTCTACATACCTTGTATGGAATCCTCAAAATGCGGGCGTCGAGTTGATCAAAGTTTCCAACCCGATACATACCATTGATATTCATCATAGGAACATTAATTTGGCTATCTTCTGATCCCAAAAAGAAAGGCTGTTGAGCAGTAAGTTCGGTGTCAAACTTGGTTATCCAATCTCCTTTGAAATACAAAGCATTGACAAGAACCAATTTGGTCAATGAGTCAACAGATTCTGTACAAAAAAAAAGATTTAAAATATTTTAAATTTAAACCAATTCAAATACACTTGGCATTATACCATTTGGAAGAATGTCTTTGATTTTTGAGTGAGTGAATTTCTCAATCCAATCATTAATAATCACTCTGAATTCTTCAGAAGATGTTTGGAAATCGACACTTTGTACTGGTGCTCCAAATTCTTTGGTCAATATATCTTGAAATGGATTGGCCAGCTGATAGCTTTTTTCGACGTACATTCTATTGGCAGCTTCCAAAGTGAAATCGTCGTTTCCCTATTTATTTGTAAAGGAATAATGATGTAAAGACATAAGCATTGCTAAACTCTTTTGTTTGTTGTTGTTGCAGATTGATATTACCTTAACGCTTCGGACAAGGTTTCCAATGGTTGTATATATTGGGCCATCAGTAAAATTGGTTAGTTGGAGGGCCTCTTTTAGCTGAATTGCTGTGTTCTCTTTGGCACCAGCAAGAGCCATAGCAAGCACAGAAGCTAAACTGAATGGAGAAATCAATACATTTTCAGATGGTCCTAATTTTGTGGCAAGCGACTGTAATGGAAAAATTATACAAATCATTTTTTGGAATCATTATAAAATTCACATGACTTTTTACTTGAAAAAAGGAAAAAGAAAACTTTGTCAATTGAGATGTTATGTCAAAACTGTTTTCTTGTTGATTAGAGAAGTGAATTCCTGCAATCATCAGGAGCACAACGGATGAAATTGAAAAGTAATGCATGTTTAGTTCTTTTATAGTCCTTTGACTGGACTGGTTAGACTACAGTAAATGAACTGTGTCTATAGATGCCTTCTGACTGAACTCAACTAGAAAAACTCCACTGAGTGCGGGTTCGCACAAGGTATATATAGCCTTGGATGGGGATTACATATTTGGGATGGGAGTTGGTGGAACTTGCGAAAAGCAAGCCCCGGGCCGGTTGAGTGCAACGACCGACAGTGCCCGGTCATTCACTACAGAGTCACTTTTACCCAGTGTATCCTATCTTTTTTTTTAGAGCCTTGAAGGTAAAAAAATTGATTTTCAAACTTAACCATAATAAAAATTAAAATGATAGGTATACTGTCCGAATTCTAAATTATATTGTTTTCTTTACCTTTATATACTGTTGGCAATATGCAGAAATGTCTGCAAAATTTTCCTGATTATGGATGAATACGAAATAGCTTTGGTCATCAAGAGGGTCATACTTTGGGGCCACAGCTTTGGTCATCAAAAGGGCCATACATGCATGAAAGCAGAATGTTTTACGGCAGATTTATTCAATATAAGATAATAGTATATCAGTGGTACATCACATATATAACACATAATGATTTATCATATTTTACATATTATACATAATCATTTATATATTAAACAGTGGGCCTACAATAATAATTAATCGCAATCGTAGTTAGTGATGCATCGTTTCGGGTTTTTTCGACTTCCTTCGTTTTCGTTTCGTTATCGTTTTTGGAAATTCAAAAACTTTCATTTTCGTTTCATGTTCGTTTGCAAAAAATTGAAAACGAACGTTATCGTTAACGGCCGTTAACGAAACGAAACGAAAATTTTGGTAAAACTATAGAACGTAACTACGCTTTTTCGTTAAAACTTAAATACTTAAAATTATGAAAATACTTAATTAAATTTAATATAAATATAATATTAAATTATGTAAGATACATAATTTACTAGCTAATAAATTGCTGGGTTTTCGTCGTCTAGCTGGCTCATTGGTATAGTACTAGGCTCTTGAGAGCAAAATATTGGGTTCGATTCTCGGTGAATTCTGGGTTAATATAGTCAAATCGCTTAATTTACTTAAAATACTAAATTAATTAAAAATTTAGTTTTTTAAAGATTTTTTTTCTTAGTCCATTCGGGATAGCATTCTATTCCATTGATTGACGGAATTGAAGTAATTTAAATGCGTTGATTTCCAATGATTGAAGTTAATTAAGTATCTCCTATACAAAACCCCATGTTTTTTTCAATTAAGAGATTTAAGTGATTTAATTAAACTAATTGACGAAAAAGCGTAGTCGCATTCTGTAGTTTAGCCAAAATTTTTATTAATTCGTTATCGTTTTGAAGTAAATGATTGGTTCGCTTTTACTTCAAACGTGTATTTATATATTATTGGTTCAGTTGGTTGTGTTAATCAGTGAATGGATCATCACTATTGATGCTTCTTCAAAATTGTCGATTTACATATGTCAATATGTAAGATGTAATATTTATGTGAGCTAGATAATATCGATGTTTGGTATCGATGGTTAGGTTTCATTTTGGCACCGCAATTAAAGTACATTTTTCATCTGAAACTGTGAAATTATAATGCCAATTTTCACATTACATATTAAAACTTTCTACAAAATGAACATCGTAAAGATGAATTTAGTTTTTTAGTTTCCCTCTTATTTGTCCAAAGTTATCCGCTTCAACAAAAACTTCCAGTGATAGATGATTTAAATCAAATGCTACATTTTAATAAAGGATGCGCTACTAAAATTTTACAAAATGGTATTCGAAAACGAAAAATAAAACGAATTTTTCGTTTTTCTTTGGTTTTTGTATTTTGAACCCGTTCGTTTTCGTTTCGTTTCTTAAAAATGGCCTCGTTTTCATTCGTTTTCGTTATTTTTTCGCTTTCGTTTTCGTTAGCGGTGCAACACTAAATCGTACCATGTAACTCTAGTTGTTATATATTTACAAGTTGTTATATATATACAATTATTCAAAACATGTTATCATCAAAAATAGTAATTTTTAGAAAAAATAAAATGAAAAGTATAAAATAATTAGGATGTCGAATTCTTACCATTATGATGTGACAAAAGTTTCATTTTATTTGGTATTTAAGCAATACATTTTTATTTCCAAACAAGAAATTTCAATACTTAAATGGAATTGAAGGGATTACAGTTAGGAAATGACGAGATCCTCTTCTAGTAATGAGCCGGTGAAAAGAGAATCATTAAAAATATCAGAAAAAGTAGTTCCATATGCGTGTTTGATCGCGATAGTATCCCCCTTGTTCACTTTGAGGGTCGCGTGAAGGGAAAGAGTTGCATATGTACCTGATTTTGCGCCGTAAATTAAACATTCACCTCTTGCAACGATCGTGCCGTTCAGTAGTAAGTTAACATCGCCGTATCCACTATAAAGACCATTATCGTTTACACCTGTTGCAGAACCCATGGCTTTAAAAGAGAATGCGTAGATTCCTGATTTGGGTGCCGTAAACACTCCGCTCTTCAAATTCATCCCGCCGCCCAAGTTTAAAAATTCTTTTTGGAATGGCATCGTCGATAATTGTGCACTCCAACTCGTATTACGAGTCACGAAGAAATGAACGGGGCCATCAGATTTAACATCAACAAATCCGACTCGAGTTTCAAAGTCAGCTTCCGTGGGTTCTAAAGCAAAGTCGCAGTAGATGGAAGCAATCTGACCGCTTCCAACAAGGAGGACGTCGTAGAAACCGGTTAGAGTGTGACCCAAGTCGAGCAGATCGAGGCAGCTTGATGGTTTATGAGTGATGGTCGCCTTTTTCGATGAAGCTTTCTGGCTTTCTAACTTCTTTTCCAACTGGTCGATCTTTATCTGCTGACTGTTTCTCTCGGATTCTAGCTGCTCATATTTGGCCTCCAGTTGATCGAGTCGATTGCGCAAAACGCTTACACCAGTAATCTATGCATATTATATATACATTTAAATTAATTATATTATAAGAACTTGAAGCAATATTATTTAAGTGCCTGGTTAAGAAGCTCATCGTTGGTTCCTGATGGTGATGGGACAAATAGACCCTCTTGAATCCTTCCTAGGAAGATGATGAAAGCAGTAAGAAATTGAAAGTTAGACTTCGACATTGCCTTCGGCATTGCGTTAGAGGAGTTACAGACGATAGAGAGATGCGAGTGTGCTTTTATTACTGAGTCCTCTTCGGACGCAATCCTTCTCATTCTTATACTTTTTTTTTACCCGGATGTGGTTCGTTCGTCATCTCCACTTTTGGCTGCGGCTGAAGTCCTCTCCATCGGAGTGCGGCTTTGACCTTTTTAGGTGCGTCGGCCGAATATGGCACTGTAGTTGCTCTAATGTTAGCCTAATGGATGATGGTTTTATATGGTCAGAGTATTGGATGGATATGGAGAGGCTCATCACTGGGTGTTCCCCGGGGTCGCTGTCCGGTCACTCTCTGAAAAAAATGAGTTCGCTAAAAGTAAACACATGTTCTCTCATGGTCATCAAAACATAATGGCTTAGATACATGGAGCATATGTTTTCTCCCTTTTTCAGAGCTGGCTCGCTGACCGGTACATTGCACTTACTATCTCCGATTCACCATCGGACATCTTCTTATCAGTTGGGCACTCCAGTATAACGCATATCTAAACGTCATAATTTTCTTTTGGTTTTCATCAGTTTGGGACTATTCGATTTTTTTTATTACAGTCGGTAATTCAACCTTCAAATCAAACGACAGGTAAAAAGATGAACCAATAAGCGTTGTTTTGGATCGATTCGAAAAAATCGAAACTCAGAGTCTCGGACTATAAGTTGGAATAGACAGAAACTCAAATTGGGAATTTAATGTATTGTTGAAAATATGTTATCATCAAGGTAATTTTTTTATGTTTAACAAGAAAAAAAAAGTTCAGAATTGTGTTTTGTTCCATAATAATTAGTTGGTTAGGTAAAACAGAATAACATTCTTATTTAAGAAAATTCAAATTTAAGCCGAAATCGCAATAGCTGAAAGCGATCCGGCTGCTTCCTATGGTTAGACGTCGTAGAACTTGGTTAGAGTGTGGCAGACGCCAGTAACGGCGGAGGTCCAAACTTAGAAAATAAAATACATCCCTGCATCAAAACGAGTCCAAATTTTTAACATGAAAACAGTAAAATACATAATTTATATATAATTAAAGCACCATGTTGATGTGATGTGATCAATATATGATTCGATCACACTGTAGATAGGCCACATCCTTGGTGTTTACAGCATGACACATCATTATTTTATCATGATTAGGGCATGTATTATGAAGTTCAAGAGAATCTATTTTAAAAAATGTCATGGTCGAACATACTAAATACGGCGATTCCTCTTCATTGGAAATATTCTGACACCAAGGCTATATTTATTTTAATTTTTTACAAGAAATAAATGAAAAGCATAAAATGATTATGGTCAATTTTATATTTTAAGCATTCATCAAGCATATAAAATTGCAATGCGTAAATGGAAAGGAAGGTATCACAATTAGGAAATGAGGAGGTCCTCTTCGAGCAATGATCCGGTAAATTGAATGTCACAGTTATAATCAGAAAAGATTGCCCCTTGTTCGTGGCGGATCGCGATTGTATCCCCCTTTTTCAGTTTCAAAGTACCGTGAACGGAAATCGTCGTCCATGTATTTGGTATTGCGCCGTTGATTTTAGAATAACCTTCTACAACGTCCGCGCCGTTCCTTTGTAAGTATACACTGCCACTTCCAGCGTAGCCGGAACCTGTTCCATAACCTAATCCCGTAAAAGAGAAGGTGTAGATTCCAGCTTTAGGTGCTGTGAAGACTCCGCTCGCCAAATTCATCCCGCCGCCCAAGTTTAGATATTCCTTTTGGAACGGCATCGTACCTCCTCCACTCCAACTTGTAATACGAGTAACAAAGAAATGAACCGGACTAGATTTAACATCGACAAAGCCGTATCGAGTCTCGTAGCCCGTTTCAGTCGATGATTTAGAAAAGTCGCAATACGTCGACGCAATTTGGGTGCTGCTGCTCTTGACATCGTAGAAGCCACTCAGAGTGTGACCCATCTTGAACAGATCTTGACAGTTCGATGGTTTGGTTGAGATGGCCGCCTGCCCGGTGCATTCAAAGCGGCCCAAAGTGTAGCTAGCCTTCACGTCAGTCAAGCTCGTCCGACCGAAATTGAGCCTCGTAACAGGTAGCAACTCGGTCGCAGTTATTAAACCTTGGAAAAAAATATAATTCATTGAACATTAATATTCTACTCTAGGTTTTTTCTGAATTCTTTAAATTTTTTGTTAAAATTGTCAAAATCAATGAAAAATTCTCAAAATGTTTTACATAAAAAGAAACTTTGATCCAATCCATTGCAAAATTTATTTTAGTGCAATTCATTTCATAGGATTTAAAAATACTATATATTACGTAAACCAGTTATAATAACTCGAGTGAACATATTTGTTTTAATATTCGTAGAATAATAGTACTTCATAATCTCATTTTCTCTTACAAAATTTGTTAAAACTTAGGTTGATAATAATTTATTTATCATGTATACAAATAATAATAGTAATAGTAATGTTATATTACCTTCATCGAAAACCTCAATTGGAGCAAGAGAGTCTGCATTGCATTTATAACTCCTTTCGACGCAGTTGTTCATAATACCACACTGACAAGTATGCTGACTGGTTGCAGGACCGGCCCAGAAGATCTGCTTCTCGCCGTTGCGGTCGTTCCAGTAACCGAACTGCGTGTTGTTGTACTCGAGAGGAACCAAAAACGAATCAAACTAAAACCATAATAAATGATCCAACTACGACTGTTCCATTTAAAGTAATTATTATTATTTACTTTGAAATATTGCTGGCATGAAGCAGAAATGTCTGCCAAATTCAACATCTGCCTCATGGTTGCTGAATAGGTGATTGCTTTGGTATAACACCCTGGATCCGGACAGCTTGTCACTTCAGTTTTGGTCTCAGTGTCGTGATAGATAGACGTAGTCACTATTGATATTTAATAAAATGATGGTTTTCTTATTAAGTATTTAAACTATAGAGAGACTAATGTTACGTGTTGTCATGTCACAGTGGACTTGGATGGACGGATCACCACCGATCTGACCATCAGGATCGATGGAGTAGACCCCAGATTGGGCACTGGGATTCGTGGCTTTCAACTCGAAACATGATCGAGGCAAGAAATCACGATTGATTACATCATCATCATCAGATTGGATTAGATGCTTGTTCTTCTCTTCCATTAATTCTGAGTTTTTCTTCTTCAATTGGTCGATCTCTTCTTGCTGACTGTTGATCTTTAACTCGTGTTGGTTTAAAAGACTCAGCATGGCTTCTTGTCTGGTTTCCAGTAGATCGAGTCGATTGAGCAAGAAGCCGACATCAATCATCTAATGTATGATGCAATTAAGTCTATCATTGATGGTTTCAAAGAAATACTTTTTAAGTACCTGATTAAGATGCAAATTGTTGTTGCCTGCTGGTGATGGGACTAATAGACCCTCTTGGATCCCTCCCAGAAAGATGACGAAAACTATAAGAAATTTAAAGTAATAACTCGCCATTTCGATGCTTGAAAAGCTGACTAATTGCCCCAATGTCAGCCTGGGTAAAGATTTTATAGGATCAGTATATGTAGCATAAGTACACGTCTTAATTGTCTCCTTTTTTTATCAGTTGCCGCCCTTTTTATTTCTTTTTGATTGCAGTACTTGAACCGGCTTTGAACTCAGACGGCAAGTAAATAGATGAACCATCAATTACCGCTGATTTTATTTTGTTTTTATATTTCAAATGGTATGGATAAACTTCGCAAAACATCAAAGGCAATTTGTGATTAATAGTCATTAGCCACTAATTATTTTTGTTACATTTTAAAGGGTTTGAGCTATTTAGATAAGATAGCAGCGGCTCAAGTACATACATTAATGTATAATAGGTTACTAATGGACTCCTTCAATGTTTTCCATCACTCTGCGAGTTTACTGTATGACTGTATTTCACGTCAGTTTGGCATGTTTCTTAAGGTTTGTTTTTATAAATGCGTTATAAACTAATATATTTATAAAGACGACTTGTATATGCAAACACATACAAAAATATGACTTGCAATATATAACATATTTACATATTTTTCAGCCGACGGAACTTCATTTAACATAGAATATATTAAATTTTTCCTTCAGGTCTCCGTCAAAAAGTTCTCCTGCTTGCGCTTTTTACACGTCATTTGATAGCCCTCCATCCAGTAGGGTTCTTATCGAAGGTATTTTGGACCCTATTAATTTTCTATGGACATTTTATGTTGTCTAATTTTCCATTGACATTTTATGGTGTCTAGTTTTCTATGACATTTTTTTGACATATTTAATTATCTACTATAGTTTCTATCGAAGCTATTTTTGACCCTATTAATTTAAAATATATATATATGTATGGAAATTTGTTAGGGTCTTATGACCTAGTAGAGTTCTTAACTTCTTATGAAAGGTTTTATTTTTTATTTTAAAATAATTTAACGTTTAAAAAATTATCTTTTTCGAAAGAATAAAAGATTTCAACTTTGGTTAGAGTGCTATTACATAGACATTTATTAATTTCAAACATGAAATTTGAATGGATATCAAAATGAAGCGATATACAATTAGGAAATGACGAGGTCTTCCTCAATCAATGATCCGGTGAACTCAGTCCAACTGTTACTAGCAGAATAGATCGTTCCTAATAAGTGGTAGATGCTGATTGTATCCCCCTCGTCCAGTCTGAGAGTTGCTTGAACGGAAAGGGTTGACCATGTACCTTCTGTTGCACCGTTGATTGCAGAATAACCTTCTGCAACGTCCTCGCCGTTCCGTTGTAAGAATACACTGCCATATCCATTGTAAGTGGAGTATGTCCCAGAAGCTAATCCCTTGAAAGAGAAGGCGTAGATTCCAGCTTTAGGTGCAGTGAAGACTCCGCTTTTCAAATCCATCGCACCACCTAAGTTAAGATACTCTTTTTGGAATGGCATCGTGCCGACTGTACTCCAACTTGCAGTACGAGTGACAAAGAAATGAACGGGGCTAGATTTAACATCTACAAAGCCAACCCGAGTTTCAAAGTCAGCTTCAGTGGGTTCTAAAGCGAAGTCGCAGTAGATGGAAGCGATCTGACCGCTTCCTACGGGGAGGACGTCGTAGAAACCGGTTAGAGTGTGGCCCAAGTCGAGCAGATCGAGGCAGTTTGATGGTTTACGAGTGATCGCCCTTTCTTTTAATGAAGTCTTCTGGATGCGTTGATGTAATAGCTGTTCTTCCAATGCAGAGTTTTTCTTCTTCAACTGACCGATCTCTACTTGTTGACGATCTCTACTAGTCTCCAACTGATCGAGTCGATTCAGCAAGACCCCGTTGTCAATCATCTGTTTAATAAATTTAAATCGATACATTTAAAGCAAGATTTTACTTAATCAATATGTGATGATATTAGTACTTGTTGCTCATTTTTGGCTTCCAATTGATCGAGTCGACTAATCAAGATGTCAATATCATACACCTGTTATATTATAATAGATATAAAAATTAATAATAATAGATGGTTTTAATGCAATAGTTGACCATATATACTATTAAGTTTATGTGATGTTTATTTGTACCTGATTATGATTCCCATTGTTGTTGCCTAATGGTGGTGGGATCGATAGACCCTCTTGGGCCCCCACTAGAAAGATTATGAAAACTAAGAAATTGAAACCTGCAAGTTGACATTTTGATGCGACGGGATATAGCTAATCATCTATAACTGCCGACTTATTTCACTGCTAGTCTGGGTGAGGGTTTTAAAGGGCCAGAGAATAAAGCTTAACTATACACTTCGATTTTCTTTTAGTTTTTATCAGCTGCTGATTTTGCGTTTTCAGTCATCAATCCGGATTTGAAATCAGACGAAATGCGATTTTTTATTTAGTTATTATTTTTCCAAATGACCTTGTTAACTCGACAGAAAAACAAAGGCGATTTGTGATGACTAGTCATAAGCCAGTAATCATTATTATTATATATTTTTGGGGCTCTGAGCTATTTAGATAAGATATCAGTGATTCAGCGGCCCAAGTACATACATCAATGTGTTGTAGGTACTTATGGATACCTTCCCTGTTTTCCATCTCACTGTGACTGGGAGTTTATGTCTAGTCTGCTCGGCCTCTATTTTTAAAGGTTGTTTTTGAAGGAAAGATAACTGACAAAAAGCGACGTATGCACTAAAAGAGTTAAATGACTTGCAATATAGTTTTAAATGTCTTTCGCTCAGCTCTCCGTCAATGCTTGTCCGACTTGGGCGCTTTATGTCTATGCCTATGCATCATTTGACTGCTCCCCAACCAGGTTTTAAAGTCCCAGATGTCGGTAATGTTATACAGGATCCGGTGAAAGTTTCTTCCATACAAGCCATTTATAAGCTGTTTTATTTCTGCTGTATATCGACGGACTGGTCGGAGAGCTTTGACGAAATTTTGTTTTTGTCGGGGTCAACAAGGTCTCTTCCCGCACGATGTCACTTCGATCGTATTCGAAATATATAATGCGTAGAAGGCTTGCATTATTCGTTGATCAATCCGATGCGATTTGTTGGTAGTAAAGTCATTTATGTAACGGCAGTTGTGCGTAGATTAGCATTTGGGACTCTTCGAGTTGACTCTATAGATCAGCCGGTCAGTCCTGATCCTGAATGTATAAAGCTTTAGAATAAAAATTTAAAAGTTTGGAAAATCGTTTCTTCTTTCCTGGCTTGTTTGCTATTTTAAAGCTAGTGCGTGAAGGTTTTTATATTACATATTTGTTAAATTATTAATATCGACTATTGATTATTAATAATATTGTCGCACTTAAGTAAATAATTAAGTAAATAGAAAGCTAGTGGAATGCTCCACTAGCTATAATTCACCGTACCAAGTGACAGTAGGCCTAGACGGCAATAAAGAGTACCATAAATTAACAGTATACGAAGACGGGTGGGTCAACAGACTGCCCCCTCTTCGTTAAAAGAAGATCGGATAAACTGATTAGCCGATCTTCTCCCATACCGTAGATACAGGAAGGGGGGATGAAAAGTATACGTGCAATAACCCTTATTCATGTCGTTCTTGACCTCAAACCTTCCCCTTTGTTAAGCGCTCGGCTAGTGGTACCTCAAACCTTCCCCTTTGTTAAGCGCTCGGCTAGTGGTATAAATAGCCCTAGTCGAGCGTACTTCAAATCAGTTCAATACACACCTTGACTCAACCAACTCGTCTCCTTTGAATCATCTTAGCTACCTAACCCCCACAATATGCCACTTTTATTTTTTGTCTAGAACTGTGGGCACGGCATGAACAATGAGCCGATAGGAGGAAATATTAGTTTCTATACTTTTCTTTTTAAATCATTAAATGGAGAATTGGTTCTAAGGACGAGACTTCAGGCATCTAGGCTCGGCACCTTATCTAAATAGCTCGTTACCTAAAAACTACAATAGAGCCAATCATAAATCGACTTTGTTTTTTTTTGTCGATCTAAGTGATAATATGTGGTTCAAGTTTTCAAATTATCATTAAATAAATATCTATAAAAAAAAAACAGCGCTTAATGCCTCACTTATTTACCCGCCTTCTGATTTCAAATCCGGTTCAAAAACGACTTCAAGGGGAGATATAAGATGTTTATATAAAAGTTTTAAATTGATAAAAAAAAATAAGATAATAAGGACATATAGTTTGGCTCATAGGTATACTCTGGACCTATGAAACCCTCAACCATACTGACATTGAAGTAAGTCAGAAAGCAGTTATAGGCTTATAGCTGCGCATCCTGTAGCATCAAAATGGCGAGTTGCTACTACTTTCAATTTCTTACAGTTTTCATAATCTTTTTTGGAGGGATCCAAGGTCTTTTGGTCCCATCACCAGCTGCCAAGAGCATTGAGCATTTTGATCAGGTAAAATATACATAAATTCATGACAAAATATTCCTTTAAAATCTATTATATTCGTTTTTAAAATTAAAATTCATGCAATGCTTATTTAGGTGATTGATGTATGGATGCTGCTCAATCGACTTGGTCAATTAGAGGCCAAAGTGGAGCAGCACCAAGCAAAAGTGACAGAACACGACGCCATAGTGGCAGAACACGAGATAAAGATCAACAGCCAACAAATAGAGATCGACCAATTGAAAAAGAAAAATTCCGACTTGGAAGAGAAAAACCATCAATTGATCCTAGCTGGCGCTAAGGAAAAGGATGCAACTAGTCGCGATTTCTTGCCTCGATCCTGCTTCGAGATAAAAGCCACGAATCCCAGCGCCCAATCTGGAGTCTACGTGATCGATCCTGATGGTCAGATCGGTGGTGACTCGTCCATCCAAGTCTACTGCGACATGACAACTCGTACAAATCTCCTTATCATTTAATTATCTTACATAAAGATGCATTCATTACATATTAATAGAGACAACGTCCATCTTTCACGACACTGAGGCCAAAACGGACATCAACGCCTGTGCAGACCCAGGTTGCTACACCAAAGCTATCACCTATTCTGCAACCATGAAACAAATGTTGAATTTGGCCGACATCTCTGCCTCTTGCAAACAGTATTTCAAGGTATTTACATATAATAATGATAGTTTGAAAATGGAACAGTGCATAAACGATTTTATTGTGTATCATGATCTTAGTTTGATTCGTTTGTGGTACCTCTCGAGTACAATGGCACTCAGTATGGTTACTGGAACGATCGGAATGGAGGGAAGCAGATCTTCTGGGCGGGTTTGGCAACGAGTCAGCACACCTGTCAGTGTGGTATCATGAACAACTGCGTCGAAAGGAGTTACAAATGCAACGCCGACTCCCTGGCTCCGATTGAGCTTGTCGATGAGGGTAAAATAGTTTATATTAAAAACAAGACAGGTTTATTTTCCTGGAAAAGAAAATGATTTAAAAATAAAGAAATTGTGTAAGAAATATTTATTTGAAAAACAAAGTTTTAGGTAGTAGTTCAATGCTTTTGACTATTTTCTATTTTTAAAAATATTGATTGGGTGGAAGAGATTAAATATTAATAGTAATTTTATTAAAGAAGTTAAATTGTGTACCAAAAAAAAATTAACAACTATTTTAGGACTTTTCCAAAGAAGAAAAAATTACTTGGCTCAAATATTTGGGTCATTCGCCTTTAAATTTACTTGATCTGTTAATAACAGTATTAAAGGAAATCAGCGGATTTTCAATAGTGATTCAATTATTCAGGTTATCTCCTTTAAAATCAATGTGGAAAATCCGCAAATGAGAAGGCTGTATATTTAAAAAATAGTTTATGAATAGTTTCATTTTAGTTGCTTTCGGTAACTAAGATGTAAAACATTTCAAAAATTTAATTTATCTGATTTTTTATTATTTTTAAATAATTTATTATATAATTTTTTCACGTAAATTACTTTTAAATTCTTATCCAAAAGGTTTCATAACTGCGACCGAATTGTTACCTGTTACGAGACTCAGTTTCGGTCGGACGAGTTTGACTGGCGCGAAGGCGAGCTACACGCTGGGCCGCTTCGAGTGCACTGGACAGGCGGCCATCTCATCCAAACCGACCAATTGTCAGGATTTGTTCAAAATGGGCCACACTCTGAGTGGCTTCTACGATGTCAAGAGCAGTAGCACCCAGATAGCGTCGACGTATTGTGATTTCTCCAAAGGATCTTCTGACCCCGGCTACGAGACTCGATACGGCTTTGTTGATGTTAAATCTAGCCCCGTTCATTTCTTCGTCACTCGCATTACAAGTTGGAGTACAGACGGAACGATGCCATTCGAAAAGGAATATCTCAATTTGGGCGGCGGGATGAATTTGGGAAGCGGAGTGTTCACGGCACCCAAAACTGGAATATACACCTTCTCTTTTACTGGAACAGGCTTTGGAGTTAATTCCGCTTACGCTGGACATGGCTTTGTAAGGTTACAACGGAACGGCGCGGACGTTGCGATAGGTTATTCTGAAATCGGAGGCGCGACATCAAGTACAAGATCAACTCTTTCCGTTCATTCGACTCTCAAATTGAGCAAGGGCGATACAATCGCGATCCGCCGCTCAGGAGGGACGATCTACTCTGATGGTTACAACAGTTGGACTCAGTTCACCGGATTACTGATTGAAGAGGACCTCGTCATTTCTTAATCGACATACTCGTAGCCCCTTCATTTTGATTTGTATTTACATTTTATGTTTGAAATGATAAATGTTAATGTAGAAGCAGTCAACCCAAATTTGAACTCTTTTTATAGTTAAACTATTATTTTTTAAAAGAGAATTATTTGCTTCGGGTATACCAATTTAACTGCCGACTTCTTTCAATGCCAGCCTGGTCGTGGGTTTTATAGGACCAGAGTATGAAGCATAACTATCAGTGGCTGACTTTGCGCTTTCTTTTTCATTGCTATCGTCAATCCAGTTTTGAAATCAGACGACGTGTAAAAAAATGAACTTATGAGAGTGTATTATTTTTTCAAGTGGGACATGGTTAACTCGACAGAAAATCAAAGGTGATTTATCACTAGTCATGCGAGCCAGTAATAATTACTTTTACCTTTTTTAAAGCTCTGAGCTATTTAGATAAGATATCAGTGATTTACTGCACGACATACATCATTAACATCAATATGTCAAGGTACTAATGGATACCTTCCCTGTTTTTCCATCACACTGTGAGTTTACATGTCTAGTCAGCTCGGCCTTTGTCCAAAGGTTGTTTTTTTGTTAACAATTTTTTTTAAGCATCGCGTATGCACTAAAAAAGTAAAATGACTTGCAACATTATTTTTGAGTTTTCTCTCAGCTCTCCGTCATTACTTGTCCGACGTTGGCGTTTTATGCCTATGCGTCATTTGAGGGCTTTCCACCAGGCTTTGAAGTCCAAGAGGTAGGTAATAAAGTTATACAGCGTTCGGTGAAAGTTTCGCCCCGTCAAGCTGTTTTATTTCCGCTTTATATTAAGTATTAACGGACTGGTCGGAGCAAATCTGAGCCATGAGTGATAATATATTCATATTTCGAGTGTGTCGTCAAATTGGCGAAATTTGAGAAAAAGGTAAGAAGGTAAACTTTGATTGAAAGAGAATGGTAGAAGTATATTGTAGTTACATTAGTAAATCGTCCTGAATAAACGTTGTTGCCACAAGAAAAATTTCTAAAAGAAAAGTACGTGACAAATGCTATTTTGCCTTATTTTTAATTAATAAACTTTAAAATTCATAATAGACTAAATTTTGTCACACTTGACGTAATTCTGTTTCATTCCCAGTTTCCAATGCTTAAGGTAAAGTTAGTTTCAACCCCATATCCTAGGTATATATTAGTATTACTTTTTTTTGCCAGATGTTAGCATCTGTTTCCCAAGATTTCGTTACGTGTAGATTATACATAAGGAAAATGTGGCATAAAAATGTGGTCCACTGCTTTTCTCACGCATCGTCATAATATACATTCTTAAAATTGTATGTAAGACAAAGCTTTCGTTATAGATTTAGTCATTTTCTTGTCAGTTCCTACTGATTCAAAATGTTCGGTCTAAGCTACCAATCGTTGTCCTCTAACCCAGCAGCTTTTTCAATACTTCTAAATGTATTGCTATTTCTAGGCCTACTTTGCAATTATGTAGATGGAAACAGTCAGATTCTTGTGACATCGTTTCCACCCGGAACTCCCTCTGCCTCGAATCCCAATGAGCTGTCAGTACAACTTCGAATGCAAGGCGGATTTCCGACTGCGGTAAATTTAATACCAAATAAGTAGTAGTATACACTTAGGTAGTATTTAATTAAGCTTTTACATTGCTTTCTGAAGAACAACGAATTGGTCTGCACTGGCTTCACTTTAGCACCTGGCGATGAATTTTGGGTAAAGCAGATAAATAGTTTTGTAACAAAGTCCGATATCGCCATGAACATGTATGGGTGTAACTACATTCCGATTAATCCTTGGTAAGCATAATACACTATGAAGGGTTTTTTTTGCAAATTTATAAATACAATTTTTTCTTCTTAATAATTTGTAAGTCAAGTTGTCTGTTTGTAGTGGTTATCCATTTCTGTTATTTATTTTCTGTTTTATTAGTTCCTGTCCGTTAGCCAACAGAAGCCTTCTGTTCAGCTGGAATCGTTACACTTCGCCTATCCGGTTCAATTCGATTGCAGGCAACCTTTGTGGTGGATTCAACGTAGGTGGCAATTCTGAAATCAAATTCTTGTTGATTGAAGTCACGTATGCGACGCCGATAAAAAGTCCAGATTTCAGCAACGGGTTCGATCTACAAATCACTCGTTCAATCAAGTATGCTTTGACATCCACATTTATTATGTACTAAAGCCATCTTGGTCTTTTAGAAACTTAAAATTGGATTCAGTCATTTAGAATTCGTCTTAAAACGTATCTTATGCGTCTCTCTGTGTGCATTAGGCTGGATAAAAGAATCCAATCATTCAAAAATTAACTGCTAAATTTCATTATTACTATCATGTAGACCTTATTATAAAGCTGCCACGTACACACTTATGGCTTCTGGTACCATCCCCGCGGACACGAGCTGTAATGAGTTTTTATTTCTGTTTCATACTACAGCACGTACAAACTGACTGATTATAATTCTAAATATACCTTTAATTTTAAGCGTATAATTTGGATACTTGTATTATCATTCCATCGACTCAATCAGCCACTGTACGGACCATTGGTTTTCGTCCTCGCACATCAACCTACGGACGGTTAGTCAGCGCTTATATTCAACATAAGGTAAGTAAACTTCCGGTTTCATTGAGGACTATCTTACAATAGTAACCTTAAAGGTTGGATAAAATTTCAATTTCTTATTCGTTTTTGTGTAGACTGGAGATGTTTTAGAACTTGGTCGTGCGAATCCACAATTCCCACAGACCTACTATATCGCAAATGATTACTATGATCTTAATCCTGGAGATACCATTGTGCTTCGGTGTGTTTACAACACATCTGGTAAAATCACCCTCGATAACTTTGATTCCATTTAACTTTTGATGAAATGTTGACTTATTCTATCAATAACTCCAGGGACCAGTCAACCGATTAAAGAAACATGCATGATGAACATTGTCTGGGTAGTTGAAACTTCTTTAACGGCGAAGTCAACGAGCTCTTTCCTCAAGGGATCGATGTGCACATCGGATCAACTGAAATCTATCCCAATAAGCTCGACGCAACTTATACCAGATAATGCCGTTCTTAAGTTGCAAGTCCTCTTCGGCAACCAAATCGGGAAAATCTCGATCGATTCTAGTCATTACGTTAATCTGGTACATTTTTTCATTGCTTAGTCTTTGATGCAAATCATTAATGATTTTGTCAATTTGACTATCAGGATTTAGAAACGTTTGAAAAAATAACGCTTTAATCACATAAAGAAGTGCTGTAACAACTTCGAGGGAAAAAACTGAGGAGCACCATATTAATATTTCATGGATGCTGTTAATATATAACTACCAATTCTAACCAGTTAACAGCACATAATTGGACAATTTATTGATTGAAAATTACTTTATTCCAGCAGCTCTTTTAATTAAATCATGAGAAATAAAATGATTCAATTGGAAAATGGAAAGCCTTTTACCGTTAAAAATGAATAAACTTATTGGGAAACTTAATTTCCTCTGCGACTGTTGATTTTTTTAAAATTCATGTGAGTACTTTGATAAGAGTAGTATTGACTAAGCTGATTTTACTTTTAACAATTTAATTGGACGTGACCACCAATTCTAACCAATTAACAGCTCATAAGATGGTAATTTATTGATTTAAAATTGTTTCAATTTCAGCAGCTCTAAGAAGTCAAATATTTAAAATTGCAGAATGGAAAACTTTTTTTAAAATCTTTTTTGTCAACTGAATACCCTTCTATAATGTTTGATTATCAAAATTAAATTTTGCTCCGAAATTACTCCGGGATAAGAAAAGGAGAGTAGTATTGAATAGGCCGATTTCACTTAGGGCAATTTAATTGGTAGTAAAAACAGCAAAAAGAGTCAAAGAACTCATAATAAGTATACCAGAGATTATATTACGGCGGGATTTTCGAAAAGACTATACGCAGTTTTATTCAGTTTTATTCAAATTCTCAATCAAAGGTTCCTGTTAGTTACAAGATTTCTTAACGTGGAACGATACTATTAAGTTATTTTGTTGGAAAATTTGCTGGCGAGCATATCGATTGCAAATTATCGCTTTCAACCCATATGTTTATGCCGAATAATAGCAATTACACATGTTTCTCTTTTCGATTTCTCTTTCATGGGTCAATATGACAATGTCAAATAATGATTATTTAAAAATTTAATGAATACTCAAGATTAATATACACATAATATACTTTTTTAAATACAAAAAAAATCGACAATGTCTTTACAATTCCCTTGGTTGTCTTTAACCAAATTGTAGTTAATAATTTTCCTTCTTTTCTATGAAAAAAATGAGAAAGAGAGAGAAAAATAAGTTTTATTTATCACCATAACTGCTTCTCTAGGAATTTTTATTGATTGTGCCATTTCTATTGAAAATTTGTTTTGTATTTTACTGGGACTTTTTTTCCTTCCCATTAATTGATATTTAAATCATTCTGAAAAAAATGCACTTTTAGCAATTACGGTAAAATACCGCGTATATTAAAACTCTGATATCCGTGTATTAAAAATAGAATATTAAGAGGATTAGGTATTTAGGTGGGGTTATGGGTACTCATCGGAGCCGTCTCTTGCCCCTAGTCCTAATTGGGTAAGCCAGTTATCTTCATCGATAAGTTACATGGGATTCAGGTAAGGGGAGTTTGGATTGGAAAGGTTTGGTAGGCTGCAGTCTACAGATAGCTTTCCTCTTTATTATATCCTAGCTTTCCTCTTTATATTGTATTATAGAATCGAGTTAACTTAGACCCCATAAAATCCTCATACTGATATCAGTAAGACAAATATCTTGAATTGAGAATAATCCTTATATACATTTCAACAAAGGGAACTTCAACTGCAATGAAATTCTGATGATTTAAGAAAATTCTGATTTCGAGATAATTTGAATCAAGAATCAAGAGATAAGTTAAAAAAACAAAGATGATCGACTCATTTTTGTTTATTCATTTCGATAAAAATAAATTACAAAAAAGTTAGCATTTTTGTTACCATTTTTGTTGTGCCAAATAGAAATTTAATCATGTATATTTTCAACATGACATTTCAATGCAAATAGAAAGAAATGGATTAAAATTACGATCTGACAAGGTCTTCTTCGAACAATGATCCGCTAAATCGAATATCCTTCAAATGAATTTGGTTTGTGATGTAATCAGTGACGAGTCAATGATTTTGTAGGCTTTGAGTTATTAATAAGATAAGGTATTAGCGGCGAACGTACAATCATCAATATGCCGTAAATTAATGTGCTTTCCTTCACTGCTTTCCATCAATTTGTGAGAAATTAGTGTCAAGTCAACTTGGCCTGTTTCCAAAGGCTATTTTTGACCAAAAAAAAACGTTCAAAAGCGACTTACAGCAGCAGAATAACAGTTTGCAGTTTCATTTTAGTGCAGCAAAAGTATACTTATATACGTATGTATATACATCTCCATACAAACTACACTTTAAAAGGTGTTTCGATTCTATAAGGACATTTTGTGTGAAATCAAAGGGGTATAAATGTAAAAACAAGCATACAATTAGTATAGTGTGAATGTTATCTGCAAGATGTGGCTGTGTAGCGAAAGCACGATCAGTTTCTACAGGTGCGTTTACCTGAACCATTTTTTCATATTTTTCTTTTTAACGCTAATTTTTTTCCAGTAACGTCTTATTTTTGCCAATAAACCATTTACACCATCACTCGTTTATTATTTTTGTTTTACTGCTATTTTTTTAAAGTAAGAGTCTCGAAATATTGATTAAATAAAAAGATATTGAATTTTTCATTCAGTTCTCCGCCAAAAAAAAGTTCTCCGACTTGTACTTTTCAAACATCGTTCGATAGCTCTCCAACCAGGGTTTTAAGTGTAAATATTTTCTTAAAGTTATATCCTGTGACTTTGTCGGACAGCAAAGGGGAAAAAATCGATCAAAAATGTAATCACTTAATTTTATTTGCTTTAAGAGTATCAAGTATAGGATGCAAACGTGCACTTTCACTCCATATATGTGTACGCCGAATGGTCATTATTCATATATTTCTCTTTTCGCTTTCACTGCAATAGATCAATGTCAAAATGTCAAATAACATTTATTAAGTGAAAGGCTCAAGATCATTGTTAACATTGCGGTATGTGAAGTTTGACCAAACGAAATATATGCCAAATTTTTTTACCATTTCTTTTTGTTTAATAAAATGCATCATAAACTACTATAAATTATATTTTTTAAGGTCACTTTTTCCGAATTTCATTAACGAATAATTATGTAAAACCGTTTTACCGTGAACCTGGCTGGTTTTATGTATTTATATTTGCCATAACCAATTGCTTCCCAGAATAACAACATGTTTGCTTTCATATTACACTTATGTAATTATTTAGTCGATGCCTTCCTTGATTAAGTGTTTATGTTCTTTTAAGAAGTCGCAATCTTCTTGAACTGCATCTAGTCCTGCAAATCAAACCATCATCTATAACAAGTATAACATTCAAAGAAAAATGTAAGCAGAACAAAGATTCTAATACCAAGATGCTTTCGTAAGAACTGTAAGATGAGTCGGTTATTCAAATCCATGCAGACAAGAGGATCGATTGTGGGAGTGAATTCCAAAATCCACGCTGCAATATTTGGTGGCACCATCACGTTAAAATCCGTTTGATTCACATGGTGGCTCCCCCTGAAAATAATTACTATTTCAATACCTATAACTTTTGCCATAATCATTGTCTGCTATACTTGATAAGGAAGACTGGTCGATCGGGTTCCGCAACATCTGTCAAGGGCTTCATTGTCCTCCATTTATCGGCCCTTTGAAAATTACTCGGGAACTCTTCCATACTGATGAAAATCACTGGTTGATCCATCTTTTTACAGAGATCGGATACCTCGTCTTGTAATGGATACATCCAGGCGTCCAAAGCTACTCCAATTCTGAATTGAAATAATAATAATAATTTATTATAATAAGAAGTATAATAATATACCGAAAGCGATTTTCTGTAGCCAAAGTGCGCAAAGTTGTGGCTCCACCCAATGAATGGCCGGCCATTACAGGATTTCTTAGATCCATAGATCCCTTTAAAAATAGTGCATTAAAAGTGATTCAAATATATAAAATATTAACCAACTGCTCACTTTGAATTGATTTAAATCGATGGTTGACAAAAGAAGATGATTTAAAGGCTGCCCTTCGTTAAGTTGCGTAAGCACATCGAGAATACGGATGCACTCTTGAGCTCTAAAGGGGATCTGGGACTTCCTCAAGCCCATATCGCCCTGTTCAGGAGCCATCGGTTTACATTCAACCCATATTTTTTCTTTACAATTGCCTTGCTTGTCTTTAATCAAATTGTAGCTCAAACAAGCCGATGCGTCTCTAATACAAATAAAGTATGACATTAACACTATTAATTGATTGATTATAAGTTCTACCTATGCTCTGGGGCAGCCACGATGAAGCCATTTGAAGCCAATTCGGAACAGATGGTCGTATAACCAGCACGGTAGCTCATCAAACCGTGGGAGAAAACAACGACAGGGAATGCCTGATTATTTTTCTTATTCAAATCAGCGTCAAAAACGATTGGGAAGTAATTATTCGCTGAATTGATTTTAAAAAAGGTAACTTAAAGACAATAATCAAATGTCAATTTACAATAATTTACCTTGAGAATATAATATAATTAGAGACAGAAGTTTAGATCCGAAAAAGGGGATCCAGTGCAGAAATCTCAATGGAGAATACCATTTGAAGCCACTGTTAGAAAGGCCATAAGCGTAACGTGCGTGAGGTAAAGCTCTTGGCCAACGTGAAGAGTGATCCTGCATTATATAATCATCTACCGTAAGAATAATAATTCCTACAATTTATTATTAACTATTACATAAAGGTTTTGCAATTCAGTCGGGTAATAGAGACGGAAGAAGCACCCAGTGTTCAAATCTGGGCCCACCATCAAATCCGTGCATCCTACCACATAGGGCCCTATTTTAAAAATTTCGTTCATTTTATTGTTATACGCTATAAGTAAAGATAAATAGTTTTAATTATGGGCTACCTTTAGGGACGGGTGTGTGGAATTTCTTGTCGTAAGTCAAAGGAATCGATGGCATTTTAGATGTATTGTAATTCCTAATTGAATTTAATTTTAGATGAAATGGCTAATATAATAATACACGACTTGTCTAACTGATTCAATGGTGGTCAGTAGATGAGCTTTGAAATCTTTCTCTTGTTATATTGTTCAAGTTCCCTTTCTTTTGAAAACAAAACCAAGCTCAAAGATTTATTGGATTGAATATTTATCAGCTTAAATACGGGACAAATAACAAATTATAGAGAATTACAACATCTCTTTAGAAGGATTTGTTTTTTTCTATGTAAGGGTTAAGGGCTTGTGTCATTTTATATTTATTTATGCATGCAAATGCAATGACTATACAAGTAACAACAACTTTATGGAATGGAAAGGTAGAACAATAAATTAAAGATTTTTATATATTAGCATATACAAGAATGACCTTCAAAATGATCATCAATCTGTTTGTCAAATATGGTGCAGTCTGATAAAAAAATCTTCATCAATAGATAGATCATAAATTGACTATAAAACAAAGATTACACCAATAAGATCAATCGGCATTTGCGAGGGTTTTCTTCCAGCAGGTGGCTCGGTAGGTGACGTCAACAAATTTGTCTTCTTCAAGAAGAGAATGGAATAACTTGAAAATGAGAATAAAATGTATTTGGAATGGGAAAGTGACTTTCCATGGAATAAATCACTTTCCTATTTCTTTTTGATCTGGTAAACCTTTTTGCCACTATATTGCCATCATGAAAGTTATTATCCAATTTGAGTGTCATTTAGTCTAACCGGACTATATTAATCACATTTAAGTTGAACTGTTATATCGATGGATTGGTCAGAGAACTAATACGAGGTAATTTTTGGGATCAACAGGGCCTCAAGAAGCGCTGTCTATGTAGTATTGCCTATGCAACCACAACCTCGTAGAATTAGACTTATTTTTGTTAGAATAAATTAATGTAAAACTTGCATAAGAAATATGCAGTCGTTTTAACCACTGTTTGTAAAATGCTGAAAAATGTACTGGTCATTCGACTTGCGCGGAAACCGGTTTGACAACAAAACTGATGAGCAAGATGAGGGCTGTATAGAACACAGCGTATTTTAAGGCCTTCAAAAATTACCATTTCCTCTATAAATTGAAAAGTGACGAGTCACCCTTCAATCTATATTTTCAATTTATGAAAAACCTGTTTTAGAATTTCATGACCTTTATTATTTAATTAAATTAGATACTTTTATTGATAATATTATCACTATTAATTTAAATAAATCTCATTAAGTAATAAAAACGGCCTAGACACAATATTTGCAATTCATGCCATCCATATATTTGTCGATTGAGTAATGTTTGTTTTACTATATTGTGTTAAATATATATTATTGACTATTATTACTACAAGTCATTTTTTATTTTTTTTTTAATATTAAAAAAGATAAATATAGCAAAATGCTGAAAGTACTTCGTGACAGTTAAATATCAGATATAATAGTACATATATGAATATTATAGTTACCATTGAAGAATAAAGTAAATGTTTATAAAGAAATTTAAAAACAAATTACTGGTTATAAAGTATATAATCGCTTTTGAAAACAGATTTTATAACAATATTTATTTGAACATTTATATGGTTATTCTTATAGCTCTCACAAGGCTAATTTAAAAATGAATTTCGTATTTTTATTTGTCAAACATGTAAGTCCTTGTCCTACATATAAGGCTATTTAAAATTAAATTAAATTATTCTTAAGGGTCAAACGGGACCTAAATATAAGCCTAGGAAAGTCAAGGACTAGGTCTAGGCAGGTTTGAGATCAGGTAAAGGCCAGGTCTAGAACAGCCTTGGACCAGTCATCAATAATTGAACTAAGAACCAGAAAATATGCCAAAATTGTCACTTAAATATAAAATGCCATCATAACCTCTAACATTATACCTGAAGAATCATAAATGCGGAAAGAGTTAAGACTATTATGCGTAGGTCGTGATTCGTCAATTTGGTCAAGTAATAAATGGTCGAAAAATAGCAGTTATACCATTATATTCATCAAAATTTACGTATTATTTTCATTTTTTAGAGTGAGATGAGAGACGAATATTCTATTAGGAATAGTTTCTTTCGAAGCTGCCCTTTACTGCTGCATGAATCCGAACAAAGAAACCCATGCACCAAATCAATCAGATAGAAGATCTAACTCTTTCTTAGGCATTTGACCAGGGCCGGATTAAGACATTTGGAGGCCCTAGGCACAGACTACTTTCGGGGCCCCTATTTTTGTATTATTGTAAGTTGTATGCTGCATATATAACAGTGAAAGTAATTCATTACTTGGCTATTCGATCAATAACTCCGATGATTCACCATAAAATCAATCAACTTAATATAATCAGTTGAAAGAAGATGACATATTACATAAGGCGGTCTGCAGGTAGAATAATAGTTTTTACTATAGCAGATTCAATGTTCAGTGCATCCGTATAAATTATCACTTGTATACGACAAAAGCGACGAAAGTATTAATAAATAGTATATACCCATTATCCAAACCAAAATCATCCGATCAGCGCTCTGTGCTTACTGCTTAATCCTTATGGTTTCTCATATTACGGAAAATATAAGTTTTTGCGCTTTTTGGTCAACCGAATCAATCTCTTATCTTTAGTCTCGTAATAAGATACGAAGTAGAAAAAATATTGATCTTATGTTTCCGACTTAGGAATATACCGCAATAAAACATTATGATGAAAGTTTAATAGTATAACATAATACAGTATAATACATTTCGATTTGTATAGCAGTTAGTATGAGCAAAGAGTTAAAAGTTTATCATTCTAAACGGAAATTTAAGCTAAGCAATTCAGTAAGTTGAAAGCATCCAAGTATGGACTAAAATTTGCTATAAGTGTGAAATATCAAGATTCCCTAATATTTATTATTATTGTACTAATTTTAAAAATAAATTTTAATAGCTTGATTTATAGTATAGCGTATTTTTTAAAGTTGAAAACTGGAAACCATGCAATAGCGAAATACATTTATTCAGGAAAGATAACCACTAAAAGGTGTTTAACGTTTATTATCTGATTAAAGTGCGCACTGCGCCTGGTTATATACCACAAATGCTAAATAAAAATAAGAAATATTCGCGAAAATTAGTCCATTAGTTATAGGTTGCACGATTTTTTTGCTTGACCTATTTAGTTTTCTCAATAATTTAAAATACAGTAGGTAATTGTGAATATTTTTTATGATGTCATTACAAGGAAGTCACCAATAGTTTTCTTTAAGAGGCACAGTCAGTTCACACCGCATTAGGCATCATGCTGCATGGTTTGGTACCCGGCTACTTACAGAGCCATCCCATTTAAAATATAAGAATATCGAACCATTGTGGTATGTGCGAGGCAGCACTGTGCGATATGTCAACAGACGATTAGGTGCTTCAACTGGATTTTTTAAAAATATAATTCAAGTTTGCATTTTATTCGATTTAACGTCCATTTTAAGACCACTAATTTGATTCAGGTAAGACTTTAAATTACCTATTTCTTCAAATTCTTTTACTCTTAATTCTCTCTATAAACTAACGAGAAGAATCAATCGGGTACTGTTTTTAGATACTGCGCTGTATGAATACACATATGAGTTGGCGCTTGAACGCTCACTTATTAATTTAACTAACTATTAACCACTTTACTTATACAACTATGTATTGCTATCTGACGCCAC
This sequence comes from Chydorus sphaericus, assembly GCA_030141595.1. Lineage (NCBI taxonomy): Eukaryota > Metazoa > Arthropoda > Branchiopoda > Diplostraca > Chydoridae > Chydorus > Chydorus sphaericus. The sequence continues at coordinate 1,117,797 of CM057934.1, read as the reverse complement.
TGAGATCAAATGCTGTGTATACTATTTTATGTTTTTTAAGAATGAAGCCTCATCACCAAATATAAGTTTAAGTTTATCACCAAATAAAGTTTAAGCGCACAGGAAAAAGGTTGGTGGCCGCAGGCCTATTTTTTAAAAAACCCAATTCGATATAAGCAGTTTTGTATAGGCTCTTTCATGACAATTACCAACGTATTTATTTTATTTTTATGATTAAAATTTTGAAAAAAATTGGGTTTCAGAGGCCTCCGCGGGGCCCCCTATCCGTCCGGGGCCCTAAGCACGTGCCTAGTGTGCCTAGTGTATAATCCGGCCCTGCATTTGACGAATATGAGACCGAATATAATTCTGTTGGTTTTTGAATGCTTTGTATTGGATAAATATTTTCCAATTTGACGAACATTTTTATGGGGTACAGAATAGAAAGGCGTTATTTTCAACGGTCTTCTAGTACAGCATTTTTTCCCCCATCTTAGTTTCTTCGTCGGCAATATGGATAACACAGGATTTCATGTCGTCCTCCATAGTTGGCCACAGATTCAATACCTCCTCCTTGCGCTTAGTTTGGTCCAAAGTTTTCCATTCCATGTACTCTTTTCTAGTAGGATGCTCATTATGCTCGTACATTTCGTAGCATTTCGTCTTTTCGTCCAAGTCCAAAGAGTACCAGTGATGACGAAGACGAACTGCCTCTTCCTTTGTTGCAACTCCATACACGTCTTTCTTGGCATCACCTTGTTTATTATTGTTGCCGAGAAGTTTGTTACGCTTTAACTCTTGTATCATTCGCTTTTTCATTGCTTCTTCTGCTTCCTTTGCTTTCGCCGCCTTCGCTTCCTCTTCGTAAATGTGGTATACACATGCTTTGATCTTCTGCCTTAAATCATTCCATATAGATCTGATTGCATCAAGACGTCCCACTTTGTTCAAACTCTTCCATTCACTATCAGAAATGGCATAATCGGCCGGGCTCTTTTCGTCGTCATAAATTTGATAGCAGTCTGTTTTCTGCTCCAAGTCCATTCTTTGCAACCAAAAAATGCGAAGACTGTTCTCTTCCTCCTTATTCTTAGCAGGGCTGTTTGAAGCCATGGGTTGCACTGGTTCCTTTTTCATAGAGGTGCTTTTTGTCTGGCTCTGGCTTTTTTCAATCTGGCCATTCGGTTGAATCGGCTGGGCAGGGTTGGTCTTGATGGGTGTAATTTTGGGTTTCATTGCTTCTTCTGCTTTCTTTTCTTTCGCCGCCTTTGATTCCTCTTCGTAGATGTGGAATACACATGCTTTGGTCTTCTGCCTTAAATCATCCCATTTAGATCTGATTACAGCCATACGTTCCACCTTGGTCAAACTTTCCCATTCACTATTAGAAATTGCGTAATTGACCGGGCTCTTATGTTGGTCGTAAAACTTTGAGCAGTTTTTTTGCTGCTCAAAGTCCATTTTGTTTGACCAAAAATTTCGAAGGCTGTCCTCTTCCTCCTTAGTCTTAGCAGGGCTGGTTGCAGTCATGGTTTGCACTGGTTCCTTTTTAACAGAGGTGCTTTTTGTCTGGCTCTGGCTTTTTTCATTCTGATCATTCTGTTGAATTTGCTGGGTAGGGTTGGTCTTGCTAGGTGGCATTTTGGATTCAACGTTGCTGCGTGCAGCAATATTGGCATCACGTCCATTAGGCTGGGTTTGAGAGTTGGTGCCTGCACCTGCAGCGACGTTACTGCGGGCAGCAGGCTTGGGTTCACGTCCAGCAGGCTGGGATGGAGGTATGGTGCCTGCACCTGCAGCAGCAAAAGCCTTAAACAATAAATAAAACAAATTGCATGAGAATATCCATTTACAACTTATAGTAGTGCAATTAAATTTCAAAATTGAGTTTCTTACCACTGAGGCAACAAGGGCGAAAAGGATGAATTTGTTCATTTCTGCCGTACTGTGATAGTTTCCAATCAAACCAAGGGTATATATACGAAATGAAACCAAGTGGGATGAAAAATGTCACTCGACGTGTCGACTAATCAGGGAATACCACAACGAATACGGGACTAGTAGAATACAATACTAGTTTTGACGTATGAAACATAAACCCAATCAGAGGCTTCCATCACCGCAGAAAAGCACGTGTTTTTAGTGTTTCAATCAGTGCGTGAAAAGGAAACGAAATCCAAATTCAATTGACGCACGTACTTTCTGCATCAATGGCTTCGATATGAAAAATATTTTGTATATCCCGTTAATAAAAAATGTTTATTAAAAATATTTTTGGCTTATTGAAGTTTCACGGATCTCTAATATTATTGGAGGTTACTATGAGAATCTATACTTTCTTAAAAGTCACTGGAATGTTTTCAACCAAGATTTATTTAGCTCGCTCTGGATTATTGATGGCCGAAATGGCGATTTGATTCTGCACCAAAGACACAACCAAGAATCCTTTGGTTCCATCCATATAATATTTAAGGAATATCTTTTTTCAAACTTAGCAATGGTGAGCCCCTATCATTCCATCCACTCTGCCACTCATTCGAGATAAAAAAAAAATGCTTAGAATGAACGTTGGGGGCAGTCATTGAATATATATATACTAACATTATTGTAATTTATTTAAATTTACTGCTGTTTCATATTGAGTTTAATTATTATGTCGTGTCAAATAAAAACTCAATCGATACAGTGCCGACTCGGTTATCGGGATGGGTTGGGCAATGTCCCAATAAATGAGTGTCACGATAAGGGAAGACAAATTTGTTCGCCACCTTACGGCCGAATGGAAAACTGGCTGAAACTTTCCTGTCCCGATCAGTGAGTAGACCCGATAGTTGAGTATCCATATAACCGAGCCAGACTGTATTGTATTTTGTTTCTTACATTTCAAAATGAACACAGGAAAAATGGTGTAGCTTTCAAAAATGAAAGTGAAGAAAGTAATAGAAATAGGAAATCGTAATATAAATGTCTTTGGAAAAAATGGGTCACCAGCCTAATACATATACTAAATTGTTACCAGCGCATCTTGCAAAGCGCGTGTTATGAAACAGGATTTGAGTTACTCAATTCTATAATGACTTGAGTTTGTTGGCGAACATCTCTTGGTTTAAAAACAATTATCGGTCATTCAAATTTTTTATAAAATCGTCAACAAAACAGTGAAGAAATTGAAACTAAAACAACTGCATGAAATTTTAATTCACCCAAATCAACCGTACGAATAACACATTATGTAAAATATCCTCGTCCATTCGTTCTCACACTTAATAGTAACGTTGCAATTAAAATTCAATTTATTTATAGAACGACATCCGCTAGCCTGATAATATTGAAACGAGTCTTTTCAAGGTTCATTTTAAGTCATTGCTAAAGATTTAAGATGGGTGGGAAATACCCTGCTAGATTCACGTATCGAAACTTTAAATTTTCCAGCTATTATTTAACTAGTAAATTTAATATCCACGGCATTGGTCATGCAGTCGAATCCTAGTTCCATATAAATATATTTATTTATTTAAAGTCTGTGATTAGCACACATCTTCTTTCGTAGAATTGCACCTGTCACCCCAGCCACAATGCGTCCCGGGCTGGATGCAAATCCAATGGAATCTTGGCTGAAGTGTATTTTGGATCGTGATCGTAAGATCTTTCTCCATACCCTTAAATTAAATCACAGTTTCTGCCATTTTCTATACTAGTTGCTCTATATAAAAGTGGTATTAACAACCTTTAAGCTGTCGTAATTGGTGATGCAGAATCAAACATCAAATGAAGTTTAATTGTTGAGCGAATTTGAGACGAATCAATCAATCAACAGAAAAGGGGAAAGAAAAAATATGAGGAAATGAATAACAAAGCTTAATTGTCGAGGTACAAGCTCAATGAATTCTAAATCTTAAACATTTTATACAATGTATATGCATATATATATATTTATGTAATGGATCACACAAGAACTTATCGAGTGCTATAAGCGTCTACCTACGTCAAAAGTCGTAAGTTGAAATGTTTTCATTTCAACCAGAAAATGTTTGTGACTTTATAGCCTTTGCTTCTCTAGAAACTATTTATGTGGATAGGATGATTTTACTTGAAACATGATTTTGTTACTGGGGCATTTTTACCTTCCACTCATTTGTTTTTAATTAATTCTGAAAATAGGGTTACTTTTGGCAAATACGGTACAATACCACGAATATCATTTAATTAATAATTCATCAAATCATGTAATAAGCCACTCGAATTTCAAATTAAGATTATTGACAAAAAATTAAAAATATTTCAAACAAGAATTTTTTCGAATTATTTTTAGCAAAAAATTCTGAATCTGGCCATGGGTGTCAAACCCGTCGGAAAAAATCCTATGGAGTGGTGGGACAAGATAAAATCGTTAGCCCTATACTACGCCGTGTTAATTTTTGCGACGGGCACAACTGTGACGTCAGAGGGCTTCAAAAGTCACGTGACGTGCGTTTTTTCGCGTGCAAAACTTTGGAGCGGGATCACTCCCGATAGGATTTTTTTAAAATATATAAAAAAATACCATTATATTTGCCATAATTCCGCGAATCGAATGGTGAACTTATCTAAAAATTGTATTTTTCATTTTAAATACCCATTAATAACCTTTTATAATTGTGCAAAACAGGAAAGTGAAAAGAAATGGAAGGGTAAAGGAGGCCGAGAGGTCAACCCGTCCACGCCATCCTTATCTTCTGAAGGGTCAACCCTGTCACATGATTCATCCGCACTGGGTAAGCATCCGTACCGCAACGAGAAAAGAGGGAGAAGGAGCGGAAAAGGAGAGCTTCTGAGATGAAACATCTGTTTGCGTAAAAAAGCCAGCCAAAAAAAGAAAGGTATCTGATAATATTTATGTGTTATAATGTCATCGCTAGGACATTTTTATTCACAGTGCGCCTACTATTCCAGAACCCCGCCTCTTCCTTAATTTAACGCCCTAAGTACGTCACAAAAGTACCAAACCCCTCAACCTTATACAAACCCATATACCCGTATAATGAGAAAAGATGAGGGAGATAGAATCATTGTAAAAAATTTTTCAGCATAGAGAGAAAACAGAATGAGGGTGAAAGCCGTCAAGTTCCTTTTCAATCAGATTGGTTGTGACTGTACTTATCAAGAGAATCCGTGAGCTCCTTTCACAACTCGCGGCCTCGGATTCAAAGAAGTAAAAAATTCCACTGGACGCAGATTCCAAAAACTTAACCACATGATCAAAAAATATTTATTGAAAAAAAATTGTGTTTCACTCTTTCATATCTATTTAATTCTTTTTAGTATATAGATGGCACGTGAAACTATCATCTACCTCGTACCATTCGAGGGCCTTGTGCTGGAAAAAAGGGTGACGGTTAAAAAAGAGAATGCAACCGCTGCTCTCCAATGATTCCTCTCAAGGAAGTCGCTGACCATATGATTGCGCATGATTAGTAAGTCGACTAAGTTTTCTTAAATCTTATGTTTTCTGAATCTCATTATATTTTATTATTTAAAACACACTTTTAACACCTAGTGATCGTCGCAACAAAGATGGATCTACTTCGAATTCCATAACATCAACGGAAGAGTACTGAATACCAACACAGTCTACAAGCAAGCCGTCTACGTTATACTTTTCCACTCCCGCACGAGTGGCTTTAGGCCGTTCTACGCTGTCGACCTCAAGTGGTCTTGAATCAGCCATTGGGCTACAAGAGAATCAAGACCGACTCACATCTACGCCGTCTACTTCAAGCGGCTAGGTTTTGTAGGTACATGGTGACGGTTCTTCCCTGCCCTCATCACAGCTCACCACATCCGGCGCTCATGGGTCGTCTGAATTCGGCTTCGTCCCTCCCCCAATCTTCGTGGATTCCATCCACCATTGCCCAACCGAGTGCTAGTACTGAAGGTGACCAAGAGCGAGCTGGCCCATCAACCATTCACCACAGCAGTTACTTCGAAGATCGGGTGTACAGACCACCATCACCGTATTCTTCCAAAGTGTGAACGACACGTTTCGCAAGAGGCGTGGCTATGAAAAGTACAAGTGTTTATCATCTTTATTTGCCAAATACAGAAAAGTAATTTGTTCCCTTTTTTCTCTAATGGTTTCGGAAATTCATCGCCTACGTGGCCAAGGTCTACGTTGAAATGATGTTAAGACATATGCGGATTAGAGCCCATGAACAGGGGAAGGGGGGGGGGGGCAAATAATTTTTAGGGGCGCCAAAATGTTTGTGGAAGCCGGTCGCAAGCTAATTTTTTATGGAAACTAGGAAAAATAGAGAAAAAACGTCAGAGGTTTGGCGGAGAAAATTTTTTGTCGAAAATTTCTAGTTTTTATTCATTTTTGACTCTTTCAAGGGGCCGTAAAAGGAGGGGGGACGGGCGCCCTTTCGACCCCCTCTAATCCGTCTATCACGTTATGAACGGACACCAATGTGCATTGTATGAGCAATGTAAATAACTTTGACCACCTTGTGGGCCAAAGCTATGCAACTGCAGTGTTCGGTCTTGTTGTAGCCATCAACCGCGCATACTTTTGTTTTTCTTGAATTCCGAAAGTTCTTATTTTGTCGCTGAGTAATGTTGGTCGAAAGTGATGTAACCGCAGTATTCGGTCTGAGAGTTGCCATCACGGTCTTAAGAACGGTTACAGCGTTCATATTTCTTTTCTTAAACCTCAAAAGTTGTAATTTTTCCTTTGAGCGATGTTTGTCTAAAGTGATAAAACCACGTGTTCAATCCGGTTGGCATCACAGTTTTAACATAGGAACTGCTTTGATACGCCGTTTGCCCATGACACGCGCCTCTTCATTAAAAAAAAAGTCGGCTAAAACAAGATCTGATTATTTGCTTTTTCGAGCGTATTTTCATTTATTATTTTCTTACACTTTTTTATTAAAATACGTAGTTTCAATACAATGGGTTGAAAGAGACAATTAGATTAGCCAGCAAGAGTCGTAACTCTTTTATGAAAATGAATAAATAATCAAACCAAAACTGCAATTAGCCTCTATTATAAAATAAATTAGTAGGTAGCCAGATAACTGCTTTCTAAGTTAATTGACTACTTAATTGTTATTTACGTCTTAAAATATGACGTCATTCGAAACCTGAAGTCTATTTCTCTTTCTCGCACGTTATTGCTTCTTAGTATATTCTTTATTTATTTTGCAATTTTATTCTGTTACTGACAAAGAAAAACGACCGATAACTATTGTATGCGGTCATGCGAATAAAGAGAAAGGCCGCCGAATACTATGTACCGCTCAGTCCACTATATCGAATATTCCATCTATAGTTGTGTTAGTAAACATAGATTCCCTTCGGTAGATAATGAATGTAAAAAGTTTATTTTGGATGTAAAATTTTGAATGTAAAAAATGGATGTAATTTCTGATTTGAATTCGGTGTAATTTCAATTTAAAATATGAATGTGGCAACAGTCAAACGGCTTCCCGTTCCACAAAAGGTCCTATTACAAGAAATTTCAAATTTTATTGTTATACATTTTTATAGTGGGTGGGGTGTAGGTATGTGAAATTTATTGTCGTAAGCCAAAGGAGGATGTAGGGGAGACTGGGGATGAATGTAACGCGCAGCAAACGTAAAAAAAAACGTTTTCTCCTCTTTTAAGCGTTCTAAAATTATGCTATTATAACCATACATGTATTTCTCTATTGTCTATAGGGTGGCTAAACTTAAATTACTAATTATGTACAGGTTTTTGAATAATCTAACAAAAGCCAGTTTTAGGGGTCAAAAGTAAAATTTTGTTTTCTTTTTCTTCTGTGCTTCTAATATTGATATGAAAATAATAACAATTGGTATAATATGATTGCTCGTTAAAAGCCCTTCAAGAAAAATATAAATACTCTGTACTTTAATCTAAATTATATCTACAAATTCGGGTTTGAATCAAGTTAGGTCTGTGGGCAAGAAATGTAACAGCCGGTGTTTATCACCCCCAAATTCAGAATTTTCGTCTGCTACGCCAGTCTATTGAAATAATACGTCATAATTTGGTTAAAAAATAATCTCAAATGATCATGTTGACGTTTTAAACACATATTTATCAAATATTTACGATGATAAAAACAAACAACGTAACGAAATCCCGCAAACTATATGTTTTGAAATGTCAACAATAGATGGCGTAGTCGTTTGTTTACACAAGAAACCGAAAAAAGCTTGACGTAAGGGCTAAATGTGTAATTTTATGAAAGGAAATTAATATTTTCAAATTTTTAATTAGTATAAATAAAGTTGATGGTCAGATAAAGAAATGCCATGACGTTTTCGTGTCAGTTACATTTACCAAAACAGCTGTTACAATCATCCCGGCACATGAGGGGTAAATGTAACAGAGGGGTGTCTTAGTTTTTACAATTTTTCACTCCTTAAAAATAAATTTAAAACTATATATTAAATATATTTGGATAGGGAAGAAAGTAAGCTTTCAGAATTTCTGAAATTTTTAAAAATTCATTCAGTAGAACAGAAAATATTAGCAAAAAAGTAAAATTTGTTACATTTATCCCCAGTCTCCCCTATTAGTATAACCTAAAATTAAATTTACTTTTTATAGATATACGATGGTTAATTATACACGACTACACTAGTGTAATCTGATGATAGTGTAGTCAGCGAGAAATTGTTAAAACAAATATTTATAGGCCTATTTTTCAATACGAGAGAAATAAAAAAAATATTACAAAATATACATCCATTAGAAAGATTTTTCGATACGTATTTGAGTAAAAAGGTCATATCTTTTTATATATATATGCGTGCAATTTCACGTATGATGACGATTTATAACAAATATAAACGCGGAATAATAATTTAAAGACTAAAAACATTTATTCGCGAATGTCCTTCAAAATTACACCTTTCTACTTAAATCGGGCATTTGCTGTCGTCTTTTAAACGTAGTTAATCTTATTTTTTTTAATTGTTTGTGGAGATTCGATCATTTAATTAGTGTGTTAATGAGTAATTAATGATAACATTTAATAAATAAGAAAACGCCAGTATAAGATCATGTCTATTAACCTTTCCTCGGACAACAGTAATTAAGGTTCGTCTACACGTGCACTTTTGTGCACATTTTAGCTTACGGTTTTCCGTAAGGAATAAATATTTTTTTTGTTAATGAACCAAATAAGGGTCTCCCATTCAGACGTGCATAATTTTCCTTAACAAATTTAACAGAAAGGGGCGGGTTCAGGCTAGAGTTGGAGCTGTTGTATCCAACATATATTTATTCAATTGATACATAGGTGGTGCCCGTGTTTTGTTTACGTTTAGGAAAGCTGCCGGAAAGATTGAATTTGCCCATCAAATGACCAAAGTCTTTTATTTTTAAGTTTGGTTCTAAAATTTGTTACGCCTATTGGAAGCGCAGCAAAGAGATAATGAGATAACCAAGTTTCTAGAAAATCCAAATATAATATTAGTTCTCGCTTTGACAGTAAAAATTATGCTGAAAATCTCGGAATGAAATGCCAACAGCTAAAGCAAAGAAGAATTAATTATCATCCATACATCATCTAATTCCTTTCTACCATTCCAATTTTATAATCAAATATCTATTTTAAAACATTGGATTCTGATTGGAATTTGGAACTAGTATGGGAGTTTCGTTTGTTCTCTGAAAATAAAAAGGTTTGGATAAACAGCAACTTTTTAAAGCCCGCCCACAAACTTTCCTATTGGTCGTTTCCTTACTTTTTCTAATTTTTTAGTAAAGGTTTCGTTAAAATTGTTCCTTAATAATGCTCCGGAGCATTATTAAGAAACCTTAATTTTTCGTTGACGTTTGACGTTTCCCCCCAAAAGTAAGCCCTTACGGAAATCAGTAAGACAGAAAGTAACGGAAAGTAAGCAAAAAATGTGCACAAAAGTGCACGTGTAGACGAACCTTAACAGTCATGTTTACACGAGGAGTTCAATATTACCATTAGGGAAAAGGTCCTTGAGACGAACAAGCAGATTTTGTTATTTCCGTAGTTTCAGTGGTAACAATAGTGTTAAAACCCAAATCGTTAAGAAGACCAGCAAGCTGCTCGTCTAAAAGTTGTCGGACCAAATGGTTCATCGTTTCTTCATTATTTTCTCCAAAGGTAAGTTTCGTAGACTTGGGATCTTCTATGGAACCTTCAATCATTTTACGATCTTAGTAATAGGGTACATCGTCATAAAAGAAAGGATTGAAGTAATCATCGGAATTGCTATCATCAGGAGCAGCTGCAAGTTAAGCATTCCTATCGACAAAAATAATGTTGAACATGTCAATTTTTTCATCAGCAAATTAAGTTGTAAAGCAATAATAGATTAAGAAAGAGGTAAACTGCTTAATGTAGTATATTATTCCCACATACCGTTTTTCATTTTTCGTAGATTTATACTTTTTAAATGTGACCCCTTTTGTGATATTGATGTCAAAAAGTTTCTATTTGGAACCAAACTTCTATGAACTTGAGTTTAGTCACTTTGCCCATCAGCAAATTAAGCTGTAAAGCAATAATAATTAAGAAAGAGGTAAACTGCTTAAAATAGTATTCAATACCGTTTTTGTCCCTTTCTCGTCAATTTATAAATATGATCCCTTTAAATACTAATGTCAAAAAGTTTCTATTTTGAATTTTACTTCAATAAACTTGAGTGTAGTCACTTTCAGTTAAATTTAATAGAGTAGGCTATAGGACTATATTTATCACGATCCTCGGTATAGTCGAAAGTATTGAGTCTACTGCCACCATTAGACAGTATAAAACAAAAAATAACTGCTGTTTTCATATGTTCAATAATATATATATGGATACTTCCCCACCGCCCAAGTTTGTTAATTAACCTCCAATTGAATAAATAAGATATATATTTAATAAAGTGCATCTACTTTTTATGAGCATGTCTAATATACAGCACGGGATAATACGGTAAACTGTGCCATGATGTCACCAGTCACTTATGTAGGATGTATCTTATTCTACTTCTTGCGTAACCTGTTATATAAAAGTCCGTTATTTTACTCCAGATATTCATCTCTTTAGAAACCTGTTAAAGGAATATCTGCATAAATTATCTAACACAAAACTGGTCCAAGTTTTTAATAACATAAAACAGTCTAAACCACAGATATGCTAATGGTATTTATAGAACACCTTCCAGTTTGTGATATAAGATGAGTATATAGAAGCTGGGACATAATGGTTGACCTGATTCCTTATTCTTAACATGAAATCTCTTGTGCTCAAATTTTTTTTCCAACACAATTCAAGATTACTAGAAAAATCAAAACTGGTTTACACAGCCCAGCTATAGCTTCCGCCTTTCTCTAACCAAACATAATGCACCATATATGGGTTTAAGGAAAGTAGCAAACTATTGAATAGAAATGAAAAAAAGTTCTCATTATAATGTGTTTAAGAGTAACGTTACTTATTCCTTTCTTCTCTTGGACTTGAATACCTTTAAGTTTTAACTTAAGTCGACTGTACGATGCTAACATGTGCAGTGATGGTGAAGGGGAGAAGCCTTTCTCTCAGTTTCATCTCAACCGAAGTGAACTGACTGAAGTGTAACTCTTCTGACTATGTGGTCATCATCATCACTGTCTAAACGTAAATGGAAACAATTTATAAATCGTTACAGTATTGTTTTAGATATCGCGAATAATATAAATTTAGGACTTTTAATTCAGAGAACTTTTGTCCGTCTAATTTGATTGATTTGAAAAATCTGATTTTGATTCTAAATAATTACAATTGACATGTCTTTATGTATTTTTCTTTCGAATATAAAAAAAAACATGTTTAAATACCACTCAATGGGACAGATATTGTTATAAGATAAATAAACGAACAATTTTATTAAAGGCTCTCGTATTATTTTATAACATTGAACCATGCTAGCTCGTAGACATAATAGGACGTAAACTTTCTATTCAACTTCCTGTCTTTTAAGTAGTTTCCTCTAGTGTCGAATCGTACCATGTTGCCCTCGTTGTCAATGCGTTGAAGTACTTTGGCATCAATATCTTGAAGATATTCTATGGGATTCAGCTCGAACTCGTTCGGCACAATTACCTTGAGGCTCAACTGCCGAACGCGTTTCAGGAATCCAGATTCGATAATTTGCGTTAGTACATTCAGATCTTCGATAGGGTGGATTTTTAAATAGTCGATGGTGGCGTTCTTTCCGTGGAAAGGCGATAACATTTCGTAAATAGAAGAAAAAGTCTTCGTTACCCAAGGATCATCGTCGCTTTCGGGTTTGTTTTCAATGCCAAGAGCGAATGGGTAAAAATGAATCTTCTCTGAATGTTTGTGGTGACCCATGTACATCGAATGATCGGAATAATCAAAGGTGTAGATCTAAATCGAAGTGTTTATTACTATCTTTTAATAAAAATATGTCTTTACTTCATGATTTACTTGGCATCCTAGGTGTTTTTCCAATGCCTCTTCGAAAATCCAATCATTGTGAATACCAAAGGAATAGACGAGACAGTTGTTGGTTTTAGGGGCGAATTTTTCATCCAAGCAAATCGCTTTCTGCTCTTCGAACAGACCAAACTTCTGAATTGGCTGGTCAACTGAAGGCCAACCGAAATAAAATTTATTTTCGCATATTGGTTTACTTCCATTCAACCTTTTGAAGTGGTCCCCAGCCTTGCTTGAATTCCGATGATCCTCGTCAAGAAAGAAAGAGAAGATGAATTCGCCTTCCTTTGCAATGAATCGTTTGTGTATCGAAGTAATAATGACGATGCCAAGCGTGAAGAGAATAAGAAGCAAAATTGCTTTGCTTCTTGTGGGTTTTTCCATTTCTTGTACCCACAAATATGTTAAATTAAAGATTCAATAGAAATTCCGATCGGTTTGTCCTGTCGAAGATTGAACACCAACTCATAGAATTACCAGCATGTGGCGTGGTATAGAGAAAGAAGAGGACAAACTAGTATTTGAAACATGGTGACATTAGATCCTGTTTATCAATTTGGGTCAGCGAGTAAGCGAGTGGATAAACTTGATGTCGATATAAGTAAAAGGGCTTAATAGCCCATCTACTTCCCCGAGGGGTGATTGCATCTCGAAAAGAGAGGGGGGGGGGGGGAATTCTCCTATCTCTTTACATGTAAAAGGGGGAAAAGGGGGGGGGGGGAATAATGGGGGACATTTTTCCCCCGGTTCAGTCTGGAAAAGAGTCGGGAACCCCTCGTATGCAAATTTCGAACTGACGCGTTGATATTGTTATATTAATCCATCATTGTTTGGTAAAGTGTAAACAACCTGGAGGTAAATATGAACATGATTAAAAGTAAGAGACAGTTAACGTTTTCAGTTTTTAAGGTGAAGATGATGAAGAGATAATATGATGGCGTTTTATGAAACTTAAGTAAATTTAACAACGAATTAGTGAAAATAGTTGACTTTATTCGACCGAAGTTATTGCTGTTTTCCTTTCTGTCTTTGAGTTGTACGACTAATAAACCAAGATATTAGATACTACATGCTAGTACATCTTCCTCAGGAATGCTAATGTAGTGTTACCCTGTATTAGAATGTCGGCATCGAAAACATCCAAAAGCGCGCTCTCCTCTATCTAAGAAGATAAAAAGATAATTGAGGAGCACCTAAATATATTATTCTATAGATATGAAACTTATCTTGAAGTCGTTTTCTTGTTATATTCCACATACTATAATAATTATATTATTTTCACTAAGTCGATGGAGATTAGAGTAATATGATCAAACCCATGAATTGATATTTTTTTGTTTTTTTACGTCACAAACAGGGGAGATATTAACGCATGTTTCAGCTGCACCAGAGTATTTTCACATTACTTGCCTTTCAAAACATTAATGTGGCGGTTGAATTATAAACCACTTCATCTACCCTGCTCCCTGCATGCACTGTAAGTTTAAGAAAAAAAAACACAAATAGTAGTATTTTCTGTGTGTAACAGGATTTCACAAAACAATTTCTGAACACGAATGTTATTGTATACCATAGTTGGCATTTTATGAATATCTGCTTGCCAAAAAAATCTTCAATCAGCACTCAAATGGATTCATCCCTCAAAGTTTGTAAACCAAACTGAAAGAGACGCCCTAAAAGACGTGCTTCATTGATATTTTGGGTAGGGAAAGAAGACATGTTTTAACTCTGATCTGTTATTCACGAAATCGATGTTAAAAATACCACATATCAATAGTTTATTTCATGCACCGAAATTGCGATCAAGTTCTAATCACAAACGATAAGCTATCCGTCCAACCACTAAATAATTCAAATTATATAATCAGTCTTGCTCTTATAGTTCAGTAACGAATTTCAGGTCAGTTCCGGCTAAATTTGTTTCAATCCACAAGTCAAGTTCTTATTCATTTCTGGACTAAATTGATTCTTCCAATCCCTAACTTTACCTATATTTATAAAGACGATAACGAAATTATTTTTCCAATCATATACCAATCATTTTTTATTACCCTTTCGAATGAAATTGCCATCTTCGTTAAGAGAAACCATCTTTTTGGCATATTCATAATTGACAGTGTAATTCTTTTCGATATTTTCAAATTTCAAATGTTCTTATCTTCTGGGTCTGGGAAATGAGAAGAGCTGGAATCGATACACTTCGCCTATCCGTTTCAATTTGATGCAGGCAATCTCTGTGGTTGATTTAACGTAGGTGGAAATTCTGAAACTAAATTCTTGTTCATTGAAGTCACGTATTTGACGCCGATACCAAGTCCAGACTGCAGCAACGGTTTTGATCTACAAATCACTCGCTCAAGTATGCTTCGGCATCCACATTTATTGTGTAAAAAATTCGTGGTCTAATGGTCTTATACAAATTGTAAAAAAAAATTGGATACAGTCATTTAGGATTTCGCTTATAATATCATTATTTAAATATATCCAAAAATGTAGCTTATTTTTTTCTGGTGTGGAGCAAAAGAGTTCAATTTTATATATTTTCTTAATTATCTGCTAAATTTTATTATTATTATCAGGTAGACCTCATTTTAAAGCTGCAACGTACACACTTATGGCTCCTGGTACGATCCCTGCGTACACGAGCTGTAGTAAGTTTTTATTTCTGTTTCCTACTACATGCAGCATGTACAAAATTACTGATTAAAAAATCTTTAATTGTAAGCGTACAATTTGGATACTTGTATAACAATTATATCGGCTCAATCAGCTAGGTATTGTACGCACCATTGGTTATCGTCCTCGCACATCAACTTACGGACGATTAGTCAGCGCTTATACTCAACAAAAGGTAAGTATATAGCGATCTTAAAGACTGAATCTTATTCTAAAGCTTGTTATTTGTGTGTAGACTGATGGAGGTGTCTTGGAACTTGGTCGCGCGAATCCACAATTCCCACAAATCTACTACATCACAAATGACTACTACGATTTAAATCCTGGAGATACCATTGTGCTTCGGCGTGTATACAACACAACTGGTAATAAATCACCCTCTATCAATTTTATTCTATTTAACTTTTGATTAAATGGCGACTCACTCTTTAAATAACTCCAGGGGTTAGTCAACTCATAAAAGAAACATGTGTGATGAATATTATCTGAGTAGGGGAAACTTTTTTAACGGCGAAGTCAACTAGCTCTTTCCTTAAGGGATTGACGTGCACATAAGATCAATTGAAATCTATCCCATTAAGCTCGACGCAACTTTTACCAGGTAATGCCATCCTAAAGTTGCAGGCCCTCTACAGTCTACGGCAACCAAACCGGGAGAATCTCAATCGATTCTAGTCATTACGTTAATCTGGTACATTTTTGTTTTATTGCTTGATTTTTAATGATTTTTTAAATTTGACAATCAGGATTTAGAAACGTTTAAAAAAACGCTTTAACCACATAAAGAAGTGTTGTAACAGCTTCGAGGAAATAACTGAGGAAACCCACATTTATAATTCATGGTTTTATCAATTTGTTGCTGTAAAATTATCTTTAATACAGCAGCTCTTTTAATTAATCTTGAAAACTAAAATAATTCTATTGGAAAATGGAAAACCTTTTATTGTTCTAAAATAAATAAACTTATTGGGAAACTAAATGTCCTGTATCATAGAGAACATTTAGTTTCCCAATGCTTTGAAAAGAGTAGCATTGACTAAACCGATTTTACTGGGAACAATTTACTGGAGCCAATTTTGGAATCATTTTTGATTCCCCGAGATTGTGAAAACCAAACTGTTTCCAATCTTTTAAACGAATGTGTGGTAAGGATATTTAAAATATAGATATTTTAATATATTTAAAAAATTATTATTACAACGATTCATGGTGTCAGTATTTTCCCTTGTATGCTTTGATGATTAAGATTACATTGAGAATCTATCCTTCTGAAGGTTCACTATAGATTGTTGTCAACAAAGATTTATTCGGTTTCCTCTAAATTGTAAATGGTTAATTTGTCGACTTCATTATGTACCATCGCGCCAAGGATTCGTTGTTTCCAGATATCATAGTTAAAGTCATTTAAAAAAATTATTTATTTTAAAAAATGAAAAAAAAACCTTTGTTGATTTTAATTGCAAATTAAAATTATATATACATGTTTTATTAGTTTTGGTTTATCTCTTTCTTAGACATTTGACGAATATAAGACCGTGAATATAATTATGTTGATTTTTTGAATGCTTTGTATTGGATAGATATTTTTCAATTTGATGACATTTTTATGGGTTACAGAATAGAAAGGCGTTATTTTCAACGGTCGTCTAGTACAGCAGTGTTTCCCCCATTTTAGTTTCTTCGTCGGCAATATGGATTACACATGCTTGCATGTCTTCGCTTAAAGTTGGCCACACAATATCTACTTCCTCCTTGCGCTTAGTTTGGTCCATCATTTTCAATGCCAAGTACTGTTCTCTAGTAGGATTCTCATTCACTTGCTCGTACAATTCGTAGCATTCCGTCATGAAGTCCAAGTCCAAAGACTCCCAGCGATGACGAAGAAGAATTGCCTCTTCCTTAGTTGCAACTCCATACACGGTTTTCTTGTCATCGCCTTTTTTAGCATTGTTGCCGAGAAGTTGGTTACGCTTTAAGTTTTGTGCTATACGCCTTCTCATTGCTTCTTCTAATTTCTTTGCTTTCGGCGCCATCACTTCCTGTTCATACATGCGGTATGCACATGCTTTGATCTTTTGTCTTAAATCAGACCATATAGCTTTGATTGCAGCAAGACGTCCCTCTTTGGTCAAACTCTTCCATTCACTATTAGAAATTGCATAATCGGCCGGGCTCTGGTCTTTGTTATACATTTGATAACAGTCTGTTTTCTGTTCCAAGTCCATTTTGCGCAACCAATAATGTCGAAGACTACGCTCTTCCGTCTGATTCTTAGCAGGGCTGTTTGAATTCATAGGTTTCACTGATTCCTTTTTAATAGAGGAGCTTTTTATCTGGCTCTGGCTTTTATCATTTTGGTCATTAGGTTGAATCGACTGGGGAGGGTTGGTCTTGCTGGGTGGCATGTTGGGCTTAACTTTGTTGCTGGCTTTCTTTGCTTCTTCTGCTTTCTTTTCTTTCGCCGCCTTTGATTCCTCTTCGTAGATGTGGAATAAACATGCTTTGGTCTTCTGCTTTAAATCATCCCATATAGTTCTGATTACAGCAATGGTCAAACCTTTCCATCCAATATCAGAAATTGAGTCATCGGTAGTGCTTTTATGGTGGTCGTAAATTTTAGAGCAGGTTTCTTGCTGATCAAAATTCATATTGTCCCAAAAATTTCGGAGACTGTTCTCTTCCTCCTTATTCTTAGCAGGGCTGTTTGAAGTCAAGGGTTGCTCTGGTTCCTTTTTAATAGGGGTGTTTTTTGTCTGGACCTGTTTTTTTTCAATCTTGCCATTCTGTTGATTTTGCTGGGTAGGGTTGATCTTGCTGGGTGCCATTTCGGATTGAGCGTTGCTGCGTGCAGCAACTTTGGGGTCACGTCCATCAGACTGGATTTGAGAGCTAGTACCTACACCTGCAGCACCGTTGCTGCGGGAAGAAACCTTGGGGTCACGTCCATCAGACTGGATTTGAGAGCTGGTACCTACACCTGCAGCACCGTTGCTGCGGGAAGCAACCTTGGGGTCACGTCCATCAGACTGGATTTGAGAGCTAGTACCTACACCTGCAGCACCGTTGTTGCGGGAAGCAACCTTGGGGTCACGTCCATCAGACTGGGTTTGAGAGCTGGTACCTGCACCTGCAGCACCATTGCTGCGGGAAGCAGGCTTGGGGTCAAGTCCAGCAGGCTGGGTTTGAGATATGGTGCCTGCACCTGCAGCAGCAAAAGCCTTAAACAATAAATAAAACATATCGCATGAGAATATCTAATTACAAGGTAGAGTAGTGCATTTAAATTTAAGAATTGAGTTCCTTACCACTGAGGCAACAAAGGCGAGAAGGATGAATTTGTTCATTTCTGTCGTACTGTGATAGTTTCCAATCAACCTAAGGGTATTTATACGAAAAAGAAAACGAGTGGGATGAAAATAGTCACTCAACGTGTCGACCAATCAGGGAATCCCACAACCAAAACCGGACTTGGAAAATACAATACTTGTTTTTGACGCATTAAACTTAAACCCAATCAGAGACTTCCATCACCGCAGAAAATCACGTGTGTTTTAGTGTTTGAATCAGTGCGGAAAAAGGAAACGAAATCGAAATGTAAATGACGCACGTAATTTCTGCATCAATGGCTTCGATATGAAAAATATTTTGTATCTCCCGTTAATAAATGATTTTCACTAAATATGGTTATTGGATTTATTCTAAATATTTGGTTTATTGGAATTTCACGGATCTCTAATATGATTGGGGGCTACTTTGAGAATCCATAATTTCTAAAAAGTTACTGGATTGTTTTCAACCAAGACTTCTTTACCTTAGCTCGCTCTGGGTTATAGATGGTCAAAATGGCGACTTGAGTCTTTACCATTGCGTTAAGAATCTTTTGGTTCCAGCAATATAACATTTGAAGGATTTTTTTTTTCAAACTTAGTAATGGTGAGCCACTATGATTCGATCCCTCTTTCGAGATAAAAAAAATGCCTGGAATGAGAAAATGAAGTGTCGGTTTTGTTATTGTAGGCTACGATTCAACAACGAAAAAGTTTTGATGTAATCTTTTCATATTGCGACCGAACATTATTTGGGTGGGGGGGGGGGGGGTGGCAGTCATTGAATAAATGGACGCTAACGTTATTGTAATGTGATGATTTATTTGAATCTTTTCCACTTTTGTTTCATTTTATTAATGCGTCGTGCCGACTAAAAATTCAATCGATGCAGTGTCGACTCGTTTACTCGTTTGACTCGTTCGGGTCAGGTTGGGCAACGTCCCAATAAGTGAGTGCTCCGATAGGTGACGCCAGATTTATTCGCCACCTTACGGCAGAATCGAAAACAGGTTGAAGATTCCCTGTCTGAGTGAATAGACTCGATAGCTTAGTGTCCCTATAACCGAGCCAACACTGGCCACATTGTATTTTTGTATCTTACATTTAAAAATGAACGCAGGAAAAATGGTTTAGCTTTCGAAAGTGAAAGTAAACAAAGAAATAGAAAATAAATAGTAATTAAAAATGTATTTTGATAAAAGGGTCAGCAGCCGAATACATACTAAATTGTTACCAGCATATCTACTATATTATACAGAAAAGCGCGTGTTATGAAACAGGATCTGAGTTACTCAATTCTATAATGACTTGAGTTTGTTGGCGAAGATCTCTTGGTTTGGAAACAATTATCGGTCATTCAAATTTTTTATAAAACCCTCAACAAAACAATGAATAAATTGAGAGTGAAACAACTGCATGACATTTTAATTCACCAAAATCAACCATAAGAATAGCACATTATGTAAAATATCCTCGTCCATTCGTTCTCACACTATAGTATCTTTGTAATGAAAATTCAACTTATTTATAGAATGACATCCGCTAGCCTGATAATATTGAAACGAGTCTTTTCATGGTTCATTTTTAGTCGTTGCTAAAGATTTCAGACGGGTGGGAAATCCCCTGTTGGATTCATGTGTCTAAAGTTTTTTTTTCCAGCGATTATTCAACCAGTGAGTTGAATATCAACGGCATTGGCCATGCAGTGGAGAATCCTAGTTCCATAACATTTCAAATTTGGATGATTGGCACACATTCTCTGTCGTAGAAAGAGAGGTATTCTTTTTAATACCTTTTATGTTTTGATACAAAAATAATTCATAGAAATTTTATTTCGCGGTTTTAAAAAATAAAAACGAAAACGCAGGGGTGTGAGTAGCATAACCGCTGTATGTTTGAAGCATTATAACTTTCTTATTAGTCCGAAAATTTAAGTGGGACCAAGAAGATCTGGTTAAATTTATCATTTTCCTTCGAACGGTATGTCATTCATACAGGAAAAATTAAATTATATAACTAAAAAAACCACAAAAAGTGAAAACTGGGTCTGGGGTTAGATGTCCAGCTCCAACTTCTTTTATAGTAAATTTGTTTTATTTTCTCTGAAACAGCTTTCAAAGTATATTCCAAAGCTTTCTTTATTATTATTAGCAAAAAGTTTGAAGATCCCGTACACTGTATAATGTATATCCTTGGTGAAACCTCAGCAAAAGTAACGACGGTTGTGTATCCCCGTATAAAACACATTGTTGCTCATTTTACATGGGGCAATTTGTCGAACAAAAATGGACCTCACTTTTAACTCCAGTGACTTATTTAATTTCTCAAATATTGTGATATGTAGGTTATTTTGTAGCTAAGATAATAGGCAACACAGTGGAACAAAAAAAAAAGAGAGAAAGTCAATTAGAAAAATTAGAAAAATCAAAAACGAAAAGCTGGCCATATAGCCCCGGTCTCCCCTAGTAACATCCTTTAAGCTGTAACAATTGGGGATGCAGAACTAAACAACAAATGAAGTTGTTGAGCGAATTCGGGACGAATAAATTAATCAGAAAAAAGCAAAGAAAAAAAAGATTAGGAAATGAATAATACATTTTACCAAGGTACAAACTGAATGAAATGTAAATGTTAAATACTATATACATTGTAGTGCATACATATAGATATATTAATTTAATGGAAACACATAAGAACTTACCGAGTGCTATATAGGCGTCTACCTTCGTCGAAAATCGATGTCGAAATGGTTTCATTTTAACCAGAAAATGTATGTGCTATTATAGCCTTCGTTTTTTTCTAGAAATTATTTTTTTAGATGGGGATGTTGTTTTTACTTTAAACATGATTTTATTACTGCGACATTTTTAGCTTCCACTCATAAAAAAATAATTCTGAAAACAGAGTTCTTTTAGCATATACGGTACAATACCACGAATATCATTTAATAAATAATTCATAAAATCATGTAATAAGCCACACGAATTTCAAATTTTCATTATTCTTCTTTCACTTCTTTCACTTTCTTATTACTTTTAGGGATCTGAGGTTATTAAAATTTCTGTTGTTTTTTTCACCTATTTATGTGTCCAAAGTCTGATTTATACTTATGTATCCTTATTATTAAGAAACATATTGAAAAATCCCACGGTATCGTCGTATCAAAGTAAAGAATCTAAATGATTGATTGGATCGACTTTCAATTTTTTTTACGACGACACGGTACAGTGCATTTTTTTAAACTGCTGTGAGGTCGCCTATATGGAACTATGCATACAGGCGACCTCACAGTGCATACAGACACACCTTTTTAATTTACATGGTTTTTTTCAATTTTCTCCTTGTAACAGAGAAAATATGTGGCGGTTCACTCGGGGCTCGGGCAGTCAGTGTAGCCTCCCATGCGTTTTTTTTCTCTTAATTGATATTTTTCAACATTGTTATTGAACGCACTCGATTCGACACAACACAGAAAAAAAATTCTGCCATCCGGTCGATACGAGGAGCGGATTTTGTTCACTTCCCCGAGGGGTGATAGCATCTCCAATAGTTCCATTCATCATTCGACCACATTCATCTTTAATCGCAACATATGGCTAGGCACACCATAGGTAACTAACTAACTAGTGGTCGTCGTATAAAATTATGCACGACGTTTGACGATTTGTGTGCACATTTTAAACTGACGCGTTGATATTATTATGTTAATTCATAATTGTTTTACAAAGTGGAAGCAACCTTGACCCGGAGGTAAATATGAACATGGTTGAAAATAAGAGACTCAATATACTAATTATATTATTCTTAGTGGAAAAAATGAATATAAATATTTAGTTAGAAGTACAAATGAGACATGCCGTTTAACATCATCAGCTCTGTGGAGATTAAGTATGATCGAACCCATGATTGATATTGCTTGGTTTTGACGCATGTGTCACCTGCCTAGAGTATCTGAACATTACTTGTCTTTGACAAAATAAATGTGACGGTTGAATTAGGCCACTTCACCTACCCCGCATGCATTGTAAGTTTATTTTGTACGTCACATTTTACCTCAATTAGGAGTATTTTCTGAGTGTAACAGGATGTCACACAACAATTTCGAACACTTATTCCCCTACTATTGTATGACATGGTTGGCATTTGATAAATATCTGAGTGACAAGCAAAAAAAAATTCAATCACTCAAGTGGACTCAGCCCTCGAAGTTTGTAAACCGAGTTGAAAGTGTTGTGGTACCTTCACTATATCACGGTAGTGATATAGTCCAATGCCGAACATCAGCAACGCCATCCGCTACGTGCGACAATCCGATCACAACTGAACGGCTCACATCATCATCCGTCCGTCGAAAGCATAGACAGCCACGGACGTGACGTCAAAACGCAACACCATCCACTAATGACGATGATCCGATCAATGACCGGCTCAAATCATCATTCGTCCGGCGGAAGCAGAGACAGTGGACGTAATATTATACGGTGTCGTGAGAAGATGCTGACGCTGCATCATACACGGTGCGTGAGTGACGGATGTCGCGAATCGACACCAGGACATCCACCAATCTTCACAGAACCACCGGTTGAAGATATGATAAATGAGATCTTTAGAATCGAACTGTCGAGACAACATCCTCTCTCAAATCTGTATATAATGCCCTCCATCATCCTGTATAATCAGGCAATCTTTGGGCATCAGTCCTCTTACCAGGACGGTCTGAGTAGCCCTGAATACAATCGGGGTTCCGAACTGCTTCACCTCTACTCACTCTCTTTATTATCTACTACTGAGCGCTAGACCCATAAGAACCACCACACAACAAAAGAAACGCCCTAAAAGAACTTCATTGATATTTCGGCAGGGAAAGAAGATATGTCACAACTCTGATCTGTCATTCACGAACTCGATGTTAAAAATTTTATATTTATAGTTTATTTCATATACTGAAATTCTGATCAAGTTCTAATCACTAACGATAAGCTACCCTTCCAACCACCATATAATTAAAATTGTATAATCAGTCTTGCTCTTCTAGTTCAGTAACGAATTTCAGGTCAGTTCCGTCCAAATTTGTTTCAATCCACATTCTTATTCGTTTCTTGACTAAAGTAATTCTTCCAATCTCCAACTTTACCTATGCTTATGGATATAGACAGCATCACTAATTGTTAATTGCAAACAAGCGTATGAAAAACAAAAAAGGTCTATCGCCATAGGCGCATTCAAGACAATCAATCGCTTGTCTTGTGTATTTCCATCGACTGAGGCTTTTTAGTAATTAGTGTTACTTTACATAACAAAAAATTTTGCGTTGAAATTCAAGAATAAAAAAAAATATGAAAAAAACTCCAAGTCCAAACTGATTGCTCACTTTCCCTACTTATTTATTGAAAATTCAGGAGGAAGGTGTTTTTCAGGAGGGCTTTATAAGTAGGCATATAAATTACGATTTCAGGAGAAAAATTGCCCCTTATGAAATTCAGGAAGATTTCCCTACTTCATTCGAAAAATAAGCAGTTAACCGCTGCTGTGTAGCGAAGAAGTCAACCCGATTTGGATGAGAAACTAGGGTTGTAATAAATAAGGATACGATTACTTTTTAAACGTGGTCCATATTAGTAGTAATGTAGCGTCCACTCACACAACATGTTATACATATCTATATAAAAACCTCTTTTCTTTATTCTTGTACAAGGAATAAGAAAATTTGGAGAACAAGATCTTCTATAACAGGCCTTCGGGTTTAAGTGTTTAAGCAATTTTATAATGCTAAAAATAAATAAAATCATATGCAATGCAAACCGAAATTTCAAAGGATTTGTTTACCCAAATATTAATATTTGTTTAGAACTAACGCAACGCAACTTCAAGCGCACACGCCGAGCGCATACTTAACCAAGCTTCTTTTAAACCCCAATAGACTGAAAGATTTTCTCTTTGAGAATCTATTATTGTCGAAATTAAATGATAGAACAACAATTATTACAACGGCGGAAGAGAAACAATATATAATTATATTACAAATGTGTGCGTGTGCGAAATTAGCAATTATGACTATCTGGCAACAACGCATTTTGATTATGATTAATGATGATCAATTATGGTCTCTCATAGTCAAGTGATTATGGTTCCTGAAATAATCAAGGGTCTTTAAAAAAAATCTAATTATAATTTTTGATTATGTCCCAAAATATTTTGATTACCGAACACTGCTGCTGCGGATACAAGTGGTATTTGCAGTTGAAAAATTAAATTAAAATAAACAAATTTTAAAAACGTGTACACTACCACGCTAATAACTAGAAGAAAGAGTTGGAAGTAGCGGGGTCTCCTGTAGAAAAGGGGTACCCCTCGTCCCGGGAGGTTGAAGTATCTTGCCCCGACGAATTTCTACCTGCCTACTAACGAACAAGCGGGTAAACTTGGAACTCTTCGTTCTACGCAGACGCTAAAAAACGCGCGAGTCGCAAAAAAGGTGGAGCTTCTCAAAACTCTCAACAGGTTTGCTAGTTGGCAGGTAGATGTTTGAGCGGGCGATACATTCAACCTCTCGAGATATATAAAAGGTAAGATCCGGCTCCTACACACTTTCTTCTAGATAATAATATAAATATAGTTTAAAAATTCTTTTACTATATCAAAATTTCCAAAAGTCACACTTCTTTAAAGACCAAGCCCATATATTCACAATCCGAAAAATAGTAAAATGTCTTTTTGTGGGGCTATTTGGGAAAGAACTATTTTTGCGCGAAAAACAGCTGTTTTGGGTGGAACCTACTAGGAAAACAAACTTTTACTCTATTACTTTGGTTTTTTATTAGAAAATAACCATATCATCAGAAAGGAAATTAAATTCTGATTTAATTGGCATATTTATTGGCCACTAAGGTAAAAAATAAATATTAATTTTCCTACCAACTGTTCCGTTTTGCCCCAAGGGTATTTTGGAAAAAAGGTGATTTCGCTAAACAATTTATACCAAGGCAACCTTTCTATAAAAACCAATTTAAAAATAAGATTTAGAAAGAAGAATAAAAGGGCTTTAATATGGCACTAATATGTTTAAGTTTATTTAATGTAAACAAAGAGAAATTTCAACTTAAAGACATTTTTACGATTTCATTCCAAATAGTCACGCTCTCCCCTATAGGGAAGGTTCAGAAATTTCTGCTAGAAATAAATTTAACCCGTGGGCGGCCAACTTGGTAGTAATTTTCTACAGGGCTTATGGCCGACTCCGTCGAATCGCCAGTTTTTTTTAGGATTTCTCGAAAAGTAGAATTACGACCCATGTTTTCATTAATACCAACAGATAGATAATTCACATTTGCATTTTTTTATGTGTGGAGTCCCCTTTTTAAAATCAAGTTTTGACCTGAAAAAAATGCAAAGTATCGAATCAACTTTGGAAATACCAGCAGAATTCGCAGAGTCTCTTTGTTATTTTGCATTTTTTTAGGTCAAAACTTGATTTAAAAAGGGGACTTCGTGTGAAAGGAAAATCGTGTGCTCATAAAAACATAGAATTAACAGTGCCAATTAGACCTATTCTGCAGAACAAAACAGAACTATGTTATTCAATTATGTTCGAATTATGATATTCGATTATGGAAAACAATGTACACAGGAATTTTTGTTTAATTTATATGCTTTTACATTCATATGAAGACTGAAATTTACTTTTTATTTGAATACACTAATATATGTATAATATGTATTACCTTTCATAACAAAATCTACATTTTGAATTATATTCTGCTAAGACTTATGTATCCCTACATAATCGTTGATTTGTATATTGGGCTCATGGTGATTCACCAAGATTCTTTCATACATGGACGTTTTATATAACAGGGGAAAAATTAAAGTTCTGGTATACAAAACCATATTCAAACATTAGGTACGGATGTCCTCATAATGGCTCTTTATTGACACGTAATATCAAGAAAGTATATGAAAAAAATCGATTTTTTGCTTATAAAAATACACTTAGGAAAATGGTCCATTTAAGATAATCATCTTTCTCCCTCCTCTTATTTATTTTAATATTTAAAGACTGATATTTCAACATATATGACGTGGACAAAAAAATTTTAGCGTTCAATAAAATCAAGAATTTTTTTAACAAACCTTCAGCAAAGAACATCGTTACAGATTATTTTTTGTTCTTATTAATATAATTATATTTAATTTGTTTATTTAAGAAATACATGTACAGATTCAATCTATTAAAAAAAGTGAATCGAAAAAAATATATTTAACAGTTTACGTTGATTTTCCAATCTCTTCCATTTCCGCCAAGTTTTAAAATACACCCCCCCCTCCCCCTAAATTCTCCTCTTTGGATTTGAATATGATTGCTGTAGTGGGTTGATCTTATTGGATTTCTGGTATTGATGTACACGTCATGCTGGTTTTTGATCAGCACATATACCACGTCCACGTGACTGCCTCGCACGTTAAATATGTCCCGATCGCTCTTATTCCATTTCCGATATATCTGATTTAAAAAAAAAAAAAAACAGAATTCTACGTGTAGGTTGAAGGAATCTCGGATTGGCTGTTTGAGAACACTTGATTCACACGTCATGACCAATCAGCTTCCCTTTCACTGCCTCTCAATTTGGTATAAATGCCCTGGGTATTAGAAGATCTCGACACAAACATTTGCTTTCAAGTATCTCATCTGATGCAACAACTAGCTTCAAAAATGAACAAATTCGCCATTTTCGTCCTTCTCGTCTGCATGGCTGCAGTTGTGGTAAGCATTTTTAACATCAACCCCATTGGTATTAGTAAAAGCCTGCGTGTATTTAATTCCATGTCTTTTCTTTTCAAAGGTCTGCGATGATGCCAACAATACCCATGCTTCCAGCGACAATGCTGGTAAAAATTCCGAAGATGAGAAACCCAAAAGCCTTTTCTTCCAAGCCCTCAACTTGACTGAGCCAGAGAAAACTCGTCTGCGTGAAGTTTTTGCCAACATGACCAAAGAGGCCAAGGAAGAATGTACCCCAAAGAACCAGCAAAAGGAGCAAACAGCCGAGGTGCGGGTGAAATGGGTAACATGGACAGATGCAGAAAAGATTGCCCATATTAAAGACAAGTGGGCTACTAAGAATGACGAGGAAAAAGCTTGTGCTCTCCATATCCGTGATCACTAAGACCAAAATGAACAAATGATGAGGTCTATTATACAATAAACGAGTCTCTGGAATGCTTTAATGTAACGCATAAGCATTCAAACATGTACCCATCACTGGCTCGCAATTATTGTATATCCTTGTCTTTATTTGTTAATCCAATCCAAACATAGTAAATAAAATAAAAATAGTCAAGCATAATTATAACGCGTTCAAATATTTTCTTTGATTTCTTCATATCGTCGATTTTTACAATGAAATATCCGAAGATAAGCCAATAAACTAATATAAAAGTATGGCAAAGGTTATGATCAGATTCAAAATATTATGGAACATTTATGTGCTGATTAGTAAATACTAGTTTTTCTTCTGATATACTAAAGCTAAATTTTCATCAGCGATGTCCATCCATGTCCATCAGCGACAAGCACCAAATTCATACATCAGTTATATAACATTTAGGCAATGTATTGCTTTACATACTGAAAACTGATATAGCTGTAGAATTCTCTGATTTTTGCTTCATATCAAAACACAACAAGATTATATTAATTAAATTTTGATCAGCCATAATATAATATTACTATTCTAGAATATTCTATTTGGTTTTAAGGGATGATGCTGCGTCATTTTCCGGCGAATCCATTGATACAGAAAATAAAACCGTCAATAGCATTTATATTTATATTTTTTTTATATTTTTATTTATTGTTTTTGTGGTCGAAAGTTCCAAACTTCCATGTCTGCAGTGGGGTTCTCTGATTGGGTTTTTAGTTCAATGCGTCACAAAGTATTTTTTATTTCGTCCAGCCCTATTTTGCTTGTGGGATACGCTGATTGTTTTTTTTTGTCGAACGATATTTTTCGTCCCATTTCAATTTCGTATAAATACCCACTTGTAGATTGGAATCAGATATCAAGGCTTGTCCTGAAGAATTCTAAACAACTACTTGACTACCTCCGTACGCAGAACCACCACAAAAATGATCAAAGCCATTCTTCTCGTCCTCATCGCCTCAGTGGTAACAATTTCAATTCTCTGAACGCTAAAAATGCACTCTTGAAAACATCTATTCTCATTTTGTATATTTGAATTCTTTGTTTAAGGCGTGTGCTGTTGCAAGTGTAACCCCTGTCCCCAAAACCTACCCTGATGGGCATGCCCAGAATCATAAGGAGCAGCACCACGACGAGCATAATTGTTTCAATATGACTGAGGCCGATTAGAAGCATTTTCATCAGCAAGTCTGGAAAAATATGACCAAAGATGATGAGAAGAAAAGCTGTTACCCAACGTCTGGAACTTGAATTCCACCAAGTCCAGAGCACGCCTGAATTCAAAAACCTTAATGAGACTGAAAAGAAAGCCAAGGTTGAAGTCATCTTTGCTGCTTTGCACGACGCAGACAAGGCCTGCGCTTTGCACATGTTCGAAGAGCACCAACACAACCATGAGGATGGATAGAAGCATCACAAGAACGGGACTGATGAGCTGTAACTAAATTTACTGCGAGTTTACGGTAAATAAATGTTTTATTCGATCTTAAATAACCGAATGAATGTCCACTTTATGTGTATTATAATAAAACAAATTTTAAAAAAAGTTTTTAAGAGAAGAATTGATGAATTCCTTTCCTTTGGCTTAACTATTCATTATGAATCAGTTCTACATGATTGCAGGAGGATTTGTTGGGGATCAAAAATATATTATTTATTCTTTATTTTTATAAAGAATCGGATCAATATTACTAATACAAAAACCAGATAAGACGTTACACATAACCACGAAGCGCATTAACAAAAAAATTAGGCGAACTCCAAGCGATAAACCGCGAACTCAGAAAAATATTCGAGCAATAACGAGTAAGTGGAAATGGAATCAACCGCAATTGAGGCACAAGTCAACAGAATCCTAAACAAAACTGAACCGAGGATCACAAAAGCGGAGTAAGTCTTTGCACTAAGTAGCATACTCACATACTGTCGCTTGTTTTATATAAACCAGTTCGTAGAAGGAGATAAACGAAGAAGTCAGCATCGGCAGGAAATAAGCATAGTTTTGACTGTCAAGAATAACAGTAGGAACGAACCAATCTGACTAATCAAGATCAATAAGTTAGTAATGTTGGTATTTTAAAAATGAAATAATTCATTTAAATGTCTTTGAATACATTTTTTTAAATATTCGAATAGAGATTTTGGACTTTTGAATATTCAAATTTTTCAAATGAATATTAAATTGTTATTGCCAGTTATATCCAACATTGTTATTTGAATGGATCACGCTTTTAAGAATGGTGGGTGCTACATCGATGCTTTGCATATTAGTGGCGCTGGTAACGTTATAATGCACTGATTTATTTGAATCGATTTTTCAATTCTGTTTCATATTAAATTTGACAGTAGCCTACAGTACATTGCTACATAATTTGATATGCGTTGAACTAAAATTACCGACTTAGAATATAAAAAAAATTAATGTATTATTCAATTTAGTTGCTTATTATAACATTCAGATTATTTCGACTTTTATTTTAATAGCAAAATTTTACCAGGAATTTCGGCTCTTTTTTCTATAGTATATTTAAAACAAATCTTGATTTTGAAAGTAAAAAATGTCTTTATTTGAAGGATAATCATGATGGCATTTAGGAGCAAAAATTTGAAATTTTAACTGTTTAATAATTTAATAGCTCTTTTGCATAAATGAGTTAGGCCTATATTTACTGGCTATTATCTATAATTTATATATTTTTAAAAAACTTACAAGATAAGCAGGTATGACATAAGAACGACTTTATTCATCCATTCACAAAACTTCACATTTTGCGCAATCAATGTGCAAATTATCCACGAAACAACCCTCATTCCCCCGAAAACGAATATTCTCGCCTTTCAGAAAGAGCTCTTCGATGTGCATGCCTTCGTATCCTAAGCCTGGCTTGATTTCCACATCCTTCCCATCCGATTCGATCGATGTGATGTAGTGGAACGATTTAGTAAATCTTCATACAGTACGTAGACATCAAAGATTAGTTCAAGGATCATATGCAAATGCTGCTCTGCTCTGCTTCTTGGAACTATTAAACACAAAATTGTGACTGGAACTCGAAATTCTAGCCAGCGATTTTCAGGCTATATCGAATCTTACGTAGATATTTTAAATGTAAATGACCCTCTCAACCTTTTTCAATATGTACAGCTATAACAGTACATAAATATTATCTTTAATATTATAAAAGTATACGTTAATAATATATTTTACTGTCAGGCAACGGATTAACTCCCTCAGATCACCTTCTTTGAAGAATTTACAGATTTTTTCTTGACTGATAGTGATATGAAGTTAACCCACGATGACTTTATGACGAAGCCTCTTAAGTATATTTAAGAGCATCAAATGGGCGATGCCAAATCCAACCCTGAGCTCTTTAAATAAGCTAAAAATGGTATGTTACTTTGTTAGATGCGATATGGGAACATTTTTTGATAATATAAAAGGCTGAATGGATCGAATTAATTCGTTACCTTGTGGTTCTATATATACCGTTTTATTGCCCCACTCTTACTCGCTTCATTTCGATCGTTTTTGCTCTCTTTTGAATTTAGATTCAATTACAATATTTTTTTTTCGATTTGATTGCTCGTTGGTCTTGGCGCATGACTCTACCATAAAATGCGAGAGATTATCCCGGGCTCTATCCCGGATAAGAACTGGCCGAGGACTTAAATGTGGTATCTTTCGTTCTGTTTTATTATGTATGTTGTATTTCATCAAAAATCAGTTTTCTCTTAACCATTAGTTAATTGCGTGCTACAATCATTAACTTTTTATAAGCACCCGACCTCAATAATACAGCGTTAATGTCTTCTATTTCACATTTCATCCAATAACCAACCGATTTATAATTTAGAAAATACGAGATTTCAAAAATATTTGTATTGTCATTTTTTTTCATAAGTAGTATATTTTTTTATAAGCAACCAAATCAAAGTAAAAAATTGGTTCTCAAATCATTTCAGTGTCGCAATCAACAACATTCGTCTTATCCCTGCAACATTCGAAACAAAAAAAAATGATAGTCGGATAATCACCCGGATTCGTGTGATCAAAGTAATAACTAATAGCAGCGAATATTCAATCGATCAACTGAATATCCACGGCATTGGTCATGCAATCGAACCCTGGTACCATTTTAATTCAAAGTTTACAATTCATACTATGATTTAACATAAAATCCATGAAATGGTGGTTCCAATTAGTAGTAATTATACGACCCACCTCCACAACATGTAATACAGCAATATATACATATCTATCTACATATATAGATAAATATCTACCTACATCATCGTTTTCCATGATTTCTTTTTGAACCCTGCTGCACTGTGCTGTCCATCTACGTTTCAAGGTTATTTGTAAGGAGTGTTGAGGTTTCAAACATGTTTGTAAATCTAGTCAATTTGGGATGGGTGAGAAGATAAAAAAAATGAATATATTGCTGGTTCTCACATATCAATTCAACATCGCAACTAATAACATTCATCTAATCTATCCAATATTCCAACGCATAAATACGGATTCCCCCTTAATAAAAGTAATAATTCCGTTAAGCAAGCTCAAAGTCTGGATTTTCAGCCAGTTGACTTTCATCCAGAAAATGTATGTGAACTATGATTTTCATTTTCTTTTCTAGGAATTATTGATGATGCTATTTGTTTATGATGACATTTAATAGTAGGTAATTTTCTGGCTTCCATTAATTTACTTTAAATCACTCTGAAACAATGGCGCTTTCAGCAAAACCACGAATACAGTTAAATCAATTATCGATCAGATCATGTAATATCCATATGAATTTCAAAATGAGATAATTTAATTTGTGAAAATATTTTTTTAAAATATATATATTTTTAATTTTAAAAATTTAATGATATTTTTATATTTTGAATGAGATTAGTTAAATAAATAAATTACTATTATAAATCAATTATCAATAACCATGAATTCTGAAATTTTGAATTTTTTTAAAGCGAGAAATAATGTAATGTTAAAAAACGCATAAAAAATGTCAAGCAATACTCCCATGCTCGAACATATAACTTTTATGGATTTGTCTCAGTTGAAGAAATTTTACTGTAGATTTTTTCAGACTCCAAAGTCAAAATGTAGCATAAACCATGACATAGACAAGTGAACCATGATGATAATTGTTGGTATTATCATTTAATCATTGGTTTAAAAAAAACATCACTGCATAGGTCTACCATGCTATCTGATGTTTCAAGTGATCGTACGGGAATCGAACCCGATACCTCCCGCACTGTAGACGAGAATCATGCCATTAGACCAACGATCCGTACATACACTATCCACCCTAAAGAAATTATTAAAAACAAATCCACTGGAAAGTTTGCGTTGTTCAAGTCGTCAAAACTCCAACCTACCTGACGAAATTCATTAATTCCTTCCTGTCCCAACTGAAATAATTTGAAAATGACATTTGCTTGAGACTGCGTGGTTTATTTTTACAGTTCAAACAGACAACACAGACAGAAATAGACAAGTCTTCTTAATAATATAAGATGTGGCCAAAGTCAGAAGCCTATTTGTTTGTGCTTATAATGATTGATAATCCAACTGCTTTCATTTTTATTTTCAGCAAGGTTTTGCGCATCGCCCATGCAGATTTCTTGACCAATAGAGCGGAGAAACCATCGCCTATAAATTTGATTGTTTCCTCCGCTTCTCCATTTCCAGAATTCCTCAATATAATGTTTTCATTTCTCTGGCATCAGTGGTCAAGAGAAAGTCACTTAATTGTTTGCTTACACTCATCGGTTAGTTTTAATCATTTTTCAGTCTTTTATTTCTGGTTATTAGGCTACTTTGAAAAGTCATATTTCGATGTATTGTTAATATACCATGCTTATTTGTTTAACAGATCGAATCATTCATTGAAATACCGTTCGTTATTACTATGGCCTCTCCTTTCCCTCACCCAGTAGGCCTCGTATACTATAGCCCTTTTCCTGCGTTATATAGCAGCAAGTTGTACTTTTTTGTCATTTATATATTCGCGTATCCATGGGTATCAAATGCCAACAGGTGGACGTAAAACACTTCAAAACTGACCATTGAATTCAAAAGAAAAATTAGATATCGTATAGCGAGCACATTTTAAATATTTTTTGATGCGCAAGATCATTTTTGGCAATAATGCCTACGTTATATTATATAACTATGAACTATATTTATACTTGTTAACCTTTTGGGTTCAAATCGTTATTGTATCTTGCACATTATCTTATCTGTTTGATATAAAACTTCCAATAAATATTTTCAACATTTCACTTTAAAAGTAAGATTTTAAAGAAAATATAACATTTTGATTTTTAAGTGACGAATAGAATTTCTTAAAATTTTAAATGTACCAGAGAATGTCACAGGAAACCTGGTCACATATTATCAGGGATATTAAAGTTTTGAAGCAAGCAGAGCAGCTTTCCCAGCTGATCCTTGAACACATATCTTCTATTTTTATGATTATTGTTTGCAATGAAAGAATTCATATAGAAATGGTCGAAACGAGCACAAACTCGCAAATCAAATTACCAATCGATGTCAATCATATTAAGAACAAGAAAGACGAGCGAAGAAATCAAACCGATTTTGAGAAAATGGGGTTGTAAATAAGGATACGACTACTTATTCAGCGTGGCCTGTATTAGTAGTAATGTAGCGCCCACTTACAGAACATGTTATACATACATCAACGTTTCTCATAATTTTTGAAACCTTATTGTGTTTTCGCGCATCTTCTATACTAATAAGCTATATACCAGGGATCTGGAGGATGAAAATCTCATTACGAAACTTTTTTTCATTTTACAAACATGACCTTCGATTCAATCTTTCATTTTCTCGGAATCCACTGTTTATAGATAATCCCTGCTATCTGGGGAAAAACGCTTAGCATGAAAAACGATTGGGACTTAAGGGGAATACTTAATTTGTTATTCTTGGTACTCAGCACTAATGACAAAATAGCACTTACGGTTTCCAACAGTTTAAATAACTTTGATACTAATAGTAGACTTTATGTAGAAGTTCTGAGTTCTGATGTTCACTCTGTCTTTCAGTCATTCCTTAGCCCTCATAGAACAGGGTTATACGGTATTTTTTCAAATAAGAATATCTGTAACATTATAGAGGCAATACGATCTTCATCAGAAATAGTTTAATCGTTTTATTTTGAAAATCACTATGGATTACTTCACGCGGCTGCCATTTGAAGGTATATTAGTAAACGACCGATTTTTACGAAGCTATAATAACAAAACTATATTCCACTGTTTAAATTACAGTTTTACTGAAACTCTTCTCATGGATCAGACCAAAAGACATCATCTCCCTTTCAAGAACGTGTAGAATCTTCCGGAATACTGTATCAGTGCTGGATGACAAACTGTGGGCACAAGTTTGCTGCAACGAATTCAGCATCAGGCTTACTCCTTCTGAAAATGGGTTTGCAAGAAGGTTTTACAAGAATGGTATATTATACGAAGCTTTATAAGTACACAAATTCAGCTGATAATTTATTCTTTCCCTTAAATATTTTTCATATAGTTTTGCATCAATATGGCCACTTACTTGGCTTCTGGACGAAATTGGTTACAGTAAATGGAATAGATAAAGACCGATTTGGTTCTTTAGTTAAAATACTGGTATAGTTTATCACTATTATATTTTAAATTACAAATGATTATATTCTTTTCTTTACTTTAAAATAGTACCGTGATGGACAATTATTAGGTTTCGATCTGCATCCCCCAAAAGTGCCGCATTTGATGCAACCTATTCGCCCCAAATTGATTTTCACCATTTCCATGGATCAGTGTAACAACGATTCTGTAAAGGTTAATTGCTGCATTGATCCCGAAAATCCGCATCACTGCGAATTGGATGATGTAATAAAATAACTTATTATATTAAATAATTATATTAGATAATAAATTGTTTGTTATTCTAGACGCCATCGCCACCAACCAGCAGGCACTACTACGAGCTTACGAGGCGATGTTCTACAACTGAATTCCACGTGGAATATAACTCCAAGTGGAATATGGATTTGGCTTATAATCATCTATTAGAACATGTAGACACGATGGCGGTCTCGAGTAGTGCAATTGAGAGGTTGACCAATCATTTCTTAGAAAAGCGCGTGGCCGCCCGTCACACTGCCTATTGTGCCCACTATTCCCCGTTTGAATTACCATCACCATCGATTAATCCTGAAATAATTATCCCAATTCAACCTGGAATATTCAAAGGAACAACAAGTTCCAATGGAATCCAGCTGTTCCTTCTTTCATATAAAGATGGGAATAAAGTTATTGGTCGAAAAATAACGGTATCATCATATTTTACATTAAAATTTATGAATTACTATTATAGTTTTTTTTCAAAAGGGAGATGCGGATATTCCAGCAGGAAGAGTTGCTTTCGAAGCTGATCTTAGCTGCTACATGTATCTCAACCAAGAAATGCAATCTGACATGCATTGTATCAGTCAGATAGAAGCCAATTCTTTGGGTGTACTGGATTGGAACGGTTTACCGCAGCCTCAACCATTTCTGATTCCAGAAGATTGTGGGAAGCAGGTTATTACCAATCTACCAAATGAATGCTTGGCAAGGTATAATTTATAATCAATTAATTGTATTGTTTACATTTTAATAAAAGAAAGTTTTATTTATTTATCATTATTAGGTTTCATGGTGTCGGAACTTTCTCTTGTATGAATGGAGGTTACTTTGAAAAACCATACTTCCTGAAGGGTCACTGGATTGTTTTCAACCAAGATTTATTTGGCTTTCTCTGGATTATGAATGGTCAATTTGGCGACTTGAGTCTGTACCACCGCGTCGAAGATCCTATGGTTCCATCCATGTAAAAATTCAAGGAATCCTTTTTTTTATCCAGCCACCATCGACCCATCGTTCGATTTGCACTTGAAGAGCAAAAAATACAGAGAATGTAGGAATATGAAATTTCAATTTTGTTATTGTATTCAACAGCGAAGCAGTATTGATGTATCGTTTAAAGGGTCGTTTGATTATTTCTTTATAAATAGGTAGTTTGTCGAGTTCAAACTTTTCAAACTTTCCCGAATGCTTGATTGCTGATGCTTGATTGCTGCCCAAACTGTAACTGATGCTTCCTGAATAATTAAGCGTGTAATAATTTTTTTTTTTTTCAAGATTGTACTTATCCATTCTGAATGGACTAGTCTTCCAAATAATA
Source organism: Chydorus sphaericus (assembly GCA_030141595.1). Classification (NCBI taxonomy): domain Eukaryota; kingdom Metazoa; phylum Arthropoda; class Branchiopoda; order Diplostraca; family Chydoridae; genus Chydorus; species Chydorus sphaericus. The sequence goes on along the minus strand of CM057934.1, from coordinate 1,080,911 downwards.
AGATGTGACCAAAGTCAGAAGCCTGTTATTTCTAGAAGCCTTCTTCTAAATCTATATTGGTGATAACATAATTGGTACTTAATAACCAGATTTTTTTAAAACGTCGTGTAATTGGGCCATTTTTTATGGTCGTAAAAACAAAATATTTCCTTTTGCTTTATTATTACAAAAATTTCAGGGGAAACGAAAGTACCCAGGCCCGCAGTATATGACTCATCAATACCAGATGTACGTTCTTAAAAACACTGATCATTAATAGTGTTTCATTCCTGGGAGGAATTGATCAATGAAAGATATTTGAAAAACTTATATTTTGTTTTAAAGAATAATAAACGGCCAAAGAGACCTCGACGGGACACTGGTAAAAGTCTAATATAATGTGATGTATTGAAGTATATTCTAAAATTACACTAATAATAATTATAATTGAACTTTTTCTTTATTGATTCCATCTATATTATTATTTTTTTCAAATTAAGGGATAATCTTGCCGCTTGTTGGTCTAGGGGTATGATTCTGGCATATAATTCGAGATATTCAGGGTTCGATTCCAATACGACAAACTAGTATTTGAAACATGATGAAATAAAATATGTCCTGTTTATCGATTTGGGTCAGTGAGTGGCGAGTGAGATGAAACCAAACCTGATATCGATACAAAAAAAAAGGCTTAAAAGCCCATCCACTTCTCCCCAGGGGTGACTACGCCTCAAAAAGTACATCATCATTTGATGATCGAATTGTCTCTATACATCGATAACCACATTCATCTTTAACCATATGGATAGGCATACACCATATAGGTAACTAACCAACTAGTGACCGTCGTATAGAACTATGCACGTTCGACGATTTGTATGTAAATTTTGAACCGATTGATATTATTATGTCAATCCATCATTGTTTGACAAAGTGGAAGCAGCCTGGAGATAAATATGAACAGGTTTTTGGTAAAAAATATTTTTCTTCATTTAACAAAATGAATACAGAATATTCTACTTGTTGGAAGGACAAACGAGACATGTCGGATAACATCATCATAGCCTCAGGGCCTATTCTATAGACTACCCATAACAAGAATCTAAAAAGAAGTAGAACCGTATAGTTGAAACATACTGTGTATCAGTTAAGTATATTCGTTCTCGAAGGACGCAGTGCTCTCAAGACAGTGAATTATCCTATATCTACAAAGGATATTTCTGTTTTTATATCATTACATTTATTCAATTGAGTATTTCTTATACTGTTGAGTTTGCTTCTCTTTGTGTACTTACACTATTGAAAATAAATCCATTCGAAATTTCCGTCGAATTTTCAATTTTGTTCTACTATATTTTTTTTAGAATGCGGAATTATAAGAATGGGGTATAATTAATACTATTCTATCTCTGTTTCTCATTTTTCATGCCGACAGTTGGCTTATCAATTTTAAGTTTTGTGATGGTATCTTGAGTTGAGCTAATATTTCAGAAATAGAAAAAAAATGAGAAAAATATTCTAATTACAATTGCATTTTGCTTTTCATTTTACAAACACGACCTTCAATTCAACCTTAATTTCTTGGAATGCAATGTATGTGAGTAATCCCTGCTATCCGATAAATTCTTAGCATGAAAAACGATTGAGATCTTAAGGGAGATTTTTATTTTATTTTTCTTGGTACTCAGCACTAATGAGAAAATAGCAATTACGATTTCTACAAGTTGGAGTAACTTGCCCTTCAGTTCACTCTGCCCTTCAGTCATTCCTTAGCCCTCGTAGAGCGAGGTTAGTCGGTTACACGTAATTTTTTTTAAATAAGAAAGTTTGAAAACGATAATTAAATCGTTTTATTTCGAAAATCAATATGGATTACTTCACGCAGTTGCCGTTTAAAGGTAATATACTAATAAACAATCGAATTCGATAAAAATATTCTATAACAACCCCTATATTAAACTGTTTAAATGGAAGTTTTACTAGAACTCTTTTCTTGGATGAGACCAAAAGATATCATCACTCTTTCAAGAACGTGCCGAATCTTCCGGAATACTGTATCAGTGATAGATGACAAACTTTGGGCACAAGTTTGCTGCAACGAATTCAGCATCAACCTTAATCCTTCTGAGAATGGGTTTGCTAAAAGGTTTTACAAGAATGGTATATACGACGTTAATATTTATACAAATTCAGCTTATTCTTATATACATATATTCTTTATATAGTTTTGCATCAATACGGCCATTTACTTGGTTTTTGGACAAAATTGGTTGCAGTAAATGGAGAAAATCAAGACCGATTTGGTTCTTTAGTTAAAATACTGGTTAGTTATTTATCATCATATTTTAAAAAATGTAATTTATCATATTCTTTTTCTTTTAAAAATAGTATCGCGATGAACAACTATTAGGTTTCGATCTACAGACCCCAATGGTACCGCACTTGATGCAACCAATTCGCCCCAAATTGATTTTTTCCATAACCATGGATCAGTGTAACAACGATTCTGTACAGGTCAATTGCTGCATCGATCCCGAAAATCAGCATCCCTGTGAATTGGATGATGTAATATACTAAAAATATTAAATTAATATTAGATAATAAATGTTTGTTATTCTATAGACGCCATCGGAACTAACCAGTAGGCACTATTACGAACTAACTAGACGATGTTCTACAACTGAATATCACGTAGAAGATCGTTTACATTCGGCCCACCAAAGGGAACACGATCATCTACTAGATCATGTAGACAAGATGGCGGTCTCGATTAGTGCGGTCAAGAGGTTGGAAAGTCATTTCATGCACAAGCGAATGGCTGCCCATCGCACTGCCTATTTGGCCCACTATTCCCGGTTTGAATTGCCATCATCATCATCAACGATTAATCCTGAAATGATTCTCCCTATTCAACCTGGAATATTCAAAGGAACGACCAAATCCAATGGAATCCAGCTGTTCCTTCTTTCGTATAAAGATGGGAACAAAGTTATTGGTCGAAAAATAACGGTATATATGCCACAACATTTTATAAAAATTTACGAATTTTATAACTTGTTAAAAAAAAAAAGGGAGATGCGGATATTCCAGCAGGAAGAATTTCTTTCGAAGCTGATCTTAACTGCTGTATGTATCTCAACAAAGAAATGCAATCTGACATGAATAGTATCAACCAGATAGAAACCAACTCTTTGGGTGCGATGGATTGGAACGATTTACCACAACCTCAACCATTTCTGATTCCAGAAGATTGTGGGAAGCAGGTTATTACCAATCTACCAAATGAATGCTTGGCAAGGTAAATATATATTATTGTTTTAGTTATTGGTTTTTAAAAAAACATTCTTTATTCTTATGATTAGGTTTCATGGTGTCGGGACTTTCTCTTGTTTGAATGGAGATGACTTAGAAAAACCATACTTTCTAAAGGGACATTGGATTGTTTTCAGCCAAGATTTATTCGGCTTTCTCTGGATTCTGAATGGCCAATTTGGCGACTTGAGTCTGTACCACCGCGTCGAAGATCCTATGGTTCCATCCATATAATAGTTTTAGGAATATTTCTTTTTTAACTGAGCCATCAATTACCATCATTCAATCTAGTTATAGAGAGCTAAAAAATGCAGAGAATAAGAATGTGAAATGTGAGTTTTGTTACTATTGTATTCAACAACGCAGCAGTATTGATGTATCGTTTCATATTGCGACCCAACACCATTGACTCCATTCGATAAAATTTTTACATAATTTTTTTTTTCGCAGCAGAGTCTATATAACCCCTTACTTTACCATTTTCAGTTATTTTAATTTCGATATTCACACAACCTCAAGGAGATTATAAAATAATGAACATCTCTCGGTTAGGATAAAATAATCGGTAATTCAGAGGTATTTTTTATCGTTGATGAAACAGTGAAGAAAATGAGAATAAAAATAAAATATTCTACCTAAATTGACCATAATCAAAACAAACGAATAACACAATATGTAAAAGATTCTTCGTTCGTTCTCAGTATTTGCATATAGATATCTTTAAGGAGTAAAAACCCACGAGAATAACTTACCGGTTTTACAAAACCGCGAAAAAAATGTATCAAATCATGTAACAATAAGCCACATAAATTTCAAATTGAGATAACTTAATTTGCTTTAAATTACTTCAAAAAGAACCATTCCACCGACCGAATTTTAAAGAGAGTTATATGTATAAATATATAGTGTAAAAGTAAAAAAAAAACGCCTAAATAATTTCAACTATTAAAATACTCGCAGGCTCGCGCATAATTTTTATGAATCTCTTTCAGTTGTAGAAGTTTGATTTTATTTTATTTTTCACACACAAAATGTACCTAGCTTAATTAATTATAACAATGTAATATTATTATTATTTAATAATGGGTTTATAAAGTAAAAATAATCATCAAGAAATGAGCCCGAAATTAGACTACTTTCTTGAAGATGAAAGGATCTTTCGGGAATCGAACCCGGAACCTAACGCATCGTATCGTATTTATATCGAATCATACATAGATTTGATGAATGCAGATGAAGCTCTCTCGTGGACAATCGTCCGCAGTCCCCAGTCCGCGTCCGACGATTTAATGACCTGTACCAAATATCTTTGAATTCATAACACAATGTATCGATCAATTAAGGTCTTTTAAAAGTGGGAGAAAATTACACCTTAAGGATCAACTTGGCCTAGATTACGCGGAAAACATGTCCCAAGAAAAAAAAGAGCATGCCATTGATTTTATATTAATAATTTGAAAAAATCTATGTAACATCATACATTCACGAAAACAAGTCTAAAAAGATGGCGTAATCTTCTACAATAATAAAATATTTTATTCAAAATTTAATAATGAAATTGGTCGGGTAATTATTAAGGCAATTTCAGATAATTCTAGATTCGGAGAAATAGTAGCGAGGCCTGGACAGTCCCACTATTTTCGATTAGAAAAAAAAGTAAAAACAATTGATAAAGGTTTAAAAAACATTGTTTGTATTTACGCTGAAACGATCTTTTAAAATACCGCTTAATCGCATGACTCAATAACATCGTTGCCATAAGTAACTTCTTCGCAAGAAATTGTCATCGTTTTGATGAGACCAGAGCCATGGAGAAGGTTGAGGGACTCCATTATACACACCCCATAAGGCTTTGAAGCAAACTGCACGCTTGCATAGGGTAGCGTTCCCGGCGGATTTTCCCCGAACTAATGGCGCCAAATTTGAATTCCCTTAAATTTTTTTCTAAGTCCAGTAAGTCAATAACATTTTTTAGTCCTCTATGTCTAAAATTAAGTTTTTCAATCGCATACAATTATAAACTTGATACATTCCGAAAATAAAAATTTACAAAAAAAAAAATAAAGAAAAATAATAATAAAGCAACGATGGGATTCGATCCTACAAATCCTTGGGTAGTGTTCTCCTGAGGCCAGCACTATACCGCTGCGCCACCGGTTGCTTGCTTCTGCTGCAAGCGTGCAGTTTGCTACACACCCGAAGTGAAAAAGTTGCTTCAAAGGCTTATGGGAAATTTAACATGGAGTCCCTCAACCTTCTCAATGGCTCTGATGAGACAACCCTCAGTCCGATGGAAACAAAAACTGGTTCCTTTCAATTCGAGTTTTTTAATATTCGCGTAGTCGTAGGCTCCGCTGGGCTCGATTTGGACGCAGTGTCCAGCATCTAGATTTGAAGTGATGGTCAAACTTTCGACGTCATCGTCCGAATCGACGAAGATCTTGACTTTCTCGTACTCTGGAGAAAGATGAAGATCATACTCGCCGGAAACAAGGTTTATGGTGCAAGTCGCCATTTCTGTAAGTTGGAATCCATTAGAAAATTTCACTTTACAGAAATAAAATGTCGCTATATATACAACCTTTGAAGCTGGTGTAGAGTTTTGGATGAGATTGAATTCAATTATAGAAGATCTTGAATACGAGCCTATTTGAAAAGAAAGAAAAAAAGATTTAACTAACTTTTCTCACATGATATTACACTTAATAAAAAAAATACACCGGATTAAGATTGTATTACATGAATAAGAGATAATTATATTCACTAAATGAAAAATAATATTAATAAAGAAATGAAAACATGAGAACCTATTGGTAGCTTCGATAAATGTTGACTGATGTCTATCAAGCAGTCAGCAAGACTATTTATACCTGTTTTTTTTTTCTTGTGCTGAAATAGGTTTTTTCCCAGTATCCCATCAGATTATTGGTCGATTGATCATATTTTTGTTTTCTTGGAAATAATGAGAGAGAGAAAAAAAACGTTTCTTTTGGACCAAAAAATTGCTATGAAGTATACTTTTAATTTGCTGTTCTGGGAATTGTTTGTGATGCCATTTCTCTTAAAAAATTATTTTGTTATTTTACTGGGACATATTATCTTCCCATTATTTTTTTTTTTTATAATTCTAAAAATGGTGACATTGTTGCTATTGAATTACAGCAATTACCGCTTACGCTAAATGTTTTATTATTTTTTAAAAAATTTAATAACATTTTATTACTAAGACGGAAAACCACTTGAAGATAAAACAGGATGATGTTTTGGTAGAAATTAAAGTCAGCTGATCAGCAAAATTGGTGTGAACTATGACGAACCCATATTTTGAAGACCATTTTTTTATATATTTTAAATAGAGAAATCTAAGGAATTTTCAATTGAATATAAAAAATGATTGTAGAAAAATATATGCCAAATGTTAATGTTTTTCTTATTTTATTATTCATCGAAATTCCGATTTTTTTTCCTTTTTTGTATTTTAATTTTCTGAGAATAAATATTGCACATACACTATACAATGGGACACATATACAACAAAAATCGTAATGAATAAACATTATCCCTGACGTAGTAAAATGTATTTTACTACTTAAGGCTTTACTGGTTTTAAATGTGGCGCCCTAGAAAGTAGACCCCCACAGCTTTATATCCAAAAACAGTGTCGCCATCTAGCGAAAATTTAAATTTTATGGCCCCAGGCTCCCACAGCTATTTTCAAATAAAAGTTAACATTTTCTTTATGAAATAGGTCGTAACTTTTACTGGAAGTTTTTTTTACAATTAAAACCATTACACGAGTGATAATATTTAAACTGGCTAAGTAGAAAATTCCATAAAATATTTGGGTTTTTAAATTTAAATAAACTGTTTTCATTCGAACCATTTTTCTTCTTCCATTTCTTTGATTGTAGGCTGCAGCTCAAACTTAAAATGAGTATTTTTAAGCTTTAAGCCTTTAACAGAACAATAAGACATTAACTTGGATATTACTTTATTTATTTTTTATTCCCTATTCATATTGTATTGGATAAATGGATATCCCTATTCATTTCATATCTCAGTCTTTACAAGAGATATCGAACTAGAGCCGGTTATATATATCCTTTGTTATACACAAACTATTTACTATTTTTTAAGTTGAAAGAAAAGACTACGTCAGGCCTTCATCAGGCTATTTTTTTTAAATAAATAAAATTCTATTAGTTACATAATGTCTGTGTAGAATGATTGCTTCAGATAGAACCCCCCAAAATTCTAATACATTAACCAAGCCAGTTCATAGGCATACTAATTATTATTGTTGTTTCAGAGAAACGACCGAAGAGACGTCGACCAGATACTGGGAAAAATCTAAAAGTATTTTTTAAAATTAAACTTTTAAATCAATTTTCCTCGTCTACTTTGAAATATAGTATTAAATGACATGAGAAACGTCTATTGTTTATTTTGAATAATAGAAATAAAAATCAGAATATAATACATGAAGCTTAATAATAACCCACACAGCACCGGGATAATATTTTTGATCATTGATCCAATCTCGATCCAAATCATATCCCGTTGTCCGAAGCTTCAATTTCGTGCTACTGAAGATTTGGGGATCTGTTTAAGTTATTCGCTTTTTAGCGACCGGAATTTATTTTTTTATGATCCGGGTAATTGATATCAAGCTGATAATCTATGTTGGATAACACGATGGAATTAATTTTTAAGCGGTTGAAAATTATCTTCGGGATGAACGACGTTTTTAGAGTAATGTCTTACGTAATCTTGAAATTTCCTGTTATCATCTGGATAACTATACGCAGTACCGAATATTTTAGTATATATTTCAAATTTTAAAATTGTAATTCGGCCATAATTGTGAACTCCTATAAGATGATCAGAGGATATCTCACACTTTTATCATATATTTTTCATAGTTCTATAGAAAAAGCTTCACCTCTCATTAGCTCCGAACTCACAAACTTCGGCATGTTATGCCAGCACTTTATCCACTATACCACATCACAGTTGTTACTTCTCTCTTTTTTAACAGTTATATTTTCTTCAACATAAGAAACATGTCAAAACAATGGGAAAGTACGAGATAGCTAGTAATTTTTAGTCTTTTGATGTCATAACATAGCGAACTATTGCAATATCGAGAGTTTATTAAATGAACTTTGCGCTTAAAGCATTGGCAAGTTCACTAAATATAGCAACAGACATAAATTAACTTGGATCACTAAAATAAACATGGCTTAAAGAGGGTTTAAGCAACCCATTCAAGTTAAAATTCAACCAACTGTAATAAAAGGGGATGATAACAATATTGTTTAACATATCCGAAGACATCTATCATCTATTAAAGGCAAGTATATCCACCAGCTTTACTGGGTAAATCCGTTAATGCTGTTTCATGTGAATTTTACAGTATGGGAATAACTTTCTCTGCTGAGATTCATCATCCAATGGATATCGTTCGGTCATCATTGATCATTAAGTATTACTCTAAACAAAATAAATAATAAATAATAAATTAACAATTCAAATTAATTATTTGCAATATTATATCCATATCTTGAAGAAATCTATAAAAGAGCTAAAATACATCTTTGTGATGCCCAGTCGTAAACGATCTTTTAAAAAAATTCCATCCTAACGATATCTTTAAGTAGTTGGTTAGACCGAAACCAACGGCCAAACGGTCACCCGGAGGAGTAACAAATGTTTAACACACGACCCTTTTTTCGATATCCTTTGGGATGATCAAACGATGTCCAAAGCTTAGCCATGTGCTGTGTGGGAACTGTTGCAGGGATTTTCAATTGTTACGTATTTCCGGAAAGGTTTTGCGCACCTTTGAAGATTTCTTGATAAATTAAATTTGATGGTTTTCTCCGCTTTCCCATTTCCAAGAATCCTCCGTGCTGCTAGGCCACAAGACTTTTTGATAAACAAAATAGCAGGAGATTTAGTTTCTTAACAGTACATAGTCATAAGAAAGATGTAGAACAAACGAAAATAAAAATGACGCGAGTACCGTAATTCATACGTCTCATCGGGTTATTTCTTCCAATGAAAACAAACGGAATGTTTAAGTGATTCGTTTAAGTTTTAAAATATTTAATAAGGTCCTATATTATTGAGAAAATTCACATGTTTAAATCTAAGCATGAATGACATAAAAACGATTTTATTCATTCCCATGATCGCTCACAATATTGGTAATAGTGGTGTCCTCCATTTCTTCTAGATATAATACATTTTGAAACGATCAGAAAAATTTCACTTGTGATTATTATTTTACCATATACAACCTTTTTAAAATAGGCTGGCAGAAAATGGAAGCTTTAAAATAGGATCCTGGATGAACTTCTGGATTTAAATTCTATCTCATAATAAACGGAAATAATTCACTAAATTTAAAACATTTAAATGTAAAGACGCATGTAATAGAAAGTCACACACGAACCTACAGATTGCTTCGAGTGCTAATCGTCAAATGATATGTCTATCCAGCAGGCTGCAGGGCTATTGATTGTAATAGGTTTTTCCCCAGTATCCCATTAGATTGATCAGTTTCCTTCTTTTCTCGGAAATTAAAAAAAAATGAGAGAAACAAACGTTTTCCTTTTCATCAGAAATTTGCTGGGAATTGCTTACGCATGCTTACGATTTTTGTTTTATTACTGAAAATTAGCAATAATATTTTATAATAATTAAGACGGATTATTCAATGTCACAAAGACTTTAATATTTTTCATGAAAATTGAAAAATAAAAAATAATATGTTTTTTTTAATATTTTGAATTGAATTGATTCAACGTGGCAATGTTGCAGATAACTTTGACAACGAGCGCCGTCGTCTGCTGCTCAAAACGGCGGGCATGGACATGAAGATTTCCTCTCCGTTTTTGTTTTACTAGATTATTTTTATTTAAAAATAAGTCAATACCTTTTAATTGATATCATCTCATGCACTATTTGTACTTCCATTTATTATAATCAAGCATTTCAATTTTAAATTCCTCAAAATTGATTTACATAAAACTTTTCCAAACTTCAAGGTAAGCCTTTTTTTTCTCAAAATCATTCTTTCTTCAAATTTTAAAACTGTCTAAAAATATATTTTCCTTTTCAAGAGCTGAGGAAGCATGGTAAACTTGACTCTCAATGGAGTCCCCATTGAATTCCCTTTCCAGCCCTACGATGTCCAGGAGAAATTCATGGAAAAGGTTTCTACACATTTCTTAAACTTTAAATTCACTTTTAACTCAAATCGCCTACTTCTTTCAGGTCCTGGAATGCCTCCAAAAGGTATTCATACAATTTTACAAACATTGAAAATTCAAATTTTGACACTTTAAATTGTGATCGGTAGGGTTCGAATGGACTTTTGGAGTCCCCGACAGGCACCGGAAAGACTCTGTGCCTCCTCTGCTCCACCCTCGGGTGGCTGGCTTCGAGGAAGGCTCAGATCCAGGCCGGTATGCTTGTCGATACAGGGATGGGGGTAGATTTGAAGAATCAGCTGAGTATGGCCACTGGTTGGGGTGATGGCCCTGCCGGGCAGGCTGATGGCAGAGTTCCTAAGATTATCTATGCCTCTAGAACTCATTCCCAATTGAGTCAGGTCATATCTGAACTCAAAAGATCTTCATATAAATATGTCAAGGTATTTTAAAAGTTATTTATTATAATTATTACAATTTATTTTAACATTCTGTTAAATTTTCTTTATTTATTAGTGATTTTTAAAGTTGGGAAATTAATTTAAATAATTTTAGTATTTTTTTCAAAATTTATATTTTATTTTTAAAATGTGGGTTTTTTTTCTTGATTTGTTTTTTCTTGTTTTTATTTATTTATTTGAAAATAAATTTAGATTAATAAAGCATTTAAATTAATGAATAGGTTTTTTAGAATATATTAAGTTGGGAAAAGATTTTAAATAATTCTTAGAACTTTTCAAAATTAAGTTATCTATTTTTATAATAAAATATTCATTTTATTAAAATAATTTGGGGATTTTGGAATTTTTTTTTCATTTACTTATTTAATAATCAGAAATCTAATTTTAAATATTTAAAGTCTCGGAAGAAAATAGTTAAAATGTTTTTTAATTAATTATAAAGAAAAGTTTTGAAAAATATCATTAAAAAAGTTAATTTATTTCAAATTTGTTTAGGTGAGCATATTGGGATCACGTGACCAGCTCTGCATTCATCCCGAAGTGTCTAAAGAGACGAACAACGCCACAAAGCTTCACATGTGTCACGCTAGGACCACAACTCGGTCCTGCTATTTTTATACAAATTTAGATCACAAGAAGGAGGACCCTGATTTTAAAGTTGATATCTTGGATATAGAGGATCTAGTCAGGGTGGGTAAAAAGCACTCGGCTTGCCCTTACTTCATGACGAAAGAAATTCGGAAATCAGCTGATATCATCTTTATGCCTTATAATTATTTACTGGATCCTAAAGTCCGAAAAATCCACAACATCGAACTCGCGGTAATTTAATTAAATTTTTCAAAATATATTTTTTTCGAATGTTTTTAGTTGAAATTCCATTTCCATAATTTAGGCTAAAATATTTTTTTTTACTAAAAAATAAATTTAATATTTTTAAATATTTCCTACATTTTGCTATGTTTAAATTTACGTTTCTACAATTTTTTTGTTTTTTTATTGAATTATTTAAATTTAAAAAAAACATCACAAAGTTATTTTAAATTTTGAATTAAATTATTTTCCATTTATTTTTTGAAAATCCGTTTCCACAATTTAAAAAAATATAATTTAAAACCAGAGATAATTTTTTTTCTTCTCAATTTCATTTCCACTATTTAATTTATTTTTCTTATTTAAAGTAAACTAAAAAAAACCATAGCAAAATTATTTTTTATTTGAATTAAATTATCTTCCATTTATTTATTGAAATTCCATTTCCACAATTTAGGCTTTTTTATTATTTAATTTTCACTATTTAATTTATTTTTCTAACTTCAAAGTAATTAAATTAAGAATTCCATTTCTACTTATTTGATTTTACAATTTTTAAATTTCAATTTTTATTTAGGGGAATATCATTATTTTCGATGAGGCCCACAATGTGGAGAAGATGTGTGAAGAATCTGCTTCGATAGAGCTGCGTAGCCTGGATTTGGCTCTCTGCGTGGACGAAGTCACTTACGTCATGAAGAAATTTCGGGATGGAACGGGTGGAGCCGATGATTCAATGTCTTTTGAATCACTCACGGCCGGTGCTCCAAAAGATTTCACCGTCGACGACCTCTGCATTCTTAAAGTATAATTTTTAATTGTTATTCAAAAAATTAATTAAGTTATCTAAATTAATTAATTTAATTTTTTTAATTTAATTTTTAAATTTACATAGAATTTTTTAAAAATCTACTTAACTTTAATTTTTATTATTTTTATTATTTTTATTATTTTTATTTATTCAGATTTTTTTATGTAACTGGATTTTGAAATTCTGATGTATTAAAAAATTAAGAAATTTAATTAGTTTCCTAGATTAAATTTTTTTCTGTAAATAGAATTTTCTTGCCAAAACAATTGTAATAATTAATATCAAATAACTTACGATGGATTTTTAAATTAATTGATTTAGAATTATTTTAATTTAATTTAATTTTGAAATTTTATGTATTTAAATTAAGTTTATTCGGCCAATTCAATTAAATTAAAAAATATATGTATATTTAAATTGAATTACAATTTTCATAATTACTTTTAATTAAATTTTCAGGCCATGTTCCTTGAATTGGAAAAAGCTATCGACGCCATCCCCATCTCCAAACCGGAAGGTGACACACTTCCGGGCCAATTCATGCTGGAAATCATGGCTAAAGCTGATTTGACTCCTGGCAAGAAAGACGTCATCCTAGACCTGCTGGATAAGGTCGTCCAGTACCTCACAGTAGCCAGTACGTCACCTTATCAGCGTAAAGGCAACGGCCTCCAGAAATTCGCCGATTTGGTCAAAATCGTTTTCAGTAGATCCCACTTTTCCGCCGAGCACATGGACAGGGTCAAGAAATCCTATAAAGTTCATATCAAAACTGAGCAGACGAAATCGAAAAAAGATGGTGGAGATCCTTGGGGCGCTTCATCCGCCAAAGTGAACGCTAAAGCCGGAAGAGTTTTGTCTTATTGGTGCTTCAGTCCCGGTTTTGGTAATTTTTCCACCGTTTCCACTTCCACTATTTAGGATTTATTTTTCAAGGAATTTTAATAGAAAAAGATTTTTTCAGTTTCCACCGTTTAGTTGATTTGCTCATTTCCACTTCCGCCGTATAGATTTTTCCAAATTTTGACTGACTAGATTTTTAATGGAATTTGAAAAGTAAACTTAGAAAATATGTTGAATTTGACATTCCACCGTTTTAATCCATTTTCAATTTCCACTTCCACCGTTTAGATACTTAAAAAATCTAATTGCCTATAATATTCAACAAATAGTGGAAAAATCTTTTCCACTTCCGCCAATTAGATTTTAAAATTTCTTAAATTAATTTTCCACTTCCACTAATTAGATTTCTATTTTTATTTTAGGAATGCGTGATTTGGTGGAAGAAGGAGCCCGATGCCTGATCCTCACAAGCGGTACTCTATCGCCCTTGTCCACATTTGCGGCCGAGCTCCAGATCCCATTTCCCGTGACTCTCGAGAATCCCCACATCATCGGCTCGAACCAGGTCTTGGTGGGCGTAGTGACTCACGGACCGGATGGAACGGAACTCGACAGCAGTTTCAAGAACCGAACTAATGAGAAATACCTCTCTTCTCTGGGAAGGACGATAAGATCCGTCGCCCAAATCGTTCCCGATGGATTGCTAGTCTTCTTCCCTTCATATCCTGTTATGAAATCGTGTCAGGAATCCTGGCAGTTATCCGGCATCTGGGATGCCCTGAATCAAGTGAAACCCATTTTCGTGGAACCTAATTCAAAAGTATATTAATTTTTTTATAATATATCATGATTTCCACTTCCACTGTGTAGTTTTAGATTTTCCTCCCAAATTTATTCAATTTGTATTAATTATTATTAGCTTAATTATAGTTTCCGCTTCTTTTTTTTACCGATGGGTACCGACCAGGTCGGCCGGTGTTTGGATGAGTTTCGCGGGCGAGCAAAGTCCGGCAAGACCGGCCATGGAGAAACTTTTTTTTTCGCCCAACTCTCTGGGTTGAGTAGTAGGGTTTGCAATTCAACATTAGGACAGAGAAAGGTTATATAAATATTTTTTTTTGCCGGCTTCGGCCGATCGGGTCGCCGGGGTTTGGATGAGTTTCCCGGGCGTGCCGAGTCCGTGAAGACCGGCAGCGTTAAAGATTATGGGGAAACAGTGGAAAAGTGTAAAAATATAATTTTTTCCTTCTTCTTAATTCTTTTTTTTCAGTTATGCTGTAATATCCTGAATTTCGGCTCCCCAAAAAGTATTACAAGCCCCGCCCATTAATATAATCGACTAATGGGAGAAGTTTGCTTTGATATTTGCAAACGTAGTTTTGAAACGTAACTGGTATATATGAATCTCGATTGCCCTCTAAATTGTAAGTGTTTTCGATGACGAACTGAACTTGATTTGGAGCGATGATAAAATGCGATAGCAATACGATCTTGGATTATATTGCTGTAGTCGAGGATAACGATCGAAGTCTAGCACTCTTTCGGCTCTTATCTGCTATGAAAAATTGAGTTCAATTCCGAGAAAACTTTTAGTAAAAAAAAAAAAAAAATTTTAAATTCGATTAAATTTGTATTTATTTTTTATTTTTAATAAAAAAAATTTCTTCCAAAAGGTGGAAGTGGAAACTATTTTTTATCAATATTAAATAGTGATAAGTTAATTAACTATTTTTTTTTACAAAATTTTCGTTCTAAAAGGTGGAAGTGGAAACTGTTTTTTTTTTTAATATATAAAATTTTCATTATTTAATTTTTTGAATTGATTTTTTTAGGAAGGATTCTTGGCTGTTATGAGCGGTTACTACGGGGCCGTAGCGAATCCTGACCGTCGTGGCGCTATCTTCATGGCCGTCTGCCGAGGGAAAGTGTCTGAAGGATTGGATTTCTGTGATGGAAACGGCCGAGCTGTCATCATCACTGGGTTACCATTCCCACCCAGTCGAGATCCACGAGTTATTGAAAAGCAGAAATATTTGGAGGATAACCGGAAGGATCCGCTCCTTCAAGGATTGACTGGGCAACAGTGGTACCGTCTAGAAGCTACCAGGGCAGTCAATCAGGTGATTATTTTATTTATCGATTTTGTTTTTGCATAATCATTAGGAAATTTAAATAAATTTCAAATAGCTAAATTAATATTTTTGTTTTGTTTAAATTATGAAGATGATTTTCGATTAATATTTAAATTTTTTTGGCCAAATTAAAGAATTTCAAAAGTCAGTGAATATTTTTAATTTGAATTTTTTGAGTTGAATTTTTTTTATTTATTTAAAATAACTTCATTTAAGTGGCTTTAATATGATTCAATTTTTTTCTGTACGCATTGATATAAGTGAAAAAAATGAAGAATTAAAAAAAGACTTTTAGTCATTTCCAAAATTAAATAAGAGATTATTACATTTCTGATCATAAATTCTAATTTCAAATTTTAAGAAAAAGAGTTAATTTTTTAAAAAATTATCTTTCTAAATGAATTAAGTTAGAGGAAATTTAAATTAATTTTCTTATTTTTATTGATTTATTATAGGCCATAGGGAGAGTAATCCGGCATCGTCTGGATTACGGATCGATCCTTCTCTGCGACCAGCGTTTCTCCAGTCCGGCTCTAGTTCAGCAGCTCTCCGCTTGGGTCCGTCCTCGCCTCTCAACCTTCCCTAAAATCGGTCCTCTCCTCCGCGATTTGGGAATGTTCTTCCGCAACGCCGAAATCCTCTTTCCAGGATCGGATCGACCCGCCCGCACTCCCATCCTCCCCTCTCCCGA
This sequence comes from Chydorus sphaericus, assembly GCA_030141595.1. NCBI lineage: Eukaryota > Metazoa > Arthropoda > Branchiopoda > Diplostraca > Chydoridae > Chydorus > Chydorus sphaericus. Next base: position 1,064,652 of record CM057934.1, on the reverse strand, counting down.
CGCTCTATCGGCCGACAAGAAGATCCTCACTTCCGTCGATTCCTTCAGTCACGCTCTTTCATCGAGCTCATTATCCAATAAAAATCCCGTCCGGAATCCTTCCGCACCAACAGGAAATCCTCGATTGTAATTTTTGCAAAAATTAATTTTTTCACTTCCACCGTTTAGTCTTATATTTAAAATGAATTAATCAAGAATTAGATTTTTCCACTCTCCACCGTTTAGGCTTCTTTTTTAAAATGAGTTGTTGAATAAGATTTTTCCACTTCCACCATGTAGACATATTTTTTTCATTCCATCATTTAGTCAGTTGAAATTTCCAAAATTCTATTTCCACCGTTTAGCATAGCCAAGTTTAAGAGTTCCACTTCCACCATGTAGAAATGCTTTTTAAAAAAAATTGATTTCCACCATTTAGTCTAGTTTAGTTTTAAAGTTCCACTTCCACCATACAGATTTTCTAATTAATTTCCCATTTCCACCATTTAGTATATTGCCTCTAACGGATGGTGGAAAAAAATGTTCCACTTCCACCATTTATAATTTTTTTTTTTTAATTAGGTCAATTGGGACGGTGGATTTAGCGGCCTATTCCGGCGCAGCTTCAAAGAGGTCTATTAATGACGAAGGGCAGAGTATCTTCGAGGCCTCAAAGGCGAATCCAACCAACCAGTACATCGATTTCAACGAAGTGGATCTGTCATCCGCTTCAGGATCGGGACGAGCGGATGCTGAGAATCCGTTAGTTCCGGCTCAGAAGAAGAGGAAGCTGACCATAGTGAGCGACGCCCAAAAGGCGAAAATTGAGAGGAGGAAATTAGAAGAGGCCGTTACGGAGGGACCGAATGCGCTGAATAGTTCCACTTTGAATCCAGACAGCCGGAAGGAAAAGGCGGCAAATTATTTGAAATCTGTGAAAGGATCGCTGGATGCGAGCAGTTATGCGGCCTTTTCGGCCATGACGTCAAAGTATAGGAAGGATAAAGACGTCGAGGCACTTTTGGAATCTTTGGCGAAAATTTTCTTGGGCCGATCCGGCGCCTTACGTCATCTCTTTCGTGGTAATTAAATAATTCAATTTCTACCAATTCTAATTTTTTTCTCTAATTAAATTCTATTTCAATTGAATTATTTAATTTACAAATATATTCTTCTCTTTTTAAGATGTTTTAATTTTTTGGATTTGTTTTAATCTTCAATTTTTTATGTTTTTTATTTGCAGATTATCGTCAGTTCGTCAACAAAGAGCACGCCTTCCGTTTCGACCGCGAATGTTCAAAGCACCAAATTGTGTAAAATGTGATTTATTACGGAAAAAATTCAATAAATTGTTAAAATCCAGTTTGATGAAGAAATAAAAAAAATGTGTATGATGTTTGCGTCCATTTTATGTAATAATTAATCACTATCAAGACTAATTAATACGATCTCCTTTGAATAAAAAATCAGTAAAACTTCGGAAGAATGGTTGGAGATGAGTGGCGGCATCTCCGATCTTATTTTTAGGCTCTTAAAATTTGTTTGGTCGGAGAGCTTAGGCGAAGAACTCTGAAAAAAAAAATTCGGGGTCGACAGGGTCTCGGCCCGTACGACCCCGGGTCGACCGTAAACGATAAATCCATTCAATTTTTCATTCAATTATCCATCCGAAAGTTATCCGACTTGCACGTTCTAAACGTCATTCGATAGCTCTCCGATCTGACTTTTAAATGTAAACATTCTAAGTTATATATCAACAGATTTTGTCGGAGAACCTAAATGAAATCAAATTGGGTTTGCAATTCAACATTAGGACAGAGAAAGTGTATATATGTGTATAAAGACGATTCGTTTGTGTAAGAGGAATGACACATTTTCCTACTATGAGGAGGCACTTGATAAATAAGTCAAGTGTCTCCTCAGTCCTTAGGGGAGTTGACCAGAAGGGGACCAAAGACCGGACGGATGCGGACGGATGGACAGGTTAATTTATGCGAATGAACGATCTAGAGGTGTGATATCCCAGAGCATTTTCCCCGGAGAAATGGGGCTCACCAAAGTCCTTAGTTGGCTACGATTCGGTTGGGGATCGTTAGGATGGACATCGTGAGGGTTAATGTCAACCAGCGTTAACCGCTGGTCTTTAAAAATAGACACTAGCTAAGCGATGAATCTCAAAGCCCATGTGGAGTTACATAACATCAAGTAACTCTGAAAGTTCGAGTTAAATATATTCGCAAAGACTCGTTGCACTCATGACGGATCGTTCACTATAGAACTTTAATAATATATATAAATTCTTTGAATTTTTAAATAATTCATTTATATATATATATATATATTTTTATGTTTCAAATACATTAAGTGTGTCCACTCTAAATTGACATAAATAGATACCAAAAAGCACATCCTAAATAAAATAAATGTTCGCATTCAGCGTAATAAATCGTTATCCGTACCCAACTCACAGGTTCTCCGGATCTATCTTTATATGTTGGTTTTGCCAACGGTTTTGCATCCTGTCAGGTCCGTCGTTTTCAGAAGCGAAAAAATATGAGTTGTGCAAAATCGAACAGGCTGTAATACAGTCACGGCTCGGTCTGACGACCACCTCGTGCGCGGTCTTTAGACCGAATGGTCGCTGGTCTGAGACCGCACCTCTCACCGTATTAGTATACTTCCAGAAAAAAAGAAAGAAAAGGCTTCGTTGTTCATGCGGCCTTTTCGGCCATGACGTCTAAGTATAGGAAGGATAAGTACGTTGAGGCCCTTTTCGAATCTTTGGCGAAAATTTTCTTGGGCCGATCCGGCGCCTTGCGTCATCTCTTTCGTGGTAATTGCATTAAATTTCAATTAACATTTAGTTTTCAAATTAAATTCTATTTTTAATATAATTTTTTGAAATATGAGTTCAATTTCTTTGGGTTGATTAATTATTTATTTATTTTTTTTTTATTTTTTTTTCAGATTATCGTCAGTTCGTCAATAAAGAGCACGCCTTCCGTTTCGACCGCGAATGTTCAAAGCACCAAATTGTGTAAAATGTGATTTATTATGGAATAAAATTTCAGAAATTGTTAAAGTCCAGTTTGATGAAGAAATAAAAAAAATTTGTGCACTATGCTTGCATTCCAATTAACAATTATCAAGACGAGATCTGATAATTAATAAATTGAAAAAGAAGTTTTCTTGATTTGAAAATAAATAAATAAAAAATCAGTTTGACGAAGAAATTTCAGTCGGGGTCAACAGGGTCTCGGCGCGTACGATGTCGCCTCGACCGTACTCAAATAACATAGGTGAAAGGCCTATAGAAACGAGGTTGCAATTCCAGTTTCCAGACCATAATGCTATATAAGTACGACTGTTCATTCTCACATTAAATGTTAATGTGTTATTTTAAAAATTAGAAACCTGTTCTTTCTTCAAATTCTACTTTTAATTAATTTTAAAAATTAAATTTTTTTTTATTTTAATAAATCTCTAGTCTCTTATGCAAGAGTGAAAGTAATTTTAATTATTACTTTATTGTATAAGTACACTGATCTAATGCGAAGTGGTTCAGCAATTCAATTAAGAAAAATCTGAAAAAATAATTTCAAAGATGTTAAGCTACTCAAACCCACTTCTTTACTAATAAAAGAGCAGCAGGGGAAAAAATAATAAGTAAAAAATTCATATCCAAAAATATATTACATGTATATCCACTCAGGGTTGACGTTAATTGAAAATGTAAACAGAAGCCACGGGAGTTCATCAATTGCTACCGGCGTGAACTTTTTTTTTTTTTACAATACAATATCGTCCAACATCGTTTTAAGAGACCAGCTGTTCGGCATTGGAGGGGAAGGATTTTCCGACTTTTCCGGCTTTATGGGGTCAACATGAAAACATGCATGCAATACAAGTAACATCGCATTCAACATCATTGCAAATATTACGGGGGGTTAATAAGGCTTAAATGGTTACTTAAGTAAGAATAGAGATGGAAAAACAGTATTTGCAAGATCACATATTAGCCGGTTTTGGCCGCCTTGGCACGCCCGGTGAACCGATCCAAGCCCCGGCGACCAAGGTCAGTTAGTAGGCCTATCGGTCCGAGAACAAAAATTTTTTTTTTTTATTTATATCTTTATCATAACATAATTACAAATAATTACTCCCTCTTCGTGTATAGGCATCATTGAAAGCAGCGTGAATAACACTCAAATACGTAGAGATATACAGAGCGATTCCAGCAGATTGGAGCAGTATAACGTAAGCCCAGTTCGGGACGAGCAATAACCAGACGGCGCCCAATTGGTAAACCAGCGGGATACTGAATATACACACGTGACCATCCATCACTAAAGAATCGCCGTACAAGACGTTCACCAACTTGAGCACAGCCGTAGAGAGGACCAAATTGATCAGAATTGATTGAAGAGAAATATTGAGGCAGCAGAACAAGACGATGCAACCGATGACGACGTAATTGGATCTATAAGTCTTCAAATTGAGCTGCAGTTTGTCTTTCAAGTTCCATCGGGTGAATGATGAGAAGGAGAAGAAGTCTTTCCAGGGTCGAACCTCTTTGATGCAATCATTTTGCAGCCAGAGCAGGCAGATCACGAGGGTTTGGTAGAGAACGAACGGGAAGTTAACCATTTTGGTGATGGTGGTTTTCTTGACGTTGGTCACGGCAGGAGGGTGAGGTACTGGGTAGCACGAACCGTAACCTGAAACTGGTCCAGTAGATAATTGTTTCTCGCAACAATGTTTGCAATACATTTCTTCAGAGTTGGTTTGCTTTTTTATCACAGGAGTTGAAGAGTTACTTATATAGGAAAAGATATAAGAAATTTACGATTGCAAATTTATCTTGTCATATGGGTGTTTGTAAATTCAAGCTTATAATGAATTCTATACATTAATATAAATTCAATGCGTTGTATTTATACTCGAAATCGAAAAATTAGAGAAATCGAATATACTATCGAAATCGAAAATTCGAAATTGATTAGCAGATAAGGGACGAGGACATTAACGCAATTGCGAACCATTCACTACGTATATGTTGTAACTATAAGACAAAGATCTCTCAATAGTAATATTTCAAAAAATAATTCTGCCGATCTACCGACCTCTTTATTAATATTAAAATTAAAATCATTTGGAGCCTAATTCTAAATAATTAATCACAAAACGTAAAAGTGAGTAAACTAATACCATCATATGGAACATAAAATGTAATGAGAAAAATTGACGCACTCCAATATAATAAAGTGGGTTTATTACTGTAGCTTATTTTTTTTTTATATTGAAAACCGGACATTTGTGAATTTGGGATGCTGATAAGAATAATAACTGAATGATGGGCAATTTTGTTTTTCTTGGACTAATGTTAACGTAATTCATATTTGGGAGCAATGCCACAGTTAAAAAAAATGGCATATTCTAGTGTATACAAGCTACTACCTGTCTAATCAATATTAGATGGAGGGATGACAGTTGTAGGAGGAAGACTTATCTGCCCTAGTTGAAGTATACATTTGTTCAGAACATTAAAAAGCTGAATGCCTAATTTCTGTATTTTGGTATATACTTCAAACTGCAATTGTGTTACTGTCACAAGACGTATGTGCGCCATTTGGAGGATTTCGTCCATTGCCTCACTAAATACTTCATTCCACTCAGTGAGAATATGAACACCTTCGTCGACTCTCATTACATCCGTAAAAAGCACGGCCTGGAGAAGAGGTTGAAGGAGAGGAAATTCTCGGTTCAATAGACCAATTATAGCGTGGACCCTGTTAAGCTGAATTCTATAGACTGCACCCTCAGCGGGTAACAATCCGCGTAGATCTCTTAGCAGTTGCCTCACTTGCTCCAAAACTTGTTGTCGTTGCTCAGCCATTCGATCTATAAAAGACAAAATATTAGTCAGAATAATGGTAAGAACTATAATGTAGCAATAACATGCGGCCTAAAAGTCTATAGTTAACCTACATATTAATATGAGATATTTAACATATAAGAATACAATATTATCTAACAGAAAATGTTCAAGTCAAGCACTTGAATTTTTGGAATAAATACCTATTAGTTTTTCTTTAGCTTTTCTAAGCAATGGCGGCTAAAAAATAGCTCAAGAGAAAGAAGAGAGCTAGATATAACTCTAACGCTTCTAAAGTGTTGGTGACTCGCTGGAAAGCTATATTCGACGTGATGTGCGCCTGCTGATAACGGAGGGACGTATGCAAATCCCTCGTAAAACATTATCTCCATGAGGCAACACCCAATGCGACCACATCTTCAGCCAATAATGCACCTTTATCTCTTGCTTTACCTATACAACTTACCTATATTTTCCTATCCATTAAAATAAGGTTTTAAAAGCGTTTCCAAATTCGTTCTTACGTCAATAATATTTATTTCAATGTATTTGTTTTTAGGGAGGTTTTTTTTTAGCTGTTACGGGTGGTTAAGTGGTTTTTTTGGTTGTACTTGTTTAAATTTATTGTAGAATAAAAATTTCATCTTCTCTATTTAGAAATATTTTCTTTTCGGAACTGCGTGGAATAAAAAGGTTTTTTAGCGGCATATTCCGGTGCATCCGTTATTGGTCAATATTATCAATGCATATTTATTAACAAAATCCACTTGTCAAAGTATTTTTGTTTTGTTTTTAATCGAGTGTAAAATGTGTATTCTAAATGTTAACATGGAATCAACGTAAACACAGATGATTTTCAGAACAAAGATTTCTACCGGAAAATATTTTTATAATTTCTGTATAAAATAAAAGATTTAAAAAAATTGGCGACTCTTAATATTAAAAACAATTTCTTGGGCTTAATCATGTATAATTACAAATGTAATGAGAGAAACGGATGCATTGCATTAAAAACATTATGCGTTTTTACTAGATTACCAATGGTTATTTTAAATAAGTATTTTGAGAAAACTGGAAAAATGTATTTATTGCAACGTTTTGAAAACAGTAAATAGTGGTTCGAATACTTTCAAATATTGTTGTTATGGACGCCTTTATCTTTTATTTGTGAATTTGTAATACTATAAAAAGCAATATAACTAAAGGACAGGTTAATTTTTTTTTCTTATGTAGTATCCCACGTTTTTTAAATGGCATATTCTACTGTACGAACTAAGTCTAATCCATATTGTTGAAATTAGGAGAGATGACATTTGCAGGTGGAAGGCTTATCTGCCCTAGTCGGAAAAGACATTTTTTCAAAACTTTTAAAAGCACAATGATAATTTTTTGTATCTCAGTATATACTTTATACTGAAGTCGTGGTATGGGCGCTAGACGTGTGTGAGCAACTTGAAGGATTTCATCCATTGCCACACCTAGTACTTCTTTCCATTCAAGGAGAACGTGAACACCTTCATCAACGCTCGTCACATCCGTAAAAATTACAGTCTGAAGCGATGATTGAAGACGAGGGAGATTAAGCTCGACGAAATTAGTTATTTCAGGGATACTTTGTCGTCGAATTTCATCACTTGCGTTCTCGTCGGGTAACCTCTCACGTAGCTTCCTTAGCAATTGCCTGACTAGTTCCAATGCTTGTTGTCGTTGCTCAGCCATTATGATCTATTATAACACAAAAAGTTTAAACAAATTTACGTCAAATAATGAATAACAATTAATTTTTTATTTAAATGCTACAGTTTTATTTATAATAATCGGAATAATTGCAAGGAATTGTAATTTTGTAAAAATAAGTAAAAGTATTAATTATAGCCTATTAATATAGAAAAATGTGTTAGTCAAAGATTTGGGATTTGGGGAAATATTAATACCTATTAGTTTAATCGTTTCCTTTGCTAGTTAGGTTAGCCTATCTCGGCAAATGAATGTTGGTGACTCGCTTGAAAGCTATTTGACGTTAAATGCGCCCGATAATGGACGGACGCATGATGCTAATCCCCCGTAAACCATTATCTCCAGTTCCTTGCGACACTATCTCTACTCAAGGCAACACCCAATACGACGCCATCTCTTGAAGCCTATAATGCAACTTTATCTTTCGGTGTATTGTAAAAAGGGGATCAAAAAGCGCGCCAAATTCGCTCTGACTACACAATATTGTATTGTAACTATCCATAAAATCTAACATGAAACCAATCTCAATAAGGAATATTTATGCTAGAATTGTGAATCAGTATAGTACCCCAAATCCAATATCCCAAAACCAAAATTGACTGATCGATATCGAAAAGAAACAGAATTAGAATGAGAAATTCTAATAAATGAGCAAATTTAAACTTAAGCTGTGCGTTAGTAGTATTGAAGCAGCTACTATGACGTCTCATCGATTTACTAGTACCTACTATAGAATTCATTTGCAGCACGGGCCCCGTGCCACGGGGTATCAGTGACAGGTATGACGTCCAAGTATAGGAAGGATAAGGACGTTGAGGCACTTTTGGAATCTTTGACGAAAATTTTCCTGGGCCGATCAGGCGCCTTACGTCATCTCTTTCGTGGTAACTAAATAATTAATTTTTTTATTTAGATCTATTTAGATTTAAACTACTTATTTAATTTCTTTGGGTTGGTTAATTATTAAATTAATAATTCTTTTTTAGTATTATCTAACATTTTTCTACTTAATTTTTGATTTCTTTATTATTAATTAAATAATTAACTTTCTAAAAATTCTAAGTAAATTTCATTTTGAGTGAATTATTAATTTGTAAAGATTTTCGTTCCTTAAGATATTTTTATTTTTCACAATATTAGTTTAATTTCTTTGGGTCTGTTAATTATTAATTGAATTTTTTTATTTTTTTATTTGTAGATTATCGTCAGTTCGTCAACAAAGAACATGCCTTCCGTTTCGACCGCGAATGTTCAAAGCACCAAATTGTGTAAAATGTGATTTATTACGGAAAAAATTCAATAAATTGTTTAAATCTAGTTTGATGAAGAAAAAAAAATGTGTATTATGTTTGCGTCCATTTTATGTAATAATTAATCAGACGAGATCAGATATCTAATTAATACGATACGATCTTCTTTGAATAATAAGTTTGATTGTATTTGAAAATTAAAAGTAACACCTATGCAATGTATCTAGTAATTTATCAATTAATTAATAAAAACTCAGTAAAACTTCGGAAGAATGGTTTGAGTAAGTGGCGGCATCTCCGATCTTATTTTTAGGCTATTAAAATTTTCTTTGGTCGGAGAGCTTAGGCGAAGAACACACGGAATTTTTTTTTTTTTTGTCGGGGTCAACAGAATCTCGGCCTGTACGACCCCGGGTCGACCGTGAACGAAATATCCATTGCAAAAATATATTCAATTTTTCGTTCAATTATCCATAAGTTAAAGAAGTTCTCGGAATTGCACGTTCTAAACGCCATTCGATAGCTCTCCGATCTGACTTTTAAATGTAGACATTCAAAGTTATATATCAACAGATTTTGTCGGAGAACTTAAATGAAATCAAATTGGGTCTGCAATTCAACATAAGGACAGAGAAAGTGTATATATGTGTATAAAGACGATTCGTTTGTGTAAGAGGAATGACACATTTTCCTACTATGAGGAGGCACTTGATAAATGAGTTAAGTGTCTCCTCAGTCCTTAGGGCAATTGACCAGAAGGGGACCAAAGACCGGACGGATGCGGACGGATGGACAGGTTAATTTATGCGAATGAACGATCTAGAGGTGTGATATCCCAGAGCATTTTCCCCGGAGAAATGGGGCTCACCAAAGTCCTTAGTTGGCTACGATTCGGTTGGGGATCGTTAGGATGGACATCGTGAGGGTTAATGTCAACCAGCGTTAACCGCTGGTCTTTGAAAATAGACACTAGCTAAGCGACGAATCTCAAAGCCCATGTGGAGTTACATAACATTAAGTAACTCTGAAAGTTCGAGTTAAATATATTCGCAAAGACTCGTTGCACTCATGACGGATCGTTCACTATAGAACTTTAAAACAAATTTATATAAATTCGTGAATTTTAAAATAATTTATTTTTATTTTATTAGGCCCATATTATAATTTATACGCGCAAAAACTCGTTGCACCTATGACGGATCCTTCACGTGACTTTAAAGTCACTTTTTTTTTACTGTTACTGGCCGACCGGGTCGCCGGGGTTTGGATGAGTTTGCCGGGCGTGCCGAGTCTATGAAGACCGGCCGTGTTATACCTCATGGGAAACTAGTTTTTTCGCTCAGCTCTCCGTCACTAGTTCAATCAGTCGCAATCGAACTTTTTTATTTATTTAAAAATTCAAGTCTAAAACAAGGAAATGGAAAATTTAGCCATCATATAACTAACTGATAATATCTAACGAGTTTTGCGAATCCAGTTAGGAAATTTGTTATCCCACATAAGAACGAAATCTAATTACTTAACCAACTTGTTTTTGTAGCCCAAACAAGTAGGTGTTTCATTTTTAGTTTTTATTGGATGAGTATATAAGAGATCAAGTCTTCATTACATATTGATAAATATTCGAAAGCAAGTCGATGTGGACAGCACTTCGGTGACTGATAATATATAGGAGAGTTTAGGTCAAGGCTGGTAGCCAAGAGGTAGTCTACGGGCCCGCTTGCGTCCCTTTCCAGATGAGACACCCATTCCTTGATTCTGGTTCTCCTCCTCCACAAAAACTTGTATTTTGTAAATTAATCTTTATTATATATTATACGACTTAACGGCTTTTTTTTATTAGTCTCACATTACGAAATGGAAAATTTTACAAAATTGCTTTTTCTTCTTTTCCCGCTAATAAAGAGTGGAAAATGTTTTAAATTTTTCACTAAAAATAAATCAAAATTCAAAAGGTTATCTAAAATGTGAAGTGTGGTAAAATAATCTCAAAGGTGGAAGTGGAATTTTATAAGTAAAACTAAAAAGTAGAAATGGAACATCGAAAATCGTCTTTTCGGTGTAAAGTGGAAGAAATTTATTTTTGTCTAATAACTCTATATTCAGGGTTCGGTATGGTCATGTTATATTCACACAGCAATGACTTAAAGCAAGAAAAAATACAAAATTGTGTATTGTGCATGACAGTAAAGGTATAGCTCATTTAAAGGCACTCAATTATTGAGACAAAAAGAATAAGGGCATATGCTTCATGCTGTCAAACAAAAATAAATCGATTTGGATCGAAGGAAAAAAGAGTCAAGATCGGCAAATAAAAGGAATAACATAACTTTATTATTTTCAATTCATTGTCTAAAAGAGACGGTTGTCACACTGTAAAAGAATTTTTTAAAAAATATAGAAATTATTGCAGATCGAATTGAACAGAAAAAAGTTTATTAACTTATTAATTATGCTAGATGTAGATATCCAAGTATAGAAATTGTATCTTATAATGTCAATTATTTAAAAAATTGGAAAATCAACCCACAAATTGTTTTATAAAAAATTCTTCTAAATTCTACTTTTAATTAATAAAAATTTAAAATTATTTTGTAAATAAATTTTTAATATTTTTTTATTCAAGCTAGAAAGTTATGTTAATTAGTATTATGTAGAATGCTAAGCTAATGCGAAGTGGTTCAGCAATTCATTTAAGGAAAATCTGAAAAAAATTAAAGATGATAATTGTCAAGCTACTCAAAAAACTTACTAATAAAAGTGCACCGGCGAGGGGAAAAAAAATACGGACCTGGACTAGATTGTGAGGCTTATGATGAGCTTATCTTTTTATAGTGTTCATCGGTTATGTTAAACCTAATTAAGGGTAGAATGCGCAAATTTCCTAGAAAATTAAAGAGAAACAAAAAGACAGCGGTTAGCACAAGTCGTCACTCAATTAAGAGTGACGGCTTGTGCCAAGTCATCGCAAATTCACACATACTACGAACGCCAAAACTTTCCAAACCAAGACAAAGAACCAATAATCGTATCCATATCGATTGGCCTCTAAACGTTAGCTGAAAAATAGATTGGTTTCAACTTTATAAACGAACACCAAACGATCTCAAACCAAGACAAGATATCCATATCGATTGGTTTCTAATAGAAAACTAAAAATCGCACGCACATCCCAATTACTTTAACTTTTTTTATTACTTGAGTAACGTACGCAAAACCAAGACAAGGAACCACTGAAGGTATCCATACCGATTGGTTTCTACTTTTGATTCTTAACGCGCGCACAGCACTCCAAAACCAAGACAAGGAACCAATAAAGATATCCATATCGATTGGCTTCTAATTGATATGGTAGCTAATTTCGGACACAGACCATTCCAAAACCAAGACAAGGAACCAGTGAAGGTATCCATATCGATTGGTTCCTACTCATCACTCAAGAACTAATGAGCGCATACAAATATAGCTTTATAGATTAGTTTCTACCTTTTTTCACGTACGGAAGACGCTCTTGAACCAAAACAAGGAACCAATAAAGGTATCAATATCGATTGGTTTTTACTTTTGATTCTAAACGCCGGCTAAAACCAAGACAAGAAACCAACGAAGGTATTCATATCGATTGGTTCCTACTCAAGAACTAACAAGCACACGCAACTATCTACTAGTTTTTGCTTTTTTTCACGCACGAAAAGCACTAAAAAACCAAGACAAGGAACCAATGAAGGTATCCATATCGATTGGCTTCTACTCGATAGCTAAAAATAACACGAAAACTGGTTTCTATTTTACCAACGCACGCTAGACCGTTCTAAGCCAAGACAAGGAACCAATGAAGGTAGCAATATCGATTGGCTTCTAATGTAGAATTTAAAATCTCACAAAATTATCGACTGATTTCTACAATATATTAACGCACGCAAAACCCTACTAAACCAAGACAAGGAACCACTAAAGGTATCCATATCGATCGGTATGCTACTTTGAAAAAAAAGTAATCGCGCGCCAAATTCTCCCAAACCAAGACAAGGAACCAATTGAGGTATCCATATCGATTGGTTTCTAATTGAAAAAAATAATTCAAAGCGTACGCACGGACAAGAACAAATCTTTAGCCAAAAATATACTGACCTCCTGCTTATGCATTTCACTGAAGCAAAACCTGTAATTAAAACAAATTAATATGCATTTAAATCATGAAAAAATAGTAAAAAGTAATTCATTTATATATTCTTTTAGAAATTAAAAATAGTTTAATATAACCAATTAAACCGAACATGTAAAAGAATTAGCAGGTACTTTTTAAAATAACTAATAGTTATAGCTCTAGTGGTCTTAATTACGTAATAAATCTTACCGATGCAGTGAGTAACCCCGCCAAGATGATGGAGATGAGCGCAGCTTCCTCTCTCGACGGGCCAAAGCTTAAATTGCATCTCAATCTGTAAAAAAAAGAAAAAAAATTTAACCGACTTTAGTCATTTAGGTACGCCCAGGGAACTCACCACGGCGGGGGTTTATCAACAGCCAAGGCCAGTTAACAAAAAATTATGGCAAATTTTTTTTTTTTTTTAAAACTAAACGAACTTATTCAAGCTGCTCTTACCAGAGATTTTTTAAAAAAGCGAGATTAAGTCATGGAGAGTTATGTCAATAAATAGGGAAAAATTTACAAAATTATTTTTAATATTCCAGTAGAACTCGCCTGACAATCTTTAGCGCATGGGAATTTTAACTGACCTTATGAAGCAATAGTTGAACAGTTCTCATGAGGAAAATCTGAAAAAAATAAATAAAGGATGGACTCCTGTAAAATATTTAAATTTCAGGTATTGTTCAAAAATTGATAAATCGAAAAGAGTTGAAACATTTAAAACTATTGCATGACAAATTAATTGAATAAAATTTATTTTTTAAAAGCAATTTACGAAGCAAAAATAGATATTTCTTATCAATTCTCAGATTATTTTTTTAATTAAATAAAATTTATTTTATAATGATTTATAAATTAAAAAAAAAAATACTGACCGTTAAGTGTCTCGCCAAGAATTTGCGTTGAATAAACAGGTTACGCAAACTTTTATAGAAAAAAAAACCTATAGAACAAAACAGAAAAAAATTATTATAAATAAAAAAAAAATGGTTTGAGGTTTTCTTTTTAATTATCTTCTGAAATAAACCAGAGGAAAAAAAGTGTAACGTACGAACCAGGGGAAAATCTGCGTCTTATGATGGTAGATTCCGGTTGTTGCATAAACGTGCATATACTATCAAAGGTGATCCTCATTCCTAATCAAAAAAGAAAGAAAAAAAAGGACAGCGGTTAGCACAAGCCATCACTCAAAATTGAGTGATGGCTTGTGCTAAGTCATAGTAATATTTCGAAAGAAAGTGCACGCAAAAGTTACTACAAGCCAAGACATGAAACACTGTAGATCCCTCATCGATTGGCTTCTAATTTTAATTATTTTTTTTTAACGGACGCAAAAATTGCTACAAGCCAAAACATGAAACACTGTAGATCCCTCATCGATTGGCTTCTAGTTTTTTTTAAGTTTTTTTTAGACGCATAAATTGCTACAAACCAAGACATGGAACATTATGACATGGCTAATTTATTTTAAATATAAATAAAATTGTTAATTAATATTGAGGAAAAAAAAAAAAAAAAAATTAGATGAAAATAGAATGAGTAAATATATATTTAAAAATCATTTAATAAAATTTAAGAATTAATAAAAATGATTATTTAAAAAAAGAAAGCTTGGGGAAATATCAAGATAAATTAAAAAAATCTAACCATCAGCGCAACGTCAATTAATTTAAAGAAAACCAATATTATTGCTAAATTCATTCTAAAAAAAACTATCAATGAAGAAAAAAAAATGGAATCAGTAAATTATTTACAAATAAAATGTATAAAAATAATAAATTAAAAAAAAAATTTGAGAAAAATCAAGATGAAGAAAGAAAAAAACTGATCCATAAATGCAAATATATTAATTAATTTAAGAAAACTTTAAAAAGGAAGGAACTGATTTGGCCCAAATAATAACTAGTTGAATTTAAAATCTGGAATTTTCAGAGTATTTTTCAAAATGAATTAGAAAAGCAATTTTTTTTTAAAATTTTATACTGACCCCATTTACGTAACACCAATGAATGACCTTGAAGAAACAGGTAGCTGACTAGCTTCATAAACATCTAAAAAATAGAATAATTAAATAAAAAAATTGAAATAGTTGGGCAAGTGTTGCTCACGAGTGACATGACTCTAAAAATTGAACCAGGTAAACACAAGTCATGTTCGCAAGGTGAAAAACTGCTTCAAACCACACAGTGGAGGAATCGAGCTCAGCGATAATGACTATTTTTACATGATGCAGTACTCGCCCAAGAATTTCTCTCTACAACAAGTGAAAGCTTAACAATATTGACATTAAATTACCTGAACAGCATTCTGGCAGTACCGATCTGAATAAATGTGCTGAGCACACCTGCTGATGATTGCACAAACAATGAAGAATGGACTCCTGTGAAATATAAAAAAGTGCTGTTCAATTGGAAAATATCCCATTGTAATCAAATTAGAGATTTTATACCTGGAAAACATGCAGAGACAGGTATGTTTCGCTAAAACAGCTGTTTCCACACAAATGGGCACTGCTGGCTTTCCCAAGGGCTTTCCTAAAGAATTGAAAATAGATGATTGATGAATAATTTACACGGAAATGTGATGACGACCTAATAGAGAAGGCAATAAGTGCAGAGAAATGTAAACACAAATTGCAATAAATAGGGCGCGATGTGAAGCAAAGGGGTATGTTGGGAGAATTTACAAAAGACTACGAAAAAAGTAAATTTTCTAATTATAAAATATTTGAATATAATCACACTTGATTAAAGAATAATAATTTACCCTCAAATCGGAAAATAAATGAAAGATTGATGAGATGTAGAGAGATGAAAAAAAAGTTTACGCAGCCTCTTACCTTGCTCTTTGCCGCCGACCCATTAGAAGATTCGTGAAGAAAAACGGGATTTACCGAAGCAACCCCGAATTCCCGCCTGAAAAGTCCACGCGAGAAGAGGATACACCGGAGCGATCCTACCATCCCGCGAGAGGGCTCGCTTGCTTCTGATGAGAAAATGTGGTAGCGCCTTATTTGTAACCTTTTAGGGAGGTAAAGAGAGAGCCAAGAGTTGAATCAACCAACCAGAGCGCTTTTAATTGTCTAATCGACTGAGAATAAGCCGTAAATAATCCAAAAATGAATTATTTGATACATAAATGTTGCGTCAATCGATAGATAGGGAAATTTCACGTCGAACTGTATTATGCGATTTTACGTAATCCCTATCTCTCCCATGTTAATCTTTGGGGGGGGGGGGCTTCATTTTTTCGGGGTTCTGTATGGCCACTTAAAGAAAAAATAAATAAATAAATTGTGCATCGTAGCAGTAAAGTAATGGCTCATTGGAAAGCACTCAATTATTGAGACCATAAAGAATGAGGACATATGATTAATACTGTCAAACACAAATAAACGAATTTGGATCGAGGAAAAAAGAGGATATAAATTTGAATGAAGCATATCGCTGTTCACAAAATGGTGTAAAAAGGATCAAGATTGGCAAAATAAGGAATAATATAACTGAATTATTTTAGCGCAACTTCAATCCATTGTCCAAAAGAGCCGATTATGGAAGCAGATATCCGAGGATCAGGAAAGCAGATCAGAGGACATAAATGCCATCACGAACCAATCATCTACGTATATATTAATCATAAGATAGAGATCTCTAAATAGTAATAATAATTTTGAAAAATCTTTACTAAACCAAGACAAGGAAGCACACTAAGGTAATCTTGTCCCAAAAATTAAAGCGGAAAAATAAATTAAAATCATTCAATTATTGTAAAATCAGGCGCATGAATACTGCTCAAAGGCATCCTAGTCTCGAAAAAAAAAACCCACAGAACTAATAAAGAAATTGTTCAACACAACACAGGAAAATCTAAAAAAAAGTAATGATAAATAAAAATGTGAAAAAATTGTGCGGCATCAAATTATTATTAAGAAGAAAACCAAATGTTATCATCAAAACAACCTTCAATAAAACTAATTAGAAGTCTCTAGAAGTGAAACCAGATAATTCATGTTTGCAAAACTTTACAATACAATATCGTCTAGCATCGTTTTAAGAGACCAGCTGTTCGGATGTGGAGGGGAAGGATTTATTGAGAATATCAGGCTTTATTGGATCAACATGAAAACATGCATGTAATACAAGTAAAATCGCATTCAACATCATTGCAAATATTACGGGGGCTTTAAGTCCTTCAGTGTAAAGAACGAGTAAGAACCAGGCGGCGCCCAGTTGGACAGCCAGCGGTACCGATGAGCTCCAGGCAAAGTCACGTCCGGAGACAGTGACAGAAAAGTCGCCGTACTTTTCATTCACCAATTTTAGTACAGCGGCCAGTAGGACCAAAATAATGAGATTTGAACGGAGGGAAATGGTGAGGCAGCAGAATAAAATGATGCAACCGAGGATGATGTAATTGTTCTGGTAAACCTTCCAGTTGAGCTGCAGTTTGCCATTCAAGTTCATTCGTGGGGACAAAGAGAAGGAGAAGAACTCTCCCCATGGTCGAACGTCTTGGAGCCACTCATAGAATAAGAAAAGCAACGCCAACAGGTAAAGATCAAGGATGAAATTCGAAGTTTTGTTACTCTTGTTGGTCGATTGAGATTGAGAATTCATGGTTTGAAGTGCTAATTAATAAGGATTAGAGGGTTACTTATGTAAGAATAGAGATGGGAAAATAGTATTTGCAAGAGCACATATTAGACGGTCTTGACGCGCCCGGTGAACCGATCCAACCCCGGCGACCAAGGTCAGTAAGTACCGGTGCGAGAAATGTTTTTTTTTCTTTCTTTCAAAAGACTATTTTTTTACAATACATAAAATGCTACAAGTACAAAAAATTACTCCCTCTTCGTGTTGGCATCATGGAAAGCAGCGTGAATAACATTCCAAAACGTAGAGAAAATCAAAACGATTCCGGCAGATTGAAGCATCACAACATAAGCCTGATGCGGGACGAGCAATAACCAGACAGCATCCATTTGGTAAACCAGCGGGATCGTGAATATACAAACGTGTCCATCCATCACTAAAGAATCGCCGTACAAGACGTTCACCAACTTGAGCACAGCCGTATATACGGCCAAATCAATTAGAGTTGAATGTAGAGAAATAACGAGGCAGCAGAACAAGACGATGCAACCGATTACGACGTAATTGGATCTATAATTCTTCAAGTTGAGCTGCAGTTGGTCTTTAAAGTTTGATCGGGTGGACGATGAGAAGGAGAAGAAGTCTTTCAAGGGTCGAACCTCTTTGATGCAATCATTTTGCAGCCAGAGCAAGAAAATCACGAGAGCTTCCTAGAGAACGAAGGGAAAGTTAACCATTTTGGCGATGATGGTTTTCTTGACGTTGGTCACGGCAGGAAGGTGAGATAAGTAGTTCGAACCGTAACCTGAATCTGGTCCAGTAGATAATGAAAGCTCATAACAATGTTTGCAATACATTTCTTCAGAGTTGGTTTGTTTTTCCTCACAGGAGTTGAGGAGTTACTTATATAGGCAAAGATAAAAGAAATGTACAATTGCAAATGGTGTCTATGGATCTTATATAAGCATTCAAGATTAATTAATAATATTACTATTCTTCTGATTTATATGCATTGATAAAGATAATGCATTGCGTACTATCGTCATTTACTATCGAAATTACAAAAACATATAAATAATAAAAGAATATTCTAAGTAGTATAAGAAACATTTCGTGATGTTATCAATAATTCCAATATTTTATGTTTGTGGATTCCGGCAATATTTGTGTTTTACACAAAAAAGTTGAATATTGCAAACCATCATAACCGTCATAAATAAACAGGGAAAATACATTTACGACGAGGGAAGTACATGGGAATTGAAAAATCAAAGCACTTTTTAGATAAAAAAAATTAATTTCATGCTGGAATAATGGGAAATGCATTTGAGTCGTGGGAATTGCCGGAAAATGATTTAAAGCAAGTAGTTGTCATAAATGAACAGGGGAAATAATGGAAAACGCATTTGAGTCGTAGGACATGGCCGGAAAATGATTTACAGCAAGTAGTTGTCTTAAATGAACAGGGGAAATAATGGGAAACGCATTTGAGCCGTAGGACATTGCCGGAAAATGATTTAAAGCAAGTAGTTGTCATAAATGAACAAGGGAAATAATGGGAAACGCATTTGAGTCGTGGGAAATGCCGGAAAATGATTAAAAGCAAAAAGTTGTCATAAATAAACACGGGAAATAATGGGAAACGCATTTGAGTCATTGCCGAAAACTGATTTAATGCAAGTAGTTGTCATAAATGAACAGGGAAAATAAAGGGAAACGCATATTAGTCGTGGGACATTGCCGGAAAATGATTTATAGCAAGTAGTTGTCATAAATGAACAGGGTAAACACATTTACGATGAGGAAAGTACTTAGGACTTGAATAAAATAAAAGCATTTTTTAGATTGAGTAAATTTATTTCATGTTGGAATAATGGGAAACGCATTTCAGTCGTACGACATTGCCGGAAAATGATTTAAGAAAAGGGGAAATAATTGAAAACGCATTTGAGTCGTAGGAAATTTCCGGAAAATGATTTAAAGCAAGTAGTTGTCCTCAATGAACAAGGGAAAAAAAGGGAAACGCATTTAGGTCGTGGGACATTGCTGGAAAATGATTTAAAGCAAGTAGTTGTCATAAATGAACAAGAGAAAAGACGGAAAACGCATTTGAGTCGTGGGACTTTGTCGGAAAATGATTTAAAGCATTAAGTTGTCATAAATCAAAAGTGGGAAATAATGGGAAACGCATTTGAGTCGTGGGACATTGCTGGAAAATGATAAAGCATGAAGTTGTCATAAATCAAAATTGGGAAATAATAAGAAACGCATTTGAGTCGTGGGACATTGCTGGAAAATGATTTGAAACATTAAGTTGTCATAAATCAAAAGTGGGAAATAATGAAAAACGCATTTTAGTCGTGGGACATTCTCGGAGAATGATTTAAAGCATGAAGTTGTCATAAATTAAAAGTGGGAAATAATGGGAAACGCATTTGAGTCGTGGGAAATTGCCGGAAAATGATTTAAAGTAAGTAGTTGTCATAAATCAAATGTGGGAAATAATGGCAAACGCATTTGAGTCGTGGGACATTGCCGCAAAAGGATTTAAAACATGAAGTTGTCATAAATCAAACGTGGGAAATAATGGGAAACGCATTTGAGTCGTGGGACATTGTCGGAAAATGATTTCAAGCATGAAGTTGTCATAAATCAAAAGTAGGAAATAATGGGAAACGCATTTGAGTCGTGGGACATTGCTGGAAAGTGATTTAAAGCAAGTAGTTGCCATAAATGAGAAGAGGAAATAATGGGAAACGCATTTGAGTCGTGGGACATTGCTGGAAAATGATTTAAAGCATAAAATTGTCAGAAATCAAAAGTGGAAAATAATGGGAAACGCATTTGAGTCGTGAGACATTGCTGGAAAATGATTAAAAGCATGAAGTTTTCATAAATCAAAAGTGGGAAATAATGGGAAACGCATTTAAGTCGTGGGACATTTCTGGAAAATGATTTAAAGCATGAAGTTGTCATAAATCAAAAGTAGGAAATAATGGGAAACGCATTTGAGTCGTGGGACATTGCTGGAAAGTGATTTAAAGCAAGTAGTTGTCATAAATCAAAAGTGAGAAATAATTGGAAACGCATTTGAGTCGTGGGACATTGCTGGAAAATGATTTAAAGCAAGTAGTTGTCATAAATGAACAAGAGAAAAGACGGAAAACGCATTTGAGTCGTGGGACTTTGTCGGAAAATGATTTAAAGCATTAAGTTGTCATAAATCAAAAGTGGGAAATAATGGGAAACGCATTTGAGTCGTGGGACATTGCTGGAAAATGATTAAAGCATGAAGTTGTCATAAATCAAAATTGGGAAATAATAAGAAACGCATTTGAGTCGTGGGACATTGCCGGCAAATGATTTAAAGCATAAAATTGTCAGAAATCAAAAGTGGAAAATAATGGGAAACGCATTTGAGTCGTGAGACATTGCTGGAAAATGATTAAAAGCATGAAGTTTTCATAAATCAAAAGTGGGAAATAATGGGAAACGCATTTGAGTCGTGGGACATTTCTGGAAAATGATTTAAAGCATGAAGTTGTCAGAAATAAAAAGTAGGAAATAATGGGAAACGCATTTGAGTGGTGGGACATTGCTGGAAAATGATTTAAAGCAAGTAGTTGTCATAAATCAAAAGTGAGAAATAATTGGAAACGCATTTGAGTCGTGGGACATTGCTGGAAAATGATTTAAAGCAAGTAGTTGTCATAAATGAACAAGAGAAAAGACGGAAAACGCATTTGAGTCGTGGGACTTTGTCGGAAAATGATTTAAAGCATTAAGTTGTCATAAATCAAAAGTGGGAAATAATGGGAATCGCATTTGAGTCGTGGGACATTGCCGGAAAATGATTTAAAGCAGGTAGTTGTCATCAATGAACAAGGGAAAAGACGGGAAACGCAATCGAGTCGTGGGACATTGCCGGAAAATGATTTAAAGCAAGTAGTTGTCATCAATGAACAAGGGAAAATACGGGAAACGCATTTGAGTCGTGGGA
Source organism: Chydorus sphaericus (assembly GCA_030141595.1). NCBI lineage: Eukaryota > Metazoa > Arthropoda > Branchiopoda > Diplostraca > Chydoridae > Chydorus > Chydorus sphaericus. The sequence goes on along the minus strand of CM057934.1, from coordinate 1,043,066 downwards.
CATTGCCGGAAAATGATTTAAAGCAAGTAGTTGTCATAAATCAAATGTGGGAAATAATGGGAAACGCATTTGAGTCGTGGGACATTGCCGGAAAATGATTTAAACCATGAAGTTGTCATAAATAAAGAGTAGGAAAAAATGGGAAACGCATTTGAGTCGTGGGACATTGCCGGAAAATGATTTAAAGCAAGTAGTTGTCATCAATGAAAAAGGGAAAATACGGGAAACGCATTTGAGTCGTGGGGCATTGCCGGAAAATGATTTACAGCAAGTAGTTGTCATAAATCAAATGTGGGAAATAATGGGAAACGCATTTGAGTCGTGGGACATTGCCGGAAAATGATTTAAAGCAAGTAGTTGTCATCAATGAACAAGGGAAAAGACGGGAAACGCATTTGAGTCGTGGGACATTGCTGGAAAATGATTTGAAACATGAAGTTGTCATAAATAAAGAGTAGGAAAAAATGGGAAACGCATTTGAGTCGTGGGACATTGCCGGAAAAAGGTTTAAAGCAAGTAGTTGTCATAAATGAACATAAAAAATACATTTACGATGAGGGAAGTACATGGGACTTGAATAAAATCAAAGAATTTTTTAGATAGAGTAAATTAATTTTATGTTGGAATTATGGAAACGCATTTCAGTAGTGGGACATTGCCGGAAAATGATTTAAAGCAAGTATCGTTTTTTAATTCACCATGGTTAAAATCAGATTTCTTTTTGTTTTCCATGGTTCGGAAACATTTTCTTAAGGTATACCATGGTTCATAAACAGTTTCCTAAGGTTCAAAATGGTTCAAAAACAGTTTTTTTTACCATGGCTAAAAACAGTTTTATTTATGTTTTCCTTGTTCGAAAACAGTTTTTTAATTCGTAGTGGCTAAAAACACTTTTTTACAGTTTTCCATGGTTCAAAAACAGTTTTCTAAGGTCAACATAGTTCAAAAACAGTTTGTTTTTATGTTTCCATGATTCGAAAACAGTGTCTTAAGGTTTGCCATGGTTCAAAAACAGTTGCTTAATTCACCATAGCTCAAAACCGTTTTATTTATGTTTTTTATGGTTCCAAACAATTTTCAAAGGTTTACCATGGTTTAAAAACATTTTTATACAGTTTTTCATGGTTCAAAAACAGTTTTCTAAGGTTTACCATGGTTAAAAAAAAAATTCTGATGTTTACCAACGCTTAGAAACAGTTTTTAATTCACCAATGTTAAAAAAAAGTTACATTTATGTTTTTATGTTTCAAAACAGTTTTAACGTTCAAAACAGTTGTAACAAGGTTTACTATGGTTCAAAAACAGTTTTATTTATGTTGTTCATGGTTCAAAACAGTTTTATAAGGTTTTGCATGGTTAAAAACCCTCTTTTTATTTCGCTATGGCTCAAAAACAGTTTTCTAAGACTAAGGGTTCAAAAAACAGTTTTCTAAGATTTACTATGGTTCAACAACAGTTTTCTAAGGTTTACCATGGTTCAAAAACAGTTTTTTAATTAACCATGGCTAAAAATAGTTTTATTTATGTTTTTTATGGTTCAAAACAGTTTTCTAAGGTTTAGCATGGTTCAAAAACCGTTTTTTAATTCATCATTGCTCATAAAAACAGTTTTCTAAGATTTAGCATGGTTCAACAACAGTTTTCTAAGGCATTTGGGATGGGTTATGTTATATTATATGCAGATATAATCATGCATTCATTCAAAATCATTTCTGAGAATCAGGTAACACTTCAATTCACATTACCAAACTAATGAACAAATGTACCTATTCCAATTTATTCAACTACTTACTACTATATTTACATATTAATTAGACACCGACACAAATAATTCCAAGTAATCCATATCCATTCATCACAAAATTTTAAATTAACTTCATTCACATCACCTACTTTGAAATCGAAGATATTACCAGTGTTTTGTCCTATCACTTTAAAAAGTGATATTTCAAAATTATCAAATCTCATTATCACTGGAAAAAGTGACATTTCAATATTATCAAAATATCCTTTCATTTACGAAAGTGATATGCTTATCACTTATCATTTTAAATTATCACGGAAATTCTTATATGCTTTTTCTAATATGCTTTTTTTTCAAAAAGCGGTAGTTTTTGTCAAATAGTTTCATTGAAGATTTAATTTAAAGATAACTTTAAATTTCCGCCTTTTTCATTTATTATTCAGTAAGACAAATTTTAAAGGGGTAAAGAGTGGAATTAGTCAAAATACAATATCTCTAAAAGAATTTATAAAATCTGTTTTCAGGGGAGAATATTGCACTTTTTAGAAGCAACTGATGTTGCCAAGTCTGACAATATTTCTCATTTCCTAAAATTATTTTATATTTTTATAATGCACTGTTGCCATTTGATAATATGATAAAACCCCGTTTTTAAAAACAAAATTATCAAATTCACCATCAAATTTTCACTAGTAAAACAATGAGAAATATCACCATGATCATATTATCACTTTTGAGAAATATCATGATATTTCTCAAATTTTACTATTCTCATTTATGAGAGTGAAAAACACTGGATATTACATTGAAATAATTGCGTAAAGTTAGGTTAAATCATATTATTTTATATTGTATCGTTTTAACTAAGATGAAGTTCAGGCGGCAATAAGCGGCCAAGCGCCTTCATAAAACAAATTAAACAAACAAGGCATATTCTAATTCGATTCCTATCAATTGAAACCCATATCCATCACGTCTTTTTATTAATTCAGTATTCTATTAACCCCCGAGCAGAAATGCTCGCTTTACTATCTTATTTTTATATAGTCACTATCGAACAATATTTTTTTTAGTTTTTAATTTAAAAAAAAATTATTTCGAGCCTTCCGTTTCAGCTGCGAATGTCCAAAGCACTAGTCCACCAGATCTTGTAAAAATGAGATTTTTTGCTAAAAGGAAGTTGTGTTGTAATTATTGCTCATTTCATTAAAAAAATTTTAATTGAAAAAGAGGTTATGTTATTATTGCGCTTTAAAAAGTTGTTAAGCATAGTTATCATTATTACCACAGTTTACTTGTCATTGGCATAGCACGAGTCTACTTAATGAAATAAGACAAAGGATCTACACAATACGTAATAGTCCATTGGTTAAGGATGATTGGGAAAGATAAGGACCGTGTCATAAATCGGATGAATTTTTTTTTACTAATTAGTTAAGACTAATTTCTAAATATGTCATAAAATACAATGTAACCTTATATCAAAACACGATAATTACACGACTTATTTAAAGAAATAATTTCAGTGACGTTGGATTATAATAGATTTATAAGATGACGGTAATCGAATCATCCCACTTCTAGGATCAGCTTCCAGTGTAGGAATTGGGAAGTGTGCAATTTCGATGTTGAACTGATGATAGAAATGTGTCATGAAAAGGAAAAGCTCTGCGCGAGCAAGCCGCTCTCCTATGCAGACCCGTTTTCCTTTAGTAATTAAATATACACTTAAAAGATTTCTTTGATGTAGAATGATAGGTATTACCGGTAGAAAAGGGGAAAAATCCTTCGACATTTTTTCTCAGTTCTCCGTTTGGTTCCAGAAAATGTTCAGGATAGAAGTCGTAAGGTTTGGCCCAGTACTTTTTGCTTCGATGACTGTGTCCGTGGAAACCAATCACTACCGTATCCTTTGATCGCAATATTATCTAATCGACACTCAATTAATAATTATAATATTTTATATATACTTGAGGGATGTGAAACCCTTCAAAGAGAGTATCTCTCTCGCTATAGCGAAGTGAAATCGGAGCGATATCAGAAAGACGTTGTACTTCGTTAATAACGGCAACAGCATACGGCATTCTATATATTGTATTGTTGTAAAAACAGCTGATGATTTAGTCTACTATAAATACCTATCCTGGTCTTCTAGACAAGGAAGACGATCGCGGCCGACGACTCTATCTATTTCTTCTTGCAACTTTTTCATCACTTCGGGATGTTGACCGATGAATAGAAAGGCCCAACGGAGCGTCGTGGCCGTTGTCTCTCCACCAGCACCGAACAAGTCGCTTATGGATACTTTTAGCTGGATATTCGTGAAGGTTGATTCGGGATTATTCAGTTGCTCTATGAGAAAGTAATCGATATAGTCACGGGGATCGTTTGGATCAAATGTAGTTTGATGCTCCTCTACAACTTCCTTAAAAATCGTTGGAATAATATTATAATAAGCCTTTGATTTTGATTCAGGCCAAACTTATATATACTTCAAGGTAATCCATGAAGGAATCCATCTCTTTTTTTACAATATCTAATCCTGTTAGCCAATCGGGAAAGACTTTGGAGAGCCATGGAATGAAAGATACAGGTCCTAAACGAAACAGCAATGCGATTCTCCTGCTCATGTCCGTTACCATTTTAATGAACTTGGGATCATCATATTCTAAGCGCTTTCCTTTATTTTAAAATTTAAAAAAAATATTGTTTTTCACATTTTATTGGAGTGAAAATTGCAAACCTGCAACAATGGCCCATACGATGTTGGTGATGGCAATGTTGAGATTTGTTTTTAAGTCGACAGGCTTTCCAAATGTCTGTCGTAATCCCTCTATGACGACCGCAATTTCTCGTTGAATATGGGACTCAATGCTAGATTTCCCCATGCCAAGATCACGTAGCTGACGAAGGGCGAACCGGCGCTGTTCTTGCCAAAGAGTTCCATTCGACACAACGAGTCCGTGAAAATCGTAGGAGGCAAGATCAAATCCAACTATTCTTGGTCGTCGAGTCATATCAGGATGACTGAAAGCCCTTTTTATAGCATGGTAGTCAGTAAGGACGATGGCGCTCAAGGATCCCATTTGAAGCCGAAAGATGGGTCCGTATTTATTTGTGTAGTAGTTCATCGTTGGATATGGATTAGCCTGATTTATGTAAGGTAAATGACCCAAGATTGGCCATCCCATCGGTCCTATATTGACTCATTTATTATTTTTTGCGAGAGGTTGACCACTCCACATTTAGGTGTACGAAGATTTAAATCCGAAAAAGGGAAAAAATTTGGATTTTCAGGAAATTTTTGGACTTTTTTAGATTTTTTCAAGATTTTTGGATTTTTTGGACTTTTTTTGGATTTTTTTTGGTTTTTTTTTAATTTTTTTCCTTTTTCGTGGATTTTGGATTTTTTTTCGCCCGAATTTTTTGGATTTTTTGGATTTTTTCTGGATTTTTTGGGGATTTTTTTTAGGGTGTACGAAAACTTTTTTGAATGGTCAACCCCTCGTTTTTTGTTTAAAGATTTATTCAGATGAAATGAAAAAAAAATGCACCTGGAATCAGTTTGCCATTAGAGCTCCTCTTGTTTGAAAATGATTTACTAATGATCCAAGTAATTATAGCAATGGTGAGCAACACAATAATAGTCACGTACTGAGTGACGGCAGTCCAGTCTTCTATTATTTCAAGGATCATTTTGAAAGTCACTTATTACCTCACGTGAGATTCTGATTAGCGATTATCTATAGGCCGCGATATATTACAGTTTAGGGATTTGTTTTGAATATTATCTACAAATATACATAAAGATAAAAGAGGAAAATTATATTACTTTCTTGTATACATGTGTATGTATATACCTACTACTTATTTGAGTTTTATCCTATAAATAATATCCTAAGGTAAGACACTATAAACACTAAATGGATCACAAGTTATATTGAATAATGTACACGAGGAAGAAAGAGTGAACTGCTCTCAAAGAGTACTGCTCTCAAGGTGATTCGCCTTGAGAGTGGCTACAGATGAAATAAGAAAGATGCAAGATTTTTTTGGTGTGACGCACCCGGCCATATATGGTAATGGTAGTCAACAATTAATGCGCCCAGACCGCGCTGACCTTGGGTTTGAAAAGATATTGGTTGCTAGGAACCTATAAGAAATACACGGAGCGAGCAACTACGCAGTAGATCTTCCCTCGGTCGTGTACTTAAAATGGTTTTAGAATTTCTTATTCAATAAAAGCCCATCTTCACTATTTGTATACCAAAATATCTTCAAATCTGTTCAACAACACATTTCAATATAAAATTATTTAGATATTATTTTATTAAACTAAACTGTTTCTACACATAGCATTGCCTCTGATGCATAAGATAATGATGATAATATGAATGCCTCGTTTTTTAAGTACTTGATATATACTCTTTCTCTCCATGTGAGTAACTATAATCCAGTCTTCTGCTTTATTATATAGTTCTATGTATCCAGATTCAAGGAGTTGAAAAAGAAATAACGGTTCTTTTTATTCACAAGACCGCACGAAACCAGAGATATTCCAATGATCGGCGCCTTGACCTTACCATAATAATACAAAGTGTTAGAATTTTTTAAGCGAATTTCAGTTAAAAGAAGAATGGCTTTTTCTTTCTATGATATGGGGCCATGGGGGAGCAGATTGAAATAAACTTGACTCCGCGAAAAAGAGTAATACAGAGTTTGCAGCTGTAGCTGAGAAAAACTAAAATCCCTTATCGAATTCCTAATTTATGTTGAGATAGTCAACTAAAAACCCCTTATAAAATTTATAATATGTTGTGATTGTTAAGGAATATGTTACTGTTCAACAAGTAATGGAAAAGGATCAAAATCGGCCGAAAAAGTGATAATATAAATGGAAACCCATATGATTCGACGTGAAATTGTCTGTTCTATTATTTAGTATATTTTATTACTAGTACATTTTCTTATTACCCATCTCTAGGTAGGTAATCTAGAGCTTTATACTATTCTTATTACGCCGGTTATAAAAAGAGATAGATGTAACTAGGTATAAAAAGTTTCGCTGATTAAAAATAAAATTTTTAGAGTTATCAGTCATGTAAATCAACAGTATTTAGAACGGTACCAAACTATTTTCTAAAAAATGCGATCAACTATAAACTATATATTGATTAATTCATAAAACGTGGATTTATTTTGGTTGATAAATAGATTTACCTAACGAGAATTAGTTAAGAAAATATATTAAATCACTCAGAGGCCCATAATCAAGAATAGATTTTCAACCATGACCCAACATTTTTAAAATTTACTTGGAGTATATTATCATTTATTTTCATAAAATGTAAAATAGTATAGGCCTACCAAAAGGAAAAGTATTTTTAATAATCGTCAAAACGTTATCCTTGAATATCGATACAATAGACGTGGGTTGGTCCAAGTTGTGCGCAGTACTGGCCAGGTTGACAATCACCATCACTGTTACAGTCTCCTTGCCGGGCGTGACGGCCTCCACTAGTCTGCCAGTTGTTGGCCAAAACTGATGAAGAAAACATCAATGCTGCCACCAGGAACACGAGAAAAAATGTGATTTTCATTGACTCATTGATCTATAGTGGATTTGTTATGTGAAAATTCATCTTAAATATAATATAACTTTACTCAAATCTTATTATTAAATGGAAAATTTTATTTATGTATAGTAAATGTAAAAAAATAATTATGTAAAATAAATGCGAACATTTAGTTTTGTGTAATAAATGTGTAAATGTGTTATTAAAATAATGTAAAAAAAGGAAATGGATAAAAAATCGATGGTTGATTATTCGTAAGCTTTAGTCCTTTCATTGTAGACAGCTACGGGTAACTCTAAGCTGGGCATAGACAAACAATCAGCACCATTGCTGCAGCTTACCTGGCGTGCCTGACGGTGATTGCTACTTCCCGAGTGGAAGTCGTTGTGAGCCATGACCAAAGAGAAAGCCACAGTCATGAAAATGAGAAAAATGTGATTTTCATCTTGCCTAAATGATGAAGTATTTTATATGCAAATGAAAATCTACACCCTACTTATTTTTAGTTGTTTAAAATTAATAATTCTTTACCTTTAATAGTAGGATGATTCCACAGAGCTAGCTGCTATTCAAGTAAAGATTGGCTGATGAGGGAGGAACTGCGCCAGTGTTTATATACATTAGCTTTATGTAGGAAACTAGTTCACCTCTAATCAATAACTGGTTGAATTATTTTTCTTTTCTAAGAAAATAAATATACTGCATATGTATTATGTGTGGAAATTTTCAATTGTATTCTAAATAGTATTATGAATTCACTTTAATAAAAAAAAAAATACACTCTACAAATATATTCAAAATAATAATTATAAAAATAACACTTTTGAATTGTTATTGGTACGTTTTAACCATAGAAGTACATTAATAATATAAAAATCTTTCATAAAAAATGAGAAAACTGTGTTTGGGCTTAATGAAAAAAAAAGTGCTTAAACAAAAAACTTTGTGCTTTGCAGGGCAGGAAGTCTAAAACAGCACTCGTAATTTATGTAATCCCATTCTGGTCTATCATCAACATTAGGCAATGTCTGCAGTATTTTGGGGGAAATCCCAAACACAATACATCGTGTGCCTATATACGCCACGCCTGCATCAATGTTTCTTTGTTGTAGTGAACCAGATGTGGTCTTCGAAAATTTTGACCATACTGTACGAAGCTTGTATAGAAATACGGGCATGTTTGTCAACACCTGTAAGACAAACATTGGGAAACATACATTGTTATCAAGGCACGTATATTTCGGAATGAAATCTTTTTAGTTTATTATAGACCGTCACCATACAGAATAAAACAAAATATTGTAAAATTATTTCAAACTCACACAAGTAAATGAGAAAATATGGGGATATAGATTTCATTTCAAGAAAGCAGACTAAAAAAGGAAGAAAAAAATGCACTTCTTCTCTAGGGCTCTTAGAACTCTTCGCCCTTTCTACCTAAATCCTTTATGACTTGGTAGATTTAAATGTTGCGCAACAAACTGTCATCCATACTTCATTGTTAAAGTACCTAAATTTAAAAGCATTACCAGATTAATGGAGTTTTTTTGTTATTCACTAAAATAAAAAGTCATAATCATCGCAATCAACAATATATTATACAACAAGTAACTATTTATATAATATAGTTGTTGTTAATTAACTGTATAACGCCGAGGCTCTTTAAAAAAATCGAAACCATCTTTTAAATACTTGTGTTAAGAAACATACTCGATCTTGGTAGAATCCACAGTACATGCCACTGCTCTTTCTGAATCCAGATGCCTCTTTTGGAAGGAAGGTGCACATACTATCTTTATAGTTAAAGCGTGCGCATGCGGCGTCCGCGTTACAGTCATCAACACATTGACTTAGGGAGCGTGCCATTTTACCGGGGTACCAATTTGGTCCAAAGAACTCGCAGTTTTCAGAATATACAACAAAGAAGTAAGGCTGATAATAGTAATTTGCAGTGTTCCTCTTCCCGATTGTCCATCTCGGGGTCTGAATATGTTTTAAAAACAATGACAAATATTAATTTTATTAAATAAAGGTTTGAATAAAAAAACTGTACATACTCGATCGAGGAACATTCCACTAAACTGGAGAAGATCACCGGCGGTCCCAGTTGTTTTGTATGGAAATTCAGTAGTATTCATGAGCGTACATATGTCATTTTTCCAGCGAAAGTGGTCGCAATCAGCCTCGTTTCTACAGTGTTCAATGCATCTGACCTCACTGCTACTGCTTATAGTTTTAATTTCGTTTCCCGACAGATCATAAGCGGTATTGACTATCACAGTCGTGTTAATACCAGCCAGTGGGAAATAACTGAACGGGGCACTGACCTAAAATGTGCATAATGAATGCGTTTTCAACACAAACTGCCATTATTCAAATTTATATTGATATGAATGTGTTAACAAACCCTTTGGGGAACAAAGCCACAATTAGAACCGCTGGAATTTTCAAGACCATCAGAGCTACCATCCTTAATGTAGCAATTTTTGCTTGTGGTGTCGTATCCGAAAGAGGTACATTTGCTATTACCAGCGCAATATTGTATACACATGTCTTGTTCTATACCAGGCAGTGTTGCTCTAACATTGCTTCTAATATTGCAGTTATTTGACCAAATTACAGCAACTTTGTAATAACTACGACGATAATCAAAGGGATTAACAGGGAAGATAATATTCCAACGCTGCATCTGTTAGAATATTTTAAAGATAATATAATTATCCGTTCAGTAGTAGACAAATTCCTTAAAACTAACCCTATCGATAAGCATAGTGGTAGAGCCACTTTGACCATTGCGATATTGTGGAGTAATTGGATAAATGCCTTTAATCTTTTCCGAGTGGAGCCAGCATCTACCGTCGTAGTATCCATAGTAGGTGCAGCCTTCGTTAGATTGACAATAGCCGAAGCATGCTTCAGGTTGAGTTTGTATGCTACCTAGGTCGTGATATATAAAGTCCACACCCATGATTCCCATCATGTTCAGCTGGCCGACTTGCCTGAACCAAATTGGATCAGTTTGAACTACGTCACTTGCTCCGAAGACAACGGCGACAAAAATGAGAAATGCCTTCATTTTTCTTGAGTTGTTGTAAGCTCTAACAACTAACCTAAATACATAATAAGAAAGATATATTATAATAAATACATGTGTACGTTTATAGATTAGTGTGTAAGCGCAATAGTTGAATTATGCCATTATTTGTTGATGGACTCAGGCAAAGCCACCTTTTGGTCCGAGGTTGGGCCGAGTTTGGCTCAATTCGGCAGCTCGGCCGGTTTGCCCGATCTCAAACCGAATCCGGGCAGAACTCGGCTTGTAGGTATGGACCGAGTTCCGCAAACCGGAATGGGACCAAACTCGGCTAACTTCGAATAAAAATTCGGACCGAATTGGTCGTGAGGTCGGACACCGACTACAAACAGCCATTTCTTTCAGCAGGTCATGGAATCGTCAAGCTTATGTATAGTTAGTGTAAATGATATTAAACAACATTAGCATAAATAATGTATCAATTGCAACCGTTTAAAAAGTTGAATTAGAATTTGTAATCGGGACCAATTTAAAATAGAGAACAGCATATTAAAAAATAAGTAAAATAGTTGAATAAAACAAAATAGTATACAAACATATTATTATCTGAAAGAAAATATTAATGGTTATAATGTTCACTTCTCGAATCAGCAAAAATGTTATCGTATTTGCGGATATGATTTGATTTTTTTTAGGTTTTTGACAACGCACGATGAGAGCATTGTCTGCATCAAATCAAATCTGAATTATGAGAATGTAAGTCATAAAAGAACAGACACTACTGAATGAACGAAGGATTGATAAAAACGAGTTGAGCGATAAGATGATAAAACACATTAGGCCTATGTTTTTAAAAAATTTGGTTTTCGGAGTTCGGCCCGAGTTCGATTGGTAGAGATCAGCGCGCATTCGGCCGATGTGAGAAGCCAACCCCAGGCCGAATTTGGGCGACTATTCGGCCCGAATTTGGGCCTGAATGTCGGTGTCGCCTGGGGAGGGTTTGAAGTTCAGTAGAAAGGGGCTTCTCAGATTCATCTTAAACACGATAAATGCTATAGTATCTTAGTTTTAAAATGCTAGATGCTTAATTCACTTACCACACTGACGGTTACAGGCCTTGCTACTAGACGATTTGACGAGTAAAAGGAGCAGAATGGTAGTGTGTTTTCCAGCTCTTTCTGCTGGTAATTTTATACAGATTTCCTGAGAGCGTCAGCACAGTTGAAATAGAATTGTTTTCCACCAGATTCTGTTATTCATATTTTTAAAAGGATACACAAGGGTACAAAAGGATAGTAAAAAATATGTTTCCAACAAAAAGAATAAAATATCCTTATTTTTTATGTGTGTTTACTAGCATGTTAAATAGTAGTAAGTAAAGTGAAAAATAAAAATTCTTATTTTTCAAAGCTCTGTGCTATTGTCTTTCTATTTGAGTTTCACTTCACAATGCCCATCCAGAGACAAAAGCCTAGACTCTAGCCATTGTTTCGAATTGTTGAAATTAGATAAAAAAAATTAGGTTTCCGACTAAGAGAATAAAATGGCCTTCTTTTTAATATGTGTGTTTATTAGCATTTTAAGTAGTAGTAAGAAGTGAAAATATATATTTTATTTTTATCTTTTATACATATTTTAAAGCTATGTACTATTATTTTTCTATTTGAGGTTCACTTTACAATGCCCATCCAGAGAACAAGTTTCAAACTAAGAGAATAAAATGCCCTTCTTTTTTAATGTGTGTTTACTAGCATTTTAAGTATTAGTAAGTGTAGAAAAAAATCTTGTTTTAAAAAATATATTTTTTTCAAAGCTCTGTACAACGATTGTCTTTGTGTTTGAATTTCACTTCCCAACGCCTTCTCAGAGAAAATGCCTTAGGCTACCAAAGGTACCGTACAACGTATCGGTTTTCGATATTCGGAGTTCGGTTATCGAACCGATTCTTTGTTGTTCGTTTTTCCTGTACCGACCTGGGGAACAAAGGTTCGATACCGTCCCTTACCGTTCATCTAAAAACCACAGCAAATCGCAATCGAAAGATTGTGCATTGCTCTTTGTAAATTAAAATGAATCCGTTGGTTCCGAATTACTGTGAAGGGATAAAACGGTTTAATCGACCAAATAATACGAAAAATAAATATACTTATTTGTAATGGCGCATTTTCCCCCTCGTAACTAGACTCAGAAAGTCGTAAAAAAAAATAGAAAAATAACTTCAACCCTATTTAATCATGCACGTGGTATTGAAATTAAGATATTTTACTCTGTTCACTAGACCACCGTAGTTTTAAAATGTATGAATGTGTGTGGGACTATGTTTTTGTTGAAAAGTTACAAATCACTTTAAATAGTATACTTTCGAATTTTATTTTTTGCTAAAAAAAATAATCAATATAATAAACTATCGTAAGAAATACTCTTAATAAAAAATTAATAAATTATTGCCTTTATTATTTGAATCGCTAAAAGTTCTCCATCAAGGTATCATGATTCAATTTTGCATTTCAATGTTTTTTTGTAACAAGTAAAATGTTACGTGACATCTATATTAGTTAACTATGCAACACAAAATCAATCGAGTACTAAACGAGCCATTTCTCCGAAGGGATATTTGTAATCCTGGATGGTTTCCTCATCCAACACCTTCGTATCATTGTAGAACCGATCCACTAACAAATATTAATGTAAGTATAATCAATACTTTAAAAAAATGTTATTATATGTTACATTCTTTTCGATCCCAGAACTGTAAGTGAATGGCATCCATTGCAGCCCAGTCGTAATCCACGTTTTCGTAGATATTTCTGGCAACACTGGAATCGGCTCCAAATAGGCCCTCAACTCGATGAACCAATTCCGGTCGAGCTTTTAAGATTTCAGTTGTTGGTTTCACTCCTCCATCAGTATTATACCTTAATTTTATAATGCGAATTAACCCATTCAAAATTAAATGATTTTTGGTATAATAAAATTACCACGAATTTGGTTCATATTTTTTATAGGTTTCAAGCCATAGTGGTAAAAAGCGAGCATCCTTATGAGCAACTATCAACTAAAAAGAATTGAAAACTACATACTTTATATAATTTTTTTAAAAGTTAATAATGTAATTTACTTGATTACTGAGATACAATTTCCTTTCCCAATTCATGGTCAATTCATATTTTCGGTACTTATCCAGGTTCTGAACAATGTAGACATCGTTATCTAAGTAAATTCCTCCGTACTTCATAAGTATGCGAACGCTCTGAACGGCATTTATGTGCCAGAGACGATCGAAATGGTTGAACTGGTCACCGAAAACCTCATCGGTGGTTAACAAGGTGGCGGGATCTTCGAGAGGCACAATACGGATTCGATTCCACAGCTCTTTATCCTTTTTCACAAGGCCCCAATAATTTCCTCGGAAATCGTTGGTTTTTGGATTAACGTTATCTGTGTGAATGTAGAACCGATCGGGATTTTGATTGCGCATCGCAGCCCTCAGGACAATGTAATCCACAAAAGAAAATTCGGGTAAATTGAATCGAATTAAATGGATGACATTGGGAACTATCAAATGATCGATGTTATTGTTCACTACTGATCCATCAAAATCAATCCTCTCCGCATTTTCGAGCTCTTGAAGGAGTGGATCATCAAGATAAATATTAGAAGGATTTGAAATAAAGAAGAATATAATAAGAGAACATATTGAAACAATGACAATCGTTCTCAAACTTGTCCTATTCTTAATTAGGCCCAATGATCTTCGAAAATACATATTAGCGGAAAGGAGGGGGGGGGGGGGGGTAAGTTCACTTTGATTAAATTTAATTATAAATATATAGTGTTCGGACTTGAGGAGAAGTGGAGACGTGTGTTCACTTTCTTACCTCCCGAATGGTAGACTGAATGTGATGACAACAGCACATGTAGAAAACGGGTTTCATTATAATACCCTTGAAGAACCTGTTTTACGTAACGCGATATCAAATAACATTTGACTAGGAGAGAATCTTGTATTCCAGAAGTTGCTTGATTTTCCACTCGTGATGGTCATTGGCCTTAACAGGTTAGAAAAGTATCTATATTCATCTAAATATTATCATTAAGTAAACTAAATAAATGCAAAACTTGGAAGAAATAAAGAAATGAACAATAGATTTTAAAAAATGCCTTTTGTTTTAATTAACTATTTGTAATTATTTTTATTGTTCAAATCATGATGAATTCACAGCATTGTAAATAATATAGTTTCGATCTTTTTAACTGTATTGTAAAAAAATATTTTGAACTAATAAAAAAGGCGGAAGAACCATAATTTTATCTCTAAATATGTATTTATAATGTAATAGTCAAATGTTTAGATAAATGCTATTCTGTTAATGTCATTTTTATTATCATACTTATAAGAGAAATAAAAGTTGCTAATATATTAATAAAAATTAGTTGATTATCGGGTTGATTATTCATTGTAAAGAGCCATACGCTACTATTGTCTATGACATATATACATGTTTCAATCACAATTAAATTAAATATGTCTTCATTTACATCATCGTAATTCTTCATGTATTCACTGTGATTGATTGCGATTAAGAAGCCATATAGCCCTGAACAAGTTTGCATTTAACATGGACCGACTGACACAACTGTTCCACCCCAATCAAGATAATACAACCGGCAGAAATATATTCGTAATTTACTAGCTTATTGTCAGTGACAAATTCCAAAACCCGTAAAATAATGCCCACTAATTATCAATACTGTACCATCATTCTTTTATGTCCTTGATAAACAAAAGCATCTGATTTAGCACGGCTCGTTGGTCTAGGGGTATGATTCTCGCTTAGGGTGCGAGAGGTCTCGGGTTCAAATCCCGGACGAGCCCTTGTATAAACAACGTTTTAACATTCATGAAATGCGGGAGGTGAGGCTTCATATTTTGACATTTTTTTAAATTATAGAACATTAAAAAAATTCTTAACTAATTGCAAGCCAACATAATTTTTGAGCGAAGCGAAATAACGGCGCATAGGCAACCGCGCTCTTTGTGAGTGTGTCTGTGCGAGTAAGACCTCTCTAGCACTAAAATTCGGAAAAAATGCAGATTTTTTTTCCTTTCGTACAATTTTCCGTCCGTTTCGGTCCATTATTCGAGAGAGCTGGTTAGTTGAAATAAAAAGAAGTTTTTCCATTTTGTTTTGAAGTATTTACTTCGAAAATATTTTTTTGCCTTTTAGCTATCGATCTATCTATATACAGAACTATAGGAAAGAGTGGAAGACTTTGACCGGTTTTTAAAAGAGTATGATTACCTTTAGTTATTTTTACTGCTTCGTTCACACAACCATAAATTTTGAATGGATGCACACTTAATGATGTGCAGATGCGTTAGCAATTATCTGCTGTTATTGGACTTTTCTTTGATTTCAAGCCATACAATTAAAAAGGTAAGACTGGACTAACAAGTTCCAGATTTTGAAAAAGTCATCAATAACGTCCCTTTGAGAAAACTTTCACGTGATCTCACATAAGTGGTATGATTCTCATATTATTATCCCCATAGAATAAATGATATTTTCCCACAACGCACTTGAGAAATTTATTTATCATTCAAATCTCATCTGAGCGATATTATGATTCTAATTTCGGTATCTTGCATGAGGAAAAATTTATCTCCCTATTAAAATAATCCTCTTATTATGACTGCCTAGGTAGTACTATACACGATACACAAGGGCATACACATACAACATATATTATTAAAGCTTTATTAAACTAATGCAAATTAAAAGGCGAAGTCTGAATTTCTAAAATACTATTACCCGCGAGCAGAAAAACTAGATTTGCATGTCTTTTAGTTAAATTAGTTTTTATAAGGAATACATCCATTTATAAAAATGCATCGGTAATTTATTCCAAAAATGAGACGAGTTATCGAGTTCCCTACACGTACACAGTTTTGGACCGGTTATTTGATTATTTGAAACGCCTCGGGCACCCAGTCAAATAGAGCTTTGTGGCAGTCACGCCGGATCATAATTACGGGCAAGAAGTCTATACATTTCAACTGCCCAGTAAAGTACAATTATTTTTGTGCGAATGTGCGAAGTCTGTTTGGCGAAATGGAGGCTTTCCGGATTCTGTATTACTTCCACGCGAGTGCGACTGTCGCCGGATATTTCTTTACAGGAAGATTAAAGGCAGCGCTGCTAATAATAGTTGCTTCTATTTCTTCTTTTGGGTACTTCTACTTCCAGCATCTATTGCCTCATCATGTCCGTCACTTATTATCAAACAACAATCAAGGTTATGTCACATACATAGCACATGACTTATACTTTTTTTTCCTTCTAAGTCGATCTTTAATATTGTAATAAACTATTTGTATCGATATCTTTCAAATAAGTGATGTACTGCTTCATACTTAATTCTACTATTACAGTATTAAGAATAAGTGCTGCAGAATTTCCTTTATGCACACGAGGTATTTTGGACAAATCATCGTAAGAGTGCTCCTTTGACTCTCGGAATGTAGCCATGAAACCTGTTCACCAGGATCCCCCGTGCAGACTCAACCACTATTCACAGACCGAGACAGTTCAATGCTTTGACAGCTTGCTCGAAAAGCTGAGATTGAAAAAGAAATCCGGAAAGTTGGCCAATGGTGATACAGGAGAAATTCTAATGGTGTTTGCTGGCGATTCGAGAATCCGGCAACTCTTTTACGAACGTGCAAAGGTGCGAAATATTCAAATTAACGTTCAGTAAATTTCTCATCAGATGACATTCATTAGGTTTTTCCTTTCACTCATGAACTGTTTAACCCCACCCATCGTGATATGATGAGAAACATTACCATATTCGGCGCTAGAGTAAAATTCCAAATGATTTGGAACCCAAAGATGCCCCAAGATTTGCTAAAAGCCTTCTCCAATTGGGCTGACTCGAATGCTACTATTCCCCATTTTATCCTATTGGGTATGAGAAGGGGTCGAAGAAAATTTTACATTTTTAAAATTAGATAATGGCTAGTATGTTATTATCAACTAATTTTTTGCTCTGCGATATCTCCTGCCTCAGGTATAGGCAGTCATTACATGCGGCCTTTAGATGGATGAATTATTCACATGGATTTTGAGAGACATTTAACAGAATTATATCCTATCTTGGAACGTTTGGCCCTACGAATGAGGGAAAGAAGTAATGGGAAAATTGTGTGGATGATGCAATACCAATACTACGATCGAAATTTCATCGACATCTTGCCAGTCAAAGGCACCAGCAATAAATTCCACAGAAATACTCTGGAGCACCTTAATTCCATTGCTCATCGCATCTTCAGGTATATTGATACCTGCTGACTTAGCACAATAAATAAGTTACATTAAGAGTTTATAATTAAACCAGCGACAATAGATCTTAATAATTAAATGATAACCGTTGACTCCATTCAAAAGTTATTAATCTTATTTTAACGAAATGAGATTGTGTACTAACCATAGATTAACTATTTCAATTCAAAAAGGAATAGCAGTGTCGTTCAAGTTTGGGATTCGTTGCTTCCAATCGTGGACGACTACTACCGAGGATGCTTGGAGATACATCGCCGTGCTCCTTCTTGGTTGAAAACCTGGAAAGATTGCAATGATGAGATACACGCTGGATTTGCAGCCAATACTCAAGGCTTCCAATTTTTGTTGAATGATTTATGCAATGATGTATAACTGTCGCAATTTTCAAGGGGTCATTCACTCTTGGTTTTTAAATTTTTTTACACTTTTTTTAGGAGTTGACGTGGTGTGTGCAATACCGAATCAAACCAGCACAGAGACTCTAAAATGCGTGGTGTGCAATTTTAAGTTTCAATTCCTCTCGCTCAGTAAAAAAAACCACTATGTTATTTTTTTCAAGTCAATCGTGTAAATAACTATTTTTCTGAGCTGAAAGTCACTTGTAATGACGTAAATTATATACGTTAATTGTGTGTTATGTAATGTATGTAACGTAGTTGTGTAAATATTACATTCAATACTTATGATTATTTTTAATAATTATTAAAAAAACTGAGTTTTTAAAAAGACTACATAAATACATATTTATACGCATAATATATACATGGATGAGAGAGATTAAAAAAGTCTCAAATGGCCCAAAAACGTGTAACGTCCTTTATGGATGGCCCCTAGCGAGTAAATCAAGTTTCTAGCATATTTTCTTGCCGCATCCCTATTTTTGAAATGGTAGAATAAAACTGGTTTTAGTCTTTCGGAGTACATCTGTAAGGGTTTTTCTTCTGAAAGAAACGTGGTTGTTTTATGCCACTGAATTCATTTCTTAACGAGGTTTCCTGCTGATCACACGTCAGCAATCAAAACATAAACACTCAATGGTTTTACAATGCCAAATCCAGCTTCCACTTCAGTTCCTGTTCTTATTCTGCTATTCCCGTAAGCATTTTCAATTAATTCTTTTAAATTTAGTCTTTTGATTTTTACATAGATTAAGAAGTCGTCTTCCTAAATTTAAATTTTATTTACGGAATTCAGGAATAAGCTATTGTTTCTTAAAATCTTAGAAAAGTATATTTTTGGTTTTTGCAACTTGCCATCCTAACATAACGTGACATATCATAGTTCTTAAGTCAAGACAATTTAATTTTAATGTTCAATTAATAACCAAACTGTTTTTGTTTTTCTTTCCTTTCTTTTAGTCTATAGAATTGCACAGAGTTTAAATTCACCACCTTCTAGTCAGAAATATCAACTATAGTCGAATATATTCGGCTATATTAAGATAGAAAAAGAATGGACAAAGGGGACCTTTTCAAATTCTCTGCTTCTTTAGTGGCGTGTTTTGTTCTCTTCGTCATGATCTTGTTCGCCCATAAAAATAACAATCTTCCAACTTGGAGTTCTGAAACCTTAAAATTAATTCCAAATTCTGCAATGGAAGATGCGTCATCAAATGAGCAATCAAACAAAAGTGTATTTGATTCACCAACATGGATGAATTCTAAAGCAGAAGAAATGTCACCTCAAGACATATTTGAATACGCTTCTTGGTCAAATCATTCTTCATGCTACTTGATGCAACATTTCGGAGGTAGATTAGTCGGGGATGATGTAAGATGGTTGGATGGTCAAAAGGCTATATGCCTACTACCACAATCATTGGCACCTGTTCCAAACAATTGCATAATATACTCCTTTGGCATTGATTACGATTGGAGCTTTGACGAAGCGATAGACGCATTCGACTGTCAAGTGTACTCATTCGATCATTCGATGAAAGACATGCAAGACAAATTTGATCACAGCAAAAATATCCATTTCTTCAAAATTGGTCTTGGTTCCGAAAATTCTACTAAAAATGGTTCGAAAATACTCGATTTTGAAAGTATACGTAATATGCTGGGTCACAAGAACCGCACCATTGACTATTTAAAGATCGATATCGAATGGAGTGAGTGGGACGTCCTCCCTCAGATGATGAAAACTGGACAGCTAGAAAATGTTAAACAGATTGGGCTGGAGATTCACTTGTCACATGATATTGAAACATTGGGAAAATACGTTGGCATTCTTCGGAGTATGGAACAAGATTTTGGGATGGTCCGCTTTGACTCGAAGATAAATCCTGGTTTTAAACTTCCTGTTCCTTCAATGGATAACCAAACGGTTTATATGGCCTATGAAATAGCTTGGTACAATCAAAAGTTCTTTCTTGATGAATCAAAATTTTAATTAACTTGATGTTTTAGTGAAAAAAATTCTTAACCTCTTGTAAATTCACATTGATGCATTGTAATATATAGTAGAATATCCCTTAATTAACATAAATGTTAAATATCTTAGTGCATTGTACCACAAGTTCTCAAAAGAAATACTCTGATTCCATCGGTGATTGGCTAAAAAGAGCCAAACCCTTTGCTAGTTCAGAAAACTTAGAAGAACAACACCAGAAGATCCAACAGTCAATAAAAATTAATTTAACCAATCAACTGATGGGGCCCGATGAATTTTCGATACCTCTTATTATGCAATTTCAAGACGTAAAATATAATAAAGACCTGCTTTACATATTCTTTTATTTTGATTTTGATTGAAAAAAAAAACATATTTCTATCCCTCACAGTTCACAGAAGACCACTTACTGAATACTATCGTTCCCCAAAATAAAGTTTACATAAGGGAAGAAAAAGATCGCTTGGAGAGGACCCGACTTGAAACTGAGCGAGAAAAGGAACGTATAGAAAAAGAAGAAGCCCAGAGAAAGGCAGCAGAAGCAGAGGCCAAAAGAGAGGCAGCTGAAATGGAGGTCAAATTAAGGGAAGCAGAAGCTGCAAAGACTGAAAGAGATTACGAATCGCGACTGCTATTAGAGGCAGAGAGGTCGAAGCAGGAGCAAATAAGAGCAGATAACGAACGAGATAAAGCTGCTGAAGCGGAAAGGGGAAAAATTGAAATCGAAAAAGACAATTTGGCCAGAGAAAGAGAGGAGAAAGATCGTTTGGAGAAGATACGACTTAAGAATGAGCGAGACAGGGAACGAGCCGAAAAGCAAAAAGCTAAAAGAAGAGCCGAAGTAGAGGCCCTGCGAAAATTTGAATTGGAAAAGGAGCTTCAGTTAGAAAAGGCTAAGAAAGAATACGGCGCTTGGGGATGCCTTGGTTCCCTATTCGAATAAGGTAAATATCTTTTTCATTTATATTTTTCCGACATTTTACGGGATTTATCTAAACTCTCATTCATATTTCTTAATGCTTATAAAAATTACGAATGCAAGTAAATAGTAACAATAATTTCTTTGGTATTTTTCAGCGCTTGCTTTGACCTTTTTGTTCTTAGCTGCAGAATCCAAGTGAGAAGCACGAATATTTCAAATGAAAAACGGCCTACAGTTATCTTTATAATTTCATTTTATCACCGAAATCACCATTGGGGCTACTTATATGATTTATCATCCCGAGGGTTAAACAGTAGTCTATATGGAAGTTCTGTTGTAGAAAATTTGACGGTGCTCGTCATCCCCACATATATCTTGTATGAGCTTAACATTGGCTGCATTTGATTAATTTTTACTTTTTAATTGCTAATCTTAATTTTCTATTGAGTGTTAAATATTCAAGAGGAATTCTTTAAAAAACAATTATTAAATAATTATATTATTACATATTTATAAAAAATTATGATATAACTATTATTCATTTGGTTCAATTCATTGGTTGAATATTCATTGCAATGACTTTGATTAAATTTTAATCAAACTCATTGCTTGGGGATTCGTTTAATCATTAAACGAATCTCGAAGATTAAAGTGCGACAAATTAGCTTAGAATAACAGTCAGAGAGTTCAAACTTCCCTGCGTCTTGTTTGATTTTCGCCAAAACTATAACGGATGCCGTAGCCTGAATAAAGTCTGTAATCTTTTATTTTTTTCAGGATTTCGTCCAATCTGGTTTGACTATTCTTCAAAATAATAAGATGTAGCCAAAGCCACAATCCTTTAATAACGCCGATTCAAAACAAAACAACAACAAAAAACATATTCTTCTAAATCTATATTAATGATAAGAAAATGAAATACATAATAATTAGATTTTTTTAAAAACGTCGTGTAATTTGATCATTTGTTTCTGGTTCTAGAAAAAAAAAGATTTCGTTTTGCTTTCGATGGTTCGTATTTTTTTTAAACTCATCAATGTAGGATGTGTGAATAATTTCAAGAATTTTTTTTAATTTGTGACACTCTTCAAAAACTCAATTCCTGACAGGATTTATTGATCAATGAAAGACAGTTGATGATTTTGTTTTTGTTTCAAAGAAACGACTGAAGGGACGTCCGCGGGGTGTTGAATAAAGCCTAACACATATACTCGCTAAAAAGTGTTGACTTAAAATGTAAGGCATAGTGTAATTTAGTGTATGTCTTGAGTGCATTTCTAAGACATTTGTCTTAAAAATGAAGACAACTGTCTCAGATAAAATGGTAATCATCAGTCATTTAAATATATATATATATATATTTGACAAAACAGGGAAAATGTTGAGCACAAAATATTTAAAAAAGGAATTTTTATTTGGGGCCATTCAAAATTTTACTGAAGAATTCGTGTGTGCGGGTAATCTTCGAGATTCGTTTAATGATTAAACAAATCCCCAAGCAATGAGTTTGATTAAAATTTAATCAGAGTCATTGCAATGAATATTCAACCAATGAATTGAACCAAATGAATAATAGTTATATCATAATTTTTTATAACTATGTAATATTATAATTATTTAATAATTGTTTTTTAAAGTAAAAATGATCATCGATGAAAGAGTCCGACAAGACTTTTTTCCTGATGACAAATGGATCTTTCGGGAATCGAACCCGGAACCTAACGCATCGTGTCCGAGAATCATACCATTTGACCAACGATCCTTATACCTACACTTTAAAAAAAAATTGTCAAAACAAAATAAACTTGAAATTTTGCACATTTTTAGGTTCAAAAACTCCAACCTGACAGATAAAAAAAAATTCATTAAATTCCTTGTTGCCTCAACTTTTTCTTTACTCTGGAAACTTTAATATTTCATTTGTTTTTGCTCTATTTTGATTCAATTTATATTATGTATTTGTTTCAATTTGAAAATTAATCATATGGCTCGTTGGTCTAGGGGTATGATTCTAGCATTGAGTGCGAGAGATCCCGGGTTCGATTCCCGGACGATCCCTCAAGTGGAATGTGAATATTATAAACTAATAGTATATTTCATTCTATTTTATCATGAGCGTTGTATTTCATAAAAATCATTTTTCTCTATGCATAAATATAATTACTGAATTGTATGCAATCATTCCCTTTTTATAAGCACCTGACCACCCACTTTCAATAATACATCGTCAATTTCATCCATTTTCACATTTCATCAAACCAACTAGCCAATTTATAATTTGAAAAAATGGGCCATCATAATATAAAGTTCTTAATACGTACCACTCATTGTTATTTACCAACATTTAAAAAGCTAATTTTTAAACGTTCCTACTTCCTTTAGACATATTTGGTAAGGAAGTCAGTCATCTATTTTGAATGATGTTCCCTTTCATCTGACCCAACAGTTTAATGGCTCACTGGTACAAATTTTCTACTCGGATTACTACATACACGGAAAAGCGTATTATGAAACTGATTCTGGGCTCAATCAATTAATGAATTTTGGGGCGTTGGTCAACATCTCTCGGTTAAGATAAAATAATCGGTCATAAAAAAAAAACTTTGCCGAAAACAGTGAAAATATTTAAAAGAGTTAAAAATGGAAATGTATTAAACTGGAAGTGGCAATAAGTAACCAAACGAATTACATAGTTCGTAGAGGATTCGATCAATCCAATTAATGTTGTTCGTATTGATCGAAAATCTGCTAGCCTGATAAGAATGGAGACGATAGTCAGATAATCACCCGGATTCGTGTTATCAATGTAATTGCAGCAAATATTCAACCATAACCAACTGAATATCCACGGCGCTACTACTGGTCATCCAATCCAATCCTGGTTCCATTTAAATTCAAAGTTTGAAATTCATACTCTGATTTGACATTAAATCACTGAAATTGTGGTTTCAATTAGAAGTAATATACGGTCCACTTCCACAACATGTAATACGACATCATCATAGTTTACCATGATTGATTTCTAAACCCTGCTGCACTGTATTGTTCATCTAGGTTCCGAGGTTAAGGAGTATTGAGGTTCAAACATATTTGTAAATCTATTTAATTTGAGATGAGTGAGCAGATGAAATATGGTAGTATTAGTTCTCATCACATGTCAATTCAACGTCACAGCTAACAACATTCGTCTAATCCATCCATAACTTAAATTATATAGACCAAAACTTATAAAGGAAAACCTATAAGGCAAAAAAATCAATCGAACAAATCCTATATAGAAACAACAAAGGTATAGTACAATACCTATAACCCATTTTAAGACCTTTATGGCAAAAAAAAACTTTAAAAAACCTATAATCCAACCAGACCTATTGAGCAAAACCTATAAGACATCAGAACCTATTGGTAAAAATCTATAAGAAATAAAAACATATAGAACAAAACCCCCCAAAAATATTTAAATGACAACTAATACTCGCAGGCGCGATACTATCCTATATGGATTTGTTACAGTTGAAGATTCGATTGTAAATTTTTTTTTCAGACACGAAATATTGAACTATCAATTAAAACAATGTATAATTGTTATCATTTGATTATAAGTTTTTTAAATAAAATGATCATTAGAGTATAGCTTTACATCAAAGCTAATGCCTGATAAACCCCAAAGAAATTGTAAAAAAAAAAAAAAAAAAATTTAAGGTTTGCACATTTTTAAGTCGTCTAAACTTCAAACGGACATATATAATTTTTGTTTATTAGATTCCTTGATTCCTCAACTAAAGTGACATTTGCTTGGGACTGTGCGGTCAGAGATTTCAAACTTTCCTGCGTCTTGGCCGTCTTAGTTGATTTCTGGAAAAATTGTAACTGATGCCGTAGTTGAACTGTTGTATCGACGAATTGGTCGGAGAACTAAGACGAAGCAGTTTTAGTCGGGATCAACAGGGTCTCAAGCGGTACAATATTGTTTCAACCAAAATTTTTGTAGACTTAAATGTGTTAGAATAAGCCATGTAAAACTTCTATAAACATTTGCAGTCGTATATTTCACTACCCAAGTCTATATAGAGAAGTTGCAAATTATACAACCAATAGATTAATCGATACTTGATATTATCCATTCTAGGTATTCCAGATTTGTAATCTGGTAGTTCACTACCCAAGTTCCAAGTTGGTACAAGCTGGTATTTTCAGATCATTACCTTTATAGCGGGGAGCAGATTGACTGATTGCAAATATATATATATAAAATAATTTTTGTATTTTTAACACTATTGAAAAAGATAGATAAAGGGAAAATGCTGAAAGTAGTTATTTGTAGTAAAATACATCGGTTCAACCTGAAAGATTTATAAGTATGAATCTTGCTGATTCCATCAATGACACCAAAATATTTAAATCCAAAAAATCGTTATTCTGCAAAAAAGTTGTTGTTGTGTTGTTGTTATTCCAAAACAAAGTTGTTATTTTTTTTAAGTTGTTGTTTTTTCCATCTTTATAACACCGCAGAATGACCCTTAAATTGCACGTATTGCTGAGTTGGCCGAACAACTAGGAATAGATTTGAGTTGTTTTACATATGCTCCTCGAACTATATATAAAGGGGCATTTTTGGTTGTATTAGCAACCATATTCTTCTTGGCTTTACACTTATAAAGACACGACTTTAGACAAACGTTAAAATACAACCATTGTATGTAAGTATTCAATTAAATGAAGCAAATTGTTCAAGATTTAATCGTAATGTATTTAAATCTTATTTCTTTCAAACGGATTTTCATCCTTTTTGTTTTATTTAATATATAAATTATTGGAATAATAAGCAGAAAGTTCAAACTCTGTTTATTATAAATTATAATTGACTAAACTTTAATCAATTAAGTCTTGATTCCACATGAAAAAAAGTAATAACTGTCATTTAGAATCATTTTCTTTTTCCCATGTTTAAAAATGTATTAGTTATCCAATTTTTTTTTACTTTTTTAAAATTTTGTTTTAGATACAATGTTGAAATACTGTCTCGTGACATTTGTCATTCTGGCCCTGTGGGCCAACGCTCAGGAGAATGAGGAGGTAGAGGGGAAAAAAGGAATAGATGGGAGCGGCCTATTACACAACGTTGAGCTAACGGCTACCCCAGAAATAGACGACTTGGTCGCACAGGTCGAGTTGGAAGTGAGAAGTATCCTGAAATTTCCAGATGAAGGGGAGAAGTTCAATGCTGTCTCTTTCCGCTCCAAATCCGAAATCGTCAACGTAAGCTATAAGCCTAGGAACGGAACCGTCTACTTTGTAAAGGTACAACACTTTTTCAGTTTTCACATTTCCATATCATTACGATAAGGAGTTTTGAACATTTAAATAAAAATATGTATTATATTGTTCGAATAATCTCCACAGGTCGATACCGGGTATTTGAAGAACCGTTATATCGTTCTGCGCATCTTTCATTATTATTGGGTAAATCCTAAAAATATGAAAACTATGTTGCATGGTATCAAGACAATCCAGAGCGAAAATGTCCCCATTGAGTATTTTAATGGAAACCTCAACACATTCAATCGCTAGTAAGAGTGGAAAAGCAAGTCGATGATTCTTTAACTGCTTGGACAAAGAGTGATTTTTTAAATGCAGTTATGTACAAGCTGTAGGCCCTAAATCATTTTTTTAAAAAGCCCAATACAATCTTTAAATATTGAATTGAATTTTGTCTACAAATTTATATTTGATTATAACCAACTTCTGTTATACTGTGCGTGCAGAAAATAAATTGTGGAGAAAACACAAAACTCAAACAGTAAAGTTGTCATCGACATATATTGTATTTTTAAAAGGAAATAAGTGCTGGACCGCATTGGGGTTCACTCATTTTCCATTAAATATATACTAGCTACCATAGGTGTAAAGTACGCGGGGGCTAATTAATTAAGTATTAAATTAAGGGGGGCTAATTAATTAAATTGAGTATATTTTAAAATTACACTAATAATGATTATAATTGAACTTGTTCTTTATTGATTCAATCTATATTATTTTTTTTCAAATTAAGGGATAATCTTGCCGCTTGTTGGTCTAGGGGCATGATTCTGGCATATAATGCGAGATATCCAGGGTTCGATTCCAATACGACAAACTAGTATTTGAAACATGATGAAATAAATAAGTCCTGTTTATCGATTTGGGTCAGTGAGTGGCGAGTGAGATGAAACCAAACCTGATATCGATAAAAAAAAAAAGGTTTAAAAGCCCATCCACTTCTCCTCAGGGGTGACTACGCCTCAAAAAGTAGGCTACGTCATCATTTGATGATCGAATTGTCTCTATACATCGATAACCACATTCATCTTTAACCATATGACTAGACATACCATATAGGTAACTAACCAACTAGTGACCGTCGTATAAAATTGTGCACTTTCGACGATTTGTATGTAAATTTTGAACCGATTGATATTATTATGTCAATCCATCATTGTTTGACAAAGTGGAAGCAGCCTGGAGGTAATTATGAACAGGTTTTTGGTTAAAAATATTTTTCTTCATTTAACAAAATGAATACAAAATATTCTACTTGTTGGAAGGACAAACGAGATATGTCGGATAACATCATCATAGCCTCAGGTTCTATTCTATAGACAATCCATATCAAGAACCTAAACAGAAGTAGAATTGTAATTGAAACATACTGTGTATCAGTTAAGTATATATTCGTTCTCGAAGGACGCAGTGCTCTCAACACAGTGAATTATCCTATATCTACAAAGGATAATTTCGTTTTTACATCATTACACTTATTCAATGGAACATTTCATATATTTACTGTCAAAATTGCTTCTCTTTGTGTACTAACACTATTGAAAATGAATCCATTCGAAATTTCCGTCGAATTTTGTTCTACTAATATATTTTTTAAAGAATGCACAATTATGAGAATGGGTTTTAATTGCTATTCTATCTCTGTGCCTCATTCTTCATGCCGACAAATGGATTAGCAATTTTAAGTTTTGTGATGGTATCTTAAATAAACAGTTTAACATTATTCATTAATTCTACTATATATTGCACATTTTAAAATTTGGTTTTAATCCTCTTATCTAATGTATCTAAATATTGGATTATGTGACATTTGATAATCACAGTAGTTTTCCATCTACTGTATTACTGCTAAGTTGAGCTAATATTTCAGAAATTAAAAAAAATTGAGAATAATATTCTAATTACAATTGTATTTTGCTTTTCATTTTACAAACACGACCTTCAATTCAACCTTAATTTCTCGGAATCCATTGTGAGTATAAATAATCTCTGCTATCAGGGGGAAAACGCTTTGCATGAAAAACGATTGAGATCTTAAGGGGGATTTTTATTTTACTTTTCTTGGTACTCAGCACCAATGAGAAAATAGCAATTACGGTTTCTACAAGTTGGAGTAACTTGATACTAGTCATATAGACCTTCTGAAGTTCACTCTGCCCTTCAGCTTCAGTCATTCCTTAGCCCTCGTAGAGCACTGTTAGTCGGTTACACGACATTTTTCAAATAAAAAAGTTGGAAAAAGATTTTCAGATATAATTCAATCGTTTTATTTCGAAAATCACCATGGATTACTTCACGCAGTTGCCGTTTGAAGGTAATATATTAGTAAACAGCCAAATTCGATAAAACTATACAATAACAAACCCTATTAAACTGTTTAAATTGCAGTTTTACTAGAACTCTTTTCTTGGATGAGACCAAAAGACATCATCTCCCTTTCAAGAACGTGTCGAATCTTCCGGAATGCTGAATCAGTGCTGGATGACAAACTGTGGGCACAAGTTTGCTGCAACGAATTCAGCATCAACCTTAATCCTTCTGAGAATGGGTTCGCAAAAAGGTTCTACAAGAATGGTAAATTATTCTAAGCTATTTACACAAATTCAACTTTTAATTTATTCTTTATATAGTTTTGCATAAATACGGTCATTTACTTGGTCTTTGGACAAAATTGGTTGCAGTAAATGGAGAAAATCAAGACCGATTTGGTTCTTTAGTTAAAATACTGGTTAGTTATTTATCACCATATTTAAAAAAATTATAATTTATCATATTCTTTTACTTTTAAAAATAGTATCGGGATGGAAAATTGTTAGGTTTCGATCTACAGACCCCAAAAGTGCCACACTTAATGCAACCAATTCGCCCCAAATTGATTTTCACCATAACCATGGATCAGTGTAACAACGATTCTGTAGAGGTCAATTGCTGCATCGATCCCGAAAATCAGCATCCCTGTGAATTGGATGATGTAATAAAGTTATAATATTGAATTATTATTAGATAATAAATGTTTGTTATTCTATAGACGCCATCGGCACCAACCGGTAGACACTATTACGAGCTTACGAGGCGATGTTCTACAACTGAATATCACGTAGAAGATCGTTTGGATTCGGCCCACCAAAGGGAACACGACCATCTACTAGATCATGTAGACAAGATGGCGGTCTCGATTAGTGCGGTCAAGAGGTTGGAAAGTCATTTCATGCACAAGCGAATGGCTGCCCATCGCACTGCCTATTTGGGCCACTATTCCCGGTTTGAATTGCCGTCATCACCATCGATTAATCCTGAAATGATTTTGCCTATTCAACCTGGAATATTCAAAGGAACGACCAAATCCAATGGAATCCAGCTGTTCCTTCTTTCGTATGAAGATGGGAACAAAGTTATTGGTCGAAAAATAACGGTATATATATGCCACAACATTTTATAAAAATTTACGAATTTTATAACTTTATATTGTTTTAAAAAAGGGAGATGTGGATATTCCAGCAGGAAGAATTTCTTTCGAAGCTGATCTTAGCTGCTGTATGTATCTCAACCAAGAAATGCAATCTGACATGAATAGTATCAACCAGATAGAAACCAACTCTTTGGGTGTGATGGATTGGAACGATTTACCACAGCCTCAACCATTTCTGATTCCAGAAGATTGTGGGAAGCAGGTTATTACCAATCTACCAAATGAATGCTTGGCAAGGTATAAATTATATTATTAAATATAGGTGAATTGCTTTTTTAAAAAGAAAGCTTTGTTTATTTATTTTTATTAGGTTTCATGGTATCGGGACTTTCTCTTGTTTGAATGGAAACGACTTTGAAAAACCATACTTTCTGAAGGGACATTGGATTGTTTTCAGCCAAGATTTATTCGGCTTTCTCTGGATTATTAATGGTCAATTTGGCGACTTGAGTCTGTACCACCGAGTCGAGGACCCTTTGGTTCCATAAATATAGTATAATTAAATGAAATTTCCAATTTTCTTTTCAAACTTAGCAATGGTCAGCCACCATCATGTGATCCACACATTCGAGAGCTTAACATTGAAGAGATTAGGAATAATAAATGTCGATATTATTATCAATGTGTATTCAACATCTTTTATACCTCGATAAATACACTTAAATTGTCTTTTTTGCACTTGTTTTACTTTCCCATTTTACAATTATTTAAATGGCTTAAATGCACCTAATTTGATCGTAATTATATGCGATGGAAATGGATTTTGAAATCAGAATAAACTGCTATGATGTTTTTATGTTCAACAGCTTCAATTCTTTATTTCAGTTGTTTCTTTTCACAGCTTTTTTTATTAATAAAGAAGAGCACTCAATCTGATATGACTTTATAACTCGATTACATCAAGTATAAATAGCACATTTATTTATAACCATTCGTTTTAATCTAAATTATATTGTTAAACAGTTCATTAAGGAGCACTTTGGGAGTGTGATTGCTGCCCGAAATGAGAGCAAGTTGAGTCGATTGAGAAGCGAAAATGGATAGAACGGTCATTTTCGTTAATGGGGCTGGAGATTACTCTTATTACGACCTGGGTACACAGTGCAAATCGGCGCAGTTCCTCATCGTTGTGCTATTGGTCAACAGTTTGAGCATCCGTTCCATCAGATCGGCTGGCAACGACGTCTTAATCCAGCACCCCAACATCGATGCGAGGCCAGTCTTCCAACATTGTTATATTTGAATGGACACGCAGGCTCGAACTTAACTTTTTCACACACGAAATGTAACATAATTAACTATACCAATGTATAATTATTATCATTTAATATAATGGGTTTTTAAAGTAAAAATGATCATCAAGGAATGAGTCCGAAGAATACGTTCCTAGTGAACCAGGGATCTTCCGGGAATCGAACCCGGAACCTAACGCAACACATGCGAGAATCATACCATTAGACCAAAGATCCTTACCTTTAAATCTAAAAGAAATTGTCAAAAAACAAATCAGCTTAAAATTTTGCGCATTTTAAGGTCGGCTAAACTCCATAACCTATAACAGAAAAAATTATATATTTTTCATTAAACTCCTTGTTGCCTTACTAACTGAAGTAATTGGAAAGTGACTTTTGCTTGGGAATATGTGACTTGTGTCTAGATTTCACACTTTCCCGCGTTATATATGCTTGATTTCTGCCAAACTGTATCTGATTTTGTAGCCTGAAAGCCAGAGGCGTAGAGTTCATGGATTCCCGAAGGGGGCAAAGGGCTAGACGGTGGAGGTGGAAAAGTGGAAACCAAGATTTTTTTTCGGTTTTCCGCGATTCATTATAGGAACTATAAGTAGACAAAGCAATTATTGCCGGCCGCAGGCCAAAATTTTGCAAGATTTAACAAAATTTCATCAAAAATTGATGGAAAATTGAAAAATTAGGTATTTCTAGATTTTCCGAGGGGAGCGAAGGCAAGTCCGAGGGGGGCGAACTCAAGTCCGAGGGGGGCAACTGGCCCCGTTGCCCCCCTATACTCTACGCCTGTACTCCTACTTTTCTCATTGTATCCATTCTTATTGAACTGGGTTTCCAAATATAAGACGTAAAAAAATAAGATCACCCTTTAATTAAAGATATAATAAGAAAAAAATTCTAAGACTAGATCTATATTGATGGTAGCAAAATCAGTACGTAATCAAATTACATAAAAAACGCGAAACAACATAAAGGGGCTTTATCTATCATACATTGTAGAACTTGATAGCATCTTTCATAGTTGGAGTACCGCAGTAACACGATTAGGAGGCAAGTATCGACAGTATATATGCTATATTGCATTACCAAATGGATTTGTTTCGCCGATCTGGAACCAAACCTGAAACACAAGGGATCTAGGCTTGGTCACAAGTAGTCTTTGTTGTTGATGGTTCTAACTTCTGATGGCAGAAAAGTATTATTGATAGGCCTATTATTACTTTCATTATTCGTTATTTTAAAATAATTTTATGGAATATTGTATAGGTCGTAGTGTCATTTCGTTCGATACTCAGCCACTATAGAAATAGACCAAAAAATACCGAAGCGAAATAAATGCGTGGAAACATTCACCGCCGCTTCGAC
Source organism: Chydorus sphaericus (assembly GCA_030141595.1). Classification (NCBI taxonomy): domain Eukaryota; kingdom Metazoa; phylum Arthropoda; class Branchiopoda; order Diplostraca; family Chydoridae; genus Chydorus; species Chydorus sphaericus. The sequence goes on along the minus strand of CM057934.1, from coordinate 1,010,656 downwards.
CAAATCAAATAAATTGTTATGTTATACCTCACCTTAGAGTAAAAGTGGTAAATGTCGAGGTCAACGTTAAAGACTTACAGGACGCTTATCACGTTTATTTAATTAAAAAATGTCATAGAATTCTTTTACAGTTAGACGATTAAAACATTTTCATGCGTAGACATCAAAGATGTGTTCAAGGATCATATGAAAATGCTAATCTGCTTCTTGGAACTATCGAACCCAAAATTGTGACTAGAGCTCGAATTCTAGCTAGTGATTTTTTAGGCTTAAATTCAGATGACCCTCTCCAGCCCAGTCAATATTTAAAGCAACACAAGTACATAAATTGACATAATTTAATTTTACAATAAACAACCAAAAGAATTACGTGGTACGTATAAGATTCAGTCAATGCAATTAATGTTCTAAGTATTGATTGAACGACGTCCACTAGCCTAATGAGAATGGAGATGAATCTTATTGGCCCTGGTTCCATTTTAGAAAATTCAAAGTTTACAAATCACACTCTAATTTAGCATAAAATCACTAAAATGTTGGTTTCAGTTAGTAGTAATGTACCGTCCACTACCACAACATTTAATACATGTATATCTACATCAGCGTTTTCCTTGACTGATTTTTAAATCCTACTGCACTGTGTTGTCCATCTAGAGCTATACCAGGAAATGGAAAACATGAACAATAAAATCTAATCAATACCATCGCTTCAAGTTCATATTTCACCCAATAATAACTAGTAAATTTTAATTGAAAAAAATTAGAGGTTTCAAACATTTAAAAATATATATACTTGAGATTAGTGAGAAGCCAAAGCAAATGAATTCTAACCTCGATCCTAACATAATTTCAACGTCGCAACTAACAACATTCATCTAATCAATCCAACATTCCATCAACGCATGTATACGAACTTTCACCTTTTAAAAAATACCCTTGAGGTCGATGAGTTTGGATTTTTCAACAAGATGATCAGTTATAGTTCGTCTATTTAAAAAAGTGGCATTAACCACCCTTAAACTGGAACAATAGGTAGCACTTAACAGCAAATGAAGCTTTTTGAGAGACTTCTGGACATTTATATATTATAAAGAAAAATAAAAGCAAAGAAAAAAAAATTATATGATGAGAAAATCAGTAAACCAGGGTGAAAAAAACTCATTAAATTTAAAGTAGAATTTAATTTGTTGAAAATATTTCAAAATAAAAACTTTTTTATTTACTTATTTTTAAATTTAATGATTTTTAAATATTTTGGACTAAATAAGTTAAATAAATAAATGGCCATAATAAATTAATAACCATGAATTTCAATTTTAGAATTTTCAAAGAGAATATATAAAAATGTATTTTATAGGAAAAAAAAAAATTTAAATTTCAACTAATACTCGCAGGCTCGAACATATCCTATATGGATTTCTTTCAGTTGAAGATACGACTGTAATTTTTTTCAGACACGAAATATTGCATAATCAATTTAAACAATGTATAATTATTACCATTTGATTAAAAGTTTTTAAAATAAAATGATAATCAGAGTGTAGCGTGACATTTCTACTCTCTGATCACACGATGGATCGTCCGGGGTTTGAACCCAGAACCTTTTCCATTTCAGGCAAGAATCATACCATTAGACCAACGATCCGTTGTTAATGATTGCAGTAAAGAAATTGTGAAAAAAAAACACTTAAAAGTTTGCGCATTTTTAAAAAGTCGTCTAATTTTCAAACTGACAAATAAAAAATAAAAAATTCAATAAATTCCTTGTTTCCTTAACTAAAGTAATTTTAAGGGGAAGCTTGGAATAACTGTGTGGTCAGAGTTCAAACATTCCCGCGTCTTCCTTGATTTAAAAAAACAAACCTAAAACTGTAACTGCATGTGCTGTGTGGGTGATGCCGTAACCTGAATAAAGTCTATAATCCTACATTTTTCAGGATTATCCATTCTGATTGTATCAGATGGGCTCGACATCTTCATCCAGCGCCGCAACATCAATGGGAGGCCGTCATCCAACATGTCATCCAACATTGTTATTTGAATGGACCGAAGATTGTTTACCACCCTTTTATGATGATGGTTGCTACATCGATACTTTGCATATTAAAGACGCTGATAACGTTGTAATGTGCTGATTTGTTTGAACGCTTTTTACTGTTGTTTTGCATTACATTTTATCATTTACATCGTTTCATAACTGGATATATGAATTCGAGCAAATAAATTGTCGACTAAGAATTCAATCGATCCTGTATTTTTATTTTATTGTCTAACATTGAAAGTATGAACGAAGGGAAAGTGTTATAATACAACATAGCATAACATAACATCATCAACACGCATGCTATGTTGTTACCAGTATTTACAGATGTTGATCAGATCATGTTATAACCAAATAAATTTCAAATTAAGATAAATTAATTTGTTGAAAATATTAAGGAACTTTTTTTTTGTTTAATTAATAAGGAACTTTTTGATTTGACAAATTTCATGATATTTTTATATTTTGAATGATATTAGTTAAATAATTTAATGAATTTTCTGATATTTTTTATTTTAAAAAAAGAGAGAAATATATATAAATATCTAACAAGGTTTTGCGCATCGCCCGTGCAGATTTCTTGACAAAAGTGGAGCAACCATCGCCTATTAATTTGATTGTTTCCTCCGCTTGCCCATTTCCAGAAATCCTTCATCCTGAGCTAGTTTTCTTCTTAGTTAATTAAATGAATATTGAGATCGTCGTTGAATAAGTACAGAGTTGACAAGGGTTTGATGGGCAGCACAATGTCAATGTAAAGTTTAGTCAAGAGAAAGTTACTTCGTCGTTTGCTTATAGTAATTGGTCAGTTTTGATAATTTCACAGCCTTTTATTACGGTAACAAGTCAGTTTATACGATTTATCGTAAATATCCATCCATTGTACGTTTTAAATATTACTTGTTGATGAAATATACCATGCTGTTTTCATTAGTTGAATAGATCGGATTATTCATAAAAATACCCTACGTCATTATTATGGCCTCACCTTTCCCTTACCTTAACGTAATTATCACAAAAGCCTTTTTACTGCGTCATATAGGTTATTTTTCTTTCTTTATACACGCTTATCTTTCAGTTTAGGATCAATCATCATCGACCACAGCTATGTGGGCGACGAAGATAGTGAACCTGAACTGATGTTTTCACTGAATGCAGTATTACTCAAAGACACTTACAGTAAGAATGGGTACTTGCTGAAAGTTAACAGGTATAATCGATCCTTATTATTATATATGTATATATGTCTGTAAGTCGAATTCATTCTTCAATATTGCGTTTACATGAAGATATTATCGGACGCTTCTTATCCCTCGTCTGGTTCTTGATCGGCTGGAGCAGAGGAGCGCTACAAAGTCGACAGAATATGAACGGCAAATGTGGAGAGTAAGTATTGGACCCTCCAAAAGTCAGTAGTCGGAGATTCTTATATACATAGTCATTAGAAAAAATTTGGAATAATCTTTTTTAATAAATCACAGTGAATAAACCACATATATACTCATTTTTCCATTATTATTATTAAAACAATGACATATGTGTACAAATGAATTAAAATCAACGCTGTTTAATGATTGTAAACAACAATAAGTGGAAAGAAGTGAAATGAAAGCCTGCAAGTATTTCCAAGCAGTATAATATACTTGTTTCTTTTATTTTTCCTATTTAACATTTTATGTTATGATGGCGCGAGTAATTCACGTATCTCATCGGGTTATTTCTTCCAATAAAAACAAACGGAAATATATCTATTTTAACTTGGAAATAAACGAAAATACGATTTTTAGCTGATCCAGTCACTCGCTCACGGGCTTCAATAAGATTTTATTGGTTAAAGTTTAAAAAGATCACATTTCATTCATAATATTACGCTTTTTAAAAACTACAGGGGTGCCGTTAAGCTAAGAAATCAGCTTAAATTACCAACAATTCATAAAATGTGGGATATCGTGGAAAATACTGTCAAGGGCATCATCATAAAAAAAAAACCTGGAAAGTAGATAGATATAACATACGCATATTCCTGGTATGTGGTAAAAAAATGAGGAAAAAAAACAATGTTGTGCTTAAGTTATTTTGATATCTGATAACAGTAATTGACCAATCAATATGGAACATGGGATACTCAAAAATATGCCATAAAGGGTCTAATATAATACTTTAAAATTTAGGCAGAAATTTAAATAATAGTTCTTCTGGATAAGTGGATAGACCGACATGGAGATGCACTGCTGACTAGTGACAAAAAAAAAGTTTTGAAATAAAATATGTGTGTACTGGAAAAGCTTCTCGTCTTCCCCTTTTCTGATTGAACTTTCGACTCGAATAAAATTGGCTGGAAATCTGATTCTAGCTAGCGATCTCTCAGGCAATTATATCGAATCATACATATAGGTTTGATGAATGCAGATGAAACCCTCTCATGGACGATCGCCCGCAGTCCCCAGTCCACGTCCGACGATTTAATGGCCTGTACCAAATATCTTTGAATTCATAACACAATGTATCGATCAATTTAGGTCTTTTAAAAGTGGGAGAAAATTACACCTTAAGGATCAACTTGGCCTAGATTACGCGGAAAACATGTCCCAAGAAAAAAAGAGCATGCCATTTGTTTTATATTAGTAATATAAAAAATCTATCTAGCATCACGCATTCACGAAAACAAGTCTCAAAAAGATGGCGTTATCTTCTACAATAATAAAATATTTTATTCAAAATTTAATAATGAAATTGGTCGAGTAATTATTAAGGCAATTTCAGATAATTGTAGATTCGGAGAAATAGTTTAGCGAAGCCTGGATAGTCCCAAGAGTCCAACATTTTCGATTAGAAAAAAAGTAAAAACAATGTATAAAGGTTTAAAAAAATTCTTTGTATTTACGAATGTACGGTTAAAGGATTTTAAAAATTCCTTAATTGCATGACTCAATAACATCGTTGCCATAAGTAACTTCTCCGCAAGAAATTGTCATCGTTTTGATGAGACAACCCTCAGTCCGATGGAAACAAAAACTGGTTCCTTTCAATTCGAGTTTTTTAATATTCGCGTAGTCGTAGGCTCCGCTGGGCTCGATTTGGACGCAGTGTCCAGCATCTAGATTTGAAGTGATGGTCAAACTTTGGACGTCATCGTCCGAATCGACGAAGATCTTGACTTTCTCGTACTCTGGAGAAAGATGAAGATCATACTCGCCGGAAACAAGGTTTATGGTGCAAGTCGCCATTTCTGTTAGTTGAAATCAATTAGAAAAGTTTAATTAAAAAAAATAGAACATCGTTATATACAACCTTTGGAACTGATGTAAAGTTTTGGATGAGATTGAATTCGATTAGAAGATCTTGAATACGAGCCTATTTGAAAAGAAAGAAAAAAAAAGATTTAACTAACTTTTCTCACATGATATTACACTTAATAAAAGAAATACACCGGATTAAGATTTTATTACATGAATAAGAGATAATTATATTCACTAAATGAAAAATAATATTAATAAAGAAATACATGTATATTAAAGAAATGAAAATATGAGAACCTACTGGTAGCTTCGATAAATGTTGACTGATTGTCTATCAAGCAGTCAGCAAGACTATTTATACATTTTTTTTCTTGTGCTGAAATAGGTTTTTTCCCAGTACCCCATCAGATTATTGGTCGATTGATCATATTTTTGTTTTCTTGGAAATAATGAGAGAGAGAAAAAAAACGTTTCTTTTGGACCAAAAAATTGCTATGAAGTATACTTTTAATTTGCTGTTCTGGGAATTGTTTATGATGCCATTTCTCTTTAAAACATTGTTTTGTTATTTTACTGGGGCATATTATCTTTCCATTAATTGATTTTTAAATAATTCTGAAAATGGTGACATTGTTGCTATTGAATTACAGCAATTACTGCTTACGCTATATGTTTAACTATTTTTAAAAAAGGTAATAACATTTTATTGTTAAGACAGAAAAAAAACTTTAAAAAAGCTAAAACAAGATGATGTTTTGGTAGAAATTAAAGTCAGCTGATCAGCAAAATTGGTGTGAACTATGACGAACCTATATTTTGAAGACAAATTTTTTTTTATTTTTCTAAAAATAGAGAAATCTTGGGAGTTTTCAATTGAATATAAAAAATGATTGTAGAAAAATATATAACAAATGTTAGTGTTTTTCTTATTTTATTGATTTCGATGAATAAATCTTTCCGTTTTTTTCTTTGTTGTATTTTAATTTTATGAAAATAAATATTGCATATACACTATATAATGGGGAATAATTTTTAATATATACATTATTTTAAATAAATAAATAAATGAAATTCTACTATAGTTACATAATGTCTGTGTAGAATGATTTCTTCAGATCGAACCCCCCAAAATTATCATACATTAACCAAGCCAGTTCATAGGCATACTAATTATTACAATGATTAGGTCCGTTCGCCGCCTGTCCTCTCCGTCCTGTTCGATGGTCGCGCGTCTGGTCCGCGCGAAAAAAACAAATCTCAAAGTATATACTGTACTTATTGTATGTCTATAAATCAAGGAATTTAATTTCAACGCTATGTTATTTGTAATAAATAACAACACGTGACGTAACTGGAGAGCTAACGAGAGCTACTGATGTAATATTTTAGGTCAGCTGAAAAACAAGTGAAATGAAAGTCTACATGTGTAATCGTATTTCTTTTATTTAGGCTATTTAACACTTTGTATTGTGACGACGTGAGTAATTCATATACGTCTTATCGGGTTATTTCTTCTTGTATTCTTTTAACTTGGAGAGAAAAGATTTTATTCGTTTAAGTTTAATATTTAATTAGGTCCTATATTAATGAGAAAATTCCCATGTTTTTTAAAATTAAAATAGTTTGTATAACATAAGCATGAATGACATAAAAACGATTTTATTCATTTACCATGATTCACAAAACTTCAAATTTTGCGCAATCAATATGCAAATTATCCACGAAACAAGCCTCATTCCCATGAAAACGAATATTCTCGCCTTTCAGAAAGAGCTCTTCGATGAGCAAACCTTCGTATCCTAAGCCTGGCTTGATTTTCACATCATGCCCATCCGATCCGATCGACGTGATGGTCAGCTCGATGATCTTTTCAGCGTGTATAATAATGACACCCTTTTTGTACTTGCGATTCAAGATCACCTCGGTATCACTATCGCTCACAATATTAATAGTAATAGTGGTGTCCTCAATTTCTTCTAGATATAATGCATTTTGAAACGATTAGAAAAATTCACTGGACTATTGATTGTAACAGGCTTTTTCCCAGTATCCCATTAGATTGATCAGTTTTTCTTCTTTTCTCGGAAATAAAAAAAAATGAGAGGAACAAACGTTTTCCTTTTCATCAGAAATTTGCTGCGTGAACTGCTCACGCATGCTTACGATTTTTAAAATTGAGACGGATAATTCAATTTCATAAAGACTTTAATATTTTTCATTAAAAATAAAGAATAATCTGAACAAGATCTTTTAATTATCAACCCTCGGGTTAATGCGTTTTTTTCAATTTATACAATACTATCATTTAAATTATGTCGCGTCATATCCATCTAATATCATAGGCGTAGAGTATGCGGGGGCAACGGGGCCAGTCGCCCCCGCCGGACTTAGTCTTGCCCCCGCCGGAAAATCAAAAAAATATGTATCTTTTAAAAATATGCGGGTTTTATTCATAAATGTGTCTATTTTCCAAAAATTTCGGCCTGCGGCCGGCTATTTACGTTGGTTTCCGCATAGCTAATACCATCCACACCCTATAAATCTTGGAAAATCCATTTTCCACTTCCACTAATTAGGTCTTTGCCCCCTCCGGAAAACTCCGAACTCTACGCCTATGTCTAATATTATGTTATTGGCGCAAAGTATAATTAACGTTTTATTCTATTGATTTCAATGAATATAATATGTTTTGCATAGTGGAGGCGGATAATAAGCATCACCATAAAAAAAAATACGAATATAAATGATTTTAACCAAAACAGAAACTAACATTCATGAAATCATGAACCATTCGAAGTATATAATTTTGATGAGCATATAATTTGTGGGGAAATCATTTTACGCTTGTAGTCATCTTTCTGTATCTACATAATGAATTTGATGTGTCTGGACGCAACGAGTTTAATTTCTGAAGTTAATAAAACCAATTCTTGTACCATTAAAATCTTTTCTTGTTCTAATTTAAATCAATCATTTCGGTATTTTTTAAAAATTGATGCATGGTAGAAAACGGTAAAGTTTATAGTGATTTCGTATAAGAACCCATATTGAGCTATATGTAACGTTCCGCGCAAAATGTACATTTTTCCAAAAGTAAAGTAGAATTTGATATGGGGCATTTTGATTTAGACAGTATCACTATCTCGGTAAATATAATAAGACATCGCTATACGATAATAGCTTCAATGCTGTAAATGAATTTATTCCTTCAGTTTTTATCCAAGCATAAAAAAGCGTTCTTGAATTAAATAACGTTGTTCAAATCTTTCAAAAGTGCTGTATCCCAATTCTAACCTAGTCTGGGTCTCTCCTATTGGACCCCAGCACTCGACGCTTCGATTGTCCACCCGGCGCAAACTCCCACTCCGCTCGTCGAGGGACCCGCTTCGCGGGTACCCCCCTCGCCAAGGTCGTAGTCGCTTGTCGGGCTTGGATGGTTCAGTTTTATATAATTCTAAACGATATATTAAACCCAACACTAATATGGCCCAGAAAGCTGAAAATAAATTTATCATTAACGAGTTTTATGTATAAACCGATTCCCTGCGTAATGCCCTTCCTGTGTGATGACTGCATGCTGGTCAGAAAAAAGAAAGAAAAATTACGCGATGGGGAATCGAACCGACATTAAACGATCATCAGTTCACTGCCTTAATCCACTAGACCATGTTCACCTAAACGGATGCTTCGTCAGCAGAAGTACTAAATGCTTTTCAGCTATAAAGTATAAACACAGCGAGCGTGATACAATACACAAAGATAATCTAAATTCTAAAGCCCTGATTATTTATATTCAGCGCTCTACCATTGATCCAATACTATGTAAAATTCTAATCGTCTCTTTAAAACAAATGATCAAATATGGTACCGCAAAAATAAATTGTGAATGGTTGGTGGGATCGAAGTTCGAACCCGGGTCCCACAACTTAAATGTAATTCTTACTTTTATGGTTTACAGCGTAATTATCAAATGATGTCAAATGCCATATTATCATATTATTACTGATTATAAACGATAAAATAAAATGCTTATTCATTTTAATATAGACTTTAAGTGGTCGTCAGTGACTCGTCAGTCGAAAATTCTAAGAACCCAAGCCACTTGTAAACTTGTTGACAAAGTTGTCGTCTGCACTTGTTTTTGTTTACATACGTATGTTTTGTTAACGTGAAACGTCAAAGCAAAGTTGACGGATATTCTTAATTTATTTATTTTTTGACGGATTTCCATCAAACCAGGCCTAAGCCACCCAGAAAAATTCGGACTTCACGTAGATATACCTTTAGTATATTACTCTTGCGTAGTTTTTCCGTCAGCCCCTCCTCATTGACCAAACTTTTTTTTTCTTCAAGTATTTGTACTTTAAAAAAATATCTAATGCTAAATAATGTTTTGAAGTCCATAAAACTTCATTTCATAGCCTAATCTTGATGTAGCAACAGTAAAAACACAGTAATAGTATTTTTTTTAACATTTAAGTCTAAAATCATGCAACGTTTAGTGAATTAAACAGTGTAGAGTCCCTGGCCAGGGTCTAGCAGACTACAATTGCACTACGTTTATTAATTGCCTTTCGGTATTTACTAAAGTAAATATAACCCTCAGGGATAAATTGTTATCTTTTCCAGTTTTTTTTCAGATATATGTTTTTTGAATTTGAATTGAATCAACGTGGCAATGTTGCAGATAACTTTGACAACGAGCACCGTCGTCTGCTGCTCAAAACGGCGGGCATGGACATCAAGATTTCCTCTCCGTTTTTGTTTTACTAGATTATTTTTATTTAAAAATAAGTCAGTACCTTTTAATTGATATCATCTCCTGCAATATTTGTACTTCTATTTATTATAATCAAGCATTTCAATTTTAAATTCCTCAAAATTGATTTACATAAAACTTTTCCAAACTTCAAGGTAAGCCTTCTTTTTCTAAAACATTCTTTCTTCAAAATTTTAAAATATATTTCCTTTTCAAGAGCTGAGGAAGCATGGTAAACTTGACCCTCAATGGAGTCCCAATTGAATTCCCTTTCCAGCCCTACGATGTCCAGGAGAAATTCATGGAAAAGGTTTCAACACATTTCTTAAAGTTTAAATTCACATTTAACTCAAATCGTCTACCTCTTTCAGGTCCTGGAATGCCTCCAAAAAGTATTTTTAAAATTTATTTAACATTTAAAATTAAAATTTTGACATTTTAAAATGGAATCGGTAGGGTTCGAATGGACTTTTGGAGTCCCCGACAGGCACCGGAAAGACTCTGTGCCTCCTCTGCTCCACCCTCGGATGGCTGGCTTCGAGGAAGGCTCAGATTCAGGCCGGTATGCTTGTTGATACCGGGATGGGGGTAGATTTGAAGAATCAGCTGAGTATGGCTACTGGTTGGGGCGATGGCCCTGCCGGGCAGGCTGATGGCAGAGTTCCCAAGATAATCTATGCCTCGAGAACTCATTCCCAGTTGAGTCAGGTCATATCGGAGCTCAAAAGATCTTCATATAAATATGTCAAGGTATTTAAAAAAAATTTATTACAATTATTAATATTTATTTTAACATTCTGTGGATTTTTTTTATTGCTTAGTGATTTTTTAAGCATTTAAATTAATTTAATATATTTTTTTAGATTATGTAAGGCTGGAAAAATAATTTAAATACTTTTTAGATCATTTTAAAATTAAAATTTCTATTTTTGGGAATTTTCAGGAATTTTTATTATTTTATTTACTAATTTAATAATCATAAATCTTATTTTAAATATTTAAAATCTCGGGATTAAATAGTAAAAATATTATCTAAACTTAAAAAAAAAACGTAAAATTAATCAACGAAGTAAAAAAAAAAAGTTATCATTAAAAAAAAATTCATTTATTTCATATTTTTTTTATTAGGTGAGCATATTGGGATCACGTGACCAGCTCTGCATCCATCCCGAAGTGTCCAAAGAGACGAATAACGCCACTAAACTTCACATGTGTCATGCTAGGACCACAACTCGGTCCTGCTATTTTTACACAAATTTAGATCACAAGAAAGAGGATCCAGATTTTAAAGTTGATATCTTGGATATAGAGGATCTAGTCAGGGTGGGTAAAAAGCACTCGGCCTGCCCATATTTCATGACGAAAGAAATCAGGAAATCAGCTGATATTATCTTTATGCCTTATAATTATCTGCTGGACCCAAAAGTCCGGAAAATTCATAACATCGAACTCGCGGTAATTTAATTTTAATTTATTAATTTAAAATATTTTTTTTCTAATGTTAAGTTGAAATTCCATTTCCATGATTTAGGCTAAAATACTGTTTACTTAAAAATAAATTTAATCTTATTTTATTTCTCACTTTTTAGTGTGTTAAAATTTCCATTTCTAATATTTGTGTTTTTGATTGAATTATTTAAAGTAAAAAAAAAAATCATAGGAAAATTATTTTTAATTTGAATTAATTTATTTTTCATTTATTTATTTAAATTCCATTTCCACAGTTTAGGCTCAAATTTTTAAACTTATATTTTTCAATTTCATTTCCAATATTTAATTTATTTTTCTATCTTAAAAGTAATGAAATTATGAAATTTCCACTAAATAGGTTTTTACTTTTTTTTTCTATTTTATTTTTTTTTTTTTTTTTCAGGGGAATATAATTATTTTCGATGAAGCCCACAATGTTGAGAAGATGTGTGAAGAATCTGCTTCGATAGAGCTGCGCAGCCTGGATCTAGCTCTCTGCGTGGACGAAGTCACTTATGTAATGAAGAAATTCCGGGATGGAACGGGCGGAGCTGATGATTCAATGTCTTTTGAATCTCTAACGGCTGGTGCTCCCAAAGATTTCACCGTCGACGATCTCTGCATTCTTAAAGTATAATTTCTAATTGTTATTCAGGAAATTAATTCAGTTTGCCATAGTAATTATATACAATTTTTTAAAATTTATTTTAAAATTTATACATAGCATTTTTTTAAATCTACGAATTCATCATTTCAATGTTTAATTTTTAGAATTTTTATTTTTATTTATGCAGGATTTTTAAAAAGTAATTAGATTTTGAAATTCTGATCAATTAAAATTTTTTTAAGAAATGAAATTAGTTCCCTAAATTAAAACATTTTTCTCTGTTTATCTAATATTTAGTGACTAATAATTATATTTTTAATTGGATTGATTTTAGAATATTTATAATTTAATTTGATTTTTAAATTTTTATGTATTTAAATCAAATTTACTCGACAAGTTAAATGAAATATATATTTTAAATAATTATTTAGTATAAATATATATTTTAAAATTGAATTAAAATTATCATAATTATTGTTAAATGAATTTTCAGGCCATGTTTTTGGAGTTGGAAAAGGCAATCGACGCCATCCCCATCTCCAAACCGGAAGGCGACACTCTTCCGGGCCAATTTATGCTGGAAATCATGGCCAAAGCTGATTTAACTCCTGGCAAGAAAGACGTCATCCTTGACCTGCTGGATAAGGTCGTCCAGTACCTCACAGTGGCCAGTACGTCGCCCTATCAACGCAAGGGCAATGGCCTCCAGAAGTTCGCCGATTTGGTCAAAATCGTTTTCAGCCGTTCTCACTTTTCCGCCGAGCATATGGACAGGGTCAAGAAATCTTACAAAGTTCATATCAAAACTGAGCAGACGAAATCGAAAAAAGATGGTGGAGATCCTTGGGGTGCTTCGTCCGCCAAAGTGAACGCTAAAGCCGGAAGAGTTTTGTCCTATTGGTGCTTCAGTCCTGGTTTTGGTAAATTTCCACCGTTTCCACTTCCACTATTTAGGATTTATTTTTCAAGGAATTTTACTAGAAAAAGTTTTTTTTTCAGTTTCCACCGTTTAGTTGATGATTTCATTTCCACTTCCGCCATTTAGATTTTCCAAAATTTTGGCTGTTTGGATTTTAAATGGAATTTGAGAAGTAAATTTAGAAATTATGTTGATTTGAACTTTCCACCATTTAAATCCATTTTTCAACTTCCACTTCCACCATTTAAAATAATTTTAATCAATAAATGGAGGAAATTACTTTTCCAATTCCACTTCCGCTAATTAGATTTTAAATTAGAATTTTTGGAATAGTTGCACTTCCACTACTTAGACATTTAATTAAGTTAAATGTTTTTTCCATTTCCACTAATTAGATTTTTAATTGATTTTAGGAATGCGTGATTTGGTGGAAGAAGGAGCCCGATGTCTGATCCTCACGAGCGGGACTTTATCGCCCCTGTCCACATTTGCGGCCGAGCTCCAGATCCCATTTCCCGTGACCCTCGAGAATCCCCACATCATCGGCTCGAACCAGGTCTTGGTGGGCGTAGTGACTCACGGACCGGACGGAACGGAACTCGACAGTAGTTTCAAGAATCGAACCAACGAGAAATATCTCTCTTCTCTGGGAAGGACGATCAGATCCGTTGCTCAAATCGTTCCCGATGGATTGCTAGTCTTCTTCCCTTCATATCCTGTTATGAAATCGTGTCAGGAATCCTGGCAGTTATCCGGCATCTGGGATGCACTGAATCAAGTGAAACCCATTTTCGTTGAACCTAATTCAAAGGTACTTATTTTTTATATATCATGATTTCCACTTCCACTGTGTAGTTAAAGATTTTCCTCCCAAATTTATTTAATTTGTTATTAACGATTATTTACTTATTTTTATTGATTTTTCGCCTATTTTATTTTTCCACCGATACTTGTCGACCAGGTCGGCCGGTGTTTGGATGAGTTTCCCGGAGAAACTTTTTTTTTTCGCCCAACTTTCTGGGTTGAGTAGTAGGGTTTGCAATTCAACATTAGGACAGAGAAAAGTGATATAAATATTTTTTTTTTTTTGCCGGCTTCGGCCGATCGGGTCGCCGGGGTTTGGATGAGTTTCCCGGGCGTGTCGAGTTCGTGAAGACCGGCAGTGTTAAAGATTATGGGGAAACAGTGGGAAAGTATAAAATGTAATCACTTTTTTCTTCTTCTTCATTTTTTTTTTTAAATTTTCCTCTAAGCACTGAATGATGTAATATCCTGAATTTTGGCTCCTCTAAAAGTATTTTAAGCCCCGCCCATTAATATTATCGAACAATGGGAGAAGTTTGCTTGATATTTGCAAACGTAATTTTGAAACGTAACTGGTATATATAAATCTCGATTGCCCTCAAAATTGTAAGTGTCTTCGATGACGAACTGAACTTGATTTGGAGCGATGATAAAATGCGATAGCAATACGATCATGGATCATATTGCTGTAGTCGAGGATAACGATCGAAGTCTAGCACTCTTTCGGCTCTTATCTGCTATGAAAAATCGAGTTCGATTCCGAGAAAACAGTTTTTTTTTTAAATCTAAAAAGTCGACTCAATTTAAGGAGTAAAATTTCATATTTAAAATAAAAAAAATTTTTCATAATATTCCCACTAAAAATTGGAAGTGGAAACTATCGGTTATATAAAATCTAAAAAGGCGACTCAATTTACATTTAGAATCTAAATTTCTTTTAGAAAACTGTTGGTTTTTTTTTAATCTAAAAAGTCGATTCAATTTAGGGAGTAAAAATTTATTTATTTATTTTTTATTTATTTATTTTTTTTTTTTAAAGAGAAAATTGTTATTAGTTAACTTTGAAACTAGTTAACTTTAAAGGTAGGATTTTCCTTGAAAAAAAAAATAAATAAAAAGGAAGTTTTTTTTTAAACAAAATTTTTCCTTCTAAAATGTGGAAGTGGAAACTATTTTTTTTTATTATATAAAATTTTTATTATTTAATTTTTGAATTGATTTTTTTAGGAAGGATTTTTGGCTGTTATGAGCGGTTACTACGGCGCCGTAGCGAATCCTGACCGTCGTGGCGCTATCTTCATGGCCGTCTGCCGAGGGAAAGTGTCTGAAGGATTGGATTTCTGTGATGGAAACGGCCGAGCTGTCATCATCACTGGGTTACCATTCCCACCCAGTCGAGATCCACGAGTTATTGAAAAACAGAAATACCTAGAAGATAACCGGAAAGATCCACTCCTTCAAGGATTGACTGGGCAGCAGTGGTACCGCCTAGAAGCTACCAGGGCCGTCAATCAGGTTATTAATTAATTTATATTTTTTTGCACAATAATTACAAATTTAAATATATTTCTAATAGCTAAATTAATGAAGATGATTTTTTGTTTCTGGCCAAATTAGAGAATTAAATAAGTCAGTTTGGAAATTTAGTAAATATTTTTAAATAAAAAAAAAAACCAGTTTAATTTTTTGTTAATTCAAAATTGGATTATTTAAGTCGCTTTAAATATTTTAAAGTTTTAATTCTGTACGCATTTGCAAAAGTGAAAAAAATTATTCATTTCCAAAATTCTAATTAAATTTCTGATCCTAAATTATAGTTTCAAACTTTAAGAAAAAAAAGAGTTGAATTATTTTTTTTATCAAAATTTGGAAATTTCAAATAATTTTTTTTTATTTTGATCTATTTATTATAGGCCATAGGGAGAGTGATCCGGCACCGTCTAGATTATGGATCGATCCTGCTCTGCGACCAGCGCTTCTCCAGCCCAGCTCTAGTTCAACAGCTCTCCGCTTGGGTCCGTCCTCGCCTCTCTACCTTCCCCAAAATCGGCCCTCTCCTCCGCGATTTGGGAATGTTCTTCCGCAACGCCGAAATCCTCTTTCCAGGATCGGATCGACCCGCCCGCACTCCCATCCTCCCCTCTCCCGACGCTCTATCGGCCGACAAGAAGATCCTTACTTCCGTCGATTCCTTCAGTCACGCTCTCTCATCGAGCTCCTCATCCAATAAAAATCCTGTCCGGAATCCTTCAGCACCAACAGGAAATCCTCGACTGTAATTTTTGCAAAAATTAATTTTTCCACTTCCACTGTTTAGTATTTCACATTTAATGAATGGTGGAATCAGATTTTTCCACTTCCACCATGTAGATTCAACTATTTTCCACTTCCACTACTTAGTTAACTTTCCACTTCCACCGTTTAGTATTTTGCGTTTAATGAATGGTGGAATCAAGAGTTTTCCACTTCCACCATTTATAATTTATTTGGCTAGCCCAGTACTGGTTTTTAAAATTTCCATTTCCACAGTTTAGTTTATTGCCTTAGATAGATGGTGGAAAAAACTTTTTTTTTTTTTTTTAAATAGGTCGATTGGGACGGTGGATTTAGCGGCCTATTCCGGCGCAGCTTCAAAGAGGTCTATTAATGACGAAGGGCAGAGTATCTTCGAGGCCTCAAAGGCGAATCCGACTAACCAGTACATCGATTTCAACGAAGTGGATCTGTCATCCGCCTCAGGATCGGGTAGAGCGGATGCTGAGAACCCACTAGTTCCGGCTCAGAAGAAGAGGAAGCTGACTATAGTGAGCGACGCCCAAAAGGCGAAAATTGAGAGGAGGAAATTAGAAGAGGCCGTTACCGAGGGGCCGAATGCGCTGAATAGTTCCACTTTGAATCCAGACAGCCGGAAGGAAAAGGCGGCAAATTATTTGAAATCTGTGAAAGGATCGCTGGATGCGAGCAGTTATGCGGCCTTTTCGGCCATGACGTCAAAGTATAGGAAGGATAAAGACGTCGAGGCACTTTTGGAATCTTTGGCGAAAATTTTCTTGGGCCGATCCGGCGCCTTACGTCATCTCTTTCGTGGTAATTAAATAATTCAATTTCTACAAATTCTAATTTATTTTTCTAATTAAATTCTATTTCAATTGAATTATTTAATTTACAAATATATTCTTCTCTTTTTAAGATGTTTTAATTTTTTGGATTTGTTTTAATCTTCAATTTTTTATGTTTTTTATTTGCAGATTATCGTCAGTTCGTCAACAAAGAGCACGCCTTCCGTTTCGACCGCGAATGTTCAAAGCACCAAATTGTGTAAAATTATGTGATTTATTACGGGAAAAATGTCATAAATTGTTAAAATCCAGTTTGATGAAGAAATAAAAAAAAATGTGTATTATGTTTGCGTCCATTTTATGTAATAATTAATCACTATCAAGACTAATTAATACGATCTCCTTTGAATAAAAAATCAGTAAAACTTGGGAAGAATGGTTGGAGATGAGTGGAGGCATCTCCGATCTTATTTTTAGGCCCTTAAAACTTGTTTGGTCGGAGAGCTTAGGCGAAGAACTCTGAAAAAAAATATTGTCGGGGTCGACCGTAAACGAAAAATCCATTGTAATTATCTATTCAATTTTTCGTTCTATTATCCATCCGAAAGTTTTCCGACTTGTACGATCTAAACGTCGTTCGATAGCTCTCCGATCTGACTTGTTAAAAGTGTAAACATTCAAAATTATATCAACCGATTTTGTCGGAGAACTCGAATTGGGTTTGCAATTCAACATTAGGACAGAGAAAGTGTATATATCTGTATAAAGACGTTTCGTTTGTGTAATAAGAGGAATGACACATTTTCCTACTATAAGGCGAACGAAGGATCTAGAGGTGTGATTGGCTAGTACCCATTGTGTCTAGCATCAGAGCATCGGCCTATTAGTCCCAAAAATTGAGCTACGATGTGTTCCTAGGGAAGCATCGTTGGGGCGGAAGACTAACAACGTCGTTCATCCCAAGGTCAATCAACTAATGCAGTTGGTATACGCTTCAGACTATAATCTGCCTCTAGTAGGCAGTTAGTCTATCTCGTGACACTTGGAGGCGACTGTCTTTCTCAATGCTCAATAAGAAAATAAATTCGCAATAAGACTCGTTGCACTTATGACGGATCCTTCAACTAACTTAATTGTTTCCACATTTTTCTACTTATCTACTTATCTTTTGGAAAGGGAAGTACGTGGCACGACTCGCGCCAAGTAAACTTTCAAATGTTTTCAATAGAAAGATTTGCAGTTTTGTTTTATTCCACCCAAGTCTGTATAAGAACGTGGATACAAGTATTACCGTATTCCCCGATCGGACGGGTCAAGTAAACCTTCAAATGTTTCACGCAATTAATAAATATAGATTTTGCAGTTCTATTTTATGCCATCCAAGTCTATATAAGAACGCGGATTCAAGTATAGAATCCCGATCGGACGGGTCGGGGAAGGAAGGAGCCGGACGGATGCGGGGCGTGGTTGGACCGACCAATTTTTATGCGAATGAACGATCTAGAGGTGTGATATCCCAGAGCATTTTCCCCGGAGAAATGGGGCTCACCAAAGTCCTTAGTTGGCTACGATTCGGTTGGGAATCGTTAGGATGGACATCGTGAGGGTTAATGTCAACCAGCGTTAACCGCTGGTCTTTAAAAATAGACACTAACTAAGCGATGAATCTCAAAGCCCATGTGGAGTTACATAACATCAAGTAACTCTGAAAGTTCGAGTTAAATATATTCGCAAAGACTCGTTGCACTCATGACGGATCGTTCACTATAGAACTTTAAAATATACATAAATTCGTGAATTTTTAAATAATTTAATTTTAATTTTTATATTGTAGGAAGGATTTTTGGCCGTTATTATGAGGCGAATCCTTGGTGGTGCCATCTCAATGGATTGCTCTTTCAAGGATTGAGTGGTCAGCAGTGGTATTACCTTAGTTTAGAAACCAGTATACCATCAGGGTCCTCAAGCAGGTTATTATCTGGTTATTAATTTAAAGTTAATTATTTATTGCATCGTTGTGTAAATTAATTTGACTTATTTAAGGATTTGATTTCTGGGATAGAAACGACTGGGCAGTAATCATCACATGGTTAATGGTTGCAATTTCCGCGCAGTTGAGATCCACGATGAGTTATTGAAAACAAAAACATTTGGAAGAATATGCTGAAGGATCTTCTCCTTCAAGGATTGGCTATGTTATTAATTTTATTAGGTTCATACTATATATCTTTAAAATTGAATTTAAAACAAATAATTTTTTTTATTTTAAAAATAATTTAATATGAAAATCAATTATTTTTTTTTTTGCTAATATAAGTTAATAATTGACCAGTTGGCCACCTGCTTCGACTTCAAATATGGAATAAGCAAGACTAGTGAGACTGAGATGATCGAGATCAAGGCAAATTAAGTAAGGCAGATTCAGTTCTTCTTATTCTGGTAAAAGCAGGACTCGCGGGTTTATTTATTTATTTATTTTTCAAATGCTAGTATTCAAATGCTCAAAATACAAAAAGCACATCTTAAAAATTAATAAAAGAAAATATATGTTCGAATTCAGCGTAATAAATCGTCATCCGTACCCAACTCACAGGCTCTCCGGATCTATCTTTATCCTATTAGAAGATGAGGCCAATATATATGTTGGTTTGACCACCATTCGCATAAGGGGGGCCTGATAACTGATATACGTTCCTTAAAATCAGGGAAAAAGTTTGAGTTAAAGTTCAGAAAGTTAAGAAACATACCTGCAGGTATGTGTGGCCAGCACGATGATGAAGACGATAAGAGTGGAAAAATGAAAAGAAATCCAAGTCAAACAGTATGGTCGCACCGGAAAGTTGGGAGAAACAGGAAAAGATAGCAATTTCAATGATCGGAATGACCATTTCGCTTTGGATAACTAATATGAGAAAAGATTTCAATTTGACCACTTTTAGAAAAAAAAATTATTTATATTCTTACAACACCTATTATCGGCCATTGAAATTTGCGACTATTTTGTAAAATTTATAAATATTTTTATAAATAGCTTTGAATCGAAAATTTTGAAAATGAAAAAAAAAATTCTAAAATAGTTCATAATAATTTATAATTTTACTGAATTTATAATCAAACTGAATATTTTTTAACAGTTAATTATGACTATGAAAAACCAAAAGCTATTTTTGAATTTTGTATTTTGTATATATATATATTGTATTTGTAAGAATAAATATTCACCCGTAAGTGTTTGGCACCAAATAAAATGAATAACATCATTCATTTCTTCTTCCACCTTAAATAATTTGATTCAAGAAATGAAATTTGATTTAAGAAATTATACTTAAAAACCATTTCTAAAGCAGTTGAATTCAGTTCTTTTGATGAACATGATTGCGGTAAGCAAAGAAATAATTCTTTAGACATTTAAATCAATTCTGTAGCTATGGTAATAAATAAATAGTGATTTTTTATAATTCAATATCGTCCAACATCGTTTTAAGAGACCAGCTGTTGTTAAGAGACCGTTGAGGGGAAGGATTTTCTGACTCAGCTTCCGGCTTAATTGGGCCAACATGAAAACATGCATGCAATACAAGTAACATCGCATTCAACATCATGGCAAATACTACTGGTGTTTTAAGCCCCTCAGTGTAAATAACAAACATGAACCAGGCGGCACCCAGTTGGACAGCCAGCGGTACCGATGAGCTCCACGTAAAGTCACGTCCGGAGACGGTGACAGAAAAATCGCCGTACTTGTCATTCACCAATTTCAGTAGAGCCGCCAGTAGAACCAAAATTAACAAATTTGAATGGAGAGAAATAGTGAGGCAACAGAAAAAGATGATGCAACCGATGACGATGTAGTTGTTCTTGTAAGTCTTCCAGTTGAGCTGCAGTTTGTATTTTAAGTTCAATCGGGGGAATAAAGAGAAGGAAAAGAACTCTTCCCATGGTCGAACGTCTTGAAACCACTCATAGACTAAGAAAAGCAACGCCAACAGGTAAAGATCAAGGATGAAATTCGAAGTTTTCTTACTCTTGTTGATCGATTGAGATTGAGAAGTCATTTTTTCTAGTGCTACTTAATAAGGATTAGAGGGTTACTTATATAAGAACAGAGATGGGAAAATAATATTTGCAAGATCAGAAATCCCGATATATTTCATGAAGTGTACAAATGAATTAAAGATGTTGAGCAGGAAGAGTACCGAAGACGGAAGCAGATGGTCGAAGATCTGGTAAATCTATACAAAGCCATTCCTCTATCAGTTCAAATGTCCAATCCACTTATCAATTTCAATGCATTATCTAATATTGATACTGATTCTTTGACGCAAAAGTAATGAGTTAAATGTATAAACGATGATCAATAACGTATGCACATTATTTGTATATAAATGTCTGTGTTTGATGGCTGCAAAATAAATATTCTTTCGATAAATATACATATACGAATTATAAAATATATAAGAAATGTTTAAATGGGACGATAGCGCAAATGTGCTGCCACCCACGAGCGCTCAGTCTCTCTTTATCTCTCTTTCTTCGTTCCCACTTTGAACGTTCGCCAGTAGAGCAGTTGCCTACTGACGAAGTTGAGAGAAGGACGCACTATTCATTTATCTCCCTTGTTTTTAATTCGCCATGGCTAAAAACAGGATCAAAAACAGTTTTCTTAGGTTTACCATAATTAGAAAACAGTTGTTTAATTCACCCTGGTTCGAAAACAGTTTTCTTCCATGGTTCGAAAACAGTTTTCTAAGGTTCACCATGGTTCAAAAACAGTTGTTTTAATTCAACATAACTAAAAACAGTTTTTTTTCCATGGTTCAAAAAGCAGTTTTTTTAATTCACTATGGCTAAAAAACGTTACATTAAAAAGTTTTTTAAGGTCTACCGTGGTTCAAAAACAGTTTTATTTATGTTTTCCATGGTTCGAAAACAGTTTTTTTTCAAGGATTACCATGGTTCAAAAACAGTTCTTTAATTTACAATGGTTCAAAACAGTTTAATTTATGTTTTTCATTGCTTCAAAACAATTTTCGAAGGTTTACTATGGTTTAAAAACATTTTTTGAATTCACCATGGTTCAAAAAGAGTTTTCTACAGATTTCCGTGGTTCAAAAACAGTTTTGTAAGGTTTACCATGGTTCAAAAAAGTTTTCTAAGTTTTACCAACGCTTAGAAAACAGTGTTTAATTCACCAAAGTTTAAAAAAAGTTTCATTATGCTTTGCATGCTTCAAAACAGTTTTCTAAGGTTTACTATGGTTTCAAAACAGTTATATTTATGTTTTTCTTTTCTTTAAACAGTTTTCTAAGGTTTAGCATGGTTCAAAAACAGGTTTTTAATTCATCATGGCTCAAAACTAAAGGAAAATATATTTTCAAGAGTCTTTGTTTGGATGCTGTGTCTGTATTCACCATGGCTCAAAAACAGTTTTCTATGTTTTACCATGGTTCCAAAAACAGTTTTTCAATTCACCATGGCTCGAAAACAGTTTTTTAAGAGTGACCATGGTGCTAAAGCAATTTTTTAATTCACCATGGCTCAAAAACAGTTTTATTTATGTTTTTCATGGTTTATGACTGTTTTATAAGGTTTAGCATGGTTAAAAATCCCTTTTTTTTATTTCACTATGGCTCAAAACCAGTTATCATGCATTCATTCAACATCATTTCTGAGAATCAAAG
This sequence comes from Chydorus sphaericus, assembly GCA_030141595.1. Classification (NCBI taxonomy): domain Eukaryota; kingdom Metazoa; phylum Arthropoda; class Branchiopoda; order Diplostraca; family Chydoridae; genus Chydorus; species Chydorus sphaericus. The sequence continues at coordinate 988,077 of CM057934.1, read as the reverse complement.
GAAACACTACAATTCATATTACCAAACTAATGACCAAATGTACCTATTCCAATTTGTTCAACTACTTACTACTATATTTACATATTTAAAATTAGACACCGACACAAATAATTCCAAGTAATCCACCTACTTTGAAATCGAAGATATTACATTGAGATAATTCATAATTTCGTATAGTTAGGTTAAATCATATTTTTTTATATTGTATCGTTTCAACTAAGATGAAGGTCAGGCGACAATTAAGTTAATTAATCAAGCGGCCAATAAGTGCCTTCATAAAACAAATTAAACAAACAAGGCATACTCTAATTCGATTCCTATCAATTGAAACCCATATCCATCACGTCTTTTTATTAATTCAGTATTCTATTAACTTCGAGCAGAAAAGCTCGCTTTAGTATCTTATATTTATATAGTCCCTATCGAACAATATTTTTTTGTATTTAATAAAAAAAAAATATTTCGAGCCTTCCATTTCAGCTGCGAATGTTCAAAGCACTAGTCCATCAGATCTTGTAAAAATTAGATTTTTTGCTAAAAGGAAGTTGTGTTGTAATTTATTGCTCATTTCATTAAAAACTTCTTATTTGAAAAAGAGGTTATGTTTATTATTGCGCTTTAAAAAGTTGTTAAGCAGAGTTATCATTATTACCACAGGAAAAATAAGGCTGTATCAAAAATCGGATGAAAAGAATCAAAATTAATTGGTTAAGACTAATTTCTAAAGATGTCATAAAATACAATAATGCAACCTTATATCAGAACACGATAATTACACGACTAATTTAAAGAAATAATTTCAGTGACGTTGGGTTATAATAGATTTATAAGATGACGGTAATCGAATCATGCCACTTCTAGGATCAGCTTCCAGTGTGGGAGTTGGGAAGTTTGCAATTTCGATGTTGAACTGATGATAGAAATGTGTCATGAAAAGGAAAAGCTCTGCGCGAGCAAGCCGCTCTCCTATACAGACCCGTTTTCCTTTAGTAATTAAATAATATACACATATATCAATCATCAAAATACGTTTTCATAAGATGAAGATTTCTTTTGTAGAGTACCGGTAGAAAAGGGGAAAAATCCTTCGACATTTTTTCTCAGTTCTCCGTTTGGTTCCAGAAAATGTTCAGGATAGAAGTCGTAAGGTTTAGCCCAGTACTTTTTGCTTCGATGACTGTGTCCGTGGAAACCAATCACTACCGTATCCTTCGATCGCAATATTATCGAATCGACACTCAGTTAATAATTATAATATCATATATATACCTGAGGGATGTGATACCCTTCAAAGAGAGTATCTCTCTCGGTATAACGAAGTGAAATCGGAGCGATATCAGAAAGACGTTGTACTTCGTTAATAACGGCAACAGCATACGGCATTCTATATATTATATTGTTGTAAAAACAGCTGATGATTTAGTCTACTATAAATACCTTTCCTGATCTTCTAGACAAGGGAGACGGTCGCGACCGACGACTCTATCTATTTCTTCCTGTAACTTTTTCATCACTTCGGGATGTTGACCGATGAATAGAAAGGCCCATCGGAGCGTCGTGGCCGTTGTCTCTCCACCAGCACCGAACAAGTCGCTTATGGATACTTTTAGTTGAATGTTTGTGAAGGTTATTGATTCGGGATTATTCAGCTGCTCTATCAGAAAGTAATCGATGTAGTCACGGGGATCGTTTGGATCAAATGTAGTTCGATGCTCTTCTACAACTTCCTTAAAATAAAATGGAATAATATTATAATAAGCCTTTGATTTCGATTCAGGTCAAACTTATATATACTTCAAGGTAATCCATGAAGGAATCCATCTCTTTTTTTACAACATCTAATCCTGTTATCCAATCGGGGAAGACTTTGGAGAGCCATGGAATGAAAGATACAGGTCCTAAACGAAACAGCAATGCGATTCTCCTGCTCATGTCCGTTACCATTTTAATGAACTTGGGATCATCATATTCTAAGCGCTTTCCTTTGATTTAAATTTTAAAAAATTATTGTTTTTCACATTTTATTGGAGTGAAAATTGAAAACCTGCAACAATCGCCCATACGATGTTGGTGATAGCAATGTTGAGATTTGTTTTTAAGTCGACAGGTTTTCCAAGTTTCAGTCGTAATCCCTCTATGACGACCGCAATTTCTCGTTGAATATGGGACTCTATGCTAGATTTCCCCATGCCAAGATCACGTAGCTGACGAAGGGCGAACCGGCGCTGTTCTTGCCAAAGAGTTCCATTCGACACAACGAGTCCGTGAAAATCGTAGGAGGCAAGATCAAATCCAACTATCCTCGGTCGCCGAGTCATATCAGGATGACTGAAAGCCCTTTTTATAGCATGGTAGTCAGTAAGGACGATGGCGCTCAAGGATCCCATTTGAAGCCGAAAGATGGGTCCGTATTTGTTTGTGTAGTAGTTCATCGTTGGATATGGATTAGCCTGATTTATGTAAGGTAAATGACCCAAGATTGGCCATCCCATCGATCCTATATTGACTCATTTATTATTTTTTGCGAGAGGTTGACCACTCCACATTTAGGTGTACGAAGATTTAAATCCGAAAAAGGGAAAAAATTTGGATTTTCAGGAAATTTTTGGACTTTTTTAGATTTTTTCAAGATTTTTGGATTTTTTTTACTTTTTTTGGATTTTTTTTTTTGTTTTTTTTTTATTTTTTTCCTTTTTCGTGGATTTTGGATTTTTTTTCGCCCGAATTTTTTGGATTTTTTGGATTTTTTCTGGATTTTTTGGGGATTTTTTTTAGGGTGTACGAAAACTTTTTTGAGTGGTCAACCCCTCGTTTTTCGTTTAAAGATTTATTCAGATGAAATGAAAAAAAAATTGCACCTGGAATCAGTTTGCCATTAGAGCTCCTCTTGGTTGAAAATGATTTACTAATGATCCAAGTAATTATAGCAATGGTGAGCAACACAATACTAGTCACGTACTGAGTGACGGCAGTCCAGTCTTCTATTATTTCAAGGATCATTTTGAAAGTCACTTATTACCTCACGTGAGATTCTGATTAGCGATTATCTATAGGCCGCGATATATTACAGTTTAGGGATTTGTTTTGAATATTATCTACAAATATACATAAAGATAAAAGAGGAAAATTATATTACTTTCTTGTATACATGTGTATGTATATACCTACTACTTATTTGAGATTTATCCTATAAACAATATCCTAAGGTAAGACACTATAAACACTAAATGGATCACAAGTTATATTAAATAATGTACACGAGGAAGAAAGAGTGTACTGCTCTCAAAGAGTACTGCTCTCAAGGTGATTCGCCTTGAGAGTGGCTACAGACGATATAAGAAAGATGCCAGATTTTTTAGATGTGACGCAACCGGCCATATATGGTAATGGTAGTCAACAATTAATGCGCCCAGACCGCGCTGACCTTGGGTTTGAAAAGATATTGGTTGCTAGGAACCTATAAGAAATACACGGAGCGAGCAATTACGCAGCAGATCTTCCCTCGGTCGTGTACTTAAAATGGTTTTAGAATTTCTTATTCAATAAAAGCCCATCTTCACTATATGCATGCCAAAATATCTTCAAATCTGTTCAACAATACATTTTAATATAAAATTATTTAGGTAGTATTTTATTAAACTAAACTGTCTACACATAGCATTGCCTCTGATGCATAAGATAATGATGATAATATGAATGCCTCGTTTTTTAAGTACTTGATATACTCTTTCTCTCCATGTGAGTGGCTAATACAGTGTTCTGCTTTATTATATAGTTCTATGTATCCAGATTCAAGGAGTTGAAAAAGAAATAACGGTTCTTTTTATTCACAAGACCGCACGAAACCAGAGATATTCCAATGATCGGCGCCTTGACCTTACCATAATAATACAAAGTGTTAGAATTTTTTAAGCGAATTTCAATTAAAAGAAGAATGACTTTTTCTTTCTATGATATGGGGCCATGGGGGAGCAGATTGAAATAAATTTGACTCCGCGAAAAAGAGTAATACAGAGTTTGCAGCTGTAGCTGAGAAAAACTAAAATCCCTTATCGAATTCCTAATTTATGTTGAGATAGTCAACTAAAAACCCCTTATAAAATTTATAATATGTTGTGATTGTTAAGGAATATGTTACTGTTCAACAAGTAATGGAAAAGGATCAAAATCGGCCGAAAAAGTGATAATATAAATGTAAACCCATATGATTCGACGTGAAATTGTCTGTTCTATTATTTAGTATATTTTATTACTAGTACATTTTCTTATTACCCATCTCTAGGTAGGTAATCTAGAGCTTTATACTATTCTTAGTATAAATCTACTATTCTTATTACGCCGGTTATGAAAAGAGATAGATGTAACTAGGTATAAAAAGTTTCGCTGATTAAAAATAAAATTTTTAGAGTTATCAGTCATGTAAATCAACAGTATTTAGAACGGTACCAAATTATTTTCTAAAAAATGCGATCAACTATAAACTATATATTGATTAATTCATAAAACGTGGATTTATTTTGGTTGATAAATAGATTTACCTAACGAGAATTAGTTAAGAAAATATATTAAATCACTCAGAGGCCCATAATCAAGAATAGATTTTCAACCATGACCCAACATTTTTTTAATTTACTTGGAGTATATTATCATTTATTTTCATAAAATGTAAAATAGTATAGGCCTACCAAAAGGAAAAGTATTTTTAATAATCGTCAAAACGTTATCCTTGAATATCGATACAATAGACGTGGGTTGGTCCAAGTTGTGCGCAGTACTGGCCAGGTTGACAATCACCATCACTGTTACAGTCTCCTTGCCGGGCGTGACGGCCTCCACTAGTCTGCCAGTTGTTGGCCAAAACCGATGAAGAAAACATCAATGCTGCCACCAGGAACACGAGAAAAAATGTGATTTTCATTGACTCATTGATCTATAGTGGATTTGTTATGTGAAAATTCATCTTAAATATAATATAACTTTACTCAAATCTTATTATTAAATGGAAAATTTTATTTATGTATAGTAAATGTAAAAAAATAATTATGTAAAATAAATGCGAACATTTAGTTTTTGTGTAATAAATGTGTAAATAAGTTATTAAAATAATGTAAAAAAATGTAAATGGAGAAAAAATCGATGGTTTATTATTCGTAAATTTTAGTCCTTTCATTGTAGACAGCTAGTTATAGTTTCATTAACTCCAAGCTGGGCATAGACAAACAATCAGCACCATTGCTGCAGCTTACCTGGCGTGCCTGACGGTGATTGCTACTTCCCGAGTGGAAGTCGTTGTGAGCCATGACCAAAGAGAAAGCCACAGTCATGAAAATGAGAAAAATGTGATTTTCATCTTGCCTAAATGATGAAGTATTTTATATGCAAATGAAAATCTACACCCTACTTATTTTTAGTTGTTTAAAATTAATAATTCTTTACCTTTAATAGTAGGATGATTCCACAGAGCTAGCTGCTATTCAAGTAAAGATTGGCTGATGAGGGAGGAACTGCGCCAGTGTTTATATACATTAGCTTTATGTAGGAAACTAGTTCACCTCTAATCAATAACTGGTTGAATTATTTTTCTTTTCTAAGAAAATAAATATACTGCATATGTATTATGTGTGGAAATTTTCAATTGTATTCTAAATAGTATTATGAATTCACTTTAATAAAAAAAAAATACACTCTACAAATATATTCAAAATAATAATTATAAAAATAACACTTTTGAATTGTTATTGGTACGTTTTAACCATAGAAGTACATTAATAATATAAAAATCTTTCATAAAAAATGAGAAAACTGTGTTTGGGCTTAATGAAAAAAAAAGTGCTTAAACAAAAAACTTTGTGCTTTGCAGGGCAGGAAGTCTAAAACAGCACTCGTAATTTATGTAATCCCATTCTGGTCTATCATCAACATTAGGCAATGTCTGCAGTATTTTGGGGGAAATCCCAAACACAATACATCGTGTGCCTATATACGCCACGCCTGCATCAATGTTTCTTTGTTGTAGTGAACCAGATGTGGTCTTCGAAAATTTTGACCATACTGTACGAAGCTTGTATAGAAATACGGGCATGTTTGTCAACACCTGTAAGACAAACATTGGGAAACATACATTGTTATCAAGGCACGTATATTTCGGAATGAAATCTTTTTAGTTTATTATAGACCGTCACCATACAGAATAAAACAAAATATTGTAAAATTATTTCAAACTCACACAAGTAAATGAGAAAATATGGGGATATAGATTTCATTTCAAGAAAGCAGACTAAAAAAGGAAGAAAAAAATGCACTTCTTCTCTAGGGCTCTTAGAACTCTTCGCCCTTTCTACCTAAATCCTTTATGACTTGGTAGATTTAAATGTTGCGCAACAAACTGTCATCCATACTTCATTGTTAAAGTACCTAAATTTAAAAGCATTACCAGATTAATGGAGTTTTTTTGTTATTCACTAAAATAAAAAGTCATAATCATCGCAATCAACAATATATTATACAACAAGTAACTATTTATATAATATAGTTGTTGTTAATTAACTGTATAACGCCGAGGCTCTTTAAAAAAATCGAAACCATCTTTTAAATACTTGTGTTAAGAAACATACTCGATCTTGGTAGAATCCACAGTACATGCCACTGCTCTTTCTGAATCCAGATGCCTCTTTTGGAAGGAAGGTGCACATACTATCTTTATAGTTAAAGCGTGCGCATGCGGCGTCCGCGTTACAGTCATCAACACATTGACTTAGGGAGCGTGCCATTTTACCGGGGTACCAATTTGGTCCAAAGAACTCGCAGTTTTCAGAATATACAACAAAGAAGTAAGGCTGATAATAGTAATTTGCAGTGTTCCTCTTCCCGATTGTCCATCTCGGGGTCTGAATATGTTTTAAAAACAATGACAAATATTAATTTTATTAAATAAAGGTTTGAATAAAAAAACTGTACATACTCGATCGAGGAACATTCCACTAAACTGGAGAAGATCACCGGCGGTCCCAGTTGTTTTGTATGGAAATTCAGTAGTATTCATGAGCGTACATATGTCATTTTTCCAGCGAAAGTGGTCGCAATCAGCCTCGTTTCTACAGTGTTCAATGCATCTGACCTCACTGCTACTGCTTATAGTTTTAATTTCGTTTCCCGACAGATCATAAGCGGTATTGACTATCACAGTCGTGTTAATACCAGCCAGTGGGAAATAACTGAACGGGGCACTGACCTAAAATGTGCATAATGAATGCGTTTTCAACACAAACTGCCATTATTCAAATTTATATTGATATGAATGTGTTAACAAACCCTTTGGGGAACAAAGCCACAATTAGAACCGCTGGAATTTTCAAGACCATCAGAGCTACCATCCTTAATGTAGCAATTTTTGCTTGTGGTGTCGTATCCGAAAGAGGTACATTTGCTATTACCAGCGCAATATTGTATACACATGTCTTGTTCTATACCAGGCAGTGTTGCTCTAACATTGCTTCTAATATTGCAGTTATTTGACCAAATTACAGCAACTTTGTAATAACTACGACGATAATCAAAGGGATTAACAGGGAAGATAATATTCCAACGCTGCATCTGTTAGAATATTTTAAAGATAATATAATTATCCGTTCAGTAGTAGACAAATTCCTTAAAACTAACCCTATCGATAAGCATAGTGGTAGAGCCACTTTGACCATTGCGATATTGTGGAGTAATTGGATAAATGCCTTTAATCTTTTCCGAGTGGAGCCAGCATCTACCGTCGTAGTATCCATAGTAGGTGCAGCCTTCGTTAGATTGACAATAGCCGAAGCATGCTTCAGGTTGAGTTTGTATGCTACCTAGGTCGTGATATATAAAGTCCACACCCATGATTCCCATCATGTTCAGCTGGCCGACTTGCCTGAACCAAATTGGATCAGTTTGAACTACGTCACTTGCTCCGAAGACAACGGCGACAAAAATGAGAAATGCCTTCATTTTTCTTGAGTTGTTGTAAGCTCTAACAACTAACCTAAATACATAATAAGAAAGATATATTATAATAAATACATGTGTACGTTTATAGATTAGTGTGTAAGCGCAATAGTTGAATTATGCCATTATTTGTTGATGGACTCAGGCAAAGCCACCTTTTGGTCCGAGGTTGGGCCGAGTTTGGCTCAATTCGGCAGCTCGGCCGGTTTGCCCGATCTCAAACCGAATCCGGGCAGAACTCGGCTTGTAGGTATGGACCGAGTTCCGCAAACCGGAATGGGACCAAACTCGGCTAACTTCGAATAAAAATTCGGACCGAATTGGTCGTGAGGTCGGACACCGACTACAAACAGCCATTTCTTTCAGCAGGTCATGGAATCGTCAAGCTTATGTATAGTTAGTGTAAATGATATTAAACAACATTAGCATAAATAATGTATCAATTGCAACCGTTTAAAAAGTTGAATTAGAATTTGTAATCGGGACCAATTTAAAATAGAGAACAGCATATTAAAAAATAAGTAAAATAGTCGAATAAAACAAAATAGTACAAATATATGATTATCTGAAAGAAAATATAGATGATTATAATGTTCACTTCTCGAATTAACAAAAATTTGATCGTATTTGCGGATATGATTTGATTTTCAGGTTTTTGACAACGCACGATGAGAGCATTGTCTGCATCGAATCAAATCTGAATTATGAGAATGTAAGTCATAAAAGAACAGACACTACTGAATGAACGAAGGATTGATAAAAACGAGTTGAGCGATAAGATGATAAACACATTAGGCCTATGTTTTTAAAAATTTGGGTTTTCGGAGTTCGGCCCGAGTTCGATTGGTAGAGATCAGCGCGCATTCGGCCGATGTGAGAAGCCATCTCCAGGCCGAATTTGGGCGACTATTCGGCCCGAATTTGGGCCTGAATGTCGGTGTCGCCTGGGGAGGGTTTGAAGTTCAGTAGAAAGGGGCTTCTCAGATTCATCTTAAACACGATAAATGCTATAGTATCTTAGTTTTAAAATTCTAGGTTCTTAATTTACTTACCACACTGACGGTTAAAGGCCTTGCTACTAGACGACTTCACGAGTAAGAGGAGCAGGAAAGTAGTGTGATTTTCTAGCTCTTTCTGCTGGTAATTTTATACAGATTTCCTGACAGCGTCAGCACGGTTGAAATAGCATTGTTTTCCATCAGATTCTGTTATTCATATTTTTAAAAGGATACACAAGGGTACAAAAGGATAGTAAAAATATATTTCCAAAAAAAAAAAGAATAAAATATCCTTATTTTTTATGTGTGTTTACTAGCATGTTAAATAGTAGTAAGTAAAGTGAAAAAGAAAAAAATCTAATTTTTTTAGAGGTTTTTCAAAAGCTCTGTACTATTGTCTTTCTATTTGAGTTTCACTTCACAATGCCCGTCCAGAGACAAAAGCCTAGACTCTAGCCATTGTTTCGAATCGTTGAAAATAGAAAAAAAATTAAGTTTCAAGCTAAGAGAATAAAATGGTCTTCTTTTTAATATGTGTGTTTATATATGCATTTTAAGTAGTAGTAAGAAGTGGAAATGTATATTTTATTTTGATCTTTTATATATATTTTAAAGCTCTGTACTATTATTTTTCTATTTGAGTTCCACTTTACAATGCCCATACAGAGACCAAAATCTAGCCATTGTTTAGAAATAGAAAAAAAATATAAGTTTCAAACTAAGAGAATTAAATGCCCTTCATTGTTAAATGCGTGTTTACTAGCATTTTAAGTATTAGTAAGTGAAGAAAAAAATCCAGTTTTTTTCTAAATATATATTTCAAAACGCTGTACTGTTTTCTTTGTATTTGAATTTCACTTCAGTATTTACACAGTTAAATTGATTTCTTTGAATGATGATTAATATTATGGTACTACCATAAGAAATAAAATAATAAAATAATAACCTTATGTAATAATCTGTCTAAACCATTGTAATATAATCAATATAATCAACTATCGTAAGAAAATTTATAAAAAATGAATAAGTTATTGCCTTTATTATATTTGAATCGCTAAAAGTTCTCCATCAAGGTATCATGATTCAATTTTGCATTTCATTTTTTGTAACAAATTTAATATTATGTGATATCTATATTAGTTAAATATGCATCACAAAATCAATCGAGTACTAAACGAGCCATTTCTCCGAATGGATATTTGTAATCCTGGATGGTTTCCTCATCCAACACCTTCGTATCATTGTAGAACCGATCCACTAATAAATTACATTAATTGAAGTATAATCATCAATAGTTTTTAAAAAATATATGTTATTATATATTACATTCTTTTCGATCCCAGAACTGTAAGTGAATGGCATCCATTGCAGTCCAGTCGTAATCCACGTTTTCGTAGATATTTCTGGCAACACTGAAATCGGCTCCAAACAGGCCCTCAACTCGATGAACCAATTCCGGTCGAGCTTTTAAGATTTCAGTTGTTGGTTTCACTCCTCCATCAGTATTATACCTTAAATATATAATGCGAATTAACCCATTTAAAATTAAATGATTTTTGGAATAGTAAAATTACCACGAATTTGGTTCATATTTTTTATAGGTTTCAAGCCATAGTGGTAAAAAGCGAGCGTCCTTATGAGCAACTATCAACTAAATAAAAAAATATGTTATACAATTTATTTCTTGTAAAAGTTAATCATATAATTTACTTGATTACTGAGATACAATTTTCTTTCCCAATTCATGGTCAATTCATATTTTCGGTACTTATCCAGGTTCTGAACAATGTAGACGTCGTTATCTAAGTAAATCCCTCCGTACTTCATAAGAATGCGAACGCTTTGAACGGCATTTATGTGCCAGAGACGATCGAAATGGTTAAACTGGCCACCGAAAACCTCATCGGTGGTTAACAAGGTAGCGGGATCTTCGAGAGGCACAATACGAATTCGATTCCACAGTTCCTTATCCTTTTTCACAAGGTCCCAATAATTTCCTCGGAAATCGTTGGTTTTCGGATTAACGTTATCTGTGTGAATGTAAAACCGGTCGGGATTTTGATTACGCATCGCAGCCCTCAGGACAATGTAATCCACAAAAGAGAATTCGGGTAAATTGAATCTAATTAAATGGATGACGTTGGGAACTATCAAATGGTCAATCCTGTTGTTCACTCTTGTTTCGCTGTCGAATCCATCAAAATCAATCCTATCTGCATTTTCGAGCTCTTGAAGGAGTGGATCGTCAAGATAAATATTTGAAGGATTTGAAATAAAGAAGAATAAAATAAGAGAAGATATTGAGATAATAAGAATAGTCCTCAAACTTGTCCTATTCTTAATTAGACCTAACGATCTACGAAAATACATCTTATACACTTTGATTAAATTTAAAAAATGAAAATATATATAGTGTTTGGATTTGAGGAGAAATGGAGATGTTCGTTCACTTTCTTTTCTCTCGAATAGAAGACTGAATATGATGACAGCAGCAAAATTGAGAAACGGGTTTTATTATATTAGCCTTGAAGAACCTGTTTTAGACAACGCGGTATCAATACCAACATTTGACTATGAGAAATTCTAGTTTTTTAGATGTTGCTTGATTTTCCACATTTGATGGTCACCGGCCTTAACAGGATTAGTAAATTCGTGAAAATGTCGCCGCCATGTATGCCGATTATTCTAAACTAAATAAATGCAAACTAAGCAAGAAATTTTGAATGATATAAAAATATTAAATTGAAAAGACATTAGGTAATTAACCAAATTAATTTGTTTGAATATACTATTGCATAATTTATTCACCAATGTCAAAATCATGTCGAATTCAGAGTGTAAATAATATAGATGTAACTTTTAAAAAGTATTATAAACCTTTAGAAAAAATGACAATGAATCTCAAAAAATATTTAAAAAAATTATATAATAAAGGGGACAATTATAATTCTGTTTATTGCCCATATCATAGTCTTATCTCTATATAAGTATACATAATGTAACATTAAAATGTTTAGATAAATCATGTTTGTGCCATCGTTTTATTATCGTGATAATTAGAGAAATAAAAGTTGCTAATATATTAATAATAAAGGTGAGTTTATTATTCACCGTAGAGAGCCATACCTATGGGAGTCCGTTTACCACGTAATCAATGATCTCTTTCAATTGTGGTGAACAATGGAACTACTGAAATCAATTGATGTATGTTTTGAAATAATGCGGAAACTATTAAGTAAATTAAATTCATCTTGCGAAGAATTTTTATTGGGATTTAATTAATAGGACTTACTAGTCAAGAATTTTGAATGTGCATTATTGGGATTGATTTCCATGTTTGAAACTAAGATGTTGTATTCAACTCCATTGAATAGGAAAGAAGGATGGCGGTCTTCCTTTCTGCTACGTATATAGCAGCCTAGGCCGTAACGGACACGTAACAATACCCCGGAAGCGTATACCCTCCTTTGCTTATATTCTATGGAATTGTTTGAAACATTTTAGTAATTACAGCGACATTCAAATTTGAAAATCAATTTCAATAATTTCCAATCATTGTTCTGGTTTACCAATTAATTTTGAATCAATACCAAATTAATATGTGATCGAAGAATTGTTTTTGCTGCTAATTCTCCGTTATTTCATTACCAGCATCAATTGATTTAACTGATTGTATTGTTCACAACAATTAAAAGACATCATTGATCATATGGTAAAACGGACCTCCAGCATACCATACCATTACTATCTTTAAATATACATGTTATATTTATAATTCCTCATTTATCAAATTTATTTATGTATTCGCTGTGATTGATTGCAGTAAAGAAGCTATAAAGAGCTGAACATGTTTCCAGTAGTTAACATGGATCCAACTGACTCCAGTGTTCCACCGCAAATAATGTATGGATATACGGCTCGTTGGTCTAGGGGTATGATTCTCGCTTCGGGTGCGAGAGGTCCCGGGTTCAAATCCCGGACGAGCCCTCCTGTGTTAACTACTTCCTCAATAAATGCGGGAGGGAAGTTTTCATATTTTCATATTTTTAAATGGAAAATTTAACAAACTTTCTCTCTTTTTTTTTTACCTGGCCGTGTGTCGTAATTAACTATTTGCCTGCATCGTTTCATCAGCTAAGCGAAATAAACGACGTGTATTTTTGCAAGAAAACCGGCGTCAGTTTATTCCGTGGGGAAATATGAGGTGTACTTATAGGTCCCATGTGTACTGTGCTGCATTCCTTCCTTTTTCGGTACGTCGATAAAACTAAACTATGAAGCCTCTAACAACTAATAAAATCAAATTTTCCGGAATAGTCTATTTTCTTAGGACATCCCCATACGTATTGTAATCCTAACATTAAACTGATTTTTGTCTTAGTGAGTATAAGCATTTTGTTGGTGAAAGAAACTTGTTTGTTTTATGACAATTTCTTATACTGGCTACACACCGAAAAGTTTAATCAGGGTTTACTTGTTTACAAGTCCGAGTTTTGGCCTTAAATAAACCTTGATGTGAATAGTCAGCACAGTTTTTCCTAAACATTGGTTTTAATCTGCTTTTATCCATCACTTATGACAAATCCTTAAATCTGATCTAAGTATCTAACAGATTTCAGTAAACCAAAGCTACCCTTTGAATAACTAAATTGGAATTGATGTGAACGCATGTAGTTTACGACAAGTTTAGAGCCCTTATACCATGTTTATATTTACAATTAGTTTAAAATTGCGTTCACACCAATAGTTGAAATCTTAGGTTTTAGGATCATTTTGAGCAAAATTTAACCTGGTTTTGTGTTAAACCTGGCTAAATTCGAGTTTTCGCTAAACACAAGTTTTGGCGGTCGGTGTGAATTGGGTATTACCGAGGTTTCTTGATGATCGCACACGTCAGCAAAAATAAAAGAAGTAAATGCTCGTACAATGAATAATCCAGCTTCCACTTCAGTTCGACTTTTTATTCTGCTAATTCCGTAAGATTTTTTTAAATAATCCACTACAAGTTAATCTTTTAAAATGTTTCCATAATTTAAGAAGTCGTCTTCCTGAATTGTTCAATTTTATTAACGATATTCAGGGATATGCTGTTGTTTCTTAAAATCTTAAATATATTTTTGGTTTTTGAAGTTTGTAATTCTTAACATAATGTAACATTTAGTATGGTTCTTAAGCCGTGTTAAGAAAATATAACTTAAATGTATAATTAATATTTACCAAACCGTTTTTATTTCCTTTCTTCTTCTGAGCCAACAAATGCGAAATCAAACACGAAAAACCAAGTTGTATTTGATTCACCAAAATGGATCAATTCGAAAGCAGAAGAAATGTCACCTCAAGACATACTTGAATATTCTTCATGGTCAAATCATCCTTCTTGCTACTTGATGCAACATTTTGGAGGTAGATTAGTTGGGGATGATGTAAGATGGTTGGATGGTCAAAAGGCTACGAGATTGCTTGGTACAATCTAAAGTTCTTTGTTGATGATGAATCAATATTTTAATTGACTTAATATTTTCGAGGAAAAATAATCTAACCTGTTATATATTCACTGTGATCCGATCAATAACAAATTGCAGTGTAGAAAAATACCCCTTAATTAACAGTAAGTGTTGAATGTCTTAGTGTATATTCTATTTATTTAATGTACATGTATGGGGGCCTATATAAATTTATGATACACATTATAATTTATATCTAAAATGAAATCGGCATTGTATGTAATATTAATAATTATAGTATTAATAATAAGACAGTTAAGACATCCTATAAATCAAATGACATCTAACGCATTCTTCATGCATCCACTATTTCTATAGCTACATATAGTAGGCCTAATGAAACAATCATCATTAAAAAGTTTTACCCATAACTCAATTACGAACCATAGAAAGAGATGAATGCGAATAAATAAATAAAAAATATCTGAGAATGATAAAAACTCATCCGTGGCTAGTCACCTTTGTTTGCACACCAACTTCGGGTGGTATGATTATTATCGCACAGTAACCGGTATCGTACCTAAAGGCCAGTCCACTCTTAGATATTCGCAGTTGCGAGGAGAGAGGAATCCACGACGCTTGGAAAATCAGCTTATGAAAGTAAGCTAATGTAATCGTATTTATAATAGGGTTATTTATTATTTCCAAAAACAAAAGTAAATTAAACTATATTAATTTGTGTACAATTTTATGTCCATATTATAATGCTTAGATGGGAGAGGCGAAGCAAATCATTGTTTTCGACAGTGAGAAAAAATTGAAATTGAAGAAAGATGAATTACAGAAGATTTTAAACCAAGAATACGTCCGGGGACTGCCCATTGTAATTATTTCAATGATCGGGGCCCTTCGAACTGGCAAATCTTTCCTGCTTTCCTGGCTTGTTTTGTATTTTAAAGATCATTTGAATCAGGTTTTTCATTTTTATGTTTACTCATATGATCTAATTAATTTTACCACTTTTAACAAGTTATATAATACTAATTTAATGTATTTGAAGACCTCTGGTTGGCTTGATGAAGAATCAACTTCACTTTCTCAATTTTTCAAATGGAGAAGTGGTCCGGAGCCTGAAACACAAGGCATTTGGGCCTGGTCTGAAATATTTGTTGTCAAGGGACCTTCAGGGGAAAATGTATAATCTCAAAATTTCATAAGATAATTACAAAATGCGTTTACTTGATTTATTGTAAATATTATCTTATAATAGGTGGGTGTTTTGTTGATTGACACCCAAGGTCTTTTTGATAAAAATATCACTCTGAAACAAAACGGGAACATATTCACTTTGAGCACTTTGATCAGCAGCATTCAAATCTATAATCTATCCCAAAAGATGCAAGAAGATAACCTGGGAAACTTGCAAGTATAATATTATGCAATTAAAGTATTATTGTGTAATATTTTTACCAACTTATTTTTAATTCTTTTTAAAATAGTTGTTTTCAGAGTTTGGACGCCTTGCTCTTAATACAGAACAGAATTCAACATCAAGCTCTTTTATAAAACCATTCCAAAGGATGATATTTCTCATTCGAGATTGGCCGAATTCTAAAAATTATTCCTATGGATCTGAAGGTGGTAGAGATTACATTGAAAAATACTTAGGCACAGGTGATGAATGTGAAGAAGAGGAACTGCGTGAAAGACGTAAACAAATTCGTCAATTGTTCGACCAAGTTGATTGCTATTTGATGCCTCACCCGGGCCTAAGAGTTTCCAATGATGACGATGGCGACTTTGACGGTAATCCATCAGGTAAATATCTTAAACATTCAATGTTCTTCTCATCTGTTATACTCAACTTTATTCCTTAAATCGATTCAAATTTATTTTCAAACAATATTATTTTAGTTATGGAACAGAAATTCAAGGATCATCTGGAACAGTTGCCGCTCTTTTTATTTCCTGAGGGTGCAGCAGTCCAATCAAAACTAGTAGCTGGAGCTCAAATTATTGCTGCTGATTTAGCAGAATATGTAGAAATTTATGTCAACCTTCTTAACTCTGACGACAACCTCTCTCCTAAAACTATGTTCCAGGTACTGTTTTGCACTTCAATAAGTTTGTTCGAATGTTTTTGATATTTATTCCCTAATACTATATATGTTTTTATACACAGGCCATGGCTAAAATTCGTAACAACGCAGTGGCCAGGAATGCCAAAGAGGAGTACAAGGCTTATATCACTGCCATTGAACAAGAGTCGTCCGAGACCTTCTTGACCGATGCAGAAATTCAAATGAAGCATTCGGAAGCCGAAAACAAGGCTTTGGAGTATTTTACTCAACATCAAATGGGATTAGATGAAGAATCTGAAATAATACAAGGATTTAAAAAAGTGTGTGCCTCCCATTAAATTTACTTGAATTTTTTTAAAAGCTCAATTTATTGAATCACTTTTAAATATAGGATATCAGTGAAGAATTGGAAAATTGGAAAAGTAGAAACGAGCGTACTAAAGTAAAAAATATTAAGAATATTTGTCTTAATTTCAATTCGTTGAGATTAATAATATACATGTTGATTTATTCGTACATATTATAGGCTGAAATTCTAAATATAAATGAAAGTGCCTTACATGGAGCTGAAAAGATATACTCCACTACCATGGAAGAATGGTTAAAAATTACCGTTCCCTTCGCTACTTTTGAGCAGTTAAATAAACAGCACCAGGAAGCCCAAGAGACCACGAACAACGATTTAAATAGCCATCTGAAGGGCACAAATGAATTCAAACAGTCTTTCAAGGATCGACTACATCTAGTTACTTATACACTAAAATATCAATTTTTCTTTATTGATAAAAATTTAATAATTCTTTTCATAAATAGTTCACGCAAGACCACTTTCTTAGCGTCATTGTTCCAAAAAATGAGAGCAAAGAAGAAGAGGAAAAGGCTCGTTCGGAGAGAATCCAACTTGAAGCCGAGTTAGAAAAGGAACGTCTCGAAAAGGAAAAAGCCCAAAAGAAGGCATCTCAAATGGAGTTAGCGAAAGAGGTTGTAGGTCTGCTTAGACCTTTTGCAGAAGCGGGTGCTAAAACGGCAATAGAATCATTGGAATCCAGAAGGCAACAAAAAGATGACTATGGTCCGTTTGGATACATTGGTTCCATCACATATAAAATGTATCGTTGGATGTTTCGATCTTAAATAGGTAAATTTCCTTTGACTTCTCTGAAATTGGCTCAATTACAGTACCACAGTGTAACCTAAACTACATACTGTACCCTTTCATTCATTTCTTATTCTCTGGTGGATAAAACAGTTGGTTGTAAAAATTAAATATTTTTAATTTGGTTGTATTTTGCAGATAAAGAATCAATCCAACAGAAAGGAAAACAATCACCGAAAAAGAAGAAAATTTAAGATCATTAAGAAAAGAAGTAGTTTGAATATTCCATACCAGCAGCATCATGAATATTCTTTAGTATTGAAATGTTGAGCCCCATTTGTTTACATCAAATTACATAATGTTACCAAACTCAACATCTTATAAAAACTATGATTGATATAGGATTTAGTTAACATATTTTCCCATGCACCCATGAGTTACAGTATCCCCAACCCAGAGGAAAGACAAAATGTCATGCAAGTTTTGGGGAATTGAAACTTATTAGCTAGCTCAATAATAATGTGCTGCATTGAGAAATGAACGTTTTTTCCAATTATATTTCTAAATAATAAACTTCTAACGAGTATTTTTGTTACTATTATTGTGGTTTCTGGCGCAGCCTTGATTAAAGTGGTGGCGTCTGAGTGGCTAAATGGTCTCATATATCCTGATAAATGTTTAGGAACTCTTTTGATTTACTTCAATATTCAGCAAAATATCGGGATTTCAGGAAGAAAACGCAACTGACGCTGTAGTGTGCCCGCGAGATAATCGGCGCTCATTTTTTTAAAGAGGCGCATTTATGTCCCGATTTTAAATTATTTGAATATAGTTGCATCTTTCGGAAAAAAGATACTGAAACGGCGCAGCCGCAAGTTGCCTTAAAGTAAGTTTAAGTTTATTGTTAAGTAAAGTAGGCCTACTAGAATAATTGAAAATACGTATAACACGCAAAAGCCAATTAATACATTGTTTCCGGAATAGCTTAGTATAAAATAACCTATAGTTATAGCTAGATGGCGATTGATCTCTCCTGCAGGTTCCACTGAGTTATTCAGTTATCGTCTCGTTTGTGATCATGTGCGCTAGCCCGATAAGCGAACGGCCCGATAAGTCTAGCTAGAGCTTATTATATAATAAATGGTAAAAATAAAAATGATAAAAATAAAAACAGTTGTGCCGTATAAATCGATTCGATGGATGGATGGTGCAGTAACTCAACCAAAACTATTATAATAGCTGGAGCTCAAATTATCGCTGCTAATTTAGTAGACTATGTGGGAATTTACGTCGATCTATTCTCAACTCTGACGAAAACCTCTCTCCACAGTCCATGTTCCAAGTATTATACGCTCAAGTATTTTTTAAATGGTTTTTAGAAATTCTATTTAGGCCTACGTATTATGTTATCTACTAAAGGATGTGGCAAAAATTCGTAACAACGCTGCTGCCAAAAATGCCAAGGAAGGGTACAAAGTTTATGTAACTGCTATTGAAAGAGAGTCCAGTGAGACCTTTTTGACCAATGTGGAAATTGAAACGAAGCACCTAGAAGCCGAAAAGAAGGCTTTAGAGTATTTTGCTAGTCATCAAATGGAATTGGATGGGACAACTGCAATCTTAAATGAATTAGAAAGAGTGATTGTTATATTTTTAAATTATAATCAATTTCACTTACAATAATTCTTTTAATGGAACTTAATTAAATCACTTAAATGTATAGGATATTATCGACGAAGAACTCTAAAACTGGAAAAGTAGAAACGAGCTAGCCAAAGTATGAATATTAAGACAATGTGTGTTTCCAATGGTTTAAAGATCTTATTTTCTTGTTTATGTTATAGGCTGAAATAGTAAATATGAATGAAAAAGCATTGAAAGAAGCCGAAAAGACCTACACTACTTCTACGAATGATTGGATAGGAGGGATCACTCCTTTTGCTACTTTTGAACAGCTAAAATGCAACACCAAGAGATCCAACATAAAATAAAAAAAAAGGTCTAAATAGTCATCATTTGAAGGGCCCCAATGAATTTAAACAGTCTTTCAAGGATCAGCTACATCTAGTAAATTCCCTAGTTCCCTAATAGTTCACGCAAGACCACTTTCTTAGCGTCGTTGTTCCCAAAAGTGAGTGCAGAGAAAGAGAGGAAAAGGCTAGGTTGGAGAGCCTTCAACTTAAAATCGAGTTAGAAACGGAATACGTCTTGAAAAGGAAAAAAAAAACCAACAGAGGGCAGCCCGAGCGGAATCAAGAGAAGAAGTTGTAAGATTTTTAAGTACTACTGCTGAAGTTCCTGGCAAAGTGGCTTTGGAAACACTTCTATCTAAAAGGCAACTGAAATTGATGGAAGAAGAAACACAATATAACCAAGAAATAGCTATACCAATTATGAGTATGACCCTTTTGGATACATTGGTTCCATCACGTATAGAGCATATCGTTTGTTTTTTGGTATGAGGTAAATCACTTCGAACTATTAATTCTCGGTAATCAGTTTAATCATGAGGTTAGCTGTTAGCAATATTTGATCTGACGTAAACTTAATTTGATTTGTTTTGTAATGCTCTTTTGGCGAAAGGTAGTATGATAAATACAATTAGTTTACATTTTGTTTGTATTTTTGCAGTTTCAATTGAGACTAGTTGAAAAATGCTACATAACGTATACATTAGCGGCTTGTTCTGTTTTTTTCCTGATTTATTATCTAGAGTTAAGTATTTACATATTAAGTATTATTTTATATCAATATTTTATATGTTCAATAGCAATAATATAATATGTGTGAAATTTTTTCATATTTATAATTTAATCCACGTATCGAAAGGCCACATGTGATAGAACTATACCTAATAATACAGTACAGAGTATAATATTTTCAGAAAATGGTTGACTAGTATACAGGCTATAACATAAAGAGTTCACCAAATTACGCTCGGAGGCCAACTTGATAAGCTTTTATCTCTCAATCTATTCTTATCTAGTCGTGATGGATTGCAGGTGAGTTTGTTAATCAAACACCACTATTGAACTTATTGTTTCAATAACACCGAGCTTATTGCATGTGTTAAGCGCAGCGTTGGCTACGCAACAGTTAAAGTAGATTTCAGCTAAAGTTTTGTGATCAGTTCAAGAACGAACCAACACTAGCCTACTAGTTAAACCCAGAGTATAACCAAATAAATTTTGCTGTGCAATCTCCATTATCTCTGCTGTGGGTAATTAATATGGTATATGGAAGTGAATACTTGAACACAAAACCGCACTCAACGGCTCAGTTCGTTTCTACTTAACCCATTGTAACCGAAATACGAATAAAGAAAACGCATGTAAAGTTTTATAATCTATAAATCATATTACACATTGTAGAACTATTCCATGATTCATAAGCTTATTTAAATTTCACATTTTAATTACTAGGAAATGCCATTTTTAACAAATAAGTTTAAATGTACATAAATAATAATAATACGTTTGATTTTAATTAAGAAGTACTAATCAAGTATTTCTTAATTTAGTCTTTTTTCTCAAATTGTCGATGTAAAGATGCGGATAATAGGTACAAAAGTGTCCTATGATCCCAACTGCATCGTCAACCGTGGCTCCTGCGGTACAACTGTATTCATCGGCCAGTTTGAAGACGTGAAACAAGTCGCTTTAAAGCGAATCCAACTGGCAAGCATGAGTGGTCCCTACTTAAATGAAGCAAAGCTAATGCTCACAGTCGATGGTCATCCAAATATTATTCGATATTACTGCTGTGAAAAGGACGAGGACTTTTTGTACCAATACATTTTACAAGTTTAACATATATAGGCGATTTAAATTTAATAGAAAATAAATTTATATTTACAGGTATATTATTACTGAGCTGTGCGAAGGAACCTTGCAAGACTTGGTTGAAAAAAAATATCGTGGGCCTTCAGTTGGAAACGAAAGAGAGTTATTGCTTCAAATGACTCGAGGCCTGTCTTATTTGCACGAAATATCCATTATTCACCGGGACATAAAACCAACAAATATTTTCATCACTAAGGAATATGGATCGGTTGTCCCTCCTCGAATAAAACTTGCTGATTTCGGACTGTCCAGCTGCTTACAACCAGACCAAATGGATTTTCATGATTCTGGGGGAAATCCTATGGGAACTATAGGTTGGATGGCTCCAGAATTGTACGAAACGGGACCCTGTGACTCAACAGTGGACATATTTGCTCTGGGTTGCGTTTTTGGCTACACGCTAACCGATGGAAAGCATCCGTTCGGGGATGATGAGCATGATCGGATGGATCGAGTAATAAAAAGGCGTTCCACTATCTTGGAACAAAATGATTTCAATGAGGCAAGTTATAAAAATGCTTTGTCTTATTTAGAATTGATAAAGTGGATGGTACAAATGAACCGGGAAGAAAGACCTAATGTCATTCAAGTTTTGGACAAGTTGAACCTATTGCCTCAATAATAAAGTGTTGTACCTATTGAGAAATAAACGCATTTTTCAATTCTATTTCTAAATAATGAATTTCTAATGATTTATTATTATTATTTTATGTATTATGATTGTAGCTGCTGATGCCTCAACGATTATGTCTGGAGACCATAAATTTTCTGATAGCCTGATAAATACCTAGCAACTCTATCAAATTAGTTCAATATAGACACATAAAAATCTGTTTGTTATCATTTATCGTCCTTGTTTACTACGACTGATTTCGTCTGATGCTTGTAAGGGGGGCTGAAAAATAGTTTATCTATAATAGTAAAGATATATACGACACCAATATTGGTCACATAGCGTTACTTCTAAGTTATAAAGTGTAACCACCCATTTCCCAATTGCATAAAAAACAATTCAAATTTTAGTTGAAAATCTTGCTTGTGAGTATGATAGGCCTATATTGCACGTCTGATTGCATTATAGACTTGGTCTTCGTATTTATTTCTGCTAGTTAATAATTATAGGTGATATACTGGTAAGTCTATGTTTTGCATAAAAGTTTATAAGTTTGATTCATTTGAAGTCTATATTTCCTATTTCATGTATTCTACTTTTTAAAAAAGTGTAGCAATACCAGTCTATTACTCAATATGGCTAATTATATTTAGTTGATTCAATAACATACGAAGATGAAGAAAGTGGGAGACAAATTAAGTTATAACCCGAATACAATCCTCTGCCGCGGATCTTGGGGCACCAACATATTTTTGGGTCTCTTCCAGAAAAATGATAAAAAATCCGAACCAATCAATGTTGCCGTCAAACGCCTTCAACGGAGCAATCTCAAACACAAATCACTTTCAGCTATTGAAAATGAATCCATTATGAAAGTCACGGTCCATCCAAATATCCTCCATTATATCTGCGCCGAAATGGATGATAATTTTCTGTGAGTAGTGCATTATTACAGATTGTTACTGCATGCTAACATATAACGATTCAAAACGCTTTAGATACTTAGCAACAGATTTATTTGCTGGAACATTGCAGAGCTTGGTTGAGGGCAAATACGATGGTCCAACGGTTGGTGATGAAAAAGAGATTCTAAGACAAGTGACCGAAGGATTAGCTCACCTGCATGGCCTAAACATCATCCATCGAGATATTAACCCAAAGAACATTTACATATCAAAGTCCGACGACAGAAGTGGTCTACCACCGAGGATGAAATTAGCCGATTTTGGTTTTTTTACAGTTTTATTTACAAACAGTAATCAGATTGATAATGATTTTGAAACTTCTTCTGTTAAAATTTCAGTGAGTACATAATAAGTAATGATTACAAGTAATTCAATTACATGCATCTAATGTATTTGTTTTTAAAAATGTATAGCAAAGAGAAGAAACATTCAACAGTACAGGAAAGATTTATAGAAATCCATTAGGAACTGAGGGATGGATGGCTCCAGAACTATTTCATTCAGATCACTACGATTTCAAAGTAGACATATGGGCACTAGGCTGCATCATTGGTTACACCTTAAGTCGTGGTAGACATCCCTTTGGAAGTAACTATATCGTGCAGTCTATTCAAATTAAAAACCAGAAGCCCATGACTATGCTCCTTGCTGATTTCAAAACCTCACATGCTGAAGATGATCTCTTGGCGATATTTACATTGATGCAGTCTATGCTGGAAGTCGATCCAGCGTGCCGACCGACAGTTGCGGAAGTTTTAAATCACCCCTTCTTCCAAAATCATTTATCTTCTGAAATCGGTAAGTTCATTTGGCTAAACTATACAATAGAAGCTTCTTTTTTACTATGTCCAATACCACATCCATACCTTGTTTTGGCATTACGGGGTGGATGGGATATACCAACTAGCTACGCCTTTATTAAATATTTTAATAGATTTACGAGGTTTTCCTAGGGTTTTAAATGAAATAAACTTGATGAATAAACATTATTAAAATTAATTAAGCGAAAAAACGAGTTTCCCATTTTATCGATTTGGCGGTCAATCGTCACACCTTTCTGATTTACTACAGACTAATATGACATATTTTTTAGGTAAATCTAAGCTCAGGCAGGAATGTGAGCAATCAGAAATCGAAGATTCATGCAAAGCAATACAGAAAAGGTAATTGAAAGTTGAATCAATTCAATTTCCTATAGTTTTTTTACGTGCCAAATTTTGTTAAAACGTTATTTAGTCAGTTTGATAGCAAGTTTATTTTTTCTTAACAATCTAATTTCGTAGACTAAAAGATGATTACATCGCCACCAACGCCACTGAAGCAAAACAAATAATTGTTTTCGACAAAAAGAAAAAATTGAAGTTAAATAAAGTGGAACTGGAAAATATCTTGAACCAGGGACCTGTCAAGGGATTGCCCGTTGTGATCCTATCAGTTATTGGTCCCTATCGTACTGGAAAATCTTTTCTTCTTTCCTGGCTTGTTCGATATTTCAAAGCTGATGTTAAGGTAGATTTTAAATAATTGCTCACCCCTCCCGTGTTATACGATTTTACATAGTATTAAACGGAAAAGTTGGATTCGCTGACTGTAAAACGATGGAACATTGATTTATTGTGCTTGTCTCTTTTGTTGTGAAATGAATTTTCCTTTTCTCTTTCCTTTTAAAATTTCTAATGTTTCCATAACTTTTTTTCCTGATGATTTGCCAAAGTTTGAAGAAGGAGCCGTGGAGCCCTTCATAGCCACTCTATTGCAAACTTTCAACTTCAACAGTTTTAATAGAAAAAACTGTTAAAACAAAATTTTATTATTAATTTTTAATCTATTCTGAATCTGAATCTCATTAAAAATTTTCCGACGTTAATCGGTTATATGAAAATTAAAAACAATTTGGCAATCACTGCTATAAGTGCAACGTTTCTATTATATGGTTGTTTAAATTAATAATGTTATTATGTGTTATAATATACATCTTAAATCCCTGATAGAACTCAGAATGGATTAATCAATACGAAAAAGAGGAAAAACTATCCCAATTTTTCAAATGGAGAAGTGGCTCAAAGCAAGAAACTCAAGGCATTTGGGCCTGGTCTGAAATCTTCGTTGTCAACGGTCCTGCAGATGAAAAAGTATACTTTGTAAGATATCCAATAAAAAAGAACTTCTTGATCTGATTTCTAAATGTGATTTAAAGGTCGGTGTTTTGCTTATTGATACCCAAGGGCTGTTTAATCAAAATAACACTCTCAAACAAAATTGTTGGAACCATTTCCAACAGGGATATAGAGCAACGGACGATGACGTCACTGACGAGAGGGCGCCGCTGCGCCCCACAACAGATGTCATCACCATCACTGAAGCAGACGACCGAAAACCTTTCATTTTAAATGTTATTGTATTTTAGCATTTAGTAGTCATTAAGTAGCGGAGAAAGAAGGAGCGGAGTGCCCCGACTTCCCCTAGATTACTCGACGAAACTGACAGACCAAAGAGAGGTTGACCCAGCCTCCGTAGGATCTGTCAGTTCATTTCTTTTATGTAATTCTTTTGACATTCCGTCTTGAGTGGTAGACCTACGGGTAACTTCCATCTTGGCGGGACATTTCATTTTTATTCTCTTGTAAATCAGAACTGCATGATAGTGTAAATATCGTTAACTCATCAGCATCAATACATATATTTAAGTCATCATCCCCAACTGTCTTGGTAAGTCCAGTTTTACTTGCGAGCCACAGAAGTTTCGTTTCGGTTTCACTGCGTAACTGTCCTGGTGAGAAACCTACGGGTATCGGGGTAGCAGTTGTATTACTTAACTGGGAAGTTGGGGGCTTAGGATCTGTCGGCGGAACGACCACCGCGTCAGATTTTACATGGTGCCGCGTGACCCGTCTGATGAACTACTACGACCGAGCTGAGTTATTGATAAGTATTGTGCATGTTCTGATGTTACTTGAGATTTCCTTTTACTGTGCATTTCACGTTGGCGGCAGTCGACACGTCTTCTGTCTAATCGTGAGTGTCAGTGGTTGACACCACTGTGTCACCTTATCCGTCATTATCTCAGTCATCCGTTGACCTGAGACACTGATCGACCCTTCTTTCTCTTTATGAAGCATTTTTATTTCCATTTCCGGCAGATTGGCCAATTTAATCATATTCTTATTTTCTGACAGGTTGCCATAGCAACCGCAAAAGAATCAGTTCGCCTGCTGCGTGTACCACGTACACCTGTCAGTTTCTCCGAAGCCTCCTCTAACCAGTCATCAACATGCAGCTGTTACCGAAGAGGAATCCGGAGCAGGAACAGAGGGCCAAGGCCATCGTTCATAGAGACGAGTTGGTACAGGAGTATCAACTTGTGGAAGCTGAGTTGGCGAAGGCCATCGACGACCAGGATCTCAAGAAGGTGTATTTTGTCGTATGGGACCGTTTCTCCCTGAAGCGAAAACAGGTTGACGAGGCGGTTGAGATCGTCCGTCAGCTCTTAGCCAACACCAGCTACGAAGAAGAGGAACAAAGCTGGAGAGCAGGGTTCAAACGTGAGCGTTTATTAATCCTCCGGAAGTTATCAAAGCTGCAACAAGACGACCAAGAGGCAAACGACCCACGCTACGAAAAGGAAAAGACGAAAACCACAACGCAAGGCCCATTCAAGAATCAAGACGCACCTCTCGCAGCTGACGAAAGTGATAAGTGTTTTGATTTAAAATCTATTAAAATATCTTCTATTTCTAGAGAGCTGGTGCCCACGTCCGGATCCGTAGTGGAGCCAAGCTCTCCACAACTTCCGGTCATCAAGCCCACTCCAAAAGAAGACATTTGTGTGCTGCCGATTGTAGCACCAACAGCAGATTCCAGTCTTAAGACTCGACCCAACGAAGGTGTCCCGATGCCTGACCCATCTCACCCTCTTCCGAGGGGGGAGTGTGTTGGGACTCTTCCCAACAAGGGAAAGACGAGCAGCGCAACGCAGGATCCATCATTGAAAAGAAACGACGCACTTACCCCAGCTGACGAGAGTGAGAAGTGTTTAAAGTTACAATTTAACAATATTTCTTCTATTTTCAGAGAGCTGGTGCCTACATCCGGATCGTTGGTGGAGCCAAGCTCTCCACAGCGTCCGGACATCAAGCCCACTCCACAAGAAGAGATATGTGTGCTGCCACTTGTAGCACCAATCGAAGTTATCAGCCTTGAGACTCAACCCAACGAAGGTGTCACGACGCCTGATTCATCTTACTCAACGAGCTCAGGTTTTATGTTAAAATTTCCAATTATTTCCAAATCATTCGTGAGGTCTAAGTGTCCTCCAATTGTTGACTATCCATTGAAACCATTATTGACTATCCCCATTGACATTACCGAACCCAAGAGTATCCTAGTTTTTATGAAAACAGTGTGTCAAATGGTGACACCTGTTGACCTGAAGCTGAAGACACCTCCGAACCGGAACCTTATTGGACTCGACGACCAGGCTGATGGAGTAGATGGACCACTTCATTACTCCCTTCGGACGTACGAGAAGAAACCAATCCCGGATCGGCCTCCACCCTGGAGGAACAAGGAACCAGCACATCAATTCTACTCAACATTACGGTATTACAATTATTATCAAACGACAATGCTAATCTTCTCTTTTGTGTCAAAGGCCACGACGGCCGATGAAGGACGAACGATAGCCAAGGACTACGCGTCTACCTTTCCTCCACTACCGACTTGGGGACGTCGCCGAAGCGACGCATCGCCTTCAAGTGTAGCTGTGGATGGTTCGGAAGATGACTCACCCTCTTCCGAGGGGGGAGTGTGTTGGAACCATTTCCAACAGGGATATAGAGCAACGGACGATGACGTCACTGACGAGAGGGCGCCGCTGCGCCCCACAACAGATGTCATCACCATCACTGAAGCAGACGACCGAAAACCTTTCATTTTAAATGTTATTGTATTTTAGCATTTAGTAGTCATTAAGTAGCGGAGAAAGAAGGAGCGGAGTGCCCCGACTTCCCCTAGATTACTCGACGAAACTGACAGACCAAAGAGAGGTTGACCCAGCCTCCGTAGGATCTGTCAGTTCATTTCTTTTATGTAATTCTTTTGACATTCCGTCTTGAGTGGTAGACCTACGGGTAACTTCCATCTTGGCGGGACATTTCATTTTTATTCTCTTGTAAATCAGAACTGCATGATAGTGTAAATATCGTTAACTCATCAGCATCAATACATATATTTAAGTCATCATCCCCAACTGTCTTGGTAAGTCCAGTTTTACTTGCGAGCCACAGAAGTTTCGTTTCGGTTTCACTGCGTAACTGTCCTGGTGAGAAACCTACGGGTATCGGGGTAGCAGTTGTATTACTTAACTGGGAAGTTGGGGGCTTAGGATCTGTCGGCGGAACGACCACCGCGTCAGATTTTACAAAAATGGTATCATCTTCACTCTGAGCACTTTGATCAGCAGCATTCAGATATTTAATCTCCGATCGATGATTCAAGAAGATAATCTGGAAAACTTGCAGGTACTTCTATTTAACATATTAAGAGTATTGTTATTAAAATAATAAATTTAGTTTTTTTACCACTATTGCAGTTGTTTTCAGAGTTTGGACGTCTCGCTCTTGATAAAAGGAAATCAAACTTTAATACGATTACACCTTTCCAACGGATTGTATTTCTCATTCGAGATTGGCCCAATCCTAAGAAATGTTCATTCGGGTCACAAGGTGGTAAAGAATACATTGATAATTACCTGAAAATCAGGAGGGATGAGGAGGACGATGGACTGGACGATAGACGCCTACAGATTCGCCAACTATTTTCCAAATTGGACTGCTATTTGATGCCCAAACCAGGAGAGAACATTGAAACAGATGAAAGTGACTCTAACAGTAGACTAAAAGGTATACAATAAGTTTTCTTCTCTCGAAATGTTTAAAAGTTATAATCGAATTAAGGAAGTAAATTAATTGATTTCGCTTTAGATATGAACCCAAATTTCAAGGATTATTTGGTTGAGCTCCCAACCTTTTTATTCCCCAATGGAGCAGTTGGCCAAGCAAAACTTGTTGCTGGAAAACCGATTCTAGCCGGTGAAATAGCAAACTATGTGGAATATTATGTGAATATTCTGAATTCGAACGATACGCTCTCTGCTCAATCCATGTTCCAGGTATTGTATGACATAACTATCGTTAATTACAATATCATGGGGAATCATTATTATCTGTTACTTATAATAGGCTATGGCTAAGATTCACAACAATGCTGCGGTCAGGGACGCCGTAAATGAGTACAAGAATTGTGTCACTTCTGTCGAAAAAGAGATGATCCAAACATTCTTGACTGACGGTGAAATAAAAATGAAGCACTCCGAAGCTGAAAAGAAGGCTCTGGATTATTTTGGACAATATCAAATGGGAGATGACTCTACAATTTTGAATCAATTAAAAAAAGTTGGTTGATAATTTGAAATATTTTCAATTTATCATATTTTGATGCCAGATTGATTCAACATATATGTATATAACTTATTATAGGATATAAACAACGAATACGAACACTGGAAAAGAAGAAACGAACTTGCCAAAGTAAATCAATGGAATATTTACATTTCCATCATTCAGGGACTAATATTGCCAATTTCATTCTTTACTGGTAGGCTAAAATTCTCGTATCTAATGGAACTAGCTTGAACAGTACCAAAACGTCGTATACTACCTCCATGGAGGATTATTTGAAACAAACCAAACCATTTGCTATCTCAGAACAGCTAACGAAACGTCATCAAGAAATTCAGAATTTAATGAAAATTTATTTGGAAAATCATTTGAAGGGCCCCAAGAAATTTAAAATGGACTATACGATCCAGTTGCAAGAAGTATATGCTTCTTTTTATAAATTAATAATATCTTTAAGTATTATTTATCACAGTTCACGGAAGACCACTTTCATAAAGTAATTGTACCCCAAAACAAGAGCAAAGAAAGAGAGGAAAAGGATCGTTTAGAGAAGATACGACTTAAGAATGAGAGAGAAAAGGAACGTGCCGAAAAGGTAGTAGCCCAATATGCAGCGGCAGAAGAAGAAGCCAAACGAGAGAGACTGGCTGCAGAAAAGGAAACGATCAAACATGAATTGGAAAGCAAGCTGGAACTGGAGAAAGAAAAATTTAAGCAAGAGAAAATTAGGGCACAGGCGAAACAAGACAAGATGACTGCGGAAATGGAAAAGTTGAAATCCAAATATAAATTAAAGGAGAAACAAAGATGTTTGCAATAAGTGGATACCGACAAGGAATTGCAAGGAGCTAAGACTCACAGAATTCCACTGGGGGAAATTTTATACACATGTATTTCGAAACTTCTAATAAGAATAAAGAGCTCCTTTTTGTTATCGAAACAAAACAGACGAACATACAATACAAGGAGAAATATAAATGAACTAAATATTTATGACTACGATAAAAATAAAACCAGCATTATTCACTCCATGTGCTAGCTTCATATACATTTTTTTTGCTATCACAGTTTATCAAGTAGGCCTATTTAACTTAAGTAGGTAACTTACCAACTATTATGGTGAGATTAGAGTATGGTAACCAACCAATAAAGAAGAAGATGTGCAGTATAGCAGGCATCAATATGGGTGCACAGGATTAACAGTCCTATACGCAAAAATTTCACAAAAATACCAGATTATTAAGCTAAAATATCATATAATGGAATCTCGGGGAATAAACGCAACTCACGCTACATACATGTAACGCTAACGCAGATTTTAATAGAATTTTTTTCAGGATCTTAATAGTAAAGCCTGGAGTTATAGCTAGGTTTTGATTAATTTCCTATACTGTGCCCATGTGGTTATCGTGCCACTTAGGGTGCTAGTCCGATAAGCGAATGGACTGGTAACCGAGTTTAGCTAAAACGTCAATAAGTGATGCGAGGAGAACTTGACCCAATATATAGTAAGCAAATGGCTCGATAAAAAGTAACATTATGGTAAGCCCATACAATTGAGCTGCATATTATACGGTTATTCTTTTTCTTTATCAGCAGGAAGGGAGAGGCGAAGCGAAAATCGTTGTCTTTGATGAAGAAAAGAAACTCAAGTTGACTCAGGTGGAACTTGAAACTATTTTGAACCAGGAATCCCTTACAAAAAAATCCCATGTTCTCTGATCAGACCAAAACATGATTTGATCTTAAACGCATCACGACCCAAGTCATGATAAAGCATGTTGGGTCATGGTCATTACATGACTTGGTCATGATTTATTGGAACATGATGTAAACATGTTAATATTGAAGCATAAATTCTCATGAGTTGATCATGTTACAACACGATATTATCAACACGTCATGTTCCAAAATCTACCCTCCTACGTAAAGTTCCACCGTCCGATTAATTATATTTATATATTCTAAATTTCTAAGTGAATTCATTATTCTAATTTTCCCATTCGAAATAAGAGATTAAAAACTTAGAAAACGCCGCTCTGTATTAATGGTATGGTGAAGTCATTTATTGAGATTTGCATCGAGAAAACAATTCAAGACATTGACATTAAATAGCTGTCATTCGCTTGGTAACTAAGAAAGTTAATTTTAAAGTGTCATGAATTGTTTTCTTGATACAAATCTGAATAAAAGTTCTTAAAATAGATTGTGTTAAAACCTAGATTTACTTAATTTACAGTAGGAGAGAGCAGAGTTACTTGGGACAGGGGTTATTGGGACAGCGGGATTTTGAGCATGTTACACATGTTAAAAAAATCCCGTTTTTTTCAGGAAACATGTGCATTACTAGGCCACATCTTGAAAAAAAATTTTATTAGAAAATGTTTAATAATTTAGGCTGTAGTGTGTGGGTGAAATGTATTTTTCAACTTTTTTGACTGGAAAACAAAATTTGTAAACTAAAATAAACGGTCACTTATGTCAAAAGAATAAAAAAACGAGATAGGTCATTTTCAAGGAAATTCAATTTACTTTATTTTTGCTGAACATTACATTGTTCTAACTCTTTTAGTTTAATTGCTATTAAGGTAAATGTGTGTGTAGGTACAGTGGGGCTACTTGGGACATCGAGACGGGGGTTACGTGGGACAATGAAACGCCATATAAAACGGCGGGCCGCGTAGAAAGTGGCGCGACCGCTGCGGCCACTGGATATACCTCCAAATGCGAAGCATTTGGGATAGGGACGGGGTAGCCTAGTGGATTAGAGGGGTGGGAGGTTCGGGACCCGGTCCCGGAAGTTTCTTATTGGCCTTTTTTCAGCTGAATTCTTATTGGTTAAGGGTTTTGCTGCATTCTTATTGGTTTTTCATATAATTAGCATTATTTATAAATTATTATAATTATATTAGCCACCAATAGGGTACTAAAAAGCCCCGGATAGGTCTAGGATAGGTCCTGGTAGGCGATTACGTCATTGGTAGGTGAGGTGGTAGGTGACGGCTAGGTTATTTGATTTTAGTATAAATACTAATTTAGGCCAGGCTAACGGTAGGTGGCGCCACCGCCAAATTTAGCGGTGGCGCTACTTTCTACGTGCTCTTATGGACCGTCATCCGCATGCTGGTTGTAACGTCTGCTGCGGTGTCCAGGCTGAGGCTACAAGATACACTTAAATGTTTTTTATAAGCAATGTTTCATAAAAGAGCTTAAATTCATAGGCGGATTAGAGCAGTTGGAAAGGGGGGGGGGGGCGAACAACAGGGACATTATACATTCTCTCCGGAGGTTACGCTCTATGGTACTCTACTTTTCTTGGTACTTTAGATCAGTGTTTTTCAAATTCAATTTTGTTTTGAATCGATTCAGATTCAGATTCAATTCTTTTTTATCAACTATGAATCGCCATGATTCAGATTCATTGAATCTGAATCTGTTGAATTAATTCAAAAAAAGACACTTATTGGACATTTCATATTTTATTTATTTTTAAAATAATTATACACGCACATAATAGGGGGAATCAATTAAGACATGAAGTACATCTCAAATGCCAAGAGAAATTTTCAAAAGAATCAGATGCTCAAGCAAAATATCACTTAGGCGAGCGCGATGAGTAGTCAAGATAAGGCTGGCATGACTGAAAAGGCGCTCGACGGGAGCGCTAGACGGGAGAGAAGTGTTGTATTTTACGAATAAGGATTTAATAGTTGGGTACCTATCTAACATAATCAAGCTCTTGTCCTTATCATTGAGGTAACGCTCGAGTTCACTTCTACTTTCCGGTACTCTATCATCAAAAATAAGAAAGTCGTCCTGATCAGATACAGGTGAAAGGACAGGAGCGTTCCTCACCCCAATTATATATTCAAGTTTTCTTTTACAGGCAGTTTTCTCCTCACTAGTGGACAGCCAAGCTAATTTAAATCGTGGATGAGTAACGGTTGCTAACACGTAAGCATCTTCTTTAAAAAGATGGCCTAACCTTTAATCGATTCTTTTTAACAGAATGTCCCTAACCTGACAGCTTGCTGGGCTCCAATCAAGAGACGAAAGTATTTCCTTGAGTTTCACTAAAGTTGGTAAAACTAGACCTAAATAGCAGTTGATATCTCCTTGCAGCCTGTCGAGTGCCATTGCTACTGGTGACATGAAAGACAGATATTCAAGAAGAAATGTTCATTCGTTAGAAGTAATGGTTGGAATTTTAAGAGCGGGCATTAGTTCAGATAGTTTAGATGGTGTTTGAGCAACAAGGGCAGTAAGAGAATCGAACAAAGAGTTCCAGCGGGTGGCACCGGGCCTGGGTAAATAACGCCCGAGAATCTCAAAGGTTTCGTCTGATGCAAGAGAGCTCCGGCTGTTCAAGTTCCACAAAGCGTTTAGTTTACCCATGACCTTACGGTGGATTTGTTTAAAAGCAGAGCACTCCATGATTGCCTTGTCAGCGTCAGTTGATCCCATTAAGTTCAGGGTGTGCGATGCACAGCGAAAGTGTGGCGGGAGTATGATGTCATCCTCTTTCTCTGTGAAGTCGAGAAGGTTTTCAGAGTCGCTCCGATCGTTTAGGAGGTCAAATGCTGACACGGGAACTGTAATGGATCGAAAAAGTAAGAACATATTTAAATAATTAAAAATTAAATTTAAATTTAAAAAAATCTATTTAAATTAAATTATAAAAAGAAAAATAACTTAATTATAAATTAAAATTCAATATAAATTAATTTAATTAAAACTACGCACGAGATGTGGAGTAAACAAAACTTCTTTACCATTGGGGGGATCGTCGTCTTCAACTTCATCGTTGTATTCGCTGATGTCATCCCAGTCAGTGTTGTCGTCATCGCTTTCCGGTACAACAGGAGCCGGCTGATGGTCAGTAAAAGCCTTAACGAAATTGCTTCCGTTATCAGTTACGGTGCTTACTACTTTCCGGACAGTTTGAACTCTTTGATGATATCGTTCAGTCTAATGGCAATCTTCTTAGAGGTATGAGAACCTATTTAATAAATAACAGCTTGGTTAGAACACAATAAAATGATTAAGTAAAGTGTGTACATACCTTTAAAGCGTCGAACAGCCAGAGCTGAAGAAAAGCGTTTTAGAGTTTTAGGATCAAGCCAGTGGATAGTGACACCCAAAAACCCACGGTTCCTTCCGCTCCAACAGTCAGCAGTAAGGCAGACGAATTGAACGTTGGCCAAGACAGCAATTAGATTGGTTTTGAACGATTCGAATCGTTTCTTGATCTCCTTCCGGAGCCGGTACTGTGATAACAGGCGCGCTCGCAGATTTAGGGCCTTCACCATCTTCCGGAAGGAGAGCCGCGACACGGTATGGATAGGGCGGGCTTCTGTTAATAAAAATTTAAATAAGTTTAGATAAAACAGGTCGGATAGGAAAACGTCATAAGAATAACAATACCTGAAATTATGTAGTCAATTTGTGCCCGATCTATACGGTCCTGATCGGCTTCAGGAAGTGGCAGATAGTGTTCAAAGATCTTATTTCTCTTTGGATGAACGCTGTCGCCTAGAGCCTCCTCTGCTGATCGCTTCCTTACACTAGGAGTAGACGCCATCACCTGCTCCTTTTGCGCTGCATATTCGTTGTACTGGGCCGCATGTCTCTTCTGAAAATTAAGATTTTCAGGAGAAGAGATATATCAATAAATAGCATGAAACGTGAGAGAGAGAGAAACATCTTACCCGAATATGACGGACATAATTAGTGGTGCAGAGAAATCATCCCTTAATCGTTCTGTTGATACACAGCTTACAATCACCAGACATGTTTTTAATCGATCCAGGCTTGGCCTTTTGAACACTCTCGTCGAATAGAAAATGTTAAAAATACCGCGAGTAAATCAAGCGACGATGACAGCTGACACACTTGAGCCACCTGATGGACGTGACTCGTCAGAGTCATTACAGCTATCACCCATTTTAGCACTTTAAAAAATATATTTTGATGTTTAAAACTTGTCGTAGTTCAAATATCTCTCGTAATAATGCAATACATACCAGTTAGAACCAAGTAGAAGTAGTGATGTCGACGATGGATGTGGATAAGGACTCGATAAATTGAACTAGAAATGAAGCTTTAAAATAGAGAGAATCAGCTGATCCTACTAATTCACGTGACACCTGTCGATCTGTTCTGGGGAACAGCAGACAACTAACTGATGCTGTTTCACCGGCCGGAAATTCGCTCATTTACCGCTATGTGTAGAGGGCACTGGTGTCATTTTATGATGGTGCGCATTTTACCCGATTTGACCCCTGATTGATTTATAACCGAGTCACGAATTAAATTTGGTTCTCCAACGGAAACTTATTTAATTTGAAGAATATATAAATTGAAAGAAGATAAAAATTGAGTTCAAATTAATATTCACTTTTGAAATAAAATGTTTTGATGTATATTGTATACATATCGAAACGGTTCAGCACATGTACTCATCAAAATTCAAATAACTTTGAAACATTTGGATTATGAGCATTTTAATTAAAATGCAGTAAAAAATTGCTTCAAAATTGCTTAAAAAATAATTTTAAATTACATGCCAATATTGATAATATGCATGTGTGAATTTTATTACATTAACAATTAACATTTTAAAACTAAATAAAATGATTTTAAATTAAACGTTAGTATGGATTAACTTTCAACCAGGATTCACTTTTGGTTTCCCTAAGGTATTAAAGACATTCAAATGAGTTTTGATCGAAAATCACATTAAAAACATCCTTTTTCGAGTTCGAGAAT
This sequence comes from Chydorus sphaericus, assembly GCA_030141595.1. Classification (NCBI taxonomy): domain Eukaryota; kingdom Metazoa; phylum Arthropoda; class Branchiopoda; order Diplostraca; family Chydoridae; genus Chydorus; species Chydorus sphaericus. Next base: position 951,835 of record CM057934.1, on the reverse strand, counting down.
TGGAACAACCGGGATAAAAAAGTTGTGCAATCCAAGCGCAAACTAAGCAACGGGATATGCTGGTGTACGAGGCGAACTAACTGGCTGTCACCGGTAAACGCGAAATACATAGTCCGGTAATAATCAATATAGTATGGCGATGGAACCGGAACGTATAGCCATAACTGAATGCGCTCATTTACTACATTATGGACTTTGTAAAGATTGTTGCCATCCCACAAGAGCTATCGAATATCGATCATATAATACCTGTTTTATCGTCATGACTTTACTTGCCCCTCGTTTGCTGCTGTAATCAGAGATAATTAAATATCTTCGGGCCAAAAAGTGTGTACAGCAGTTCAAATGTATCTTGGTCCTTGAGCCCTATAAAGTTCTTGGCCTTAACCCTATTGTCACAAGCCCATAATTACTTGAGTTAAATAGAATTGGGCCCGAAAGTCTCCAATTGTCCCTGAGCGCAAATAACTGCGAATCCACAAAGCAATGAAAGAGCCGGTCGCAGGCCGATTTTTGATGAAAAACACAAGTTATGACAACAACTGCCAAGTTCTCGATGGGCGCTTGGCGAAGAAAATTTTTAAAGTTTTTCTTCGTAAACTGCTAGTTTTTGGCCAATTTCTCCTTTTCCAAGGGGCGCCAAAACGCCTTTCTAGGGGCGCCATCCTCGAAAAGGGGAGGGCGAGCGCCCTTTCGCCCCCCTCTAATCCGCCTATGGCTAAAAGTCCCGAAAGCACTTTAAAATTTTTTTGTGTTTCCCCCTACTTCATTCGCTTAAATAACTAAAACAACTTAGAATATTAATTTTTTTCAATTTACTTCATTTAAAACTTTGACTATTTTTAGTTCCTCATAATAATTTAATTTAAAAAAGCATAAATTTTTGTAACTGTATACCACCGAGTTTGTAGCCAAGCACTTTACTTCCTTATTTTATGAGTAAAATGTTGCTAGAATAGACTGCTTATTCAAATCTTGTTTTGAAATTGGAAGTAAAATGCTGAAAATAAGTATAAAAAACTAATGACGCTTGAACGTTCGATTCGCAGCAATTTACTATTTTTACTTTTTTTCACTGATCTTAATTGTCCGAATTAAGGGACTACACACATGAAAAGATGCAGCTATTAAAGAGTTTTTGGAAAAACACATAAAACATATAGGTCAAGCCGGTGTTCGGCGAGATATTAATTAAAAACGTAATAATTAAAAGCTTGCAATTTCACTTTTCGTGACCGTTCAGGAATGCGACCAGAAACAAACGATTGCCTCAGACAATCACTTTTCATTTTTTAGATCCCGTACATCATTCTCTGTTACTAAATTTTCAATTGCACTGTACTTAATAGAATACTTATCACATATGCATATCGAAATAACGATAATAACAACATATCAGCTAACAAGTTATCAGCAACGAAATGGACGAATAAAAAGTATAATAAACCATGAAAATATAAAAGAAACTTTAATTTAAAATATTTATGAGAATGACGATGACAAAGTATGAGACATGAAGGGAGTTCTTAATTTCGGAAACAAAAACAAACGATTGCCTCAGACAATCACTTTTCATTTTTTAGATCCCGTACATCATTCTCTGTTACTAAATTTTCAATTGCACTGTACTTAATAGAATACTTATCACATATGCATATCGAAATAACGATAATAACAACATATCAGCTAACAAGTTATCAGCAACGAAATGGACGAATAAAAAGTATAATAAACCATGAAAATATAAAAGAAACTTTAATTTAAAATATTTATGAGAATGACGATGACAAAGTATGAGACATGAAGGGAGTTGCAGCGACTGTTGCACCTGATGGTGGGATGGTGGTGGCACCTGGTAGTAGACTTTTTTATGTTTGATAATCACCGTGATTCTTTTGGAAGCATGGTAGTCAGAAAAAAGTGGCGTAGTGCACAATCCCACCACCAGGTTCAACAGCCGCTGCCACTTTTTTCATGTTTCATAGCATCCACATACAATAAGGTCTATACCTAGATCCGTTTGCGTCTTCTAATGTTTATTGGTTAAAACTATAAAGTTTTTCAAGTACTTTATCCACCTCATTCTGATAGCTTAAGTGCTCAACGTTACAATAGTAGAGGGGGGGGGGGGGGGGGGGGGAGGAGAGAAACTATGAAAAAAAATTAAGGAAAATGTGTATCATGCACTGGATAACGGCAGAAAAATAGAATAGTTACCGGAAACTCGGGATTATAATATGAAAATACCCGATGATGGGATCTTTAGAAAATGCGTCATGGATAATAAGAACGCTTCTATAAGATAATAACGATTCTATAAGATAACGGCGCGCATCGCCGGGCTATACCGGTAGTATAACCTTTCGCCGGAAGTCCAACAGGAAATGCAAAAACTTACATTAACGGGCGGGATCTAATAAGAAACTGCATCAAATCACCTTATTATTAAAATTGAAGCAATCGACGTCATTTAAGATAGTAAAGCGAGCTTTTGTACTCGCGGTTAATAGCATAATTCAGACTTCGCCTGAATTAATTAAAAAAAGACTTGATGGATTTCGTTTGAAAGATGATGAATTGTCTTCTTGTCGTATGAAAGAATCAAAGAATAATGATTGAAAATCAATCTATGGTTATTTGACAATAAAATAACATATAAATAATAGGATGTGGTCTAATTAATAGAATGAATGATTTGTATATAGCGGGTGTAATTGGTATTGATTCATTGGTTTCCAGTGATTATGTTGAATTCAAGACTGGCAAATTATGTAATATATCCTAGCCAAACCAAACCTAATTTAACCTAACCTAACCCATCCCGCATCTTAATTCCTTATCACCTCACCCTATGATTTAGATTTGATTATTATATAATGTTTGAGTCTAGATATTAATGATTAAGAGACCGGAATGTTTTGGTTAACTTGCACGTTTACGATTTTATGGTCTCTTCATTCTCTTGTTGCTGGTTTGTAGATGTGTCATGTTAATTGATTAATGATGGAGGAATGATGTAGATTGGATTGAATTAGAAAAAGGTATAAATCTCATTAAATAAGAGTACCGCCTCTTCTGCCTTGAAAATATCCCCAACAACAGCATATGGTTTTAGGCAAGGATCCACAAGCAAGCAGACGAAATTCTCCCTAGAAACGTGTCTGTCTTTTCCACGGAAGTGGAAGTTCCACGGTTGCTAGGCACTGGAAATACGTGGGCACATATGGGAACAAAAAAGAATCGTTTAAAACAAAAGTTTTACTCTTTTAAGGAAAATTCCAAAAAACCGGACCTAGAAAATGAAATTATCTTTCGAATGAATGACACACATGCCTCAGGGGTCCGAAAAAGTTCTGAGAGGACTACTATACGATCCATTTACCCGTAGAGAAAATGAATAGAAGAAGAAATGAATTATTAGGCTCGCTACGCTCGCAATAATTGCCTTATTATCTTCTTGATGAGGCTCAGAAAATATAGAAACCTATAAATACGTGAGAAGTAAAAAAAAAACCTGAATGTCTCTAGTCACTTGTGTGTTCTTAAAAGTAAACAGTGGGGGGAAATTATTTACATACCACATGTATACTGCTGGATAGCAACGTAAATTAGACAGTCTATACGTGCCGGACTCCCGATTGCACCTCGAACCGGAAGGGAAAGATAATGCGAAAAATATGAACAAAACGGTTAGCAGTATCTCAGAGTAGGGAGACCAAGACATTATCAGCGCATTATCTCGATATAATTAGGCAATGCAGCGATATCCCTTCGCCCACTTTCGAAAGAGGAGTCAACGCAGTGTTTGTCGTTTTCACGTTAACGTAAGTCTACTGTATTTTTCTCGACAAACAATTAATCAGGTTATTATTGGCTCGTAAAAGAATAAGTTAATTAGTTTATAATTAATTAATATCCTGCTTTAATAGCTTTTGGAATTGACCACAATGAGTATATATAACTACTGTTGACATCAGAATAATTTATTAGTATGCTATCACTATGTACTTAGGTATCTATGGTCCCTAAAATGGGCGAGGCAAAGCAAATCATTGTCTTTGATAAACAAAAGAAATTGAAGTTGAAGAAAGAGGAACTGGAGAAGATTTTGAACAAAGAAAACGTCAAAGAACTGCCCATTGTGGTCCTTTCAGTTATCGGTGCATATCGTACTGGAAAATCATTTCTCCTTTCTTGGCTTGTCCGATATTTTAAAGCTGATGTCAAGGTAACTTTTGAAAAATTTCTCAACCCCCTTCTTCAACTAAAAGTGAGGTTCTCTGAATTTAAAGTTGTTAAATCACTTTGAAAATTTGGTAAGACTATAGAATGTAACTATGCTTTTTCGTTATATACTTAATATACTTAAAATTATGAAAATACTTAATGTAATTTAATATACACATATTATATATATGTGTATGTAAGGTACATAATTGACTAGCGAATAAATCTCCTACACAAAATCCCATGTTTTTTTTCAATATAATAATTAAGAGATTTAAGTGATTTTATTAAACTAATTGACGAAAAAGCGTAGCCGCATTCTATAGTTTAGCCAAAAAATATTCATAATTACAGTTGCTTTAATTTGGGATCTAATGAAACCTAAAACGATTCATTTATCAAGATATGACCTCACCTAGCCGGGGCAATGTTCAAGTACTCGTGTAACAACGAGACTACAGCCAACGTTATTTTGCCCCCCCCCCCCCAACCGCCTTTAAACAATAATAGCTTGCATACTACAATTTACTTTAAATAGGACTCGGAATGGATCAAACAATACGAAAACGAAGAAAAACTATCCCAATTCTTCAAATGGAGAAGTGGTTCAGAGCATGAAACCCAAGGTATTTGGGCTTGGTCCGAAGTCTTTGTTGTTAACGGACCCTTAGGAGAAAAGGTAATAATAATACTGATCATTTAAAAATTTATAATTGATGTCAACTCATCTTGATTATTAGGTTGGTGTCTTGCTGATTGACACCCAAGGACTATTTGATCAAACCAACACAGTGAAACAGAACGGCAATATCTTTACTCTAAGCACTCTGATCAGTAGCATTCAAATCTTTAATCTTCGATGTACAATGCAAGAAGATAGTCTTGCTAATTTGCAGGTATTTCTATATTATATCAAATACATACAAGTTAATATAGATGTTTAATGGTACACATTTCTTGAAATAACCATAGCTGTTTTCTGAGTTTGGACGCATGGCTCTTTCCAAAAAGAACCACAACTCTAAGACGATGACACCCTTTCAACGGATTATATTTCTCATTCGAGATTGGTCCAATCCTAAGGAGCGTTCATTCGGGTCACAAGGTGGTAAAGATTACATAGATAATTACCTGAAAATATCGAAAGAAGAGGAGGACACTGAATTGGGTGAAAGACGTCGACAGGTTCGTCAACTATTTTTCAAACTGGACTGCTATTTGATGCCAAAACCAGGAGAGAAAATTGAAACTGATGAAAGTGACTCTAACAGTAGCCTAAAAGGTATACATTAAGTTTTCTTCTAGATTCTAGATAAAATGTTTCAAAATTTTAAAATTAAGCATATAAATCAAATGTTTTCGTTGTAGATATGAAGGAAAATTTCAAGGATCATCTGGGAAAGCTGCCAGCCTTTTTATTTCCCAATGGAGCGGTTGGTCAAGCGAAACTAGTTGCTGGAAAACCGATTCTAGCAAGTGAGTTAGCAAATTTTGTGGAATATTACGTAAATCTTTTGAATTCGGACGATAAGCTCTCTGCTCAATCCATGTCTCAGGTATAGTATAACATACCTATCGTTTATTATAAGATGTACGAAATCATAATTATTTTCTATTGATCATATTAGGCTATGACTAAGATTCACAACACAGCTGTGGTCAAAGACGCCATAGAGGAGTACAAGACTTATGTCACTGCTGTTGAAAAAGAGGTGAAAGAAACATTCTTGACGGGCCTTGAAATTACAATAAAGCACTCCGATGCCGAAAAGAAGGCTTTGGATTATTTTGAAGAAAATCAAATGGGAGAAGACCAGTCTATCTATGCAATGTCGAGTCAATTAAAAAAAGTTGGTTGATGATGTGATGTATTTACAATTTTAAATATTTTGATTGATTTAACAAAATCCATATTATCTATTATAGGATATAAATGACGAATACGAACACTGGAAAAGAAGAAACGAACTTGCTAAAGTAACTCAATAGAATAGTTACATTTTCATCATTCGTTGACTAATATTGCCGATTTACTTTTTGTTTGTAGCTAAAAATTGTCGAATCAAATGGAACCAGCTTGAAAAGTACCAAAACGTCGTATACTACCTCCATGGAGGATTATTTGAAACAAACCAACCCATTTGCTAACTTGGAACAGTTAACGAAACGTCACCAAGATATCCAGAATTTAATGAAAAGTTATTTGGAAAAACATTTGAAGGGCCCCAAGGAATTTACAATGGACTACACGATCCAATTGCAAGAAGTATATGCATTCAATTTTAATATTTAAAAATATTTATTTAAATATTATTTATCACAGTTTACGCAAGACTACTTTCTTAAAGTAATTGTTCCTCAAAATAAGAGCAAAGAAAAAGAGGAAAAGGATCGTTTGGAAAAGATACGACTTGAGAATGAGAGGGAAAAGGAACGTGCCGAAAAAGAAGAAGCCCAATCGGCGGCAGCCAAAGCAGAAGCCGAACGAGTGAGAGTGGCTGCAGAAACAGACAAGCTAAAATATGAATGGGAAAAGAAAATGGAATTAGAAAGAGAAAAATTGAAGCAAGAGAAAATTAGATTGGAAGCTGAATGTCGAGCCATACGAGACATGATGGCTGGGGAAATAAAAAATCTCGAATCCGGATATAAAATGAAAATGGAGTTAGAATCGGAGAAACAAAAAACAAAGCAAGCGGAAATTGAAAAGCTTCGTAGCGAAAGGGAACTGAGGGCTAAAGATTCGCAGAATTCTACTCAGGCATGGGGGCAAATATTATCAGGAGCACTAACAGGATTAACATCAGTAATGGCAGCAAAAGCACCAAGTAATAGTGATGAAAGTTCCAATTCTCAATCACATCCACTATCTTACGAGCAGTCCAGTATGAGAAAAACCTCAGGAACATCAAATTATAGAAGGTGAACCCATCTTTCTAACTCTTTTCTTTTACGCAGGTGATCGTTACACATATAATTTCACTTACTTGAATATTGTTCAGAAAGTACTAAAGAGTAAGTACTGGGTAAATGAGATTCTTTTTGGTATTTTGCAGACAATACTCTCAATATGCTGATTCCGATGAAGATGATTCTGATAAAGTTGCAAGGTCTTCGAGACCGTCAGTGGCTTCCGGGTCAAAAGTTGTAAGAGTCGTTTCTAATCGCGTCCCTTCAAAGGACGATTATGTTAGTCATCCTGCGTTCGTTCAAGCCCAGCGCGATGGCGCCCGGGCTAATTCGCCTCCTTTGCCCCGCTCTACGAAAAACCCTACTGCGAACGTGCCACCCAAAGGAAAAGTATCCGTTCAAGCATCATGCGATGGCGTCCGGACCAATTCGCCTCCTTTGTCCCGCTCTACGGGAAATCCAACTGTGAACGTGCCACCCATAGGAAAAGTGTCCTTTCAAGCATCTCGCGATGGCGCCCGCGCCAATTCGCCTCCTTTGCCCCGCTCTACGGTAAACCCTAATGTGAAAGTGACACAAAGAGGAAACGTTCCCGTTCAAGCATCGCGCGGTGGCGCTCGGGTAAATAATTTGCCTCCTTCTAACCCCTCCCCTGAAGGCCCTGGGAAGAAGGAATAAAGAGGAATAAATCCCAGCAGATACTATACCAAGACGTAGATAAGTAAGAAGATAAGTACCAGACTTTAAAAACAATTCAGATTCAACTGAATCGGACTAATGCACACAACATTGTATTACATTCTATACAAACATAAAAAGTCTGGATACTATATACTTTTAAATATTTTGTCGAATGGAAAATCTCCATTTTTATATGGTATAGGGTGGTTTAGTGTAAATGTAAATTGGCGATTTTTTAATGACGTCATATATACGGAACTCCGCCTGTTCCTGATTACCCTTTTATAAGTGTAATTTTGGGTATTTGGATAATGAATAAACAATCGTTGCTGAAGCCATTTTTTCTTACGCTAAATAAAAAGAAGAGCATATGTTGTATTGTAGTAGGTTAGATTATATTTATATTATATTCATAGATTGTATTTATGTTCCGTTGAAACTTCAATCAAAATGAAATTACTTTACTCGAATCTGTTAATATTATTGAATTGAAAGTTATAGTTGGTAGTGGTTCTCAAAAGTTGTAATAATGTTATTAGTAATAATGTTTTCAAAAACTGTTTAAGATTACCAGATGACTTTTATTTTACCGTACCAATGGTTATCAGTTTGAAAGTAAGGATTTAAAATATATTGATAAAATATGAGAATAATAGAATAATGGAGAAATGAAAAAAAAATGATGAAGAAATGAAGAAAGGACTGATAAATCCGTCGGTCAACTATACGCGTGATGCGTGCGCTAGCTAGCTATGAGCATGGATTATCTAATGTTATTTGTTATAGATATCGCGCGCAGCTAGTTTATCAAGTACTTTATTTATATCGACAACCTCAGCTACCATGCCATTGCGAGGGTAAAGAAATTTCTAACTTAAAGAAAATAATAAAGGATAGTTTACTAGACGGTATTGGAAAACACGACAAAAATAGCACACAGTGTGCTGAAATGTCTAAGGATTGTTTTTAATCAATTTCTGTTTGAAAATGCTACTAATAGCGCTATAGTGTGAGATCAAGATAATTGGCTTTAATTTAAAATCAACATGAAACTGAGTTAGAAAAAGAACGACTTGAAGGGGGGGGGGGGGGGGCTCTAAAGAAGGCAGACCAAGCGGAGTCAACACACGAGATTATGGATTTGGTGAGAATTTGTGCAGAAGCTGGTGGCCAAGTGGCTTTCGATTCACTTAAATCCGAGCAAGGGAAAAATTCTAACATATTCTATCACGTATAAATAATATAATTGGATTTTTTGGTACTAGAAGAATTCCCTTATAGACCAGTCTCCTAAAATTAGTAAAATATAAAAATACTGCATACTTTCATTAATTTTGGTAAATTTTAAATGGTAATTTTTTGATTTTTGGTAAATGTGCATACTTTTACCAAAGGCCAATCCGAAAATTTTGTTTTCCTATGAATGGTTTTCAATAGGCCAATTCACCGGGAGAAAAAATAAAAGGGCCAATAAATGACAACGACATTGTCGTCGGATTGGTCTTTGCTTTCCACCACTCATGTCGGGGTGGTACATTTCACTGAAGGATACTGTACGTGACACCTTTATTTTACAAACATACTTATGCAAAAATTATACCTGAATCTCAAAAATGTTTTACAAATATTCAATTTTTAAACTACATGTAACACGAAATGTTACAACCGTCAAATTGGTAACCGACATACTCGGTAGGCGACATACTCGTTCCTTTGTTTTTTTTGTGGTATCAAGCGTGAAACAAACTACATTCTACAAAATGCCGCTTCTAGTAGAGTTCTCGTAAAATTTATTTTTAACTTATATATAGAAAGCTCTCTGTGTATTACTTTGCATTTACCAACACCAGCACGTATACTAAGTACTGTACCAAATATTATACAAGTTGCGTAACTATTGATCGAATTAAACATGATTTAGGCATCCAAAAGTCAAAAGCTGTTGAAAGTATAATAATGCGCAGTTTCTAAATTGTGTTTCACAACACTGATAACGTCACAGTTATATATACCAGATTATCAGAATGAAATGAAAGGTAGAAAAAAAGTGAAATAAAAAATAAGTGTATTTTTAAATGATAAAGCAATCACGTACGATATGTGTGCTGTAGTGATGTCAGAACTGGTAAAACAAGGAACTTTTACCTAGTTACCTAGTTTTACCTAGTCTTTTTTTAGTTAATTTTCTTAAAAGTACTTCACCTAGTTTAATAAATAAAAATAAATAAATAAAATAAAAATAGCAATTAAAACAAGGGTGTAATAGACGATAAAAACGACAATAGAGAAGACAAAGGATGGAACGAATAACTGCTGGCTGTACCTCAGCACCGGAAGCCAGGGATTATAATTTATATGCGAGAAAAAAATATGATTGGATTTATCTCTGGAAAATGCAAGTAACGCTACTGAGGTCGAGATAATCAGTGTACATATTTAAAGAGCGATTTGTGTCGCAGTTTGAATCACAGTTCGTCAGTTGTTACCAAGGAACACTTTACAACTGCTAATTAGCAACGAGTAAGTTTGTACTATCAATCTATCACAGATTTTTAAAAGTAGGGTAGGAATTGGGCGTTTGAAATATTGATTTCTATCTACTTTTTAACTCGAATATCTTATAATTAAATATTTATGTAAGTAGATGGCTATTGATGTTTTGATATGTTTCATAGCTTCATATTATACGGTTCGTACGAGAAATAAAATGTTTGAATTTATTTAGGATTTTTCCAAACTTCACCATGGGAGAGGCAAAGCAAATAATTTCATTTGATGAAGAAAAGAAACTTAAGTTGAATAAAGCTGAATTAGAAAACATTTTGAACCGGGAACACGTCAAGGAGTTACCGATTGTGATCCTTTCAGTTGTCGGGGCCTTTAGAACTGGCAAATCATTTCTTTTATCCTGGCTTGTTTGCTACTTTAAAGCTCATTTGAAGGTTTAAAATATATATTTCATAATATTTTTATTACACAGAATACTTTACCACTTCTTCTTCTTCTTCGTCTTAGACCTCTGATTGGCTTGAACGTTACCAAAAGGAAGAGTCTGCTTCACTTTCTCAATTTTTTAAATGGAGAAGTGGTACAAAGAAAGAAACTGAAGGAATTTGGGCTTGGTCGGAAGTATTCATTGTCAACGGTCCAGCAGGTGGAAAGGTATATTAAGTACCTAGGCTAAGCTAATTGGTTGTGTTCTCTCTCTTAAATTTAATGCTATGTTACCTATGTAACAGGTTGGTGTTCTGCTGATTGACACTCAAGGATTGTTTGATGATGATAATACTACGAAACAAAATGGCAACATCTTCACCCTGAGCACTCTGATCAGCAACATCCAAATCTTCAATGTATCTCAGAGAATACAAGAAGATAGTCTTGCAAACCTCCAGGTTTAAATTAAGTTTCATTTGATATATACCGAAGTAAGCTGGTTATACAGTAACTGATTAGTGAATATTGTATTACAGCTCTTTTCAGAGTTTGGACGCCTCGCTACTGCTAAACACAATTCAAACTGTTCAAGCGCTAATGCTACGAAACCTTTCCAGCGGGTGGTATTTCTCATCCGAGATTGGCGAAACGCAAGGGAATATCCTTATGGGTGCGAAGGAGGCAAAGATTTTATCAAAAATTACTTGACTGAAAGAGAGGGAAAAGGAGAATTGAGGGATAGACGTAAACAGATTCGAAACTTGTACGAAAAAGTTGACTGTTATTTGATGCCTTACCCGGGAGGAAAAGTGGTAAATGATGATCCCGACTTTAAGTGCCAATCATCAGGTAATGTAAACATAACATTTTCTTCATCTAAGTTCTATTGGTTAGTCATTTCCCATTTGTTCTTTATGGTTCATTAGACATGGATCAAATATTCAAGGATCATCTTGCAAAGCTACCGCTCTTTTTATTTGCTGATGGTGAAGTTCAGCCGAAACTAGTAGCTGGAAGTACAATCCTCGCCGGTGATTTAGCAAACTATGTCGAAATTTACGTCGACCTTCTTAATTCAGATGAAACCCTCTCTGCTCAACCCATGTTCCAGGTACTGCTTCTCAGATTTTTAAGTGACGGTATTCAATAATTTCTAAATAATTATGTACAGGCCATGGCTAAAATTGTTAACAACACTGTAGCCAGGAATGCAATAGAAGAGTACAATAAGGCCTATGTCGCTGCCATTGAACAAAAGCCATTTGAGACCTTTTTGACCGACGAGGAAATTCAAACAAAGCACTTGGATGCTCAAAAGAAGGCATTCGAGTATTTTTTCAAACATAAAATGGAAGATGATGAATCCAGCTCTGCAATTTTATTGAATAAACTAAAAGCGGTAGGCAAATTCAAAATGTGGTTTTATTTGTTATTATTTATTATTGTTATCGTTGATATTAAAGGATATCAAGAATGAATTTGAAAACTGGAAAAGTAGAAATGATCTTGCCAATGAAGCCTTGTTAAAAGATTCCGAAAAGAAGTACTCTACTTCCATGAATGATTGGTTAAAACAGGCCATTCCATACGATAGCTTCGAACAGGCAACTGAGCATCACCGAGAGGTTCAGAAAACTGTGGAAACATATTTGAAAAATAGTTTGAAGGGCCCAACTGAATTTACAATGCCTTTCTTTTATCGGTTTCTAGAAGTACTGTATGCCTTATTTATTTACTGGATATTATTGATCCGAAGCTGTATTTTTATATGCGGTATATAGTTTACAGACATATATTTCTATGATGTTGTTATCCCTACAAATGAGAGGAACGAAAGGGAGGAAATGACCCGTTTGGAACTCTCATTATCCCAAACATGTGACGCTGCTTCGAAACAGATAAGCAGGAAACACCTTAACATTCGAAAGGAAATAATAAACGATCTAAAAGTAAGGAAAAGATGCATTTTCTTACTCAGTTACAACAAGAACTAGCTATAGCCTACTACATTATTTGTGATGACTTTTTGAATTGTATCTATTATGGGCATTAACTGAGCCGGTAATTGTGTAAATCAACCCCAATTTATTTAGTAATATTCATTTTAATTTATTTCAGCAAATGAAAGACGAATCCCTTAAATGGAAAGATAGAAAGGAGCTTGCCAAAGTATGTTTTAAACTTCATACTTCTATCAAACAATAACAACTATTTTTATTTGATTTTATTTATTGTATATAGACTGACATTCTGACAACAAATGAAGAAGCCTTAATAAGGGCAGAAAACAAGTACATTTTTTCCATGAATGAATGGATAAAAGGAGAGAAATTCTTTGCTAATCCGGGAAAGTTGACGAAGCATCAAGAAGACGTACAAGAAAATGTAACAGGTTATCTGAAAAGTCAATTGAGGGGCCCCGACCAAATTTCAACTTATTTTATGATTCGGCTTCCACTAGTACCTTTTTTATTTACTAAATAATTTCTTCGAAAAACTAAACCTTACTTTTTATTATTAATGATTATATCCTAGTTCATGCAAGACTACTTTCAGCGTGAAATTTTCCCAACAAACGAAGCTAAGCGAATAGCAAGCATTGGATTTGGTGTAGCTGGTGGAGTTGTAGTGGCTGTAGGAGTAGGAGCATTGGCTGTTGTTGCAGCTCCTGTAGCTCTTGCTGCTGGTGCCGCTGCTGGTGTCGCTGCTCTTTCCTCTACTGGCATTGCTGCTGGTGCCGCTGCTGGTGTCGCTGCTCTTTCTTCTACTGGCATTGCTGCTGGAGTGGTAAAACATATCTTTATCTATTCTACTATTTCACTTTTTCTTGCGGCCCTTGTTTACTTTTATTTCTCTTAGAGAAAGCGATTAAATCAATAGATTCATAATTTGTTTTTTATTTTGCAGAAACTTTTTGAAAATCGAGACCCTGAGGAGCAGTCGCCGCCAAAACAATAAATATTTATAATATTCAAAAATGCATATTATGCATACAATTGAATGAATAGCATCAACTTAATTCTATATATTCTACCAATTTAAATCATGATTCTTTTCAAGGTGGCCTACTGTGCTGTTCTATTATTTTAAAATCACAGTGATTGATTTTCAGGTATTTTTGGTCTATTAAACGTTCACCCTTATAAGGATATCTAAAATACATTAATGGGAAACCTTATTTCCTTATTCTTTAATAAAAACAATTGTTAATCAGGAAATACTTGATTGATATTTAATTGGCTCTGCGCTTGTTGCTTTAAAAAAGTACTAGAAGGTATATGCCTTGACCGTTTTTTTCTATTCTTATGTAGGAGTTAAGATTTAAGCTAAAGAAAAATGTGAAACCTTTAAAACTAATTATCACTGAGGAGAGAAAAAGAGGGGGAAGAAAAGGGGAAAGTCTCAGCTCTATCGTACGTGTTAAAAGCGCGGTTGGCTGGAATTGTGGGTTGTGGTTTTTATTGGATTTTTTTTTGGCTGATTTCGCCGGATGTCTGCTGATTTTCGGCCCTAATTGACTCCTAATCCTGATTCCCGTCTTCGCTTTCTAATGTTTTTGGCCTTTCGGACGAATATGAATCCCAAAATATCCCGTCAAAACATAGCCCCGCTGCCCCGGTCGTAGCCGGAGCCCGTCAAGGCAGCGTTGTCAGTTGTACAACAAATCGGTAAGACATTCCAATATTTGTACCAACTAGCAATGCACGCTTGTATCGTTTTGTACTGCCGTGAGCATCATCCGGATGAATCAAATATTCTTTAGGAATTCGTTTAGATATTCATAAGAATAGCGAGCACTAATGAGCCACAATTATCTATAAGCTGTTTTCACAGCGCCAATAACGTCACAGCTAAATATACCAAGTTATCACGAAGAAAGGAACATGTAAACAATATATAATAAAACCTGAGAATAAAGAAAAGATTAAATAAAGAAGATATCATCAGAATGATAAAACCCGCCTAATACGCCATTATGTGTTCAGCGCTAGCTCCACATGCATCTTCCGATGTTATTGGCTTTAGATATAACATGCAGCTACAGTTTATCAAGAATTTTATTTACTTAATGCACCATGGTGAGGTGAGGGTAATATTAATTTAAAAATTACTGGTTATCACAGCAAATAAATAATACACTCTTGCGTAAAGGAAAAGAATAAGATTTTTTTTTCTTTTCCGTCCTTGTCCTTGTCGATGTACCTACGACCGTATGTTTACATATTCAAGTTTTTATTTTCTTATTTTCTACCAGCAGAAAAAGAAATATTTTGACATCACATATATTTTTTAAATTTTAATATGATTTTGATTGCCTCGTTTATTTTGTTAGTTTTAGTTGTGTAAAAAATATAAAAGTAAACTGTAACAAAAATGGTCATAGTAAATTATTAACTTATCAGAAGTTAAAAAATATAATCATAAATATTAGGAAGCTTTTTAAATACTAGAACTTCGCTTACAGAGTTTTATATTATTTACAACAAATATGATGGAGACATTTATTCTACCAATACATTATCATGACTCACTAATACCGTAATGTTCTATATAATTAGCTTGAAAGACTGTATACAAAAATTCAAGCAACTTAATCAGGATTCAGGACAGATGTCGTAATAATACAAATATAGGAATACAAATCAGATAGACTAGAATTGCTTTTTGTAGGTATAACACCACACACCACGATCCCATTTATACTAATTTCACTCCATATACTCAATATATATTTTCGTTGAATTATATGCAATGGAAACTAAAGGTATATTGAAACACGTTACACGTAGTGGAAAAACAACTCTATATGCATAACCACGAAAGTTTGGCAACAATATATACTTTTCGTACTGTGTGTTACTAACATACTTATTGCTCTATCAAAAAATATTACCTATCTGTATTATATACAGTACGTAATAAAAAAATAGATATTCTTATTAATGGGATTTTTGTGAACATCATGTATTTATCCATTTGATCAATTTATTTTAAATCGGGAATTGTTTTTTTTATGCTTTTTTGAATGTCGTATATTAATATAGGCGATTTTTCGGCTTTTCACTGTTAAATTCCATGACAAAAACTGAATATATAATTAATAGTTGATACATGTGAATTGCGAAGTAATTAAGAAGTATAAAAAACAATAAATCCCTATTTTCGGGTTATGAAGAGATTTAATAAAATGACCGATGACATAACAACTCTCGTAGCAGTTTTGTACTGCTGCATGTGAGCATCATGAGGTCAAGTTAAACATTCTTTTGAAAGGCATTTACTTGTTCAGAATAATTGTGAGCCGCAATCAACTATGTGTTGCGTTTCACAACGCCAATAACGTCACAGCTTAATATACCAAGTTATGATGAAATGGATGTAATGAAATGGGCAGCGATAAACTATCTATAATAAAACTCAAGAATTAAAAAATGACGAAATTCGTGCTGCACTAGCTTCAAGCATTCTTCAATGTTATAGGTTATAGATATCACAGCTATAGTTCATCAAGTATTTTATTTGTACATCTAACTTAATTCACCATTGTGAGGTGCGGATAACCATAAATATAAATGTCTAACGAACAAGATGTGATGTACTAGAATTTAGATAATAACGAAAATATACCAGACCGCACGGGTGCGTCGGACTACTTATTTTACTTTAGCACTGGAAGCCTGGGATTATGTGTGAATGTTTACTAACTGTAATGCTTTAGTGAGGCCGAGACAATCGGCGTTATCACTTATATAGGAGCCGATAATGAAAGAGTAAAACCATATATAATGAAATGTAGATATAATAAGAATTGAAAAATTAAATAAGAATTATTTAAAATTAGTGTGGAGCAAATCATACATCACGTACAATCGTACATCATATACGATATTACATTACATTTACAAATATTACAATTACATATTACATCACAGGATTTTTTTATAATTATGAATAGGCGGAAAATAAAAGAAGAATTTTGATGTTTGATGTGATGTACGATGTTTTATGTATGGTGTTGATGTGTACATCATCTCAAAAAATTGATGCGAACATCAACATCATACATCAGGAAAAAATGTGTACCCAACACTGTGTTTATAATATGCCGACATTTCTACAAATATATATCCATTTTATCGTACAGGATTTGGCCGTGCACGTATGATAAAAGACGCCTTTTTCACACTAAAGCCTTACTTAAGACCTACATATATAATGACCCGCCCGAACTATATTTGTTGATCCAGTAAGCAAACATTGTACATCACAAGAACATTTTTTGACGGTTTAATTGCACATGGGCGGATCCAGAGGGAGGCGAGAGGGCGATTGCCTCTCCTTGGCCGGGAAAATTAACATGGGAAGGATAGGGCTAGCGCCCCGGTAACGCTACCGGAAGTTCCATTTGACCCATGTTAAGCGCCCTACCTCGGATCAAGGGCTGGATCCGAGGGGGCGACGGAAGTCGTGTAGATATCGAATTTCAAGTTGATAATCTGAGCGGGATCAAATGAAAAATTTCATCACATCATTGAAATCGAGATAATCGGCATCAAATATATATATATATGAAGTCTTATTCGTGAAAAACGATTGTTAGTCTTGTGGAAGAAACGCTCTAGTGAAGCTCCTATTCTCGCCTATGAAAGTAAGGATTTTTTCTATAAATTCTAATGTCTACGTATTAGGCCTGGCTCTGGACTTCAATTTATTTATCTAAAATAGACACTATTCTACTTAAAATTTTACATTATTTTCACATTTTTGATTAAACCTACTGATGAATATATGTGCCATATTTTTTAAATTGACGCAAACATTTGTTAATTAATATTAACCTATAAAAATATCACATGAAAAAAAAAACAATTGTGAGAGTAAAGTGAATATAATGTTTTTCAAGTTTTCCCCAAAAGTTGTATTTATATCTGTATCTGCAAAACGCAGGACCGCCCTACTTATCAGAAAGGCCTTATTGTATAAGGGGTTCGATACAAGTGGGGCTAGTATCGCAATATTTTTTTCTTAAGTTTGGTAGTGAGGTCTGTTTGGCTGCCAAGCTGTCTGATAAGTAGATAGAATCTTTAGTCATTCTTTCTTCATAACTATAAGTTACTTTAATATTTTATATATATCTATATCTTAATATAATATATTAATATATGAATAGGTTCGTTGAATAAACACGATGAAAGAAGCAAGGGAAATCATTTCCCTCGAGGGCCACAAATTAAATTTGAATAAAGCGGTGTTGGAAAATATCTTGAAACCAGTTCAAGGGCTTCCAATTGTGATTTTGTCGGTTATTGGTGCCTATCGCACAGGAAAATCATTTCTTCTATCCTGGCTTGTTTGCTATTTTAAAGCTCATTTTATGGTTATTTTTTCCTTATAATTTTCCAACTATTTTAAAATGAAATTAAACATCTGAATGTTGTCAACAGACCCCCGGATGGCTTGAAGAATATGAGAAAGAGGAATCACCAATTTCTCAATTTTTCAAATGGAGAAGCGGTTCAAAGCCGGAAACCCAAGGTATTTGGGCTTGGTCTGAAGTTTTCATTCTAAAAGGTCCTGCAGATAAAAGAGTATAAAAATAATAGGATAGTTTAATAACCTTTAATTCATAGAATATGTTCTTAACTTTTTTTATACCAGATCGGTGTTTTGCTGATTGACACACAAGGGCTCTTTGATGAAAATAGTACTTTGAAACAGAACGGAAACATCTTTACTTTGAGTACTTTGATGAGCAGTATCCAGATATTTAATCTATCCCAAAAGATGCAAGAAGATTACTTGGGAAACCTGGAAGTAGTTTAATTATTTAACTCATTATATTATATAAAATCGAGAAGATTCATTACTGATTTGTACATATTTAAATTAGCTATTTTCAGAATTTGGACGCCTTGCTTTAGAAAAAAAGAATTCTAACTGTTTAATTACCAAACCCTTCCAACGGATTGTATTTCTTATTCGAGATTGGTCGAACGCGGAAGAGAATCCATTCGGGTCCAAAGGTGGTAAAGATTACATAAACAGCTTCCTGGACCCAACTAACAAAGAAGGGGAACTGAGAGAAAGACGTCTACATATTCGTCAATGTTTCGATCAAATTGATTGCTACTTAATGCCTTATCCTGGACCGAAAGTTGCTGGACACGTTGCTAATGGCCACTTTGACGGTCGCTTATCAGGTGTTTTTCTTTTTGAATATTAAACGACTTGATATTCTGTAAAATAAAAATAAAACGTTCATTTTTTAGATATGGATGAAACATTTAAGGATTATTTAGAGAAGCTCCCTCGGTTTTTAATTCCCGATGGCTTAGTCCAATCAAAAACAGTTGCTGGAACTCGGATTCTAGGCGGTGATCTGGCAGACTACATTGAAAGTTGCGTGAACCTGCTAAATACGGAAGAAAACCTCTCTCCTCAATCCATGTTTCAGGTTTTTCCTCATATGCCTTTAACTGATGATTGTTGATCTCAAACTTTACTAATGATTTTTTCAATACTTTTGTAGACTATGGCCAAAGTTCGTAATGATGCTGTGGCCAAGGAAGCCAAAAATGAGTACAAGAAATATGTCACTTGTGTTGAAGAAGAAATGAAAGAAACCTTCTTGACTGATGTTGAAATTAAAATGAAGCACTTGGATGCTCAAAAGAAGGCTTTAAAGCATTTTAGGCAGCATCAAATGGGAGAAGAAGAATCCAATGCTGGCATCTGGAATGATTTAAACAACGTATTTAGTTTATTTTACAGTTTTTTACCCACCATATTGAAATAAATTTGAATCATTAAAAATATATAGGAAATGAACGAAGAATTTGACAATTGGAAAACTAGAAACGGACTTGCTAAAGTACGTAGACTCAACAATTCACTTTATATCTCTTAACATAATAGCTAATCTAGTGTTGTACGGTTGAACCATTCATAATTTTTAGGCTGAAATTCAGAATTCGAATGGTACTGCCTTTAAAGATGCTCAAAAGACATACACTAGTTCGATTGGTGATTACCTTAAAGAAGCCAAGCCCCCTGTTAGTTCCAAAAAGTTGACAAAACAACACCAGAAAATCCAGGAGTCTGTGACGAATCATTTGAAAAGTCTATTAAAGGGCCCCAATGAATTGTATATGCCCTTTATAATGCAACTACAACAAGTAAATCTACAGTTACCCTGCTGTATAAATGAAATTCTTTCATTGGCTAAAAAATCATTTGACTCTTCACAGTTCACAGAAGACTACTTTCTTAATGTCATCGTTACCAAACACGAGGCCAATGAAAGGGAAGAAAAAGCTCGATTGGAGAAGATTAAACTTGAAACTGAGCGAGAAAAGGAACGTCTAGAAAAAGAAGAAGCCCAAAGAAAGGCAGAAGAAGCAGAGGCCAAAAGAGAGGCAGCTGAAATGGAGGTCAAATTAAGGGAAGCAGAAGCTGCAAAGACTGAAAAAGATTACGAATTGCGACTGCTATTAGAGGCAGAGAGGTCGAAGCTGGAGCAAATAAGAGCAGATAACGAACGAGATAGGAGAAAAGCTGCTGAAGCGGAAAGGGAAAAAATCGAAATCGAAAAAGACAATTTGGCCAGAGAAAGAGAGGAGAAAGATCGTTTGGAGAAGATACGACTTAAGAATGAGCGAGACAGGGAACGAGCCGAAAAGCAAAAAGCTAAAAGAAGAGCCGAAGAAGAGGCCCAGCGAAAATTTGAATTGGAAAAGGAGCTTCAGTTAGAAAAGGCTAAGAAAGAATACGGCGCTTGGGGTTGGCTTGGTTCCCTATTCGGATAAGGTAAATATTTTTTCATTTTATATTTTCCGACATTTTACGGATTTTATCTTCCCTAAACTTTCATTCATCTTTCTTAATGCTTATAAAACTTATGAATGAAAGTAAATAATAACAATAATTTCTTTTGTATTTTTCAGCGCTTGTATTAACTCTTTGTCCTTAGCTGCAGTATCCAAGTGAGAAGCACGAACATTTCGAATGAGAAAAGGCCTACAGTTATCTTATACTTTCATTTTATTACCGAAATCACCATTGGGACCACTTATATGATTTATTATCCCTGAGGGTTAAACATTAGTTTAAATGGAAGTTCTATTGTAGAAAAGTTGACGGTGCTCGTCATCCCAACATTTGATTAATTTTTAGCATTTGCTGATTAATTTTTACTTTTTAATTGCTACTCTTAATTTTCTGTTGAGTTAGTGTTTAAAAATATTCCAGAAGAATTGTATATGATATGGAACTTGATTCGATACACTTTGTAGTTATCGTATTGCCAATAGATATTTGGATAATCAATTAATAATGAAATTACCTGTGTAAATGAATATATTAATATACCTTATCAATTACATCGTAGCGGCATTAGCCAAGTAGTATGCCGTCAAGCAATTTTTTTTCAAATGCTGTTCTTGACAAGAAAATAAATACAAGCCATTGCAGAATATTATTTTTACATATTAGACCTTCTAATCGTCACATAGGTACAGTAGCTATTTATTTTTGGTTCAATCACAATGGCTTTGATACTGTACCGATTACAGCAAGTAATCAGGTTAGAATGGTGGGCAGAGTAGTACCCTAGATCAAATGCCAAGGTATACACACTAAACAATCCCGCAATATAAACTCCAACGCGGCAATTTGGGAGCGCAATTTAGCCATGTAGGCCTGGGTAATCAATGTATGTATAAGTCAGATTAATATTGGAAAAATATAATTTTTTCTCCCTGCCATTATTACTGGACTCATCATACTCATAACTCACGATTGACAATATATAGTATTCTCAGTGATACCCTTAAGGTTCCCGCATAGGTAGCTGGCAGCATACATATTCGATATCGGGCACTTGTTATCTGCATGACATTGGACATGTAGCCTACATATACCTGCTGATAAGACCATGCCCGCGTTTTGTGCAATACCTGCTTAATTAGTTAGATTCCAACTTGGTTTAATATTATAATTGACAAGCTAAGAATTATGGTAAATGAGTGTCGTTGTTAAAAGACAATATCGACTCGAAATCCGCGTGACCGCGTAAGATGATCCACAAAAATGCCTTATTTCTTTTCATGTTTGAAACTTTTACTTGCCACAGAATGGCTTAAAAATCCATAAGCACATATTGTTTTCCAACCCAAAAACACATACAATATTTTCATATGCCTTATCTTATCTCAAGTGGGAATACTACTTTAATTGATTATAAATATCACTGTTTATCTGCATTGCGGTAAAGAGAGAAGTTTGAATAACAGTTACCTTTAGTGTTCTCGTGACGGCCCGACTGTAACAAAATGAAAAACGGCGCCCCCTTGATCGTTTTCGGCCTGTATAATTTAGCCGTTCGGCGCCACTTAAAGACCTGGCGACTGGGCTCATCTACCCCGTTTTCTCACCCTTCTCGACAGTCCTGGTTACCTCCATTCATTAAAAGGTTATTTAACAAATAAAGTAATTACTATAATTAAACGATATTACAAGTCTGTCGTCGCGTTAAAAAAAAATGATTGCATGTTCATTTTTGGATAACAATACATTATGATAACTTAATTATTATATAATATAGCGAAAGTATGTATTTATAGTACCTATATAATATGGCTTATTTACATACACAAGAAATTTAACTGTATAATAGTATTAAATATAATTAAATAAACTTAAATTTAGGTTTCGAGCTGGTGTGCTGTTGAGTTCGAGTTGGCTCACTATAAATAGCAAGGTGCAGGCAAAGCAAATCATTTCCTTTGATGAAGAAAAGAAATTGAAGTTGAATAAAGTGGAACTGGACAATATTTTGAACCAGGAAAACGTCAAGGGACTACCCATTGTGGTGCTTTCAGTTGTTGGTTCCTATCGTACTGGCAAATCATTTCTCCTCTCCTGGCTCGTTCGATATTTCAAAGCTGATGTGAAGGTTTTATGATATAACAAAGAAAATGTTTTAAAATCAAATCAAATCTTCATATTTCAACATACTTTTTTCTTTATTGGAAATAATCTTTTAAAAATAAGGACTCAAGTTGGCTTGAACAATACAAAACTGAGAGAAAACTTTCTCAAAGTTTTAAATGGAGAAGTGGTTCGCAGGCAGAAACCCAAGGCATTTGGGTTTCGCCTGAACTCTTTATTCTCGATGGTCCTGAAGGTCAAAAGGTAACCCAACTTATTCTATTATGGTGTTTTCCAAATCAATAATTTGTTTATGTGTTTCTAAAGGTCGGTGTCTTGCTACTTGACACACAAGGACTTTTCGATGGTAATAATACGACTAAACAAAATGGGAACATTTTTACTCTGAGCACTCTGATGAGCAGCATCCAGATCTTTAATCTGTCTCAGAAAATGCAAGAAGATAACTTGGAAAATTTACAGGTTTTGCATATCATTTATTGAAGCTAAAAAGTTTAAAATTTTAAATTCTTTCTCTTTAAAATTAATAGATATTTTCAGAATATGGACGCTTAGCTCTTTCTAAAGAGAATTCAAGCTCGAATAATGTAAAACCTTTCCAACGAATCATTTTTCTCATTCGAGATTGGTCCAATCCAAAGGAACATTCTTTCGGTCCTAAAGGTGGGAAAAAGTACATTAAAAACTACCTGGATACAACCCAAAGAGAAGAGGGCACTGAATTGGGTGGTAGGCGTCGACAGATTCTTCAATTGTTCTCCAAAGTAGAATGTTACCTGATGCCCAAGCCGGGAGAGAAAATTGAAACTGATAAAAGTGACGATAACAGTCGCTTATCTGGTAAATATGTGTTTTTTTTTAATCTTTTCATACACATGTTTAAAAAATATATTTAATATGAAATCGATATGCATTTTTTGGTTTCTCTCATTCTGTTTTTAGATATGAACACAGATTTCAAGGATCATCTAAAAGATCTGCCTTTCTTTTTATTTCGCGATGCAATCCAAGAAACGAAAAAAGTTGCTGGAACTCCGATTTTAGCCGGAGAACTAGCAGACCATGTGGAATTTTACGTTAATCTTCTAAATTCTGATGACAGCCTTTCGCCTCAATCCATGTCTCAGGTTATTATACCTTTGATATAATTTACTTATTATCAAATAAATTAGTAATAAATGTAATATAGGCAATGGTAAAACTTCACAACGATTCTGTGGTCAAGAATGCCAGGAAAGAATATAAGGCTTACGTCACTTCCATAGAAGAAAATAATGTAGAAATCTTCTTGACAGATGCCGATATAATAACAAAGCACATTGAAACCAAAACGAAGGCTGTGCATTATTTTGAAAGGCATCAAATGGGAGATGAGAAAAATAACACTGCATTCTTGAATGAATTAGAAAATGTAAAAATAGTCTATTAATATAACATTTTATTTCAATATTTTAAACTGATTTTGAATCACTGCAATATATTAGAATATTGATGAAGAATTCGAAAACTGGAAAGTTAGAAACAAGCTTGCAAAGGTACGATAATTACAATTATAATTTCGGATAAGAAATGTATTATTCGTTGCAATTTTAAGGCTGAAACTGAAAAGTTGAATAACTATGCATTGAAAGAAGCCAAAAAGATGTACTCTTCCTCCATGATTGCTTGGTTGAGCGATAAAAATCCCTTTTCCGATTCGGATGAGTTAATGCAGAAGCACCAGGAGGTACAAAAAACATCGACGAATGATTTGAAACCCCGTTTGAAAGGCCCTGATGAATTCACGGCTTCTTTTACGAGCCACCTTGAACAAGTACATTTCTCCGATGTTCGCACAAAATAAATGTTTAAAAAAATGTTATATTTTTACATTCATACAGTTTGCAAATCACCACTACGATTCAGTCATTGTTCCCAAGAATGAAAGAAAAAGGAAGGAAGCGGAAGAAAATTGGGAGTTAGCAAAAGCTGGATTACTTATTGCATTAGCATCGGGTGGTGCCGTAGTATTAAAGCTCCTAATTTCTTCCAATCCTGTTGTAGCCGGTGTAGCCCTTGTTGTTGGTATCGTTACCTATGTCTCTTCTTGGTGGCGGTAATTTTTCATTCAATGCTAGTTTGGGTAAGATAAAGCGGGTTTCGAAACATTAATTCACGTATAATGCAAGAAAAGGATATCCCGATACCAAAAATATACTACTATTTAAATTCTTTGAGTTCCTATACATTTTTTTTAAAGATTACACCTCGGCTTCATTAAATACTGATAAATTCCGCACGAAAGTAAACAATTCTGTTATGTGAACACGAGTTATTTTTCGCCACTTTCCAATTTATATTATTGACTTAATTTTTAATTAAAATATAAATATGAGTGTGGCGAAAAATAACGGGAGAAATAATGAAATAGTATTTAATAAAACAAGAAGCAATTTTTAGTATTATTTTTTTGTATGACGAATACATTTTTTAAAAGTGAAAATACATTTTTTATATTCACATTTACATAATTTATTTCATTAATATTCATTGCTGTTTTTTTGTGTGAATGATTATTATTTTAATTTATTTGTATTCAATACAAACCTGAATATGCCATATGTGCTCTTTGAAATCAGACAGACGATGTCTCTGAAATGGGACTGATAGAAGCCGGTTCTTTGGACGGTACTGAAGAGTCAAATTTTGAGAAAAGGTCACTCTATATATTTGAAATTACCCCGATGTTTGATAGAATGACTAAAAGATACATCACGACATTTCAGTGTTAGTTGTGAGTTTCTCAATACGAACTCTTATTTTTTGATTGCGACGAAAAGTCCTCGGCAAAATCGTTTGCATCCGAACTTGAATCGCAGATAAAGTAGAAGGGACTCGCTCGGTTGGAGGTAAGATTTTGGTTCGTTCATTAGCTGAACTGGTGGATGGATACCGCCCTCTTTCTAGACCACCTAAACTTCTTCGAAGGGCAGCACGCAGATATCCTCTTCTTATGTGTATCCACGTCGGGACGATACACGGGAGGAATAACAGATTTGAGGCTAGCGAACCTTTTGAACGCATTTCCGAGTTCCACATTTGAATGGTGAATCGGACGACATACTTTTCAAGAAGGCTGTTCTACGATGATGTTGTTGGGGTCCAGTTGAACCAAGGGATAGTAACTCTTAACAAAAATGTTTAGCAATAGGTTTACATATACGTTAGACAAATTTATAGACGCTCAAACAGAATATCTTGTATACATTGGTTGACATGCTATTCACCAATTACATCTCGTTATTGCGTACACAAGCAGAATAAGCCAAATGTTTTACATATAAAAAAACACCCAATCAAATACTTGTATTACAGAACGGTGCACAGAAGTGTTCTGTTCTAATTTTTAACATTATAATAAGTGATGGTAGCCTAATCACTGATAATAATAATAATATGCAGTTGATTCAACTCATCACAAACCATCGTCCAGCACTTGTTTTGAATAAACTTAAGTTGAATATTGGGGAACAACCAAAATAGTTTCATCGATTGGCGTTCCTTTAGAATTGTCTAAGACACGTTCTTAAACTGAAATGTAAAACGAATAGTGTGCTCAGGTTTTTTTTCAACAGTGGAATGATCAACATCTGGAATAGTCGTAAATGTCAGAAAATATTAACTTAAAAATGTGTTCAACTCCCCCCCCCCCCCCCTATGGCGGGCCTCAGCTGCCAATTTTTTTTGTCTTTAGAAAATAATATTTTTATCATTATCATCCAAAAAAAATTTCATTATAAAAAAAATTCGTTATTTCATTAACATTTTTTCTTATTTCATTAATTTTTTAGTCTTATTACTACTTGAATTTTTTTTTATCTTATTAATTTTTTTAAGTCTTATTATTACATTTTTTTTCTTCTGTCATTTCATTTTTTCTCATTTAATTTGAAAAAAAATCTCGTATCATTAACTTGGCCCCCCTGGCGGTGGAATTTCACGACCGTAGACATTACTAAATGCTAAACGGCGCTCACGAATGTCAACCGGCACGGTTCGCACGGAAAATTAAGAACTAATTAAATTAAGATTACAATGAGATAATGAGTTATTTTTCCATAGTTTTAAATTATTTATTACGCATGCTGATTGGTTTATGCTAATTCTCAATCATCTTTCTGTACCATTTGCAATTACAAATACAGGAAAACAACACATTAGCTCAGATTCAAAAAGAGCCGTCAATTAACAGTCGTGAGCGTGAGAGTTTTTGGTGTTGTCACACGACCGTCAGATTTCACCGCCAGGGGGCAAGGTAATGATACGAGAATTTTTTTTTCAAATGAAATGAGAAAAAATGAAATGAAAGAAGAAGAAAAAAATTTATAATAAGACTAAAAAAAAGTTAATAAGATAACAAAAAATTTTAATAATTAATAAGACTAAAAAATCAATGAAATAAGAAAAAATATTAATGAAATAAAGACATTTTTTTGTTATAATGAAAATTTTTTTGATGATAATGATAAAAAATTTGTTTTTCTAAAGAAAAAAATTTTGGCAGCTGAGGCACGCCATAACCCCCCCCCCCTCTTGATTTTTACACTTATATTAACACTTAAAGCAGCCATTTTTTTGGGTGTGGCCATTCCTAATCTTCCTTTACCATTTCACCAGATACTTTTAGTTTTCCATAATAAATATTCCTCAGTTAATTTATTTAGGATTCATTATTGCATTAGTTAAACGATTAGAATCCATAATTGCTGTTTATTTCAACTTGATTGTATAGAAACATTCGCAATTCATCAAAGAAAATGTTTAGTAAACTACACGATGGATGTGTTGTCTAGTGTTTTCCAGTTCCTTCATGAAAACCAGTGTAGATTTTTCCTTTCTTTCTTTAGTTGCATTCACAGAAATTTCTTATGCTGCCCGAGCGTGGTCTGCACCTTCCGCTGGCACACTCTGAGCTCGATCCACAAGTATCTACGGTACCAGGAAATAGTATACAATTAATAATATATATCCCACATTAACAAATTTGTATACTTAAATCCTAATAAGATCAAGTCTGTAATTAATATTTTGTAAATGTATTAGCATATATTAATATACATACATAGCTAATGTACAAGCGTAATATGTTATTAATAAACTTACAGTGGCATCCTTTAAGTTGGCGCTCGATGCTGAAAGCAGCAGCATCATCAACTAGATCATCTAAACCAAGAGCCGCATCATTTTCTTCGCCACCGATGGGTGATGATGAGACTGCCATCAGAGCCAATGCCAGGACAAGCCCGCCAAAAATCTAACATAAAAAATATACATATATTGAATACAAATTTTGAAACTAAATAAGTATAATAATACTTACCAATGAAACCTTATTCAGCATCGTTTATAGCCTGAAGAATGAGAACTTTGGATCCTAAAGCACTGCTTATATGATCGACCAAATCTGTACGTGTTTCAATCTGATTCGTCATTTACTCTGCCACGATCTCTGCCATATGTTTGTTTTTATGTAAATATTTTAATGGATCGTGAGTCGACTCTAGGAATAGTAATAAATTTTGAGAAAAAAGTTAAAAACTTTTTTTTTCTATTTTTTTTTAGTTCGAATTTTAGGTTATACTTGCACGAATACATCTGTATCTTATCCTTCTATTACCTATGAATATAGCCAATAATCTCCCTTGATCTTCCGTCACTTTGGAGAAAGACAAAAACATAAATTAAGATATAATGTTTATATCAAACTCTAGGAATCATAATTAGAAAGGGCCAAAACTCTTGAATGCTTATATAAAAAAAATATTAAAACATGTTTGCTATTTACGTAATGTCATCAACTGAAAAAATGTATTGGTCCATGGGTGTCCCTTTCTTCTTAGCGGTGATGCCAAATTATACCAAGTGAATTGATTTTTTTTAAATTTCGCATGAACTAATTCATAAGCTGAAAGATTCACTTAAAATTCTGCAGATTCAATTACAAAGGCAATTAAATTTTTATAGTGAATTAGCCGTTATTTCAGAAATTCAAAAAATATTGAATGATTCACGAATTGATTCAATAGTGAATTGTAAGGGGCAAACACTGATCCAGAGTAGGCGTTTTGCTCTCCTGCTGACCTTCACTATAAGACAATACGCTCACCCCTTTTTTAAAATAAAATAATGGAACACATTTTTTAATTCCAAAAATTTATTGCCTTATTCTGACTCAGCTCTAAACACGATTAAGTGTAGTTTGAATAGTTTACTGCGATGTGTATAGCAAAAGATAGAGAAAAGCCAAACCCGCTTTTCACACCGACAAAAACGACCACTTTTACGTTGATGCCCTGTAAAAAGCTATAAATATATTTACGAATGGTTTAATGAGCTCAAACGAGGAGTGGATTCTATTGCTCTTTTTAATTGTTCATAAACGAGTATTGTTTCGCATGCTATTTGAAATTGTGTGCGATTCCTTTAATTATACAGAAGCTATAGTAAGCTAATGTGTGATTAAAAACTTAGAGCCTGGGTGCACAGGTAGCAATCGGTAAGGTCAAAACTCGCACAATAACTCGTCCGTAAAACCAAACCGGCACTTTATAGCGAAGGAGAACCAGCACTCAGTTTGACTTCTCTTATATATTCTGCAAGTTTCAAGGCGTTGCATTATTAACTGTGGGGGTAATGGAATAAAACATTCGTTTAGTTATGCTTTACTATACTGATAAATTCCAAGGTCTTAACTACAAATATTCTTTAAAATAAATAAATTCATACTTTTTCATTCCGCTTATATTATATTGAATTCAATCTTTTACTCTTAGGTCTAACTATTTAGAACCATAGCTGCCATAGGGAGAAAATTGTATTTGATACGAAAGTTAAAAATAGAAATTAAAAAAAAAAGAATAAAAAAAAGTAAATAACAAAGGAAAATATGGCATGGAATTACAAAAATAGAATATGATAAAGAGAAACAATGAAATAAATTCTAGCAGCTGTGGTCGCCATACTCTGAAAAAAATATATATGTTTGGAAAATGGCATTACACCCCATGTTCGTTCAATGGGTTGAAGCAAAATAGACTACTTCATTCTGAACATTATGTGTCAATAATCCAAATAAATGTTTAGAATAAAAATTAATAAAATATTCTTAAAGCCATTGAATCGAAATATTACAAATCGTCTGAATCCAGCCGTGGCGTTTTATTAGTTTTAAGCTATTGAAATTGTCTGTATAAGTGCTATAATCGTACTTCCTTGTTGAACGTAGTTAACCACAGACGTTCGGATGGATAGCTTATTGAAGAAAGGAAAACGTTGCAGAAAAATACCTTTTAATAGAAGGAATTCATCGTATCGAAGTTTCGTAGGTGAGATCCTATTGCATAGTAATGTTCTTTAAAAATCCTATAACATTTATATATTAATTTTTTATTATTCGAATCTGATCTGATCTGATTAAGATGAAAGGAATCAGAAAATAGACAAGGCCCCTCACCCCAGAACTAATGCCAACTTTATTTCTAAATCATTCTTCGCGTAAGTACCAGCGGCTAAACCATTATAGCGGATTAAAACCATTATATTAAGCGGTTTGCATGTAAAAGAACAGAAAATGTTTAATGTATGTAAAAGCGAAGTTGCGAACCAAGCAGATTTTAAATTTGGCTCTTGTTAACAGTTTTTGGTAATGACATAATTGTAAGAAGGGACACGAATCGGTACATGAATACTTTTTGAAGAATCGTATTGTCGTTGTACATTTCTGAAAAAGTGGGTGATTTTTTTTCTCGCTAAAATACCAAATAGATATAGGCTGATGCTTGCCAAAATGTCTTTTGTAGCGGCGAAATGACCTATTAGGAATGCTTATCGGCAGTGTTATTATTA
The DNA here is from genome assembly GCA_030141595.1 of Chydorus sphaericus. Taxonomy (NCBI): domain Eukaryota; kingdom Metazoa; phylum Arthropoda; class Branchiopoda; order Diplostraca; family Chydoridae; genus Chydorus; species Chydorus sphaericus. The sequence goes on along the minus strand of CM057934.1, from coordinate 921,247 downwards.
AAATTCCAATGTAAGTCGATTCAAAATTGATTAATTCAGTTTGACTTTTTTTAAACGTGTGAATCTGTACTCTAAATTGTTTGGGTTATCATAAACAAAATAAACAAAAGTTTGTTTTGTTGTAAAAATAGTCGTTTATTAGAACATTAGGTTCATGTTTGTATAGGGTGGCTGAGACCTGAATATAATAATAATAATAACGGAAATTATATTTACAGATGGGTTAATCCCTTCATAAAGTTAGGAAATCAACGTGAGCTTAAAACTGAAGACCTGTACAACATTCCCTTCGGAGACGATTCGGAAGGATTAGGTAACCAGTTAGAAAGGTATACAGCTCATTCAATTCATCATATAAGATTAAACTATCATATTAATCTTAAACGATCGTAAAACACTTACAACTTTCATCTGCAAATATGAAAAATAGAGAATGGATCGTAGAATTGAAAAAAGAGAGACGAGGAGGGCCTAGTCTGACAAAAGCATTGATTCGGATGTTTTGGCGTGAATTTGTTAAAAATGGACTCGTTTGTATGCTGGACGAATGGCTTTTTAGGTACTTCGTTTATCACAAGACTTAAATTAGCAGCCTTTATATTTAAAATTATAATTTCCAAATGGTTACAGGATAGGGCAACCATTGTGCCTAAGCGAACTTACACTGTATTTCAATACTGACAGTGAAATGCCTCAGTGGCAGGCGTATTTATATGCCACAGGCGTCATTCTGGGTGCGGGATTTTACACTTTTTTACACCATTCATACTTTTTCACATGCTCTCATTTGGGGATGAGGGTCAGAGTGGCCTGTTCCTCACTTGTTTACAAAAAAGTACATGAAGTTTTGTGTTAATTCAATTTCATCAACTATAAACTGATATTACTATTACGAAAATAGAGTCTAAGACTGAGTCAAAAAGCCTTAGGGGAAACCAGTATAGGACAAATGGTAAATGTAATGTCTAATGACGTAAGTCGATTCGATTCGTCGGTCCCTTTTTTGCATTACCTCTTGGTAGGGCCAGTTCAAGTTATACTGGTCACCATAGTTCTTCTTTTCTACATTGGGCCGTCCTGTTTAGTCGGTTTGGTCGCTATAGTTTTATTTGTTCCTTTTCAAAGTATGTTTTTAAAAATCTAGTTTTGATATTTTAAAAAATAATTTACATTTACCTCTTCTGTTAAATAAGCTGCATTTGGAAAAATGTTCACGAGCAATCGGATGAGGACAGCAAAGAGGACAGATCAACGTATCAGTTCAATTAATGAAATAGTTTCAGCAATGAAAGTAATCAAGATGTACACCTGGGAAGAATCCTTCACTAAACTGATTGACATGTATCGAAGGTACTGTATAATAAATTTGAGAAATGCATATTGCATGCGCGCCTAAGCATTTTATGCTTTAACAATAATCGCAGGATGGAAGTTGCTGCCATTCGAAGGACGGCTTATCTCCGTTCTTTCAATGCAAGCTTATGTTTTATTTTATCAAAACTTGTCGTTTTCTTCACTTTTGTCGTTTACGTATTGATGGGAAACACGTTAGCTCCGAATAAAGTTAGAGAAACTAAATTTAACCTCTAAATCTAGTTAAATGTGCATGAAAATTATGTATAGGTTTTTATTACTGTCGCGCTATTTAATAACGTGAGGGACGTAATGACTCGTTTTTTCAGCTCAGCTATCACCCAAACTGCAGAAGCTGAAACATCTATCAAACGTATTGAGGTATTTACTATTAAATTGAAGGTTACTGTTTTTAACTACTAATATTTTTTTTGTTTAAGACTTTTTTACTCTTGGATGAAATGGAAAAGTCCGCAGACCCATTTGATAGACCGGCGTCAAACGCTGATTGTCTAATTGACTGCCAAAGAGTGACGGTAAAGTGGCCGGCAACGACAGAAACAACGGATAATACGTTGACGGATATCTCTTTCACAGTTCGTCCGGGTCAAGTTCTGGCTGTTACCGGGCAAGTGGGATCTGGAAAGGTTTAATAATTATTATTATTTTAAATATACGATAGTTTTATAATTTAGTATGATGATGTTGACTAATGATTTCTTTTTCCTTGAAAGAGCTCACTTTTAAACGTTATTTTGGGAGAACTATCACCGTTGATTGGAAGCTGTCTGATCAAAGGTAAGATCGCATACGCTCCTCAAGACGCGTGGATATTTTCTGGAACAATCCGACATAATATTATTTGTGGATTCGAGTACGACGCTCAACGCTATAAGAAAGTAATAAGTGCAGCAGCTTTGGAAAGAGATTTCAGTCTCCTTCCGCAAGGAGATCAAACGGCCGTTGGGGAAAGAGGGATATCTCTTAGTGGAGGCCAAAAAGCTCGAATCAATTTTGCCCGCTGTCTTTACGTCGATGCAGACATCTATCTAATGGATGATCCTCTCAGTGCCGTAGACACTCACGTCGGATGCCAGCTATTTGACGAAGCTATCAATGAGTTTCTTCAAGACAAAATAAGAGTGCTCGTAACTCATCAGCTTCAATACTTGAAATATGTTGATCAAATCATCGTCTTGAAGAAGGTATATTTTAGAAAAAGTGCTGATGTTGATCTAATAAACATCAACATTAAACATCAAATAGTTTAGATGTAAATTTGATGTTGTTTTTTTACATTATATATCACCAAAATGAATAATGTGCCGAACGCAAGTAGAAAATGAGCAACATAAAAACATAACTTTTAGGGTCGAATGGAAGCAATAGGAAGCTACGAAGAGCTTTGTCGCATTGGGCTGGATTTTAACAATACTCTGAAAGAGGACGATGTATTGAATGACAATAAGTATGCTGATTCCTTGGCCAAACATAATGGGCCAAGATCTCCATCCAAGTTATCTTTAAAGGATGCGAGGCTCCCCACTTCTGTTATTTCTAGAGCTACGCCCAATGAGGTAACCTACTCTATGTCATGCAAAAAAAATAATTTTTTAAACAATTGAAAGATTCAAGTCAGAGAGTCAAAGTTTGATTTTCGATTTTGTATAAATGCGGTCGCAAATTACACGTCAATATAATCGACTTTTGAACCAGTCGACAATTAGTTCATTACGGTCTTAGTTTCAATTATTGATAAATTTATATATTGATAGGAGGACTACGATATGTCATTACCAGTTGCATTTGTCGAAGAATCTCGCTCTACGGGGAGTGTTAGCTTTTCTATCTACTTGCAATATTTTACGTCCGGTGGTGGAGTCATATCTGTATTCTTCCTGATTCTGAGCTGTCTGATCACTCAAGCTATCTCCAGTGGATCAGATTATTGGCTTACTATCTGGACACATGTTTCCCAACATAGAAACTTTACTGGAAACGCAACGATTGCATCGTCATGGAAGGATAAATTAGACAACGACACTGCTATTTACGTGTACTCGGTCCTAATCAGTGGAGTCTTCGTCTTTGCTCTAATCCGAGCTCTTCATTTTTTCATTCTTTGCATGTTTTCGTCTATCAAGTTGCATAATGAAATGTTCAAAGCGATTATTCGCGCTCCTCTTAGCTTCTTTGATAGAAATCCAGTTGGTAGGATTAAACTATACAGAATTATATCACTAATTTAGAACTATATCTTATACTCGATAACCTATATGTTAAAAAAATTAACTGTAGGGCGGATTCTAAACCGATTTGCTAAAGATATTGGATGTATGGACGATCAACTTCCTTCAACATTTTTCGATGTTATTTCGGTATTACCTTTTACGTTTGAATAATATATCATCAGTTTTCATTTAAAAAATTCCCCTCAGATTGGATTAAACGCTGCAGGAACGATCATAGTGATTGGGGTAGTCAACTATCGGTTGATGCTTCCTATCATCTTCGTTGCAATAATTACATACAAATTAAGAATCATCTGTTTGCCAACATCTAGGGCTGTCAAACGCATTGAAGCCACCAGTATGCATAGTATTTAATATCTTTAAAAAGTTAAACTATATATATTGAAATGTCCATTTAAATCAAAGCCAAAAGTCCTGTTTTCACACATTTGTCATCATCTCTGACCGGATTGACAACACTGCGAGCACACCAATGTGAGGACATTTTCGAAAGTTCGTTCAACGAAATTCAGGATGTTCACAGCTCAGCTTGGTACATGTTTCTGGCTACCTCTCGCTGGCTGGGAATTGCGGTTGATTGGACGTGCGTGGCTTATGTTGCGTGCGTTACTTACACCTGCGCAAGTCTTCGCGGAAGTATAGTTATAGCATAGATAAATTTTCGAGATCGTTAGTTGTTTAAAACTTATTTTCTTTGAAAGGCATCTCTAGTAGTGAAGCTGGATTAGCTATTTCCTCAGCAATGTCACTGACAGGAATGTTTCAATGGGGAACACGTCAATCAACAGAAACTGGAAATTTGATGACTTCTGTTGAGCGCGTCATTGAATACAGCCAATTACCTTCAGAAGCTGCTCTTGAATCTACACCAGGTTATTTGTTTAAAACCTGGAACCTTATACAGTATTTTCAAATGGTTATACCAAATTAATTTGTATTAATTTTATATGCTAGACAAAAAACCCGCTTCAGATTGGCCTGCCAAAGGCAACATTCAATTCGACAGTATGACACTTTCATACAATGATAACCAACCAGTTCTGAAGAACATTACTTGTTCCATTCCTTCTAAATCAAAAGTAGAACCAAATATATGAAATAGTATACCGCATTGATGTTATAATTTACCTAAAAATATGCTTTTAAGATAGGAATTGTTGGTCGAACTGGAGCGGGAAAATCGTCATTGATTGCTGCACTATTTCGATTGACAGAACCCGATGGAAGGGTTCTTATCGATGGGATTGACATAAAAAGCATTGGTCTACATGAGTTGCGATCAAAGATATCCATCATTCCACAGGATCCAGTCCTATTTTCTAGTTCTTTGAGAAAGAACTTAGACCCTTTTGGTGTCTTTGACGATAATGTTTTGTGGAGTGCCTTAGAAGACGCAAAGCTAAGAGAATCTTTGGGAAACTTAAAAGCTGATGGACTCGATTTGATCATCGCTGAAGGAGGTTCCAATTTATCTGTCGGCCAAAGACAATTGGTTTGCTTATCACGAGCGATACTACGTCAAAATAAGATTTTGATTTTGGACGAAGCCACTGCCAATGTTGATCAAAAGTATTGTTCCAAAATCATAATCATTATCGTGAGAAAATGATTGTATAATTGTGTTATTCTATCAGGACGGACTCGTTGATCCAGAACACAATTCGAGAAAAGTTCACGAATTGCACGGTTCTTACTATTGCACACCGTTTAAATACCATAATGGACTCAGACAAAGTTATGGTATTGGATGCGGGCTACCTCAAAGTATTTCTTTATTTTATTAACATTCAAAGTTTCAAAAGTAAATACTTGTTTATTTAGGAATTTGATGAACCTTTGGCGCTGCTGAAAAATTCGAGTAGTATTTTCTACAGTTTAGTCAAACAGACTGGTTATTTGGAATCGAATAGACTTATGGAGTTAGCAAAACAGGTAAGAAAATGATTGATAATGTGTTTCTGTACTGGATTTCTAATGACATTTATTGTCTATTTTTTTTATAGGCTGCAGAAAACCGAATTTGAACACCCGCCCCCCCCCCCCTAAATTGTAAAATTTAAGAATAAGAACTTCTTTGCATCACAGTAAAATTTAACCATGCTTACCATTCATATAACTATGTAAACGTATAAACATGTGATTACACGTATTTATCTTTTGGGACGTGATTTTGTTTTAAGTCAAGTGTGCATTTATGATTGATGATGAATTAAAACGAGAAAAACATGGTTTAGTTATGAGGGAATAAGTAGTTGCTGAATAGAAGATAAATGGCACCGCAGCATGTGATTGTAAACTTTCGCACGCCCTTCACTTCTTTCCTCGTTGCTGGCTTCTTTTATCGTATGTCATAGAAGCCTACTTTTAATTATAGTACATGGTGATAAAAAGAGAAAATAAATTTCGGACTCACATTCTCATATACGAGATCACATGGTATAAGGCTAGAAATATATTGGATTTCTCATATGATTGCGTTTGTAAGTCTTAGATATATGACGTGAGAAAATATTACAAACTATTTAATATGATTTTCCAGTTAAAATTATTCAGCGCACATGAGAAAATATTCAAATCCCTATGAGATCACAGATCTTTCTTATAGATTGTGAGCAACTAGAGAAGCGCGAGCACTAGAGAATATTTTGCTTATTCTCGAGTATCCAGTATCCGGCCCCTCTGTTATCAGCTAGGGTCAAATATAAGGAGAATGTAATTCAATAGCACGAACGGCTAAAAATAAAACTTGTTTATTCAAAAGTGTGCTGAGTGCAATTTCAACGAACGTATACCGATATCTGAAATAGAACTGCAGTCTGCAGATAGGATATGTGAATCAAAGTTTACTGACTTGCATGCAATGTCACAGCTATGAGCTCGCAAGTGCCATCGAAAGTCGCCATATATTATCACTTATATATGAACTCTTATTATTATTAAGACATTCAAGTACAGAGGTAAGCCCTTTAAATCACTTCCACGCTTATTGACACAACTGATGTTTCTAACTTTCTAATCTAGAGCTAATACATATTCATTGTTACACAAAACCTTCTCTTCGTTAAAACAATGTTTAAAGTCGTCAGATTTTACATACTTCCTTTCTGGAAGAGTTTAGTCATCATTCTCACCCCATTAATCTCTCTACCATTGCTTATATCATACGGCGGGCCAGTAAGTTTATACTTGAAATCAAGTGTTATAACACTGCGGTATAGCCTAAATTTGAATTATTAAAGGAAGCAAAAACAGGATATGTTGTGATCCTGATGGCCGTTTATTGGACGACTGAAGCTCTGCCGATCTCCGTCACTTCCCTGATTCCCATATTCCTTTTTCCTATTTTGGGTGTAGCTGGCACAGGCACCGTCGTTTCCGCCTATTTGAGAGAGAATGGAATGCTATACCTTGGTAGTGTTATGCTGGCAACATCCATTGAGTACTGCAACCTTCATAGAAGGATCGCTCTCCGAGTCCTTTTGATTTTTGGCGGTGGAGCAAGATGGTTTATATTATTGATGTCATCATTCTTTATAGTATCTATACTTGCTAATTTTTTTTTAAACTTAACTTTTTCATAGGATTTTATTTGGTTTTATGGTCATCGCAGCAAGTTTGTCTATTTGGATAGCCAATGTTGCCGTTACCGTCATGCTGATACCAATTGTGGATTCCGTCTTCCAGGAGCTTGCCATCAGCGTATATATAATAAACCTACTATTCATCTTTTCAAAAATTATTAAATATTTTGTTTAAAGGGGAACAAAGAAGACGAAATAACTTCCGAGGGTAAAGAGATGTTAGTTGTCTGCGATCTCAAAAGCCCTGCAAGATTAGATATTGATGCATCAATTGATCAACCAGCAGAGTATGTCTAACTACTTTTACAAGCCTTACAAAATATATTTTTATCAACTCTATTTCTTATCCTCATTTCAGGAAAAAGGACGATTGGGTTAAGATGAGAACAGGGGTTTTCCTCTCCGTCTCATATGCATCTAACATAGGCGGTACTGGAAGTATAATCGGTACCGGAGTAAATCTGGTCATGACTGGACTTTTCAGCGAGTGAATTATATTTCATCACTTTTCAAAAGAAATTTTATTCAACTCACTTTTTTATTTTTGAATGTTTTATAGTTTGTATGGGAATAATGAAACAGGATTGAACTTTTCGAGCTGGATGGTTTTCACTATTCCTTGCTTGGTAATAGATATTTTACTTGCGTGGATCTGGCTCCAATACCTTTTTATTGGTTTCAAAAAGTAATTATAGAAGATCTTTTTTTTTTAAAGGTGGCAGATTATTCATTAGATTTAAAAATAATTCATATAAACTGTTTTTATATTAGTACGGCGGATGACGAAAGAAAAAAAGAAATCGTGAAGCGGGTAATCCGAAAGAAATTTGATGAACTTGGACCAATAACTTTTCATGAATTATCCGTCCTAATCCTGTTCTGCATCTGCGTTCTTTTGTGGTTCTTTCGTAATCCTCAATTCATTACCGGTTGGGGATGCTTTTTTCCTGTGTACGGTGTACTATATAACAATGAATAGAAATTCAAATGAATAGCGATAATTAGGAAAATATTATTATTTACAGAAAAGTGGGTGATTCAACAACGGTGATTTCTACTTTAATATTGCTATTTGTCTTTCCAGCAAATATGCCAACCTTTGGAAAAGGTTATTTCCTTAATTTTATTTTATTTTATATGGCATGATTATTAAAAAAAAAAAACTCATTTCAGGGCCCTGGAAAACCAGCCCAGCTCTATTAAACTGGAAATTCGTACAGGAAAAAGTTCCATGGGGCACATTGTTTCTACTTGGTAGGCGTATTCACTATATTTACCCTGCTTCTCAAAGAATAATTCTAACAGCAAATTACATTAACATAATAGGTGCAGGATTCGCTGTTTCAGATGCATGCAGAATGTCAGGTCTCTCAAAGTTGGTGGGTCAGCAGCTCATCGATTTGCAAGCGCTACCACCAGTAGCCGTACTCCTTATAGTATAAATTAAAAGCCGCACTCACATTCACTATTACCGTATTTACATTACTAATTTCGTATATTATTTCATTAAATGATTGGAGCTTTGCATTATGGCAGCCATGTTCACTGAAATCGCTAGTAATGCGGTCGTTGGCAATATTCTGCTTCCAATTGTTGCTGAAATGGTATGAAAGAAATTGGGTGATCAACTGATTTTAAAGTGAAAAATGCCCCTCTTATTCGATTATGTTGAATCAAGTAAATAGGCGAATTCCAGCCAGATTAATCCACTTTATTTTATGCTTCCTGTGACAATCGCCTGCTCCTATGGCTTCATGCTCCCAGTTGCAAATGTTCCAAACGCCATTGTCTTTGAAGCCGCCAATATGAAGACGAGCGATATGGTTGTATAGTTTACTATATTTACTTTGAAATCAACTTTCATTTTAATTAAGAAAGTTTACTCCAATATTACTAGGTAAAAGCGGGAATAGTGATGAACTTGATCTGCGTTGCTGTTCTGTACGTGAATACCATCACTTTAGGTTATTATTTCTTTGATCTGGGTACATTTCCCAAATGGGCGGATGTAAAAATTTCCAGTTGAGACAGTTTATCTCTGTGTTTGCACCACATAGTAACGGAACCTCCTAACTTCTAAAAACAATATCAATACATTCTTATTAAATTATTGACTTAAACTAGCTGGCTTTAAACTTTCTCGAGTTAGGCTTCTTGTTAAAATATATGCTTACACATGCTTACCGTACATCTCTATTTTTTTTTACTGTTCAGGGCAGGTACAGTTCTTAAATGAATTATATAAAAAAAATACATTAGGTACGGCACTTACCGCGAGGGGCAACCGACTCTTTTTTTTACTCGTTTTCTTGGGCGTAGAAAAGTGTAGAAAACGAAGAAAACGCGTAGAAAAGCAAGAAAAAGCGGTAAAAGCCAGTAAATTTCTTGCAATTTCTAGCAAAAAGTCGGTAAATTTACTATTTTCCCGTAAATTTACCGCCTTTTCTTGCTTTTCTACGCGTTTTTTTGTTTTTCTAGGCCCAAGAAAACGAGTAAAAATAAGAGTCGGTTGCCCCTCGACTTACCGGTAAAATGTACCTAATGGAAATCACCTGAGGACAAAATCCAGGCATACTTAACAGAATTATATACACCTAGCATTCATTTTTAAATACTATTAATTTAGCTTCTTTTGCTATTACATACGAATGCACATCAGTGGTGCTTTGATGAATGATTCACAATAAAGATAAGATCTTAATCAGTTTATTTTCTGAATTTCTACTAAACTTAGTGTCTAAGGGAAAATTATAAAAAGTAATATTAAAAGAAGAGAGAATACGTAGAAAATCATTCCAGGATGAACCCAATAACATTTTCTAGCCGCGGAATCACATCGTTAGTAACGAAATTGGCTGTTGAAAGCCCCAAGAAGACTTCCTCGAAGCTTCTCAAATTCCATCTGATGATTGGCTTTCTCTGCTCGCAGTCTCTGTTGATTTTCCGACTCTGCAGCCTGTCGAACAGCTACAACTTCTGCGGCATGTCGCCTTGATTCTGGCTCTGCGACCTGTTTCCTCCAAAGCGAATCGAGCTTCTTCCTGCTCTCATTTTTGGGTATGATGATGCTTGTAAATTGCTGTTGGGTGTACTGTAATCAAAGTTCAAAATTAGATTTTGAATGATTTAATGCCTTAAAGCTATCTGTATACTTGTTGCAGTTGAACCATAAAAGAGTTGGTCAATCATCAGAGCCTTTCAACTGACTCTTTCGGCATTCTTCAACGCAGATTCGTTCAAGTTGAGAATTTCAACCTAAATTATAAATCGATAATAATAATGACGACGTCACGACGCATGATTAAAAATTGTTTGTAGTCTCACTTTGACACGTTCATTCCTATTTTTCCAATGCTCAAAATCCACTTCAAAATCCTTTAATTTAACACGAAAGTAGAAACCATTAATCTTATTGTACATTTGTTGATTAATAATCACAAACATACCTTGATTAATTGATCCAAAATGCTTGAGTTGGATGCAGAATCTCCCATTTGATGCTTTTTAAAGTACTCCAAAACCTTCTTCTTGACTCTCCGTGATATTTCTTCAAATCTTGAACATTCAGGAAGGATTCTCCCAATGTCGTTTTATCCACAGGGCAAACTGGGCACTGCCCAGGGGCCCAAGAAAATGAAGGGCCTTGGCTGGCCGGAACGGACGGACCACAAAAAAAAAGGTCAAGCAGTTGAAAGACAAATATTTGAAGCTGACTACGAAATAAAGGGACTAGAATTGAGGCCAGAATCACACAGCTTAACTATTGTCGGCTCCTAAAACTAAGGGCCAGTCAACCAACGGACTTTCCAGAATGCTTTGAAGAATAGTTGACTATTATAGGCTAATGCTGCATTTTAGTATTGTTACAAAAAGCATTGCAAGTATTTTGAGCCCTTATCCGTTGCAATATATCTTCACAGAATGGATTATTTTAGGCCCAAACATACTCTTGAAATAGATAAAAAATATTATGGGCTTTTGTAATGTGATTTGCGTAAATGATCAAAGGAAAGCGGAACTAACTACTAGCTTGCCGGACAGGACAACTATACACTGTATAGCCTGCTGCGAGATTATTAACAAAGCTGAGATTCTATTTTCCCTTTTTCACCCATTTCATCAATTATTTTGTAATTTAAATAAGGGAGATCGTGTTTCAAGAAAGGGTGGCCAAGTTAGCTACGTCTAGACTCCCTTTCAGTTAAATGATGAACATAATAGTCCAATAGTTATCGTATATAAAAGCTATACAATACTAGTCGATAATCATTTACCTTAAGTTTGATTACTGTTTCGCATTCCGACTAAAACCGTTGGCAAAGTTTATGAAAATTTTTCGCCAGACGCCAGACCGGGGGTATAGAAACTTTCAAACTATGTACTATGCGGCAAAATAAAAATTAAAAAATGCACTTCAAATTTTTAACCAATAACTGGTTGATATTGGCAAATACAAGAAACAAAGGAATACTAGACTAAAGTTTTTATGATTGCGGGTCTTTTATTGCAAAAAAGAAGTTGGTTTTTTGTTTCTATAATCTCTTGCAAAACGCTATTCGGGTTTCTGTATGGGTAGATCGGGTGGGGATGGATAGATGTTTTAACTTTTAGCATTGAAACTCGCAGAGTAGTTGTCAATGCTCGATACACTTCACACTTCACTTATTGGATGCTACAGAGTTTTAAAGTTTAGTTCGATTAGTTTTCCTCAACATCCCAGCAATTGAATATAAATACTTATTTTTGCTATTTCGCAGAATGAAGGTAATGATCGTGTGAGTTAAGTCCTTTGACTAGTCATCCATGATTTTTCGATTACAGTGGTGAACCAGTTAGAGGAACACCCAAGAAACGCAACCTTCTAGAAAGTGGAACCCAAAAAGTGCGAAATTTTTTTCTAGCTCTTAAGAGATACCCAGCAGCGCGTGGAACCATATAAGATAAAAAAATTTGTTGAACTACTGTTTTACATGACATAAAGAGGCAGTCCGCCATGTCCCCGTAGATGCTGAACCCTACGATAAAGGAGTACGCATCTTGGGCGCATTTTCTGAGCAGCTGCTCTATTCATTACCAAGTCTTGGTAAGGGCCTAGAATTTGAAAAAAAAATGTCATTTGCTCAGGGGCCCATTTTTCCTAAAAACGGCACTGGATTCTCCAATACCATCTTCCACAGACTTAAACGCATGTCTGGTACTGTTTAAAACAACATCCCTGGCCAAAGCATTGTTATTCATTTAATCACTTTAGCAGTTAATTCCTAGTAAAATAATATAAAAATGTTAAACATGAATCAAATAAAGATAAATTGTTATACAAAAACTATAACAAACCTCGAAGATAGAAAGAGGCGATAGACCTTCATCTGAATTCAAAAGGTTCATATAAGATTCTATATGTAACCAGCAACATCATTGGTCGTAAAAATTCGAGTTCCAGCTACTAATTTCGGATGTATTCCGCCATCGGTGGAGAAAAGGATTATAAAATGCGATTCACATATTATTTTTAGGTTTGCATAGAATACAAATAAAATTTTATTATAACAATACATACAAAAATATAAATAATAAAGAATATTCAAATGAATAATATGACAAAATAAAAAAAATCGAGTATATTATGTCAGTAACTAGTAAGTGACCATAATTTAGGTGGCCTATGGATTTAGACAAGTGAAATTGTTTATAATTGTCATTAATGTGCGACCAGCCATTTTGATAATTATTTTTATTATTTTGGAGTGTAATGTATTTATAAAGTGTTTGGTTTTTAATATGTTCATGTTTATCATTAAATTTGCAGAAATCAAATTGCCACGTTGATTTCATTTTAAAAATGGGACAAAATTGTAATGTTGACTTAGCTAATGAAAACTAATGTTGACTACAGCAATAGTTAAAGAATGGAATTCGAAAACTTCACGAATATATTATATTCATCGGGTAGTATGTTGTATTTATTCATCTACAGACAGACCATAGAACAGAGGCTTAATAAAAGTCTTCACCGGGGAGTGTTTTTTCGAATTATGTTTCTCCACATTTAAAATGACTGAATCTATATTGGTTATATTAGGAAGATTTTGACTATGACTGCGTGTTCTATTACCCTTCATAGTTGTTTTATTTTTGCTGTCAATTGTTACTCCTTCCTGTGTTTGTATTGCTGCTCTTGTAGTACCTAAAGAATTCAATTCCAAAATATCAACCAATATTATCATATTTATTCAAGTAGCATTACGTTGTTTTTGTTCATCTTCAGACGAACCAGAGAACATTGGCTTAATATTAGTCTTCACCGGGGGGGGGGGGGGGGGGGGGGGGGGGGTGGGGGGTTCGAATGATTCTTCTCCAAATTGAAAATGGTTGGATCCACATTGGTTATATCAAGACGGTGTATTACCCTTTGCAGAATTTAATAGTAAAATGTATGGTATAATGCCGTGATAGGGCATCCATATGTTAAGATTGCTTTATTCTTAATTTATAAAAAAGAGGAAAAAACATAAAGACTATTAGTAATTCTGAATACTTAAATTTAGAACATTAGGAAATAAATAATAGGAGCAAAACAGTAGCAATACAATATATTGCTCGGAAAATAGCTTCAATGAAATATTTCAATTTCAAAATAATTCTAATTTTTTGAATACTTTCAAATCATGTTATATTACCATAATTCAACTTTGGATCATAACACTATTTAGCTATTATTATAGCAGAAAAATTAATTCAAGTTTAAATATCGAATAATAATGCATTTATCACATTTATGAATTACTGGATGGTTTTGCTGTAGTGGTACCGTCCATACTACTCACGAACCCATAGAGATTTCTTTCCGTAACTCAAAAACCAAAGAAAACTTGGTTAGTTGCTCAAAATGTTCACTTAATAAATTGAGAAACTAAATTGCTACCTTTAAATTCACCCTTGTTAGTTGTTACTTGGGTGGTGACCGATTCTATCTGATTTTATTTTATATCCGCTGGAAAAGTATACAAACGTAAAGTGGGCTGTGGTAATTTTCTATCATTCATATCATGCATTATTTTATTATATACCCTTGGATTTTTCTACGTTCTTGCTAATGGCGATCAATCCTAATCGCTCCTCAAAAGTACCTATTGAAGATAATAACGTACATTTAAATAATTTTTTGCAAATGTGTTAAGCATCCTTTAATATGTCTTTTATAACAAGTTTTAATTCTTACCGCCTATGGATTTCTCAGGAAGGTTGAATTGGCAAAGAACGGCTTCGATGCTGTTGCTTGTTGATATCATTCCCTTTGACAAAGTAATAGCCATTTCCTGTGAAAACCCAGTTTTCCTAGCTCATTGCAGTTACTATCAGGGCCATAGAATCGTGTATCGACAGCAGCTTTCTCCCTTTCGATCTCATCTCTAAGTAAAAAATATATTTTTGAATCCAGAGAACTTGAATTGGTATAGCACATTTGATGGAAATCAACTTAACTTTTTTTCTCTTGATTAACAGGCCCGCCTAGATACACAGGTAGCAATCGGTAAGGTCGTTTTTGTTGCAAAAGTAGTTGATCGTTTGGTTCTGAATTTTTAGTCAGCATGAAGGACTCGAGGCTTGAAACACGGCCTCTCAGCTGGCGAATGGTTCTCTTGTCTTCAACAACTATCGCCTTCAAAAAAAAATATCGTTTTATTGACGTCTCATTTCTGAAATGAAGTAAAAAAATGAATTCAAAAATCAATTTTGAAATGAATTCAAAAATGAATTTGTATTTGAATTCTAATATAATATTAAGGGGTAGCTAATGTCGGGGTAGCTATTGTCGCCAACCAAGGTAGCAACAGTCGGGGTAGCTACTGTCAGGGTAGCAACTGTCGGCAACAAAAGTAGCTACAGTCTGGGTAGCTACTGTCTGGGTAGCAATCATCGGAAACGAGAGTAGCAACTGTCGAAGGGTGGCTACTGTTGGTTACCCTTTCATTCGACCCTTACAAAAAAATCTCATGTTCTATGACCCAACGCAAGCATGATTTAATCTTAAAAGCGTCACGATCCATCATGATACATCAAGATCAATGATACATCATGATGGGTAATAATTTCTAACCTTTCTCACTTTTCTACGCGTCTTCTTGCTTTTATACGTCCAAAAAATTAGTTTCCTCTTCTGTGTTCCCCCGTCATCGTGCGTCGGCTGCTACAATGAGCGGTCCCGGCATTCGACTTCCGGTCCTGAGAGAGAGGAGCTCCTTCCCATACGATATTAAGACGCTGCTTCGGTGATCGATACCTGGCTTCGTCGCGCTTCCCCCCATCGTGTGTTTTGTATCATCGTGTCTGCGTGTATTTCAGAGTATTTCAATATACCCTGTTTGTGTGCCAATTTCCCTTGTTTCTTGTCTTCATTGCGGAAAGGTTCTTATTCGTAAGGGCCTATCCCAACAGTGGTGTAGAAGTAGGATTTGAGCGCTCACGTGCTTACAGGGAGCCGCCATCTTTGAACTTTTTTTTTCTCGGCCTCATTTCGACCTTTAGTGCCTAGCTTCTTTCATTGTGCGGCTTTAGTGTGGGCTGTCTTTGTGGGTCGCCGTAATTCTTTTTTTCTCTTTTGGCGATTTGCTTTTTTTTTGCCGGCGCCCACGTAGCCAAGTAAATTTTTTTTTCTTGTTGTTATTGTGCCGGTTGGGCTGCACGAAACTGCGCGAAACGTAATCCTCCACCTGTGGTTCCATTTCAAACTGTGACGCGCAGCAGCGCCACTCAGACACCGTTGGTAGTTCCAGGAACTGCTCCTAGAGGGCAGGGAGCTAGTGCCACCCCAGTTAGAAGTCGTTCAAGTTCTGTCCCGCCACCGCTTAAGTCCGCTACACCTCGAGTGGCGCGAGTTGTTCCTTTGCCGCCTTTGGTTTCGCCAGCAAGAGAGAGGGCGCAAGTTATATTAGATCGCCATCGTATAGCAGACGAAATGGCTTATCAGCAGCAGCTTATTGCCGCTCTGCAGGCTCTTACAAATCAGTTAGGTCAGGATCAAGCTGCGCAGGTGCAGAACCACAACCAGTTGGCTGCAAATAATCAGAATCTTGTCAATGCGTTGCAGCAGCATTTGAACCTTGGTGCTGGCGCTGCCGCTCCACCTCCACCACCACCTCCTCAGATCACACCTCTTTTAGTTGAATCAATACCCAAGTTCGAAGGTAGTACCACAGATTTTCCCCAGGACTTTATAGATCATGTAAATAGAATCGCCAGCAGAGAATTCAGGTTGCTGCACGTCGTTTAGAAAAGAGTACTCTAAAGTGGCATATACATTCTGGTCACGCTCACGCGACTTGGGCGTTGTTGTCGGCCGCGTTGTTGAATAGTTTTGCGCCTCGCATTCCTTACGGCCAGTGGATGAGCATAGTAGAGAAGAGACGACATCGTCCAGATGAATCAGGAATGGAGTATGCTCTAGAGAAGCGGAAGCTGCTTCATCTTTCGCCTGTCCTCTCGATGAAGCCCAGATCATTGCTTTTCTCATTAGTACCTTGCGAAATGGCAACATGAGGCCGCTTTGTTGGCGACTCGTCCGGCTGATTTTGGCGCTTTTCTAACTCGCATCAGAGAGTTGGAGTCGATGGATGTTTCGTCCGGCCCTGTGTACCTTGCTGTAGCACCTGCCGTCGTTGATTTTCCTCCTGTGCATACAGCAGTACCTCCACCTGTTCCACTACCAGTTATGCCCGGTCATTTGGTCACTACTCTTCCACCATATGTCCCTGTTCATCATCCTCCAACTCCTCCTCCTATAGTCGCTGATGTTGCCCGACTTTTGAGTAATTTTCAGGACAAGATTGCAGATTTGACGGCTCGTTTTGCTGGTGTAGCCGGTGGTCGCGGTCACGGTGCACCACCAGGCGCATCAGGTGGTTTTGGCCGAGGCAGAGGAGGCGGAGGAGCGGGCCCTGATCTTCGCTCGTGCTAGGTGTGTGGTAGAGCAGGTCACATATCACCAGATTGTCCTGAAAAGAAGATCTGAAGTTCGGGAAACCGGTCGATGGGAGCGAGACTTATTTTTACCGCTCGTCTCTTCGGCCGTGCACGTTTGCCTTTCATCACTGTTTGGGTTGAGAAAGTGGGAGAGGTAAAAGGGATCGTGGATTCAGGAGCTCAAGTGTCAATCATTAGAACTAGTGTTGTAAATAAAATTTTGGCTCCTGATCGTAGAACTTTTGAATTTGGATTTTTGCGTGGTATGGGAGATAAACTTGTTCAAATCGAATCTCATTTGCCTTTAAATATCAAATGGGAGGGTAGTTTTGTAAATATTGATCGTGTTGCAGTAGTACGTGATATGCCTTTTGCTATCATGTTGGGTTGTGACTGGATAATTCAGAGCGAGACTGATCTGCTCGTTCGGGGTGGAAAGATTGTTCTTAAACTAACACGCGCTACCGGCTCATTTTATCAGCTCGGTCTCCGTCCCTAGCGAATCGATGCTCTTCTGCGCCGCTTAGGTCTCCAGCAAGTTCAACGGCACAGGTATGGTGCAGCTTAACCACTGCTTTGCCCCCGGTGAAAATTTTATAATTCCTCCCTGTTTAGTTACTATAAAGAGAGGTAGATTTAAGATTCCTATTTTAAATTTGAGTTCGTCGGGTCCCAAGCTTCGGCAAAGGGATCCGGCAGCTCTTGTCGATGTACATAATGTAATTGTTGTTTCTGTTGTGAAGGAGGAGGTCAATGACTTGGGTTTTTGCGGCACTCTAGTGGGAGAGTCAATTGATTTGTACCTAGATAATGTAGTATTGTGAGAAGGACTTTCACGGAGTCAAAGGGCAGATGTTTTGGACCTCCTTCGTCCCAGGGCGGGTTGTTTGATTCCGAATAGGTGCACCAGAGATCCTTCCGTGGATTTTCCAGAGCATAGTATTTACACAGGTGATGCTCGACCAGTTAGATTGCAACCGTATAAAGTCTCGGCTTTTGAGAGGAAGATTATTGATGAGCACGTTGATAGAATGTTGAAGAAGGGCGTTATTCAGCCTTCGTTTAGCCCATGGTCGGCACCGGTGGTGTTAACGTCGAAGAAGACACCAGGAGAGTTTAGATTTTGCGTTGATTACAGACGTTTAAATGCAGTTACTAGAAAGGATGTATATCCTCTTCCTTCCTTGGATGACGTTTTCGACCGTCTTGCCGGCTCACAGTTCTTCTCTAGTCTTGACTTACGTAATGGTTTTCACCAGTTTCCGGTTGCGCCGTCGGACCGCCCGAAAACGGGTTTTGTTGCCAATGATAGACTTTTTGAATTTGTATATATGCCTTTCGGGTTGACCAATGCCCCAGCGACTTTCGCCCGTATGGTGGACCGGGTCTTGGGCAGTTTAAAGTGGCAGATGTGCTTAGTATATTTGGATTATGTATTAGTTTTTGGGAAATCATTTCCTGAGCATTTATTTAGATTAAATCTTGTTCTCGAGGCCTTAAATTAACAGGCAAATTTGCTAGGTGGATTTTATGTTTGCAGGAATACGATTTAACCATCAGCAACAATTGCGTGGCAGATGCTCTTTCTCGGGAACCCGTAAGGGAAACCGAGAAAGAACATTTAGTTTGTACCTTGACTAGTAATAAGCTTTTTGGCTACACTGTTCAAGAATTGAGCTTCCAGCAGCATATGGATCCTCAATTTAAACCTATTTTTGATGTCTTGAGAATGAGAGAGAGCACAAGTAAGTTATGTCGTGAATTAAAGGGAGAGTTTGCCTTACACAGTGGGATTTTGTATCGTAGAAATTGCACTGGGAAGGGTCGTAATTCTCTTTTGTGTGTACCTACACCTCTCCGTCGTACTGTACTTGAATTTAGCCATGACGATCTTTCTTCCGGTCACTTTGGAATTGCAAAGACTTTGGGTTGAGTAATTGAGAGATATTGGTGGCCGCGGTTAAGTGCAAGTGTTCGTGTTTTTGTTTTTTATTGTGAATTTTGTCAGTTTCATAAACACCAAACTGGTCGCTCAGCTGGTCTCCTTGAACCTATCCCGCCAGTTCGAGTCGCTAAACATGGATCATCTGGGTCCCTTCAAGACTACCGCCGACGGTAACAAGCACATCCTCGTCATTGTCGACTACTTAACCAAGTGGGTGGGAGCAGTTGGAGTCCCCGATACTTCCTCCAAACACGTAATCAAGTTTTTGAAACAAAGTGTTTTTTGCCGCCACGGTGTATCAGTACGAATCATCAGTGACCAAGGAACTGCGTTTACGTCTCACGAGATGGAAGAGGCGACCACCAAATGGAAGGTGAACCACGTATTTGCTACCGCGGAACATCCTCAAACTTCCGGCCTTGTGGAACGTGGTAATAGAACCTTAACTCTTGCTATTTCGTCGTTTATAAATGTGCAACAGAACGATTGGGATAATCATCTGTCGTCCGCCATCTACGCCATCAACACTGCACGTCATTCTATGACTGAGCAGTCTCCGTTCAAGTTGGTTTACGGCAGGTTGCCCAACACGTCCCTCGAGAACGAGTTTTGCTGGCCATCTGAGACCCCTGAACCTCATTCTGTCTTGATGGAACGCGTTCGCGATCTACGAGAAGCTGTGAGACTACGCATCATTGAAAAGCAGAAAAAGGTGACTCTAAGCGTCGTATTGTGCGTGAGCTTTGTCCTGGAGAACTTGTGTTAGTACGTAGAAACATCTCTAAGAAGGGAAAAACTAAAAAGTTCCTTCCAAAGTTTATTGGCCCTTTTCAAGTTGTGTCTAAAGTGTACCCTACAACTTATCTTGTCGAAGATGTGCCCCATAGAAGAAGAAAGAAAGTGTGGCGTCAGTTCCGAGCTCACATCTGCCAAATCCGTAAATTTCGTGTACGCGAAGAAGAGAAGTTGGAAGCAGACGACACCGATCCTGACGAGCCTCATATTTCAGCAGTTCTTCCGCCTCCAGTGCCTCCTGTTCCTGTCGAAATTCCGCCTGTTCCTGCTGAAGATCCTCCGCATCAAGTTCCTCCTATTCCGCCTTTACCTCCTCCTATCATAACCCGAACCGGTCGAACTTCCTTCCCTCCCGAATGGCTGAGAGACTTCGTTCAGTAATTTTTTTTTCTTTTTCCGTGTTTTCAAGATTTGCGGCTCTCTTGAAGCACTTTAGTGTCCGTCTTCCAACTGATAATCTTTAGTCTTCAAGAAAAGTCCTCCATCGCCCTCCATTTTTTTTGAGTGATATTATTTTGTGTATTTTTGGAAGGGAACCGAGAGCCACTTAGGTTTTCTTTTCTTTTTTTCTCTATTATTTTTTTGAATTAATTAGGTTTTTTGCTCTCTCTCGATAGATATAAGTTGCATCAGTGTCAGTATTTTTTTCTGGGATTCGTGTTTTTTATTTTTTTTAATTTTTGCTCGCGTATGCTTCTTTTTTTTTGTTTTTTTTTTTTGTTGTGATTGGTGCGATTTTTCTTGCTTGCATGTTGAATATTTGTTAATGAAAATCGGTCAGATATGGCCGAATGTTGTGAGTGCACGCATACGCCATCTATGTTCTATTGTCTCTACTGTGTTCCCCCGTCATCGTGCGTCGGCTGCTACACCGAGCGGCCCCGGCATTCGACTTCCGGTCCTGAGAGAGAGAGGAGCTCCTTCCCATACGATATTAAGACGCTGCTTCGGTGATCGATACCTGGCTTCGTCGCGCTTCCCCCCATCGTGTGTTTTGTATCATCGTGTCTGCGTGTATAAGTATTTCAATATACCCTGTTTGTGTGCCAATTTCCCTTGTTTCTTGTCTTCATTGCGGAAAGGGTCTTATTCGTAAGGGCCTATCCCAACATTAGTAAAAAAAGAGCCGGTTGCCCCTCGGCTAATCGTTTCTCTAACATATAATAGCTATAAACTCTTCTTTGCCTTTAAATAAAACTGGAAGGTAGGGCCTATGCTTGGAAGTAGTAATTTCAATTTATTTTCCGATTCTGATGAGTTATTATATTTAAATTTCGGAGCTACTACGTTGATTACAGTTATTAAAACGAGTTATAAATATTGCGTATAAAAACCTCTTCCTGAATCTGCTTATTCATCTATAAAAAAAAGTTTTTTAAAATATTATTTTATTAATAGTTAAAAAGATTTAAAAAACCAATAATACAAGCGTTTTCAATTTTTTGTTACATTAGTACGGTACCAAACTGCGTCGGTTACGCAGTTTGTTAGTTGAACTTGAGTTACAATTTTTCTATGATACTTAGAATGGAAAACTATACTCCTTTCCATCAAATTTTCATTATGACAATTGTCTCTATCATTGGCTTGGTGACAACGGAAATAACTAACGAATCATTTTCATCGACATTTGACCAATTTAACAATAACGTTAATGAAACTCAAACTTCTTCATTCGATGTCAAGTCTTCTAAAGGTATAGGCCTGCAATATTTAACAAAAAAACGGAATCCTCGAAGTTAATTAGTTTAAGATTATACAGAGTCAATGTAAATTTATGAATTGTATAATATTCAATGTAAGTGTACAAACATCGATTCAGCTAAAAGTTATATTTAATTGAAATTATTCTATAGGATATTATATTATGAAATTTTTTATGTAAGGCGAATTTCCTTATGGAAACGGAAATATTAAATCAAAAGAAGATGAATTCAACCGTGGAAAGGAAATGGAAAATGGCTGCTCATCAGTCGACGAGCTTCAATTGGTATAATCATAAACAATTTTATAGAATATAGCCGATTTAATACATTTCTATGTTCTCAGAATTAGTTATAGATCAGAAATATTGATTTCGTATTTGAATAGGAGCAATTTATGATGGAGGAATTTTATAAAATGGAATCCGACTACAAGAAAAGAATTCGAAATGCCATAGACGATGAGGAATTCGTTCGCCTGACGGCTGCTGAAACTTCCGACGACCCAAGTCTTCGTATGAAAGATTTAAAAATAGATGATCTTAAGAAGGACATAGCTGATCTGAAAACGACATTCAAGAAAAACGGAGAAGATATAACTTTTCTCAAGAATTCATCAGCAGTTATAGAAGATCAAGATAAAAATCATAAATCTTCGGAGACTCGAATGAGACGCCATGATAAAGAAAATAAATCAAATAATAAAGACTGGCATTCTCTTTACGCTGAATATTGCACACCGAAAAATTGCCGCATTACCAGAAATGGACGAAAAGAGCAATTCATAGACGCCAAGAGTAATATCACAAATGATCCACCGAAGACCTGCCAAGATCTTAGCAGCTGGGGTTATACTTTGAATGGGTTCTACCCACTTCAAGGCACTAAAGAACACATTGGAAAAACTGCAATCGTCTACTGTGAATTTAATTCAACTCCTAAGAACAATACTACAATTGGTAAATCACTTATTTATTATTTAGATCAAACAAATCAATCATAGGTTTTGTGTTGTCAAATTATTTCGAAAATTATAAAATTTTTGAATAAAAACAATTGAACCAGAGTAACTTACCATTGGTTGCCTGGTAACTTAAAAATGAAGTGACCAACAGACGGATAATCAATAATTAAACTTTAATTTCTGGGATTTTTAATTTATAGTTTTTGTTGTGACCTATAAAAATACAGGAGCTACAACGACTGTTGAAAGCGTAAAGGGGTTTGTAGACTCCAAGTGCAGCTGTTTATCTAAGTCAACAACAGCTCATCCACGAGTATATGGGTCAAAAACAGCTCATACACGAGGAAAAAATCGGGAACAAGAAGACTACCAATATGAGCCGGAAGAAGAGGAAGAAGAGGAAGAAGAAATTGCAACGCAAACTGAAGAATCTGTGCTCACAAGAGGATTTGAGGTCACCGGAAATGTTTTGTCAAAAGCAGTTAAAGCCACTGGTAGTGTTTTGTCAAGAGGATTTCAGGCCTACAGTAATGCTTTGTCATCCCTTTTTCGGGAATTTAACTCATAGTAAACATATTTTTCTATGAGAAAACAATCAATTTGGAATTTCAGTGCATGTTTAAAATAGAATTCATGATACGAAACCTAATATTTGTTGGTATTGAATCTAAATGATGTCGTGGTTGTCTAATCTTTCTTTTGCAAGTCGAGAAGTTCCTAATATTTTTAGTAAAGGTGTTGGAAATATATGTATAGCAAATAAACTTATAAGTAGCATTTATATTGAGTTGTGTTTACTTGACATCATTTATTAATGTCATAGTCATTATCAATTGTCAAATTATGATAATAGATTGGAATCTTACATGCGTGAATTTGGTATTAAAAGATAGAACGAAACATTTTAAAAGTCATACGGAGCATTCTGTAAAACATCTTTATTTCTGTTCCAAATGGACAAAGAAAAATGTCAATCTCATCGTTATTCATTCAATATAACATTTTTTAAAAACTAATAGCCCAATATTACCAGACACGAACGGGCACAAATGGCGTTGATATAAGTACTGGGAGAACCAGGGCCATCGTGATTCCTTTTTTTGGCTGGGGCTCGCCCCAGCTTAACGCCCATTTTCGACAAAAACAAGTTTGGCAAAAAGGAAAATTGGACCGCCCGGGCGCCCCTTGGTTCGTGCCGCCCTGGGTACATTGGCCATTGCCCCCCCCCCCCCACCCCTTCTCGACGGCCCTGGGGAAAACTTTCAGCGATTTCTCTTATGGAGTTTCCCCTCCCTACTACCCCCCGGTATTGAATAACATAGTTTTACTTTCTTCCAAGATCATATCGAATATTAAAAAAAAAATTACTTCATATTGTGGTTCATTATGGTGCACTTTGTAAAAAGCTCGCGCATTCGGTCGTATTCATTAGAATATATTTAATTATTTACTTTTTATATACGTAATCGAAATATTTAGAAAATTAATAAATTCAGGGAGATGAATAATTAAATATAGATTTGAATAAGTTAATATTTGCGAATGCGTTAAGTCAAAAGAATATACTCGAAAATCAGTACATTGCATTACTGTTTTTTTTTTACCAAACTTTCTGCTTTTTACCAAATAGTTCACAGCGGGTCATATGATGGACATCCGATAAATCATTGTACTTCTTTTGCGTAGTTGGAGGGCAGCTCGTGTTATTTATTATTATCCTCGTGATTTATGTTAAATGCCTTCGCAACGACAAAAATGACGTAAGAGGAACTGATGGAAATCATAAGCAGCTGTTTGTTGTCTATTCTGTGGACGGTTCCAGCATCGATGCTGGACATACCGACGGTGGGAAATGCCATAATGGAGTATCCGATTCTGGTGAAGAATAACATTGGAGTGGTGAAGAACACACTGATAGCGGTGAGGGTTCCATATCATGGATGATGCGGATGGAGGAGATTGTGGTTACAAAAAGCAATTTATTTCCTCCAGTCAAAATTGTTTAATTTAGTACTGAATAAAACGGGTTTTTAATGCAAAAAGATTTTTTTTATTATTATTTGCGCAAATTATAAAGGCCCGTTCACATTAGAGACTTTGAACCTTAAATCCTTGATTTTAAGAAAACTGCTTAACGGATTAGTTTTATATTTCTAATATAATTCATCTCTGTTAAGGCAGATTGCCTACTAAGTTTAAAAGCGATTGGTTCAGCCATTTTCTTAAAATCAAGGTTCAAAGTTTCTAGTGTCTTATATTGGGAATAATTATGATTCACATAGGAGAAAATAAAGGTCCCAACGAAATTTCAATACCCTTGATTACCAGTTGATTGAAATTAAGTGCGAAATATGTGTTCAAATTAAATTTCTTCTATAGCCAATCAGGAATGATATCGTTTGTTGTACATAGCTTATGTGACACGTAGAAAATGACACGCAAATCCGTTTGGTTCGATCAACGTGGCCCATCGAAGTCGACAATTCCAAATCCACCTTTCCACAATCACGATTCTTGATATTTTTCTCTGCAATTCCATTCTTTAAGAAGAAAAAGAAAAATGAAAAAGAAGAATCGTGAAGCTTTTTGTATTCTTTTCAAACTTTTCATACTAATTCAGCTGTACTCTCATCTAAAATCCACAACAGAGGCGGCTCAGATAAGTCATACTAAGGAAAATGTTGCTCAACAATTTGAACAAACCGATGGAAACAATTTAAACGATCGATTGTCTCAAATTGAATCAAAAAGTCGACGTCAAGAAAACGATATTTCTTTTTTGAAGGCGATCATTGTTGAAGACAAGAAAACCATTCGCCAGCTGAGGGGACGTGTTTCAAGTCTCGAGTCATTGATGTTGGCCAAAAATTCAGAAACAAATGACCAACCACTTTTGCGACAAAAACGACCTTACCGATTGCTACCCGTGCTTTCAGGCGGGTATGTTAATCAAGAGTAAAAATTTGGCTTAAGATCAATCGAATCCAAGTGTGCTATACCATTGCTGTATCATGTTATCTGAATTTGAAATGTATTTTTTTATTTATTTAGAGCTGAAATGGAAAAGGAGAAAGCTGCTGTCGATACACGATTCTATGGCCTTGCTAGTAACTGCAATGAGTTAGGGAAACTTGGTTTCACACTAAATGGCTATTACTTGGTCAAAGGGAAGGATGAATCAACAAGCAACAGCATCGAAGCCGTTCTTTGCCAATTCAACCTACCTGAGAAATCCATAGGCGGTAAGAATTGAAACTTATGTTGTAAAAGACATATTAAAGGATGCTTAACATATTTGCAAAACAATTATTGAAATGGACGTTATTAACTTCAATAGGTACTTATGAGGAGCGAATAGGATTGATCGCCTTTAGCAAGAACGTAGAAAAATCCAAGGGTATGTAATAAAATAATGCATGATTATGAATTATAGAAAATTATCACAGCCCACTTTATGTTTGTATAATTTTCTAGCGGATGTAAAAGAAAATCAGATCAGATCAGGTCAACACTCAAGTAACAACTAACAAGAAAGAATTAAAAGGTTGCAATTTAGTTTCTCAATTTATTAATTGCACATTTTGACTAACTAACCAAGTTTTCGTTGATTTTTAAGTTACGGAAGGAAATCTTTATGGGTTCGTGAGTAGTATAGACGGTACCACTACAGCAAAACCATCCGGTAATTCATAAATGTGATAAATGCATTATTATTCTATATTTAAACTTGAATTAATTTTTCTGCTATAATAATAGTTAATTAGTGTTATGATCCACAGTTGAATTATGGTAAATAATATAACATGATTTGAAAGAATTTAAACAATTATAATTATTTTAAATTGAAATATTTAATTGAAACAATTTTCCGAGCAATATATTGTATTGCTACTGTTTTGCTCCTGTTATTTATTTCCTAATGTCCTAAATTTAAGTATTCAGAGTTACTAGTCATGTTTTTTCCTCTTTTTCATAAATTAAGAATCAAGCAATCTTATCATATGGATGCCATATCACGGCATTATACCATACATTTTAATATTAAATTCTGCAAAGTGTAATACACAGTGATACAGTAAAGGATCCTTAACATATTTACAAATATAATTTAAATTAACCTTATTCACTTCAATAGGTACTAATGAGGAGCGATTAGGATTGGTCCCCATTAGCAAGAACGTAGAAAAATGAAAGGGTATATAATAAAATAATGCATGGTATGAATGCTAAGAAAATTACCACAGCCCACTTATTTCT
The DNA here is from genome assembly GCA_030141595.1 of Chydorus sphaericus. Lineage (NCBI taxonomy): Eukaryota > Metazoa > Arthropoda > Branchiopoda > Diplostraca > Chydoridae > Chydorus > Chydorus sphaericus. The sequence continues at coordinate 894,437 of CM057934.1, read as the reverse complement.
ATGTTCTTTTCAGCGGATATTAAAAAAGAAAATCACATGGAATCGGTCAGCACCCAAGTAACATCTAATAAAAGTGAATTAAAAGGTAGGATTTAGTTCCTTAATTTATTAAATTAGACATATTGACCAACTGACTAAAACTGAATTCACTTTGACATTCAGCTTCGGAAAGAAATATTAGCAAGAAAATTGTGAAGGGTAATAGAACACGCAGTCGTATTCAGAATGATATAATCAATGTGGATCCAACCATTTTCAATGTGGAGAAGAATAAATGGCAAAACCATGGCGCGGCCAATATGGACGCAATCATGTTGAATGGGGGGAAAAGCAATTTGAAAAAAAAACACTCCCCGGTGAAGGTTATTAGGCCAATATTCTCTGGTTCATCTTTAGATGAATAAATACAACTTACTACCCGATGAATATAATATATTCTTTTTTCGAATTACATCCTTTAAGTGTTATAGTAGTCAACATTAGTTTTGATTAGCATAGTCAACGTTACAGTATTGTCCCATTTTTAATGAAATAAATACGGCAATTTAATTTCTGCAATTTTAATGATAAATACATTAATAAAACACATTATAAAAACATTACACTCCACAATAGTCTTCTTTAATTATTTTAATGGCCGCATATTAATGGTAATTATGAAAATGGGCGTCATCCGTTAACAATTTCACTAGTCTAAATCTATAGGTCACCTAAATTAGAGTCACTTACTGACGTAATAATAGTATACTCGATTTTTTCGTATTTTTTCGTATGATTCATTTGAAGATTATCTATTATTTAGTTGTTTGCATGCATGGTTAAAATATATAATTTTATTTGTATCCAATACAAATAAAAAACAAGATTCGCTCCTCGAATCGACCTGATGGAATGGGATCTTTTTTTTACAGCATGACTTGGCTGGTGTAGCGTTGATAATCAATATGTTAATTGCCATATATTGAATCATGGTCGAAGGTTTGTTGAACATAAATTTGCTATGCAACTACCGCCCAACATCAGTGAACCAAAAAAAATGCTCATAAAAGGAATATGCACATAAAAGGAACTTTGAATTACTCAAGAGATGAAAGATTCAGATGTTGTCTGGAAATTGACAGCACAAAAATATCAGAATGGGAGCATCTTCGCCCTAAGTACTTTGATTAGCAGCATCCTGATCTTCAATTTATCCCAAAAGATGCAAGAAGACAACCTTGGAAACTTACAAGTAATATGATTTTATAAGTCCGTGGCATCTTGTTCTAATAATAATAATAATTTTTATTAAGATGTTTGCTGAATTTGGACGTTTGGCTCTTTCAAAAGACGATTCGAATAAGAAAATGAAGCCTTTCCAGCGCTCATCATGTCGCGGCTAGAAATTGTTATTGGGTTGATCCTGGAATGATTTTCTACGTATTTTTGTAAATTATTTTTTGTAGTTTTCTTTAGATAAGTTCAGTAGAAACTCGGAAAAATATACTGATTTAACTCTTATTTATATTATGAATGAATCATCAAAGCATAGAACAGCACTCAGATTACATATTGATGTTTATTTATATTGATGTTAGGAGGCTTCTGTTACTGTATGGTGGAAACACAGAGATATAAACTGTCTCAACTGGAAACTTTAACATCCGCCCATTTAGGAAATGTGCCCAGATCAAAGAAATAATAACTTAAAGTGATGGTATTCAAGTACAGAACAGCAATGCAGATCAAGTTCATCACTATTCCATCTTTTACCTAATTATATTGGAGTAAACTTTCTCAATTAAAATTAAAGTTAATTTCAAAGTAACTATAGTAAACTATACAACCATATCGCTCGTCTTCATATTGGCAGCTTCAAAGACAATGGCGTTTGGAACATTTGAAACTGGGACCATGAAGCCATAGGAGCAGGCGATCGTCATAGGAAGCATAAAATAAAGTGGGTTAATCTGGCTGGAATTCGCCTATTTACTTAATGCAACATAATCGACTAAGAGGGGGATTGTTTCACTTTAATACCACCCAATTTCTTTCATACCATTTCAACAACAATTGGAAGCAGAATATTGCTAACGACCGCATTACTAGCGATTTCAGTGAGCATGGCTGCCATAATGCAAAGCTCCAATCATTCAATGAAATAATATACGAAATTAGTAATGTAAATGCGGTAATAGTGAATGTGTGTGGCTGGCTTTTAATTTACTCTAAGGAGCACGGCTACTGGTGGTAGCGCTTGCAAATCGATGAGTTGCTGACCCATAAGTCCCTTCCCCTACAAAATTTGGACCGTCAGGAATTTTGTGCCACAAACCGTTCTCTTTCTGTTTTGTACATATAGATTTCCATGTGATGTTTCCATGTGATATGAGAATCTCAGTTCGAAATTTATTTTCTCTTTTTATCCCCGTATGCTATCATTAAAAGTAGGCTTCTATGATAGGTCTATACGCTAAAATAAACTAGCAAAGAGTAAAGAAGTGAAGGGCATGCGAAAGTTTACAATCACATGCTGGGTTGCCATTTATTTTATATTCAGCAACTACTTATTCCCTCATGACTAAACCATATTTATTCCCGTCATAATTCATCAATCATAAATGCGCACTTTACTTAAAACAAAATCACGCCTTGTTTAGTTATATGGATGGTAAGCATGGTAAAATTTTACTGTAATGCAATGAAGTTATTACTTATATTCCCATTTAGGGGGGAGGGGGGGGGGGGGATTTTTCAAGCTCGGTTTCCTGCAGCCTATAAAAAAATCGAGAAATACTGTTAAAAATCTAGTACTGACACATTTATAACCATTTTTTTACCTGCTTTGCTAACTCCATAAGTCTATTCGATTCCAAATAACCAGTCTGTTTGACTAAGCTGTAGAAAATACTACTCGAATTTTTCAGCAGCGCCAAAGGTTCATCAAATTCCTAAGTAAATAAGTACTTATTTTTGAAACTTTGAATTGTAATAAAATAAAGAAATACTTTAAGGTAGCCCGCATCCAATACCATAACCATGTCCGAGTCCATTATGGTATTTAAACGGTGTGCAATAGTAAGAACCGTGCAATTCGTAAACTTTTCTCGAATTGTGTGCTGGATCAACGAGTCCGTCCTGATAGGATAACACATTTATACAATCATTTTCTCACGATAATGATTATGATTTGGGAACAATACTTTTGATCAACATTGGCAGTGGCTTCGTCCAAAATTAAAATCTTGTTTTGACGTAGTATCGCTCGTGATAAACAAACCAATTGTCTTTGACCAACAGATAAATTGGAACCTCCTTCAGCGATGATCAAATCGAGTCCATCAGCTTCTAAGTTTCCCAAAGATTCTCTTAGCTTTGCGTCTTCTAAGGCCCTCCACAGTACATCATCGTCAAAGACACCAAAGGGGTCCAAGTTCTTTCTCAAAGTGCTAGAAAATAGGACTGGATCCTGTGGGATGATGGATATCTTTGTTCGCAACTCATGTAGACCAATGCTTTTTATCTCGACCCCGTCGATAAGAACCCTTCCATCGGGTTCTGTCAATCGAAATAGTGCAGTAATCAATGACGATTTCCCCGCTCCAGTTCGACCAACAATTCCTATCTGAAAAGCATATTTTTGGGTAGATCAGTATCGATACGGCACTATTTCAAATATTTGGTTCTACTTTTGATTTGGAAGGAATGGAACAAGTAATGTTCTTCAGAACTGGTTGATTATCATTGTATGAAAGTGTCATATTGTCGAATTGAATGTTGCCTTTGGCAGGCCAATCCGACGCGGGTTTTTTGTCTATTAGCGAATGAAATTGATACAGATTAGTTTGGTAAAATTATTTGAAAATACTGTAAGAGGTTTCAGGTTAAAAAAAAAACCTGGCGTAGATTCAAGAGCAGCTTCTGAAGGTAATTGACTGTATTCAATGACGCGCTCAACAGAAGTCATCAAATTTCCAGTTTCTGTCGATTGACGCGTTCCCCACTGAAACATTCCTGTCAGTGACATTGCTGAAGATATGGCTAATCCAGCTTCACTACTAGAGATGCCTTTCAAAGAAGATAATAAGGTTTGAACATCTAATAACCTTGAAAATTTATGTATGCTGCTATTATACTTCCGCGAAGACTTGTGCAGGTGTAAGTAACGCAAGCAACATAAGCCACGCATGTCCAATCAACCGCAATTCCCAGCCAGCGAGAGGTAGCCAGAAACATGTACCAAGCTGAGCTGTGAACATCCTGAAATTCGTTGAACGAACTTTCGAAAATGTCCTCACATTGGTGTGCTCGCAGTGTTGTCAATCCGGTCAGAGATGATGACAAATGTGTGAAAACAGGACTTTTGGCTATGATTTAAATGGACATTTCAATAAAAGTTTTAAAAAAGGAATTAAATACTATATGCATACTGGTGGCTTCAATGCGTTTGACAGCCCTAGATGTTGGCAAACAGATGGTTCTTAATTTGTGTGTAATTATTGCAACGAAGATTATAGGAATCATCAACCGATAGTTGACTACCCCAATCACTATGATCGTTCCTGCAGCGTTTAATCCAATCTGAGGGAAAATTTTTGATAAAAACTGATTATATATTATTCAAACGTAAAAGGTAATACCGAAATAACATCGAAAAATGTTAAAGGAAGTTGGTCGTCCATACATCCAATATCTTTAGCAAATCGGTTAAGAATCCGCCCTACAGTTAATTTTTTTTTAACACATAGGTTATCGAGTATAAGATATAGTTCTATTAGTGATATAATTCTATATAGTTTAATCCTACCAACTGGATTTGTATCAAAGAAGCTAAGAGGAGCGCGAATAATCGCTTTGAACATTTCATTATGCAACTTGATAGACGAAAACATGCAAAGAATGAAAAAATGAAGAGCTCGGATTAGAGCAAAGACGAAAACTCCACTGATTAGGACCGAGTACACGTAAATCGCAGTTTCGTTGTCTAATTTATTCTTCCATGAAGATGCAATCTTTGTATTTCCAGTAAAGTTTCTATGTTGGGAAACGTGTGTCCAGATAGTAAGCCAATAATCTGATCCACTGGAGATAGCTTGAGTGATCAGACAGCTCAGAATCAGGAAGAATACAGATATGATTCCACCACCGGCCATAAAATACTGCAAGTAGATAGAAAAGCTAACACTTCCCGTAGAGCGAGATTCTTCGACAAATGCAGCTGGTGATGACTTATTGCAGTCCTCCTATAAATTTAAATTTAGCCTATATAGTCACTGTATAAAAAAGTTCAAATTGTCGACTGGTTCAAAGTCGATTATTAGCCGTGTAGTTTGCGACCGTATATTTACAAAATCGAAAATTAAACTCTGACTCAATTCCAACCTCAAATTAAGTCAAAATTTTAGTTCTGAGTTGGGTTCCAACGACCAATTATTCAAGGCGATAATCGAACTCTCAATACGATTTTCGACTTAGTAAATGGTTGGAAATCTTAAAATGATATGTTAAGCAAATAATAATTAGGTTATACCCCATTGGGCGAAATAACAGAAGAGGAAAGCCTCTCATCCTTTAAAGATAATTTGGATGGAGATCGAGATCTTGGTCCATCTTTTTTGGCCAAGGAAACGGCATACTTATCGTCATTCAATTCTTCGCCCTCTTTCAGAGTATTGGTAAAATCCAACCCAAGTAGACAAAGCTCTTCGTAACTTCCTATTGCTTCCATTCGACCCTAAAAGTTATTTTTACTTATTTTCTACTTGCGTTTGGCACATTATTCATTTTGGTGATATATAATGCAATACAAAGCAACATCAAATTTACATCTAAACTTGTGGTGCCTATTTACTTACACCACATAATGAGGGAAGAGGGTAAAGGAAGGAGAAGAGGTAAGGGCTGAAGTACTCGTAGAGATAAAGTAAGAGATAAAGAGTATAGGCTACTAGAGACTGTATTAGAGAGAGGCCCGTGCCGGACAGGCACGGCCGATACAATGTGATACACTGTTCTCCTGAAGACTCAAGACTCAAGACTATTGACTGTAGGATAACGGGCGGGATCATTTATAGTAGCCCGGGATCCTTGACATATTATATCTATTTATGTATTGGGACTACGTGTCTTGTCTATATGCCAATTGACAATGACTATACATGCCTCCTTGGTGTATGTGACTGGGCAGCTGCCGAAGGTCAGCTGGTTTAAATATAGGCACTACAAACTATTTGATTGTGATTTAAATTTTGATTTGATCTAAACTGTTTAATGTTGATGTTTAGATCAACATCAGCACTTTTTCTAAAACATACCTTCTTCAAGACGATGATTTGATCAACAAATTTCAAGTATTGAAGCTGATGAGTTACGAGCACTCTTATTTTGTCTTGAAGAAACCCATTGATAGCTTGGTCAAATAGCTGACATCCGACGTGAGTGTCTACGGCACTGAGAGGATCATCCATTAGATAGATGTCGGCATCGACGTAAAGACAGCGGGCTAAATTGATTCGAGCTTTTTGGCCTCCACTAAGAGATATCCCTCTTTCCCCAACGGCCGTTTGATCTCCTTGCGGAAAGAGACTGAAATCTCTTTCCAAAGCTGCCGCACTTATTACTTTCTTATAGCGTTGAGCGTCGTACTCGAATCCACAAATAATATTATGTCGGATTGTTCCAGAAAATATCCACGCGTCTTGAGGAGCGTATGCGATCTTACCTTTGATCAGACAGCTTCCAATCAACGGTGATAGTTCCCCCAAAATAACGTTTAAAAGTGAGCTCTTTCAAGGAAAAAGAAATCATTAGTCAACATCATCATACTAAATTACAAAACTATCGTGTATTTAAAATAGTAATAATTTTTAAACCTTTCCAGATCCCACTTGCCCGGTAACAGCCAGAACTTGACCCGGACGAACTGTGAAAGAGATATCCGTCAACGTATTATCCGCTGTTTCTGCCGTTGCCGGCCACTTTACCGTCACTCTTTGGCAGTCAATTAGACAATCAGCGTTTGACGCCGGTCTATCAAATGGATTCGAGGACTTTTCAATTTCATCCAAGAGTAAAAAATTCTTTGGAAAAATAAGTATTAGTAGTTAAAATAATTTAGAGTAACCTTCAATTGAAAAGTAAATACCTCAATACGTTTGATAGATGTTTCAGCTTCTGCAGTTTGGGTGATAGCTAAGCTGAAATAACGAGTCATTACGTCCCTTACGTTATTAAATAGCGCGACAGTCATAAAAACCTATATAATTGTCATGCACATTTAACTGGATTTAGAGGTTAAATTTAGTTTCTCTAACTTTATTCGGAGCTAACGTGTTGGCCATCAATACGTAGACGATAAAAGTGAAGAAAACGACAAGTTTTGATAAAATAAAATATAAGCTTGCATTGAAAGAACGGAGATAAGCCGTCCTTCGAATGGCAGCGACTTCCATCCTGATTATTGTAAAAGCATAAAATGTTTAGGTGCGCATGTATTTCTCAAATTTATTATACAGCACCTTCGATACATGTCAATCAGTTTAGCGAAGGATTCTTCCCAGGTGTACATCTTGATTACTTTCATTGCTGAAACTATTTCATTCATTGAACCGATACGTTGATCTGTTCTCTTTGCTGTCCTCATCCGATTGCTCGTGAACATTTTTCCAAATGCAGCTTATTTAACAGAAGAGGTAAATGTAAATTATTTTTAAAAACATCAAAACTAGATTTTTAAAAAACATACTTTGAAAAGGAACAAATAAAACTATAACGACCAAACCGACTAAACAGGACGGCCCAATGTAGAAAAGAAGAACTATGGTGACCAGTATAACTTGAACTGGCCCTACCAAGAGGTAATGCAAAAAAGGGACCGACGAATCGAATCGACTAACGTCATTAGACATTACATTTACCATTTGTCCTACACTGGTTTCCCCTAAGGCTTTTTGGCTCAGTCTTAAACTCTGTTATTTTCGTTAGATTAATATTAGCTTAATTAATACAATTGAATTAACACAAAAACTTCATGTACTTTCTTGTAAACAAGTGAGCAGCAGGCCACTCTGATCCTCATTCCCAAATGGAGGCATGTAAAAAAGTACGGATGATGTAAAAGAGTGTAAAACCCCGAACCCAGAATGACGCCTGTGGCATAAAGATACGCCTGCCATTGAGGCATTTCACTGTCAGAATTGAAATATAGTATAAGTTCGCTTAGGCACAATGGTTGCCCTATCCTGTAACCATTTTGAAATCACAATTAAATATATACCGCTAATTTAAGCTTTGCAATAAACTGAGTACCTAAAGAGCCACTCGTTCAGCATACAAACGAGCCCATTTTTAACAAATTCAAGCCAAAACATTCGAATTAAGGCTTTTGTCAGACTAGGCTCTCCACGTCTCTCTTTTTTCAATTCTACGATCCATTCTCTATTTTTCATATTTGCAGATGAAAGTTGTAAGTGTTTAACGATCGTTTAAAATTAACGTTATAGCTTAATCTTGTATGATGAATTGAATGAGCTGTATACCTTTCTAACTGGTTACCTAATCCTTCCGAATCGTCTCCGAGGGGGATATTGTACAGGTCTTCAGTTTTAAGTTCACGTTGATTTCCTAACTTTATGAACGGATTAACCCATCTGTAAGTATTATTTCCGTTGTTACTATTATTATATTCAAGTTTCTGAGCACTCATTAAAGTATTTGGTCTCAGCCACCCTATACAAACATTAACCTAATGTCCTAATAAACGATTATTTTTACAACAAAACAAACTTCTGTTTATTTTTGTTTATAATAACCCAAACAATTTAGAGTACAGATTCACACATTTTAAAAAATTCCAACTGAAACACTGCCGATAAGCACTCCAAATAGGCCATTTCGTCGCTAGAAAATACATTTTGGCAAGCAGCCTATGTCTTTTTGGTATTTTAGCGAGAAAAAAAATTCACCCACTTTTTCAGAAGTGTATAACGACAATACGATTCAGTAAAAAGTATGCATGTATAGATTCGTGTCCCCTCTTACAATTATGCCATTACAAAAAATTGTTAACAAGAACCAAATTTAAAATCTGCTTCACTGCTTGGTTCGCAACTTCGCTTTTACATATATTAAACATTTTCTGTTCTTTTAAAATGTAAGCCGCTCAATATAATAGTTTTAATAGCTGCTGGTACTTACGCGAAGAATGATTTAGAAATAAAGTTGGCATTAGTTCTGGGGTGAGGGGTCTTGTCTATTTTCTTGTTCCTTTCATCTTAATCAGATTAGATTCGAATAAAAAAATTATATAAATGTTATGGGATTTTTTTTAGAATATCAGCTGTGTAATAAGAACTCACCTACGAAACTTCGATACGACGAATTCCTTCTATTGAAAGGTAATTTTCTGCAACGTTTTCCTTTCTTTAAGACATCCATCAGAACGTCTGCGGTCAACTACGTTCAACAAGGAAGTGCGAATATAGAATTTATCAGACACTTTAAAGTATAGCTTAAAACTAATAAACGCCACAGCTGGATTCAGAAGTCATAAAGACTTATTTCTGTTCAATGGCTTTAGGCAAAAATATTTTAGAAATTTCTATTCTAAACATTTATTTTTGGGTTGTTATGAGATGAGATGTTCTTGTAAGTCTTAGAAGTTATCTTACAACAATAGTAGCCTTACAAACGATAAATTTTCAAAATCTTAAAAAAAAATTCGCATAAAAAAATTTAAAGGCGGGACGAAAATCTCGAAAAACATAATGACCGTTTGGCAACAGTGTGTTTTAGTGAATCCGATTTTTTTCTTGAATTTAAATCGGTACAAGATTTAAAAAAAATGATTTTGAATCGATTCAGATGTTAATCAATTCAATTTCGAATAAATTCAATTTTGAATTGGAAAACACTGCATTCTATTGATGTCGTTTGATTACGAAAATAAGTAGAAGACATAATAAGAAATCAAATTATTAATAAAAAGGAAAAAAAATTCTCATTATTAGTCGGTAAAGGATCAGTGGTTTGATCCAAGCTATATAGACTTGGTTTTGATTATGTGCGCTCATTCAGACCACTTTTTAATTATTTTATAGAAACGAGATGATTTAATTGTAATGTCCAAAAAGAGTAAAGCAGCTATCAAAAGAAAAAATAATAAAATTTCCAGAAACAAACATGATTTCCTCCACCGATTGAATGGAAGAACGGGATTGGCTGGATCATGTAGGAAAAGATGGCCACCGCAAGTGTTTCTCTTACGTGATATAAGCCGCAAGTGTAAATATAAATTTTAAAACACATATTTCCAACATTTTTCTAACATTTATGAGCATTCATGAAGTTAAACATACACTTTAAAATGTATTGTACGTATGTATACTTTTTAAAAACATATTTTTACTAAAGCTATGCTGTATTTACTTCTCTTTTTTTTGGGGGGGGGGGGGATTTAATATAGCCTTAGTGTACATTTTTTATTCAATTCATTTTCCCCTTAATTAATCTCAAATCGCCTGTTTGCTGAAGAACAATTTTTTTTTAAAATCTTCTCCGAGTAGTATTATTGCAATTTATCTGCCACATTTAGCATTATCTCTGCAATGTATCTTATGGAACAGCATTATCGCTTATTTGCTGTATTTAACCAGCATTGGTGTTATTGCATTGTCTAGAGCATTATTATTGCAATTTATCTGCTATATTTAGCATTATCACTGCAATTTATCTGCCTTATTATATTATAGCATTATTATTGCAGTTTATCTGCTTTAGAAAACAGCATTATCATTTCAATTTATCTGCTTCTTGCAACAGCTTTGCAAACAGAATTTTATACTGTAGTATCATTTTGCTTCTTATTCTTCACGATTGAATGATTTACAATTCAACTTCACTAGCACCATGCAATTTTTTAACAACAGGTCAAAAATGTACTCTTAGGTTAACAGCAAAGCTTTCTGCATCTTTCTTTTTTTGGGTTCCGTATCATGATAAATGTTAGATCCATTATTTCTAAATTTTGGTTTTATGAGAAAGCATTGTTAAATATTTTTGAGTCAAATGAAAAAAAATCCCCTACAAGCTTACTTTCATGCTTAACATTGCATTTTTTCAAATCCATAATTCGATACATGTGAATTTATCTTGTTTTAAATATAAAAAAATTCTTTCTTTTTAAGTAGAAATGCAACATATTATTTGAAACTTTAGTTATCTTTTGGCCAACTATATGCATAATTTTTAAGTTACAATAGCAAAAAAATTTTAATTTTACTTGACATGGCTCGAAAGACTGATAGGCTACTCCTTATTACAGGAAACAGGTGAGCAAGAAACGAAACTTTTTTAAGATGCGCTGAATCTCATCATGAAATTCTCTGACTAAAACACTTGCCGTTGAAGCACTCTACATTTAAACGTACTTTTCAGCCAAGCTATTCCACCTTTTGGGAGGAGCTAAAAATGTTTTCAAGAAACCTTGCACAGATGTTTTTAGATATGTATAACTCATTCCAACTGTCTTTGTTTTCAAACTGAAATTTGAATTTGAAAATTCAAATTTTTAAAACGATTTTCACAAATGTCCTGATCTTGTTAATTTCTTGTAATTACTCTGGCCTTATCGTGTATTGTTTGAGTGTATATATTTAAAAAAAGCACAACGAAATCGGAAGAATGAACAGTAAAAGACTAGCCGGGGAAATTGGCTCAAATGGAATATTCCCGGGACTGGCTAGAAGAGAAAAAAAATGGAACCCAAAACTCCACCAGTGTTTTCTTGATATTATTTTATATAACCAGCAAGTGTCTGCATGCCTGTGGATGCGTATACAATATTCATGTTCAAATAATGTTTGGTGACTTTTTTCCGAGAATTCCAGAATTTGAAAAAAATAATAATTTAAACGCATCTACTCCGAGATTTTTTACTGAATAAGTTTATACATTTCATATAACAAGATGTCTACTACTTTACTCCATACTTTCGACACTTTATATCAACGGCGTTGATGACACATTTGTAGGTTGAAGTACAAAGAAACTTAGAAGAGAACCAGTATTTATGAGTAATTAAATTTATTATTTAAGAATTGCGATGCTGAATGAGAAAAAGACGATTCCTCGATTGATTGAAAAATAATACTCTTGATGAATTATTTGGAAAACATTCTATTTTATCGATATTTACTTCAACGTTTTTAACACTGAATTTTTGACGAACTGTTTTTTCACAATCTAAAAAAAACTGGAAACGCACCCAATTTTGGGAATAATTCTTTTCACAATTGTTTAATCTGAATATATCTCTTTTTTTATTTCACATATATACTGTTCATATTTTTTAATTGGTTGCTTGCTCCTTTATTTAAAGAAATATGGGTGATGTGCTTTTAAGAAATTTAACATTTTCTTTGCTTTTTGAAATCTACTGATTTAAAAATTTTATACAGTATACAATATTACAATATGAAAATATGAAACTGAATATTAGACCAAAACCGAGTTAGTAGTTACAACTAATGACTGCCAACTTGTTTCCGAAAAGTATAAATTTTTAAAATATAAATTTTACAATTGAATTTAAAAATTCACGTCATGAAAAATCATGAAGATTCATCACCTAAATTTATTGTTTTTATAAAAGTAGAGGGTGGCTTAGGGTGTCCCACTTAGCACATATATATTTTTTATCTTAATATCCTTTGAGATCGAGGTGGGAAATAGTATAAGTATGTTGTAAAATTTTTGCAATAAAAACGCAGTTTTTACAAAGGTAATAATTGTATTTTGAAAATGTACTAGGCAAATAAAATTTTTATTTAAAAATTGATAAATCATTTATTATTCGACTAGTTTATCACATTTTATCGTGAATGTTAATTTATTTGACTTTGAAAAAATATTTCTTTATTTCCCTATTTATTTATATTCAACGCTTAGGGACGCGGTAGCCGAGATCGATGGATCGGCCCGCTTCCTCTCCGCCCTCGACGCCTCTTTTTCTTTGGTCGTTGACCACCAAGCGTTCGTTTCTATACTGGATCGGCACACCTTGGAAACCGTGGAAAGCCCGAAGCTTCAACGCCTAAAAGAGCGACTATCACCCTACGTCTTCTCAACGGTTTGGCGTAAGGGAAGACTCATTCCATTCCGGATGCCTTTTGTCGCAACCCTGTCAACGATTCATCTCCAGGATGTGGCATATCCGGTGATTCCTCTTTCACTCGGTGTGCTATCATGTGGTACATTCGATCCTTGTCCAAAGAAAATCCAGAAGACGACGACCTCGACTCAGCAATCCCTATTCCAGCTCACCCGCGTGACCCACTATTAGATGAGCTTTGATCCGCTGCCTCCGGTGATGCTGATTACGCCGCTCTCATAGACACCGTAAGAAGGGCTTTCTCTCTCGTCGCGACCGGTTACCTCTTTCTATTCGCCAGTATTGGGCCAACAGAGAGGAACTCTCGACTGACGACGGTTTTGTTTTCTTCGGTAGCCGAATCGTGGTTCCCTTTGCAGCCCGTCGCAACGTTCTTTCTAAGCTTCATTTTTCACACCAGGGTATCGTCCGGACTAAGCAGCGGGCGCGTAAAGTTGTTTACTGGAACGGAATGATCAATGACATTATTCAGCTCGTCGAGGGCTGTCAGTCATGTCAGGAGTGTCTCCCAAGCCTTTCAAAGGAGCCTCTACTCAGCGACCCACTACCTGCATACCCGTTTGAGAGTCTCAGCTGATTTATTCTAGACCCCCGGAACCCTCCACGCCCTAATTTACGCCAACCGTTTTTCTGGTTGGACAGTAGTTCATCAATGGCGCGATACACCATCCACAAAGGAAGTCAGCCGCGCAGTCATCAGCAACTTCTCGATCTTGGAGTTCCCCTCTGCTTCCGCTCGAATGGCGGCCCACAATTTGACGCTAAGGAGTTCCGAGACGCACTCTTCCGATGGGGGTCGAGGGGCGACCTTCTAGCCCAACTTACGCCCAAAGCAACGGCCACGCAGAAGCGCTGTGAAAGCGGTGAAGAGCTTGGTGCTAAAGACGGCGACCTCCGGTGACCTGAACAACGAAACCTTTCTCCGCGGCCTGCTAGAGCTCCACAACACGCCCGACGCTATCGACTTTTCACCTGCAGAAATCGTTTTCGGCCATCTGCACCACTCAATCGTCCCAGCACACCGGTCGTCCTTTCATTCTCGTTGGTCAACGGTCGCTGAATCTCGAGAACGCCAGGCTTTCATCGATGCCAGCACAAAGACATACTATGACACACACTCTAGCTCCTTACGTCCGCTGCAGATCGCCCAATCCGTTCGAGTCCAAGGTGCCACTACAAAACTACGTCGGGGTGGTTGTGGGCAAACACAGGGACTACCGCGTCAAGACAGCCAGTGGGACAGTTATGTGGCGCAACCGCCGCTTTCTTCGGCCGCAACGGCCTCCCACCGACACCCTCGTCGAGACCAGTAGAGCCGATCCTCCTGCTTCCCTCAATCTGGCCGAAGTAACGACTTCATTAACTTCCTCACCCGGCATCGATCCAGTACCCGCCCCGGTCGTCGGCCCTCAACGTCGCAGCAACCCCCCTCGGACTCGCAAAGCTCCAGCAAGACTTAATTTGTAGTGTCCTATTGGTGCGATGATGTTATATATTTATATATACCTTTCTTTTGTATTTTGTATAATGCAACACAGAAAGGGGTATTTATCATGTATTTTGTAGTTTTATTTTTTATGCTTTCTTCTTCATTCCGCCTTCTCTTCGTTTTTATTATTTGAAGCCTCTTTTTATGTGTCAATCGGCTGGTGGGGGGATGTTGTGTACGTCGCCCGCCCTGCCCTAGAGGGTTCTGGCTCACTCGAGCATGCGCTCTCTCTTTCCCTCTCAGCCTCCCTACGGCAGTCTAGTTTGGGTTCGTCTTGTATATCTTGTATGTATTCTCGTTTAATGGTGCTCTTCTATTGTAATACAAGTGTCTAACAAAGACTCAACACTAAATAAAACGGTTATTTTTAAGCGAAAGAGATTTTTTACAAATTCATTACAATTAATATAATTATTTAGTCTTCATTACACTACTATACTGTAAATAATTATGATTCATATAGAAGAAAATAAGGGTCCGAACGAAATTGCAATACCTTTTGATTCTTAGTTTATTCGAATTGGGTTTAAATACTTCGTTCAAAGCAAATTTCATCTAATACAACCTGTCTGGAATGATATCGTCTGTTGTACTTACTTATTTGACACGTAGAAAATGACACGTAAATCCGTTTGGTTCTATCAACGTGGCCCATCGTAGTCGACAGTTCCAAATCCACCTTTCCACAATCAGGACCCTTGAAAAAGTATTCTTTTCAAACTTTTCATACTAATCCAACTGTATTCTCATCTAAAATCGACAACGGAAGCGACTCAACAACGAAAAGTCGACGTCAAGAAAACGATATTTCTTTTTTGAAAGCGATAATTGTTGAAGACAAGAGAACCATTCGCCATCTGAGAGGCCGTGTTTCAAGTCTCGAGTCCTTAATGTTGGCAAAAAAATCAGAAACAAAAGACCAACCACTATTTCGACAAAAACGACCTTATCGATTGCTACCAGTGCATCCAGGCGGGTCTAAACTAATTTTTTTCTTTATGTCAATAAAAATGTGAATCCAAGTGTACATGCTAATTCAAGTCATCTGTATTTTTAAATGCATTTTTTACTTAGAGATAAAATGGAAAAGGAGAAAGCTACGGCCCATGCACAATTCTATGGCCCTCCTAGTAACTGCAATGAGCTAGGGAAACTCGGTTATACACTGAATGGCTATTATTTGGTCAAAGGGAAGGATGAATCAATAAGCAACAGCATCGAAGCCGTTCTTTGCCAATTTAACCTACCAGAGAAATCCAAAGGAGGTACGAATAAAAACAAAACTACTGTTTCTATTCAATAAATACACATTAAAAGATGCTTTATATGTAGCCTATGTTATAAATTTATTTAAATATTGATTTTTATCTAGGTACTTAGGAGGAACGAATAGGATTGGTTACAATTGGCAATAATGTAGAAAAATCTAAGAGTATATGGTAAAATAATGCATAATATGGATGCTTACAAAATTACCACGACCCACAAATATATATATATATTTTATAGCAAATAGTAAAGAAAACAATATTGAATTGGTCAGCACCCAATTAAATACTAAGAAGAATGAATTAACAGGTAGTAGTTTAGTTTCTCAATTTATTTAAAACAGAACAATTGACCAACTGACCTTAACCGAGTTCATTTTGACATTTAAGCTACGGAAAGAAATCTTTATGGGTTCATTAGTAGTATTGACAGTACCACTACTGCAAACCATCCGGTTAGTCATAAACGCTATAAGTGCATTATTATTATTTGAGTTAAATTTGTTTTGAAACATTCAATGTATTAAAATAATAGTTATATCTTGTCTTTTTGTTTATAAATTTTGAATTTTGTGAACTTTTACATATTTCTTGTGACCAATAAAAACATAGGAGGCATGGTGGCTTTTGAAAACGTTAAGGGGTTTTTAGACTCCAAGTACAGCTCCCCTTCTGAGTTAACATCAGCTCAGGCACGATTATATGATTCAGAAATTGCTCAACCATATGTGGAAATCCAGGATGAGCTAGCAGACATCCAATATCATCCGGAACGAGAAGAACGGAAAACGACATCGGAAAATGAAAGTATGCCCTCAAAAGTATTTGAGGCCGCTGGTAATATTTTATCAACCCTTTTCCAGAGATGAAGCTCTAAAAACATTTTTCTAGGAGGAGGAAGCATTTTTTCGGGATTTCAGTGCATTTTAAAAAATATATTCATTATCTGGAAGCTAAAATTTGTTTTTGAATTAAACTTAATTAATGTTGTGGCAATTGCCTATATTGTAGGCCTATGCAATGTAGTGCTAGATTCTAAGCCTACAATAATTGTGTCAAGCGCCAGCCATCAATCTCGAACGTGTCTTTACGACCCAGAGTTATGGCTGTGCGGGAAATTTGAATGTTATCATCTTTTATATAAGTCCCTATGTAAACACCAGATTGCCATAAAATCAGCAAGGCATTGGCTCCCGCAAAACACATAATGTAAATCCCTCCTTGATCCTATTTTGATAGGATGGTGCCGTGCGCACCAGCCCTATCCTCTCTGTGTATGTGTGGCGCGCAGCGCCACCGCGCATCCCCAATTTCCGCTCTCTATTTAAGGAGCATGCATGACAGTCAACACAGTCAGAGTGACAATCTCTCACACACTCTTACATATAGTAGTAGTATAGAGTAGTACTGCCATGCTGGCTACTACTGTAGCTAGCATGGTAGTTAGTCAGTCAGCAGTCCGCTGGCCTGACCGATCTTGTCTACCCTCTTCACTGTAGTAAGTTAGTCTTACCTGTCTCTTGAAATACAACTCTTGCACTTATAACCAAACTCTGTCAACTAGTTCTTATTGATAAATACAAACCAAGGTGTAGCGTTCTATTGTAAAATAGACACTACATTACTGGCGAGTCTTTACCAGTGTTCAAACTCTGTGAATCTTCTGCTCCATCTTTACCCCTACCAATGAACTTTCTCACCGGACGCATGGTCGTCCCTCCAACAGACCAGCCGTCTATATCACCGAGACTGCAGTCCGAATCGTCAGACCCTTCCCTGCTCATCACAAGAGGTCCCCTCAACACCTCTCCTCTTCATCTTCTTTGGAGACACAAATTCTATTACCATCTACTTCTCCCGCCACATCATCAAACAAGGTCAAATGAATTCAATTTCTATACACCAACTCAGCATCGGTTACCTTCTCAACCGCTTACCCTACAATCTGACAAAAGACAAAAGACAAGTTTCTACTAGAGGAATCATGAATATAATCGAACGGATTCTTAGACGTCAATAAAATCTCCGTAAAAATTATGTTTCAACTTATCCGAATGATGCGAAGAATCATCCGTCGTCAATGTCTTTTCTTTCCACTTTATCATACATCCGACTGAATCTCACCAATCAACTCTCTTCCTTGAACACCAAACAACAGATTAAGACTTCGATTGAGTACCCCGACAAGACATCGTCGCAACCAAGACACCTCCGTGAGTGTTACATTTTTTTTCTCCTCCGTATAAGATGGAACCACGAATAGAAGTTTTCTCTCCAAATATTGCACATGCTAAGAAGTGTAACGTTCGAAAACGTTACATGGGATCTTGATGAGCATCATGAATAAGGCCAAGAGTGCCAAACTGCTCTGCTCAGTCAAATGTAAAGGCAACGCTGGGATAGCGTAAGCCGCATACACGTAAACCTTGGAGAAAGCTGCTTCTTGGCTCCTACCCTGTGGAGTAGATGACCATTTTGAAACACACGGACAAATTTTTGGTTCCTGCGATAAACCGCATGCAGTGAAAATAGTATCTTACTACGTTTTGACACCTAACCAATCCGGAAGTCAAAATATAAGCTCGTACAAAACCAAATTCGAATTGGGAATGGGAACAGTCAAAAAAGAAGGAAAAAGGAATCCATCATTTATCTTATCGACAGTACCTCGATAAAGACGACGAAGCGGAGCTTGAAATCTTCAGCAATACCCCACCTGCTATTTAAAAAAATCTATCATTCGTCTTGAGAGAACACACAATTTTCATGATCCGAGTAACCAAATCATCCGGTCAACAGAAGAACTACCATTGAATATAAGAGACTGCCGTTTAGTAGAATAGCAACCATTCATACCTTTACGTATTGTGTGTCTAATAATTCATATTTTGAATTATGCACCTTTTCCCCATTTGTCCTGTATTAACAATGCATTTATTTTTTTTTCCCTATCTGCTTCTTATAATTTTACCGACGCGGGAGCGTCGATTTCCCCAATGGAGGAAGGAGTGTAGTGCTAGATTCTAAGCCTACAATAATTGTGTCAAGCGCCAGCCATCAATCTCGAACGTGTCTTTACGACCCAGAGTTATGGCTGTGCGGGAAATTTGAATGTTATCATCTTTTATATAAGTCCCTATGTAAACACCAGATTGCCATAAAATCAGCAAGGAATTGGCTCCCGCAAAACACATAATGTAAATCCCTCCTTGATCCTATTTTGATAGGATGGTGCCGTGCGCACCAGCCCTATCCTCTCTGTGTATGTGTGGCGCGCAGCGCCACCGCGCATCCCCAATTTCCGCTCTCTATTTAAGGAGCATGCATGACAGTCAACACAGTCAGAGTGACAATCTCTCACACACTCTTACATATAGTAGTAGTATAGAGTAGTACTGCCATGCTGGCTACTACTGTAGCTAGCATGGTAGTTAGTCAGTCAGCAGTCCGCTGGCCTGACCGATCTTGTCTACCCTCTTCACTGTAGTAAGTTAGTCTTACCTGTCTCTTGAAATACAACTCTTGCACTTATAACCAAACTCTGTCAACTAGTTCTTATTGATAAATACAAACCAAGGTGTAGCGTTCTATTGTAAAATAGACACTACAGCAAGTAGATCAGTACCCAATAAACATAATAGCAGCATATTGAGTTTTGTTGAATTAACACAATTCATTTTAATTATACAAATTATTTAATCCTCTTACATTGTGATGTGTAAGCTTACACGCGTGAATTTGATTATAAAAGATATAATGATACATTTTAAGTCATTTTGAGTCTTTAAAAAAATTATTTCTGTTCCTAAGGGACAAAGTAAAATGTTGCCCTCGTTATAGTCATTCAGAGTAACATTTAAAATATTTAATTTATAGTAATTCCTATGTATCCTTTTTTTTAGTCTGAACCAGCACATACTATCTCTATATTACTCTATACCAGCGTTGGAAGAGTTTTACTAACTTTTTCAATTATAATGCCAGTATATATTGGTAGTCACTTCTTTAAATCTATAAATTTGAAAACATATAGCTATAGGCCTATTACTTTTTTTTCATCCTTTAATTCGCCATTCAGTTTCAGTTGATACTCAGTTGACAAAATGTAAGTACAGTAGTATTTCTACTTCTGCCACTACTAGTAATTATACTTCAAGTTCTAGTAAATTTTATTTTTTGTTCTATGGTCCACAATCATTATTATATAGCTAATAAAAGGCTAGGCCTACAGTACCTCATTTAATCTTTGCTTTTAAATGGGATATTTTGTTACTGCAGTTATCGACAGCTGATGTTCCATAATTGGTATTCCAATCCAAATCATATCTTTCGAAGATTCTCGCAAATTGAAGTTGAATCAATCGGAACTGGATCTGGATCAAAAGATTGCCCATCTCAGTCCTGTCCGTTGTCGGTGCCTTTCGCACCGGCAAATCTTTCCTTCTCTCTTGGTTCACGCATCCGCTATCTGAAATCTAATTCGAATAAGGTATACAAATCTTTCATATAATAGTATTGCTTCTTATTCATTATTACTGATTTTACCGTGTTTACATGCGTAATATGTGTAGAAGAACTCATCAGCCTTTACCGGTGATAAATTTTTCGAAAAAGATGAGCCACTTTTGGATGATTTTAAGTGGAAAAGTGGGGCAGAACCTAACACTTAAGGTATTTGGCCTTGGTTCAAGGTTTTTATCATCAATAATTATGCCGGCCAAAAGGTATATACATGTTCATTATGTTGAGTAATAAGCAGTAATTAAAACGTTTGAATAACATGTAATTAGGTTGGCGTTTTACTGATTGACACCTAAGGACTTTTCAATGGTAGTAACACAACCAAACAGAACGGAAACATATTTATCCTTAGTAATTGATCAGCAGCATCCAGATCTTCAATCTATCTCAAAAGATGTAAGATTCTTGGAAACCTTGCAGGTAAATATGATAATTCAGTACAAATTTCCGTTATTAAGATGTTTGCTGAATTCGGACGTTTTGTTTTTCAAAAGCCAATTCGAAAGAAGAAATTAAGCCCTTTCAACACATTGTGATTCTCATTCGAGATCATCAGTACCCTTTCGGATCTCTAGGAGGAGAATCGTTTCTTCAAAAGTATTTGAGCTTTCCGAAAGAAATGCTGATTCCCATTTTTCGGGGTCTCCCTTTATAATCTATAGCTATATCTTTACGAAGTTTACGCCGTGCATGTTCTTACGCTGAATCGTCCCTTGAAATACAATTAAACAATGACATCTCTCGGTATACTGTAACTGATATAATCTCTAGGGCCTAGGCTTACATATTTCGAGTAGATACTATACGCAGCTGAAAGTTTATAATCACGCGCATACTTAGCTTATTTTAGCTTGTGTAATTAATCCTATGATTTGATTAGAGAATTGTATACCATTTCAATTGGCCTGTAAACAGTCGCAATCGTTTCTAAACAGTTAAAGAGAGCAGTAGCGTCAGCTATCGTTTGAGGCCACGTCGAATCATTCGTAAAAATGCAAATATAGATATAATTATTTTTTTTTAAGTTGATACTATTTGACTTTTCCTAGTTTCATTAGCTGCAATTTATTACTACACTACTAGCAATTAAAAACAAGATTATTAAACTGCTTTCTAAGACTCGGAATCCTTTATAAATTACTAATGTGTATTCTTTATAGGATAGTACTACGCAGTGTTTGGAACGTCATTTCAGTTCCGTGACGTGCGACGATATCGAATTCGTCAACGTCGCAAAAAAAAGCGACGTCGCCCGTCGCGAAAAAAACGTCACGTCGCCGTCATAAAATCTGCACGTCATGTATGACGTGAAACGTCACGAAAACGTCACGCTATCGTCACATATTTTATTTTTTTTTCTGTCAAGCAATTGGAATACAATAGAAAGCACACATTTACTCAGTAATTATCGATTCGGAATCAAGTTTGAGATGGATCTTTAAAAGAATAAGCATTTCTAGTAATTTATCAGATAGGCGGTTTCGTCGAACAGTAAGGACAATCGCTGCGGTACTAAATAACCTCTCAACGGGAGCGCTAGTAGGGATCGAGGTGTTATACTTCACAAAAAGAGTTTTTATCTGCGGATATGTATCCAACATTTGAATAGATTGGTCCTTATCCCTAAGATACAGATCCACTTCGTCCAAATCTACTTCATTTTCAGAACGGTTATCCTCATCCTGAAAGAAATCCTCAAAAAGAGATTCTTGAGATCGCTCGTGAACTGGCGTAGAGGCTTCCGAGACGAGCTGCTTTAGTTTAGCCTTCGCACTTCTGGCAGCATCCGGGGTCATCCATTTCGTTTTAAAAAACGGATGGGTGGCAGCAGCAATTAAGTAAGACTCTTCATGGAATAGGTGCCCAAATCTATAAAAGGAAATGAATTAAAATGTGAATTGCAATTCATCAGAAGTACAGAACATACCTGTCATCGATTTTTTCAATAATCCGTTCACGCATCGGTCCTAAATTTGGGAAGCATCTTTTCTTCAAAGTGTTCTTGATTCTTGTAAGGATTGGAAGGACCATTCCTATTCCTAAAAAGCAATTATTCTGTCCTTGGAAGATGTCCAGTGCGTAAGCAAGAGGCTTCATCAGTTCCGAGTATTCTTGGAGCAGTTCGATGTCCTCTTTTGTGAAGAAAGATGATAGACCGATGGATTGAAGCAGATCGTTGGTTCCTTTCAGGTTCTTTTGGTGTTTAAGGAAAGCTGTTATGCAGTCGAAATACGTGTTCCATCTAGTAGCACATGGAGTTGGGAGGGCAACTCCTAGAAAAATATGGTTTAAATTAATTCTCTATAACTCTGTAGAAGGAAAAAGAAAATGTTTACCGAAGGCAGCTTGACTTTTCTCACTTGCTGAAATTGATTGACCAATTTTATTCCAAAAACCAGAAAGTTTAGTCCAAGCTTGGCGAAAAGCGTTTTTCTTTGTGAACCCTTTTGCATCGAATTTTGATAAGTCCGTGTCCTTTTTAGCGATCAAATCCAAAGTGTGTGAAGCGCATCTGTAAATTAAATTTGTTTTAAAATAAATTGATAACCAAGAGATTCGTAGCTATTTTAAAATATAATTACCTTATATGATCAGGAAGTACTATTCTTGATTTTTCACTCTCATAATGCTTCTGTAAAAGCTCAAACGCAGAGGTCTTAAGGGATGCGGCCTCTGTGAAGAGTGAAGGATCCAAGGGGTCTTCTTCTCCGTCAAGTTCATCCAATAATGCTGTAACTTCGGAAAGTTCTCTTGCGCCACAATCGTCCGCTAACATATCTTGAGTAGCCCGGGCATCTAAAGCAGCTTGTTGGGCTAGCTTGGCAGCCGCAGCATCGATTCGAGATTGAGCCATATGAGCCTAGAATAATTATAAATAATTAAGGAGAAGAGCTTTCGTTCGAATCAGTTAATAACTCACAGAGAATTGTTTGAAGGACTTCACAAAGTTAGCACCGTTGTCCGTCACAATATGACTAACTTTAAACAAAGGTAGACAATAATCATCCATAACCTTTTTGATAATCTCTGCTATTTTGTCATGAGTGTGGGAACCTATTTCAAATTTTAAAAATTAATTTAAATTAATTAAATATTTTTATAGAACTTTACCTTCAAATCTTTGACAAGCAATAGCTGCTGACTTTCTCTCTATGGATCCATTTGAAAGAACTGTGAGCCAATGAGCAGTTATGCCGATGAAACTTCGATTTTTCGCACCCCAGATGTCAGCTGTTAAGCAAACATAAACTGCCAACTGAAATTCGCTACGAATATAACACTTGAACTTGATGAATTCTTCTCCAATTAAAAGTTTCAGAGATTTTGTACAGAAAACGACTACTCTAGAATCGATTTCTTTTGAATAGTTCCTGAAATACACACTTTCCACCAGCCTGAGAGCCAAAGCCTCCGCAACAATAAGCTGAAAGGCTCTAAAGTTTATACGGTCCTGAACCTCTTTGGGTAATTTTTTGTCTTGTTCAACTTTATTTTTTTTCTTTGCGATATTATCCGGATGCAGAGCATCAACAATGCTCTCCTGGCGAGGTCGCTTTGACGGATTAGAATCACTGTCCCTCTGATTTGAAGGTAACATTAACGAGGCAGGTGATCTGTCTCTCTTCTTCCTAGAATAGCTCTCCATCAATTTCTTGTATTTGACATACTCATCTGGATGGATCTAATCATAAAGAATCTCCAGTTAACTACTATTTTTTAAAATTATGTACACATTTCAAATAAGTACCTTTTCTAGGTGCCGGGTCCAGTTTGATGTGTTCTTTGGTTTCTGTGCTGAAGCATACTTGCACGACCGACACTTCCCGTACATGGGAATTTCCCTTAGCCTTTCCCACTCCTCTTTTTGTACACGCACAGTAGCGTTTTTATCGATTGTAAAAATTTTCAAAACGTCGGGAGTAAAAGTGTACCACTTATAAATTTTGTAGTTGTAAAAATCTGGCCCTACTGGAGCATCTTCTGAAGCCATTTTTTTTCTTTAAAACAACACGGATAGCCTGTCACTACTTTTTAGAAATGAAGCCTTTAATAAAATAATCGAAATCTGTAGCTAAAATCACTATGGTAATCACGCCGAATCGCCGATAGAAACTGAAAGCAGCGAAAATTTGCAAAAAAAAGCTGTCTGCAAAATATCTGTCGGCGTTGCCAATTTTAAACAGAGACGTTGACGATTTGCCTGTTTTTGAAAAGTGCACGTCTTTCGTCATCGTCAATCGTCACCAAATTATTTTGTCAACGTCCTCGTCACGTCAATCGTCACCTATGACGTGCCGTCATGACGTCCCGTCATGCCTGACGGTACGTCGCACCTTGACGTTCCAAACACTGGTACTACGTTCATTGCATACATACTTCGGGAAATAGTAGATAATGCAGAAATAAAGATAGTAGCAACATGGTGGACAACGATGTACTATTATAGAATGCTCGAAGTTGAAATTTCTGCTGTTGATCGAAGGTAGTTTGGCCCTGGTCATATTCTGCGAAGATATCTGAACGGAGTGCTCCGGGACGAGCTCTCAGTACGTTCGATAATCGATGTTGGTACTGTTCGAGTAAATGATATTGATTAAATCGCTTTTTTACGACCGTATTTTAATTATTTGATTTTTTCCGTTGATTGGAATAATTTGTACGTGCCACGTGTTGTAAGCAAATTAAAATCAATCGAGAATGATATCGTGTGTTGTAGAAAGCACGTAGAAAATGACACGCAAATCCGTTTGGTTCGATCGACTTGGCCCATCGAAGTTGTATCCACATTCCCACAATCAGGATTCTTACAATTTTTCTCTTAAAATTTTATTCTTTAAGAATTAAAAAAATGAACAAGAATATCGAGAATCAAGAAGTTTTAAGTTTCTTTTCAAGCTACTCATATGACTTCAGCTTAAATCTTACAGAATACAATTGCACTACGATTATTAATCATCTTTCGGTATTTACTAATTTAAATATAACCCTTAAGGATAAAATACGTACCTAGTACGTGTTGTAAACTAAATACGTGATACAGTGAGACAACCAATCGAAAATGATGTCGTCTGTTGTACACATAGCTTATTTGACACGTAGAAAATGACACGCAAATTCGTTTGGTTCGATTGACGTGCCCCATCGAAAAAGACAGTTCCAAATCCACACTTCCACAATCAGGATTCTTGAACTTTTTCTCTGCAATTTTACTCTTAAAGAATAAGAAAAGAAAATGAAAAAGAACCATCGTGAAGCTTTTAAGCTTCTTTTCAAACTTTGCTTTCTAATTCAGCTGTACTCTCATCTAAAATCCACAACAGAGGCGGCTTCGTTGAGTAAGGACAAGGAAAGTGTGGCACAATTAGATGGAACTGATGGAAACAATTTAAACGATCGAATGTCTCAAATTGAAGCAAAAAGTCGACGTCAAGAAAACGATATTTCTTTTTTGAAAGCGATAATTGTTGAAGACAAGAGAACCATTCGCCAGCTGAGAGGCCGTGTTTCAAGTCTCGAGTCCTTAATGTTGGCAAAAAATTCAGAAACAAATGACCAACCACTATTGCGACAAAAACGACCTTATCGATTGCTACCAGTGCATCCAGGCGGGTATAAACTTTTTTTTTCTTTATGTCAATAAAAATGTGAATCCAAGTGTACATGCTAATTCAAGTCATCTGTATTTTTAAATGCATTTTTTACTTAGAGATAAAATGGAAAAGGAGAAAGCTACGGCCCATGCACAATTCTATGGCCCTCCTAGTAACTGCAATGAGCTAGGGAAACTCGGTTATACACTGAATGGCTATTATTTGGTCAAAGGGAAGGATGAATCAATAAGCAACAGCATCGAAGCCGTTATTTGCCAATTTAACCTACCAGAGAAATCCAAAGGAGGTACGAATAAAAACAAAACAATAGCTATTCGACTGGTACATACTGGGTACTTTTAAAACTATTTATTAAACGCGTTTGTTACAAAATTGTTTAATTATTATTATTTTAACTTTAAAAGATACTAGTGAGCAGCGATTCGGATTGGTCACAATTGGCAATCCCGTAGACAAATCTAAGGGTATATGATAAAATAACCGTAATATGGATGCTTACAAAATTACCACGACCCACTAATATACATACATTTTTATAGCACATAGTAAAGAAGACAATATTGAATTGGTCAGCACCCAATTAAATACTAAGAAGAATGAGTTGAAAGGTATAGTAGTTTAGTTTCTCAATTTATTTTAAAGAGAACAATTGACCAATTGACCTTAACCGAGTTCATTTTGACATTTAAGTTACGGAAAGAAATCTTTATGGGTTCATTAGTAGTATTGACAGTACCACTACTGCAAAACCATCCGGTATGTTATAAATATTACAAGTGCATCATTATGATTTGCTTTGAAAACTTTGATCGGATCGAACATTCAGTGGATTAAAATAATAGCTACGATGTTATATCTTATATTTAATTTTTGAATTTTAAATTTAAGGAGACAAGTCGGCTGTTGAAAACGTTAAGGGGCTTATAGACTTCAAGGTCAGCTATTCTTCTGAGTTAACAACAGCTCAGCCACGATTATATGATTCAGAAATTGCTCAACCACCTGGGAAAGACCAGGATGAAACAGCTTTAAGTCTGTATGATCCGGAACAAGAGGAACAGGAGATAAGAAAGTTCTGGCCGAAAAATGAATATGTTTGGAGTTCTCTAGAATATTTATTCAAGAAAAGTTTTTGAGAGATGTTTTTAAGGATAAAGCTATAATAATCATATTTTTGTACGAGGAAACAATCTAATTGGAATTTCAGTCCATGTTTAAAATAGGATTCATATTCCGAAAGCTAAAATTTGTTTTAATTGAACTTAAATGATGTTTTGGTTGCCTATTTTATATGCAAGAAGATCAGTACCTAATATTTCTGGTGAATGCGTTGGAAGGAAAATGTACCCAATAAACATAATAGCAGCACGTTTGTTGACTTTTATACAACACATTTATTTTAATTATATAAATATACGTTATCTTAACAAATTATGATAGCAAGCTTACATGCAAGACTTTGGTTTTAATACTTTTAAAAGAGAAAACAATACATTTAAGTCATGTAGAATTTTTTAAATCTTTATTTCGGCCCCTTTAGTTTTTGGTGGAAAAGTAGGACAGACAATTTGAATGAATCTGCTTTGAAGAGTGCCAAAAAGATGTACTCGTCTTTGACGGAGGATTAGTTCAAGACGAGGGGCAACCTCTTGGTTCAAGACTCTTTCATTGGTTCAAAACGAAGAAAATGCTTAGAAAAGCAAGAAAAGGTGGTAAAAGTCGGTAAATTTCTTGTTTTTTCAAGAAAAATTTCGGAAGAAACTTTTCTTGCTTTTCTTCGCGTTTTCTTGGTTTTCTACAACCAAGAAAATCAGTAAAAAAAAAATCGGTTGCCCCTCGGTTCAAGACTAATTTAAAGATCCTTTTCTTCACTACATGACTACGTGTCAGTTTAATGATCAACACTTGCAGATTCAACAGAGCTCGTCGGCTCATCATTTGAATCTCATCAAGTGAAAGTTACCGGTGAATTGACTAACTCTTTCAGGATTCAACTCCAATAAGTACACAGATAATTTTATGGCATTAAATTATTCAAAAGCTAATTTTATACTTTATTACAGCACATCCAAGAAAAATTTACGAGCACCATCATCCCCAAAAATGAGAGCAGGAAGATGAGGCACGAAGAAGATCGCCACAAGTTCAGTAGAAGCTCCGAAAATAAACTGATTCAACTCTTATTTATGTTATTATGAATGATTCATCAAAGCAATTAATAGCACTCAGCTTTCCACTTGCATCACCTATGATTACATATTAACCCTGGTGGAAATTCAAATATAACTATAAAAGAAGCTAACGAACTTGATAATAATCCTCGACTCGATAATATACAACTAAAAACAGTAGTTTGAAACAAATTCTTTTGGATCGATGTAAAAGTAGGCAAGGCCCACGACATTAGTGAGCGCTCGAAGTTGAAATTGTTGCTGTTGATCGAAGGTAGTTTGAGCCTAGTCATATGTTTCGGAGATGGCTATTATACGGAGTGCTCCGGGACGAGTTCTCCATACTTCTGTGTGTTGGTATACTATTCGAGCAACGCATATAGTTTCAATCGTTTTTCTACGAACGCTTTTTAACTAAATTATTATTTGATTTCCCGTTGGTTCGAGTAATGCGTACGTACTACGTGTTGTAAGCAAATTACAATCGATCAGGATTGATTCCGTGTGTTGTAGAAAGATTATTTGACACGTAGAAAATGACACGTAAATCTGTTTGGTTTGATCAACGTGTCCCATAGAAGTGGACAGTTCCAAATCCACATTTCCACAATCAAGATTTTTGAACTTTTTTCTGTGAAATTTGATTCTTTAAGAAGAAGAAAAAATGAAAAAGAATAAGAATCGCAAAGCTTTTCAGTTTCTTTTAAAACTTGTTATGCTAATTCAGCTTAACTCTTATCTAAAATCCACAGCAGAGGCGACTCAGCCAAGTAGTACCAAGGAAAATGTCGACCAATTAGATCGAACCAATGGAGAAAATTTAAACGATCGAATGTCACAAATGGAAGCAAAAAGTCGACGTCAAGAAAACGATATTTCTTTTTTGAAGGCGACAATTGTTGAAGACAAGAGAACCATTCGCCAGCTGAGAGGCCGTGTTTCAAGTCTCGAGTCATTTATGCTGACCAAAAATATAGAACCAAACTACCAACCACTTTTTCGACAAAAAAGACCTTTTCGATTGCTACCTTCGCACCCAGACGGGTATAAAGTTTAAATAGCTCTTTTTATTCAAATAAAAAGGTGACTTACTTTCAATCGAAATTAAACTTAACTTTATTTTACTTAGAGATAAAATGGAAAAAGAGAAAGCTGCAGTCGATTTACGATTCTATGGCCCTGCAAGTAACTGCAATGAGCTAGGGAAACTTGGTTTCACACTAAATGGCTATTACTTAGTAAAAGGGAAGGAAGACTCAATAAGCAACAGCATCGAAGCCGTTCTTTGCCAATTTAACCTACCAGGGGAATTAAAAGGAGGTAAGAATGAAACAAACTATTGCTGTCAATAATACGGTTACAAACTAATATATCTTTAGCATATTTGATGGATTATTTAAATATACCATTTTATTTTAATCAGGTTTAAACGAGGAGCGGTTAGGATTGGTAACCATTAGCAAGAATAATGTTGAAAAATCCGGTATATAGTAAAATAATGCATGATAGGAATGCTAACAAAATTGCCATGGTCCACTAATTTGCATATTTTTTTAGCAGGTAGAAAAAAAAACCACATGGAATCGTTTAGCACCCAAGTAACAACTAACAGGAATGAATTAAAAGGTAGCAATTTAGTTATCCAATCTAGTTATCCGGCTTATAGTAAAATACTGCATGATATGAATGCTAAGAAAATTACCACGGCCCACTTTTTTGATAATTTTTGTTTTCAGGAATTTCAGCAGATAGAAAAGAAAATCACATGGGATCGTTTAGCACCCAAGTAACAACTAACAGGAACGAATTAAAAGGTAGCAATTTAGTTTCTCAATTTATCGATAAAACAATTTGTCAGCTGGCTTTAACCGAGTTCGCTTTAACATTTAAGCTACAGGGAGTAATCTTCATGGGTTCAATAGTAGTATTGACAGTGCCACTACTAGAAAATCAACCGGTAAGTTATGAATGCTGTAAATGCATTATCATTCGATTTTTAAATTTTGATCGGAAGCACTAGGCATTTATTAGATTGAAATAATAGCTATGCCTTAACACGCGACATAATCACAACATACACGATCCAAGACATAATAGAAGCTTGTAACTCGGTTGGTATCGCATGCAGTTAACTACTGCACACTATTGTTAGGCTCTGAGATTTGAGGTTCGAATCTCGTCACGGTCGCTACGTTTTTCAATTCAATGTTTGTTTTTCGAGGGATTCTCATCACATCTTTGCATAAGTAAATGCGTGAAAATAATTAGACTGCTATTTAATGGAAAATAGTGCTATAACCCAATTTCAAATTTATTGTAAATAATAAAATATGATAGGAAAGCATTTTTAAAATTATCATTGTTTTAATAATGAAATTGTTTGATGAACTCAAAGTTACTAATATGAATTTTTTTTTCTCTTTCTGATAAATTAAAATTAAAGTATGCCCTATCGCGGCATAATATCATACATTTTATTTTTTACATTTAGTAAAGTGTAATAACTAAAAATAAAAGTGAAAAAATATAGTTTCTAGTCAGAAACTGTTATTCCCGCTTATTACGCACGACTCTTATAAAATTATTTTATAAAATTTTTCAACATTTCTTAGTATATAAAAGCGGCTTACATACAAATAATGTTTAATATTTCAATTTCAACTTTCAAACTTTCAATTTGAACACTTTTTTACAAAACAAAATACAGGAGAGAGCGAGTCAAAAACTACTCAACCTTACTCGAATATTTGGACACAACAATACATTCAATCCCATGTGGATGACGACGAAGAGGAAATGGCATCGCAAGAAGAAAATGAGATCACAGGGGAAGAATTATTTTCAGGAGAAAATAAGGAAAATCCAACGGAAGGAGAAAGTATAATCACACAAGGATTAGAGAAGGTCGGAGAGGGAGTACGGAAGGTCGGTAGTATTTTTGCAAGCTTCCTGGGATTAGGCCCCATTAATCAACAAAATTTGTATGAGAAATAATGTATATTGAAAATTAAATTCATGACCCTGGAGTTCAAATTAATTTAAATTGAACTTGAAACGATGCTCTGGTTGTCTATATTTTATATGCAAATAAAGAGCAATGCCTAATATTTCTGGTGGATGTGTTGGAAGTATGAACCCAATAAACAGAATATCAGTAAATTGAGTTTTTTTTTAGTTCACAATAACATTTGCTTTCATTATAAGGAGGTTGGTTTATTTACAATGCCGATAGAAGCGGTTCTACATAATGCTGTTTTAGAAGAGAAAGTGCATAATGCTGTTGTAGAAGAAGAAGTGCATGAAAAAAAATAAGTTTAATTTGGATTGAATATACCAGAGATAACTTAAATATAACAACCAGTCGTATCTAACAAAGTCATTTCCACCAAAAATATACATGTTTTAGCTGAAAAGCTTCATTTGTTGAAAGTATGGAACCCAATAAGCAGAATAGCAGCATATTGAGTTTTCTTGAGTTCGCAGTAACATTTGTTTAAATTATTGATTATACAATCGTTTCATTCTATCGAATTTGGATAGTAAGCTTGTACCCGTAAATGCGATTCTAAAAGATGATAAAACGGTACATGGTAAAATTCATCTAGAGATTCAAAAAAAAAAATCTTTATTGTTTCTGATTCCGAGGGGGAACCGGCAGATTTTTCTCTCATTATTTATTTAAAAAAGTGTCTGAAATAAAAATATTTTGTAATTTATTTGGATATAGCTTTAGCTTTTAATCACGCTGCATTTTATTATGCAACTAAAAGAAGTAAAAGTATAAATACGGACCTATAAAGGGATGGATTGATTACTTCGGCTATAATAATACCTAGCTACTTGGATTTCACCCAGTTCCATTAGCAACAGAAAATTTCGGTAGTAAGAAAGAAAGAGTGAGACACATCTTTTTATTACACACCGACACGATCATTTTTTCTTAGTTTGATTATTAGCCTATGAAATTGCAAACACAATTTTTTATTGCATATTGTTATTCAATAACTACATTCTTCTAAATATGCACTCTTCCTAACCCCCTGTTTCTATAATACACACTAAAGCGCACTAAAAGATATATTTACTACAACTTCCTGGGTTTAGATGCCGTAATAATATACAAAGGTCCTACCGAGACTTTAACTCGGATTGCCGGATTCAAAGTCCGAAGTGCTAACCATTACAC
Organism: Chydorus sphaericus; assembly: GCA_030141595.1. Lineage (NCBI taxonomy): Eukaryota > Metazoa > Arthropoda > Branchiopoda > Diplostraca > Chydoridae > Chydorus > Chydorus sphaericus. The sequence continues at coordinate 862,043 of CM057934.1, read as the reverse complement.
CATAGGACCATGTATCAATATTAACAAATGTTATGTGTTAATGCTAAATAAAAACAATAGGGCGATCATCAACGACGTTTATATGATCAACTCTATACCATTGTTTACGAATAATGCATTGTTGATTCGCACCTTAAGACTTGATAACATTTCAAAATATCATTATTTAAAAAATATAATACACTGTTAAAAAAGATTTGAAAAATCGAGTATTCAAAGATTGTGAAAATCGAAGGTTATTTTTTATGCTAAATTTCTGTTTGAAAAATGAACTGCACATATATTTTAAGACTAAAGTTGAATAATAATAGTCAGATGGGCCTATAGCAGTAAAGATTTTGAATAAATAACGAGACAAGCTATATGTAGGAAATTGCGATTTTGCCGTTTTCAAGGATTTTAAACCCTCGAAAAAAGTTACTCGCTTTTAGAGGGTTTTTGTTCTTGAAAAACGAGAAAGATTTTTAGCAGTGTACAGTAATCTCATATTGCGTGAATGACTTTATCATATCTATACCACATATATTCTAGCATATTTCTTGTGTAAGCGAAGTAGGCCTAACTATAAACCCGTAGGCGCGGCCGTGCTATACCAGCAAGTTTTTATTAATGAAATAAAAAGTATATATATATCAAATTGATTTCTGGAGGTATAAAATTAATCCATAAAGGTCAACGCTCGATTTTATTGAGGGGGGGGGGGAGAGAGACTAAAGTTCGAACGAGTCAAGTCTGTCACAAGGTAGAATGTAAATTTATACAATACATTAGCACTCCCTTCTTTTATTCTTATATATTCTTCAGTCTCTTCAAACCGACAGTTTTTACTTACTTTTGGAAATGCAATCATACCATTTTATAACAAACTCTCAATTACGATGATAAGCATTTTAAAATGTAAATAACCATAAATTTTTCAATATTTGTTTTCTTATTTCCCCTCGTCGGAACGTTGGAATGCGGTCGTCGCTATGCAGCAGACTCAACAGCTATAAAGTTTCTGATTTACGTGGATAAACACCCAATCCACGAATAGATAAATGGGAAAAGCTAGAGCGCGTATAGGAAGGCTGGGTGTCTGGAGTTGCGGAGAGTGCTGCGAAACAATAAAGGCGAGATTCAAAGAAACTTTCAGTCACAGCAGTGCGTCGAAGAGAAGTCGGTTGCGCGACACACCTAAAGTAAATTTCAATTCATCAATGCATGCTAATTCAATTTACTGTATTCATTTATGTTAAATACTGATTTAATATACTGTATACCATACGAATGAACTAAAGTTAGGCTTTTTTAAACTTTTATTTATCGGTATAATAGTTAGGTACTATTTGATTGCACCTAATCATAATGGGAGAAGCAAAGCAAATCATTTTCTTTGACGAAGAAAAGAAATTGAAGTTGATTAAAGAGGAGCTGGTTAACATTCTAAACCAAGAACACGTTCGAGGACTCCCCATTGCAATCCTTTCAGTTATTGGTGGCTATCGCACTGGAAAATCTTTTCTTCTCTCTTGGCTTGTCCGTTACTTCAAAGCTGATGTAAAGGTAAATTTTTTAATTTAGTTATTACCTCCCCCCCCCCTCCACCCTCTACTTATTTACTGTAATTTTAAACGAAAAATAGAAATGGTTCTACTGTAGTTATAGCTTTCGTAGACTTTTGTCTACTTCTTTTTCTCATACTTTTATTATATTTGCATATTGTATCATTTTAAATCCTTTATAGAACTCGGAATGGATCAGAAAATACGAAAATGAGGACACGCTCTCCCAATTTTTCAAATGGAGAAGTGGTTCAAAACCCGAAACCCAAGGCATTTGGGCTTGGTCTGAAGTCATTGTTGTTAATGGCCCTTCAAGTGAAAAGGTTATAATAATAATACTTAGTATTCATCTCATTTTTTTTTACTGATATGCCTGCTCATGTAAATTATTAGGTTGGTGTTTTGCTGATTGACACCCAAGGACTCTTCGATCAAAACAACACTATGAAACAGAATGCAAACATCTTCACTTTGAGCACTTTAATTAGTAGCATCCAAATCTTCAATTTATCTCAAAAGATGCAAGAAGATAGTCTTGCTAACTTGCAGGTATATAAAATTTATTACATATATGTTTAATAAACTATTTTATTGAAAACACTATAGCTGTTTTCTGAGTTTGGACGCCTCGCTCTTGCTAAAAAGAAATCAAGCGCTAACTCGATGACACCTTTCCAACGGATTGTATTTCTAATTCGAGATTGGCCTAACGTCAAGGAACGCCCTTTCGGCTCTCAAGGTGGCAAAGATTACATCGACGACTACCTAACAATTAACAGAGAAGAAGGGGGCAACGACGAATTAGGTGAACAACGTCGACAGATTCGTCAATTTTTCTCCAAAGTGGACTGCTATTTAATGCCCAAACCAGGCGAGAAAATTGAAACTGACGAAAGTGACTCTAACAGTCGTATATCAGGTTTATATGTAATATTATCCAATGTGTAACATTTTCTCAAATATTTAATGTTCCAGATATGAATGAAAAATTCAAGAATCATCTGGGAAAGCTTCCAATTTTTTTATTTCCCAATGGGGCAGTTGAGGAACCGAAACTAGTCGCTGGGACTCCAGTTTTAGCCGCTGACGTAATAGTTCACGTGGAATATTACGTACAACTTCTAAATTCTGACGAGAAACTCTCTCCTCAATCCATGTTCCAGGTTAACTATATGCATATTCGTTACATACATGAATAAATGAATGAATATATACATGAATAAATATAAAAAATCATACACATAAAAATAATTTGTATAAAAATTTGTATACTTAAAAAAATAGGCTATGGCTAAGATTCATAACAACGTTGTGGCTAGGGATGCCAAAAAAGAGTACAAGACTTTTGTGACTTTGGTTGAAGAGAAGATGGATTATTTCTTAACAGATCCAGAAATCCAATCACCTAGAAGCCGAAAGGAAAGCTTTAGATCATTTTTCTAAACATCAAATGGGAGATGATGAATCCAACACTACCATTTTGAATGAACTGAACAAAGTAAAAAGCAAAATATTATTTTTATATTATTGTAAATTTATATTTATTTTTCATTCCTATAATAGGACATTACAGACGAGTTGGAGAGCTGGAAAAAAAGAAACGAGGGAGTCCAAGTATATGATAAAACTCATAAACCTATAATATTGTGTAGAAACATAAGGTTATTATGTATATTACTATTCCTATAGGCTAAAAGCATCAATTTTAATGAAACTGCCATGAATGATGCCGAAAAGATGTACTCTACGTCAATGAATGATTGGTTAACAAGTACCAAACCCTTTGCTAGTTCAAAAAAGTTAGCCAAGAAGGACCAAGAGATGCAGGAAAAAACGACCAATCATTTGAAAAACAATTTGAAGGGTCCCAGCGAATTTCAAACTCATTTTATAATCCAACTACAAAAAGTATATCGATTATATAAAATTACTGAAATATTAGTTGAATATTTCTAAAACTTTGAAAATTCGCAGTTGGTCCAAGACTTCTTTCGAAGCGTGATTGTTCCCCTTAATGAGAGCAAAGAAAAGGAGGAAACCGATCGTTTGCAGAAGATCCAACTTGAGAAGCAAAGAGAGGAAGCTCAAAGATTGGCAGAAGAAGAGAAACGTAAAAGAGAGGCTGCAAAAATAGAGGCCGAAAGAGAGGCAGCGCAGAGGGAAAGAGAACATGAAATGGAGATGGCAGCGCAGAAGAAAAGAGAACATGAAATAAAGAAGCAAAGAGAAGAAGCTCAACGGTTGGCAGAAGAAGAGAAACGTAAAAGACAGACTGCAAAAATAGAGGCCGAAAGAGAGGCAGCGCAGAAAGAAAGAGAACATAAAATGGAGATGGAAAGGTTAGATAGAGAGAAAAAAGCAGAACTAGAGAAAATTGAATTGAAAAATAAAGCGGAACGAGATAAATTAAACGCTGAACAAGCACAGATGGAAAGAGAGCACAACATGCAGTTAGAAATGATGAAAGAAAAAAAACAAAGCGGAGCTGGAGAGAATTAGACTGGAAGCAGAAAAGAAAGGATTTGTTGAGGAGCTTGGTGGTGCCACTGGTAAAGTGGTGGATGTAGTCGTGGACAATGTTGTGAAGAAACCTGTCAATTTTGTCGTGGACAATGTTGTCAAGAAACCTCTTGCTTTTTTTGGGAGTTTATTTGATTAACTAAATTTTACTCAAGTCAACAGGTAATTACATTCATTCATTCATATTCATTCGATCGTCTTTAAATATGACTCTTGATCTGAAATAGATAGTAATTTTAAAAATATATATTCGTTACGGTCTATTAATTTTTTATTTTTGTTACAACCATATAGTTGTTTGCAGAACAATTTAATCACTCAAGAAATTGGAAATATTATACATGGGATGCATATTTACGCAACTTTCCTCAGAAAACAACATACAGAAAATCATTTATTGGAGAAGATCAAACTTTTTGATTATCAACATCTTTTTTTTCTTTAAAAAAAGTCTTGAGCTAGAAATAGTCTGTTTTCTTTATTGGATCGTTTTTCAACGTGTCATTATTGAATCTTCGTTGCTGCATTTTTATTTTATTTTTTATGCAATATCTCTTATACCCGAACTACAGAAACTCATGTCTCGTGCCAAAAAACTCTTATATATTCTATATATAGTAGTAAATGTATTCATTATAGTTCACTGACAGGTTCTACTAATGAGGATAACGCAGATAGACTCGATGCTGTAAGTAGTATATTGTATATAGTGCTAGTAAGTTACATCTAAAGAACTCCGCAGAATGCGGGTTCGCACCAGGCTTATATAGCCTGGGAAAGGGGGAGTACATTCTGCATAGGTTTGTTAGCGAGGCTTGCGAATGTCAAGCCCCTGGCCACTTGAGTGCAATGACCGACAGTGCCCGGTCATTCACTACAATATAATAATGCATGACTCATCAAAGCATTGAATTAAAAATAGCCTTTTGCTATAAGATTTCTGGTCGTTATTGATCCAAACTGAAATTATGTTTGTTTTGGCAAATGCACTGCTTTTTACTTGATAAAATATTCTTATGTGAATGGCAATCCTTAGCTGTTCACCTTGATACATGATTTGAATACAACATAACTTCATTGAATACCATCATCAATCTATATATGCAGTATAATATAAAAATATATACAAGTTATACCATAATAGCACTATTTTAAATTCAAACTATAGAAAGGCTAACACCTTGCCTCTCTAAATTACATGACATAAAGAATAAAAAATCAACAATAAGAAATTAGTAAAAAAATTAATAATGAAGAAATAATTATTTAGATAAAGTTTATGATATTTTATCTAAATTTGTATACAGTGCAACATAGGTTATAAGAACGAGTTTTGCACGTTCTTATAAAGGTAATGCAAGGAGTGTGTTCCATAGACGTACAAGGACTGCACCATTGCATTACGTTACATCGGATATAAACTAATTGCGTATATTAATCATCAATGTATTAAACTGCTGCATTTGCAGGTTTCATACATTCTATTACATGATGAACATTTCACCACTTATAAATATTACAAACTGGGATGATTTCGGGGTTTTCCTATAAAAATCTAGCTGTACCTCTACGTCGTGCATATTTTATTGCACTGACTCACCACATAAAATGTAATTTAACATTGAAATCTCTCAGCATATACCAAAAATGATATAATTTCTACATGTATCGTGCAGATAGTACACATGCAGCTTTAAGTTCATAATCATACATAAGCTTATAATATCTTCGGTGATTACCTCACTGTTTTGTTCAAGGAATCACATACAATTTTAATTAGCATGCAATAAAACATACCGAACTCGTTTCTGAACAATTAAAGAGAGCAGTATAGCATCCACTCTCGTTTAAGCTCATCAAACCATTCGTAAATATAGTTATATAGCTCCAAAAATCAATATTATGCGATATTTCCGGACTTTTCATAATATAACTTAACCTAGCATTAAAATTTATTACTAATAGTAATTTTTTTAAAGTTGTCATAAAAACGGGTTTTAAATATCATTTATGCATATTACTATATTCTGTAATATAGGCTATTACTTCTTTTGTGATATGGCCAGCTTCAGGTCACGTGTTTGTAGGGACGGGGTCGTCATCGCTCTCGGACCCTTTCTCTCTCTCGAGCCATGACCCTGCGTTCTCTCCTCCCTTCGGTTAGTTTCCTCCTCCCTAGTTAGTCATCCTTCCTCAGTCATCCAAGAAGGACATATCATTCAACGTTTCTCTCTTCCAACTTTGTGTATCAATTCCCGTGCATCAAAGAAATACATTGCCTTATTTACCCAGTGAATCAGAACCTATAACAACTACATTCATTGTACACACACTTCGCCGCTTCGGGCAAATAGTTCACTGCGGGCCATATGACGGACTTTGATGAATCATTATACCTCTTTTGCACAACTGGAGGAATCATATTATTCATTACTATCATCGTGATATGTGTTGCGTGCCTTCGCATCGACAAAAATGATGTAGTAGAAAATAATGGAAATCAGCAGCAGCTGGTTGCTGTTTATTCTGTGGACGGTTCAAACAGCATCTACTACATCGGTGTTGGAGATACCGACGGTTGGAGTGGTGGAGGACATACTGATAGTGGTGGAGGATGCGACTCCGGTGGAGGAAGTTGGAGACGATCATGTTGCAGACCTCAAATTCAAAAACCAATCATCAACTTCTCTTGCGACAAAAACGACCTTTCCGATTGCTACCTGTTCATCCATCAGAAGGGTATAAAGATTAAATTTTTTTGTCTTACTTAATTTTAATTACATTCAAGTGTGCTATACCAATGCAAGTCATCTGAATTTAAAATGTATCGTTTTTATTTAGAGATAAAACAAAAATTTTAAATTTATTATTTTTATTTAGAGATAAAATGGAAAAGGAGAAAGATGCTGTCGATACACGATTCTATGGCTCTGCAAGTAACTGCGATGAGCTGGGGAAACTTGGTTTCACACTAAATGGCTATTATTTGGCCAAAGGGAAGGGTGAATCAATTAGTAACAGCGTTGAAGCCGTCCTTTGTCAATTTAACCAACCAAAGAATCGAAAGGAGGTAAGAATGAAACAAACTATATAGCTGTCAATAATACGTTTACATATTATTATATGCTCAGCAAATTTGTTGAATTATTTAAATGATAAGTATACAGTTTGAATTTTATAATAGGTATTAATGAGGAGCGATTAGGATTGGTCACCATTAGCAAGAATGTAGAAAAATTCAAGGGTATATTGTAACATAATGCATGATATGGATGCTAAAAAAATTACCATGACCCACTAATTTGAATATTTTTTAGCTGATAGGAAAGAAAATCACATGGGATCGATCAGCAGCACCCAAGTCAACAACTAGCAAGCATGAATTAAAAGGTAGAAATTTATATTTCCTCAATTTATCAATAAATCAATTGACCAGCTGGCTTTAACCGAGTTCACTATTTGACATTTTAGAAGCTACAGAAATAAATCTTCGCGGATTCAATAGTAGTATTTACAGTGCCACTACTAGAAAACCAGCCGGTAAGTTATAAATAAATGCATTATAATTTTATTTTTAAACTTTGGTCGGAAGCAATAGGCTTTCATTGGATTGAAATAAAAGCTTTAACGCGACATAATATCATAGATGTTACTTTCAAATTTGAAAAGTTACCTTCTTAAGTAGTCTTAATCTATTCATTTTGTGAATAAGGACTAACCAAAGCACTCAAGAATTGATTAATTATTAACACAACTACGAAAAGTATTTCTGACACGATTTTTTTTGTAATCTTATTTTATTGCAATTACATCAGAAATGTAAGTCGTTTTTCATTTAATGTTAGCTTTCGAGGGATTTTTGAATTTATAAGTTATTTTATAAAGTTATTAGTAGTTTTTTTTTCTCTTCCTGATAAATAAAAATTAAATTATGTCCTATCACGGCATAATACCATACATTTTACTATTAAATTGAGTTAAGTGTAATAAAAAAAGTGAAAAAATATAGTCGCTAGGCAGCAATAGGGAAAGGAACAAAAAGTGAATTTTTCTTAAAAAGCAGACCAACGTGTTCAGCGTGAAAGACTGAACAAGATTGCCAATCATATTGTGTATCAAATAAATTTATCTTGGCTGAAAATCGACGCCAAAGCCGGTGTGTAACGCACGGTACGCAAAACGGCCCTCCGTCCATCTTTGCAGTTAAGACAGACATGTTTAAGAAATAAGAACAACCACGCTGGCTTGGACATTGTTTTTGTTTACCTACTGGGGTGTATGAATGTTAATGCTTAAGACAGTGTGGTTGTTCCAATTTCTTAAATATGTCTGTCTTAACCCTTGATGTTCGATATGCACGAGGACATAGATGTGAAAGCGAGTTGTTGCTTAGAATGGCAGGGCGAAGGACGAAAGAACCCATAGAGCTGTACGTCTTCAGCAAAGTAGTGGCCTCGGATTCCGTCACTTGAAGCTACGTAATGAAGCGGGCGGATGAAAAGTATTGGGCCCAAAACGGAGCCCTGAGGAACATCGAAAATCAATTGAGTTGGAGTTGAAGAGACGCCAGAGATGAATACAGCCTGCGTTCTCCCATTCAGGTAGGATGCGAACCACTGAAGCGCCAAGCTAGCCATGTATGCCAAAAAGAGATTCGAGGCGTCGAAGAAGAATAAGATGATCGATTAGGTCAAAAGCAGCACTTTGGTCGAGAAGAGCTAGGATGCAGGCATCTCTACGGTCAATTGCGAGAAGTAAATCGTTCAGCACACAAAGCAAGGCAGTTTCGGTAGAATGACCCTTTCTGTAAGCGGACTGCACTGGGACGAAGAGCTTCTGGGACACTGTCTGTTATTACTGTTGAACACTTTAAAGCGCTGAACGAAAATGTGGTTAGAGGGAGAGGGTCTATATTTACAAAGTCATTACAAGCGGCTCTACACAATGTTGCTGTCTCGGTTACTGTAAGTCAGATAGAAAGAAAAAAAATACTGCCTACATCCCGCAAAAAAGTAAGTTTAATTTTGATTGAGTAATCCAGTTATAAATTGATACTTAAAAATTCCCGTTTAAACTTTTATAGAATTCTTTTTAAGATATTGAAAAAGACTGAAAGAATAAACTTCTACAATTGATTAGGTACAACTTTTATAATATATAATAATTGATATGTTCAGAAATGAAAGATATTTTCAAGGATTATCTTATAAGAAGCCAATTTTGTATTCATAGATTAAGGCTTATCTCCTATATCTACGGGCAAGATTTAAAATCCAATTTATTTTCATCGTTATTTATATCGATCTTTATTATTTTATTAGGTGACGGCTAAAGTGAAAAACAACAATGCTTTGGTCAGAGATGCTGTTAAAGAGTAAAAGACTTGCGTTGATTCTGTTGAAGATTGATACTGCAGAATCCTTCCTGAATGAACAAGTGTTCGAATATGTATAAAAAACAAATTCAAGTCTATATGCAAACTCGAAATCTAAGCGATTCAAAATCGTCCGGTATTTCAACACAAAATATCTATAAAATAAATCGCTCTTGATAAATTAAAACAATCCATGCACGATGTCGATATAAGATGAAAGGAGTATACATGAAAGAAATACACGATGGTTGATAGCACAAACTTAACGCCATTTCACACATCATTTCATTTCCACGACATTTCATTACATCGGATTAAACTCACTGATCATATAAGTAGTAAACTGCTGCTAATTCAGGTTTCTTGCATTTTATTATACATGGCCATGATAAAATAAGAAGGTATATTCAACAAGGATGAATATTTCACCACGAATAAAGATAAAAACTTGGATGATTCATCATACATGAGCCTACTGATGAACAGTATTTGTATCATAAAACATTACATTTCAGGGGTTTTTCCTATAATAATCTAGTTATATCTCTACGCCGTGCATGTTTTTACCGCATAAAATGCAATTTAACATTTTTTATTTCATCAGCATATACTGATTTGATATAGTTTCTGTTTGTTCCGTGCAGACTGTGCGCAGTCCTAAGTTTATAATCTCACATTACCTAACTAAGGCCCCTTTAATTACTCCTCTGTTTTGATAAATGTCAAACATCACTTGGTTGTGGACAATTCAAGAGAGCAGAAGCATCAGCCATCGTTTGAGGTGCTGACATCAAATCATTCGTTAATGTAATGATAGAAATACCCTATATAGTTCAATTTGTAGGCCTATTACCACAGGCAATTTGGACTAATGATTTACATATTACTCATGTATATATTTTTATTCCATACAGGATATTACCAGCCCGCTTGATTGATTGTAGAGACATTCCGCTGACAATGTGTTAGCTTTATTCCTCTCAATTGGAGGGCTTATGTTATTCATATTCTTCGCGATATGTTTTTATTACTATTGCAAGAACAATAAAGAAATAATTAGCAATCGTGGAAATCAGCAGCCACCGAGGCAGCAACTGGTTGCTGTTTACTCTGTGGACGGTTCCATGCTTTACTACATCGATACTGGAAATACCGGCAGCGGACAGTGCCACAATGGAGGATTCGACTCTGGTGGAGGACATCATTGGTTTGGTGGGGGACACACTGATAGCGGTGGAGGGTTCCATCATGGAGGATGCGACTCCGGTGGAGGACATTGGGGTGGCGGCGGAGGAGATTTTGGTGGCGGCAGAGGAGGAGGTTGTGGCGGCGGCGGTTCCTAAAATTACTGTATCATCATCGGTCAAAACTGTTGGACCTGATACTGAATAAATTTTTATGAACGTTATTACTTTTATTCTTACGTAATATACATATTTATATCGCTTTCAAGTAGATGATGCATTGGATTTTTACATATTCGAACACTACTACTCGAATACATACCGTATAAACCCCTTACACCATGCATATTTTTAATTCTGACTCACTCCATAAAATGCAATAGTTAAAGATTATCAAATTTCTCAGTACATACTAAAACAATAAAATCTCTAAATGTGTCATGCAATTAGCACGTAGCCATAAGTTTATAATCACACATTATTAGATATTAGCTAATTACAGTCACTGTGAATCCTGTAATAACTCCTGTTTTGATAAAAAGCATCATATATTGTTTCAATTAACATGTACACAGCATTCGTGTCTAAACATTTAAAGAGAGCAGTAGCACTATATCCATCGTTTGAGACTTTGAGTTCATCAAATCATTGGTAAATATGATTATTATAGCTACAGTTTAAGGTTTAGACCTAATCTTATTTGATTTTTCTTAGTTTGATTTGCAACAAGTCTATTTCGCTACTGGCATTTTTTTTTTGCAACATTTATCGGACGAATCATACAAATAATAAATCATCTAGTATACTTTACTGACAAAATGATGGACTTATTTTTCGCATTATTCGGAGGAATTTTGTTATTATTTATCATCTTCGTGATATGCACTAAATGTCTTTGCAACAACAATGAAAATAGAAGAAGAACTAATGGAAATCCGCAGCAGCCGGTTGCTGTTTATTCTGCGGACGGTTCAAGCAGCATCTACTACATCGGTTCTGGAGATATCGGCGGTGGACATTGCCATATTGGAGGATTCGACTCTGGTGGAGGACATCATTGGAGTGGTGGAGGACATACTGATAGCGGTGGAGGCTCCGGTGGAGGACATTGGGGTGGTGGTGGAGGAGATTTTGGTGGCGGCGGAGGAGGAGGTTGTGGCGGCGACGGAGGCGGCGGTTTCTAAAATTACTTTATCATCATCGGTCAAAACTGTTTGATCTGGTACTAAATAAAACTTTACGAACGTTATTACTTCTTACTAATTACTGCTCCACGGAGGGGTTTCTTATACGTTCATATGTTACCTAGTTAACTAATCGAGTAGGCCTAGTGTATATTGTTTCAATCGCTTTTTCAAAATCATTTTTGAAACCATCGCATTTTAAATTGATTTCCTGTTCATTGTAATCAAATACGTACTGTACTACGTGTTGTAGGCAAATTACATCGAAAACCAATCGGGAAATATATAGTATGTTGTACACATAGCTTGTTTGACACGTAAAAAATGACACGCACATTCGTTTGGTTCGAGCGACATGGCCCATCGACGTGGACAGTTCCAAAACCATATTTCCACAATCAGGATTCCAGATGTTTTTCTCTCCATTTTTATTCTTTAAGAATAATGAAAAAATGAGAAAGAAGAATCGCGAAGCTTTTCAGTTTCTTTTAAAATTTTTTATATTAATTCAGCTGAATTCTTATCTAAAATCCACTACAGAGGCGAGTATTCATATCAAAGAGGATATTAGCCAGTTTGATGGAACTGATGGAACAAATTTAAACGATCGAATGTCACAAATCGAAGCCAAAAGTCGACGCCAAGAAAACGATGTCTCTTTTTTGAAGGCGATAATTATTGACGACAAAAGAATCATTCGCCAGCTGAGAGGCCGTGTTTCAAATCTCGAGTCTTTCATGCTGACCAAGACTCCGAAAAGAAATGACCAACTAGTTTTGCGACAAAAACGACCATACCGATTGCTTCCTGTACATTCAGACAGGTACTGTACATAAAGATTACATTTTTTTTTTGATTGGAAATTAATTCACCAAATTGAAAACCAATGAAAGTAATTTTCTGAATTTAAAAACTTTTTTTTATTTAGAAATAAATTGGAAAAGGAGAAAGCAAGAGATCACATACAATTTTACGGTCCTGCTAGTAACTGCAATGAGCTAGGGAAACTTGGTTACACATTAAATGGCTATTACTTGGTTAAAGGGAAGGGTGAATCAATTAGTAACAGCGTTGAAGCCGTTCTTTGCCAATTTAATCTACCAGAGGAATCTAAAGGAGGTATAAATAATAATAAAAAACTTCAGCTTTTATTTAAAAACAAAACTTTTTAAGGGATGTTTAACATTTATATATATGTTTATATTTCAATATATCTTTAATTAACTTTAACAGGTATTCATGAGGAGCGATTAGGATTGGTCACCATTAGAAAGACAATAGAAAATTCCAATGGTACTGTACTATGTGATAAAATAGTGTAATAATGCTTAATTACCACGGCCCACTAATTTATATATATATATATATATGTGTGTGTTTAGCACATATAGAAAATCAAATTGAATTGAAAAGCACGCAAATAACAACTAACAAGAATGAATTAAAAGGTATAGCAGACTAGTTTCTTAAATTATTAATAATGTAACAAGAAACCGAGTACAATTTAACATTTTAGCTACGGAAAGAAATCTTCATGGGTTCATTAGTAGTATTGGCAGTACCACAACAACAAAACCATCCGGTAAGTTATAAATGTTTCAGCAATAGAAGTTACTATAGTAAGATTTTATTTCTTTTCTCTTCTAATACGGTAGCTATTCCACCTTCCACCAGAGCCAAGCTAATCAACGGTCTTGGAAAATGTGCTTCCATTGATCCAAGCAGGGAAATTAACAGTGTTAATATTCGTCGTTTGTATCAATGGGATTGCAACCCGACCAAAGGAGAATCGATGTTGTGGAGTTGGAACGAAGTTTCTTTAGGAAGTGGGGATAGACACTTATGCAATTACCAAGGAAGGTGTGCTGCCACACCTTACAATTTGAATAAGAGCAACCATCTCCTTTTGTACTATCACAAGGACGAGGATGGCCAAAGATTCTCCTTCGTCGACTCACCCGCCCATCCTGGATTCTACGTCATTAGGAATGATCATGGAAAGTGCCTTTCTGTACCTGAGAACAACGATCGTAACGGAGCTCCAATTTGGGCCAGTGATTGCAATCTTTTAGAGGAGGGTCAGCGCTGGAAATGGATAAACTAATAGTATAGTCATTAGTCGACAAGAAAAATGTAGCATACATACCGCACCACTAAACAATGGCTATAGAATAACTTGACTATTCTTGGTTTCTATTATTGGGTAATGAAAAATATACATAAATATTGGCTTGAACTTGAAGAATGTCATTCTAATATCTAATGAGTACCGTAATAAATAATTTTCTAACGAAATCCATTCGGCCGAAAAAAATATATTGAATGAAAAAAAATATATATCATTAGTTGAAATGTATACCAATTGGAAATAACTATTATATACAGTTCTTTTGATTCAATGCATAATATGCCATGTTTTGTAATTGGTTCGTACTAGTACATTGTAAATGATTATTATATATCGGGGAAGATAACAAACAAAGTCAATAAATCAGTGAAATTTCAATAACAAATATTTCAATATCGATAACGCATTTATTAAAATAAGGCGCAATGTTCCTTTATTATAGACAGGGTTAGTCCTCGGCTCCTCGCCATAATATTACAAAGCGTGGCAGCGTGTAAACTCAAATAAAGGCCACCCTCTCCGAGTTTTTCGAGAGATTTTATTTTGATAAATAACACCATACAAGATGAATGACGACCTACGACGTTGTCGAGACTCTAAGTTGAAATTGCTGTTGATCGAAGGTATAGTTTGGTCCTGGTCACATGCTGCGGAAATGGTTATGAGGACGTGTTCTCTACACGTTCATATATTGACAATAATCGAGAAGTTGAAATTGTTTCAATCGTATTTTACAACATTTAAAGATTCATATTATTATTTGATTTCTAGTCAATTTGTATACATTATACTTACTACGTGTTGAAAGCAAATTAACTCCATTTAACCAATCGGGAATGATATCGTCTGTTACACATGGCTTCAATTATACTAGCTTGCCACGTAGAAAATGACACGCAAGTCCGTTTGGTTCGATCAACGTATTCCACCAAGTGAACAGTTCCGAATCCACATTTCAACAATTAGGGTTCTTGAAATTTTTTTCTCTGCAATTCTTTAAGAAGAAAATGAAAAAGGTCAATCGCGAAGCTTTTAGGTTTCTTTTTAAACTCTTCATACTAATTCAGCTGTACTCTTATCTAAAATTCAAAGCAGAGGCGACTCAGATAAGTCATATCAAGGAAAATGTTGGTCAGTTTGATCAAACCGATGGAAAAAATTTAAACGATCGAATGTCTCAACTTGAAGCAAAAGGTCGTCGTCATGAAAACGACATTTCTTTTTTAAAGGCAATAATTGTTGAACACAAGAGAACCATTCGCCAGCTGAGAGGCCGTGTTTCAAGTCTCGAATCATTCATGCTGACCAAAAATCTAGAACCAAACGATCAACTACTTTGGCGACAAAAACGACCTTACCGATTGCTACCAGTGCATCCAGACGGGTATAAATAAGTTTAAATCTTTCTCTTGAAGTGTTAATCAAGAGTTTAAATGTTAATGTGATTTCAAATCAAATCTAAATGTGCTATATCAATTCGAGTTATCTGAATTTTGAAATGTAATTATTATTTAGAGATAAAATGGAGAAGGAGAAAGCTATTGTCGATACACGATTCTACGGCCCTGCTAGCAACTGCAATGAGCTAGGGAAACTTGGTTTCACACTAAATGGCTATTACTTAGTCAAACCAAAGGACGAATCAATGAGCAACAGTATCGAAGCCGTTCTTTGCCAATTTAATCAACCATGGGAATCCAAAGGAGGTAAGAATCAAAACAAAACTTAAGTTATTAAAAATGAAACGTGGAATGATGCTCAACATGTTTTTTTTTTAAATATTTAAATACTCCTAACTTTAACAGGCACTAATGAGGAGCGATTGGGATTAATCACCATTACCAAGAACATGGAAAAATCCAAGGGTAATATGGATAAAATAATGCATAATACACGCTTTATATAACGAAAATGCTTACAAAACTACCACATACCACTAATTCATCTATATTTTTCAGCACATAGTGAAGAAAAGAAAATTGAATTGTTCACCGTCCAACCAAAAACTAACAAGAATCAATTAAAAGGTAGCAGTTGAGCTTCTAAATTTATTAATATAATAATTGACCAACGGACTTTAACCAAGTTCAATTTGACCTTTAAGCTAAGAAAAAAAAACTTCACGGCTTAATTAGTAGTATTGACAGTACCACTACAACAAAACCATCCGGTAAGTTATAAATGTATTAAATGGATAATTATTTTATTATGTATGTTTTCTTTTGTAGGACACAACAAAGAAAATCCTATGAAATTGGTTAGCACACAACCAAAAACTAAAAAGAACAAAATAAAAGGTAGCAGTTTAGTTTCTCGATTTATTTATAGAACAATTTATCAACTTCGTTTTAACCAAATTCACTTTGATAATTAAGTTACGAAAAAAAATTTCCGTGGGTTCATTAGTAGTATTGATAATACCACTACAGCAAAACCATCCGGTAAGTTATAAATGTATTAAATGTATAATTATTTAATTTTGTATATTTTCTTTTGTAGCACACAGCAAAGAAAATCCTATGGAATTGGTTAGCACACAACCAAAACCTAAAAAGAAAAAATTAAAAGGTAGCAGTTTAGTTTCTCGATGATTTATTTATAGAACAATTTACCAACTGACTTTTAACCGAATTCACTTTAACAATAAAGTTACGAAAAAAAATTCCGTGGGTTTATTACTAGTATTGATAATAGGGAAAGCTTATAAAAATAAAAGGTTGCTAAGATGTTATAAATGATGATTATTCCATTTTAAAATTTTGATCGGGAACATTCATTGAATTAAAGTTTCTTATAGTCTTATCACGGCATAAGACCATAAATGTTACTATTGAATTTTATTGTTTTAATATTTTATTACAAGACAAATAAAATCACCAAAGAATTCAAATTAATTGTAAATAAAAAAAATATGATTGGGAAGCTTTTTAAACATTATTATTTGAACTTTGACAGTTCTGAAATAGAAAATGTCTAAAATTGAAGCATTCAAATTTACTAGTAATATATTTTTGGCATGCATGTTACGCAACAAATGAACAGGATTGAGTACTTCGCATGGCATTCCTATTGATACTCCTCGCAGAGCTAATCTAATGAACGGTTTTGGAAAATGTGTTGGCGAAGACGCCCTACGCCCTGATATGTACCAATGGGATTGTGACCCATCAAATATTAAGATGTTATGGAGTTGGAACCAGGTCTCTTTGGGCAGTGAAGATAGACATCTATGCAATGGTGGGGGATTTTGTGCTGCCTCTAATGCCAATTTTGATGGGAGCATCCATCTTCTTGTATTCTATCACTTGAACGAGCAAGGCCAGAGGTTTAGCTTTTTTGATTCGACGACCCGTCCTGGATTCTACGTCATCAAGAATGATTACGGAAAGTGTCTCTCGGTTGAAGGAAACAAGAATCAAACCAAAGCTCCCGTTTGGGTTCATGATTGCAATCCGTCGGAGGCTGGTCAGCGCTGGAAGTGGCATAACTAATTGCCACATTTAATCGACATTGGAATTTTCAAATACATATATTGAATTTTCGGTTGGTTGAGGTTCAAGATGTTCATTTATTGTTCGGGTGCCTATTAGAACGAAAAATATATAAATTACTATAATATTGACAATTTTGGATTTCTATAATCTCGTTTTATTTTCTCTGATTTTAGAAAAAGTGGGCTAATATGATCGGTAAATGAATTAGGAATCTCAGAGGATAATATCAATCAGTATTTGGAAGGGCAAAATATCAGTGCTGTGTTTATACATCGATTATCAAAAATGCAAATGTTAACATTACGTAAATGAGATTTAAACCGTCCTGGTTCTCCAACACGATTTCTTTTTTTCAGAAAAATTACTCCTATGTATTAATTTCATGTCTTATTTTATCAAATTAACAGCAAAATTGTCCCTTGAAACTTAAAAGTTGGAAACATCAATATAGTTTTCCCGAAAAACAAGTTTTACCGGTATTGTTGCATCATGGTGTGACGCTTTCTCTTTTGCCCTATATATGACTCAACCTCTTCTGCGGTATTTCCCGCTCAAATCTGCCATATGGGCGAACTTCTCTCGGTCTCTCTCTCTCTTTCTCTTAAAAACCAACTCTAGAGCACGCCAACGTTTAGTTGCACAGATTCTTTCCATGGTATCGGAACTCTTCTTTTTTCTTTCTGTTGGTACACAAATATAGTTATTCGGAATAATTAAATTGTGAACGTATTATAAGAGATACTAAATATTATGCTCTTAATAATATAATAATTTTTTTATAATATGTGTAATCAATCTTAATTGAATTTGGCAGGAAAGAAAAAGAGCAGCGACTGGTGGACCAGATGGACGTTCCAGTGATTTTCGTAATTTTTGGATTTTTTGGATTTATTGTAGTGTGTGGCCTTTGCTGGTCCTGCTACTGGAACTGTGCAAATGCAACTCATGTAAGCCAACAACCTCGCCGTCGGCAAGTTGTCTATTCTGTTGACGGCAGTAACTACGGTAGTTACTACATAAGTAATTCCGGAAATAGTACTTTCAGTTCATGGGGTGATAGTAATGCTGGATACAATTCCGGTGGAATTGGAGGAGACTGGGGCGGTGGAAGTGGCCACTGCAGCGGAATCGACTCTGGCGGAGGTGACTGTGGTGGATTAACGCAGCCACCTCCGCCGTATAATCCACTATTCGGCGGAGGTCCCCGACGGAGTTCCCCGGCCGAGCAACCTCCGCCGTATAGTTCACTATATACGACGGAGGTTGCTATGGTTAGGTTCAAACTTCGCGAGCCCAAGATATAAACACCAGTGATATATTGGTCTGGTGGATTTCTCCAGCAGATAAGATCAAGATCGAGAGACCTGATCAACTAGAAGGAGTGGCGATTGTCAGGCGAGAAGAATAGCTGACCAGCGTCACTCAAATCATTATTGCCTTCAAGAGAGGCTCTCTCTCTCAACCGATTCGACCATCATCCAAAACGTCCCATGTTCTATACCAACTTACTTTCGTCTCCACTCATAAGTCAAAAGTCATATATAAAGTATATGTCCATGTAAATTGTATAACTCTTAATATTTAAAGTAATAAAGTCCAACTTGTTCCCTCCCAGATTTTCTACAAATACGAACGCACTCGAATAATACATATAATTATAGTTTTGAATAAAGTAAATAATATAACATATTATTATTTAGATTCAACATAGCGCATGGTCGGTACAAGGATTACACCATTACATTATTACGATACATCGGTTTAACTGATGGTCTGATGCTAATTCAAGTTTCACACATTTGTATTACATCATGATCATGTTCAAAAGTAGTTAGATTTGAAAAGGGATTAAATTGAAAACTTTGAATAAAAAAATTATTTCTCGGGGTTTCCCTATTATAAAATCTAGTTAAATCTTGGCATGTTTTAAAACTGACTCACTAGTTGTAACTTGAAACTTATGCAGAATAGAATTCAAACTAAGTGCTGGCTCCCTTTATTTAGTAGCCTATATATTTATTTAAATTAATTTTAAAGTAAAAAAAAAATGGGTGCATTCATGTTAATATTATTTCATGTATTCATGTTAAATATACTATCGTACATGTTTAAATTCAATATATATTTTTTAAATCGTTTGAAAATATAATCGATTTTGAATGTGCTGTGTAGAAGCGCCCTTTTGCTCTCTCGCTTAATTTTTTATTAATGTTAGTCATATCATTATCAAATGCTTTTAATGAATTTATATTATATTCCAAGTGCGAAATCTTCCAACAATATTTATACTTATCATTGAGCTCAACATTTTAAGGAGTATAGTTGAAATATACAAAGACTTTTTTTTTACTCGTTTTATTGGGCGTAGAAAAGAGTATAAACCGAAGAAAATGCTAAGAAAAGCAAGAAAAGGTGGTAAAAGTCGATAAATTTCTTGCTTTTTCTAGAGATTTTTCTGTTAATTTCTGATTTTTCCTGAAATTTCCCCACTTTTCTTGCTTGTCTTCGCGTTTTCTTAGTTTTCTACACCCAAGAAAATCAGTAAAAAAAGAGTCGGTTGCCCCTCGATGGTTGCAACATGCAAACATTACGATTTAAAGAATAAGATTCGGTGCTGTGGGATTCATACTTGGAGATACGCTTTTTCATAACCATTTAGAAAACACATTATATTTGATTTCTGGTTGATTGGAATAAAGTATACGTATACTACGTGTTGTAAACGAATTACACAAATAATCAATCAGTATTTGACACGTAGAAATTTGACACGCAAATGCAAATTCGTTTGGTTAGATCGACACATTCTGCTGGATGGACAATTCCAGATCCAAATTTCCATAATCAAGATTCTTGATTTTATCGCTGAAATTTTAGTTCTTCGTGAAGAAGAAAAAATGGAAGAGAACAACCGCGAAGTTATTAGATTTCTTTTCAAACTATTCATATTAATTCAGCTGTACTCTTATCTAAAATACACAACAGAGGCGACTCAGATAAGTAGTACCAAGGAAAATGACGGCCAATTTCATCAATCTGATGGAGAAAATCTAAACGATCGAATGTCACAAATTGAAGCAAAAAGTCGACGCCAAGAAAACGATATTTCTCTTTTGAAGGCGATTATTGTTGAAGACAAGAGAACCATTCGCCAGCTGAGAGGTCGTGTTTCAAGTCTCGAGTCATTAATGCTGATCAAAAATCTTGAACCAAATGATCAACTACTTTTGCGACGTAAACGACCTTACCGATTGCTACCTGCACATCCGAGCGGGTATGATGAATGAAGAGCAAAAATACAAATTTAACTTTTTATTTCAACCAAATCCAAGTGAGTTAAACCGATGCCAAGTCATTTTAATTTTAAAATCTAATTTTCATTTAGAGATAAAATGAAAAAGGAGAAAGCTGCTGTTGAATCACAATTCTATGGCCCTGCTAGTAACTGCAAGGAGCTTGGGAAACTTGGTTACACACTAAATGGCTATTACTTGGTCAAAAGGAAGTATGAATCAGTAAGTAACAGCATCATTGAGGCCGTTTTTTGCCGATTTAACCAACCTGCTAAGGAATCCAAAGGAGGTAAGAAATTAAAAATTCAAACAAAACTATAGCTATCGAAAAGCTAATAAAATGATATAGCAAAGGATATGCGTAACATATTTGTTAGTAAATTATTTAAAAATTACTTCTTAACTTTGAAAGGTACTTACGAGGAGCGATTAGGATTGGTCACCATTAGCAAGAACGTAGAAAAATCCAAGGGTATATGATGAAATAATGTTTAATATGAATTTTACCACGGTCCAATAGTTTCTATATTTTCTAGAACATAAAAAAGAAAAGAATTTTGAATTAGCTAGCACCCAGCTAACAACCAACAAGAATGAATTCAAAGGTAACAGTTCCAGTTTCTCAATTTCTTAATAGAACAATTGACCAACTGACTTTATAGCCAAATTCGTTTTAACAATTAAGCTACGGAAAGAAATCTTCGTGGGTTCATGACCTTTTTGGATTTTTTAAGTCTTTCGCAGTCTTATTTAATTTTTTTTCTTTAAAAAGCACCAAAGAATTAATAATTATTGTAAATAATACGATATGATTGGAAAGCATTAAAAATATATAATTTGAACGATTGTTTTGAAATGGACATTTTCATTCGAAGTCAATTTATTGAGCAAAAATTGCTGTTTTTTTCTTAAATTCAAACATTCCAAGTTACAAAGCATTTTTTACAACAAAATATATAATAGGACGGAGTACTTTGCATGCAATAAGACAGAAAATCAAATCTCAAACTGGAAATCTGACCTCAAAAGAATCAATCTCAAAGAACTTCGGTAATATATAATTTTTTTAAATCCCCTTTTTCACGGATAAAGCCCTAATGATCATATTTTTGTATTGAGAAACAAAATAATTGGAATTCCAGTGCATATTATAAAATATATTTGATTATTATTAAATCAAATGCAGCTCCAACACAAGGGGAAATTCAGGCATATACAGCTAAATATAAACTGGATCAAGAGGAACAGAAAATTCCAAAGGAAACGGGAGGTTTTATGTTAAACGAATTAAAGAAGGCCAATCGTGTTTTGGCAAGCCTATTATTTAAGGGATTAAACCCTAATTAGCAATTTTTGTATGAGAAATAATTCTATTGGAATTTATGTGCATATTAAAAATTAAATTCGACCAGGGAGCTAAAATGTATTTCAATTGAACTTATGCGATGTTCTTGTTGCCTATATTTCATGTGCAAGTAAAGAGCAATGCCCAATATTTCTGGTGAATGTGTCGAAGTATGAACCCAATAAATAGAATAGCAGCATATTGAGTTTTGTCGAGTTCACAATAATATTTATTTTAATTATATAGATAATATGACTCCAGTTTTTATCGAATTTCGATCGTATAAGATAATGCGCGTAAATGCGATTCTAAAGGATGAAAGGATACATGGTGAAAGTTATATATATTAAAAAAAAATCTTTAGATACATAAATTACAATTAGCAAATTTGAAATTGTTAATACCTTTTTGTTTTGATTATTTTAGAAAAAGTGGGGCTTGAAGGTAGGAACAATAAATTACGGAAAGAAATCTTCATGGGTTCATGAGTAGTATTTAGCACTTAAGTATAAACTAGGTTACAAAAGCGGTGGCGGAGGAGAGGCGTCCCATAATTAATGCAATATACATATGTATATCGCTTTTAATAAGTAGATGATGCACCGGATTTTTACAAATTCGAACACTACTACTCGAATACATACTGTTTAAACCCCTTACACCATTCATATTCTTATTCTGACTCACTCCATTAGGGTTTGTGCAGAAAAAAAAATTGACAGCTGCGCTACCTGGTGTGGCCGCCCCCCCCCCCCGTGTCTTGATTTTAACTTGGGCTCTTATGGGGAATCCATCGTTTTTAATTTAAAAAAAAAAATTGTGTCTTTTTCCAGTGAAATTTTAATACAGCCATTCGAAAGAACTTTTCTCCTCTTTTAAACAGTGTAAGTTTGATTGAAATCTGAATTAGTCAGAAAATTTACATTTTTTAGCCCCTTTGACAACATTTTTGCAGTGACGTATGTAAATTTTTCGAACGTCTCAGATTTCGATAAAACTTACACTGTTTATAAGAGAAGAAAATTATCTTTCGAATGGTCGTATTAAAATTTCTGTAATGTGGAATACCAATTTTAAAAAAATTAAAACGGGGGATTCCCCGTAAGAGCCCATGTTAAAATCAAGACACGGGGGGCGCGGCCTCCCCAGGTGGTGCAGCGGTCGATTTTTTTTCTGCACAAACCCTATATATATACTAAAACATTATAATCTCTAAATGTGGCATGCAATTAGCACGAAGCCATAAGTTTCCTTACGAAAAAATCTCATGTGATCTCATACGATCTCACGTGGTCTCACTTGAGTGATATGATTCTCACATGATTGATGATCTCTAAATGTGGCATGCAATTAGCACGCAGCCATAAGTTTATTATTATCACACATTGTTAGATATGAGTTTATTACAGCCACTCTAAATCCTGTAATAACTCCTGTTTTGATAAAAAGCAACATCTACCGTTTCAATTAACATGTACACAACATTCGTGTGTAGACATTTAAAGAGAGCAGCAGCACTATATCCATCGTTTGAGTTCATCAAATCATTGGTAAATATGATTATTATAGCTACAGACCTACAGTAAGGTTTAGACCTAATCTTATTTGATTTTTCTTAGTTTGATTTGCTACAAGTCTATATATTACGCTACTGGCATTTTTTTTCAACATTTATCGGACGGATCATACACATTATAATTCATCTAGTATACTCTACTGACAAAATGGTGGACGACGATATATCATTTAGCTTATTTTTCGCATTATTTGGAGGGCTCTTGTTATTAATTATCATCTTAGCGATGTGTACTACATGGCTTTGCAACAGCAATAAAAATAGAAGAAGAAATAATGGGAATCCTGTTGACGGTTCAAGCAGCATCTACCACATCGATGCTGGACACACCGGCGGTGGACAGTGCCATAATGGAGGATCTGGCTCTGGTGGCGGACATCATTCGAGTGGTGGAGGACATATTAATAGCAGTGTGGGGTTCCATCATGGAGGATGTCACTCCGGAGGATGTCACTCCGGTGGAGGACATTGGGGCGGTGGTTTCTAAAATCACTTTATCATCATCGGTCAAAACTGTTTGATCTGATACTGAATATAAATGCATTTTTTTAAATTAACTAATAATTATTATTTACACCCGAAGGTTATTACTACTTGCTTATTACTGTCCGGGACTCGGGAGGGTTTCTTATACGTTCATATATGTAGCTAGTTAACTAATCGAGTATGTGTATTGTTTCAATCGCTTTTTTTTATTTTAAAAATTAAAAATTAATTTCTTGTTCATTGTAATAAAATTCGCGTACTACGTGTTGTAAGCAAATTACATCAGCAACCAATCGGAGAAAGATAAAAATCAATGGTACATGATATAATAATTCATAATATAAATGCTTACAAAATTACCACGGCCCACTAATTTATGTTTTGTTTAGCTCATAGTAAGGAAAATCATATTGAATTGGTTAGCGCTCAACTTAAAACTAACAAGAATGAATTAGAAGGTATATAATATCAGTTTAGTTTCTTAATTTACTAATAGAAAAATTGACCAACTGACTTTAACCGAGTTTACTTTAATATTTAAGTTATGGAAAGAAATCTTCGTGGGTTCGTGAGTAGTATTGACAGCACCGCTACAGCAAAACCGTCCGGTATGTTATGTATGTTTTGAACGCATTATAATTTGATTTAAACTTTTATTGGAAATATTCGGTATTAAAATAATGTCTAATGCCTCATCATAACTATTACTGTTACATTTGAAAAATTACCTTATTTTTTCATACTCTTATTCTATTCATTTCAAAACTTGTTTGATGGATATTGCATAAAAAGAGTCGTTTATTAATTAATGTTTGCACTCGAGGAAATCTCATCACATCACTGCAAGCAAATGCGTCAAATTAACTTATCTGCTATAGTAATTGTAGATTGTAGAATTATGTTGTCCCCAAAAGAGGGTCATTTTGTGTATATTGGAAAGCATTTTAAAAGCTATTGTATGAAAAAAAAAAATTTAATTGAAATTTCAAATTTTTTTAGGCAATCATTCGAGAAATTCTTTGTTTTTATTTTTTATTTCCTAACGTGTTAAATTTTAAAGAATTATAGAAGTAATCACGTTACTCGTAATTTTTTTTGTTTTATTTTGTTTTTAATGGCATGCATGTTACAATACATACAACAAACTATATAGTAGGATGGAGTATTTCGCCTGCTGGCATTGGAAAAAATACGTATTAATATAAGCAAATTTGAATTTTTAATATCGTTTTATTTTCTCTTAATTAAGAAAACCCCAAGTAAGTGAAGTAAGTGTACCAAGTTAAAATATTCCTGTTTCAATTATTAAATTATTTTTTTTTATTGAATAACGAAAGTATCTAAGGTCTATATGCTTCAAATCACCATAAAATTGATGATTCATGTGTATTCAGCGCAGCTCAAAGAATTCTCTTACATTTTAAAATCTATTAATGGCTGATGATTGAAGAAATTTTAAAATGCTAATAAAAGTGGTGCGTGTTATTAACGTAAGCATTTTGACTCGAAATACAAGGAAAACATTGCCATGCTGGAAAATATCGAAATGTAAAACAATTTTTCTTATCAGTATTATTTCACGTAATGTACCGAGCAAAATGTGGAGGCGTTTGAAAAATTTTATTTGCGCAGTGTACTATTTTTTTTAATTTAAATTTCTTGTTATTGGGATTGCTAAATAAATTAAATTTTAATTCTTATAACATAAATGCCGCTTTATCCTTCCATTATTTCCCCACCAATACTAATTTTCTATTAAACAATTTTTAATTATTAAATAGCATCGCAAGGCAACTTATTGTTCCGATCAAGAATTTATTTATAACGGAAGTCGGTGATGATTTATAGTTGTAACTTGAAACTTGCATCAGAGAAGTCAATCTGAGTTCTAGCTCATCTGTGCTATGCGCCAGAAGTCAATTTCAAAATTTGAAAGATTAGTTGAGTTTTGTGTTTTACTATTAAGCCATACTTTAAATATTCATGTTAAATACTAGCCTATTGCAAACATTTGAATTCAATAAATTAACAGTTAACAATCGTTAATAATCGATAGTGAGTTTGTGTAAAAGCGCCCTCTGGCTTTCTTACCCTAGGGCTTACCGGCTAATCTTTGTTTACTTCGTCACCGGTCACCCTCAGATTTATCATACAGTAGGTCGAATCGTCTCAAATCGTCGCCATCCTTTAGTCAATATACTCAGCCGATTGGTAAAAACAACCCTTTTGTTATTCAAAAACCTTCTCTTTTCACAATTCTCTATATAAATAGATAAAATGGATTCGGCCACTGGAGCTCGTTTTCTCGTTCAGATGTTGAACACGACGAACCAACATATTCAAGGAGCATTATTGTCAACAGCTGACATGTCGTCCCTAAAGCAAGCTCAAAGTCAGCTTCTGACGAATGCTAAAACTAAAGGGGGTCGCACCCAGTATTTCACTCTACAAGAACTGGAACTTTTCGCAGTCAATCCGCCACTGGAACCAGGTCACGTCAACATCCCGAACATCATCGTCGATAACGGATTAAGCAGAAATAACACACTAATAGTCCTGCACGATATCCATTCCAATGCAAACATCCTCTACCTTCACAAATTGATTGAGGAGAAAACTGGAATCCCAATTCCGTTCCAGAGACTCAGCATCGTCAATATCTCTCAACATTACTTTTCTACTGTTGCCGAATGCAAATTGAAGGATGCATCCAAAATCTATTTGGTTGGACGTTTGCTGTCAGGCCCTCGGCCTGGCTCAGACTCATCTCCATTTACCCACCTGCTTGACGACCAGTACCACTTGGATTTGACCAATGTGACCACCGATGATGACCAGACTTTCTACCTTTCTTTCTACCGGGGTGGAACCGTCTACAACCGGCCTTGTGGTTGGATGCGCTTCGCTCTCAAAATGGATGGAGAGTACAACACTTGGCTGACCGGCAGGAAACCACGAATTGAAGAGACCTCATCGGCGGATGAAGAGTGGGCCGTCTCTTACCACGGAACGGGACGCCACAAAGGCCTGAGCATCGCTTCTGAGGGCTACAAACTCTTGCTGAGCAAAGGGGTGAAATTCCCTATCGGAAGTGGAACCTTTTCCACTCCGGATATTGCTGTGGCTCAACTCTATGCGCAGACGTTCGAGATGGATGGAGTCGAGTACAAAGCCATCGTACAAAATCGAGTAAATCCTAAGACTGTTATCAAGATTTTGAACGAAGAGAACGGAGTTCATGGAGAGTACTGGATCTCGCCCACGCAAGAAGATATCCGCCCTTACGGTTTCTGTGTGCGCAAAGTTGAATAACAGTTTGGTTTTCTTGTCTCTTTTTTAAATAAACAATAAACCAGATTTATTGCTCATCATCATGTTAAACTACTATTTACACACAAAGTATGCTTATAAACTATGAGTTCCCTGCTGCATTTCAAGTTTCTGGCCTTCCTTCTGCTCCTTTTGTAATTCAAGAGCTCTTGCTTTGAATTTGGCTGAGAGGGCTTCATCTTTCTGGCAACCATCTCCTCGTGCATACATCCTACTTAAATTAGCACATGTAAGCACATTTCCAGCTTCACATCCCTTCACGCTCAGCTCAAAAGCTTTCTTCATATCCACCTCCACTTTCCCTGGGATTCCACTGAGGTAGAGGCCACTCAGATGGAAGCAGCCCATCCCGCTGCCAGCCTAAAACCAAAATCTTCAACTATAAATTATTCAAATTTAAATTTTATGACAATATATTACATCACAGGCTTTTTTGAGGAAGCCCATTCCACTCGGGTAGTCTCTCTTGATTGTGACTACTTTATTATCCTCACTGGAGACCAGCATAAGCCCAGCATAGAGGCAGCTGTCCCTGTCACCATAATCACAGCCCTTCTTGAAGTATGTGAAGGCCTGCTCATTATTCGCATGGCAACCCTTCCCGATCAGGGAGTAGGATGCAAATTTGTAGCAACTTCTAGGGAACTGGTAATCATCACAAGTTGAGCGAAAGAGGTTGGCTGCTTTTGGGAAATCCTTTTTCACACTCTCCATGTAGTCACCGAGGAGGTGGCACACTGAATAGAAAAATAAAGTGAATTTATTGCATAATATTTAATAAATTTAGATAATACCATCTCCTTTCTTTTCACTGAAACATCCGAATCTATATTCTGTCCCTAGATTATCTAAATATTCTTTAACTTCAGCCTCGCTTTTGAAATTGTAAGCCATTATGCAATCAGTTAAATTTTTGAGCTGTCAGAATCGGATAAATTCGTCTGCTATTCGAATCTGTTATTGATACGTATACGCCATCTAACGGTCAACTTTAAAAGTTCGATTAAAAGTTTTAGATTTTGCGAAAAAAAAGTTGTAATAGGCACGCGAAATAGAAAAAAAAAATACTGAAATAGAGCAGGTTACGTGACGGAATTTTCCTCCGTTCAATAACTTGGCTATTGCGCCGGCACGCATCTTTAGTTTCAGGGCGCGTGATCCTCGCAGGAAATTGCCTTCTACTTTTATTTTAGAGAGCAGTTACAAAGTACAAATATATACAGCTAGACCACCACGAATTGAGGTTTCTGGCCCCTTTAGTCATTTGTTACACCGTCATTTCTAAAAATATAGAAGACTCTTTAAAAAATTTATCAACTAAAGACAGTGTAATTTGTTTGTTTGTACAAAAGTTTAAAAATACTTTCAATGACTAGCGGGTCGGGGTTGTCTGGATTCCATAAATTCTTTTCCAAATTTACTTGTAATCTACACAAGAATTAGTCCATTAAAGAATAAAATTACAAAAACAACAACATTGAAAGCGTTTTCAAATTTCCCGCTCGAAATAATTTTTTTTAATTTTTGTCTTAATTCAAAAACTAATTAAAAATCAAAGAATTAATGATGCTGAAAAATGAAATAATTATCTATTAAATGAACGTGACAAAAAATCTAATTTTAATCGGAAGTAAAAATTAAATAATGCGTGGGTGGTTACTGGTTACATAAGCACTTGTGTTGGCTTGACAGATATCCGCCCTTTAGGCTTGGTCCTAACTGTCAATTTCTGTTTTCTCTTTTTTTCTTTTTCTTCTGTTGGCAAGTTTACAGGGAAGAGAAAATTACTTCTCGGTCCGTCAACCGAGCAGGCGGGCTTAAACTCTTTAGCCCTTGCCTTCTTTTTTTTTTGTTGTTGTTGAAAATTCTGTCTGTTATCTCATTAATTGGTGCGAAGCGAATCGGTTCCATCAGCTGTTTCTCGGCTTTCAATCAAAAGGGGTGCTGAAAATCACTACAAAGTGTAAGGATTATCTCAAAATCCAGGTATAATCAACTTTTTATGATTTTCCACTTGCACGATTCTCATTTTTTCCCACACCAGGTATGAAGTCATCGCTCGTCACACTCAGTCAACCATCCAGGCCTTGAAGAAAAGATGCCCGGAGTGGTTTTATTGGAAGAGGCCTCCACTTCAGCCATGTCTGTGGCTGGTGGTAGAGGCCCGGGCCTGATTTTTGCCATCTACCTCAGTCCCGGAGATGGATTCACTTCCAATAATGCATTAGGTGGCCTTTGCACCTTTTCAGGCAATATTGGATTAGAAGTTTGCTGGTTAGAACAAGCGTGGACAGCAATAGTTGAATCAGGTAACTTTTAATCTCATTTAAAATGAATATTTAAGGTTTTAATTATGATTTTTCAACAGCTAAAGTGACTGGATGTGTTCTGCTGCTCGGGGCTGGTGGTTTACTCTGCTACAGATTCTACAACAACAGTGGAAGGAGGATAATCTCTGGGATTATGAATAGAGCTTTGTTAATCCATCGGCCGTATTATCCGATGGGATTGAACGAGAATTCTTTCTGGTTGGACGAGGAAGATGAGGTAAATAATTGATGGTTGTACCAATGACGTCAATAGTTGGAACGGTTCCAAGGTTTGAACCTTATGTTATTATTTGGAGTTGCAAAAAATAGAAATGAGAAGAAGAAGAGCGGACAGTGCAAGGTCGCCTGTGGCAGATTTCCGTTTTGCTCTCTAAATTTAAAAATATACTAATTGTGTGTTTTTAAAAATGTATTGTAGGAAGAGTCTCTGGATCTTTATGAAGTGGACATATCGCTGGGACTTAATTGTCTATCTCCAAGGCATCGACCTAAACGAAAGGTAATTTATTTTGTGAGTTGAGAAAATATTTTTATTTTTGTGGTTTTTAAATGTTGTATTTTTTTTAGATATTTTTCTTTTTAAATAACTATATTAAATCAATAATTCGACCCATTTCTTATATTTATTTTTAGATTTTGATAATCCTCCAATTCTTTGTGAAAAAAATTAAACTAATAACTTATAATAAATAAGAAAGGACATTAAATATCCTAAAATTATTAAATTATCGATTCCAATTTTTCTTTATTTAAATAAAAACTCATCATTTAAATTGAAAAAAGATAATTATTTTTCATTTTTCTAAATTTTTAAATATTTTTTAAATTATTATTTTCAGTTCGGAAGAGGAGTTTACATCGCCGATCAAATCCGGACGAGATGGCGTCACGTAACCCGCCGGAATATAGCCTACTCTCCTCCCGGAATCTCATTGGATTCTTCCTCTTCCTCACTATCACCTCCTACCGGCGGGAATATGAAGCGGTATTACTCCACTCCCGAAGGTCTCGTCCGCTTATCTCTTCCGGATAGCCCAGCATCCGATTCTCGCCTCAGATCCTTCAGCTTAAATCATCATAATCAGCGATCCTTCATGATCGAATCCGCCTCAATGGACTGGGACACAATGGAAGCCATCGGTAATAAAAAAAAAAATTCACCGGCTCTGGGCGATGACCCACGCCGAGTATAACAATCCAAATGCGGGCCCATCATCGGCCAGAGCCGGCAAAATAAAACTTTTTTTTACCGGCTTTGGCCGATGACTTACGCCCGGCGAGATGATCCAAATGCCGGTCAATTTTCAGCCAAAGCCGGTGAAATTTTTTTTTCAAAATTTTTATATTTCCAGGTTCGACGAGTTCAGTGAGCGACCTCTCTCGGCTTATTCGGGATTGTTCGGTGGATTCGGATGGATCTGATTTCTCGCTAGATGTCCCTCTCAACGAAGGCTGCGGATTGAGTACACTAAGAGTAATCCAGCGGATCGAAGAAGAGATCCGCAATCTCAAAGACAACTGTCTTGCAATGAATCACGAATTGGATACGCTTCGGGACGATTCAACCGAATTTGAAGGATCGAATATTCCGGCCGGAAGAGCCTCTTTTAAAGGCCTACTTAATCTGACGGTCATTCCGGATGGAATAATGAACGATTCCGCTTCTGAAGTGTCTGAAGGAGAGGACAGGATGGAGTGGGATAATGAGGATCTTATAGGAGCGCATAATAGTATTAAAACTGGTCATCATTTACATGTGAAACCCGGAGGGATTCCGGGAGTGGGCGGAGTCTGGGGCTCTCAGGAATCTGGATACTTGGAGTGGGAGGGGACGCCTAGTGCGGAAGCTTCCGCCTCTTCCATTGTCCTCTCCCCTCTTCCAGAGAAGAGGTGATTTTACTTTATTGATTTATCTTGATTTTGGGTAAATTTTTTTTTTCACCGGCTCTGGCCGAATATTCACGCCCAGCGAGATGTTCCAAATGCCGGTTCATCATCAGTCAGAGCCGGTGAAAAAAGAAAGTTACTCAAAATCACCAAGAAAATTTCAAAAAATTGAATTACAAAATTTAAAATCATTTTTGAGCCAAAGATTCTTTGTAAAAATCGTGATTTCGAGTAATTTTGTTTTTCACCGGCTCTGGCCGAATATTCACGCCCGGCGAGATGATCCAAATGCCGGTCATTTTTCAGCCAAAGCCGGTAAAAAAAAAATTCTAATTTTTGTTTTTATTTATTTTAGGGAGCAGAAGGACGACTCTGATCGGGATGATGCTACTTTGAAGAGCTGTTTCGGGACTGAAACGTCATTTAGTAGTTGCCTAAATAGTCCGGAAGAGGAGCTTACCACTTCCTCTTCATCCTCTTCCGGAATGGTGAAGAGGCGCCAGTGGGCGGAAGCGAGTCAGGCGAATAGGGATTCTGCAATCTTCGATCTTGGGCTGGATTTAGAGGCGGCCTGGAGGGAAGAAGCTGTGGGACTGACGGTCCAGCTCGTCCATTACGCAATGGATACCTGGCAGGCCCCAACTCCAAGGGCTCATGCAATACAACAGGTTTTGATAATTTTCAAATTCATTTATTTTTAATTTAATTTTAATTTTTAATTTTAATTTTAATTATCAATCAAACTTTATAATGCATTTTTAAATTTGATAATTTTTAGGATTTTCATTTTCATTTTTTTCAAGTTACTAAATAATTTTTATTCTAATTTTTTTTTCAATCTTATTTAATTGAAATTTTTTAAGGAATTCAAAATTACTAATTTATTTATTAGACTTGTAATTTAAATTTTTTTTCCATAAATTAATTAACTGTGAATTTTTCATACAGGCCTATAGTGAGTTGGAGGAGATGACCGAGTGCCGGCGGATGCGTCGGGTGCGTGCGGATCACTACGGGATTCTCAGAGCCGCCCTCTGCCAGATGGCGCTCAAGAGGATCCCGCTCCCTCCGGCCTGCACTGCCATGCGCCGTATATCCAAAGAGATGGATCGAGGCTCCGACTGGCTCCGAGGATGGACGTTCGGGCACCGGCTACCTTACGGGCCTGACAGCGTCCTTCAGGGCATGGCCCAGTGTCTCGAAACCCTCGATCATACAGTAATTTAATTAATTGCAATTTAATTTTTTTCTAATTTAATTCAAGTTTACTTAAACCTATTTTTCTATAGAAAAAAAAGCCTTTCAAATTTTTATTCATTTTATTTAAATTTAATAAAATTAATTTTTGGGAAATTAAATTTATTAAATTTTCAATCATTTTAATTTGATTCAAAAATGCTACTCAAAAAACTTAATCAATTTTAATTAATTAAAATTTAATTTAATTAATTTTTGGAAATTCAATTCTTAAATATTTTTGTTTTTCTATTTTCAAACTAAATTAAATTATTCCTTCAATTTCAGATGGCGGAGATTTTAGAAGAGGTTGATCCGTTAGAGGCTCTAGTGTGCCGTCTGAACGCTGACGTCCTACTAGATACGAAAATGATGGAGGCCCTCAAACTGCACGTTCTCGGTGCCGCACTTCACCTGGAGCTGGCCGGTTCCCTGGGCGAAACTTTACCGCTCTTTGCCTTGGCCATTTTCGCCCGACCTGACTCGAAGAGCGCCCGCGATTTGGCTCTCAACTACCTGAATCCAGTCGGAGATTCGACCACCCTCGAAAGAGTAAATACTTTTTTTCATCTTTTTTTTTTTCACCGGCTCTGGCCGATGACTCACGCCCAGTTTGACGATCCAAATACCGGCTCATCATCGGCCAGAGCCGGTCAACTTTTTTTTTTCTTTTTCTTATTTGTAGTTTAAAAATCTTCTTTTAAATTTAAAATTAAATATTTCCTATCTTTTTAAAAATGCCGCTCTCAATAGCGGAGGAACGTTCGTATGGTATAAACTATAAACCCTCCCAAATTTTTAAAAAATTAACTAAAATTTTGAATTTAATTATTTCCAGGCCGAGTTTTACTTATTAGGTTACGCATTAGGAGTTCGTCTAGACGTTTACCGACCCACAGCCGTCACCTCACTGCCAGAAGAGAAGGAAACTGTGGCTGTTGCTGATTTACGTACTTGCTATCCCGATTGGGATTCCTTCACTCGCTTCATCTCTGTCATAGAGGAAAATGAGAGACATTACTCTGTACCGGTGCCTTAAACAAAACTTTTTTTTCTTGAGAAATGAGTAGAAGATTTATAAATTCTAGTCCCGACACACAAAAAAATGCAAGTTTCCCACTTAAAATTCAATGTTTTATGTGTGTTCCTAAAATAAGCCACAAAAAGAAAAAAGTATTGGCAGCTTTGTTTTTCTTTTCTCTATTTAACTGTTTTATTATTAGACATTGATGAATGAAATAAAGTGAGACAAGATTTTCTAAATTTCTATTGTGGAGTTATTAATTCAATTTCAAAATCAGCAGCCCGGGAATGGGTCAATCCTGTTGGTCCTCAGCACGAAGGAGATCTTCCTGTTCATATCTTCATTATAAATGGCTTTACACTTTTCAAAATTGATCCTCCTCCTCGCCTGAATGATTGCATAATTAATTTATAAATTTTAAAATTTAAATAGATGAAATTTATACCATGTAGGGCTTTTCATATCGTCTGGTCCTCCGGTACTGCTCAAACCAGCCCTCAGATCCCATGATCCTAGAAATCATCAAATTACATAATAAAGCAAATGAATTATACATTTTCAGGTAGGTAATTTACTTGTTAATCACTCTGCAGGCTTCATCCACATTATTATTCTGAACTAAAACAGTTCTGGCAATAAATCGGGCGTGAGCTGCGCACATTACCATTTTTGCACCTTTTTATTTCAAATTCGTCTGCTAGAGTGAAATACTAATAAAATTCAGGCCCTTTAGTACAGCGCCCCTGGCGGAGATGAGTCATACAGCGCCCCTAGCGGCCGATAGCTATCAGGCCTTAAAATGAAGTAACCTTAGCAACAAGGAAACGCCAGAAGGGGAGTCCAGCTGGCAGCTGTGCTGCGTTCTTTATTCTTTTCTTTTCCTCCTTTTTTTGTGTTTGGTGCGTTCATTATACGTCGGACCAATCTGCCAAGGTCCTCGAAGCGAGAGCCAATCGCGTTCCCTTCGTTCACTGATTGGACCAGTCCCGTCTCTTCTCGTTTGATATCCACTTTTGACGTCCCTTTTCGCGGGTTGGCCACCGGTTCAAAACAATAATGATGGATGGACACGATGCATCGAGTTTCTTGACAACTGATGGCCATTTTCTCGTTCAATCTGACGATGGTAAAATGCCTCTTTCTTTGTGTTTAGCCATTTTGACCTGATTTTTTTATTTTCCTTTGCAGGAGAGAACAGCACGGGGGGTGACAACCCCGATGATTCTGCTGGCGAGGGAAGTGACAGGTCCAACCCGATGCTGAGGGAGCAGGACCGATTCCTGCCCATCGCCAATGTTGCCAGGATCATGAAGAAGACCATACCCAGGACGGGCAAGATAGCAAAAGATGCACGAGAGTGTGTCCAGGAGTGCATTTCTGAATTCATCAGCTTCATCACGAGTGAGGCGAGTGAGAGGTGCCACCAGGAGAAGCGAAAGACCATCAACGGTGAGGACATACTCTTCGCCATGTCAACACTCGGGTTTGACAACTACGTGGAGCCACTCAAGACCTACCTGCAGAAGTACAGAGAGTCCATCAAGGGAGAGAGAACTGCCGGTGCCGAAGGCTTCGACGAAACCAACGAAGAATCTTATGGTATTAAAATAAATTTGAAAAATTTTGCCGGTCTTAGCCGATGAACTACGCCCGGTTTGATCATCCAAATGACGTTAGGCAGTCGGCCAAGACCGGTGAAGCATAAAAAGTACCTCAAATCAAAACTTAATTTCTTAATTTTTCAAAAAAAGTTGATTCAGGAGCTTCTGGACAGACTGTTCAGGTGATCTCAGCTGATGGTCAGCTCACTACCCAACAAGGCAATGTAATCTACACGTATCCTGGTGCCCAAATCACTCAATTCCAACTTGGTTAAAAATAAATACACTTTTTTTCTGAAAAAAAATCATTTATGAATTTATATACAGAGAAGTAAACAAAATTCACCGGCCTTGGCCGATAGACTAGGCCCAGTAAGATCGTCCAAATGCCGATGAACTCGGTCGAGACCGGTGAAGCATAAAAAGTACCCCAAAATAGTCCTACTAGTTTCTACTTAAATTAGTAAACGTAAAAAGTTTTCTGAAAAAAATCATTTTATTATGTATTTATATACAGACAGAAAGAAAAAACACGTTTACAGAGACAACACAAAAAACACATCAGTGTCACTTATTGAGAGGCAAAAAAAGAAAAGAAAAATAAGCAAAAAAATTAGAGAGAGATCACTGCCAACAGGATCATTTTTTAAGTAATACAGTAAGGTAGAAAAAAAAAGAAAAAAAACTGTTGGCCGATTGTAATTATTTTTTTTTGTGGCTCACACGATACGAAGACACATGCACACACTTAAATTTCCTTTCAGAAATGGTCCCCAAAATGTTCTTTTAATAATCCCTTCTTCAGGTACGTAACCTATTACACATTTAAATCCCACCAAAAAAAGAAAAAAAAAAATAGCTGCCAATTTAAAGAGGTAGAAAAGAAAAACTGAAATTTTTAAACTTGATTGGAGACTTGGGATGATGATTCGCCGATAATGACCAGCTCTGAATTGTTCTGGAACTTGGGTAGACTGTAATACACCTTTTGAGGTGGAGCTGTAGTGGAAGATGTAGGTCTAGGAGACGAGGAGGAAGATGATGGGACGGAAGGCCGTCGGCCCGTGATGGGCGGTGCGAGGCGAGACACGATGCTGACGCCGATATTGAGCTGATCTTTACTATCTTGATTATCTAGTGGTGGGCTAGGCTCCGGTGGCGACACTCGAGTCATCGGAGACGGGCACTCGAGCGGATCTTCAAGCTCACCTTCGTCCTCAGATTCAGTGGAAGCTCCGCCGATAGATTCCATCTTCATCTCTCCTCGTTCGAGCATCTCTAGAGCATCTTTAAAAAAATAAAAAAAATAATTAGAATTTGATGAAAAATTTCACCGGTCTTGGCCGATGGGCTACGCCCGGCAAGATCATCGAAATGCCGATAGTCAAGACCAAGACCGGTGATCCAAAAATGTGTTTAGGGAAGCTTAAAAAATTGATGAAAAATTTCACCGGTCTTGGCCTTAAGCCTACGCCCAGTATGATCATCGAAATGCCGATAGACATGGCCAAGACCGGTGAACAGATTTTTATCTTTTTAACAAAAAGTCATTTAAGGGATTTAACTTTTTAAAGGTCAAATAGATGGTGACCTTGAGATAAAGAGATTTTATATACCTGGATAAGCCATGGCACGTTTGATGGCAGAAGGATCCTTGCGGGACCATTTGAGCACCTCCTCGTCCATTTTGGTCGCCTTGGCCGGACTCAAAGTCCACAAACATCCTAATGATTTAAAAGTGTCATTAAAAAGTAATTAAGAAGCCATTTTTTTTTTCAAAATGTACCTTTGCGAGTAGAAGAGCTATTAGCGGAATTGGTCGAGACGGAGCCGGATGAGGAGCCACCCGTCGTCACTGGACCACCTCCGCCGACCTTTTCCACCTTCTCAAAGCACTTGTTGAGGCTCAGATTGTGACGGACAGAGTTCTTCCAACCGGCGGGAGCTGTCCGGAAGTACGGGAAATGCTCACTAAAAATAGAATAAAAAATTGATTAATTGGAAAAATCAATTATAAAGTTAAAATTTTAAGTTTCTGCAACTATAAGAAAATGATAAAAAGTAAAAAACTTGAAATTTTATTTAATTTTGAAAATTTATATGTTAATTTAATGAAAATCAATTTAAATTTTTTAGATATTAATTGAGCACAATTTGAACAAATTAATTCGAACTTAAAAAACTTGGAATTTGATTTAAACTTTCTAAAAACGTTAAAATAAAAACCGGTTAAAAAGTTAAAAAATTACTTTAACGCAACTATAAAAATTGAAATTAATTAAATTAAAGACATACCACATGAATCGGTAAATCTCAGAAACGGGCAAACATCCCGTCCGGCTATTTTTGAGCGCAAGTGCAATGAGGCAAGAATAAGAATAGGCCGGTTTGGGAAAGCCAGTCCCATTCGGTCCAGTTTCACTAAGGGCAGCCGAAGCTGCGGCCGTAGCGGCCGCCACGACAGCCGAATTATTTGAATTATTGTGATTATTATGGGACAGCGACGATTTGACAACTCTGTGCGAAATTGTTGTAGTGGCCGGAGAGCCCTGAGAATTGGCGGCCGGACTGGCCGGCATGGGTGAAGAGTGTCCATTGTGGTGGATTGAAGAGACTAAAGTGGCACTTCCGCCGTTGCTAGATGACGTAACAAGAGATCCCCGCTGGAGTAGGGCAGACCAGCCGCTCGTGAGGCTGCTGGCCGAGCTGGAGACGGGCAGGACGGACAGAGGGTTCACCACAACGTCCGTCGAGTCGGAATCCATAGCGGCCGCAACGGAACAGCCGTGACTCAAACTCGATTCCATCTGAAAAATAAATTTTAATAAAAATTTGAAAATTTTGAATTTTGGCGGGGAAGAAATTTTACATTGACATCTGACGGGGCCCATCCGCTGAGTCCAAGAGATGGACCGATGAGTGTGGGTGGGAAGGAGATGGCAGACTCGCCATCAGAATCGAGTGAGCCCACTTCAACCTCGAGCCTCTCCAACCGCTCAATCCGTTCCAGGTCAGCCTCCATCCTGACGAGCTGGTCGAGCCTGTCGAGGTCCAGGCCGCCAAAAGAGTTAAGCTCGGGGAAGCTGAAGCCCAGCGAGCAGTCCATGAGGTCATTCTTGCCATCAAAATCACAAAAGTCTGGCAGGGCCAGTGGATCGTGCAGTGCAGAGTAGCTGAAAGTGGCTGCAGCAGGTAGTCCTCCATTAGAATAGCAGTCCATGATTGTATTATAATACTATTCACCCTGTAAAAATCCAGAAAAACAAAATGTCAAAAATGGTGGGAAAAAAAACCGGGAAGCACGTTATCCCAACTTAAAACAAGTTTTAAACATTCAAAAACAGCTTAAATAATTAATAATAACTTACAAAGAGTTGAGTTAAAGTGAACAATACAAATGTCAGTGATGGCAAATGTCAGAAAATGTGGCGAAAAATAATAAAAAGAAGATTTTTCGAAAAGTCGGTTTTGGCGGCAGCTCCACACTGACATACACTACACACCCAGTGCCCACAGAATGAAGGGGGGAAAAGAAAGATGGAGGGTCGATCGCGGCGCGAAACGAGAAAACCCGAAACCAAAAAAAAAAATAAAATGGATGTCGCTCTCTCCCGCTCTTTTTTCTTTACTACAATTTTCGCGCCATTTTCAATTTAAAAATAAAGTGAATTAAACTATAAAATTCAACTTACTTTTCAATGAGAAATACTTTGGAGGTTTAAAATAAAAGGAAAGAAATTTTAAAATTACAAAAATAAGAAAAATAATTTTTTTTTCCTATTTTTCCCCCAGCAGAACACACGGTCTCGTACTACTACAGTCTACTATACAACACACTGGGCACGTCCTTGATGATGGCTCCCTCTGCCGCTAGAGGGCGCATGTGCTAGCAGAGAGGGGGGAAAAAAGCCGTTGAAAAGAGAGAAGGAGAGGGGAAGGAGACAAAGGAGGGAAACGGACGGGGGGTTACCGTAGCCCTTGGTATTTTTGAAAGCTTCATTCTCATTGGCTCCCGCCTAACACGTTTAAAAGGCCGCCATTTTGAAGGTCTCTCCCCTCTTTCGAATATCTCTTTTTTTATTATTATTTATAATCTGGGTAGAAAAAAAAGAAAACAAGTAGGGGGAGAGAGAGAGTTGGAAATTCTCTATACAATCTGAATATTTTATCAGAAAATCTTGGTTGTAGTAAAAGGGGTTAAAAAGTCCTTTTTTTATTTTAAAATATTTGACTAGTAGCAGACTAAAGTCGAGGGCCTTGATATTGACGAGCCGCCCGGAACAAATAAAATAAAAGAGGACAACAACTTTTCCAGTCTCAAGGCCGAGCGCTTATTTTTTCGCGAAAGAAAAGTCATTTCGCGGTTGGCATTTAAAAAAATAAAGAAAGAAACTTGTTTTTTTTCAAGGCGAAATATAATTTGACACCTGTGATTCTTTCTTAGAAATGCATCAGGTGTTATGATTACAGTTGTACAGAGTGGACATCTTTTTCCTTTTTTATTATTGAGGGCGAAGAGCTCTTCCTCTATGTTATTATTGAAGAGGGGGGAGAGAGAGAGAGAAAGAGAAACAATCAATAACGACGTTTGCTTTGGAGAATGTGTGGTTCAGGAAGCCATTTTGGGTAGAAGTTGTAAGAATGACTCATAGGTGGCGCTGCCTAACCCAAATTCTTTATGGCAGCGAAATTTACTGAAAATTCTTTAACCAAAATCAGTTTTAAGATTCAAGTTATTTTTAAATTGTAAAATAGAATTAAAATAGTAAAAGATGATATAATTTTTTAATGGAAAATTAAAATTTTTATCAATTTGAACTGGCAACGCTGTTAGCCAAGCAACTATTGATCCGATCGCATTTGCGTCATCTGCTTTGTTTACTGTTTTGATTTTGACAGGAGAAAGAATGACAAGAGAGATTCTTTAATCAATTTATAATGGAATCACGGTGGAGGATAACTTGTATTCTTTTACATATTTATTTATTTCAATTAATTGACTCATCTGCACCGATCTACTCCTTCAAAGAATTTTCATACGTACCTCTCCCAAAACACGTAATAAATATTATTAATGCAACTAATATACACTAATAATATTCTATTTTAAAAATATTTTAATTAACAGGAAACAGAATTTAATGAATATCAATCAGCTTGCCAGCAGAGTCCCTCCTGCCAGGTGCTGGAGGGAGTTGATAGACTCAACTGTGTCCGGGAGTGCATCTCTCCGGGCTGCTACATCCAGATCTACCAGGCTGATAAAGTATATTTTTATGGACATTATTACATTATAAATACTTCTAACAACTTTCTCTTTAGATTGAGCTGGGTGAGATTGATGTCCGGCTAAATTCATTTAAAGGCTGCTTCACCCAGCAAAGAGGTGTTAGAAGACACTGATGATGACACCTTCATCTACTCATTATAATTGATCTCATCAAGTTTTAAATTATTTCTCAAAATGAATAAATATTGAAAAAGATGGCCAGTTAATTTCACTATTGAAATATACTTAAAGTCCTTAGAAATTGATAAGATGGGAACTCTGTAGATACGATCCTTTTCCCGTTCGTCATCTCATCTCTTTCAGCTTTGGCAGCACAAATATTCGTCTATTTACAGCTGATGTTTCACCTCTATTTCTCGCAATTTCAGTTTGAATAATTCACACTCCGAGTTGATAGCTCCGTAATGTCTGCGTCCGCTTGATTTAATCTCATTTACTCTATAGGAGTTGATATAAGAATGGGAACAATTTGCATGATTCTTCTAATGATCTCTGTATTAAAAATGCGAACCTTTTCCTATTCGTCTTCAATTCGTTCAGCTTAGGTGTATTCGCCTATTTTCAACTGATGTTTCCCCTCTTTATTTCCTACCATTTCAGTTGGAATACTGTAATTCCTAATCCAACTTGATTGCTACGCAATTTCAGCGTCTGCTCGAGTCTGCTGATTCACTTTGATTTACTAATTCGGCTTCTCTTTGGATACAAGATGAAGCAGTTATTAGTCAAAAACACATTTACTCATTATATTCCTTGAGATCAAAATTTTAAAAAATGAAGGACTATTTAGGGGACAGAAATTTAGATGCGATACTAAACTTTTTAAAATTAATAGTGCAGTATAGATTAATACGTTTAGCAATAAAAAGAAAAACTCTTGTTGCCTTTATAATTCATTCAGTTTGAGAACAAATTAATCTGAATTTTTCCGACTATTGTTTAGTGAAAAAAAAGAGAGACAGGAAAACAAAACTTATTCAACTTTGCGCACACAGAAACCATAAGGGCGGATATCCTCTTTCGTGGGCGAGATCCAGTACTCTCCATTCACTCCGTTCTCTTCCTTCAAGATCTTGATAACAGTCTTTGGGTTGACTCTGTTTTGCACAACCGCCATGTAAGAAACTCCACCCAGGTCAAACGTCTCGGCGTAGAGTTGAGCCACAGCAATATCCGGAGTAGAAAAGGTTCCACTTCCGACAGGGAATCGCACTCCTTTGCTCAGCAACAGTTTGTAGCCCTCAGAAGCGATGCTCAGGCCGTTGTGGCGGCCCGTTCCGTGGTAGGAGACGGCCCACTCTTCATCTGCCGATGAGGTCTCGTCAACTCGTGGCGATGATCTCCTGCCGTCCAGCCAAGGGTTGTACTCTCCATCCATTTTGAGGGCGAAGCGCATCCAACCACAAGGCCGGTTGTAGACGGATCCACCCCGGTAGAAAGTCTGGTCATCATCGGTGGTCAGATTGGTCAAATCCAAGTGGTACCGGTCGTCAAGCAGGTTGGTAGGTGGACCTGAGGATGGGAGGCCTGGGCCACTCAGCAAACGTCCGAGCAAATGTATTTCAGATCCGTCCTTCAACTTGCATTCGGCTACAGTGGAAAAGTAATCTTGATAGCAATTGGAAAGGCTGAGTCTTTGGTAAGGAATTGGGAT
Organism: Chydorus sphaericus; assembly: GCA_030141595.1. Taxonomy (NCBI): domain Eukaryota; kingdom Metazoa; phylum Arthropoda; class Branchiopoda; order Diplostraca; family Chydoridae; genus Chydorus; species Chydorus sphaericus. The sequence continues at coordinate 819,563 of CM057934.1, read as the reverse complement.
TCCAGTTTTCTCCTCAATCAATTTGTGAAGGTAGAGGATGGTTGCATTGGAATGGATATCGTAGAGAACAAATTTGTTTCCGTGAAATCCGTCATTGACGAGGATGTTGGGGATGTTGATGTGACCCGGTTCCAGTGGCGGATTGACGGCGAAAAGTTCCAATTCTTCATCGGTGAAATACTGGGTGCGACCTCCTTTAGTGATTGCGTTCGTCAGAAGCTGACTTTGAGCTTGATCTAAAGACATATTATCTGTTGAGATTAATGCTCCTTGAATGTGCTGATTCGTGTTCAACATGATCTGGTCGAGAAAACGAGCTCCAGTGGCCGAGTCCATTTTATCTATTAATTAAGCAGAGTTAAAGAGAATTATATAAAGAGAATGTTTCAGAGTAGTAATAAGATTGATTTTACCAATCGGCACAGAGATAACCGAGATGGGCAAGGCCGTTAGAGGGAGTGTGCGGGACTTTTGTATTTTCGTCTGCGGCACACTAGCGCCACATTAGTTGTGTCACGGAACTATTTTGCCGGAGGGCATCAGCTGGCAGGATTTGTAAATATACAATCATAAAAGTTCCGTATGTGAAGAGATTCGAACCCGCGGACTCGAGAACCGTAGGCGAGTACTCTACCAATGAGCTATGCTGACTTGTATGAAGAGCGTACTTATGGGAGTATATATATACGTAAAGCAGTAGCTATGTATTCCCATACGCCTGAGGGTTGTTTTCTACTTCTAGTTGCGTGACACAACGTTGGATGGCGCCAGGTTAGCGACCGAGAGGGATTTCAAACGGCTCTTGCCCATCTCGGTTATCTCTGAATCGGCAGGGTAAATTGACTAAAGGATGTCGACGATTTGAGACGATTCGAGCTAGATATCAATCAAGATTCCAGACTAGTATGTTACCCAGGGAGTGACGATTGATGAAGCAAGCAAAAGGATTCACCCTAGGGCCCCGGGCGACAGTCGAGCCAGAGGGCGCTTCTGCTCAAATTCGCAATCGTTTATTACTTTTTGGAATATTTTTCATAATAATAAAATAAACTAATATGCACTACCATATTCTAAAAGATAATTAAAAATATAATTGAACGATGCAATATTTTAATTATTATTTCATTATTTGAGCGTAAATGTGCCTCTTTAACTTTTTGTACCAATTTTCCGCCAATCGGCATCTTTCTTTTCTTGGCTCCTCCTCCTCTCTTTCCCTTTTGGCCTTAAACATGCATCTCATAAGAAATTGTCATTCCTGTTCCGGAACTTAAAATTGTTTAATTGGGAGATTATCATTATTGGTGGGAAAATAATTAAAGGGTTACACGGCATTTATTTACTCATCTCAATGCCAAAGAAATTGAATTAAAAAGTACTATTTTAAAAATAATTTAAAGTATTATAAACGCCCTCAAATTTAACAACCTATATGGCTATATTACATAAAATGCTATTAACAAGAAAAATCATATTATATTTCGATATTTTTCAGTGTTTCGTAATTTTTTCCCTGTATTTGGAGTCGAATGCCTTACGCTTATAACGCAGAAAGAACTTTTATTAGCGTATTAAAATCTTGCAATATGAAATTCTTTGATTATTAGTCATTAATATAAAAAAAAAGAAAATTCTCTGACCTACTAATACCACATAAATCTACTTTATGATGAATTGAAGCATATAGGTCTACGCTGCTTTTTAAAATAGTCAATAAAAAAATTGAATTAACCAGTGGTATTTTTAATTGCCCCACTTTATCTAAAATAATAAAAATAAAACGGTTTTAAAAATGTTAAATTTGCCAATATTATCATATGTATATTTTTCTTTTCTAATAGGCACATCCAATAAACGAATATTTTTATTATTCTAACCAATTAAGAAAATGTCAACAATAAGCTGAAATTCAATAAACATTTTAGAAAACTCCGCAATGTCGATTAAACGACTTTTTTTTAATTATGCCATTTCCAGCGCTGGCCTGCCTTTGAAGGATGGCAATTATCAGCCCAAATTTCAGCTCCGGTTTTATTCGTGTTTCCTCCTCGGTGTTCTCTAACCGAGAGACACTTTCCGTGACCATTCTTGATGACGTAGAATCCAGGATGGGTCAGTGAATTAACAAAGGTAAACCTTTGACTTGTCCGGTTCCCGTGATAGTATGCAACGAGACGGTGACGATAATTTACGTCGCCGGGAGTGGTAACGCAATATCCGCTACCATCACAAATGTGTCTATCGCTGCTACCCAAACTGCTTTGGTTCCAACTATATAACATGGTGTGAACTGATGGATCACAATCCCACTGATGCAGAAAAATATCAGATTGGGTTTTATTGTAGCCAGGACGATCACCAGAATTGAGACATTTTCCAAGACCGTTGATTAGATTAGCTCTGCGGGGAGAAGGATTGCCAGGCAAAATACTCGATCCTATTATATAATTTGTTATATAACATTTTAACTTGGAATACTTGAATTCAAGACACACAAGGAAATCAAATTGTTTAATGTTTTCCAATCACATTTGTACTATTTACAACAATTATTAATTATTTGGAGCTTTTGTTCTTATTTTTAAAATATCGGAATAAGACTATACTAAAGAAGGTCATTTTTTTCAAATTTCATAGTATTATTTATGGTATTATGCCGTGATAAGACGTAGCTATTATTTGAATACATTGAATGTCTTCGATTGAAGTTTTAAAACCGAATAATAATGCATTAAAAACATTCATAACTTTTAAACACTTTCAACTTTTAAAATGTCAAAGGGACTTTGGTTAAAGTCAGCTGGTCCATTGCTCTATATTGAGAAACTAAACTGCTATACCTTTTAATGCATTCTTGTTGGTTGTAAGTTGGGTGCTAATCGATTCAATATTATTTTCTTTACTTTGTGCTAAAAAAAATATATAAGTTAGTGTGCCGTGGTAGTTTTGTAAACATTCATGTTAATCATTATTTTATCATATACCCTTGGATTTTTCTACGTTCTTGCTAATGGTTACCAATCCTAATCGCTCTTCATTAGTACCTGTTAAAGTTAATAAAGTATATTTACTCATCTTTTAACAAATGTGGCAATCACCCTTTACTAATATGTCATTTTTAATAGCTATTATAGTTATGTAGGGTACCTTCTTTGGATTCCTCTGGTAGGTTAAATCGGCAAAGGACGGCTTCGATGCTGTTGCTTATTGATTCATCCTTCTCTTTGACCAAATAATAGCCATTTAGTGTGAAACCAAGTTTCCCTAGCTCATTGCAATTACTAGCAGGGCCGTAGAATCGTGTATCGACAGCAGTTTTCTCCTTTTCCATTTTATCTCTAAATAAAAATTTCAATTTCAAAATCCAGATTACTTTAACTGACATACAACATTTGGATTTGATTTGAAATAACTTTTAATTTTTCTCTTGATTAACATTTTTTAAGAAAAGAGATTCAAACTTATTTATACCCGCCTGAATGCACAGGTAGCAATCGATAAGGCCGTTTTTGTCGCAAAAGTAGTTGATCGTTTGGTTCTAGATTTTTGGTCAGCACGAATGACTCGAGAATCGAAACACGGCCTCTCAGCTGCCGAATGGTTCTCTTGTCTTCAAAAATTATCGCCTTAAAAAAAGAAATGTCGTTCTCTTGGCGTAGACTTTTTCCTTCAATTTGTAACATTCGATCGTTTAGATTTTCTCCATCGGTTTGATCAAATTGGGCAACATTTTCATTGGTATTACTTAACTGAGTCGCCTCTGTTGTGGATGTTAGATAAGAGTACAGTTGAATAATTATGAAAAGTTTTAAAAGAAGCTTAATAAAAGCTTCGAGTTTGTTCTTTTTCATTTTTTCTTATTATTAAAGAATAGTTTTGCAGAGAAAAATTGTCAAGAATCCTGATTGTGGAAATTTCGATTTGGAACTGTCAACTTCAATGGGCCACGCTGATCGAACCAAATGGATTTGCGTGGCATTTTCTACGTGTCAAATAAGCTGTATGTGCAACAAACGATATACCATTCCTGATTGGTTCTGGATGTAATTTGCCTACAACACGTATTCCGTCCTTTAACTCCAAGCAACTGAAAATAAAAAAGATAATTATTTAGGTCCTTATTTTCTCCTATATGAATAATAATTATTTAAACACTATTTATTAGTGCAATGGATTAAAACAATTGTTTTGCATTAAAAAACCTTTTTAATTCATTACAAAAATCGATCAGTTTTGATTGGAGACAAATAGTCACTAATTTTTTGCTGTACAGCTGAATCGCATGCCAATCCGATAATATTTAATTGTACAATCTTGGTGCAATGCTACCCGGCCTTTACGCCGAATATTAAGATCATGCACTATGTAAATACCTGATGAATTAGAAGCAGTTAGATATATACTTAATTAAAAATCTAGATCTATCCAAGTATAATAGTGTTATGTATAGATTAATCGTGGAATCCTTCTTTTACGAATCACACAACATCGTATATCATTCTTGTTCACGGTCAAAGCCCGGTTGATCACAAATTACTGATATAAATAATCTATTTAAAAATTATAGCAATAAAAAACATTCGATTAAAATCAATTCAATGTCGTAAAATCAGTAATGCTTTGAGTCCTGTTGCTGCCCATAATAGAATGAAGGGAAATATCGAACGATTCTATTCTATATATTCTATATGTAACGGTAAAGAGAAACTTTCGAAATTCATTTCTCGATTCATTTCCCCGCATTTTGAGCTGGACGACGGTAGAAGGTAAGCGTAACATTTTTCCATTTCGTTACATTATATCTTAATAACCAGTTTAAGGGAAAAAACATCGTCATCTGTTAACAGAATATTTTTTCATATATTTAAATAAAACTTGTTAGGTAATAACAAGTAAAGGGATTAAAAATTGCACTGGTGCTGTTTTCTTTTTAATTATTCCCTTAACCTGCCATTTTATACCAAAGAACTAAAAAAATTTTAGTATTAATATTAAATGTAAGAAATTGAACAATTCTAAATATCTTATTTAGATACAATCAGCAACGTCTACATCATGAAAGGCCGTCATTGTATTCAGTTTCTAACCATCGTGGCTGCTGTCGTGTTGGCAAATCTGTCCACGTCAGTCGGTCTTGAATGGGTCATCGGAAATACTAATACAACCATATTTAACACGAAATGCGATCCAATTGCTACAGCTGGCCGCGTCACCAAAAACGGGGGCTGTACCCATTTCAATTTCATGGGCGAGGATAAATGTATCATCAATAAGAATATCCCAAATGGAGAGGCGAATAAGGAGAAGAGCACTGAGTCTACTCTACGATGCGGCTTCATCGTTAGCAGAGTAATTCCTTCTAGTCCATGCACATTTTTCTACTTATTCTTCATCTTTTATGTTCTTTGCTTCTCGAACCATTTCTTTCAGGATAACCTATATAGTTCAAACTTTATATTACTGTATTAAATTCCATACATTTTTTGTTCTTTTAGAAATTCTATGTTTTAAAATTAAATGATTAAAGTTCCAGGGCATCGCTAAACCGCCTCCGAGAATTTTTTCCGAATCCCAAATGGCCAAAGTGAAGAAAGTACTTAAAGAAGTACTTAAAAAAAAGCTGGCAGAGAAGCTGAAAAACGATAGAGAAAGAGGATTTTTTTAGAATGGTGATTCTGTTGACGAATAACGAATTGGAATTAGGCTACCATCAGCAGTACCTCCTGATTACTTCAAATACTGTTTCTCAAATACTGCACTACTTCAAAAGGTAGAAATAAAATGCCTTATAAAAGCGTGTTATATTTTTAATTATAAAAAAAATTCGAATGTGCGTTGTATGAATAATACGAATGAAATGAGGAACTCGATAATATACTTAACAATTTGAATCGTCAACCCGATCTAGGCAGGCTTGAAATAATTGTATGTTAACCAGTTAAAAACTAATGTCTTTATTCTGTGTAAGTATCGTAAGTTTAAAGGAGCTAGACCATTCAATGTTAAACTTGACAAAAAAAAGTGTTCGGTTTAAATTAGAAGCCTAATGTGGTAAAAAATTTAGTGGAAAAATGTGCATCAGTTTAATATTTTCTTTTTAAAACGTTTCACTCATAAAGTTTTCATATAATTTATTACCAAATAGAAATATCCCCAAATTTGTTACACAAGATATAATAGTTCATTATTTTGCCTGTATGGTATATAATAGCAATGCGTGAGAGATTTATTGTGAGTCACATTGAAATAAAATTTTAGAAAATACAAAGTGGTCCTACTTCAAGACATTCGTTTATTCTCTTTTTATAGTTTTTAAATATTCGTCATCAATATCAATTAAGTTTTAAAATATAGCAGTCATAAAATAATGATAATTCATTCTATGAGCTTGTTTAAGTTATTTCACAACAAATGAATTAAAAATTATATACAATATACTACTGAAAAGACACCTATAGCTGCAATCAATTCAGAAAAATGTGTTTTCCTTTCCGCTCCGGCCAGCCATGAATTTGAATTTAATATGCAAATGAGTCCGATCAGTCAATTATTGCAATCTGTGAAATGGAATATATATATGAAGGACTTTGTGGAGTGGGTTGTTTACCAGTTATTTAACGCTGGCTTTATTGCTTTTATAAGGATAAATAAAAAAAAAGGAAACCAGAGATTAAAAATTCATCTCGAGAAAATTACAACACATTTTTAATTAAATTGCTTTATTGTCTATATCATGTGAAATAAGAAATAGGCTACAAAAGTGCTAAAGGTATACAGTAGTATAATGGACCAAAAACATACTGTCCTTGATTAACTTTCCGCTCTGGCCAGGTAGAAAATATAAGGCACACTTGCGTAAAATGAAATTATTAATTTTGTTTTTGTATAGAAACATTGAAACTATGCCGGTATAACCAGTTTAATAAGATTTTATGTAATATGTCAATATATTTGATTGATTCTCAGATGGTTATAGCTTTAAATCATTCCCATTTGTGATTTCTGGATAAACTGAAAAAAAGAGTCGAGGTTTATTATTATACATCTCTCGAAAATTGAATTAGAGAAAAGTGATGAGTTAATTTCTTTAAGTTAAAGTATATAGGTCTCAAAAAGTATTCGTATATTCATTGGTGTATCTTTGGAAAATGTTTTTAAAAAGCTGAAATACATCTATAATGTCAAGTCCAGCAGTCAACGACTTGTTAATTTTTTGTTGCAACCTACATATCCGTTAGCTTTCTTTAGAGGACAAATAAAGTTGTCAAACGGTGACCCAGAGGTATAAAGTTATCAAGAAAACTAAGATATAAACTTGGTTTTTAACCCTAGTAATAAAGCACTACAAATAATTGAGCTTTACTAAGCGAATTGAAAAATGAAACGATGATTAATTGGGCCATTAATATGACTCCGCCCTCTTTTTTAAAACAATATCAATTTACCTATAGAAAGAGCCTGGTCGCCCACAAAACTGTTAGTAAAGATATTTTAGCTGAATGTTGAGCGACTCAATAATTTTTTTTTTTCAAAAGTAACTAAAATGTTTCGAATTTTCCTTGCAATTTATTTGATTTTCTGCATCCAGCCGTCATCACTCTTACCAACTTCAACTTCTTCTGATTCGGTAGTAAGCAAGCCGTTTGGTCCACCATCGCCTTCCAGGCTTGGCATTTATCGAAAAGCAGCTGTCAGTTCTGATGGCATCCCTTGTTCCACGGTTGGAAAGTAATTCGTCAATCAATTCATTTTAAATTGGTAAAATTGCATTAACTTAAGTAACCGATGAATTTCAGGGATGTTCTGGCTGAAGGTGGTAATGCAGTGGACTCTGCCATAGCCACCATGTTCTGCATTGGAGTTGCCAACCCACATAGTGCTGGCCTCGGTGGTGGTTTCTTCATGACCATCTATGACCCAAAGAAGAAGAGGGTCGTCTGCCTGAATGCTAGGGAGAGAGCACCATCGGCAGCCACTCAGAACATGTTCAAAGGCAGCGACACAGCTTCCATATATGGTAATTAGCTATTTCAAAATGTTTTCTATGAATTTTTTTTTGAGAGGATCCACGAAAATTTGTTTCAAAATGGATCAGACCTTTCTACAATGGAATTTAAAGTGGTCATTTCCCCTAATTCCTCTTGATTTTCTTAAGAATTCGTCGATGATTTGGGTTTTCTTAAATTTTCAAATGAAATCAATCAGAATCAAAGTACCAACAACGAAAAAGAATCCGAAACTTTGCATTAAGAGGAAAATCTAATAACATTTGTTTTTCCAGAAAAATTCCAGAATACTCGTGATATTTAGAATTTATCTATCATTCCTCAAGTCAGGTTTTCCCACATCCAAATGTTGAATGGTAAACCTATTTCAAAGGATTTCTCTCTACATTTTCTTTTCATTTAAAAAGGAAAAAGTAAAGTTATCATTTAAAGGCACTTAAATATGAATTAGGTGCACTATCGGTAGCTGTTCCTGGACAACTAGCAGGGTACTGGGCAGCACATCAGCGTTTTGGGAAGCTTAATTGGAGCCGATTAGTCTTATATCTTCGGATCCACGAAAATTCGTTTCAAAATGGATCAGACCTTTCTACAATGGAATTTAAAGTGGTCATTTCCCCTAATTCCTCTTGATTTTCTTAAGAATTCGTCGATGATTTGGGTTTTCTTAAATTTTCAAATGAAATCAATCAGAATCAAAGTACCAACAACGAAAAAGAATCCGAAACTTTGCATTAAGAGGAAAATCTAATAACATTTGTTTTTCCAGAAAAATTCCAGAATACTCGTGATATTTAGAATTTATCTATCATTCCCCAAGTCAGGTTTTCCCACATCCAAATGTTGAATGGTAAACCTATTTCAAAGGATTTCTCTCTACATTTTCTTTTCATTTAAAAAGGAAAAAGTAAAGTTATCATTTAAAGGCACTTAAATATGAATTAGGTGCACTATCGGTAGCTGTTCCTGGACAACTAGCAGGGTACTGGGCAGCACATCAGCGTTTTGGGAAGCTTAATTGGAGCCGATTAGTCTTACCTGCAGCCAAATTAGCCGAAAACGGCCTCCCAGTGAACCAGCATATGGCTGAAGCTCTCGTATACGAATCTGATGTCTTAAAACAATATCCATCAATGAAGTATAAAAAAAAAACAAGAGATATAAATATTTTACAAAAAATACACCATTTATTAATTTTAAAAAGAATTTTCTTGAACAAAACGACCGGAGAAGTGCTGAAAAAGGGGGACATTTACCGGATGCCTACACTAGCCGCCACTTTGAGATCCATCGCTGCAAACGGAGTGAACATCTTTTACAACGGTTCCATCGGTCGTAAATTTGTGGAAGATGTACGAAAACTTGGAGGAATTCTTAAGCTAAAGGATCTTTTAAATTACAAGTAATATATAAGAATTTGGAAAAGGTTTCTTCTTTTTAATCCTAATTGGTTTATTAGGATAGAATGGGTTGATCCACTTAAAGTGAATTTAAAAGGGAATTTGACGCTATTTTCGATGCCTCCGCCAGGAGGTGGGCTGCTACTAGCAATGATTATGAAACTTCTAGACGGTTTAAATCTCGATAAACTGGGTAGTGCAGATCCTTTGACTTACCACAGGATGCTTGAAGCTATGAAGCACGCTTTCGGCCAACGAACTAAATTAGGCGACCCTAATTTCGTCCCTGGAATCAGAAAAGTATGAAATGTAGTTGAATTTAAAAAAATATTAATTAAAAAATATTATTATTTAAAAATTAGTTGGTAAGAGAATTGCTCTCTGACGGTTGGATAAGAAAGACCCGAGCCAAAATCAACGATTCTGACACTTTCAACGATCCTAAATATTACGGTGCTTTTACGTACCAGTCGAACGATCATGGCACATCTCACATCTCCATTCTGGATGAGCAAGGAATGGCCGTTGCCGCCACTAACACTATTAATCTATAGTAAGTAAAACATGATTTTTTACTACTACTTAAAAAAAATTCAACGAAAAGAATCCAACTTTTTTCAGTGTCATTTTTATCATTCCAAAATTTTTATTTTTTAAACTTTTATTTATTATTATTTTTTTAAGTTTTGGAGCTCATTTCATTTCGGAACAAACTGGAATAATACCGAACGACGAAATGGACGATTTCTCAACACCCGGTTTGATTAACACCTTTGGAGTCCCTCCAAGTCCAGCTAATTTTATTCGACCAGGAAAGCATCCTCTCTCTTCTATGGCTCCGACGGTTGTCATCCGCAAGGACACCGGCAAAGTTCGTCTGATCGTTGGAGCTGAGGGCGGTACTGCCATCACCACCTCCGCCGCTTATGTAAGCATTGAAAAAAATTGACTTCTCCAGAATTTTGAAATTTCTGGCTGATTTTTAAAACGATTATCAATTAATGAAGGTGGCAATCCGGAATTTGTGGTTTAACGAAAACATCAAAGAGGCTATGGACTGCCCTAGGATCCACCATCAACTTTTCCCGATGAGTTTCTGGAACGAGCCCGGCTTTCCAGACTATATCATAGCCAATTTAACTGCTAAAGGTCACAAGCGGACACCTCAAAACGCAGATGTAGGTCCGGCCAACGTCTGTGGGGTCAGTACGACACCCAATGGTCTCATTCAGGCCAATTCGGATTACCGCAAAGGAGGAGATGTGGACGGAATTGGTCCCGTTCAATAACTCGAATTTCACACACTTGCTCGCACACATTTAGTTGTATTTTCCCCATGATTGTTAAAGATAACTTCTGATGGACTATATATTAGCAATAAATGTCAGGAAATGTTACATTCGATAACATAATTTATTTTACCTATTATCAGAGAAAATCGTTTACTTATTTTTAACTGTACATTAGTGAATTGTCAATTTTGAGGCAGGCGATTAGTCACAACTCAGGAAAAATATATTTTTTGATAAAATAAAAAAAATACTAAGACAAAGTTTAATTTTTTAGAAATTTTTCGGATGAAGTACAGAGAAATGGGATACCAATTCAGAATGGGGTTCCAATATGCGTATCCCATTTTCCCCTGGCCCCAGTTTAGGTAATTTTTGTCTATGCTGAAAGACAAATTATTTAGATTGCATCAATGAACGTGTTTTTTAAAATGAATTTTAAATATTACTCTGAAGACTATATACACAACAGGGATTTTTAAAGAAATCTTTTTGACAAACGGTACGTTGTACCACCCTATGGCCCCAATCAACACTAGCTAATCATGTAACATTTTTGACGATTTGATTTTCTCTGCAGCTTGACCCTAGGTGAGATTGATGTCCGGGCAAACTATCGAATGCGACTACGCTTTTTCGTCAATTAGTTTAATCAAATCACTTAAATCTCTTAGTTATTATATTAAAAAAACATGGGGTTTTGTGTAGGAGATACTTGATTAACTTTAATCATTGAATTAACTTAATTTCCTTAAAATAGTTAAAATACTTAAATCCCATCAATTAATGAAATGGATTGTCATCCCGAATGAACTTAGAAAAAAAAACTTTAAAAAGCTCAAATAAAAAAAAAAATAGTATTTTAAGTAAGTTAAGAGATTTGAATAAATTAACCATATCGATGATAGCATAGACTGAGAATCGAACGTAATATGTTGCTCGCAGGAGCCTAGTACTATACCAATGAGCCAGCTGGACGACGAAACCCCAACAATTGTTTATAGCTAGTAAAGTATGTATATCTTACAAACACGTATATATAATATATGTATAATTTTAAGTACATTAAGTATTTAACGAAAAAGCGTAGTTACATTCTATAGTTTTACCCACGCGAGTTCCAGATGCTATATAACTAAAAGAAAACCTGCAGTCAATTAAGAAAATATGTTTTCCTTTCCGCTCCGGCCAACCAGAAACCTACTGAAAAATGCAAAATATGTGTAAAACAGAAATTCGAATTTAGTAAAGTCAAACAAAAAGAGTCTAAGCTGATTTTCTAATAATTGGAATTTGTGTGTAAAAAATGCGAGGGACTCAACAAAGTTGGTTGCTAGAACCAGTTATTTAACGCTAATTAAAAAATAAATTAATTGAATAAAAACAATATATGAAGAGAATTCAATACAATGAAATAAAAATGTAGGCCATCATCATGGTTAATAGATTCCCATTGAGATCATTAAAAAAATTTGGAAAACTTTATTGTCTTTATATGGCAATTTATAAAGGAAATATGTGAGCAAGTAAAAATTAATCAAAAGCAGACTGTCCTTGTTTAGCTTTCCGCTTCGGCCAGGTAGAAAATCTGAAGCACATTTCTTTATAGGTATCAACAATTATTATTCGTTTTGCATAGAAACAGTGCCAGTAACTCAGTTTATTTCAAATTTATATATATATATATGTCAAAATACTTTATTGATTCTTAGATGGTTGATCATTTCAATTTACGGTTTATGGATGTATCCGCCTACGAACCATCATATAGGCCCATAGTAAACTCGAGATGGTCGAGTCGAGGACTTGGTATTTTCATAAAATCTCTTATAAATGGAATTATAGATGAAAGTTAGTTGAATTCTATTAACAAGTTTAAGTTTTTGAAAAGAAAGGCAAAAGATACACTTCTCGGAAGGCATTGATTACACTGCTCCTAAAATAAAATGGTTGTAAAAGCATTCCATTTCAATTACAAATTTCAATACCAACAATAATTTGAAAACTGTCGATATATTTGTTGATGATTATCACTTTCATTTATGTTTTATTTGACTAAATGAATATAAAAGTTATGTTTTTCTAGAAGTAAAATTTAAAAATTAGGAAAATTGTCAAAATTAAAAGAATATATAATTTTTCAATATCATGTGTGCACCTTTCAAGTATTAGCTAACCTTGAAATTGGATAAAAACTGCGTTTTGTAGTAGTAACCAATGGGAACGAGACAACTAATAAACTAATCGGCCAAAATCTTTTGAAATTGGCGCACTTGAATTTTTTATTGGGCGATTCAAACTCCACCCTATTTTCAAATTGCCATCAATTTGATTATAAAAGAGCACACTGCTCGCCAATTAAAGCATTACAACATTTTTGACAAACTTGAGTTCTGTACACATCTTTTTAAAAATATGAAAAAAATGTTTCAGTTTTTTTCTCTTGCAATTTATTTGATTTTCTGCGTCCAGACGTCATCACTCTTACCAACTCCAACTTCTTCTGATCCGATAGTAAGTAAGCCGTTCGGTCCACCATCGCCATCTAGGCTTGGCATTTACCGAAAAGCAGCTGTCAGTTCTGATGGCATTCCGTGTTCCAAGATCGGCAGGTGATTATAAGTTAATCAATTCACTTAATAATTGCATTTACTTAATTGGCGATTTATTTCAGGGATGTTCTGGCTGAAGGTGGAAATGCAGTGGACTCTGTCATAGCCACCCTCTTCTGCATAGGAGTTGTTAACCCACACAGTGCCGGCATCGGTGGTGGTTTTCTCATGACCATCTATGATCCAAAGACGAAGAAGGCCGTCTGCTTGAATGCCAGGGAGAGAGCACCATCGTCAGCCACTCAGGACATGTTCAAAGGCAGCAACACCACTTCTCAAATTGGTAATCAACAATATTTTGTATTATTTTTGGATTTCTCCGTGAGGATAAGCGAAAGAGGTTAAAAATCCAAGAAAGTGAGAGACAATCCAAATAGTTTATTTTTAAAAATCTGGAAAATTCAAAGAAAAATTAAGAATCGCAAATTATGTTCAATTTTCGATATGAAATCTTCCCAAAAACTAACTGGGCAGTAGTGTATCCCTGGGATTTCTTATGATTTTTCTAAGAATTTTTCAGTGTTTGGGGTTTAATATTCGTTCCAATAAAAAACCTTAACTAAAAAATGTAAAACATATTAAACACCATTTGTTCACAAATTTTCTCTTTTTCTAAGGGGATAAATTTAGAAAAATTGTGTAAAAACAGAATAAATCAAAAACTCTTGGAAAAAAAATCATAGAAAATCCATTCTTATCATTTTTCACGTACGGTACCGTACGTTATGTTTTCGAGCACCAACTAACTAACTGTTAAGTTAGACCGAACCCTCTTGGGTTTCTTTTCATTTTCTTAATAACTAAAAATGGCGGAGTTCCGGGAATTTTTTGAAATCGCAGAAAAGTAAAGTCGAGTTTGATTAAAATATAAATTAGGTGCACTAGCAGTCGCAGTTCCCGGAGAGCTGGCAGGCTACTGGGCAGCCCATCAGCGATTTGGAAAGCTCAGTTGGTGCCGATTAGTCCTGCCTTCAGCTAAATTAGTCGATAATGGTATTCCAGTGAGTCTGCACATGGCAAATGCCCTTAAAACTGTGTCCGCAACCATTAAAAAGGCTCCATCGATGAAGTAATTTTTTCCTTAAAATTTTCATACATATATATTTTTATAAATTATTTATTCAAAAATTCATCAATTTGATTCATTAGGATTTTCCTGAATAATAAGACCGGTGAAGTGCTCAAACAGGGGGATATTTATCGAAATGCTAAATTAGCCGCAACTTTGAGATCCATCGCTGAAAATCATGTGGAAATCTTTTATAATGGGTCCATTGGTCGTCAGTTAGTGGAAGATGTCAGAAAACTCGGTGGAATCCTAAAGCTGAAAGATCTCCTGGATTACAAGTATACAATATATATATTTTTTAAAGAAGGGATTGGTCCTTATTAATGCTTTTTATTTATTTAGACCAGAATGGGTTGACCCAATTAAAGTGGATTTAAAAGGAAATTTGACCCTGTTTTCGATACCTCCACCAGGATCGGGAGTTCTATTAGCAGTTATGTTGAAAATTCTGGAAGGTTTAAATCTGGATAAATTGGGTAGTGCAGATCCTCTGAGTTACCACAGGATCGCTGAAGCTATGAAGCACGCATATGGGCAGCGAACGAGATTAGGCGACCCTAATTTCGTTCCTGGAATTGGCGAAGTATGATACATTATTGAATTGAAAAATAGAATACTTTTTTCACATTACTATTTTTTTTCTAAATAAATAAGTTGGTAAAAGAACTGTTATCAGACGGATGGATAAAAAAGACTCGCGCTAAAATCAACGACTCTGTCACGTTCAACGATCCTAAGTATTACGGCGCTGTTACGTACCAGTCGAACGATCACGGAACGTCCCACGTCTCAGTCCTCGATGGGGACGGTATGGCCGTTGCCGCTACTTCCACTGTCAATCTTTAGTGAGTAACTATTTATTTATTTTTTGCACTTTTGACACTACTTTCTACGGATTGGAGGATTTGAATTCAACTTTTGGGTTTTATAAAATAATAATCTGAATATTGTGAATTGTCTGGTTAATACCGAAAAAAAGTATCCAGAATTCAGATTTTTTTTTTTTACTTTATTTTTGCACTGACTTTTTGTGGGTTAATAGAATTTCGGACTACTTCCTTAGACTTTTCGGTCTATAATAGATAAGCTTCGAATAAAAAATAAAATTCTGTATTAATTTTTTTTCTTCATTAGAATGTTTTTTATTAGGATTTTAAAAAAAAGTATTTTTACTAATATATTATCCGTTTTTCATACTGTAATTTTTTTAATGATTTGATTCCGAATTTTTAAACGGATTTTAAAAGTTTGAGTTTTGAAATGGTTTTCCAGGTTTTTTGATTTCTTTTTTATTTCTTTTTTAAAGTTTTGGGGCTCAATTCATTTCGGAGCAAACTGGAATACTGCTTAACGACGAAATGGACGATTTCTCAACACCTGGATTGATAAACGGCTTTGGAGTTCCACCCAGTCCGGCTAATTTCATTCGTCCTGGGAAGCGCCCCTTTTCTTCCATGTCCCCCACGGTTATCATCCACAAGGATACCGGGAAAGTCCGACTGATCGTTGGAGCGGAGGGCGGTACTGGCATTACAACCTCCAGTACCTATGTAAGCATAAAAAAATTTGACGTTTAAAAATTTTAATATGATTTTTAAAAATGATTTTGATCAATTAATTAAGGTGACTATCCGGAATTTGTGGTTCAACGAAAATATCAAGGAGGCTATCGACTGCCCTAGGATCCACCACCAACTCTTCCCGATGAGTTTGCGCTACGAGCCCGGCTTTCCAGATTATATCATAAAAAATTTAACTGCTAAAGGTCACAAACATACGCCTTTAACCATTTCTATAGGTTCGGCCAACGTATGTGGGGTAAGCACCGGGCCCGATGGGCTCATTCAGGCCAATTCAGATTATCGCAAAGGAGGAGATGTGGATGGGATCGGTCCTGTACCCTAAGTCGAGATCCACGCTCTCGTAATAATATGACATTTGTTTGTATTTTCAAAATGTCAGAAATAAATGTCAGAAATAATTGCACTGTTATTGATTATGTCTGAACATCAGAAAATTGCTTTAAAATAATTTATTTAATTAAAAAGAATAATTTAAAACAATAATAATATCGTAAGCAACACTAATAATTCTAGGCACAACAAATAATTAGTCCTTTAGTATCGATTATTTAAAAGTTGAAAATGTAGAATATTACGTGAAATAGTTCTTGATGTTTAAATCGTGAAATAAAATTAATATGGAGATTATATGAAAAATTCTTTCAATTTTATATGCACATAAAAATTAAACTTTTTTTGTACTGTAAACTATCCTCAAAATAAATAAAATTTATAGAGAATCGGTTTTAATTCATCGATCATTACGAGATCGATGCATATTTTTTACTATACAACCATTAGGCCTACTAGTCTATAGATATAAGCCCATCGTAGGTGGCCCATGAGCTCAATATACATGCTAATAAATAATGGATACCATAACCATAAATCAACACAAGGAATGCAATAACTTTTTTTTATTGCGTCACTTTTCATCAGCTGTCAAACAATTTTATTCCTATAAACAAACAGTAGCAGAGCATTTTCTATATCTTCTTTTGTATGGAATGGGCTTGAAATTTTGCATGTAATGAGTCTCAGGAAAATTTGGTTACACAACAAACTTGACTTTCGGCTAGGTTACAAGTATCTTTATAGTCACAAACGGTGAAACAGGAATAATGGCGTCTTTAAATAAAATTGGAAATCTTACAGCAGCTTCAAGAACGACAAAGAATGGTAACTTTCTTTTCGATTCTCTCGCTCCTCTATGGAAAATTACACATTATACCAACATTTTGCCGGATTGGTGCTACCCAATTAGTCGGAAAAAACTCAGGAATTTTATATTCATTTCTGCGCTTTACCATGATCTCTTTGACCATCATTACCGTATTGATCATGGCCACTTTTGAAAGCTATCAAATGGCAGTTGTCATCCCCGGAAAAACTTGGAGTACCATCGACGACATAGTCATGAACTTTATTTGGTTTATGCCATTACCGCAAACTTGCTAGAATATGTACTTTTTTTGAGTCGTCGCTACAAGATGTTGCCTTTTTTCGACAAATTTTACCAACTTGAAAGGCAAATCGAAAGCGTTCCAACTCGGAGTCACAAGAAAAAAAATATTGAATTTTTTATAACCTTCACTGTATAGTGATTGGTATTTCAAGTTCCATTGGCTGGTTAATTTTTTCGTATCCAAATGAATTTTACTTCTTGGGCTACTATCCGAGTCTAAGCAACACATTTACCAATACGTTTTTGGGACTTTTTCAAAAGGTTGCTTTCACTTTGGTTATATTTTACCAACTTTTGGCTGAGCTGGTTCCATCTTATACCTACAACCATGCTGGCTCCATTTCTGTGGCTATACGAAAAGAAATTCAAGAAGTTCTCCAAGCCACTGTTAATGAAATTAGAAAATCTAAGCCTAACAACGAAGAAACATCAATAGTAATTGAAAAATCTACTGATGCCAACCTTGATGGCTGCAAGATTCATTTGGTTTGGTACAAGTACGTCACTCTTCGAAACTTGGTCAAGGAAGCCGATCTTATATTCGGTTCTTTGATGCTTGTTGACTATGGAATGAAAATCTTCATGATCTGCCTTGCAACGTTTTCTGGATTGAAAGGATTCCGCGATGCTCCAATTTTTGAGATTTTAGGTCCGTTGTCTATGGTAGCATTTTACTTGGTTCGACTCGTTACCTGCGTTATGAGCAAGTCACATCTCTTTCGGTCTCGTGAACACCTATTAACTGAATTGGTCACTTCTGTCAACACGTACTGGTACGATTTAAATATGGATCAACGTAAGGTTCTCACTGTCTTTCAGGACCAAGTTGAGCGAGAGCAACTCGCTGCTACCCCTATGGGCCTATTCTCAATTACTCCTGGAATTCTGTTGACGATAGCAGGATTGTCCATGAGCTACATCATTATATTGATGCAATCATGAACTTGAAACTATATACGATGTTCATATGAAAACTTTTACAAGTAGGAAAAGATCAAAATAAGAGGATCTGTAGGAAATCATATAGATTAGGTATATTGTATTGCACATTATCCCCTTTATGATCTTGTGTTTTTATCTATTTATTTGTTTTACATGTATTTCTTGGTGTGTGCGATTCGCCTAAATAAAATCTGCTATATATCAAAGAAAAGTTTACCGTGTATCGTCTGTGTCCAAACCATTCTTTTATCGATATTCAGTATATTGGATACAATGTTTATGGTAACTAAGCCACGCCAAAATGTAACCAGTAATAAAATTACCACCTATATAGGTCTGATGCTATCGATTATTAACACTTATATAATATGTTTATGTACACTCACCGCTCCTTACCGCGCTGTAACAAACGAGTAATACGGTACTATATATAAATCATGTTAAAGCTGTAAATTCATCATCCCTTCCATCACACCATCCACATCCTTCGCTGCATTTGCACTGCCACAAATGATGACGCATTATAAGCGGCTCTCGAATCTAGGTCAAAAAAATTCCTGGAATTAATAGCAAAGCGTCTTTCCCTTAAAAATAATTGTGTTGATGACCATTTAAATCTATATCTTCTATTAAGAAATGATTTTTCTTCTGAGGAACGTCTGAATATTTAAAACAGAGTATACTAAACAGTAAGATCCAGCGCACATAACTAATTGATTTGTGTGCGTTTATTTCAAAGGAATCCAGAATATATATTCATTTTTTACAACCAAGGATTTAGACAGTTTGGTTTATCCACCATATCCAGGTAAAAAAAAATCAGTGAAAAATCCGCTTTTCGGTGCTCTTACATTACGTGCGTGCGGCGTCGTTATTCTGTATATTAATTTTATAATGGAAGTTTTTTTTTAAAATTTATAGTTATGCTAGTTTGGCTTTCCTAATGGTCCAGTATGATATATAAATCAATGTGTTTCAAAATGTTCTATCTAGCTCGATAAGAAAAAAACTTGACTTCAGAATAATAGGTCAATTGAAAAAATTGGAACATATTCCAATTCTTGCGTATACCTTGCTAGTAAAAACCGGTTTGCAACGACCAGTTTTTAAAATCTTAACTAGCAAGCCCATCATTTGCTCGGAGTCAGGGATTGATATTACCGGGCTCTTCATAGTTGCCTATATGACTTCATCGCCCTTAAATTCCCGCAATCAAATGACGCAATCAATTTGGCGACGATCTAATACTTTTGCTCGCATTCTTTCTGGATAGGGGATTTATTTTCCTTTTAGTATTTCAGAATTGATGTATTAAATATTAAAGTCTGCATAACATTATTATGCCTTATATTAATAGTTCGTGCTACTTGGCGGCAATTTCAACTTGTGTCAACTCAATCTTGTGCTGCATAAAAATGTGAAAAATAGTAAACTTCTTTAATTTTTCTCTATTAGGAAAAATTGGCGCTTATTTCTAGACTTTCATCACATCCTCAAACTATCTAACAGACATTTAACAAATACCATAACGATATTTAATCGTTAGTTTTCCAGATTTCTATGACTATAGATATAATTGAAAACTAGTTTTTTGCCCAAAGAAACATGTTTGAATAAACATTAATTAGCTCTTAATTAATGTAATACACACATATTAGTGCAATGCACATTAATTAGCTCTTAATTAATGTGTGTATAGTAAATAGTTCAATAGGTGCCTCATTCAATACAATGTGTAAATAGTCAACAAAATTAATTAGATTCAGGCTCCGAGTCTTCCGAGTCCTTGAAGTCTTTCGCAAGCACCTGGCGTGACCGCTCCGCGTGACGTCAGTGAAGCAAAGTGGCGTGGATTATAAAAAAAAATGAAAATTAGCTACGTTACAATTGAATAGAAAATCTCGAATTGCTGCTCGCAATAATGGCGTAATTTAGTCTATGTCTCAATTATTCTTCCCTTCATCAACCTCTTTTTCTTCAGGGTTTCCGCATTTTTTTAACTTGTTAAAAATGACCTGAGATTTGGAATTTAAAAATGTTGAGCTCTTAACCTTATTCACGCGAAAACGCACCCTTTAAGTCCCTAACGAAAAGTTAAAATGTATGCATAATAGTCGAAGTGCAATTTAAAAAGCACGACTGCCCTTCCAAAATCCAGTAAATTCCAGTTAACTAACATGTTTTTTTTCAATTTCACTGAGTATAAGTAAATTAGTTTTAAAACCCATATGTTGGTAAAACTAAGGAACTTGGTTTAGTTGCAAGAAGGAATAATTGGCATTTTCTTAAAAACACAGTAAAGCATTAAGCATAGTTAAATTTTACTAACTAGTAAGCTAATTGAATAAAAAGATAATCAAAGTCAATTTAAATAACTTTAAAAATGTTTTTATGAAATGAGTAGAAACAGTGTTATGTTATCTCAGTAATCACATTAAAAACCTGTCTAAAACAAGAAATCCAGTACTGAGTTGACAACACTGCTCAATAGCCAGGACCTGCGTGGAAAGCCTGATTGGTGCAATTTTTTAGTCGATTACGACCCCACCTTCTAAACGATATCAATTTAACGAATATAAAGGGCCTTCTCGCTAACTAATCTATTAGTAAGGAAATTTGAGCTAAAGGTTGAACTTGTAAATCCTTTATAAAGGATTTAAAATGTTTCTCTTTTGTCTTGTAATTAATTTGATTTGCTGCATTCAGAAGTCATCACTCTTGCCAACTTCAACTTCTTCTGATCCGGTAATAAGCACGCCGTTCGGTCAACCATCGTCATCCAGGCTTGGCATTTACCGTAAAGCTGCTGTCAGTTCAGATGGCGTTCCTTGTTCCACGGTTGGAAAGTAATTCGTTAACCAATTCACTTTAAATTGCATTTACTTAAGTAAACGATGAATTTCAGGGATGTTCTGGCCGAAGGTGGGAACGCAGTGGACTCCGCCATAGCCACTCTCTTTTGCATTGGAGTTGCTAACCCACATAGTGCCGGCCTCGGCGGTGGCTTCTTCATGACCATCTATGACTCAAAGACGGGGAATGTTGTCTGCTTGAACGCCAGGGAGAGAGCACCATTGGATGCCACTCCAAATATGTTCAAAGGCAGCGACACAGCTTCTATATATGGTAATTAATTACTTTTTTCCGGACTTCTCCGAGAGACCAAGAAAATAAGTTAAACTTAGTGTTGTTAGCCAATGTTTTCACTAAAAATATGAAAGAATATTGAAAAAAAAAATATTTTAAAAAGAAAACTAAAATACTATTTTTTTTAACATGAAATCTTTGCACACACCAATACAAAATGATTAATTGTTACGGATTTATTTTGGTTTTCTTAAGATTTTGTCGGTATTAATGATTGGCTTTTTTCAGGTTTTAAAAATGTTAGTTTCATGACTTAGGTGGACTCTCAGTAGCTGTTCCTGGACAATTAGCAGGGTATTGGGCAGCCCATCAGCGTTTTGGAAAGCTTAATTGGAGCCGGTTAGTCCTACCTGCAGCTAAACTAGCCGAAAACGGTCTCCCAGTGAACTCGCACATGGCTGGAGCTCTCGTATACGAATCTGATGTCTTAAAACAATATCCGTCAATGAAGTATTTTGTTTATTGTTTTGTGCATTTTTAAAATGATATATTTTTCGTTATTTTAAAGACTTTTCCTGAATCAAACGACTGGGGAGGTTCTGAAAGAAGGGGACATTTACCGGATGCCAACATTAGGCGCCACTTTGAGATCCATCGCTGCAAACGGAGTGGACATCTTTTACAATGGATCCATCGGTCGTAAATTTGTGGAAGATGTAAGAAAACTAGGCGGAATCCTTAAGCAAGAGGATCTTCTAAACTACAAGTAGTTACATAAAATTTTGGGAAGTTGATTTCACTTACCTTGATTCTAATTACTTTAGGACAGAGTGGGTCGATCCAATTAAAGTGGATTTAAAAGGGAATTTGACGCTATTTTCGATGCCTCCGCCAGGAGGTGGGCTGCTATTAGCAATGATTATGAAAATCCTGGATGGTTTAAATCTTGATAAGTTGGGTAGTGCAGATCCTTTGACTTACCACAGGATGCTTGAAGCTATGAAACACGCTTTCGGCCAGCGTACTAAATTAGGCGATCCTAATTTCGTTCCTGGAATCAGAGAAGTATGAAACATAATCGAAAAAAAAATTAATTTCATCAAATTAATTTTATAAAAAATAGTTGGCGAAAGAACTGCTCTCTGACTTTTGGATAAGAAAGACCCGTGCTGAAATCTACGACTCTGTCACTTTCAACGATCCTAAATACTACGGTGCTTATTCGTACCAGACCATCGATCATGGCACGTCTCACGTTTCAATTCTGGATGAGCAAGGAATGGCCGTTGCCGCCACTAACACTATTAATCTTTAGTAAGTTTTTATTTCAAAGCCACAAAAAAGGATTTAAATAAATTTTTAAAAAAAGAAAGTTTTGGGTATTTTTTCCGGTTGTATTTTTCGGAGTTTAATTTTTAGTTGTCACAGAATTTTTAATTGGTTCATTTATTTTTATTCTGTTTAGAAAATTTAAGTCCCAACATTTTTAAGATTTAAAATGAATTTTCTTGATTTTTATGGTTATTTTTTCATTATTATATTTCTATATCAAAATTTTGAATTTTATTGGACACTTTTTTTTAAAGTTTTGGAGCTCATTTTATGTCGGAACAAACTGGGATTATCCCGAACGACGAAATGGACGATTTCTCGACACCTGGATTGATAAATGCCTTTGGAGTCCCTCCAAGTCCAGCTAATTACATCCGGCCCGGAAAGATTCCTCTCTCTTCCATGTCTCCTACGGTTATCATCCGTAAGGATACGGGCAAAGTCCGACTGATAGTTGGGGCTGAGGGTGGTACTGCCATCACCTCATCCACCGCTTATGTAAATACGAAAACAATTTATTAAAAAAAATTGTACTTGATTTAAACTAATCTTCCCGTTTCCTTATCAATGAGCGAATGAATTTTCCATATAATAGTTTCAAAAATTACTAATATAGTTCTCTTAACTAATTAAGGTGGCGATTCGGAATTTGTGGTTTAATGAAAATATTAAAGAAGCTATGGACTGCCCCAGAATCCACCACCAACTTTTCCCGATGAGTTTTTGGAACGAGCCCGGCTTTCCAGATTATATCATAAAAAATTTAACTGCTAAAGGTCACAGGCGGACAGATCCAAACGCAGACGTAGGTCCGGCCAACGTCTGTGGGGTCAGTACGACACCCGATGGGCTAATTCAGGCCAATTCGGATTACCGCAAAGGAGGAGATGTGGACGGTATCAGTCCTGTACCCTAAGTCTAGATCCACACTCTTGTAGTTGCATGGCATTTATTTGTATTGCTGATGGATTAATAATAAATGTCAGGAAATTTTGCAAATATTACTTAATAATTTTTATTATTATCAGATAATCACTTAATAACCTAATGCTAATGCTAAATCTATTAGCAGTGCATTATCGTTAACGAAACCGAAAACAGTAATAAAAACGAATGAACCTTTTTTCGAAACAATCGAAAATTAAAACGGAAAAAATTGTTTTAATTTGGTTTCTAATCATCAAAACTCCCAAGTGAAAAGTAACTGGATTCTAAGATTTTACAATAATATCTTATACTGATTTAGTCTTTTTTAAACGGTTGTCGTGTCTTAAAATTTCAAATTGATTATAAAAATTCACTATTGATTAGCAATGGAATTTAAGGAAACGCGACGAAATCGAAACGAGAACGGAATCAAGATGGCCGCCGCAAATGTTTATATATTTTAATAGAAATTTTTAACTACGCAAGATTATAATATTCGAGGCTTTTACCAAAAAAATAGGTATTTTTCTGAAAATTTATTGGCATTCCAGAATTTTGGCGTGTTCAAGGCGACTCGCGATCACGACTCATTCGAATTCCAAATAACATATGGCAGAATACATGGCAGATGATCCTTTCTGATTTTTCCACTATATAAACAGTTATAATGTTACAGAAATTCAAGACAGATTTCTACCTTTTGAAGAAAAAAACCTTCGTATTTTTGTGGAGCGACACGATGAATAAGAATTTGGTAACTATACTGCAAATTGTCTAAATTTTATTTCTTAACACAAAAAAATATTATTTTCTGTATAAGATTTCGATCGTATTTATGTTGGCCTTGGCTATGATGGTCTCATCAGCCTCAATTGGTCGCGATGAAACTTTCGCGGCTCCCAGCATCGAGCGTCAACTGAAAGGGTGTGACGGTAAATCTAATTAATACAAGATTAATAAGCTTTCAAGATTAGCCTGTGAATGTCGAATGTAGTTTTCTCATACGATGATCAATTACGTTATTACCTTAACATTATATTTGTGAAATAACGTTATTGATCAAAAGTACTAATAGTAATTTAATTTTATTGTTATATATATATTTGTTTGTTTTATTATATTTATTTGTTTCATATGCAGAGTATTGTGTAAGCAGCTCGCAATGTGCTAGCAAGGTGTGCGCCACTATCTCCTGGACCTTCGTTCGGAAACAATTTTGTGCTTGCGGTTAACTTTATAACCTTATTTTTTTAACGACGATGATGACTACCTAGCATATTCATAGTCTAGTTGGCTTTTAATTTGCATTTGGTGTATTTCCAATGCTATTCTGAAAATGAAATACACAGCAGCTGGTGTAAAGATTGTTTTTGAAAATTCGACGACGATAGGACGCACAAATAGCCCGCTAAAATGACGCGGAAAAATGATTTTATGAAGAAAGAAACATTCTTCACCTATTTTTCCTTCAATTTATGGGCAAAAATAAAAAAAATCATATTCCAGTCTATCTCGGCAAATCGCAATACTACGTAACTAGATAAAATTAACATTACCGTATATTTTTAAACCTAGATATATTTTTAAAACTATGCAAATCTATGTACCTATTCAATAATATTACAGTAGCTACTACTTGCCATGCCAGCAATAGGTTTTGATCTCGATTTTAACTTTTAAAATGATCAAAGGAAAAAGAAGTTGGCGACCTCAGCAAGTAGAAATGAACGGTTCAAATAAATGAAAAAAGCGATAATGAACTCATTTGAAATGGAAGCGAGCTGCAAGCTTACGTACATAATTTACAAGAAATAATTATAAATAAATTACTAGCACTTAAGTTAAAAGAAATATAACTGTATAACAGAGTGGGATTGGTTAAACTCAAAGAATAAAATGGCCGACTTAAGTTTGACCGTAAAGCTGAAAACAAACATGTTATTTACAAAAAAAATTAATGCAAGCGAAGCTCATTTTGGAAACGATCGAAAGCTATATAACAAGAAAAAAATCGATTTTTATTCGTTTTTAATCCAACAAAACTCCCTTGTGGGTAAAAGCTTCATTTCGTGATTTTAAAATAATATTGGAATGCTTTAATTTTTCGTTAATGTGGATCGTTTCATTGCTGTTCTCACATCGCATTTCCAAATCTATATTCTTTACGAAAATTTTAAATTTTGGATTTAAAACGAAAAAGATCACATTGATGGACAACAACCGATATTTAATTTAAATCATAAACTAAACTAAAACGATTCGGGAAAGAAATTTTATGCAACAAAATTTATAATGAAACACTATCAATTAGGGTGGCAAAGGATATTAACAAGGTTTTTTGCATGTGGTATAATCTTCCTACACTGAACTGTTATATAAATTTAGATTTGAATAGTCTACTGGTGATAACCCAGTAAAATGTATTGATTTGGTCTATTAGCTTGTTTCATATTGTTGGATATAGAGCATTAGTAAAGCACAATTGTTTGAAGAATTCATTGAAAAATAAAACTAATCTTATTTTTCTTGATGAGAGTATTCAAATCACTAGTAAGTTAAAAAATATAAGAGTAATATGATTGGCTAAAAAAATAATATTCAGGCCTCTTCTTTGAAAAGTTTATTACTTTTCTAGAATTATGGCATGCTCAAGCAGACTACCCACGACGCGTTTGAATGCTATATGCTAAATATTTATAGAAAATAATTTTCAGGGCTGTTATAAAAAAAAAATAATTTGATGTTTTTCTGAAAAACGTATTGGTATTCTAGAATTTTGCCGTGTTCTAGGCGACCACGACATTCGAATTCAAGATAACAAATGGCAGAATACGTGGCAGAGTAAAAGGGGCTCATATTCAGAGTTTTGAATATATAAACAGTCCTCATGAAACCGAAATTCAAAACAGAGTTCTAACTTTTGAAGAAGAAACCTTATTTCTGCAGAGTTCCAAGATGAATAAGAATTGTTTGGGAACTATCCTGCTTAAATGGTAACAATTGTATTCTAACACAAACAAAATATTTCTGTCGTATTTGTGCTGGTTTTAGTTTCTCATCAGCCTCGATTGGCGCAGATGAAATTTTCGCGGCTCCCATTGAGCGCCAACTGAAAGGGTGCAACGGTAAATCTCCCAAAAATTCATAAATATTTAAATTATATTTGTGAAATAACGTTATTGATTCAATGAAATTAATAATAAAATACCGCACTTTTTCCCGATATGCAGACGATTGTTACGATATGTACATAAAATGACGCATGGAAAACGTTCGGTCGTAGCCTGTTAAATCATTTTTTTTAAAGTTCATAACTTGCCTTTCGTTATTGTTTTCTGTGTTATGGGCTTGAGCCCTTGTACGTGCTTTTGATGAAAGAAGATGGCCACACAAACCTTGACGAGATATTGGTTGATCAGGAAGCTAATGAATCAGATCAATTGGTTATTCAAGTAAATAGGCTACATATTTTCTTTTTCCACTCATAATTTTTTTTATATTTACTTATTGATTGTTTAAATTTAGAATGAAGAGCATCAAGAGCCATCTCCTACAGACAGTGGTTCTAGAAAAAGAAAAAGTTGTGTGGTTTCTCATAGTGAGTCTAAACGGTTGGACCTAACAAAACGTCATCAAACAACTATCAAGGATATGTTTGCTCGACAGTCTTCTGTAAAGAAGAATAAAGCCTCTGAGGTTCCTTGCACAACATCAGAAGCCATTTCTTCTGAGCCAATACTAGACCATGTTGTCCAGATTCATCAAGAGTCAACAGATGCCCACAACACCATTATTCTTACTAGTCCAACTGAATTGGTATTTTATTTCTTCAAATTTAATATTTTAAACAATTTTTAAATCTTATAAAAATATTAAAGGGAAATGGAAGTAGACTACAAGTTGATAAAGATGATGCACCGACTGTTATTGAAAGTATCAATGTCCCTCTGACATCAAATGAAGTACTGAAGAAATGCCAACCAGTCCAGCCTAAAAAAAAGGACAATGCAGTCCAGGTTTGCAAACTAAATTGCAACTTTTTAAATTAATTTCTATGTGAGTTTTACAATAATAGGATCTTGAAAGCAGCTCATCCAGTACAAGAATTCAACATTTCTGCGATAACTACCAGTCCAGGCTACCAGACTTCAAGCTGTGGTTGAAGAAGAGACACAGCTACACATTAGGTTAATGTACTGTCATTCCTAAAAAATCCCTGTTCCTTCCACTCGAACAATCAGCAGTGAGGCAAACAAATTGAATGTTGGCAAGAACAGCTATCATAGTGGTCTTAAACGCCTGAAATCTCTTCTTAATCTCGTTCCGGAGCCGGTACTCTAATAGAAGCCAGAAATAAGATTCAAAGCCTTCACCATCTTCCGATATGACAGACGGATATGGTGTGAACAGGACGCGCTTCTGTTCACATAAATCAGAGTAGTTATAAATTTTAGGAATGTTGAAAAA
Organism: Chydorus sphaericus; assembly: GCA_030141595.1. Classification (NCBI taxonomy): domain Eukaryota; kingdom Metazoa; phylum Arthropoda; class Branchiopoda; order Diplostraca; family Chydoridae; genus Chydorus; species Chydorus sphaericus. The sequence goes on along the minus strand of CM057934.1, from coordinate 791,405 downwards.
TGTTGAAGTAATGTAGTCTACTTGAGCTTGATCGATGCGATTTTAGTCCGATTTTGGTAGCGTAAGGTAGTGCTCAAACAATTTGTTACTTTTCGGATGCCCATTTTCACCCAGAGCCTCGTCTGCTGATCGATTTCTGCTAACCAGTGCTGTTGTAGCAGCATTTGTATGTTCCTTTTGCCGCAAATACGCGTTGTACTGTTCTTCATGCCTCTTCTAAAAATAAAATGAGCCAGTTAGCCAGTTAGTAGTCAACATAAAAATAAAAATTATCACCCTGAGATGACGAACATAGTTTGTGGTGCAGAGCAATCACCCCTTCGCGCGTTTGTTCGGGCAAAGCGTGCAGTAGTCAGATATATTCGACAGTGATCCGGGTCTGGCCTTCTTCACCTTGTCATCGAATATGAAATATTGAAAAACGCCCCGAGTAAACCAAGCAGCGATGACAGATGACACACTCGAGCCGCCTGAAGCAGAGTCTGCAGTGCCACTATAACCCCATTTCTAACAATTTAAAATACATTCATTTATTGTAATAACAAGCAATAAGATAAAAATGTCATTAAAATTAAATACTTACCAGTTACCAGTAGCCAAAAAGAAGCACTGATGTAGAAGATGGACGCAGATAATATGCGACAGATTGACCAGCAGCAACCACAGAAAAAAAACTATCAGTTGTTGCTGTTCTTAAAAGACACGGTACGTGTCTCTGATCAACAGACGACTATACTGTGAGCTGACTGAGACTGAAATACCAGCTAGTAGTATCACCTTTAGTCACTTTGGCGCTGGTGTCGTCGAATCGATTCATTTGAAGATCATTGAATCGATTAACGATTCAGATTCAGAAGAGCAGTGCAGTGAATCCTTTCAGATTCATGCAATATTTCAATCAGTTCATGAACGCAGGGACGAGGAAAACGGGTTTTCTTCGTTCAGTTATCATTATTTTATTTTGTTATAATTTTACAACAAGTTTGCATGCAAATAGCGTTCACATGAAGTGACAAGAGAAAAGAGGAAAAATCTCGTCCGTCAATTCCTCTAAATAGAGGTAGAGAAATAGCCATTTTCAAAATTAAAAACTCAAACCTCCCTACAAAACATCTACGTATTTTTCCTGCCGCAAATCTCACCCCAACCAACAAAACTTTCCTGCGACTTATTACAAAGAAAATTTATAAGCCTATTCAGTACCAAAAATAATAAATTTTCTGTTACTGTTTGTTTATTATGAATAAAATTGTTTGAAATTGTATCTTGCATACATATATATGTATATTAATGTGTGCATAGTAAATAATTTAATAGTGGCCTCATCATTCAATACAATGAGTAAATAGTCAACAAATCTGATTGGATCCGGGTTGATGTCCTTCGCAGGCACCCGGTGTGACAGCTCCGCTTGATGTCATTGAAGCATTCTTCCCTTCTTAAACTTATTTTCTTTGGGGTTTCTACCAGCGTTTGTAACTTGTAAAAATTGAACCTGAGATTTTTACGTAAATAAAAAAAAACAATTAGGTCTTAATCACATTTACGCTAAAACGCACCCTAAAAGTCCATAAAGAAAAGTTTTGAATTAAAAATCAGAAGACCGTCCTGACGACGTCATGTATGTGCCCATAGCTGAAGACAGCATGCTTTCAGAGTGATACAGTTCTTTGCTCAAAGAGACAAGTTTAAGTAAACATTAATTAGCTCTTGATTAATGTAATACCCACATATTAGTTCAATACAAATTAATTAGCTCTTAATTTATGTAATTCTCACATATTAGTTCGATAGACATTAATTAGCTTATAATTAATGTGTGCATAGTAAATAATTCGATTGTCGCCTCATCATTCAATACAATGAGTAAATAGTCAATAAATCTGATTGGATCCGGGTTGATGTCCTTCGCAGGCACCCGGTGTGACAGCTCCGCTTGACGTCAGTGAAGCATTCTTCCCTTCTTAAACTTATTTTCTTTGGTTTCTACCAGCGCTTGCAACTTGTCAAAAATGAACCTGAGATTTTTACGTGAATAAAAAAACAATTAGCTCTTAATCACATTCACGCGAAAACGCACCCGACAAGTCCCTAAAGACAAGAAAATGATCTTGCATGCATAATAGGCGGAGTGGTCGAGTCTTTTATGGACGTTGATATAAAAATGTCAAATATATCCATCATTACTAAATTTGCTATTCATCTTATCACTATTACCTTTTTCATGTTACGAACCAGCAACTACATACAAAAACGGCAATAAATCGACCAAGAATAACAAGATATTCTATATTGTTTTCTTTCTTTCTTTTTTTGATGAAGCCTTTTTCGCTCCGCAAAGAGAAAGAAAAAGTTTCAGCTACTGTAATTTTATTCTAAAACAAAGAAATTCTTAAATGAAAGACAATTACGTAAGGGAAAATAAATTTTTCGGGGTCGTTGCAGATTCCAGAAAAATATCTGATTCAATAAGTTAAAAGAAATGAAAATCGGTTAAGAGAATTCGTTAATTGGAAACCACATGAATTTAATTAAAAAACAAAAAATCGAGTCAATTCCAGTTAAATTATAACGGAGTTTTTTATATTCGCTGGGTAAGTAAATCAGTTTTAAAAGCTACACACTAGTAAATATCAGCAACTTGGTTAACTTACAAGAAGCAATGATTGGAATTTTCTTCGTCTTTTTTTAACTCAGTAAAGTATTAGAAATAATAGAGTTTTACTAACTAATAAGCTCACTGAATAATTTAAAAAATAATCAAATTAAATCCACTATCTGCGTGGAAAACCTGATTGGTGCAATTTTTTTCGATTGACTCCACCCTCTTAGCGATATCAATTTAACCAATATAAAGGGCCTGCTCGCTAACGAAATTATTAGTAAGGAAATTTTAGCTAAAGGGTTGACTTTGTTAGTCTTTTAAAAAGGATTCAAAATGTTGCTCTTCTCGCTTGCAATTTATTTGATCTTCTTTGTCCAGACGTCATCACTCTTACCAACTTCAAGTTGTTCTAATCCGGTAATAAACAAGCCGTTTGGGCCACCATCGCCATCTAGACTTGGAAAATACCGCAAAGCAGCTGTCAGCTCAGATGGCATCCCTTGTTCCACGGTCGGAAAGTAATTACTTAACCAATTCACTTTTAAAAATTGCATTTACTTAAGTATAGAGTTCAATTTCAGGGATATTCTGGCTGCTGGTGGGAATGCAGTTGATTCAGCAATAGCTACTCTCTTCTGTATTGGGGTTGTTAATCCGCAGAGTGCCGGCATCGGTGGGGGATTCCTCATGACCATCTACGACCCAAAGACGCAGAAGTCTGTCTGCTTGAACGCCAGGGAAAGAGCACCTGAGAGAGCTACTGAGGACATGTTTAAAGGCAGTAACACAACTTCTAAGATTGGTAAACAGTCATGAGTATTTTTCTGGGGGGAGGGGGGTGGATGATGCTTAACATTTTCCTAAGAAAAGCTGAAGACTTAAGATGTAACTAAAATATAATTAGGTGCACTAGCAGTAGCTGTTCCTGGAGAACTAGCTGGGTACTGGGCAGCCCATAAGCGTTTTGGAAAACTCAGTTGGCGCCGATTAGTCTTACCTTCAGCTCATTTAGCTGATAAGGGATTTCCAGTGAATCAACACATGGCTAATGCTCTCAAAGCTGAATCTGGGATCATTAAAACAGTTCCATCAATGAAGTATGCATTATTTTATTTATTATTAAGCCAATAAATTTAAGTTTTACATATTTCGCAAAATATCTCATATGTGCACTTTTTAATAAAAAAGAATCTTCTTAAATAAAACTACTGGAGAAGTGCTACAAAAAGGGGACTTCTTCCGAAATCCCAAATTAGCCGCCACTTTAAGATCCATCGCCGAACATGGAGTGGACATCTTTTACAACGACGGATTCCTCGGTCGTCAGTTGGTCCATGATGTCCGAAAACTCGGCGGAATCCTTACATTGGGAGATCTTAAAGCTTACAGGTCTATTAATTTTACATTCAATAAAAAAGATCCTAATTACTCATTATGGATTTAGACCATTGTGGGTTGATCCAATTAAGGTGGATTTAAAGGGGGGTTTGACACTGTTTTCGATGCCTCCGCCAGGATCGGGAGTGCTATTAGCAGTTATTATGAAGCTTCTGGACGGTCTAAATCTTGACAAATTGGGTAGTGCAGATCCTTTGAGTTACCACAGGATGGCCGAAGCTATGAAACACGCATACGGCCAACGAACTAAATTAGGCGATCCTCTTTACGTTCCTGGAATCAACGAAGTACGTGACATAATTAAAATGTTTTTTAAATGGAAAATTTTCACAAGATTAAAAAAAATAGTTGGTTAAAGAACTGCTCTCTGACTGTTGGATCAAAAAGGCCCGTGCTAAAATCAACGACTCTGTCACTTTCAACGATCCCAGTTATTATGGTGCTGTTACGTACCAGACGAATGATCATGGCACTTCTCACGTCTCTGTTCTAGATGAGCAAGGAATGGCTGTTGCCGTCACTTCCACTATTAATCTTTAGTAAGTAAAGATGTATTTTCTTACTTTTTGCAATTTTCTTTTTATTTTTAGGAATATATTTGAATTTATTGGTTGTATTAAAATATTTGCTATCCAGAATTTGGTTTCCTGTCACACATTTTCTGTTTTGAATGAGTTCTTTAGATTTCCTTCAGTTTTTTATTTATTTTTATTTGGTCCTAATGATTTCTTATCCAAGTTTGAGTTTTGAAATAGTTTTCTAGGTTTGTTTATTTCTTTTTCTTTCTTTTTAAAGTTTTGGAGCTCACTTCATTTCAGAACAAACTGGAATAATTCTGAACGACCAAATGGACGATTTCTCAACACCTGGATTGGTAAATGCCTTTGGAGTCCCTCCAAGTCCGGCTAATTTCATTAGGGTGGGAAAGCGACCTCTTTCATCCATGTCCCCAACTGTTGTCATCCACAAGGATACCGGCAAAGTCCGGCTCGTCGTGGGAGCAGCGGGCGGTACTGCCATTACCACCGCCACCGCTTACGTAAAAATTCTACAAATTTGACTGTTTCAAAATTTTAATATGGAGTTCACTTGATTTTTTTACTTATAAAATATTGAGTTTCAATTTTTGTTTTTAACGGAGCAAAATTTCTTAATTTTATATCAATTATCCAGTTGTTTCTCATTTTTTAACAAATTTTCTTTGAATAGTAAAAAAAATAATTATGATTTATTTAATTAAGGTGGCGATCCGTAATTTGTGGTTCAATGAGACGATTAAAGAGGCTATTGACAGCCCTAGAATCCACCACCAACTCTTTCCGATGAGTTTGCGCTTCGAACTCGGCTTTCCAGAAAATATTATCAAAAATGTAACCGCTAAAGGTCACAAGCAGACGCCTCTAACCACTCCAGTCGGTGCAGCCGTCGTCTGTGGGGTCAGTACGGGATTCAATGGGATCCTCCAAGCTAATTCGGATTACCGCAAAGGAGGAGATGTGGATGGGATCGGCCCTGTTCCATAAATCGAGATCCACACTCTCGTATAATATATGACATCGTCATATAATAGTATGGCATTTCTTTCTATTTTCCCTTTGCTGTTGAATAACTTGCTGGTGGATTAATAATAAATATCAGAAAATATTGCGTTGCTTACGTGAATACTTATCTCTGAATATCAGACAATTGCTTACAAATATTCTTACAAATATTTTTTTTGGTAAAACTAAAGAAGGTGACTACGCTTTTCATTAATATACTTAATATAATTAAAATTATGAAAATACTTAATATGATTTAAAATATATATATATATATACGTATATGCCAGAGGGATTGATGAGGCTAAGCCACATAAACAACTGGCAGATTTTGACATAGCCAAAATGCTCAAGATATTTCCCGAATTCATGCCTCACGAACCCGAAGGAAACCGTGGGATTTCACAGGAAACCCAATATCTATGAACCAACTAAAACTTGTTCTTCGCTTAAAGAGCCAAGTTTGAATACACATTAATTAGCTCTCAATTACTGTTATACACACATATTAGTTCAATAAACATGAATTAGCTCTTAATTAATGTAGTACACATCACATATTAGTTCAATACACATCAATTAGCTCTTAATTAATGTAAGACATGTGCGTATAGTCAATAAATCTAATTGGATCCGGACTCCGGGTTGATGTCTTTCACAGGCACCTGGTGTGACAGCTCCTCTTGACGTCAGTGAAGCATATTGACGTGGGTTATTATTTAAAAATTTAAAATCAACTACTATACAATTAAATAGAAAATCTCGGTTTGGCCCTCGAAATAATAGTGTAATTCAGTCTATGTCTCAATTATTCTGACGTGAATAAAACAATTGAGCTCTTAACCACATTCACGCGAAAACACGCCCTTAAAGTATCTAAAGACAAGTAAAATGCATACATAAAAAACTGAATGCAGTTTAAAGAGCATGACTGATGCCCTTCAAGTCAATTTTAAGAAATTGCCGGTATACCATAACCGTGATGTAGTGAAATTGTATACGTTCCCCAACTTAATTTGAACATAGTATAACGTACGTAGTACACTGCGCCATTATGGACCTTGATGTAAACATAATACAAGAAAAAGAAATTATTAAATGAAAGACAATTACGTGCTGAAACCTAGAGTATTCTAATGGAAAATTGGGATTGGTTGAAATGAAAGAAGAAAATGGCCGTCACAAGAGCTTTCTCAATTTAAAAGTAAATATCTGCAACAAACTTCATTTGGCGTGCACACCTTTTGAACTGTGTATTTTATGACTTTTAAGAAAATTCCTGAAGGTGGTCGTCATAAAAAAATGGAATGTGAAATTCGAACAGGATCAATCTACTAAGTACAAGTAATTTACCTAACAGTATCTTGCAACAAGATAAATACTAATTGAACTAAATAGGGGGGACCGGGGTTGGTTGGGACAGGGGGTGGGTGGGACAACGAGGTTTTGAGTATATGTTCCCGATATTAAAAAAAATCCAAATTTTTTTTACTAAACTAGCGCATTTCTATGCCGCACCTAGACAAAAAAATGTCAACGAGAAATTTTAAATATTTAGGAGATAGGGGGTAAAATGCTAATTTCTACTTTTTGGTGTGAAAACCTAATTTTTTAAAACATAAATATACTCTTACTTGTTTTAATTTAAGAAAAACAAAAAAAGATAGGCCATTGAAAAGGAAATTTCATTTACTTTCTGTTGGCTGAACATGAAATTTTTCTATCTCTTTTAGTTTAGTTTCTATTAAGGTAAATGCGTGAGCAGGAACGACGGGGCTGTTTGGGACAGCAAGGCCGGGGCTACTTTGGACAGTAAAAGGCCATATACAAGTAAGGGTAGTCAGCGCGCGCGGCGGGTTTTCGAGCAAAAAAACTATTTTTGAAATATTTTGCCATTGTGATATGTTATTTATTACATAAAAAGAATACCACGAGTAAGAAAATCTAATTCTGAATCTAATAGCTATTTCAGTTTTTAATGAATCATCAATAAAACTGCACAAGAGGGATTTTAGTAAACTGTCCCAAGTAGCCCCGTGTTTTTGGGGGTTTTAGAAAAAAAAATCAATTTAATTTAAAAAAATTGCAGTTTATTTTGAATTTTAAAATATTATATTTCGAAAAAAAGATTTAAAAAGAGGAATGAATGGGCTATAGCATACATAAAGTTTTGATCAAATTATTTTCATGAAACAGCTAAAAATCCTAAAAACCGTTTTTCACTTTTTTGTCCTAAGCAGCCACGGTCTCCGGGTCTCCCATACCTATAGTTTTAATGAAGTAAAAACGTTAGAGATTGCCCACTATCCCACCGCAATAATCATTTACCAAAAAAAAAACCACCAAGGAACGTGTTATGGGTAAAGCAACTATTTTCCATAAAATAAAATAAATAAATAAAAACTGTGCATGTATCAAATTTGTAAATGTATCTAAATTGGAAAAACAATTTTTTAGAAATCCAGAGCTAGCTACACAAGGATTCAAGAAGATTGTAATCCTAGTTAAATATAATCAAAAAATATTAATAGAACCAAGAAAAATCAATTTTTCAATGTCCATTCAATCAATGTCCAAATTATACTATTTAATTTGATTTGATTGTGATCCCATATATATATATATTCAATACATACAAGATATGAAGCAAATAAAAAGATTAATACAATAAAAAAAACGACTTTCAGAGTTTCAGCTGTTTCTATTTCAATGAGTGGATGGAAGCAGCTAGTTTAATTGCAGTCTGCCAATGGCGCCCAAAACCATTAATCAATCAAACAGCTAATTTAACCTTCGTTAAAAACATGTAGTTTTGCATACAGCCGCTAGGCGTCGCCAACTCATAGTGACATTATTACGCTGGCCATCTATACTTTTCTATGCTTTGAAATAAACTAAACGAAAACTTACCTTGTTTCAATTTGTATATTTATGCAATGCATTGATCGGATGATGACTTTCATGAAAATTCAGGTACTAGCCAATATTTGTTTATCCTGGTTCTTTTGTATTTTAAATAGTGAAAGAAAATCAAGGCATTAGGACTACTTAAAAAATGAAAGGGATTAATAACGGTTATAGTTATTTTAATTCATAAAATAATTTCAAGAATTACAGTTTTTAGATTACATCAATTGTATAAAGTATCGGGATTGGTTGAAACCAAAGAACAAAATGGCCACCGCGTTGCTTTTTTATTACAGTATACATATCTCGGGGAAAAACAACAATAAACTTTTCTTCAACAGAACATTTGCTCACATTTATGAGAATTCCCGCAGTTATTGATCATAAAGGTTTTCAAAACAAAGGCCGATTCTCCCGAATTTGAACAATACATCTGGAGAAAGACAACTAACTGAAGATACCTTGTTTTCACATATCAACCAATCCAGTTAGAGAACGTGTTTTAGACGAAGCATAAGGAACGCCCACCGAGGGTGGAGTTTCTCAATTTAAATAGGCATCCAAATCCTTCAGTTTTAGTCAATTCAAAACAAGCACTCGAGATGTCTGGACGCAAATTTCTGGTAAGCTTCGACTTCAATATACTTTTTAAATAAAAAGCATTGTATAATGTTTAAATACTTTAAATCATTTTGTTTGGTATTAGTATTTGATCGCCTTGGTGTTCGTTGTCGCTACTGTAGCTTCAACTACAATGGCTGCCGATTCTTCGAAGCCATGTGTCGCAAATGGTAAATAATCACACAATTATTTTCTTAAAATTTTAAGTTGAGAAGAAAAAGACTAAAATTGTATTATCTCAATGAAAAATTAAGCACCATGCAAAAATGACGACTCTCAATGTGGCACCAATGGTTTCTGCGATGGAGCTTCCAAACCAGAGGGAGGAAACTGCAAATGCGTCAATTGGTAGTACTGATGCTTCATCAGTTACTATCCAATGTATAACAATCTTGCGGAAATTTCTAATATTGCCCATGATTAAGGAATTCCCCTTGCTACCCCTGATTTAGTTAATACAATTCCCCTTGCAGCATAAACAAATTGTATTTGAAGCTAAGAAATTCAAGTCATTATAGCAATATATAAAAATGCAACTAAAGCCAATTTTTTGGTTAAAAAAATGAGCACAACTTAAAAATTTATCAATTGCTTATAGGTCTATGCGTAAAAATCTTTATGATTATCAAAAGATGTATTTGAAAAATCTTTTCACATATTAGGTGTCTATTTTCCTTTACAACGATTTCAAACCTTTTTAGTTCCACATCTTTAGTATTATTTTTACATCAAAGTACACAAACGCAGTAATTTTTTTTTACAACTTACTACATTTTTGTACAATACTTCCATATAAATTTATCATCATATAACACCGCACAACATGTTGAACAAAGCGATGGAAAAAGGTGTCCATCAAACTGGAACTTGAACTTACTTAGACGACTTAATTGTAATAGAGGATCGATATAAATGGATATTTAAACGTGTATGATGATATGGTATAGCGCATAGGCATCTATAGTTATAATTTATCCGATTCGGACGTATGTCATGGATTTGGCCAGAAATCTGACAGATATCAAATCTGTGTCCTGAGATTCATTCGTTATTCGATTGGGATTGATTGGCATTGTAATTATTTTTCAAAAATATTTAAACAATCTTTATAATGCTTACAAATTGTATGTTATATTAATTATTGAAAGCATATTTAATAATACGTTTTTCTCCCAGGGAAAATGTTAAATAAGGAGGTTTTAAAAATTATTATTCCCAGCATTACTATATTATTTCAAGTATGTCTTAATTAGTAATACGTTTATCAAAATTAGCTTCGCTTTCACTGATAAAAATGGAAAAGCGGGATTGGCTAAAACTGAAGAAAAAGATGGCCGTCACAAGTGTTTTTTTTTCTTATTTGTATAGCTCGCAGGTGTATAAAACAAAACAAGAAAATAACCTTCTTTTGAACTGAAGATTTTCTGACAGTTGTGAGTACTTAAGAAAAAAAGACTTTTGACTGCAGCTGTACTGAAAAAAAATTTTATTTCAAGTTAAGACGATTAAATCGAGAAATGATTAAGTAAAACAAGAAAACTGTTTTTTTGTCCATCTCTAACTTATACAGTTATAAGAATAAGTAAGTTAAACATACAGTATAGATGCATTCGCCATCGCATTCTCCGTAGAAAATGCTTGATTTTCAATTATTGCTAGAGAGAAATGCTGCAATCATTTCATGTGTAGGATAGTTATCATGGAAGAGAGAGAGGGGCCCATTGTACAACACCAGATGCTTTTAGTACTTTTAGTACAACACCAGATTTTTAGAAGAGAAAAGTTTAGGAGAGAGTCTACAAACGGAAGACTAAACATATTCAATAATATCTTCTATATATTATTATATTATAATCCACATTATTACTCCTTTTCCCTTTTATTTAGTTTTAAAATAATGCATTTTTATCGAATTAATCAATCTTTTTGAGATGTGATTATAATTCCTTTACACAATAGCTATCACTTTTGTGGCTGGCTGATTGCTGAAGATCCAACAAAATTCTTCGCCACATTGCAAAACTTATTTCCTTTTCGCGCCATTATCATCGCACTATTATTACAATGTACCTGATTATATTATCATTTCAATTTATTGTATGTGTATGTGCATTTATGTCATTATTGTAATGTATCATTTAAAATGTAATTTGGCATTTCAGTTTACCTTCTTTATTACATTTTGCCTTTACTCATCACATGAACCCATCTTTCAGCTTGCGAAAAGGCACCAACTTTGAAATACATTTTTTATTCGTGATGAATCATTGTATAAGGCCACTGGCATCACCAAAACTATTTGAAATTCAATAATGAAATGTAATGTTTCGGAATTTCTTCGATTGATGAAAGGGGGGGGGATGTCCTTTCCCTTGCTTCAATGACATATAATCACTTATTTTGTCTACTGATAATATTTAATGAAAAAAAGCTCACTATCTTATCAATTTTATACGGTTTTAAAATGGCCGATGAATTGTTCTTCAACAACAGGAATATAAACTAGAAACGCAACCAATTTTGGGAATGAATCCTTTAAAATAATTGAATATTAATAAATGAATTATGTTTCCTACTTTTACCGTCATCTTATGGAGAGAAGCTACGAATTTTTCGAGAAACAATCACCAGGTGTAAGGAAAGCCAACCCTTCCCTCTCGTTATTTACACAACTGTGGGAAACTAACTGGCTCGTGTTTTATTCCACATGTATACTACTCGTATATTTGTTCCATGTGCTTGCTTATTCTTTGTTTTAAGAAATGTGTTTTAGTTGTTGTTAAAGTATGTGTTTTAGAAAAATTAAAATTTTTCTTTGGTTCTAGATATCTAACAGCTTCGAAACATTTAAAAAATAATAAATAGGAAACAAAATGAAAATTTCCTACAAAGCATAGCTTACAGCTAATGATCGCAAAACTGTTTCCGAATGAAATATTTAAAAATATTCTTGTCACGGCACCGAATAAAGCAATTCACATCGTAAACAATCAGAAAGCTTTATAACATTAATTTTTAAGATGATTAAGGTTTTCCGAGTAAATCTGAAAGACTAACAGACAAGGTTTTTTTTTAAACTGGAAGTCGTTCAGTTATTATCAAAGAATAAAAGTAAACTTAATTTTCAGTTTTAAAAAAATGGTATTTCAATCGGATACTACTTAAAATAGAGTTTATTTTTTAAAACTCTGGAGCTAGCTTGGGTAAATTTAAGCGTAAAAAACCAATTTAAAAAAATATATTACAATATAAAATAAGTTTTTTTTCTTTATTCTTGAATAAAAACCATTTTTTTCTATGTGATGATTGATTAATAAAATTACAGGGAAAATCCGTCTCTGCTTGGGTAGATATGTAGAAAGAAATTTCGTCTATACTATAGCGCCTACTGTAATCTAAAAACTCCTCCCTATTACTATACATGGTTTAATTACAAACGTAAAAGGACGTAATATCTAAACCAGTTTCGCTTCAGTCAGAATTTAGTGGGAAAAAAAACTCAACCAACCACTAAAATTAACTTATGCCATTTTTTTTTACTTATACACAGATCGTGTATAAGTGTTCGCGTAAAACAGCATCTTTTCTCGTTTATCTTTTAAAGACTGTGAACTCATTTTCGAGAGAATAAAAATAGAGTAACTAAGATGGGCTTGTATACAATAATAGAAGAGAAATATATACCATAAAAGAGAAATATACAATATAATATTTACCTGTAGAAGAAAGTTGTTGAAATAAAATTTATAGGAATGAGTTGGGAGGGAAAAGAGCTATCTGTTACTTAGCTCACAACGTAACGGAAATAGAACTCTTTCTGCAATTCCTCTTGAAGATTTCGATCATCAAGCTATCGTTTTCATCAGTATTTTGGTCAGCATTGTTTTTACTGATTAATAATCAATCAGACACCTTAAAGTCGGGATTGGGATGCACTCTGCAGATTTAGTGGAATCGCGACTCGTTCTTCAAAAGAAATTCGGCATCGTTTCCAGTGTTATTGGACTTACAAGTACAATACTCACTGCGTTTGGGATGGGTTGGTCATTCGGCACTGCGCAAAGGCTATAACTGATGATATAATAAAGGAGCTCAAAACTGATTTTGGAATACTTGATCTGAAGATTGTTACCCAATTTAAATTCATAGATACCAAGATAAACAATCTGGCATCGGATCTATCTTCATTGCGTAGTGATATGGTCAGCGGATTCTATGCCATGGATGGAGACCAATTACCAAACATAAAACTAGGAAATATAATGACGTTGAGATTGCTGTCTAAGGAGCCCTGATATCCGATACAATAGCAGCCTTGCTGTTATTAAACGGTCAACGTTACGTTATGTAATCAACTGAATTTTTATAGAGGCGGCAGTTTGGTTACCAATAGATTCGCGACCGATATTTTAAATCAAACAGCTGTCAAGCTTAAGTAAGTTGATGCAGTTTTTTCAAGTTGTAACATTTTTATTTTTTACATTTATTATTTTCTCTACATTTATTACTTTTATTTTGTTTTTACAATATCGTATTCTTTGTTCTATGTATTATTCAATTTAAAACTATGTCTTTGTGAATTATGTTTAAGGTTCATTTGTGCCTGTAAAAAAATTAAAACATTACAAAGGTCTGATGAGCTTGGAATTTCATTGGTTTGGGATTCTACTCGGGTAATTAAGTGTAATAATATCTTTACTTGAATTAAAAATTCTTGCATAAACTTTGATTTTATTTTATGATTATATTGTTTTTTTTAATTTATTGTTTAAATTATTTAACGATTGTTAAAATAAATAAAATAATTAAAAATCATGTAATATGTGGGATATTAAGCTCTAAACAGGGTTGGGACCCGGCCAGGAACACTGCGACCGGTGTCTGCCATCCGGTCCTTTAGAAAAACCAAGACTCCGGTTCGGTTCAAAAGTTAAATACCGATGACCATTTGTCTACTGGTCGCGGTCTTGGTCACGATCTCTAGAATCACGATCGCGGTCCTTTAAATCAATACGGTCTCGGTCTTTTCCCCATCATTTTACGACACCGGTCGTCCCAACCCTGACTCTAAACAAACTAAACATTGAAGAAAAAATAAGTAATTTTTTTATTCGTGTAAGTATATTTACTAAAATTTGAGAATTGTTTTATAATTCTAAAAAATAGAAGTCTTATTTGATAATCCCTTGTCTGCAATTTTATTTGAATCCTCTAATTTAAATCAGTTTTTACAATCCCAGCTAGCACGCCATGTTGCCGGGTTCTGACCTGGACGTGACCACAAATTGCCGGGTCACAACCGGGGGTTATAACCAGGACACTACCTTTTCCTTGTCTATTGCCGCTCCCAGATCACGACCATAAGACACAACCTGGTCAAGACCATATTTTCGTCCGAAAATTGATATTTTACTCTCTCTCTCACACCGTCTTCTTATACTAGACTAACTAGAGCATCCCATTAATTCCTTTTACTGGCTCCTTACCATGGGATAGATGTCTGATCCATTAGCATTGTAGAGGCGGCCATCTTCCTTGTTACTGAGAGTGGACGTCTGCCTTTATATACCCGTAAACACTTGCTACAGACAGCGTTGGTGCTTGAAACAAACTTTAAATTTATTTTTCAAAAGCAGTTTAAAAAGAAATATGCACAATTTACATGTCAAAATGAAGGGAAAAGTAATTATTACAATGTTCATTATAAAGTTATTATTTTAATCCTTTGTTGCCACATATATTTTTGAATGCCTTGAAATTCAGTCGAATCAAAAGAACTTTCCCTTCAACTAATCAGTTTTCATTGTTTATATTAAAAACAAGTTAAAATTTTTATTTTGTCTTATAAATATACTTTTCAGTCATTATTAAGTATATTTAGATATTTTAAATATTTTAAATGTTTTTAAAAATAAAACTTAATTTAAAGTTGCCAGGTCGTGACCTGGTAACGAAATGGTCAAATCTCATTTTAACTCAAAATTTTTATGTAAAACTTATAGAACAACAAAGTTAAGTAATTAGTTGTGATAAAATTGCGATATAATTTTTAATTGCGTTTTCTAATAAAATTATGTCTCAAGTTGCCAGGTTGTGACCCGGTAACGAAATGGTCAAATCTCATTTTAAATCGGAATTTATACACGAAGGCGAAAAAAGAAGCATATAAAATGAAAGTAAAAACATTATTCGTGACAAAACTGCAAAAAAGTGTACACTGCCATTTCATGACCATTGGCAACGAAACCTGTCGGCAACGACTTTCCTGCCAGGTTACAAACAGGTTACAAACTGGCAAGTTCCGTGTTAGCTGGGAAAAAGTAATACTCATTAATTTTTGTCACATGAAAAAAAAATAGTAAAAGCAATTCAAACGGCAAAAGGATCTGACTGGATTTCGAACCCATAACCCATACTTTTTCTTGCTTCTTCTACCAGTAGCTAAGTCACCTGTGCAACTAATGGTGAAAGTAACTTACTGAATTTTCGCTCACGCAGTCAGCCGGAGCTCGAAGCTGCACCCCTTCGTAAAATTGGGTGTGGTTCAAATATGAGATTGGAGCCACAGTGCTAGACTCCTATGGGACTTAAACGGGATTGTCGGCCCTCGCGGACAGACGTCTTATATTTTTTACGATTCTTTTAATAAAAATTATCTTTGGAAGTATTGCATTTGTTCATGAATCTATTACTCTACTCTATTTCTCGTGGTTCAGTCCGTGAGAAATATCTCCTATCTCATAATAGGGAAAGCAAGGAAAGCAAAAATAATGCATGGTGACAGTCTTATTCAAATATTATTATCAGCTTTATAAATTTCATTATATTTCTTATTCGCCGTTCATAGCTAGAAACGACCGCAATATATTTTATTTGACTCTTATGTAAAACAGAAAAGAAACTGGAAGCAAAATAGGTAGCTGACTCGTATTCCATTAAAAATTGCGAAATCATCATTCAGATAAAAAATAGGAATATTAATAATAAATACAAATTCTGAATTGATAAACGGAAGGCTACGAAAATTTATTTTACTTTAGGTTATCGGAAGAGGTGTTCGAAAAAAAACCTTTTAGTAAAGATAACTGAAAACATGTTGCATATCATAATTTAGATAAGAATCTGTTTCTGTATGACTACTTTAATTTCTATGATATGCTTTTTTGTATTCGGGTTATTTCTCAAATGCATTCAGTAAAAGTTCTGTGCGTTCTGTTTTATAGTCCTAATATGTCTGGATGGTCCAATCCTTCCATCTATTACCTCCTATAAATTCGTTACCAAATTGATATGTGTTTAAGTGTTTTTTTATGAAGCAGTTAGAGACCAGTATTTAACGTTTTAGCGTTCCAGTATTTAACGAATTAAAACTACTCAACAGTACTTTTAATCGTTCCCGCTTATATTGCCACCAGAGTCAGGTCAGGTCTAACAAATTACACCATTGCACGAAAATGCCATAGACCAGTCGAATCCTCAAAGAATGATTATATTTATGCCTGTCGAGTCAAAAGTGCTTGAAGAAAAGTTTACAAGTTTTACAAGTAGCACTGCATATGCACTAAATAATTGTATCGTTCTAAGCCAGCCCGGGCGAAAGTCTTATCCGACAATTAAGAGCTTTGATACGTCCAGGGCTGTTCGTTTTAAAGAGCGTTGACTAGTCCGAACCAATGGCGTTGAAATGCCAGGCCTGTCCGAGTGGTTTGACCCCAATAGCAATACCAGAATAAGCCCAGATCTTCCGGCCCTAGTGGTATTGACACGAACAGGACGGTCGAATCCTGTTCAGACCTGCCCAGCCCTAAGGGCATTGACAAATCCAAACCTGTCCAGCCCCAAGGGCATTAACAAGTCCAGGCCTGCCCTGACCCAGGAGTATTGACAAGTCCCGGCATGGCTTCTCCAGGAACACAAAGTTAACAAATAAAGGCTTCTTCATTGGTTCAATTGCCCCGTTGAGTGCGGACATCATTCTCCTTCCTATTCCTGGACTAGAAGGTATGTAACATGCGATACATTTTAGCTTCTCTAAATTCTCTTTCCGACATACTACCCGATCAATTGATTTGACACCATCTACATAACCTCGAAGTCAAGTAGCCAAAAGCCAATGCCAAAAGAGTTATTTTTTTATTTACTAGCACCGAAAGTAAAAGGAAAAGTTGGATTTGAAGCGATCATGATTCTATGTCTCTGGCTCATAATTAATTGAAAACGTATCTTTTGTAATTCAATTTTCCTATTTTATATTATGAATAATTTAATTATCTTAATCTAAACAATGTGGTAACAAAAGAAGAAAAAGGAAGAGATTATACTTGTTTACTAGCATTATGATTGAAACTGGTCTGATTTCAAGCATTATTATTGCAATTCTGAGAATTTTTTCTTTGATTGTAGTTGCAATTTTCTGCTTTATTGTATCATCGCTTCAATTTTTTCTGCTATATTGCATTTTTGTTGTATTTTTTCCTGTTTTATGGCATTATCATTGCAATTTTTAGTTGAAAACATTATTATTATTGCAATTTCTAGCTTCAAACTTTATTATCATTGCAATTTATTTGATTTATAGCATTATCGTTGCAATTTATTTGCTTTATAGCATTATCATTGCAATTTATTTGCTTTATAGCATTATCATTGCAATTTATTCTGCTTCATAGCATTAACATTGCAATTTATTTGCTTTATAATAGTATCATTGCAATTTATTTGTCTTACCGCATTACCATTCCAATTTATATGCTTTATGTAGGATAAGCGTTGTAATTTAGGCCTATCTGCTTCGAAGAATTTTTTACAATTCAAGTACTTTGTGAAATTATCATAACAAGTGACTTTCGTTGCGGCATGATTGTTAAAAATTTAATCTACAAAATTAGAATTATTTAAAGTTTGCTGTTCAAACCCATGAAACCGTTATTTCAACATTTATACCTTGCAAAACCACAGGTTTTGATGATGTGTGTCGTATTGAATCACAAATGTATCGTTAAACAATTATATATCTTAAGTAGATAAAAAAACACGGTTTTAATTTCTATCGTGCACCAGGTGACTTAAAAAATTCTAATTTATTTTTACCGATTACCGCCTTTCGAATCAATTTAATTTAATTTTTGTACTCACATTTTTTTATTCCGAATTTCTGACCCGCTGTGTTTCACTACCACACAGTAAGCAAGAAATCAAAGAACTATTTTAGGAGTGAATTCTATGAAATAGCTGACAATGACTGAGAGAAGTACTGTAAAAATGCTCTACGATTATTGAAATATAATCCAGATTGTTCACCTTATTAGGAGAGCTACGAAATGCTTTGAGAAAACTGTCTCCACGAAGATGTAAGAAAAGCTCTCTGTTTACTTTCATTCGATAGACAATTTGAAAGAAGCTTATTAGTTCGAATTTATACCATGTATTCTCCTTGATGATTAATTTTTCCTTTAAATAAATCATGACATTAGAAGACCACGATTTACATATCAGGATAGTGCAACGGATATTTAGATATTTAGATTATAGCCTATAAATAAATAAGATAAGTGGATGGAATCAATCTGTTACTACTTATTCCCTTCAATGAGATTCTTGTAAAATTTAAGCAAAAATATTAACAAAGTAATATTTAAAGTTCCAGAAAAATAAATGTTGTCTTGATCTTGTCATACAAGCAACTAATTTTGTGATCACCTGAACTTTTTCATGGGTGGATTGCTAGGAACCAACTTTTTTGCGACGGATATCATATCAATGTTACAGTCATCCAAGTAGAGGTATCTACTTGGACCAAGTAGAGGTATCTACTAAATTGCTATCTTAAACGTTAAGAAATTTTTTTATTTAGAAATTTATATACGCATGAACTATGTTAAAAAAAAGCTTCGTCTTATTGCTGTATGGATTGGCTATATAACCAAGGAAAAAGATGGTCACCTCAAGTGTTTCCTACGTATTTAGATAGCTCACAGGTGTGGAAAAATAATAAGCACCTTTTGAGATGAACATTTTGTGAGGTTTAGGAATATTAAAGAAATAAGCCAAAAATGTGAAAAACACTTCTTTCAAATTTTGACAGCTGGTGTGCTGCTGGTGCTGTTAACATTGGTTTTTTTGCGTTTTTCGTTTTTTAAATTTATTTTTTTTTTAAATGCAAGATGGAGAAAGTCATATTTTCTTGAGTAGAAGTATATAAAAGTCTTAATCTTTTTTTTTTTAATTCAGGGCTGCTCGAAAAGAGAGAGAGAGAGGGGGGGGGGGGGTCTACTCTCTTTTTTATCCTCAGGCCCGCCGTGAGCCTTCGTGGCGCCCGGGGTAAACCGACATTTTACCGCCCCATACCTGATGAATTTTGGACCCGTGTGCCTCTATCGACCTTGCGCCCGGGACAAAACCACCCAGTAGACACCCTCTCACGGCGGCCCTGTTTATCCTGGTCTCCTGGATAAAGTCTTTGTAAAACAAAGTCGTTTGCTAAATCTTAATTCGTCATTTCAACGAAAAATTTGACATTCTATTAAAATTCTAGTAAAACTGAGTTAGCGTTCGCAGTTGGCTTCTTCGGGTTTCAGTTATAACAAAGTTAAGAATTAAGATATTATAAAGAAGATGAAAGATTGGATAAAATAAATAAAAAACTTATCTCGGGATAAAAAAAAAATCAAAATTTTATTTTCTTAAGGCCCGTTCACACTGGACGTTTTTCGGCCACGGAAAGACGAAAGACGAAAAAATTAAGCCGGAAAACGAGCCGAAATGAAAAAAAAGTTTCGGCTTTTCAAAGTTGAAACTTTCTAAACTCTTTGGCGCCGAAAACATGATGAAGCCGAAACTGAAAGCCGAAAAAACCAATGAGATGAAGTCATTTCATCACGTGGTAGGGCGCAAATAGTAAAAAGTTTTAAGCAACATCACCATTGCCAATTTTCCCCTTCTGTCAAATACGACTGAAATCAGTCAGTTTTCAACTTTCGTCTTTCGACCGACCGAAAAATGTCAAGTGTGAACGGGCCTTTAACGCTTCATTGTCATAACTTTGTAAAAAAAAATTGTATGATGTTAGACAATGCTGTTAAATCATCAAGAGAAGAATTAAAAAATCAAGGAAAATTCAAATTGTTACTAAAAAATTTGCCAAGGATATGGATGGTTATGGACACCGTAGCACTTCGAACCACGGTGTCAATTAAGCTGTTAAACCATTGCTCATTGTTCATTCGGCTCAAAAACACCAGCTTTATTAAGCAAAGAATGCAACTCTGATTATGTGTTTTTCAAACAAATGAGCATTAAACTTCTTGAAAAAGAATTTAAATCCTACAACATACTTTTATTGCATACACCAGATGGTGGAACGAAAGCTGTGGCAAGTGATTTTATATCCTTTTTTATATTAAAAAACATATTTTTTCGTAAGATAATGAACTGAAATTATCTTATCGCCCATGCTAAACGATAAAATGATGCTGATGCAAAATCAGTATTAGTAATCAGTGATATATTCCTGACTTGACACGCCTTTTTCACACCGAGATGCGGGATTTTTCATCCCACCCCACAAGGGAATTAATGGTAAAATCGTGAATGAAAGCGATTTATACTGACGGTGACAAATCATGTTATATTATTAGGGCACATATATTGAAATGTCATCTAGAAATAAATGCTGCATAGTCGATATTATATTAAGGCTATTTTATGTCTAAAAAGCACGTCACTTTGGATTGTGGTATATCTAAGTGAGATGATAACCGGTATATGGTCGGGTTTATCGGACCTGCGTCTGTCTAATTTATCGGTAAAGAAGCCGGCAAACTCATCGGTAAAGAAGCCTGAAAACTTGTTAGTAGCCGGCAATCTGGTAAAACCGTTGACTCAATGGCAAATAAAATAAGTCTAGATCCAAGATTATACCGGTTTCCAACAGAGAGTTTAACTTGAGTTTTGTGTAACAGCTAAAACGGGTATAGAAGGTACAACGCTTATAAGACGGCCAGCGATATATAGAGAAGGGCTCATTTTTTCCGGTTTCATCATTTTTTTACAGTGTTCGAGTAGAAGTCTCCACGAGAAACTGAACAAAAACTCCGCGAGCTTGGGTTGCCTCGACAATAAGATAAGAATAAGATCATAGTAACTCAAGTAGCGGAATTATCTTTTTTCCTCTTCATATCTACGCACAAATTTTAAATTATTTCAGCAAATTATTTCATGACAACTTTGTAGTCACTTCTCTATTATTTAATTCCAAAACATCCAATAACAAGGGAGATAAAATTAAAGAGTATATATACTGAAGTGTTTTAAGTTAATACCATTAGCTATCTAGTACTATTGTTATGAGATAATAAATATTATTGTTTTCCCTTCCAAATTGCAGTGTTTCTTTAGCCCTGTTATCGGAAAGATGAACACATACTATGGCATAATGAGCTTGGGTTTCATCGGTATAAGATTGTATTCCAAATTTATTGGTCAAATGGGTAAAATTGTATTCAATTTCTTCAATTCAAAATAATAAAAATATTTGCCCTTAAAATATTTTTGTCCGTGTGCTGTTGCCATGTTAACAAACAATAGTCAGGAAAGAATTGTAGATTACTTTATCATATCCTTTAGGCTCCTCTTTAAATAAAATGTAAATGGTATAGATTCCGCTTTTCAACTCAGGATTATGTTTCTATTTGTTGTGTATATGGACTTTATGGAATAATTGGCAAGTGCGCAGTCGTATGGAACACAATACCGTTTATTTCAATCAGATTTGATTTTGGCAGTCTAAAAGTTTTTTACCCTAGCGGCACTGCTCAAAACTGTGTTTCACGGGGAAAAGAGTCGTTAAAATCTTGTAAAATTGTTAATAAAGAAAAAAATGAAAGTAAAACCTTCAACTCAAAATAACGTAAAGAACCGTGAAATTTTTCCTTCTGTACCTCAGCAGTTTCCCCTACTACATATTATGAACAATAAAAATATAAGATCGTGTTAACACATTTACTGTTTTTAAACTTTGAAATAAAAACTTTGATTTTCCCTTCGAATTCCTAGTACGTCAAACGAAACGAATTCAAACGTATTCAAACGTACGTAGTTCTAAGTCAAGTCAAACGTTAAATTGACCAATGAAGAAAAACTTAGATTCAACCCCATTGGTAGCATATCTAGACACAAAAATAATATCGTCTATCAAAATTAGTAAGTTACTGAGGAATTGTTGACCTATCAATTTTGGAACCAAACACAAATACGTATAATAAATTGAAATCCAAACGCACTGGAATAAAAATAGGGTCCCATTCCTATCGATTTTCTAATTAGTATTATCATTGGAAACTTATCTGATTTAAAGCATTATCATTGCAAATGATCTGCTTTATACCATTATCGCTGCAATTTGTCTGCTTCATTTATCATTGCTTTATTTATATATTATCACTATCATTGTAATTTATTCTGCGCTATAGTATTAAAATACAAATTTATTTGCTTTACAACATTATCATTGCAATTTATTGCTTTATAGCATCATCATACCAATTTATTTGCTTCAAAGCATTATCATTGCAATTCATGGGTTTTGTGGATTTATTACTGCAATTTAATGCAGCATGATTGTTTTAACTTACTTATCTACAGTACCAGAAAATTTTCATTATTTACAATTTTCTGCTCAAACAGATTATTTTAACATTTATTCCTTGCAAAAGCACAGCTTTTTATTTAGATTTGTCTTGATTGAATCATAAATATATCATTACGAAATTATTTATCTTAAGTAGATAGAACACGAAAATATAGTTCAGGCCCTACTTTCTTTCTTTTGTGTACCGAGTAACTTCCTAAAATTCTATTTGATATTTTTACTGCCTTTCAAACATTTAATTTAATTTTTGTACTCACTTACTTGCTTGGATTTCGAATTTCTGACGCGCTG
Source organism: Chydorus sphaericus (assembly GCA_030141595.1). Lineage (NCBI taxonomy): Eukaryota > Metazoa > Arthropoda > Branchiopoda > Diplostraca > Chydoridae > Chydorus > Chydorus sphaericus. Next base: position 768,394 of record CM057934.1, on the reverse strand, counting down.
TTTCTTCCTTCGACACAGTAGGCAAGAAGTCAACAGCAATCTTTTAGGAGTGAATCTTTATGAAATACCTGATTATGACTGAGAAAAGCAGTGTAAAAATGTTCTACGATTATTTATCCAGACCTTCCACCTCAATGGGAGGAGCTACGAAATGTTTTAAAAAACTGTCGCCACGTAGATGTAAAAAAAAATGCTTAATATTCCCTTTCCTTCGATAAATATATTTGTAAAAGACTTATTGGTTTGAGTTTATTCCATGTATTCTCTTTGATGATTATTTTTTTTTCTTTTCTTAGCCCCTTTAATTAATTTATGACATTAGGAGACCATGACTTATATGCCAGACTAGTACAACGGATATGTAGATGTTTAGATTATTGCCTACAAATAGATAAGATAAGTGGACGGAATCAATCTGCTAACTATGATCTGATAAGGAATGCGTTCATCCAATCAATGATTAATTTACTTCAATGAGATTCTTGTAACATTTGAACAAAATGATTACCATAGGAATACTTAAAGTTCCAGAAAAAAATAGCTTCGTCTTACAACTGTTTCAATGGAAGAACGGGATTTGGCTAGAACCAAGTAAAAAGATGGCCACCACAAGTGTTTCCTTCTTATGAAGATTGCTCACAGGTGTGGAACAAAAAAATAAGCACCTTTTGAGATGAAAATTTTGTGAGATTTATGAATGTATAAGAAATAAAGCACAAATGTGAAAAAGCTAGTGAGCTGGTGCTGTTAAAATTGCTTTTTTTTCTTTCCTCCCTTTTTTAAAGAAAGATGGATAAAATCATATTTTCTAGTGTAATATTATATGAAAGTATAAGCATGTCTTAATTGTTTAAATTCAGGACCACTCAAAGGGGGGGGGGGGGTCTAATGTGTGTTTTGTCCTGGTCTCTTGGATAAAGTCTTTGTAAAACAAAGTTGATTGCTAAATCTTAATTTTCCATCTCAATGAAAAATTGGTCAGTGTGTTAAAATTCTATATAGTAAAACTGGGTAAGCGTTCGCAGTTGGCTTCTTCAATTTTCAGTTATAACATATTTAAGATATTATAAAAAATACTGCATAAAAGTTTTTAAAAAAACTTTTCTCGGGATAAAATACAAAACTCTCAGTTTTGGTTATTTACTATTTTCTTTCCGCTTATCTTTGTAAAATAATTAAGAAAGTTGTATGATGTTGGAAAATTGTGTTACATCATCAAGAGATTAATACAAAAAATCAAAGAAAATTCAAATTTTTACAAAAAAAGTCTGCCAAGGATATGGGTGGTTTCCATTTCAAACCACGTTGTCACTTAAGCTATTAAACCAGTGCTCATTGTTATGGATTAGAGCAGCTTAAGGTACTGGGGCAGTTGTTTTTGTGTATAATAAAATTGTAAAATAAGAATTATATTGCACAAAAAACCGGTACCTAAAGTTGGTTAAAGCCATAATAATGAGCACTGTTCTCATAATCTAAAAACAATACTGCTCAAAGAGAAAAACCACTCCATATATTGTTGAAACAAGATCCGCTCCTTGTATCGACCGGATGGGACAGGATTTTTTTTCTATGCTGTGTCGAATCAAGTGCGTTTAAGAACGTAGTTAAAAATAAAAAAGAGAAAAAAACTAGCATGGACTCGCTACCCGAGTGAACCACCACACATTTTTTCTTATAAAAGGCCAAGACAACATATAAGAAGCGTTCCGGTAGGCGACCTCAAGGCAGCCTTAAAAAACTCTTAGTTGAGAAAAACTTAAAATTGACCCAGTGGGCTATTATTATCCTTGGAAAGGATTTATCAATAAGTTTATTAACAGTTTAATGCATGGGTCATAATATCAATTAGGCCATAATTAAGTGAACAAAAACCCTAATTACCCCATTCTCTAATAGGCCTAAGATTGAGAAAGTGGAAGAAGAGGGAAACATGAGCTACACTAATCAAAATATTGAAGACCACATTATAAATTTTGATGGTGGATCACGATGAATTGAGTGCCTCAATTCGTGAGTGTGTGGGTATTAATGTCCATTAGAGATGACATCCATCCATAGGATATACCTTGCTAAGTGTAATGGTGCATGTCGTCGTCTAGTTGCAAAATAAAATTTTTATAAATGGTCAGTTTTATAAATTCAGTCAGATAATAATTGTTTTGAGACTCGCTTCAGAAAGGGGGGAGAAAAGAGGGAGAATAAGACAGTGTAGAACCTCCGGTATCGAATAAATTCGATCCCATCCGGGATAACATACGATTAAATTTTAAAAAGAAATAAATTGCTGGTGCCCTCATTGGTTTCAATTGGTAGTAATTGCATTTTTTCGATGCAATTTATTCATTGAATTTGTAAATTAAAAGTAAATTTCAAACATAAATTATTTTTACATAAAAATCAGCAAAAACACTAAAACTAATTTGAAATGAAATATTTATTCATTCGGCCATTCCTGCGATCATTCGAATGCGAAGTTGTCCTTATAATATAACTGACTGGATAAAATTAGGATATCCCAAGGATATCCCATTGCTGTGTGGGATGTGGACACAAAAGTTATTTCACAATTAGGAAAAGCTGAGGAATGTGTTGTACAGTACTTCCGATTATGGAATTGACCAAAAAAATAATTAGATAAATTTAAATCCAAAGAATCTGGCAAAGAAAAATCAGGAAAAATGAAAACACTTTATTTTTGTAATTTATTTACTTGGTTTGGTTACATTGCATTCAAATTGAAACTGATTCGATTTGTAGCACTATCAGTGCGATTTGTTTGCTTTTTAATTATAGTTGCAATTTATCTGCTTTTATAGCATTATCATTGCAATTAATCTGCTTGATAACATTATCATTGCAATTTCTCTGCTTCTTAGCATTATCATTGCAATTTATCTGCTATATAACATTATTATTGTAATTTTCTGCTTTATGACACTATCTTTTCACATCATTATCATTGGAATGGATGTGCTTTGGAAGAAAATTATCATTGCAATTTATCATCATTTTGACAACGTTGCATGATTGATTTAACTTTTATATGCAGTATCAAAACAGAATTATTTGTAATTTCTTGATCAAACTGATGATGCAGCCTATTGCAACATTTATATCTAGCAAAAGCCCTATTTTTAAATTTATTTTTGTCGTGATTGAATTATAAGTATAATGTTTACAGTCAAAATAAATATCTTAAATAGTACAAAAAACAGAAGACAAAGGAAAAAAATCGTCTTTCACCTTGCGTGACTATGTGACTGTTGTTTCTATTCGAGTTTGTTACCACATTTCAAGCATAATTTATTGGTTTTTTTACCTACCTATTTTGTGGTTTTAAGATTTCTGATTCGCTGCTTTTCAATACTGCACAAGAAACAAGAAATCAACAAAAAAACCTTTAGGAGTGAATTCTTATGATACTCATTGCTGAGTATGACTCAGGTAAGTGCTGTACAAATGCTTTACCTTGATAAATTTGTAATTCAGACTTTCCATCTCATTGGGAGGAGCTACGAAATATTCCGAGAAACTTGCATCGTACTGTTAAAAGCTCATTGGTTCGAGTTTATTTCATATGCTTGTAAACTCCTTATTGTTGAATCCTTTTTCTTTTCTTTATTCCCTTCAATCATTAACAGCATACAATGGCAATTAGAGACTACGACTTATGTTAGGCTAGTGCTTTGTGAGGATTTACCCTACGAACAGTTTGTTAAAGCTTTCTGGGGAAATCTTTAATGCTTTTAATATAGCTAATTGACATTGATAGACGTATTTTTTTATTCAATACTCATATTATATAAAAATATGATTAAGAGCTACATAGATTTTACGGGAACTAGGGTACCTGCTTGCAACTACTGCTTGAACTTGGACCTTTCTTATGTGTTGGATCCTTCCAATTTCCAAAATTCGGTGTAATGATGTGTGTTAGTTTAGTCAGGTTGCAAGTATTGTGTTCTTCGACCAAAAACCATATTTTAGACATAATCCTTAATAGAATCGATTTTAGCTATCGATGGTGAAATTTTCGTTTTTACGCAACATGGGCACCAAGCAGTCGTAACAACTATCATGCGAATCCTGGTAAGGGCCGCGTCAGGCTCCTGCTTTTAGGCGAGGGGTGATTTGCTCACGCTAGCGATATCCAGTAAGTTTAAGGGCAGCAGAATGTTGAACTCGCTGTAGCTCATCTAGTGTAACCACAGCGGGGCCAAAATAAAGAGCATTTTTGTAGTACAAGGCGGAGAGACAAATGCTCATTGGAGCTCATCCAGCTGAGCCATGACTGGCCTCGTAAGAAACTTGCTGATATCGTTAAAATTCTGGGAAAGATTAAAAATTCCCTTTGCTGTTGAAATGAGATTCTTGGCCGCCGTCCCAGCTAGCAGTAAAATGCCATATGCTATCCAGAACTGTGCAATCCTCAAAATTCCTGGTAGTCCCGTATATTTTATATATGTATGTAGAAATGTAGGCAGAAATCCATCCATCCAGGGTGGATGGTTTCTGGCAAGGAAGGCAATAACAAAGCGATGCCAGAAGCTTTCTAGCATGGATCGCTTTTGTAGTATTATGCTTTGAATAAGTGGCGGATAATGAATTTTATAATTTAAGTTACACTGAAATAAAAATGAACCTAAATAGTTTTTAAAAGCTGGATAAGTTAATTGAAACAGGTCTTTAAAGTTTTATGGCTTTTAGAGGTGCAGTTTTTTTAAATGATGGTATTGAAAAAGTTCATTTATTCCATTCGCTTTTTTATGTCGTCGCTCGTTGACTTAAAAATTATTTTTCAAAGATATAATAATATATTACTATTATAACATTGAAAATAGTATATTTAGTGAAAAAGATTAATTGTATTATAGACTTAGAATATAGACAAAGCATTTGCCGCCGACCAGCGCCAGCCTTTTCTCATTCAATCGTTTACCATCAGAAAAAAATCCATTCATTTTTTAACTGGCATATTAAGAAAGGTCTTATTATGCTGATTCTTAATCACCCTAAATAAAGTTTGCTGTTCCAAGGTAGACTGACCTCTTCTTCCTCCCTTAGATGGGCCGTCGATCTTGGTTGCTTGGCTCTAGGCGATGGCAGAAGCGGGGAATATCCTTCAAAAAGGGGGGGGGGGAGGAAAGGGGGCGACATCCGGTTGCTAAACGTCTAGAAGGAGGGAGAATAGAAAGTAAACAAACATGGCACACTATAATACATGGTTTGTTAATGACACACAGGCTACAGTATGAGTTAAGGCGGGATATTCAAAAATACTGTACACAATGGCTAGCTTACTACTTTAAATGGCGCATTACAACATTAAAGAGATATCTTTGGGTGATTAATAAACAATAAATAATTTGTTTCTTTTTGCGAAGGTTAAGAACTGTGATCGGACGATTCGACGAACTTTTTTTTTAATCTGACTAGATTCAAAAATCAGCCCTTTTTAAAATATTGAATCTGACTAGACTCAAGATTCAATTTTGTAAAACTTTTGAGAGTCGATTCAGGAGACTAAACTCAGATTTAAATTAAATCTTACCTTGCATGTGTGTTTTTTCACCACTTATAAGGTTACAACCAGAGATACATCACAATAATAATATCAGTTCAACATAAAGATTCATACTTTCAAAACAATCTTTAATAATATCAAGTGCTCCAATAGAATATCGTTTATACGGCCTCTTCTAGCGGTCAGCATTACCGAGCCGGTACTAAACAGCCGCTCCACGGGAGCACTCGATGGCAATGTAGTGTTCAATCGAACAAAGAGGGGCATGATGGAAGGATATTTCAAGAGCATATTGACATTCTTGTCTGGATCAGAAAGGTATCACTCAAACTCAGAAAGAGATAACATCGGGGCATTTTTAAAAGACGCTCGGAAATCTGCAGAAAAGACTGCAAGATTCAGCTGACTCATCTTGAAAAACAAATGACTAACTCAAGACTAGATTCAAATCGATTTTTAAGCAGTAGACTAACTCAACACGAGCGAAATTTTTCTACAACAAATCCCGAGAATCAAAACTGTAAAATAATTTTTTAGAGCCACATTTTTTATCGATAGTAGTTTTTTACGCATTTCGTCTTGACTATGACTCACTATGACTCGTGTCATGTTGCTTTCTGTCATGTTATGGCACCAGCCGTGTGACTGTATCGTATGTGGCACACCAACTCGTGATTTCGTTCACTTACAACATTTTTGTTCAATTAATCATCTTTGAGAAAAAATCATTCCTCTGAAAATAAAAAGTTCTATGAAGCATAAAATTGGTGTTTAGTTAAATTTTTCACATTTTTCGGAAATCTTGTTCTCGTAAATTAAATGACACTTTGGTTTCCTTCGGTTTCGTTGATATTTACCTGTAATTGCCTGTTAAGCACTTTTCTTCTTATTCAATTAAAATTGAGAGGGAATCTTTCTCATAATTTGATTTTTCTTAAATCAACTAATCGACTCCTCCTTCTTCAAAATGGCTGACATTTCCCATTTCTCATGATACTCCCCTTTTCTCATAAACTCCTCCCGCCTGTTCAAGCTATTTAAGTCTGGTAGAATTCTGTTTTTCTACAAGCCGTGTCTCATCACTCGTCAAAAAATATTAAAAGTAAGTGACAACACTTATAATTTGAACTTTTTCCAAAGTTTTGTTCACATTAGACGTTTTCAGTCCACTTTTGTTTTTTAAAAGTAGAAAAAACATTTATGCACCAAAATTTTTAATCGTAATTAGCTAGTGATTAGTGTTTAAATCTACATTAGTTAACAATGAGGTAGATACTTTGATGGCTTATCCCTTGATGTGAACAGTATACTTAGGATGACCAGCCGTAATGTATTTTAAATGAATTGGTGTGGATGTGTGTAGGTTAAAATCAATTTATAAAGCCATGTTGCTACTATTAGGTAATAATTAAACCAGAATAGAAATACTTTAAAACCACAGTGTAAGCTAAAACTCAAGAATAATTTTTTTTGTTTCAGTAAATAACAGTGATTCCTTGAAATTTAAATGAATTAATATGAATGCGTTTTGATTATAATTAGTTTAAAGCATAAAGCAAAAGATATAGCACGAGTAAAAAAAAAACTTTACAAGGGTGGTCAGTCTAGCAGAATTATCGCGTATTTTTTGTAATACGGGTGCTGGCCTCAGCTTACGATATTTTTTTCAAAGTCTGCCGCGCCCTTGTGATATATTTTGCTAAGTTCCTACTATTTTCGATTTTAATTTTGCTGACTGGTGATGTTCTGTGATGTGTATGAGCAGACCTTTACTGTATATAAGGAGGCAACATATAACGCGCTGAAATTTCACTTCCATTCTCTATAATCTATGTAGGCTCACTGTTATGGTGAATCTTATCGTGAACAGAGTTAATCTCACCTATGTGAATCCCTTTTCTCAACCTACTGTAGCTATATATGCAACAAGACCGAACAATGTTGTTCAATAGGACGTTGCTCTCATGGAGCCATCGAATTCCCAAAGCACCTAAAGGTTGGTAGGCGATCCCATCTCCATGGCAACGAATCCTACCTTTTTCATGAAAATTTTCATGAAAATCGCCCGAACAGCCATGTTTTTAACTAATTTTTTTCCCTCACGCCGGAATACGCCGGTATTGCGTCTTTTGCTTTTCCATGGACGAAAGGTATTATGGTGAATTTTATCGTGAAAACCCAATGTTGATCGGGAGTACAATTCTCAAGTTAATGCGTGTACAAAGTTTTTTCTCGGCCCAATGGGATTTGTGTGCAAACTAAACGGGCTTTACCGAGAATCTCGTCTTCTTCTCGAAAAACAAGTCTCGCTTCGCGTAGGCACCCTCGTGTTGTTAAATGTTGGTTATATTTCACACATCAACAAATCGAAGTGTACGACGATAACGTTTCGTCAACCTTGAGTTTACCGATAGATGTTTCGTTGTGCAAATTAATTAAAATAATTGTGTAAATTATTCCATTACTAATTTAAGCTACTTAACATAGTGCTGAATCAGTTATAAAAATACATTGGAAGAATGAAGGAGGAAACACAGAGACGTTATGTTTTTAATTAATGCATTTTCTGCCATTTTCTGACAAGCTTTTATGCGACGAACCTATCCTTCGCGTATTCCTTAAGCTTACATAATACTAAGATCTTTTTTGCTACCTTGCAGCGGATGAAACTGTGACGTTACGATCTCGTGGGACACAATTTCTCACGAATTCTCAAAGCCCCCAAAGATTTTCAGTCGAACTGTCTCTATGGTACCGAATCTTACCTGAAATTCCATGAAAATCGTCCCGTAATATGCGGGTTTCTCACTAATTTTTTCCTGCTGACAGTCTATATGGTGGCTCATAAGATAACTTAAAGATGTGTTGAGTTATCTTGAAATTCGAAGCATTTAAAAAAATTAAAAATTAAAAATTCTAGTTACTCTACCTTCCCTGTCCCCTACCACTTATCCCCTACGAAGGTACTCATACACTAGAGAAACTCCTTTGCCCTACACTGAGACTCAAACCATCAACCTCCTGATCTAGAACCCAAGCGCCTAGACCACTCGGCTATGAACCAGTGTGTGAGTGAGTCGCTTTAAACATGTATTTATATTGGAAACCGTACAAGTACACATTACTTAATTTTTTATTTTCATTTTTTCAAAGATAACTTAAGATATCTGTGAGAAATTGTGAAATATTTGTGTAAAATTAGATATCTTTGAGATACTTAAACGCTATTTAGGTGAGCCATTATTTCTCTCCAGGTCTATAAATCGACAATAACTCGACAATAACTTGAATTTTTTAAAGATATCTAATGAATAACTTTAAAATATATTGTGAGAGAATGGGTCCAACGATAGGAACAACACTTGAAACTATCTCAGAGATATCTTAAAGTTATACTGTGCTTACAGGGAACAGATTTTACCTAGAATTCCATGAATATTGTTCGCTATACCAAGGTTGTCTACTATTTTTTTTTACTCGCGCATGAAATGATATACTGCCTTTTTCTGTGAACCAGATCCCAACGACCTTGTGGGGTATTTTTTCGTGTTCGAAGTCCGACGGTGATCGAGAGAACCGTCTTTTTTCTTGGCCCAAACGGGATTAGCGGGCAAAGTAAATGGGCTATAGCGAGAATCTTGTCGTCTTCTCGAACACTAAAAGCCCTTAGACCCTTTCTTCGAGAAGATATTTCTTAACAGAAATACTTCACCAACACTTGGGGATAAAAGCCCCTAGACCCTTTCTTCGAGAAGATATTTCTTAACAGAAATACTTCTCTATCACTCGGGGATTAATGTCTGCTATTATTCCCCTAAGTCAGAGACCTCTGGTGGCCAAGTTGTTCAAAGTTTAATAAGCGGTCTTCACCAGTATGGCTGTAGTAGGATCTGCAATAGTAATCGTTATCACATTTGAATTTTTTTGAATACTTGAAACTGAATGCGCAATTTTTTTAAACTTGAAACCGCTGTTTAAAATTAAGATCTGTGCCTATTTATAGACATATTTAAGAAATTAGAACAGCCACACTGGCTTGGACATTGTTTTTGTTTACCTATTGGGGTGTATGAATGCTAATGATTAAGACAGTGTGGCTGTTCTAATTTCTTAAATATGTTTATGTTAAGTGCAAAGATGGACGGAGGGCCATATTGCGTACCCTGCGTTACACACCGGCTTTGGCGTCGATTTCCAGCCAAGAAAAATTTATTTCATACACAATATGATTGGCAATCTTGTTCAGTTTTTCACGCTGAACACGTTGGTCTGCTTTTTAAAAAAAGTTTACTTTTTGTTCCTTTCCTTTATTTAAAAAACCAAAGTGCTTTGTAGTTGTTCATTTTGTAGAGAAGATGGCTCCGACTTAGGGGAAAATCGTTTCCCCATAAGCCCCATGTGAAGACTGTGTCAAATGAAAAATTTGATGGCTGTAGTTGAGTTTTACATAGCCAAAGGGTTCAGCTGACCAACCTTTTACAGTGTTTTTTATTTCAACACGTACCATACCTTTTAGACAGCCATATTTATATTTAAAAATATATATATATAAATGTTCTTTTGCCACTTTTAATTTTTAAACCTGAAACAAATTAAGTTTAAGCCATAGGTTCAAATTCAAAGTCTTATGAACATTTTAGCGGAATCGAAACTTGTTTTTGCAATAAATTTGCTTACAAATTTGTCAACTAAGTTTCACTCGAATTTTCGCACAAGTTAAGTCAGTTAACTGGTTATTTAAAATATCTGAAAATTATAAAACAGTAACCTTTAGTTTTAAAGTTGAATTCAGCATTACGTTAATGCGTTCAAAACGTTACACGCGTTAATACGTTACATTAGAAGCTAAGAAGAACAGTTATTTAAAAAATGTGTTGATAGTTGCAAGCCAAACGATAATCTTATTGATATAAATGCAATAAAAGCATGTAAAAAAGACTTAAATTACACTTACAATTAAGAAAGTTGTATTTTTTTTAGCAAATACCAGCCTACTGCATGATGCCAAGTTCAAAAGTCTTCTTGAAAACACTTTCGATGATTTTGATCATTCAGCTGTCCCTTTTTCCTTTTTGTTGGTCGACTATGGCATCAGTAAACAACCAATCCGAAAACTTGGAACCAGGGCTGCATTCTGAAGATTTGGTGGAATTAAGAGGTGCTCTTGCGGTATTTAATGTTGTCTCCGGAGTCATCGGAGTTGTAGGTTCAGTGCTTTCCGCCTTTGGAATGGGTTGGTCATTTGCCAGTGCCCCAAAGGCCACTACTGATGACATAATGAAGGAGCTCAAAACTGGATTCAGCAAGGTCACCCAGCAGATCGATAAAAAATTTAATATTCTCGACAATAAAATCGATAATGTTGCTTATGAATTGTCTGCACTTCGTGGTGATGTTGTAAATGGTTTCAGAGCCATGGATTCCCAATTTGATGCTGTCCATAATGAACTGCAAACCATTTATAAAACCCTGCAGGAATTAGAACTCGGGCTGTACAGTAACGTCGAGATCGCTGTCAAAGGGGCTCTTAGTGATATTCGATACAATAGTAGTCTTGATATTTTAAAACGAGCGACTACTTTGTGCGATCAGCTCAACTTTTTCATGGGTGGATTGTTAGGAACCAACACTTTTGCCACGGATATTCTCAAGCTTACAGTCAGCCAAAATGAGGTAAAATTATTATATTATTGATTATTTACTATCAAGTACTCATGTACCTTACATAAGTAGATGTAAACCTTTTAAATTGCTTAATGAAACCAGTGTTTCACGCTATCAATTTAAAAACGTGATAAATAATTTCAATCAATTATCACCATCACATGAAAAAAGTGAAAAATGATAGTAGCATTTATCACACTATTTAAGGAAAGTGAAAATGTATCACCCATCATAGTCATTTATCACTATTTTTCACTTTTTTTAATCAATAGATGAATAAAACCATAACCAAGAAATTGGAATTTAAATATTGAGATACATTTATCAATAATTAAAATAAAATTTCCTTGCATAAAAAGCGCTTTGTATTACAACATTTTAAATAATGTTGCTATACATATAATGTCTATAATTAACGTTTTATTTTAACGGGAAATCTGGAATCACGATTCGCAATAAATGAAATTATAATAGATTGGTGTCTACTGGTTAATTGCGCAAAAGAGGTGCTTAGCTGGAACAATCGAGGAAACAGTACTGTTCCTTCCTTATAACACCCCAAATTAAAAAAAGATTTTGGGTTTAATAACCCGACGATGTAAACAAATTATCCAAAATAATCGCATAGCTATTCTACCTGGTTTCCTTGCACTATTACAAGTTTTAATATGGTTTCATCCTTTCACATGGCTAAGACTTAAGATTTTTGCGAGGGGTTGTCGACTCAAAAAATTCTCGTACACACCAGATTTCTATGTAAAAATTTCGACAGGAATTTCCTTAAGAGCCCGAAAAAATTCTGAAAAATTCGAAAAAAATCGAGAATTCCAGTGAAATTCAGAATTCTCGCACACCCTTTAGAGGGCGTCGACAATCACGGGTTTTTGTAATGATTCAAGATTTTCGTTATTTTAAAAACTGCTATAAAGTCTTAAGACACTGTTTCCATATTTATACGTGTGATAAATGATAAATTTAAAATTTTGTAAAATTTTTACCACCCCATCACCAACATTTGATGGTGATATTTATCAATACCTTTCATATATCATTTTTGACAATTATCACTTTGATAAACATCAGTTTTTATAGCGAAAAACACTGAATTAAACATTTTGAAATATTTTTAGAAATTAAAAATTAACATTTTCTATTCTTACCATATACCTATGAACTAAATAAACCGCATTGAAAGCATCATTGTTGTTTGTTGGTGAATTTATTGTTGTGTAACTATTTTTTCTGATTGTATCAAATCCTTTTCATGTTTCGCAGTGTTCAAGTAAAAGTCTCAACGATAAGTTGAACCAAAACTTCAGAGGTTGCTTCGATAATAAGAACACTTTAACTCAGGTAACGTATTTGATCACTCGTACTAATTTTACATGATTTCAGTGAATACGTTTCACAGTTCACACCAGTACAAGTAAAAATGTATTTATACATTCAGTAGAATTACATATTACTCACTTATTTAAAAGCTTTAGATTCTAAGTGTTTCTTCTAAATTGCAGTGTTCATTCAGTCCTGTTATCCAAAAGATGGACACATTCTTTGGCATAATGAGCTTGGGTTTCATCGGCTTAGGGTTTTATTCCAAATTAATTGGTCCATCATTCAACGGGTAAAGTATTTTACTATCAAAATATATAAATAGTTTGAGAAAAAAAATTTTTTTATACTTTTGACATATTAACAAACAATAGTCAAGCAAGACTTGTAAATTACTTGTCACAAAAGGATAACCTAATCAAGCGTATCCAAACTGCACAACAAGTATGTATGCAAGCACAAGAACCGTATGTATTATCCAAGAAAGTTATCGACGGAATAATCTCCAACTACAATCTAAGCCAGTCGACGATAGGCATGAAGACAATTTCAACTCCTGCAGACGTGAGCAACGCTTTTTATGCGTACTTGGACAATTTTTATCTGCAAAATGATTCACTAAACTGGCTCATCTACGTTGTATCTGGAACCAAATCCCAATTTTCAAACATCTGGTTTGCCAATTATATATATGGTGGCTTATTTAATGGAGAAGCAGCTAACGGGAACTGGACAATTTTTTGGGCTGTTAATAATGGATTACCTAGGGAAACTCTTACTGTTAACGAAAATAATTTGGATTCCTACATTTCATACGAGCCTTTTTATATTTACTGGAAGAGTTCTGAACTCCCTGGTGTAGTCGCAACCGCGATCGAATCGAATTGGTTATACTTCACTGAAGGAAGAAGTCCCTCAATTCTCTTTGTATTTGCTTTCTATGATTTTCCTAATTTTGGCTCTATTGGAAATCCAATTCGTGGAAAAAATACTGCTACGATAAGTCAACCTATTGCAGGGACCACTAATTTGACCAACGTGTACTATTCCGGAAGATTTTCCAAGACTGAAATTCCGCCATTTTTCGGAAATATAATGGAATCTTTCTTTGAAGTTGTGATCCAATAACTACACAGAATCTGTACGTGGCAATGCACAGCAGAGTTTTACATAGAAAACTCCCATGCCATCTTTAGGAAAGGCTATCCCGCTAAACTTTAATTTTTTGTTCAGTAATTTTTTATTTAGAATACACATTCTTAGTTGCATCATAGTAGAAACTTCAATAAAATTTAAAGTCTACAACGTTAATATTTTTAATATATTAGATGGAAGTTAAGTTTTTTTATTTGCACTGCACATAAAATCCGTGTAGTGCCGTTATGCTAACGCACAGCTACATATAGATGAGAAGAGAATAAGAGTTAAAGAGAGAAGTTCAATGATAAGTTTGCTAGTTTGTATCGGAAATCACTACGGTTACATTCACTACTAAACAGTTGTCAACGTGAGAGAACTGGTGTATGCCATGTGCAAGATGACAAGCAGAACATCTCCTTATATAGATGGTTAGACTTGGTCACAGCAGTTTTATGACACCTCTCCGATCGGAGAATATGTCACGCACAATAAATGTTATTACTCGTTTTGGAAAGATAACATAGAGAGTTACAAGGTCAAGCATACAATGGTAATCAGTGTGCATGCCGTAATCCATATAGGATGCGATGATTGAGCCAGGAACCAAGAAAATTAATAGATCCTAACATTGATTAACACTTGATCTGTTTACAGATTGGGACACATGACGCTAAATGATTATTTAGCGACCGTGTTGTACACCCGTATTAAGTATTTAATTGGCAGCAAAAGGCTGAACCAGTGGCTTTTAAACATACGCCTTGCAAATATGAACATTCGATAACCCTCCCCCCCCCCCCTAATAAATTTTTAATTGACAAGCATAGGCCTCTCTATTAAAACAAATTGATTTTTTTCAAAGTTAACTATTGATTAAATACACACTATAGTTGATACGACAGAACACTGATCGAATCCTTTTTATGAAAACTGCCATCATTTAAAAACATTTTTTTTCAGCTTATACAGCTATAAGCATGACTGCAGATATCTAAATGTATTTTTTAAATCAAAATTAAATTGAAAAATTCGATTTTAAATATTTTAAATCATGAAAAACTTTTGCTATATGATTGGTAACAATGTTGTGTTTATGTTTACATTCTTATCTATAACATAGATAAGAATATGGAACGTATATAGTTAAACATACCGTACAGATAGCAAATGAACTGTCAACGTTCTTTGGCCAGATTCACGCACATTATATTTAGAAACTAATTTAGCGCAAAGCAATGGGAGCCTTGTAACGTATTTTGCTAGGAATCATTTTACTATTTTATACGTATAGAATGATACCAATACATTTCAGTATTATTGCCGCTTTATTATTCATGTATTGCTGCTCAGTGACAGTAAGTATTTCATAAAATTGAATTATCGAAGAAACCCACGCGACCTTACAAAATATTTAACTGTGCTATATTTAACTGTGCTACCCGGGGGTATTTTGTTGATGCTTCTACTATTTTTTAAGTTACTGATTGGAAAACATTATAAATATATAATTCCAATAAATCGATTTATTGGTTATTAATATTGTTTTTGTTGCACATTTAGAGGAATAATACTTCACGTGTATAACGAATGGTCTAATATGTATATTAATATTGATTGTTTAAGCGCATGCGCCACGGTTAGATGGATAACAAAAGAAACTACATTGTAAATGAAAAAAAAGGTTCTGTTGCACTTGTTGTATCTCCTATCTTATTAGCTATAATATTGTTTGGTAATACCATACCAGTACCTCATCAACATTTTTAAAAATTTGATTGTGTGGAATTCTTAATTAAAAACTCGATTTACAGCTAGTAATAGTAAAATAACCAGCACTCCTAATGCAAAACTGTTAACATTTGAAAACAAAAAACGTTGAAAAATTTACTCAGAACAGGATCTGTCCAAATTGTTCCCAACCGTCAGTTTTAAAGCTGTTAAAATGAAATGTATCCAAATCATCATAACGAATCCTGAACTAAAGCCATTAGGATTGAGTCACGTCCGGTAATCAGGAACTTATAGGCTAACTATATAAATGAGTAATCAACTATTTAAGAAAAGGTTTCCGTCGCCGACGTCGTTACCTACAGTTTTATATTAGAAATGAAGCAAATAGTATGGAAGCACCCTTGGTAAGTTGGAAGTAATGACATTGATAGATGTACAGCATATTCTGTCTTGTAATGATAGAAGTATTAAACTCGGTGGTCGGAAATTCCGGAATCAAATTTTTTGTTGTAAAAAAAAAATGTGTACCTCAATCTGAGGAATACCTTATTTTGTGGTAACATGTGATTAATTGCCTAGCCACGTAGTTAATTACATTTATTTTTTACCTGGGATATAGTTCAACCCAATAAAACGGTGGTTGATGGAGTTAGCGACTTCTCTTGTTTGATCTTTTAGACCACATCAAATAACATGCTTGGATTTACGAATTCTGAGTCAAGCTATCATCCAACGTAGATGAAGTTTATCTTTTTTTAATAACTTGAATCAGTTTTCATGCTATTTTTTTTTTAGTTGAATAAGGCAATGTACAAAAGTTTTGGGTTCCTAATCAGATAAAAATGCTGAGATATAACTAATTTGTTAATATATGTATAATTAAATCACGAACTACTTCCAGGTGAATAAATAAAATTAGTATAGTGTCTTTATTTCGTTGCGAACTCCTAAAAAAATAGTGCCAAGTAAAAGAAATTGAAATGTCACTCAGCTGGAATTACTGGCTCTATTGTTTTCCAGAACTGGTAATTTGAATATCCTGATGCAGTTTGTATGTATTAATTCATATTTTCCCCCCCGAAAATTCGACTAAACTATAAAAGATGATTTAATAAGTGAAGAGAATTAGAGAATAATAATCTATGATTTAACTGAACAAAATTTTTATTTAGGAGCAGAGCATATTTTATTCATATTTCGAGTTAAAATATGCATAGTCCTCAATTCAGTTACGCTCATTGAAATCAGGTATGAAATTCAAAACAGCAGGGACGGCTTGTAACAAGAAATTGCTCCAAGATCCTTCGTCTTCGTCCTTGTCTCTATCTTCTTGATCTTTTTTCAATTTATTTCGCCGATCGGCTTCCTCAGCACGAAGCTTTTCCACTTCCTTTTGATACTTGTCCCATTCTTCCCGAATTGCCTTCTTCATGTCGTCCTCAATTCGCTTAATTTGAGTCATCATAGTTTCATTGTGCTCATCTTTCGCTTTCAGTTCATCTTCTCTCTGCTTTTGCTCTAATTCTACTTTCACCCACGCAATCTCCGCTTCGGCAGCCGAACGGATAGCTTTCTCGTTGTCCACACGTTGCTTCTGAATTTGGTTCAGGAGATTGGTCATTTCGGCACAAAATTTCTCATGCTTCCTGTTGCTCTCGTTTTCGGCCACGATAAACTTGTGAAAGTAGCCTTCCACGAACTGAAATGAATTAATTAACATACTACACTATTTAAAATTGAATAATAATACTTGTGAAAGTCGTTGGATGAATGATGAAGCGAATGCAGGGCCACCCTTCAGTTGGTTCTTCAGAGATTCCGTACAGTTCTGCTTGATCCTCTGGTGATGATCCATCAACTCGGTCATTTCTATGGAAGGTGTTGTTTTATTCAAATTGAACCATTCTTCCATTGTAGATGTATACATCTTTTTAGCTTTTGTCATAGCAGATTCGTTCAAGTTTATTATCTGAGCCTATATTTTAAGAATCAAATGTAATTAAAGTTAATTTGTAAGTAAGTAATACTTAAATGTCAATTACATCAACAAGTTCGTTCCGTTTTTCCCAGTTCTCAAACTCTTTATCGAGATCCTACATAAGAGAACGGAATAATTCCAGTAAATCAAACAAGAATATGAATAAGAATCAAACCTTTTTCAATTGGTCGAAGATGAGAGAGTTAGCATCGGCCATTTGATGTTGTGAGTAGAAATCCAAAGCCTGCCGGTAGAATCCTTCGTGTTGTAGCTCCAAGTTGTCGACTGACATAAAGGTCCCTGCTGCATTATTACTTTCTTCGATAGTAGCTACGCAAGTCTTGTACTCTTTGATAGCATTTCTAGCCACAGAACAGTTATGAATTGTAATTTTTGCCTATTTAGTCTCAAAAAGTTAATATTAGATAATCAATTAATGGCTCTTGTAAAAATGAATTAAATTACCTGAAACATGGATTTATCTGAGAGAGTTTCATACGAATTCAAGCGATTGACGAAATATTCGATGTAGCTTGAAAGATCACTGGCAAGAACTCGAGTTCCAGCCATCGTTTTAGGTTGGACCATTCCATCGGGAAAGAGAAAATTGATGAATTTTTCAAGATGCTTCTTGAATTCATCGTCCATTTCTAAAATCAAATAACAATATTTTGTTTATCTTAATATTGGATGTTTATCTAATAATTACCTGAAAGTCGTAAAGAACCATTGGTCACTTCGGTTCCAGGAAATGGCATAAGGTAGCAGTCCACTTGATCAAAAGAGCTGCGAATGTATTGACGTATTTGAGACAGATTACTTTCCATATATCTGAAGATATTGAAGAATTCTCCAATAAAGCGACTTCCTTCTTCAGAACCAAATGAAAATTCGGTTAGACACTGCCAATCACTAATCAAAAATATGATGCGCTGGAAAGCCTTAAAGGAACCAATAGAAGAATGGTCGTCAAAACCCCGGTCTCCGAATCCGTGAAAGAACTATTTGGTAATTAAATGAAAGCCACGTTATTCAAATGACATATAATGAATAGGTTAACCGATATATTTACGTGGAAGTTTACCAATTGGTCCTCTTGCATGATATTCTTCATATTGAAAATCTGGATGCTACTAATAAGTGTGCTCAATGTGAAGATCCTTCCGTCATCTGGTTGATCCGCGTTAGTCTTATTGAAGAGCCCTTGTGTGTTCATAAGCAAAAGACCGACCTAAACAATTGGTCGGATATAATGTACAGTTCTTTATTTAGAGTAGATAAAGAACTGTATTAATAAATACATACCTTTTGGCCATCTGGGCCGTCGACGACAAACACTTCTGACCAGGCCCAAATACCTTTAGTTTCACCCTCTGAATCACCTCTCCATTTGGAAGCATCTGAAAGGGGCTCATCATTGTCGTTCAGTTGAGCTAACCAATCAGAGCTCTGTGGTAAAATAATAAGACGAATATGAATAACAGTAACAAGATGAATGATTACTAAAATATTTACATTGTGGTCTATGTTAGATCTGAGGCAACGTTCTAGAATGCTGAGATTGAAAGATTTTTCTGTTCTATCGGCACCAACGAATGAGTAAACCGCAATGAACAATCCATCAAGGTGCGGCTTGTTCAAAATACTGTCCAGCTCCGTTTTGTGGTATATCAATTTACGATCGGTATCGAAGGAGGCAATTTGAATGGTGTGTCCGGTCATCTTAAAGCACTCTTTTTGTTGTCTCTGCCACATATTTTGAAAATAATTAGTCTGTAAGCATCATTGTACCTAACGACTAAATCATCATACGACAATATCAAGGTGAAATAAAATCAAGTATAAATATTTTAAAAAATAGATTCAAAGCTGTTACAGCAGAACTGAATAAGAGCTACATTCAAGAAGTATTAAAATAAAAGAAAGACTTACCGTATACGTATAGGTACGTTGACAATAAAAAAGAGAAACGTCCGCTTCCTTCGACCACTTGACGTCAACTGGAACTCTCGCTGGAAAAGTGGAAAGTCTATGGAACTCAGAGGAGAAAAGATATATGATTGCCCTAGACATTTGACTGAATCACAGTAAAACGAAATTACAAGTATGAACTTATATGAATAAAATACTGAATAAAAGAAGCAACATAGTTTAATCAGATTCATCAAATAGAGCACTCACCATTCCAATATAATAGAATTACAGCTGCGTAAGCTATACGTCCTTGTTAAATCTTGGTTCACATGAATTATGATTGCCAATAACACCTGCAGCAGATTCTTAAGAACTCCTTGAAACTGATTACCTCCGAGAAAATAACCCAGTAACTGTTTTTGGGGCTACAGCGCTTGGTATTCTTGTGGGATCTTGGCGATTTTTCGGATATTTCAAAGGAATCACAATTATCTATCTGAAGTGCATTGGCCTTTGATATATGAAGTGATTGATGGTTTCAGTCTGGCTCAATGCATTGTCGTACAGAAAACATCTCGAGAGTTTTAAATCAATGAGAAAGTAATAAAGTTTTTCATGATTTTATGTTCAAGATGAAAGTACAGAACCCTCAGGAGAAATAGGTAGGCCTACACCCTCTTTTTTGGCCGTTTTTAGCACGCGTCTTACGGGGTAAAGTGTTGTACTAAATACGAATGGGAAAATAACCATTCTGATCGAAAACATGTGATTTTTCTTATTCGGCGAGATAAATGAATTGCCTTTCTGTTCCTATATTTTATAACTTGCAACCATCAAACGGCTATTGAGTTATTGATAACGTTAGCGAAATAGGGACACCCCTATTTTTTGCCGGTTCTAACACGGACCTTATGGACAAACGTCATCCAAGAAAAATGTCATAACTTTTTTATTGGATAAACTCATTAACGCAAAAATTGAAATATAAGTACTCCCATCATCACACTCCCAAAATGAATCACATTATTCACAGCTGGTCTGGTTGAAATGTTGATGCAAACAAGCAATGTTAAAGAGCGATTAAACCCTCCGTATCTCAAGATTTTTTAAGCACAGTAATATTCAGCAAGGGTGCGCGTATTATTTTTGAAAAATCTTCTATTAGTACATCGTATTCATAGTTTTCAAAATATCCAAAACATAGGCAAGACTTGAGTAAGTTCTATACAGTCGTTGACGGTGTTATTTGATAAACTTACGACAACCTGGACAAAAAATACCATCCATTCTATTCGGATCATCACATTTACATTTTTCTTCCATGTAAACTGCCTCTATAACTTAAAACTCCCTGGTTTCTCATGCAGCCGGATCTGCATTCATATAAGTTCCATACAAAGTAATGGGAAATACCAATAACTGATAGGCTATTCGGGAGCTCGACAATTACTATTATGTGACATCAAATAAAAATGGTGACTATAGCTGCCTGAGCAATTAAATAATTATAATTATCATGTGAATCATATTTTGCTATGTACTTACACCTAGGCAAGATTAAGGAGAACATAACTATGAATTCAATTACTGTTAATTATCTTGCTGGTTTTTTTCTGTGCATACAATTCTACACAAAATGAAAACTATAGAACATGTTTAAATTTCAGTAATCTATAAATACACCACAATATGTAATTAATGATTTAAAGAAAAATGTAAAAAAAACTTATATTATTTTTAATAAACTAATGAAACATACATTCTTAAATAATTTGGTTGATGTTTTACTATCGGCTTAAGACTCAGTTACGCTAAAATGTGTATCTTAGTCTTAATAAAAAATGAAGGTAACATATCGGTACATAAAAAAGAGGTTGGTGCTGTAGTATGTAATACAGTGTGATAATTTTATTGTATTCGAGCTTAATACTATTACATGCGTGGTACTCATAAAGCTATCCATTATCCAACTAGTATACGAATGGTACCTATGATGGTTTGCAAACTAAGTTGCACGATCAAAATTGTATATATAACAGTTTATTGTCTATTAAAGAAGGACTTCTGACAATGCGTTCGATTAATCCTTTGGAAAATATGAAAGAAATGGCTTTGTTAAACCCAAATCAGTTGAAGTGTCTCAGTGAACACAAATATAGCTGCGACAACTCGAGCCTTGTGGAACCCTATCTTCAACCATGGTGGAACTTCGTAGTTGGTTGTTTACCACTTTGGCTGGCCCCAAATCTCATCACCATTATCGGACTGATTCTGAACATCTTAACGTCTCTTCTTCTGGTCTACTACAACCCTGATGGAAAGCAAGATTTCTCGAAATGGGTGGCGCTTCTCTGTGCTCTGGGTCTCTTTATCTACCAGACTTTGGATGCAATTGACGGAAAGCAGGCTCGTCGAACCGGTTCGGCGTCACCATTAGGAGAGCTTTTCGACCACGGATGCGATTCTCTGTCAACAGTTTTCGTCGCCTTGGCTGCCTGTCTCACCATTGGACTTGGTTCGCATCCCTGGTGTATGCTCTTCCAATGTTTTACCGTTTTCATCCTTTTCTACTTGGCGCATTGGCAAACCTACATCACAGGGACGCTGAAGTTTGGTAAATTCAACGTAGCGGAAGCCCAGTGGTGCATTATTAGTCTGCATTTACTAACCTTCCTGTTTGGAGTCAAGATATGGGAGCAGCAGTTACCCCTACTTGGGCTGGAGTACAAAATGGTCATATTTCTACTGGTTTTGCTTGCCCAGTCTTACGCTATCATCACCGAATACATTGTGCCCATCATGAACGGCGATTTAGGCAAGAACGGATTGACCGTCGCTGGGACAAGCGTGCTGTCACCAGGTATTCCAATTTACCTAGCGATTGTGTCGGCATACATCATCGCTTTTATAAGTAACGAGCAAATCTTCGAGCAGAATCCGGCACTGTTCATTATCACCTTCGGACTGATAATTTCCAAACTCACAAACCAGCTTGTGGTTGCACACATGACTAGAGGTGAAATGGATTCATTATTCGACACATCAGTGCTAGATGTCCCGGTATGGCTTATACTCGGCCAATTATGCAATAGATTAATACCAGAATACTACGTGCTTTGGGTCTGCTTGGTGCTGGCTGCATTGGCTTTGTATCGCTACTGTCGCGGTGTCTGCCTCGAAATCTGCCGGGCACTCAACATTGAAGTCTTTCGTATCAAGCCGATGGTTTCTTTGCCAGATGGACATAAAATGGACTCTAAAGCTGGAAATATTCTTCCTCCCATTTAAAAATTGTTATCAATTAAAAAATATGGCCAAAAAATCTTAACAAACCTATAAAATAATATATTCTATTTCAATGCAATATGATTATTTAGGAGGTAGTGATGATTTAGAAGCTGAAGATATAACAAATTTAAGACTTGTTCTCCATTTGAGCTTAATTTTTTGTTCAAAACAAAACGGGTAACACAATTTGTCATTGTTATTTTACCTCAATTAGGGTTATCGCTTTTTAGGTGTAACTCATTAACTTAATTTAAATAACTGACTCGTCTGATGGTAATGATAAATTGGATATTCACAAGCGTTTGACTGGAAAAGCAAGATTTTGTCGACTGTTTGTATCGCTGGTATGGTTTATTCATTTTTTAGTTTATTCAACAACTTTATTTCACAAAAAAAACACTCAGTAACGAGCAGATAAGAAAAACCAGTGTCATTTGGAGCATTTATTTACTTGGGTAAAGTCTAGAAAAAAGGTGGAAATAATTTTACTGAGTTTCTTGAACTTTTCATTTCAACAACTAGCGTTAACTTGAATGCATTTTATGCGACTTTAGTTTTTGCTAAATCAAAAACACCTTTAAGAAAACGATGCATATAATGGTTCAATGATTCATGAAACAGTTCCTTTGCTTGCTTAGATCATGGGTTCATTGCCTTCACTAAATTCCTACTAACTTTTGCGAATATAAAGTCAGGACGATTTCTTCGCTCAAGGCACAGAGTTTCCGCCTATTATCTTCAATCACGTCTTTCTTCATACCAAGTCTCTCAACTCTAAAGGTAAGAAATTGTACGGACACGCTTACAATTGTTGTTCTTGACTATTCCTATTAATAGATGAGCAAGCTATTCATTTTTATTGCACTTGTCATCATCTGCTGCTTTGCTACAACCAAAGGCTTGGGAAGTAATAATTTTTAAAAAATTAATTTGAACTCAAATACAGAATATTAATCTGCGTCATGTTTATCACAATTAAAATTTCTTTCATTTATATTTATTACCAATGTATTTTTTAACGCCATCGTTAAATCGCCATCGTTGCTGTACTCGAGAGGATTGTAAGAAATACACTTAAATACTTTTTCCTTGTTTTACAAGCTTTAGTCAATATATTTCTTTGCTGATTATGATAGTCTGCGGAGGAAAGGTGATTAGAAAAGTAACCACTTTTGGAAATTGTTGGAAGATGGGGGGTAAATGCTGCTCTTTTTTTTGAAAAGCAATGTAAGGATCCCTTATTCCGAATGTATACGGGGGACTTTTTTAATCATGTTGTCTATTAGTGGGGCATGGAATCAACGTTTATGGTCCAAATGGCGCAAGACCCTGCCTGAATTGTTGGAGCGAACCCATCCAAGGGCTTTCTAGATCGACAGCATCGCCATCGCCACCGCATGTATTGCAGGCAATTGCTATAAATGATACTGAAATTACGGTCGATGATTTGATGTCCAACCTGGTGGACATCATCGGTGGGATTGGCGAGAGAACCAGCAGCAATAACCAAGAATAGGACAAAGAAAAACTAAAATAGTAATTAACCCCCCCCCCCCCCTTACAAAATATTACCATGTTGACGTGACGTTATCAATACATGATTTGATCATTGATTTGCCAAATCCGTAGTGTTTACAGCATGACACATAATTATATCATCATGATTTAGGCACAATTTGAAATATTGCATCAACCATGATTATAGGTTGGAAGCGTGAGAACATCGTGATTCATCATGGCAAGTTGAAAGTATGATGCAATGATGCACAGCTTAAATTCAGTAATATTTTACTATATATATTAACGAAGCAACCAACCAGTATGTATATCGTAACACGTAGCCATAATTATCATAGTTTTAAAAAAGCATGAACTCAGTAACCAAATCACCAACTAGCTGATAGTGTTTTGAATAACTTACGAAGAACATAATGTTGCTTATCTTGTTGGAGAAGTTGGGACGAAGTATAATAAACTGCCGAAATTTTCTCTGTAACTTTGACTCAAATATGGCGTGTAATATATTCACCGATTTCAGCTGTTTAGAGCTACATTCGAGGGCGATGACGTGTTCGCCCACCTGCTATGAAATTTTGATTGATAGTTACTTTTTTCATTCTTTAAAATGATGAAATTTTTTTTAAATGAACCATGGAGATCATGTATTTTCTGGAAGAATGTGTTTTTTAAAACTGTAGTTTTTTTCACTTCTGAAAAACAATTAATTGCCATGGATAAAGATGCTGTATGGATTGTTAAAAAACTGGAAGTGGATTTATTCTGATTTTCCTGATTCCGGATGAAGTCATCATTGCACATAATTGGAAGTGGCTATTTTTTAAAGAAGTTGTTTAATTGAATTAGATTATATATTTTTTTTAATGGAAATATGATACAATTGTTTCTTACGTTCATTCTTTCGTTCATTCAGAGATTAACTCAGAAAATATATTATTTGCCGCTCTCGATGAAACCTAGCTATGTAACCCAAACTATCTCATTGTGACTGATTGACTGGAATTATTCGTTTGACCGTCACGGAATCGTGCATTTCGAGAACCATGTATATATATATGGTATGGTGCATATGCATCAGGATATAGTTATAGTTTTTAAAAATTGCTATAAAAAATATAGGATTTTCATCAAGAAATATCATACTTCTTTTTTCATCGTTTGTGCCGGATAGTTAATAAAATATACATCAACAAGAACGATAAAAACTTGCAGAATGTGACTTGCAATCGTTTTGTTGTCTACCCCCCTCTCGCACTCTAATACAGACCCACTAGTGTATGTAATAAAGATGCTGCTTGCGTAGATGAGAAATATCAATAAGGATAGTCTGAAACATTGGTTTATATTATCTGCTAAACAACTAATTAAGTCGTGGTATTTTCTTTATTATTGATATTATTACTGTTACACAATCATATAGGAATAATATATTCTGTTCGTAACAAATGGCTTAATACTATACGTATTGATATTGATTGTTTTTTTTCAAATTTGCTCGCGTCGTGGTTGGACGAACAAAAGTATTATAGCTCGAGTAATATAGCGATAATTATTTCTCATCTTATTGACTTTAATGTAGGGTGTCAGTACCATACCACTACCAGTACCTATTCAAACACATCGATTTGTTTGTATGCTTATAGCCACGCATTTTAGCTATTTAACTATTTCACCTAGATGGCTTGACATTTATTATACATGTGTTATTATCCTCGGTGTTATCTCACATTCCTATAATAGGGAAAATATCGCTCGCTCATAAGGTATGGCCTAAGCATCTGTTAGGCGTATACCTATTTAAATATTCATTTTATAAATGTATAATTAATAGTTGGATAAAAAGAACAATGGTATATATGGCTACAACAAAATAAATGATCTTTTGATTTTGGTTTTTCTTCTTCTTCTATTTGCTTGAACGATCAATACGTATATATTCTGAATCTATATGCTGAATTTTACTTGGGTTTCCAATGAATTTAGATATACTCCGCAGGTTTTGTGACACCATTATTGTCTTTGTTCAAGCAAGAAAACAAATAAAAACGAAGGGTTTTTAAATTAACGATAACGAAAGTTAGCTGAAAACCATTGACTGCACAGCACTATTTAATAGAACAGTCGTTGAATGAACAAGTTCTCTTTGAAGCATGCCACCAAAATGTACTCAACTACGATGGATGATTGGCTTCATAGTTCAACCAAACCTTTCTTCAATGATGATTTGACTGAACTTCTTCTGTGAATAATTTAACTGAACGAAACCAGATGATTCAAGAGAAAGTCATAGATCATTTTAAGAGTCAGCTGAAAGGTCATGTGATTATGACTGCTTGACCCCTGGTGACCTTATGACTCTTTCCTGAATCAACTTCAACAGAGCTGTATGTACAATAACATTACTAACTTGTCATCAATAGATATGTATAACAATAAGCTTTCAATAAGGAATGATGGCATTTCGTCACATTATAACCTACTGTTGCTTCTTTATTATACTAGAATTTTTTGGTTTGGTTATACGCAGGTGCTTAATAAACCTGAAGAAAAACAGTTTTGTAATATAAAACAACTATAGTTGAAACAAATTTAAAAGTTTGACTAAATGATGTTCTATCATGCTTAACTTCAAACAAAGCAAACTCTTCTACTTGTAACTATTTAGTTAACAACTTATGAAGCCATTTTTTTCTTTTTCTTTAAGAAATACGCCCTTTCAGTAGTTGCTGATAATGGATGGTAAGAAATCAGTTCTGTTACCAGTGACTTAACCGATGGTTTACTCTTAATATGTTTCGTCGAACCCGAGTGATGTTTTTTCGTAACCGAGTGATGTTTTGTCGTAGCCGAGTGATGTTTTGTCGTAACCGAGTTATGTTTTGTCGAATCCGAGTGATCTTTTGTCTTGACTGAACCATTTACCGCCTGATAAAGAATGATGCTATACGACAACGAAAATTCCAACAACTAAAACAAATCAAAATTATTAAAATAGTACAAAGTATTGTGTGTTTAATACAATATACATTCATCATATAAAATAATAAATTAAACTGAAATCCCTACCAATGGAATGATAGAAAAATCACAATCAATTATGTCCATGGCGGTAACTGTTAGATGCGATTGAGAAACTTGCAGTCCAATAGTCTGAATCTTCAAAATCACATTCAATGTAAAAATAATTTTTAATAAATATCTTTTATCGGTCGTCTAACTTGAGTATTTAATTGGCGATATTTTGTATGCGGGATCTGTTGAACCATTTTTGCAATCAGCTCCCCCTAAAAATTATATATTACGGTTTTATATTAAATAAAATATAGAAAATCAATTACTTCATCTTTTAACGTTTGCGCCGGGTAAAGGATCACAAATAAATCAACAAGAACGATTACAATTTCCAGAATTTGACTAGCAAAAGTTTTGCCTTTTTTCATGGTCGGGTACAATAATACAGCCCTGCTAGTGTATTCGATGAACACGTCGCTTGCATGGAGTAGAAATATTAGTAAGCATGGTCCAAAACATTGGTTTACATCATCCGCTAAGCAGCAAACTAGGTCATGGTGTTTTCTCCACTTTTCAAGTTCCGTGGATAATTTATTTGAAGAGATTTGATTGCTATAATGAATAAGAATAGTATTCATTTGTCTTTTCAATTCTTTCAAGAGAATGATCGGTATAAATATGAAAGCAAGCATCGTCGCAAAGATTGAACTGGCGGACATGTAAGACAGATTTCCAAGTGTAATAGCAAGTGGATGCGGAATATTAGGAATGTCACTCCAATATGTTTGTTTGATGCTTCGATACATCCAAACAGATGCATCCTATAGAAGAAAAAAAAATTTCAAGCGATTCAATGAACTTTTGCAATGATAAGAAAATACTTACAGCGAGAAAGAATAGTATTGCAAATAAAACATAATTTCTGATTTCTTTATGAACTTGTTTTGAAAGATTCATCTCAAAATGAATCATTTCTAAGCTAGACAGCACATCTTTCCAGTTACGATTGAAGAATCGGGTGATCATAAATGATAGTGGTATTCCAATTACCACCAAGTCGTGGAATAAATGAGTAACGAGGTGACTTACGTAAGTAGGAATATCTTTTTTTCGATATTTTGAATCTACTTTTTCGAAAGACAATATGTTGATGAAAATGTTGCTTACTATTATAGCCAATCCAATCATTAAAATTAGTTTCGAGTGTGAGGGCCGTTTGTCTATTACTTTCCGTCGATTATGATTAACCATCACTATTTCTTGTCCAAAGATGGCCATTAAAACAGTAATAGGTTTCAAGCTCCATTCAAAATTTGCCTTCGACGGTAGAATCGATTTCGAAAACGTTTTCTTATTCTCCATGTTTGATTCGCGTGCAGCCAATTTTTGAACGCGTGTTTTAATCCACAAGACTTCTTTGACAATAGTGAAAATGAAGTCATGTTTACTAGTATTATGCAAATAGATGTAAGCAGTATACATTGTTTGTGTTGTCGATAGATGAGCCATACTTTAGCATTTATTTTGCTTGAAAATCAACTATTCTCTTTATATTACGGATACTATGTGTTGTTGTTATACATTATAAAATACTATCTTTGTTTATAGTATCTGCAATAGCATTGACTTGTATTTTTCAAACCAAGTTGAAATAAACTGTGTACATGTATTCGAAATAAATCGGTATATTTATTATTATAGACAGACAAGTTAGCTCGTGAGCTATTGCTTCTGAACAGTTAGATACTTATTTTACTATATTCTTAAAGGGGTAATACATAGCGCTCGAAAGGAATGGCCTACGCATTTATTGTACAGAACACCTATACACATTGATTTGTTTTAACGGACGCGTCGCGTTTGGAAGTAAAAGGCTTATACAGTAAAGCCCTAATATAAATAACAACAACAAAAAATGATCGCTTGATTATCAGCTATTCTTAAATTTACTTGAACGGTTAATACAGATATTTTCAGGATTTTCAGGATTTTCAGGATTGCCCCGCTCATAATTACTTTTCTAGAAGAATCAAGAAACTTACCGACTTTTACCACCGTTTCTTTGTTTTCTAAGCAATTTCTTCGTTTTATACTCTTTTCTACGCCCAAGAAAACAAGTAAAAAAAGAGTCGGTTGCCCCTCGGTTATTACTGATTATTTGTTATTGATATTTTTATTACTGTTACAGCTTCACAGGCTATATCTTTTCTTT
Organism: Chydorus sphaericus; assembly: GCA_030141595.1. Taxonomy (NCBI): domain Eukaryota; kingdom Metazoa; phylum Arthropoda; class Branchiopoda; order Diplostraca; family Chydoridae; genus Chydorus; species Chydorus sphaericus. The sequence continues at coordinate 739,078 of CM057934.1, read as the reverse complement.
TTGGCCTTTTAATAATGTAGTTTTTAGTACCATAATACTCCCTGATCTATATTTTAAAATGAAATGGCATGGCATTCACAATTCAATACTTTATTTATTAGAATGTTTGTTTTTGGTTTGCCAAAGTGCCAAACCAATATCAACCAACGATCGCACTATTTGGCCAAAAATATAGTAAATATAGTAGAAATAAGATGGCCATCAAAATAGTAATAGGTTTATTCAAACTCTATTCAAAATTTACGTTCGATAGTGGATAATTCAACAATTCTTTTTTTCTTTCCCATTTTCTGTAGCCTGAATTATTTGACGAGTGTATCAATCCACAAGACCATTCTTTTACAGTTAAGTGAAAATCATACTACTTTGACCATGGAAAAGTATATATGTAAGCAGTACTGTACCTTGTTTATATTATCGATCGAAAGACATTCTGTTTATTTTTCTCATAAGTCAACAATTCATTTTTTATTACCTCTAATATTTAGTTGTAATAATATATCATAAATTAGTACCTTTTGTGTATGTTATATTTACAAGATCCCGTTCCGGTATATACCTTCGGGGTCGAACTTTTTTTTTTTTTATTTTCAATTTGATTCCTTAAAGTAAATTCACACTTGCCATTCGAACCCGTACAATCGTTACGATCGTTAATTTCCTATATATTCTCTATATTGTCTTATTACATTTCGAAGAAAATTTAAAATAGAACGATTTATACATGTGAATGCACCTTGGATCCTTTAGTATTCTCAGGAAAAATTTAGCTAATAATATCTGACAAGTGACGACGTAATGGCGTCCTGACCCCCCTCCCCTCCCCCCACATCACATAAAATTTTTATTCGATCGAGTCGTCGAGGTAGATTAAAAAACACCCCGCCTGAAAAATCCAATCATTTTACTGGAAGTCAAATTATTTCCTACCTTATGAGTTTAGAAATCTACCCGTCGATTGTTTTAAGTATACAGCTATCGTTTTGGTCTAATGCACCAATAACAATATTAAATATGTATCAACGATCAATAAGGAAAATAAGGTGTAAATTACATTTGACTTGTTGACTCAGTACAAGATTTCTGGTGCTAGACCGCTAGTGTGCAGGCTTATCTTACCGGTTAATAACATATTTTAACACACACCCTGCCTATCTCTCTACTGCAATAAAAAAAGTTATTTCTAACAGAAATTCAGTATTGCAGGAGATTTTTACTTCAGGTATAGGTAAAGAGTGATGCTCTCCTCCTTTAGGAAGCATAATATATTAATTTGGTCGGTAAAAAATGGAGATAATGAAAAAACCGCAAAAGCTGAAAATAAACCAAAAATAATCCAATAAAAACTCAGAACCGCAACCCGCAATTCCCCTAGCGGTCAAGTTGACAACTACTTTTAACACGTACGATAGATATGGGACTTTCTGGTTTCTTCACCCCTTGAATATTTCTTGGAAAAAATAGGGGAAAAAGAGGGGGGATAATCGGGGTATAGACCTTCTGGGATTAATTTAATCCCCTCAGGGAAAATTACGTTTACTATGTATATTTTACAAACCAAGTTGAAAATATTATATACTATCTATTATTATCTATTATATATCTATTCCGAACACATCGATTTGTTTGTATTGTTACAGCCAGGCATTTTAGCTATTCAACTATTTCCCCTGGATGGCTAGACATTTATTATACATGTTTTATCCTCGGTGTTATCTCACATTCATAATAGGTACAACATCGCCCGCTTGTGAAGAATGGCCTATGCGTCTATTAGGCGTATACCTATTTACACATTTATTTTATAAATGCATTATTAATAGTTGGATACAAAGAGCAATGGCATATATTGGTACAACAAAATAAATGATCTCTTGATTATCAGCTATTATTCTTTTTCTTTTTACTTGAACGATTAATACGTATTCTGAATCTATATGCTTAATTTTACTTGGGTCTCCAATGAAATTGGATACACTCCGCAGGTTGTGTGACACCATTGTATTTGTTCAAGCAAGAAAACAAATAAAAACGAAGGGTTTTTAACTAACGAATACGATTTTTTTAAACTAAAAAACGAAAACGAAATTTTAAAATGCCCGTTTTATTTTTAGAAAATTCTTATATTTTAGAGCATAACCTACCGTTAAAACTTTGATTTTTTGTTTTGTCTTAGGTCATCTTAATGTTTAAAAATCTACTTTATTAACGAAATATTAACGATAACGAAAGTTAGCTGAAAAACCATTAACTGCACAGCACTATTTAATAGAACAGTCGTAGAATGAACAAGTCCTCTTTGAAGCATGCAACCAAAGTGTACTCAACTAGGATGAATGATTAGTTTTATAGGTCTACTAAACCTTTTTTCTTTGTGAATGGTATGAGCGAACGAAACCAGATGATTCAAAAGAAAGTTACAGATCATTTTAACGCAGTGGAGATCGGGTACTTTAAAGTGTGGGGAGGTCTTTTATTTTTCGATGATACAGTACCATACTGGTACTGGATCGGAAAACCAGTATCATATAAGATACTGAATCACAGAAATAAAAACCTCCACGCACTTTTAAGTATCAGAATTAAATACCGGATCTCCGCTGTGAAGACTCAGCTGAAGGGTTGACTATCTCTTTCCTGAATCAACTTCAACAACACTGTATGCACAAAATCAATACAGTACTAACTTTTCCTCAATAGATATGTATAACAATAAGCTTTTAATAAGGAATGATGGCATTTCGTCTCATTATAACCTACTGTTGCTTTTTTATTATACTAGAATTTTTCTGTTTGGTTATACAGGTGCTCAATAAAACTGAAGAAAAACAACATTATCATTAAAATAACTATAATAGTTGAAATAAATTTAAAAGATTGACTAAATGATTACATGTTCTACCACACTTAACCTCACCGAATTAATGCAAACTCTTCTATTTGTAACAATTTAGTTAACAACTTACGAAGCTATTTTTTTCTTTTTCTTTAATAAATGCGCCATTTCTGTAGTTGCTGATGATGAATGGTGAGAAATCAGTTCTGTTACCAATGACTTAACCGATGGTGTACTCTTAATATGTTTCGTCGAACCCGGGTGATGTTTTTTCGTAACCGAGTGATGTTTTGTCGTAACCGAATGATGTTTTGTCGAACCCGAGTGATGTTTTGTCTTGACTGAACCATTTACCGCCTGGTAAAGAATGATGCTATACGACAACGAAAATCCCAACAACTAAAACAAATGAAAATCGTTTTCAATAATATAAATTTTTATGTTTTTGATGCTATAATATACATTCATCATATAAAATAATAAATCACACTGCAATCGCAAAAGGAATTGCAGCCTTAGAGGCGTAAAGAAGAGACGTAAAGAAGTCAACACAGGGGTCTCTTGGAAGATCGTCATCCGGGGCAATTTATAGCCTACACAAATACTCTCCCTAAACCTTTCCTCCTTTTCCAAAAATTCATCAGCCCAACCCACAAATCTATTCACAGCCCACTGGTCACGTTGCGCTTTCTGTGGTTGTGAATAGTACCCAATGCTTTGGTTCATTTTTGTTTCTCTGTATGGTTTTGTGCCTTGAGATGTGTTAGACTCTTGTCCCTTTGTTTGAGTCGGCCCAAATAAACTTGTTTATAAATAAATGATAAAAATACTGCAATCCGTACCGATGAAATGATTGAAAAATCCCAATCAATTATGTCCATGACGGTTATTGTTAGATGTGTTTGGGAAACTTGAAGTCCAATGGTCTGAATCTTTAAATTCACATTCAATGTAAAAATAATTTTCAATAAAAAAATTGTATCAGTCTTACTTGAATATTTAATTGGCGATATTTTGTATGCGGGATCTGTTGAACCATTTTTGCAATCAGCTCCCCCTAAAACTAACACATTACGATTTTATATTAAATAAAATATATAAAATCAAACAATTACTTCATCTTTTAACGTTTGCGCCGGGTAAAGGATCACAAATAAATCAACAAGAACGATAACAACTTTTAGAATTTGACTTGCAAAAGTTTTGCCGGTTATCCTCGTCGAGTAACTTAATACAGCCCCACTAGTGTATTCGATAAACACGTTGCTTGCATAGAGTAGAAATATTAGTAAGCATGGTCCGAAACATTGGTTTATGTTATCTGCCAAACAAATTATTAAGTCGTGGTAATTTCTCCACTTTTCAAGTTCCATGGATAATTTAGTTGGAGAGATTTGATGGATATCATGAATAAGAATAGTATTCATACGCCTTTTCAATTCTTTTAAGAGAATAATTGGTACAAATAGAAAAGCAAACATCGCGGCAAAGACTGAACTGGCCGACATGTAAGATAGATTTCCTAACGTAACAGCAAGTGGATGCGGAATATTAGGAATGTCAATCCAATAAACTTGAAGGGTGCTTCGATACATCCAAACAGATGCATCCTATAGAAGAAAAAATTTAATCTCTTTTCAACCAATTTCATCGACTTTCGTAACATTTAAGAAATACTTACAACAAAAAAGAATAGTATTGCAAAAATAGCATATTTTCTGATTTCTTTGTGAACTTGTTTTGAAAGATTCATCTCAAAATTAATCATTTCTAAGCTAGACAGCACATCTTTCCAGTTACGATTGTATAATCGGGTGATCATAAATGACAGCGGTATTCCAATTACTACCAAGTCGTGGAATAAATGGGTAATCAGGTGACTTACGTATGTGAAAATATCTTCTTTTCGATATCTGGAATCTACTGTTTTGAAAGACAATATGTTGATGAAAATGTTGCATACTATTATAGCCAATCCAATCATTAAAATTAGTTTCGAGTGTGAGGGCCGTTTGTCTATTACTTTCCGTCGATTATGATTAACCATCACTATTTCTTGTCCAAAGATGGCCATTAAAACAGTAATAGGTTTCAAGCTCCATTCAAAATTTGCCTTCGACGGTTGAATTGATTTCGAAAACGTTTTCTTATTTTCCATGTTTGATTCGCGTGCAGCCAATTTTTGAACGGTTGTTTCAATCCACATGACTTCTTTCACAATAGTGAAAAAGAAGTTATGTTAACTACTATTCGGCAAACAGATGTAAACAGTATACATGGTTTGTGTTGTCAACAGATGAGTGATATTTTTGCATTTATTTTATTCGAAAGTTAACTATTCTCTTCATATTACGGATACTATGTGTTGTTGTTATACACCATAAAATACTATCTTTTGTGTATAGTATTTGCAATAGCGTTGACTTATATTTTTCAAACCAAGTTGAAATAAATTGTGTACATCTATTCGAAATAAATTGATACATTTACTATTATAGGCATTCAAGTAAGCTCGTGAGCTATTGCTTCCGAACGGCTAGCTAGATACTTATTTTACTACATTCTTAAAGTAATAGTATGTAGCGCTCGTAACGAATGCCCTACGCATTTACTGTACATTTGTACACATATACACATTGATTTGTTTTAACACACGCGTCGCGTTTGGATGTACAGTACAAGGCTGGTATAGTAAAGCCCTAACATTGATAACAACAACAACAAAAATTGATCGCTTGATTACCACCTTTTCTTATATTTACTTGAACGATTAATTCTCTCCTCTTAGTCAAACCATATTAGCCCAAACATCCACCCTTTAAGAGATTCGTCTGAATATAAAGCGCAGCCATTGCCTTTTCAGTTCTCTTCTACTTCTTGGCTTTAGGCAGTCTATTTTTCCCGTTCTTTCACCCGTTAAAGACGACAATTTTCTCGCGTTCGATTACCACCTCCCTCACAGTAAGATGGAATTAGAGCGCTACTTAAAAGACAATGATAGGAATCCAAATATGCTTGACAACTATCTTAGCGTAAAGAAACTTACAATCAAAACAAACAACACACTCCCATCCAGTGCACCGGTAATTTTGAATATATTTTGAATTGCTATGTTGATTTTCTCTTGCCAAAGGTCCCGCTTAAGCTATCTATCGTAAATTATAATTATATTGATGTACATTGTGTAATGATTTAGCTGAGTTCTCTTTCTTTTACATTAGTGTGCATTCAAACAATTCAATCTAATTTGAATCTGAATCTGAAATATTTTTCGCTCGTTTAATCGATTAATCTGAATTTTGAATTTATTCTGAAAATGAAATTATTTGAATCTGAATTATTAATCTAATTTTTAAAAAATAACTGAATCGGGCAAATACTGTGATTAATACGTATATATTCAGAATTTATGTGCTAAATTTTACTTGGGTCTCCAATGAATTTGCTGGATACGCTTCACAGGATGTGTGACACCATTGTCTTTGTTCAAGCAAGCCATATATTGGTATCGCTTATTCTAATATTATGTCACTGTTAGATGACTGTAAATAATCGTAACAATGACTCGTATAATAAGGCTTGACAACGAAGAGTACAATAGTTGCGTCACTTCTATTGGAAAAAATGAAGAAATGTTTCTTGCTGACGATCGATTGAAGACTCTACTCAATGAATACCAGAAGAAGGCTTTGGAATTTTTGAAATACATAAAATAGGTAATGGTGAATCCATCTTAACCATGCTGATCAGTGTAAGTACAAGTAGATAATCTGAATCACGTTTTGTAACATCGAATGATTCTATTATGTAATAAGTAATAGTACCTCTTTTTCTCCAAAAATAAAAGATTTTACTCATTCTAAATAGTATGGTTTAATAAAACAGTCGCAGAATAAACAAAAGTTTGCTTTGAAGTTTGCCACCAAAATGTACTCAACTACAACGGATGATTGGCTTAATAGTTAATACCAAACCTTTCTTCACTGTGAAGGATTTGAGTGAAAGAAGCCAATTGATCCAAGAGAAAGCCACAGACCATTTTAAGGCTCAGCTGAAGGGTTATATTGACTATCTCTATCCTGATCAACTTCAACAGAGCTGTATGTATACAATAACATTACTGACTTTTCATTAATAGATATGTATAACAATGAGCTTGCAATAAGGAATGATGGCATTTCGTCTCATTATAAACTACTTTTGCTTCTTTATTACACTAGAATTTTTCTTTTTGGTTATACAGATGCTTGATAAAACTGAAGAAAAACAACATTGTAATACAAAACAACTATAATAGTTGAAATAATATTAAAAGATTTACTAAATGATTACATGTTCTACCACACTAAGCTTCACCCAATTAATGTAAACTTCTACTTTTAACTATTTAGTTAACAACTTATGAAGCCATTTTTTCTTTTTTTTTAAAGAAATATGCCCCTTCAGTAGTTGCTGATAATGAATGCAAAGAAATCAGTTCTGTTACCATGTATATCCGTACCATGTATATGGTACGGTGCATTTGTATAAGGATATAGTTAGTTTTACTTGCTATCTAACTTAGAATTTCCATACAGAAATTGTGGCAATATGTTTCACACTAACCTGCTTATGTTTTATTTATTATTGCTGGACGGAGTATTGCTGCTTGGTACTTAAACAAATCGAAGAAATGTAATATTGCAAAACCTGTTATACTTGTTAAATGTTTTTTTCAAAAGATTGATAGGTTGAATTATAAATGTTCCAGTACACTTTGTTATACAGAATACAAAGAATACAAAGAAAGAATTATGCTATACGACAGTGCCAGTCCCAATAGCTAAAAGTTGAATTAGTTAAATGAAACAAATTGTGTTTCTAATCGAATATATAAGCCTAATGTAAATCGATGAAATGAAAGAAAATCACAATCAATTATATCCATAGCGGTAATTGTTAGACGCTAAACAGCAAACTAAGTCATGATACAATCTCCAGTTTTCAAGTTTTATAGATAATGTTATCGGAAGATTATGGATGCGGACAGAATTGTGGAGATTTTACCTTTGCTATATAGTTGCAATAATGTATCATAAATTAGCATCTTTTGTGTATTCTATATTTAAAATTGCGTTCACTATATTTATCTATTCCAAACCCATCGATTTGTTTGTATTATTATAGACAGGAATTTTAGCTATTCAACTATTTCACCTAGATAGCTAGACATTTATTATAGCTGTGTTATCTCATATTCCTAATAGGGACAATATCTCGCTATCGAAAGGAATGGCCTATGTGCATTTATTAGGTCTATACCTATATTTACATATTTATTTTTAAATGATTAATTCGTGGTTGGATTTGGCAAAGAGCTATGGCTACAACAAAAAAAATGATCTCTTGATTATCGGCTATTATTCTTCTTGTATTAATAAAATTGAAGAAAACAACATTGTGGTATAAAACAACTATACTAGTTTCAATAAATTTAAAAAAAAAATTGACTAAAGGATTACATGTTCTACCACACTTCACAATTAATAATTAAACTTCACACAATTAATGCAAACTCTTCTACTTGTAACAATTTAATAAACAACTTAAGAAGCATTTTTTTTCTTTTTCGTTAAGAAATACACCGCTTCAGTAGTTGCTGATAATGAATGCAGCGAAATCAGTTCTGTTACCAATGACTTAACCGATGGTTTACTCTTAATATGTTTCGTCGTAACCGAGTGATGTTTTGTCGTAACCGAGTGATGTTTTTTCGTAACCGAGTGATGTTTTGTCGTAACCGAATGATGTTTTTTCGAACCCGAGTGATGTTTTGTCTTGACTGAACCATTTAGCGCCTGGTAAAGAATGATGCTATACGACATCGAAAATCCCAACAACTAAAATGAATGAAAATTGTTGAAATAATACAACTTCTTATGTGTCTCATACAATATACATTCATGATATAAAAGAATTATATTTATAGAAATTCTAATACAATCCGTACCGATGAAATGATAGAAAAATCACATTCAATTATGTCCATGGCGGTTACTGTTAGATCCGATTGGGAAACTTGCAGTCCAATAGTCTGAATCTTCAAAATTACATTCAATGTAAAAATAGTTTTAAATAAATCGTTTTTATCAGTTTAACTTGAATATTTAGTTGGCGATATTTTGTATGCGGGATCTGTTGAACCATTTTGGCAATCAGCTCCCCCTAAAACTAACACATTACGATTTTATGTAAAGTAAAATATAGAAAACCAATTACTTCATCTTTTAACGTTTGCGCCGGGTAAAGGATCACAAATAAATCAACAAGAACGATAACAACTTTCAGAATTTGACTAGCAAAATTTTTGCCCGTTTTCATATCCGGGTACAATAATGCAGCCCTGCTAGTGTATTGGATAAACACGTTGCTTGCATAGAGTAAAAATATTAGTAAGCATGGTCCGAAACATTGGTTTATGTCATCTGCTAAACAGCAAACTAGGTCATGGTGTTTTCTCCACTTTTCAAGTTCCGTTGATAACTTGGTTGGAGAGCTTTGATGGCTATCACGAATAAAAATATTATTCATACGCCTTTTCAATTCTTTCAAGAGAATGATTGGTACAAATAGAAAAGCAAACATCGTCGCAAAGGCTGAACTGGCCGACATGTAAGATAGATTTCCTAACGTAACAGCAAGTGGATGCGGAATATTAGGAATGTCAATCCAATATGTTTGTTTGATGCTTCGATACATCCAAACAGATGCATCCTATAGAAGAAAAAATTAAATCTCTTTTCAACCAATTCCATCGACTTTCGTAACATTTAAGAAATACTTACAACAAAAAAGAATAGTATTGCAAAAATAGCATATTTTCTGATTTCTTTGTGAACTTGTTTTGAAAGATTCATCTCAAAATGAATCATTTCTAAGCTAGACAGAACATTTTTCCAGTTACGATTAAAAAATCGGGTGATCATAAATGATAGTGGTATTCCAATTACTACCAAGTCGTGGAATAAAGTGGTAATGATGTAACTTACGTAAGTAACAATATCTTCTTTTCGATATCTGGAATCTACTTTTTCGAAAGACAATATATTGATGAAAATGTTACTTACTATTATAGCCAATCCAAGCATTAAAACTAATTTCGAGCGTGAGGACGGTTTGTCTATTACATTCCGTCGGTTTTGATCAACAATCACTATTTCTTGTCCGAAGATGGCCATCAAAACAGTAATTGGTTTCAAACTCCATTCAAAATTTGCATTCGATGGTAGACTCGAATTCAATAACTTTTTCTTCTTTTCCATGTTTGATTCGCTTAGAAAATGTTTGGACGCGTGTATCAATTCACACTACTTCCTCGAGAATGAAGTCTTGTTTACAAGTATTTGCTTTAATAGATGTAAACATTATTTTATTTTACTTGAAAGTTAACTATTCAATTATTATTACCTGTACTATCCATCTGATATATATAATAAATTACGGTGGTATATTTGTGCGTGGTATTTACAATTACGGTTACTCTTTATCAAGCCAAGTTGAAAACATGATAGATATCCAGCCTTCTATTCCAAACAAATCGATATATTTATTATTATTAAAGTCACGCATTTTAGCACTTAAATTTTTGCATCTAAACGGCTAGACAGTTATTATACTATGTTACACATTTCTATTGGGGATAAATATATCTTGTTAGAAACAAATGGTTGAATGGGCTACGTATTTATGCCTATATACAAATTGATTTGTTTATATGCACGCTTCGTGGTTGCGAATGTACAAACCTATACAAAATAACTCAAATATAGATAATAAAAGAAATTACCGCTTGATTTTTAGTTCTTCTTATTCTTATAACATTTACTTGAACGACTGATACACATTTTTTTTAATTTGGGCGCCTCGGGAGAGAAAAGGAATTATAAGCATTCTAAGCGCAAATGTTACGGAACTTTCCATCGGATGCGGATCGTATTCCTCAAATTGGAGACTGGTCATATTGGAGACACCCATATACTCAAGTCATCATAATTTTTTTTTCCTTTTATGGGATTTAATAAGTTAGTAAGTAAGCAGAATATAAGAATAACTTGGTATCAAAAACCTTACCAGATTTTAAATTAAAAATAACTATTTACATTTATGTAAAATGCTATTTATGGGTCCCTGCAGTGAACTCTTTGTGTCCTGCACTGATGACCAATCAGAGGCGCGTACTTGTAACCTCTGACGCAGTTAAATTGGTTGCTATGAAGTAAGGAAAGTTGGGATATTGTAAAATATGTTCGTCAGGAATACTTGGCAATATGGATCCTACGGAAGTTCAATCGTCTCTTTATTTGAACCAATTTGCAACGCATACGTTGAAAATTAAGGGGGGGGGGGGGCAAGCTAGAGAGCATATCTTTCCAGCCACGATAAAAAATCGAGTGATGATGAAATAATAGAGGTTCACCGATTACCATCAAGTCGTGGAATAAAGTAACAATATCTCCACTTTGATAGTATTTATCTACTCTTTTGAAAGACAGAATGCTAATGATTGCGTTGCTTGCTAGTATAGCCAATCCAATCATTAAAATTAGATTCGAACGTGATGGTTAGCTTATTTTATTCCTCTGATTTCTATTACCAATCATTATTTTTTTTGGCCGAAGATTGCCATTAAAATAATTATAGGTCTCAAATTCCATCCGAAATTTGTGTTCAATGGTTTAATTGAATTCGATAACTCTCTTCTTATCCATTTTGATTCGAAGTTGTTTAGCCAGTTATTGGACGCGTCTATCACTACATTACTATTACTTGAACGATTAATACAAATATTTTTTTGAATTTTTTTGGATTGTATATTCCTCGATAAGTCATCATTTGGCGATTAGGTGATACGCCCATATACCCAAGTCATCATCATTTACTTCATTTTATTGGAAAATTATCAAGTTAAAAATTGAATATTAGAATATAAAAATTTAAGAACGACGTAACTACAACTTTATGATGGACTTCGTCTCAGAAGCATTTTTATATGACCGAAAGTAGTTATTCTTATTAATGTAAAACGTTAAAAGACGGCAATTATCACCACCGCTAAATTGCTGTCTAAAGACTCGTCCAGGAATCGAACCTGGGCCCACGCTCCATTGCGTTTGGCGAGAATCACAACCCTAGACCAACGAGCCACACCTTTCATTCCATTTATTATCTGTATGTTTTCACACAATAATTCACGTTTGCTGCTTAAGAGGTTTATTACGGTTAAAAGAGATTTATTATCTTTATTTATTCATTTTACATATTTCAAGGTTGCTTAAGAGGTAAAACTCTCGGAAAACTTATGGACACTAGCATAGGGAAAAGAACCTAAGGAAGCGAACTGAACTGGCTTAAAGGTGTTGTTGCAATCGATTCGCTGATGGAAGAGCCTAAAATATCGACCAAATACCCATGTATGGGTGCATATTTGTACCACAAAACAAAAAAAAAAGCAATAAATAAACGAATAATCAAGGAAATGTTAACAAAACAAGAAGAAATGAAAAATAAGGTCGATACTGGAAAATACAATCACGACATGCATCAAAATTGTATTATTAGTTTACCAACCTTGGTTCATAAATTTTGCGGTGTTATATCTATTAGTACCAATTTTCATCCTGAAGGATACTAACGATGAACTCTTCAGCTATACATATAGAAATAAGCTTATCAAGGTAAAACAATTTCTAATCCTAACCATGGATCATTGTGATTACATTTCTTGATATGATAAATGTTAAAACAGGATAAAACAGGACCGCACTGAATAAGAAATCATAACAAATAACCCACTGGATTTTGTACACTGACGCCTCAAATAAAAAATAACTTTCTGGGATCAAGGGGGAAAATGTAAAAATTTCAGCTTGAAAATTCGATTTTTCCGCTCGATTTTTCCCAGCCGAATTTGGCGGGTGCTTTAACCCGTACGCTTACGGGGTACCACTCTTTCCATACTTCATTTTGGTGCTAGGCCTATCGATTATAATAAAAAAATAGTCATAACTTATTCTTGAATTAAAGAAAAATATATATATATATATATTTCTCTCCTTGGTTTCAATTTAAAGGAAGCTCTAAATAAATCATTTCAGTTTTTTTTCCAGACTGAGCAATCTGTATTCTGATGTGGTGGTGTATAGCGCGTTAAGAAAAATAACCAGAACGACATTCAAGTTACTGTATAATAGTATGCAATTTCAGAACGGGATCTAGCATAAGATGATTTTTCGATCCTGTACAGCAGCAATTATGAAGACGGCTCTATTTTTAATTGGCTTTAGTAGTTAGTACTGTTTTTAGCGCCGTTAGTACTTAATTAATATTTTAAAATTCAATTATATAGTTTATAATTCGAAACCAAATGTTGATCTAATAGCTATAATAATAATCGGTCCTCGAATAATAATAATAATAAGTAAATATTGAAAAATATTAAGGATTACTTTACAGACCGATTAGTTTTCTTTTTAAATTATATAAGAAAAAAAATTGCTGGCATAATCATAACGAATCGTGACCTACGCCCATTACTCATCTCATTAAGATAAGTCACGTCCGATACTCCGGTTCACATGTTGCGCTTTCACAAATTGTAAATAACAAAGCCATACGGTATTAAAAGACCCATGTAAGGTGGCTTTAGGACCTCTGGCTCGCAAATAAATTGGTTATGATGTAATAAGAAGAGGTGGGATCTTTTAGAAGGTGCTTATCGGGAAGAGTTGCGAAGTTTGATTGTCTCGTTATTTAAAAAAAAACTACGTGTAAATTTGGAAACCAATCTATTGAAGAAAGAGTGTGCGATACACTCATAATCAATTTGTATATATTCCAAGAAGTCTTTCAAAACAGATTCAACGAAAGGAAAAAAAAAATAACAAGTAAATCAACTATTCCAGGAAACTTTTCGCCTCAAACGTTGTTACCTATATTTTCACAATAGAAAATGAAAGAAAAATAGTATGAAAGCACCTTGGGAATATCCCTTCTTGGATTTATACCCGCGGTTGATGACACATCCTTTTTTTTGTTTCAGGAATTGGTCATTAAAAACGTCGGAATCAATACTACTCTTTTTTTCTCTTGTCTTGATGAAAAATCAGTTTGTTGTTTTGAGAGGTTCAGTTGAAACTCAGTTGACGAACAGTAAGGACATCAAATTTTCTACGGCTATTCTTCAGTTTAGGTAAGTTTTAAATTTCATAACTGTTTGATTTATAATAGGCCTTTAGTTAAAATATGACTTGCCTTCCCGCATTCCAATTTGATAGCTGTTATGTGATAAGTCTATCAAACTAATTTTAAAATATTTCAAATGTGTTCCACTATGTTATTATGTGATTTTTTTTATGTTAGCATCAGCTGCTTCATAATGGGCCACCCTGTTCAAATTATATCCTTCGACGGTGATCGAAAATTGAAGTTGAATAAAGGTGAATTGGAGAAGATCGTGGGTCAGAACGACGTTCGAGGACTACCTATCGCCATCCTTTCAGTTATTGGAGCGTTTCGGACCGGAAAATCTTTTCTTCTGAATTGGATGGGGCGGTATCTTTCTTCAGAAGAGAAGGTATATTCTTTTAGTAGCCATTTTTCAAGTAAAATTTGACTATGTAATTGATCTAATAGGGCCCAGGATGGATCAAGGAATGCAAGAGCAGTAACCTTAGTAACCACCCTCTCGAAGGTTTTAAATGGCGAAGTGGATCTCAGTCCGAAACTCAAGGAATCTGGGCCTGGTCAGAGGTATTTGTCATGGACGATTCTGATGGTGAAAAGGTGCTGAATCATTCATCATGTTTAAATGGATAGCTTTATAATCCTATCGTATACAATTAAAATAGATTGGAGTGCTGCTCATTGATACTCAAGGGCTATTTGATAGCAATAACACCTTGAAACAGAATGGAAATATCTTCACTCTTAGCACACTTATAAGCAGCATACAGATCTTCAATCTGTCACAAAAGATGCAGGAAGATAATCTGGGAAATTTGGAGGTAATATGTTCTGCTTAAATTTGAAAATGTATACTGTAATCACTTTATGCCTCTTTTTAAATAGCTTTTTGCAGAGTTTGGACGCAGAACTCTCACGAAAGTGAATCGGCATTCGATGAACTTCCTGAAGCCGTTTCAGAGAATTATTTTTCTTATTCGTGATTGGCCCTACCCAAAAGAAAACGCCTATGGTGCTCAAGGAGGTAAAGATCACCTTGAAAGTTATCTCAAAGTTACGAAAGAGAAGGAGGGCACCGAACTGGATGATAGACGTCGTCATGTTGACGAATGCTTTGACCAAGTGGACTGTTACCTAATGCCACACCCTGGAAAGAAAGTAGCCAATGATGATGGGAATTTCCATGGTCGGCTTTCAGGTTTTTATCTTGTTAAAAATAGATTATTTGTAAAGTTTTTCATATTTGATGTACTTTTCATAGAGATGAAAGAGCCGTTCAAGGAGCATTTGGATAAATTCTTAACATTTCTATTCCCTGACGAGACTGTCGAACCGAAAACAGTGGCCGGTAGCCCAATTCTTGCCAGAGATCTTCCAGCATATGTTGAATCCTTCGTCGATCTGCTGAACTCAGATGAGAGCCTATCCGCTCAGTCAATCTTTCAAGTATAATATAATTTTGAAATTCTTATAATGTGAACAATAGACTTAATTATGCATCTTTTTTAGGCCACTGCAAAAATTCACAACAATGCTCTAGCCAGAGATGCCAAGAAAGAGTACAAATCGTTGATTACTGCTCTTGAGGCTCTTCCTGGTACCTTATTTCTGTTAGAGGATGATCTACGATTGAATCATAAAGATTTCAAGAAGACAATTTTCGAGTATTTTGAAAGGAATCAGATGGATGATGTTGTATCCAGCACTGAGATGATGGAACAATTGAACAAGGTTTGTAATAATAAGCCTCTATTTTATGGGGCTTGAATTAAATTCTATACTATTTGATTTAATAGGACATTGAGGACGAATTTATCTACTGGAAAAGTAGGAATGATCGTCTCAAGGTAAGTATCTTAAAATGGATTCTTATTATTATCGTATCATAATCGATCATTTACGTAGGAGCACATTATTAGCTTGAACGAAACAGCTTTGAAAGATGCTGTTAAGATGTATAGATCGTCGATGCTTGATTGGATAAAGACATCAAAGATTCCCTTCTTCAGTCCCGAAGAGTTGAGCGTTCAGCACCAGATGATTAAAGATGCTGCCACGGATCATCTGAAAAGCCATTCCAAAGGTCCTGAAGATTTCATTCTCCCCTTTCTTGATCATCTTCAACACGTAAAATCTTTGAATCTATATCTGCTCAACCATTGGATGGTTATTCAACTTATAATTGTTTAATAGAGCATAGAAGATTATTTCATCTCAGTTATTACGCCATTCAACGAGAGTAAGATCAAGTTGGAACTCGATCGTCTTGAGATGATCGAATTGGAGAAAAAGCGGAAAGTGGAAAAAGCCCAAAGGAAGGAAATCGAAGCCGAAGCCATCCGTCAGATAGCAGCTTATGAAGTAAACCGAAGAGAGGCTGCTGAAGCATTAGCAGCTATGCAGATTGATCGGGCAGAGCAAGCCGAAAAAAATTATCAAATTCAATTGGAACACCAGAGAGAAAGGGCTAAAGAGCGACTGGAAGCGGAGCAGAAGCGGGGCGAAGAAGTCAAGAAGCGATTGGAAGAAGAACTAAACCATGCTAGAGGAAAAGTTCAATGCTCACTTCAATAGATTGCCCATTTTCTTGTCTCTCTTATTAGTTGCATTCATTCTTATGTTTGCTCTCAGTATTTATAGAATTTTCTGGACTTAGAAATACATACTGAAGGTTATTTAGCTCACATATTACAGAATTACCTTTTACTTGTTTTTTTTATTTATTTTGTAATTGATACAATCTTTAATGAACCGAAGAATCATCTCAATGTTTATTTCATCAAATAGTTTGTAAATATTAAATTGATGTAAATATAGCAATTCTTTTGAAAGTTAATTAAGACACCTAACTATACAGAGATGGGTATACATACCGCCCATTCCTGGAATCCATTTGTAAAAAAATCGTTTTAATTCTCAGGAAAAAGGAATGACGAATCAATATAGAATGGGTTAATGGGAAAAGAACGTAATATAATCAACGTAAGCTATATTACATATTCGAGTGTTTTTTTTCACTTACATCTGGTTTTCATAGGAATCAGACAGTGCGCTCTTTTGGTCCTCTACTTAATTAGGTAATCTTTTTGTAAGTATGGAGAATCCAATTTCAACAGCAGAATTTTGCAAGAATTCCATCAAGAATGGAGTACATCAAGATGGAGCCCTTTTGGTCCAATTCATATTCCAGGTATAATAATGGATCTTGAAATTATGTAATATTCAACAAACCGACTATTGTTAAATTCGAATTCTATCTGTAATATGTTTACAGACAACTGCTAAAATTCTTAATTATGATGCGGCAAGGGACGCCAGAAAAGAGTACAAAACTCTTGTCGCCTCGGTCGAAGAAACTGGCGCAGAAAGTTACTTTACCGATGATCAAATGAAGCTGAATCACGATCATTTCAAGAAGACGGCGTTGGAATTCTTCGAAAAACATCAAATGGGCCAAGACGAATCCAACCGCGAGCTCCTGACCCATCAGTTAATCATGGTAAATAGATCATCTTTTACTTTAAATCAATAGAATTATTCAACATAGTTTTATTTACATTATAACAGGATAATGACGAAGATTTTGGCAACTGGAAAAGTAGGAATGAACGTCTCAAAGTAAAAACAAAGTTTTCTCAGTATTTTATTGTTTTTTAATTGTTTTAATTGTTAATTATTCAATTTAATGTTTAAGATCCAACGATGAGCTTGAACGAGTCAGCTTTGATAAATGCTGCAAAGATCTACATGTCTACGATGAATGAATGGATAAAAAAAACTCAGAGATTCCCATCTTCGATCCAGTTTTGAACGATCAACACATTATTATACAAGAAACTGCCACTGACCACTTAAGGAGTCACTTGAAGGGACCTGTAAATTTCAACCTTCGCCTCCCTTTTCTTAATCGACTACAAGAAATCGCAAGCCAATCTATCCTTTCATTCATTTAAACATTTCGATATCTATAGGCCTAATACAGATCATGAAAGATCATTTCACTAGCTTCAATGTGGTTCAAAATGAGAGCAAGAAGAAAGAGGAAAGAGATTATTTGGAGATGATCCGACTAAAAGATTTTCTTAAACAGGAGAAGGCAAGAAGGAAGGCTGCTGAAGTTGAAGAAACAGCTAGTCGACTTGCAGAAGAAGTTGCTAAAAGAGAAGCTGCCGAATCCGAGACTGCCAGGCAGACTGAAAGAGCTGAAATTACTCGTAAGACAGCTCTAATTGAGGCCACTCTTATTCAAAGAGAGCATCAAAGTCAACTGGATGGTGAAAGACGAGCGGCTGATTTCAAATTGCGACTGGAGCAGCAGAGTGCTGAAGCGGAGAAGAAGATATTTGAGGACAACTCTCCTATTCTACATCAGTCGATTACAAAAGCTGTTCAATTCAATAAGACCGTTTCAGACATGATATCTTCTAAAAATAATCTTCAATTTATTTTTATGATTTCCTTATTTTTAAAAATTCGATGTTTTATTTTGTGAGTACTTTCATCATATGCGTCGTAATTTTTATAGTTTTTATTCTTATATGATTCTAAATTCAGAAATAAACGCAGAAGCTTTAACTAACTCACCGCGCCATCATCAACTAACTCATCAGCGCCCCCTTAAAAATGATATATCAAAATCATTTATACCTATATTGATTGAAATTAATAATGGTACATTTACCTCATCTTTCAAAATTTGTGCCGGATAAAGGATCACAAATAAGTCAACAAGAACGATAACAACTTGCACCACATGACTTGCAATTGTTTCGCTGCTGTAAATTCCCTTCTCGAATAAAAATGTTGCTTGCATAGATGAGAAATCTAAGTAAGCACGGTCCGAAACGTTGGTTTATATTGTGTGTTAAACAACAAACTAGGTCATGGTGTTTTCTCCAGTTTTCAAGTTTTGTGGATAATTTTAACGGAGAGTTATAATGGCTATCGTCAACAAGAATAGTATTCATTCGTCTTTTCAATTCCTTCAAGGAGGATTGGTACAAATAGAAAAGTAAGCATCGTCGCAAATAAGACTGAACTGGCCGACATGTACGACATGTAAGCGTAACAGCAAGTGGGTGTGGAACAATAGGAATCTTAGTCCAATAAACTTGATCGATGCTTCGATACATGGAAATAGATGCATCCTTTAGAAAACAGAATCACATTTTCCAGCAATTCAACCAACTTTTGCCACATTTTATTTAAATACTTACAGCGAGAAAGAATAGTATTGCAAATATAGCATATTTTCTGATTTCATTGTGAACTTGTTTTGAAAGATTCATCTCAGTCTGGATCATTTTCAAGCCAGACAGCACATCTTTCCAGCAACGATTAAAAAATCGGATGATGATGAATGATAGAGGTATACCGATTACCACGAAGTCGTGGAATAAATGGGTAATGAGGTGACTTACGTATATGACAGTATCAAATTCTTTTCCTCCATATTTAGAATTTACTTTTTTGAAGGACACAACGTTGACGAATATGTTGCTTACTATTGTCGTCAACCCAATCATTAAAACTAATTTCGAGTGTGAGGACGGTTTGCCTATTACTTTCCGTCGATTATAATTAACGATCATTATTTCTTTTCCGAAAATGGCCATCAAACCAGTAATTGGTTTCAAGCTCCATCCAAAATTTGCGTTCGATGGTGGAGTTGAATTCGACAACTTCTTCTTTTTCTCCATGTTTGATTCTTGTAGCTAATTTTTGGACCCGTGTTTTAATCGACACGACACCTTTCACAATAGTGAAAATGAAGTCATGTTCATTACCATAGGAAAATGAATGTAAACAGTATACATTGTTTGTGTTGTCGATATATGAGTGATACTTTATTTTACTCGAAAGTCAGATATTCTCTTTTTATTGCCTACACTATATCTAGTTGTAATATACATGATACATAGGCCTACTACATTACTATCTTTTATGTATGGTACTTACAATAGCGTTAAATTCAATCCAAGTTAGAAATACTTCCTATACATTTTTTCCTAAATAATCGATGTATTATATATTATTAAAAACAGGCATTTTAGCTGTTAAACTATTGCATCCAAACGGCTAGATATTTATTTTACTATGTTCTTTAAGGGATAATATATCACGTTCGTAACGAATTAAGTGTGTACCCATTTTTTATATCTATATAGCAGGCTACGTATTGATTTGGTTTTAACACACGCGTCGCGGTTGGATGTACATACTGTACATTTATATCCCTAATATATATATTTTAAAATGATCGCTTAATTATCAGCTTTTTCCTATATTTATTTGTAAAGACGTGTACTTGTGACATTTGGTGCAGAAGGACAGCCGGGTTCTTAGTTTATAGAACATGCACATCAAGAGGATTTGGCGATTCGAGTGAGCGAGTTCGATCGTCTCAGAATTTGAACCAAAAATTATACGCACATCTTCAAATAACTTGGAAAAAGTAAAGTTAAACAATACAGTTATAATCAAAGCATTTTTGTATTTATTCCAAGAAAGTCATTTAAAATAGATTCAAACAATGGAAATTATAATAAGTCAATCTACTATTCCAAGAATATATGTTTCGCTCCCAACGTTGTAACCTATATTTTTCATTACAATTGAAAAAATAGTATAAAAGAATCTTAGTCAACACGATCTCGAATCTTGAAAAAGAATCTTGATAGCACATATTTTTCTGTTTCAAGAAAACCATTAAAAACTTCGGAATCAATACTACTCTTTTTTTTTCTCTTGTATCAGGTGCTCAGTTGACCAACTGTAATGTATGGACTAAGGACATCAAAATACTTCTGTAGGTAAAATTACTACTTATTTAGTTGAATAAATTTTATAGTTTCTTTACTTATTCGATTTATTGCCTTATTCCTACGTTCAAATTTGGTAAAAATATTAGAATTAATTTGGTTCTCTTCACTTTGAAAATTAAGTCGTGTCTTCTATACTATTAGGCAAATAGATGTAAACAGTATGCATGTTTTTTGTTGTCGATTACTTTACTCGAAAGTCAATTATATACTTTTTATTTCCTTTACTATGTGTATCTAGTTGTAATAATAACTACATTAAGATAGTAAAGCAGAGCTTTTCAGCTCGCCTTATAGATAGAGTAATTCAGCGTAGCTGCATTATAGACATCATGATTGCTAGGTATTTTAATTTTAACCAATGATTGCAAATAAGGTTGCAACTTCTTAAATGCATATATAAAAGTTTGTGGCTGGTTTTTTAGAAGAAAAACAGTCCCTACGTGGGAAAAGTGTACCCTCAGTTTTCGGGCGCAAACAGGAACGGTCAAGGAAAAAATAGTCCCTACATAGAAAAGGTGTATCTGTATTTTTATCATTTTCAGGCGCAAACAGAAACGGTCAAGGAAAAAACAGTCCCTACGTGGGAAAAGTGTACCTGTATTTTTATCAGTTTTTGGGCGCAAACAGAAACGGTCAAGGAAAAAACAGTCCCTAAGCAGAACATTCTTATTCACGCTTACGCACGACTTATCAGCTCCGCCTACGCTTCGTTTTTTTTCGCTTCGCTCAAAAAACTCGGCTGGCTCGCAATAAATTACTATCTTTTGTGTATGGTATTTACGAAATAGGGTCTCATATTTTTCAAACCAAGTTGAAAATATATCATTGTAATTTGTACATGTATGTATTTTAAATAAATCGATTTGTTTATTGTTGTAAGCTAAACATTTTGCTAGCTCTTAAACTATTGCATCCAAATGGCTATAGACATTTATTTTACTATATTCCTACTATAAGGGATAATATATCCCGTTCATAGCGACTGGTCTATACGCTTAAATTATACCAATATAAATATTGATTTGTTTTACCGAACGCGTCGCGGGTTAATGTACAAATGTATACGATACACAGTAGCTTTTATATAGATAATAAAACAATGATCGTTTGATTATCACTTTATCCGATTGTCTTGTATTTACTTGCTAGAAGCGTGTCACCTCTGGTGCAGTCATAAATCGGTTATTATATCATAATAAGGACAGTCGGGTTCTTAGTTTATAGAACATGCACATCGACATCGAGAAGAGTTGGCGATATATTTGATCCTATATCGAGTTCGATCGTCTCGGAATTGGAACTAATGACTACCAAATATGAATATAACAATAAATTAAAAATGTCTTATTTAGATTTTCTTTAAAATCTATTATAGATGTTATAGTAAAAGCAATACGGTACACTCACAATCAATCAAGCATTTCTGTATTTATTCCAAGAAATTCATTCAAAACAGATTCAAAGAATGACAGTTCTAGTTAGTCAATCTACTATTCCAAGAAAGTTTATTTTCGCTGCCAAGATTGTAACCTATAATTTTGCATTAGAAAATTTTGTAGAAAACAATTAAAAACTTCGGAATGGATACTAGTCTTTTTTCTCTTGTATCAGATGAAGCTCAGTCGACCCCTCAGCTATTGGAGAGAAAATCTTCCCTTCTGAACTGGATGTTTGGAACGGTATTTTTATTCATCTGACGAGAAGGTACCTAATTCTATTATGGTCCTTTTAAATAATGAAGTTTTACTAAAAATGATCTAATGGGACCCATTAGGATGGATCAATGAATACTAGAGTAGTTAACATAGTAATCAACCTCTCGAAAGTTTTAAGTGGAGAAGCGGTTATCAGTCAGGAACCTAAGGCCTATGGGGTTAGCTAAAGGCTAGTGAAAAGGTGAATCATCCAATATAAAAACTCAATTTTTAATGTTATTATGTCTTATATAAGACAGTCGCTATTATAATCCTATAAAATATTGATATAGAATGGCATGTAACTCATCTATACCCAAGGCTTTTTGATAGCAACAACTCTGATTTAACACTTGTGGATTATATTTTGTATGTGTATAAATAACCACATTTATAAAGAATCACAGCAATATTACAAAAACACTCTGAGTGAAAAAATAATATTTAATTGGTTAAATAAAAAAGTTCCACCAGCACACTTAGCTATACATAATACAAACTCGACTAGTAAAAATATGTAAAGAAAAAAACATAAGAATTAATTTTGTTTTCTTCACTAATCAGAAATAAACTACTGTAGTATTTGCTGATAATGGATTCTGAGAAATCGGTTCTGTTACCAATTGCTTCACCCTTGGTTTACTCGTAATATTTGTTGCATTGGCAGAATCATGTATCGCCTGGTAAAGAATTATGCTGTACGACAACGAAAGTCCCAACAGCTAAAAAAAGCAAATCGCGTTAAAATCATACAGGCGTCTAAAATATAGAAAGTTAATTATACCGAAACACAAATCCATACCGATGAAATGAGAGAATAATCACAATCAATTATATCCATGGCGGTAATTGTTAGACGTGATTGGGAAACTTGTAATCCAATTGTTTGAATCTTTTAATAAATCGCATGCAATGTATAAAAAAAACATTTTTTAAAAGTAATGGTTTTTTAGTTATAGTCTAACTTGAATTTTTAATTGGCGATATTTCTTATGGTGGATCCGTTGAATCGTTTTTGCAATCAGCTCCCCCTAAAAATAACTTATTCAGATAAAAACCATTTATGGTATTAATTAATCATTTGAATTCCACACTTTACCTCATCTTTTAACGTTTGCGCTGGATAGAGGATTACAAACAAATCAATTAGAACGATTACAACTTGCACCATATGACTTGCAATCGTTGTGTTGGAGACTTTTCGACCTTTCTCGAACTCTAATACAAACCCACTAGTGAATGTAATAAAGATATTGCTTGCATAGGTGAGATATATTAGTAAGCACGGTCCGAAACATTGATTAATATTATGTGCTAAACAGCAAACTAGGTCATGATGTTTCCTCCAGTTTTCAAGTTCCATCGATAATTCTGTTGGAGATTTCTGGCTAATATCACGAAGAATAGTATTCATTCGCCTTTTCAATTCATTTAAGAGGACGATTGGTACGTATATGAAAGCAAGCATCGTTGCAAATAAGACTGAACTGGCTGACATGTAAGACAGATTTCCGAGCGTTACAGCAAGTGGATATTGAATATTAGGAATGTCAATCCAATAAACTTGATTAAGGCTTCGATACATCCAAACAGATGCATCCTTTTTCAAAATAAAATCATTAAATTTCCTAGCAATTCAATCCACTTTTGCAAAATACTTACAAAGAGAAAGAAGAGAATTGCAAAGGAAGCGCAATTTCTGATTTCTTTATGAACTTGTTGTGAAAGATTCATCTCAGATTGGATCTTTTTTAAGGTAGACAGCAAATCTTTCCAATTCCGATTAAAAAATCGAATGATGATGAATGATAGAGGTATACCAATTACCACCAAATCGTGGAATAAATGACCAATGAGGTGACTTACGTAAGTAACAATATCTTTTTTTCTATATGCTTTATCTACTATTTTGTAAGACAGGATGTTAATGAATGTGTTGCTTACTAGTATAGCCAATCCAATCATAAAAACAAGATTCGAACGTAATGATGTTTTGCCTTTTGTTTTCTGCCTATTTTTATTAACGGTTAATATGTCTTGACCAAAGATGACCATCAGAAAAGTGATTGGTTTCAAACTCCATCCAAAATTTGCCCTTGATGAATAAATTGAATTCAAAACCTCTTTCTTCTTCTCCATTTTGATTCGAAGTTGTGTATAGCCAGTTACTGGATGCGTCTATCAGTTCGCAACACTTCTTTCGCAGTGAAAAGGGAAGTCTCGTTTACCACTTTAACCATTATTGATGTAAACAGTAACCATATTTTAATTTATGATGTTGATTGAGCTGTATTTTGTTCATCTTACTCGAATGTAAACCATTCACTTCTTTACCTATAAACTGTCTAGTTATAATAAATCACAAATGATGTATCTTTTGTGTATGTTATCGTATATATTTACAACCGCGTTTGAATTTTTTTTAACAAGTTAAAAACGCGTATTACATGTATATTGATTATATTAAAGAAAGGCATTTTAGCTCTTTGACTATTGCATATAGATGGCTAGACATTTATTATACTATATTGCACATTTCTAGGTATAATATCTCCCGTTTGAAACGAATGACCATACGCATTTGTGATAACTTACCTTTGTACGTATATTGATTGGTTTGTTCATGCACGCGTCGTTCGTGGTTGGATGTACAAAGCTATGGGATGTCTCTAGTATAGATAGCAAAAGGAAATCCATTTATTATTATAAGCTATTCTTATTTTTATATTTTTAAATTATGAACAATAGTAGTACACACATTTCTGGTATTAGGGCACCTCGTTCATACTAAAGGGGACTGAAAGCATTCTATGATTGAGCGAGAAGCAAGGAAATGAATGCTTCTGGTGCTTTTCTATGAGAGCTTTTCTATGAGAGCACTAAACTATGTAAATACTGGCTGTTAATGACGCCTATTTTCCTGTTTCGAAAAAGTCTTATGAAAAACGTCGGAATCAATACTACTCTTAAGTCCACACATTTAATATATATCCACTCTTGCTTTTTATGGTCTTGCTTTCTGAAATATTCTATTTCTGATCATTATTTCATATAATATTGGTATTAGCTCATCAACATTTTAAAAGAGTCAAGGTGAGGAGATATAGTAAAAATAGGATAACATTTCAATACGGATACAGTAAAGTCTACACTCTACACCCACGGCCCATTAATAACGATAATATGCTTATGCTACCCTATATAGTAATAACTTTACTAGCTTTGATCTATTTCGGCACGAGATATGACACACATGGATTTTGATTTCAAACGCGTTTCGTAATGGGCTGAAGTATATGTTTAATTAAATAGCCAATGCTATGCCATTTCATATTAGAATTCCTAGACATACATACATAAATGCCATTTCATTACTCAGGATAACAATTTGATCAAATTATCATCAACATTACTCGTACACTTGTTACTCATATTAATTGGAGACTGTCCGAAGCGATCCCGAAGGACAGTCTGAATTGCCTAACAAGAGTAAATGGAGAGAGACCTTAAGGGTGTAGACATTGTATTTAGCAGCTCTTCACAGAAAAAACTTTCCTCAGGGCATAGCCCACACACACTCCCTCAGACTTAATGCGAAAGAGCAGTGAAAAGAGAGAAGAAAAAGGTATATTCGGGCCCGCCACTTAAAACGAAGAAACCTGTGGTGTGCGGGAAATATTGGCACAGTCAAGTACGCGTCTTTTAAATCAACCTTGACGAGCCAATCGCCCCTTCTCAAGAGGCCCCTAACAGTGACAAGCCCCTCCATTTTAAAATGCTCATAAGCAAGAAAAGAGTTTAGGCGTTTCAAATTAACAATTGGACGATAAAGTCCCTTTCCTTTCTTTGGAACGCAGAAAAAGGAGCTCACGTAACCAGGTGAGCTGTCAACTATCTCTTTAATTGCCCCCTTCGCTAAGAGGTCCTCGACCTCCCTGTCGCAAACTTCCTCCATCTCAATAGACATTCCCACTTGACCCGGAACATCGGGAAAGGCAGGAACAGATACAAATTCAAGTTGAAAACCTCTCTCTAACCCGCTCAGGATCCAAGGATCATTTGTTATGGACCGCCAAGCAGCCAAAAAATAGCGCAGACGACCGCCAATCAAGGTCAGAGGGGGGTTAAAGCTAAAGGGAGGAATATACACAGGAGGAGGAGACTCAAAAAGGACATACCCTCCACGCTGAGAACCACGGTGGGAACCGCGTGTGCCGCCACGATTGCTTCCACGGTTCGACGACTGACCACCGCCACGATTGCGAGTCGGGTAGGCGTGTTTCTTGGGTTGAAGGGCGGCCAGCGTCTCATCCTGCTTACGGCTCTCAACCATGGCGTTGAAGAATCTTTCTCCAAACAGTTCGCCCCGCCTTTCTTTCCAGGAGAAAGACTTAGGATCCTCGAGCAAGTGAGAGGCGCCGGGGATCACGGATGATAGTAGATTAGCCCGCCTTTTATCTGAAATATGGGAAAAAGCCCTACCCCATTGCATTAGGGAGGCCCTGATCATAGCTACAATTTGATCCCTTGGCATAGGTGGTCCATTTTCCAGCTCATCGAGTAAACAGATTAGGGGGGAGGCAATATCAAACACTTTATGTTGCGTCGTAAGCCATGATTTTTCATATACCTCAACGTGCTTGCTAGTTTCCTTGCCAGCCTCCTTGATTTTCCTGGCCATCCATCCATCAACAGATGGAGGACAAAAAGACGTCGATTCTTTCTCAAAATTTAGTTTGAAAGTATCACGGATGGCTTTTGATTCGTCTGGATTGATACTTACAACACCCCATTTGTTGATCTCCTTTGAGAGAGAGTGAGGAATCAAGGAAGTCTTTTCACGTGTGGTGGTGTCGTCTGCTGCGACCACGTGATCACCGCGTTGAGCTTCAACCTCCCTGGGAGGAGGTGAGCGCGGTGGGCTAGGGTGCCTGGACCAGGACTCACCCATAGCAAAATGCTCACGATGCCTTTCCGGTCTGGTACGCAAATACCTTTGAGATGGAGACCGGGAGCGGCTACGGGATGGATTACGATAGCTACGAGTAGGAGATCGTGAGCGGGACCGTCTTGGGGATCTAGAGCGAGTACGGTAACGGGGAGGAGAGAAAACACTTGTAGCCGACGTACTACCCACTGCAGAAGCAGGGCGTTCCCGACGGCCCTCGATAACAGCCCGAAGATCGGCAACGTGATTATTAACTCTAGAGTCAATTGAGTGAGACATTCTTTAAAGAAGAATGAACTCGAAAAACGAAAAAACTTACTTCAAAAAAGGAAAAGTCACAGACACTTTCTCTGCGACTATACTGTGAAAGAGCTAAATTAAGTCTGAGGGAGTGTGTGTGGGCTATGCCCTGAGGAAAGTTTTTTCTGTGAAGAGCTGCTAAATACAATGTCTACACCCTTAAGGTGAGCGGAATGTCTTGTCGGCAATTTGACTGAAAAAAAACCCTGAAAAGAATGAATAGCTCAGGACTATAGTATTATCGGAATAATCGAATGAATTAAACAAGATTTAATTAAGAATGGTGGTTGCAGGATATTGCAACTGGAAATGTAGAAATGAGCTTCTCAAGGTATATAAAGACAGTTTTAGATAACAATTTTTATGGATATTGATGTGATCATATATTCATATAACATACTTTAATAGGAGAAAAGTCGCAGCATGAACGAATCAGCTTTGAAAGATGCTTCAGAGATGTACTCAAGTTAGATGGACTAGCTTTTCCCTATTCCCTCACACACTATATGACGCTTATTATTATAGTTTATTGACAGCCAGAAGAGGCAGGAAGAGGATCGTTTGGAATTGGAATTGATCAGACTGAAGGAGAGAATGTGGAAAGAAAAAAAGACAAATGGGAATCGAGAAGAGACTATGTCGAAAAGTAAGAGGCTAAGAGGCTCGCCTGAAGCCCTGAACATTAATGGAAACAGCTCGCACTCCAATGTGAGAAGGGTCGGATGCTCCTAAACTAGGTTTCTCAGAAAAGTGGTTATTAAGAACCCTTCATTTAGAGTAATTGAATTCAAGAAAAATTTAGCTGCTTTTGGGTATTCTTCTTGTTTATACTAGATATCATATTTGAATTGGGTAATTTGTGTTGCAATTTTGTTCTGTTCTAACTAATCCGAAATTTCAAAAATAAATGTTACACGGAAATTATCATTACAGTAAATCTTAATCTTGGTAATAGTTATAATTATATCTGCTTTCTATAATAAGGAATGATGGCGATTTTTTATAATGACAACTTTCTGATGTTTCTACATTATTCATGTATTCTGCATGCTCTGTGATACAGGCATTTTATACAATTACAATAATAAACCATTTTTGTTGTATTTATTTTACGATTGATTAAATGACTATGGTTCAATTTCCGCCACACTTATAACTAAACAGAATACAAACTTTACTAGTATGACCACTCCAATCATTTAAAGAAATAGATTCGATCGTGATGGTTTGAATATTATATTTCTTTGACTTTTATTATCAATCACTATTTCTAGACCAAAGATGGCCATCAAAACAGTTATAGGTTTCAAACTCCATCCAAAATGTACGTTCGATGCTAGAACTGAATTCAGCA
Organism: Chydorus sphaericus; assembly: GCA_030141595.1. Classification (NCBI taxonomy): domain Eukaryota; kingdom Metazoa; phylum Arthropoda; class Branchiopoda; order Diplostraca; family Chydoridae; genus Chydorus; species Chydorus sphaericus. The sequence continues at coordinate 709,902 of CM057934.1, read as the reverse complement.
ACTCTCTCTTCTTCTCCATTTTGATTTGAAGATAGATAGTGTAGCCACTAGCTAGCAGTTACAGGACGCGTCTATCAATCCAAAAGACTTCTTTTACAGAGAAAAGAATTAACAAATGTCCCAATGGAAAACATTGTATACAATTCTCAATAATTCAATAAAACGAGTTAGGCCTATTGATTATTATAGCCAGGCATTTTGGCTCTTAAATTATTGCACCTAGATTGCTTGACATTTATTATATACTATTATATTACATATTTCTACATATAATATCTCCCGTTCGTAACGAATGACCTACGCATTTATTATTCAACCAAATATACATATTGATTGTTTAAATGCACGCGTCGTCGATCGCATGTGAATATAAGAAGCTAATATACAATCAAATATAGATAAAAAGGAAATGATCGAATAGGTCTATACACCTAAGTCATCGTCATTCGTCATTTTCTTCATTCTATTTAGAAAATGAATAGATTAAAATGAGTATTAGAATATCTCATTTTAAGAAAGATGTAACGATTATCTTGTACTTCGTCAATCGTCACTAAAGCCTTTTCATACAACCGAAAAATTAATTTTTTTTATTTATGTAAGACAGTAACAGGTTAAAAGACAGCAAATATCTCTACCCCTTTGAAGATTTGCTGATCAAGGACTCGTCCAGGAATCGAACCCGGGCACTCTCACATCGTAAGCGAGAATCCTACCCCTAGACCAACGAGCGTTACGAGCCACACTCTACAAGTTACATATTATCTTATAATGCCGTTACACATTTCACGGTTGCTTAAGGGCCGGTAAAACTCTTGAAATACATAGAAATGCGTACAGAGAAAATAACCCATAGAGAATGGCAGAAGTGAACTGGGTAACAGGCGTTAACTGTCGTTGCAGTCGATTTATATATATGAAAGAGCCCCACACAGCACCGGGATAAACTTTTTGATCTGATTTCGATCCATATCATATATATCCCGTTGTCCGAAGCATCAATTTCTTGTTACTTAAGATTTGAGGATGTGTTTAAGTTATCCGCTTTTTAGCGAACGAAATTTATTTTATGATCCGGGCAATTGATATCAAGCTGATAATCCATGCTGGATAACACGATGGAATTATTTTCAATCGGTTGAAAGTTATCTTCGGGATGAACGACGTTTTCAGAGTCTTGTCTTACGTAATCTTGAAATGTCCTGTTATCATCCGGTAAAGCGATAACTATACGCAGTACCCAATATTTTCGTATATATTTAACATGTCAGTGTAATTCGGCCATAATGTTGAACTCTTATAAGACGATCAGAGGATAACGTACACTTATGCCATATAATTTTCATATTTCTATAGAAAAAAGCATTGCCTCCCAAGAGTTCCGAGCTCACATGCTTCGTCTTAGAATGCCAGCACTCTAACCATTAGGCCACACCGATTGAAAACTGTTTATTAAAAAGAGATTTTTATTCAATATTAGAATCATGTCAAAAAATGGAAAAGTACGTCTGATAAATTGCAATTTTTAGTCTTTTAACAGGCTTTTAATGCAATAATTTAGCGAATTATTGCAGTATAATTGAGAACTTATTAAATGAACTTTGCGTTTAAAGCATCGGCAAGTTCAATCAATATAATAACATAGATATATATACTTGGGCCACTAAAATAAACATGGTTTAAAGAGGGTTTAAGCAACACATTCAAGTTAACATTTCGCCAGCTATACTAAATGGGACTGACAAAACTATTTCTAATATTTCAAATGACATCTATCACCTTTATAAAAGCGAGTATAACCATCAGCTTTACCGGGTAAATCCTTAAACGCTGTTTCATTATGGATATGACAGTATGGGGCTTATTGTCTCTGCTGTAGTGCTGTGAATGATTATCCAGTGGATATCATTTGGTCATCATTGACCATAAACATTATAAATAAAAATAAATAAATAATTGTTAAAATGTAATTTAAATTATTTAATCACAATATTAAATCTATAGCTTGAAGAAATCTATAACAGAGCTAAAACGCATCTTTGTGATGTCCAGCCGTAAACGATCCTTTAAAAAAATTATATCCTAGCGATATCTTTAAGTAGTTGGTTAGACCGAAACCAACGGCCAAACGATGACCCGCGCGGAGGAGTAACAAATGTTTAACATACGACCTTTTTTCGATATCCTTTGGGATAATCAAACGATGCCCAAAGCTTAGCCATGTGCTGTGTGGGTATTTTCACTCTAAGCACACTAGTAAGCAGCATACAGATCTTCAATCTGTCCCAAAAGATGCAGGAAGATAATCTGGGAAACTTGGAAGTAAGTTATTTTATTTGAATATAAAAAAGCTATAGCGAGATCTAGACTGTTTTCTAATGCATCTTTTTCATATATAGCTTTTTGCAGAGTTAGGGCGCCGAGCTCTCACGAAAGTGAATCGGTATTCGAACTCTATGAAGCCGTTTCAGCGGATTGTTTTCCTTCTTCGTGATTGGCTCTATCCAAGAGAACATCCTTACGGTCACGAAGGTGGTAAAGATCATCTGGAAAGTTACCTAAAAGTCACAAAATAAAAGGAAGGCAATGAATGAGGTGACCGACGTCGTCATGTCGACGAATGTTTTGATCAAGTGGATTGTTATCTAATGCCTCATCCTGGGAAGAAAGTGGCCAATGATGATGGCAATTTTCACGGTCGCCTTTCAGGTATGTATCTCATTAATATGTTATTTGAAATGGTAACTATGTTTCATATTTCATAGAGATGAAAGAACCGTTTAAAGAACACCTAGACAAGTTTTTAACTTTCCTATTCCCTGGCGAAACTGTTGCCCTGTTTCCTATTCCCTGTGCCAAAAACAGTGGCTGGAAGTCCGATTCTTGCCAGAGATCTTCCAGAATACGTCGAGTCTTACGTCGATCTATTGAATTCCGATGAGAGTCTCTCGGCTCAATCTTATATCTTTGAATATCTTTGAATCAATTTTTATTATTGTATTCGATCATTTATAGGAGCACATTAATAGCTTGAACGAAACAGCTTTGAAAAATGCTGTTAAGATGTATACATCTACGATGCGTGATTGGATAAAGACATCAAAGATTCCGTTCTTCAGTCCCGAAGAGTTGAGTGTTCAGCACCAGATGATCAAAGATGCTGCCATGGATCATCTGAAAATCCATTCTAAAGGTCCTGCAGATTCCATTCTTCCCTTTCTGGATTATCTTCAACAAGTAAAATATATAAATCTACATATCATCAACCATTGAATGATTATTAAACATCTAAATGCTAATAATAAAGCATGCAGGATTATTTCATCACAATTATCACGCCTTTCAACGGCAGCAAGACCAGGATGGAACTCGATCGTCTTGAGATGATCGAATTGGAGAAAGTGGAGAAAGCTCAAAGGAAGGAAATTGAAGCCGAAGCAAGCCGGAAGGCAGCAGCTGATGAAGTAGCCCAAAGAGTCGAGGCTGCTGAAGCCGAATCAGCCAAACAACTGGATCGGGCTGAGCAAGCCGAAAAACGAAGAGAGAAAGGGCTAAAGAGCGACTGTAAGCGGAGCAGAAGCGGGGGGAAGAAGTCAAGAGGCGATTGGAGGAAGAACTAAACGATGCTAGAGGGAAAGTTCAATGCTCAGTCCAATAGCTCATCCATTTGCTTTCTGTTCTTACATATTAGTAGCATTCTGTCATGTTTGCTCTGCGACTTTCCAGTATTATGGTAGAGACCTATACGCGACACGTATAGTAGAAACGCAAAGGGCAGTTCTAGGACGTGTTCCTGGAATTTACTAACCACCCTTATTAAATTATGGAATCAAGTAGACCCTGTAAATTAAACTGAATTAAATTTTATATCAATTAAAATGGCCTGTTCAATATTACTAACTTGATAAATATAAAGACAGATCATACTTCTTGGATTTAAATTAAGCGTTTGTCCAATTATCTATTTTTTCCATCAAAATTTTCACATTAAGAGAAGTTTAAAAAATTACTATTTTATTTAATATCGCCTCTAAATCTTGATAAATATTGAAACTCATTCATTCTCGATAAATTATGCGTTTTATATGTGTATTTCTTAGTTCGAAGACAAAACTGATATTGTATATTTTTACAATAATTAAGTTAGTGATAAGTCGTCTCATCATCCTCCTTCTTCTGCTTTTCTACACTAAGTTTGTTCATACTCAATTCTAAGTTTTTTCATCCTCAATTCTATGTCTTGAACCTGTTGTCCCAATTTAGAAGCGGCCTCCTCCTGTTCCTCTTCGGCTCTCCGTCTTGCCCTCTTTTCTTTCTTATTTCGCTGGCGTAGCTCCTCTTCTGCAGCCAGCAATTTCTTTCTTTCTCTTCTCGCCTTTTTCTGCTGTTTCTTTTCTCTATTTTCGCCTTTTTCTTCCCTCTTTTCCAAGCGGTCCTATTATGAGAGACGATGATGAGAAAACAATAATATCTCATGGCATGAGTTTTCTTTTACCTTGACGAGCTCCAATTTGTTCCTCTTTTTCCAGTTCTCATATACGCAATTGATATTCTAAGGATTAATATATAGATTTTAAATTCAATTATTATTATTATATTGTTTTAAAATGTGTTGCTCGTATTCACCTTCTTCAACTGGGGCAAGGCTTCATCAGTTGTCGAGTTGGTTCCGGCGTACCTCATCCGATGTATTTCATAGTAGTCCAAAGACTCTTTCTTAATTATTTCGTGCAACTCGTTCAAATAAGATTCGACCAAGAAGGTTGAACCAGCTTCAACAGATTTCATACATGTCTTGTAGCCCTCTATGGAATACCTAGCCGTAGTCCTGTTGTGGATTTTGACCATCGTCTATAATTACAATAAGCGGAGAACGTATACAAATATTAACAATATTTTATATCGAATGCAGTCATTGTGAATAGCTAATACGGAATGGTAGGCGGCTACAACCGAGAACATCGCAAAGGGCAGATCTACGACGAATTCCCGGTTCAAAATGTTGCCCAGCTCCATTTTGTTCGGCTGCAATTGGCGCGCACTGTCGAAGGAAATGATTTGGATCGGTTGCCCAGTCATCTCGAATCGAACACCCTATTTTCTACTGTAATTAATTATATAGGAAAAGGAACAATTCAATATGTGTAGTTTGATATAATTGGTATAAAAATTATCATATAGCTTAGCCATCGGAAAGCATTGCAAATACACGAAATAGTAAAAAACATGCGACAGATAAATTATTGTTTTGTTTTTTAAATAATAGCGTATCCAATATAAAACAAGATTTACCAAATTACCGGAATGAAAAAGAGGGTGAAGTAGCAATGACCTCTAAAAAAGAGGTATAGCAGAAATGTGCTGATTCCTGTATGGCAAACTTGAGTCAACTGCGAGCTCGTCAGACGCCAGCGCGCGACTCACATCTCTCACGTCCTTGCGTCGTCAACCTTGGTTCACCATGAATCATAGATGTAAATAATGCAGAATATCCTTCACTAAAAAGAATAACTTTCACTCTTTTTTTCTCGGAAAGATCTTCTGCAAAATCGATTAACTACACCCTATAGGAATGTATAGCAGCTTTTGGTACTTTCTCGGAAGTCATCAGTTACGACGAGTTCTGAATAATATTCGAAAGAAAGGTTGACGTGCAAGGACAAATGTCGTATGTAGCTGTAATGCTGTATGAATGTAGTAAGCTATTATGTAAGAATAGTGTGTCGCGCTGGGGGAAATCTAATTCACATCGTTATTAATTTAAAGTCACATTCACTAATGTTAACTCGAATCTTCGAATACTGAAATACTCACCGAAGGTTATTTAGCTTATGTATTGCAGTATTATTTTGTATTTTTTTCAAATTATTTATATATTCTTAAATGAATCGACGAAGGTAATTTTTATTGCACAGTTTGAGGTACAGGCATGCTCAGAAGAAGATGTTAAAAATGGCGCGATGATATAGCGGCGGTGATTGTCAAGTAAATTATGTAAACTTGCTTCTAATTTCAATCTTGCCTCTTCCTCACGCCATTTCCTTTGGGCTTGTTCATGTTTCTCCTTTTCATACTGTAGCTCATCCGCCAGACGCTTCTTCTCTACTTCGACTTTCCTGTTGTTCTCATTTCCGGCAATAACGTTAGGAAGGTAATCATCGATCGTCTAATACCAAGATAAAATCAAAAAAAATTGGTAAATTAAGGTCAAAGTCAAAACAATGAGAAAGTTTTGGTAAAACCTTTTCCAGTCGTGTCGTGAATATTTAAGTGAAGTCATAACCACCCTGCAACTGGCCCTTTAGAGATTCTGTCGTTGTCTTTTTTATCACTGTGTGATAATCAGTTACCTTTTTTACTTCAACGTAAGGTCTCCAGGTGTTCATCAACAAATTATCCATTGTAGATTTAAACGTCTTTTCGGCGTTGCTCAACGCAGTTCAAGTTTTCAATCCGAGCCTATCATTATTGCGAGCGAAGCGAGCCTAATATGTCATTTCCCTGCTATACATTTCCCTATGGGTCATAGGAATCCTATACACAGCAGTATATAGTCTCTCCCAACTTTTTTGGACCCCTCCGGCAAATAGTTGTCCGTGCTGTTTCTGACGATCTGGGATTTTTCACATAGATATGTTATGGTTCATTCGATAGGGAATTCCGGGCATCTAATTATCCTATCTTTACTTTTCATCGTAATTATACTTAGTGATATTGATTTTATTAATTACCGGCAAGTTAGCATCACTCCATTGCCTAGCAACCATGTTGTTTTTTTCCGTTCGTCTGCTAGAGTCGGAATTAGTCAACTAGTAGAATCAAGTAATCAACGTGAATAACACTAAAGATTCAAACTTCTTAATTTTATTTCTCTTAGTTCATATTTCTTCACATCAGTTGCTTCTGCGAAAAACATGTTCGTTTTCTTAGCTCTGGATGAGAAATTCGTTTATGGGCTTGAAACTTCATAATAATGCATTCATTTCTATCGCAGCCCTAGAATAACCCTTTTTTGTAGATTTGAGTTGGATGGATTACCATCACTTTTTAAATTGCACTTTTGCAAGCCTCCTCAAAGTCTTCACACCCACTGCAAAATTTGTCATTATGGCAGTGCCATAGTCATTCAGAGAGTTGTTCATGCAAAATGTTTTATTAGAGTCTCGCTGCTTCCTACCACTATTCACTGTACCTTCATGCATATCATTCAAGGGCCTTTGTCATTCCACCCACTCCTCCTCATCAAACAACACATGATTTTCGGCAAATCGACACAATTATGTTGTTTACCTGCTGCATCAATAAGGTTTATTGATCTATTCTAGCAGCACGAGCATATCTTTCAATTGACACACCACTCATCGTGACAGTCAGTGCTCCCTTGCAATAACATCAGCAAACTTATGACCAAAGTCATTCTAATTATTATTCAAACCACTCATTACTTTATGAATAAATTAGTTAGGCACACTAATTTCACTCATTTAATGACAAAACCCATATAATTAATTCCTAACACACCATTTATATATGTCATACAACTTTGAACTAATTTTATTCACATCACCTTAATCTAAATCTTACATATCTCTTGAGATTAATTCAGGCGAAGTCTGAATTATCCTATTAACCGCGAGCAGAAAAGCTCGCTTTACTATCTTAAAATATATATATATAATTGTGTACCGTTGAAAATTGTGAAATGGTCAATACCTTTGTAAGTTCGTTCTTGATTTTCCAGTTCACAAATTCAGCTTCTATGCCCTATTAGTTATATTAAAATAAATTTAAAATTACGTCAGTTACAAGCAGTAGTAAATCATAGTATACCCGTTTTAACTGATCCAATATTCCATCCTCATTGTCGGATTCGGTATCTCGCATTATTCGGTGCTCCTCAAAATGTTTTAGAGCGGTTTTCTTGAAACCTTCGTGTTCCCTCTTGATCTCAACGATGCTAAGGAAAGCTTCATATGAACTTTTAGAATTGACCAAAGTCTTGTACTCTTTTTTGGCATCCCTTGCAACCACATTGTTATGAATCCGTGCCGTTGCCTAGTTAAGTAGACATATTATGAAGTTTAATAACCAAAAAATACTTGTACGTATTGTAGATATAGTACCTGAAAGATAGATTGAGCACAGAGAGTTTCATTCGAATTCAGTAGATCCACGTATGATTTGATGTAGCTTGAAAGATCGCTAGCAAGTACTCGCGTTCCAGCCACCGTTTTTGGTTGAACCATTCCATCGAGAAATAGAGAGCTAATGAATTTCTCAATATGTTCCTTGAAATCATCTTCCATTTCTAAAATCAAATAATGGTATAGATAGGTTCTATGGTAAATAGATTGGTTTATGAATAATAATTACCTGATAGGCGACCGGAAAAGTTAGCGTCACCATTGGTCATTGTATTTCCAGGATGCGGCATGAGGTAACAGTCCACTTGGTCGAAAGAATCGTGAATCTGCTGACGTCTTAGAGCCAGGTCCGTTCCTTCCATTTCTCTAGAGATGTCGAAGCACTCTTTAATATAATCACTGCCTCCTTGGGAACCATAAGGAAATTCTCTTGGACACTGCCAGACACGAATCAGAAATATGATTCGCTGTAATGCCTTGGCACTCAGTGAACAATCACGACTTGATGAATTGTTTTTCTGACCAATAACGCGGCGCCCAAATTCAGAAAACATCTAATAATTAATCAATTATAATTTATGAGTTTAAATAATGAAAAATGTACTTGAATAAAAATTAATATATTTACATGCAGATTTGCCAATTTATCCTCTTGCATGATATTCTTCATATTGAATATCTGGATGCTGCTGATCAGCGTACTCAGAGTGAAGATCTTGCCATCTTGTTGCTCCGTGTTGGTCCTATCGAAGAGTCCTTGTGTATCCATCAGCAAAAGACCAACCTAAATTACCGATGAACAGTAATTTAGCTCGTTATTTGTGGTATAAAATGACAAGTAAAATAATAAGAAATAAATACTTTTTGGCCTGCTGGACCATTGACGACAAAAACTTTTGACCAGACCCAAATTCCCCGAGTTTCACCCCTTGAACCACCTCTCCATTTGAATCCATCAAGTAGGGGCTCATCGTTTATGTTGCTCAGTTGAGCTAACCAGTTTGGGCTCTATGGTATAATCATATGAATTATCGAAGTTGTTTAGAATTCAAACATGTGGTTCTTAAATCAGATGAATGATTATACTATATATTTACATTGAGGTTAATGTTAGATGTGAGGAAACGTTCTATCAAACTGAGAGTAAAAGACTTTCCTGTCCTGAAGGCCCCGATGAATGAGTAAATCGCAATGGACAATCCATCAAGGTGCTCTTGGTTCAACATGCTGTCCAGCACCGTTTTGACTTTTGAGGAATATCAATTTACGAGCGGCATCGAAGGAAGCGATTTGAATGGCCCGTTCCGTCATTTTAAAGCAGTTCTTCTTTCTCTGCCTTAAAAAAAATAACCGGAATGGGAAAAAAGGCGAAGTACAAATCGGCTAAAAAACAAGAAGTATATGTTATTGATGCGTGATCGACTGCGCCCGCTAACGACTCGCCGTTCTTATATACTGACAGCCTTGATGGTATAGCAGTTAATCATAGACGTTGATGCTTAAACTTGCAGCAGATTCTACCAAACAGGAATCATCACATCACTGCTGCCTCTATTTTTGTTAGCCGATTGCTTCTTCACCCTCTTTTCTCATCCGTTGTTAAAAGTAAGAGTTAAAAGTATAAGTGAATTCTTGTTTTATTTGCCGGTTTATTACTGACGCATAAAAAAACGTTTCTCAACCTTGCGTGTAATAGTAATATGAATTTAAATTGTTATATTTCACACTGAGTATTATATTGCATTGTTCCTATATTCTTTTATATTAGATTACAGGAGAAAAAGTGCCCGATCCAATAAGATGACAGGACAGCCGATCCAATTGATTTCCTTTGATAACGAGCGTCGAATGCAGTTGAATAGATCGGATCTGGACAACATGTTAAACGAAGAGAACGTCAAAGAATTGCCCATAGTGATTCTCTCGGTGGTAGGCGCCTGTCGTACCGGAAAGTCATTCCTTCTCTCTTGGATTATTCGCTACTTCAAATCTAATGACATAAAGGTAATCGTTTATTAGTTTCATTAATTTCATTTAAATCAATTTTAAAATTATTGAACGTAATTTAGGACTCGGACTGGCTCAAACGATGCAAAGAAGATGAGCCACTCTTAGAAGGTTTTAAATAACGAAGTGGTTCCAAGCCTGAAACACAAAGCATCTGGGTCTGGTCAGAAGTGTATGTGGTCACAAGCCCTTCGTCGGGTGAAAAGGTGTGTAGCAAAGCAAATATATTTAGCTATACAAATTTCATTAACTTCACTAAGAGCACGTTATACAATTAACCTTACAGGTAGGTGTCCTGCTAATGGACACGCAGGGACTGTTCGATGGTAAAAGCACGACGAAACAGAACGGCAATATCTTTACTCTGGGCACATTGATGAGCAGCATTCAGATCTACAATGTAAAAGAGAGGATGCAAGAAGATTACTTGGGAAACTTGCAGGCAATATTTGCAATTCTTTGATTCTTGAAATTAGTTGCCCATAATTTATTATTATCGAAAAGTTATTTGCGAAATTTGGAGAACTCGCTTTTACCAAGAGGAATCCAAACTGTGCAGATGATGTCAAGATCTTTCAGCGCATCGTCTTTCTCATTCGAGATTGGAGTCGTGAAGGGGAACACCTTCATGGTGCCCAAGGAGGTGAAGATTACATAAAAGATTACCTGGAAATTAAAAAAGAAATGGATAAGGAGCTCAAGGAAAGACGTGAGCACATTGACGGCTGTTTCTCCAAAGTGGACTGCTACTTGATGCCTCGGCCAGGAGATAAAGTTGCTTACGATAACGGCACCTTCAACGGACGACTTTCAGGTTAATATAACATTCACTCTGATTCGCTTATTCCTAAAAACTTACTGGATTACTGAAATCAAAATTTTAATGAATAAATTTTTCACTTAGATGTGAACGAAAACTTCAAGGAACATCTCGAGAACTTCGTTTTCTCTCTATTTTCCAGCGGAGCAGCATTAGAACCGAAAACAGTTGCTGGAACTCGGATTCTCGCCAATGATTTTGCTGACTACGTAGAATCTTATGTTAACTTATTAAAGTCAGATGAAAATCTCTCGCCTGCATCCATCCTACAGGTAACTATATTTTAGTCTTCTTTCTTTAGAATCAATTATCGATATAAATTATTATTATTATTATATTTTAAAAATAGGCAATGGCGAAAATTAATAACTTAACTGCGGCCAGGAACGCCTTTAAAGTGTACGAGAAATCCGTCAGAGCTGTTGAAGATGCGACCGCAACCTACCTGGCGCCCAGGTGCTTGCATATGAAGCACTACGAATTGTGGAAGAAAGCCTTTGAGTTCTTCGAAAATTATCGAACGGACGACGCAGAATCCAGTTATATAGGATTTTTTCCGAGTTGAATGAGGTTTGAAACTTTGGAAGCGTTCTTTTCCTTCGTATTCACTTGTCTTTAATGAATTATTTTATGATCAGGATATTGACAAAGAATTCGGGCGATGGAAAAGAAGGAACGAAACAATGGTAAGCAGTAATCACTCTTTTATTTTTATCTTCATGTAAGCCTTTTTGTACGGAATAACTTTTAAAAATTATTTATTCGTTTACAGGAGATGGCGGAAAAGGATTGGGCGATAATTCGGGCTGAAAGAGAGGCAGCAAGAACATGCATCGTTAAAGCGAAGCGCCGCAAAAGAGATGTGGAAAATGAGATTAAAAGATTATCGAAGCAAGAGCAGCAGATGAAACTGGAAGCGAAGATATCGTCGGAGAAAGAGCATCGTTTGAGACTGGATGCGGTCGAGAAAAGTCAGAAAAGGGAATTGAACGCACCAATGAATTTGCAGGATGAGAGAGGGAGGCTGGCGATGGAAAAGGAGAAATTCCGCGCTAAAGAGGAATGGAAAAAACGAGAAGAGTCCATCTCTTTACTCGACCTTGCTAAAATGATTCTAAATATTATCTCTAGTCGCAACTGCCTATAGATATAAATTAGGTAAATGCCTATATGAGATGCTATTGTACATCTTTCAGCATATTGAAAATTTTAAGCACACTCTTGAATACACTAAGACTAAGGACAAAATTGAAACTGATGGAAAAAAACACTTTGGATCATTATTAATAACGAGAGAATTTCATTGTTAGAATAAATATCATGTTAAAGTTTTGTTTACAAGAAAATACCATAGGTACTTCTTTTAATCTGAAAACTCTTTGTGTAAGGAAAATAATGAATATCGTCGCCCTATTGGAACACATCACATAGATTTATTTTTAAATATTAGATGCCTATCTTTCTCTTTGGTAATAATTAAAATGTGAAAGTTGCTTAATACTTTTCAGTTTACTAGATTAGATTTTGGATGTGTTTAAAGTATAGTTATTTTGAAATTCTGGGGAAATTTTATTTTTTTTTTTAAATATTGTGGGATTGAAGATTATTTGAACTTAAAAAAAGGGAAATCATTTATAACTATTTAAATAAGAACAATTACACAAAAATAAGAAACAATAATATAATAATCGTAATAATCCTCTACGCTGCGAAGATATTGCTGCGAGTTAATTAATTTAATTACTGGCACAGATGATTACTATCTATTGGATCGTCTTAGACAATATTAAGCTAGAACCAGGATGACGGAACAGTATCAAATATTTAAATATATACAATCATCATCGGTTAACAAATTACATTTTATATATCTGTTTTTGCTCTCATCATCTTTAACAACATGAGGAAAAAAGCGATGCGATTGGTGCGGTGGAACGACCAATGATTAAAAAAATAAATCAGTTATGGACTTATGGTGATGATTTCTATCTAGATTATAACATGAAATTGATCGAAGTACCAGTTTAAAAAAAGGCTAATAATGATTGCATGGACAATTTGATCATCATCAACATTACTCGTACACTGCTACTCAACATTAATTTGATTTAAAAAAAACTAAAAAGAATGAGAATAGCTCAGAATTACAATATCATTATATCAGAATAATCGAATGAACACACAATCGAATGAATTGAACACGATTTTATTTAAAAGTAGTGCATATTTTTTTTTATATCCTGATTACAACAATGCTGATTGGTGGTTTCAATTACGCTAACTGAAAGCAGGTAATATGAAAGACAACACAACAGGAACGGCTTTCAAGAAGAAATTACCAATTTTACTCCAAGTTCCTTCTTCTTTTTCCTTGTTTCTTTCTTTTTGTTCTTTTTCCCATTTCTTTTGTCGTTCGGCTTCCTCGGCACGGAGTTTTTCCACTTCACGTTGACTATTTTCCCTTTCTTCCTGGATTGCCTTCCTCATTTGTTCCTTAATCTGCTCCATTTGGGCAATCATTTCATTGTGCTGTTCAAGCGCTCTTTTCTTAGCTTCCTCTTTTTCTTCTTCCGCTACTTTCGCCTTCAGTTCATCTTCTTTTTGCTTCTGCTCCAATTCTGCTTTCACTCGTGCAATCTCCGCTTCGGCGGCCAAACGGATAGCCTTCTCGCTGTCCTCACGCTGTTTCTTAAGTTGGTTTATGAGATTGTTGATCCCAGCACGATACTCGTCGTGCTTTCTGTTGCTCTCATTTTCGGCCACGATAAACTTGTAAAAGTAGCCTTCCACGAACTGTGGCATTTTAAAGAGATGAATTAGTTAATAAACTGTACTAATTCATATTGAACAGTAAAATAATACTTGTGAAAGTCGTTGGATGAACGATGAAGCAAATTCAGTGCCACCCTTCAACTGGCTCTTTAAAGATTTCATAGTGTTCTGTTGGATCCTTCCGTGATGATCCATTAACTCGTTCATTTCTAGAAAAGGTCTTCTTGTTTTATTCGAATTGAACCACTCTTCGATTGTAGATGAATACATCTTCTCAGCTTCTCTCACCGCAGATTCGTTATAGTTTATTATCTGAGCCTATAAAACAAATAGCTATAAAAATGTATTTAATGCAAGACAAAAATAAAATTTTTACTTCAGTAAGTTCGTTCCGTTTCTTCCAGTTATCAAATTCTTTGGCGAGATCCTACAATAAAGAGAATTTTGACAAATCATATCAAAGAAGAACATCATATATAAGAATCAAACCTTTTTTAATTGGTCCAAGATTGGAGAGTTGGGGTCAGCATCGCCCATTTGGTTTTTGGCGAAGAAATCCAAAGCCTGCCGGTAGAATCCATCGTGTTGTAGTTCCATATTGTCGACTGACAGAAAGGTATCAGCTGTAGTACTTCCTTCGACAGCAGTGACGGAAGTCTTGTACTCTTTAATGGCATTTCTAGCCACAGAATCGTTATGTATTGTTGTTGTTGCCTGGATTCACAAATAGATAGAAATTAAATTATCATTAGGGTTGTTTTAAATATGATTATACCTGAAAAATAGATTGAGTTGAGAGAGTTTGATCAGAATTCAAAAGATTGACGTAATATTCCATGTAGCTTGAAAAATCACTAGCAAGAACTCGAGTTCCAGCCATCGTTTTTGGTTGGACCATTCCGTCGGGAAATAAAAAGTTGATGAATTTTTCAAGATGCTTCTTGAAATCATCTTCCATTTCTAAATTCGAATATACATTGAAATAGAACTTAAAATTTCTTTTTGAATAATAATTTTACCTGATAAACGGCCTCTGAAGTTAGCTTCACCATTGGCCACTTTGGTTCCTGGAAATGGCATGAGATAGCAGTCCACTTGATCAAAGGAACCACGAATGTATTGACGTCTTTGAGCCAGATCCGTCCCTCCCATTTCTCTGGAGATATTGAAGAATTCTTCTATGTAGCGTCTGCCTCCTTCGGAACCAAATGGAAATTCGTTTGGGCACTGCCAGTCTCGAATCAGAAATATAATGCGCTGGAAAGCCTTAACGGAGCCGATAGCCGAATGAGTCGATGAATTGTTCCTTTTGGCAATAGCCCGGCGTCCGAATTCGGAAAATAGCTGTTTTTTTTTTAAATCAAATAAAACCACATTATTAACATCTGTTTATGAATAATAATAAATGGTCGAAAAGATATATATTTACGTGCAGATTTGCCAGTTTATCCTCTTGCATGATATTCTTCATATTGAATATCTGGATGCTGCTGATCAACGTGCTCAGAGTGAAGATCTTGCCGTCCTGTTGCTCCGTGTTGGTCTTATCGAAGAGGCCTTGCGTGTCCATCAGCAAAAGACCAACCTAAACAGTTGGTCACATTTAATACAGTTCAAATGAGTTATAGTATATACTCGAGTAAATAATACAACAATATATACTTTCTGGCCTGCTGGACCGTCGACAACAAACACTTGTGACCAGGCCCAAATGCCTTGAGTTTCGCCCTTTGAACCACCTCTCCACTTGAATCCA
Source organism: Chydorus sphaericus (assembly GCA_030141595.1). Taxonomy (NCBI): domain Eukaryota; kingdom Metazoa; phylum Arthropoda; class Branchiopoda; order Diplostraca; family Chydoridae; genus Chydorus; species Chydorus sphaericus. The sequence continues at coordinate 694,403 of CM057934.1, read as the reverse complement.
TCTGAAAGGGGTTCATCGCTGGAGTTCATTTGAGCTAACCAGTCAGAGCTCTATTATGGTACAATCATAAGAATTAACAAAATTGTAACGAATCTAAATAAGCGTGTTTTAAAATAAGATGAATTTACATTGAGGTCTATGTTAGATCTGAGGTAACGTTCCAGAATGCTGAGAGTGAAAGATTTTCCTGTTCTATAAGCGCCAACGAAAGAGTAAACCGCAATCAACAGTCCAATAAGGTGTGGTTGATTCAGAATGCAGTCCAGCCCCGTTTTGTCCAACTTCAATTTACGATCGACATCGAAGGAAGCGATTTGAATAGCCCGTCCGGTCATCTTAAAGCATCCTTTTTTCTTATTTCTCTGCCAATACATCATATAATACGTTGAGACTTAATCATCATTACATTGACTGGGAAACAATTACTATTATTTTTATCACAGACCCAATTATTCAAAGATTAACTATATGGAGAACAGCAGTAAATTCAGTTAAAAATCGTTTAACGAGATAAGAAAGACAATAAATAGTAGAAAAATAGTAAACAAGTGCACTTATTTTATTAGATTCAAAGCTGTTATAGTATAATTACCTAGTAAAATTCAAAAAGGACCTACGTACAATGACCAAATAGAGGGACGTCCGATTCTTTCGACCACCTGACGTCAACTGAAACTCTCACAGTCCTGTAGTGCCAATATTTAAAGCCCAGCTGACACTTGGTAGCTGGATAGAAGATATATTAATATACATAATAGTCACTGCCAATTGGCAATATGTATTGTCACGTAGTCAAGTATAATAATAGAATAAATATGTCAAGGATCCCGGGCCACTATAAAAGGTACAGCCTATGGCGGGCCTCAGCTGCCAAATTTTTTTTTTTTCCTTGAAATTTTTTTTTATCATTATCATCGAAAATTTTTATCATTATATTAACTAAAAAAATATTTATTTCATCAATATTTTCTCTTATTTGAAATTTGTTTAGTCTTATATTAAAACTTGATCTTTCTTCTTATTTCATATATTTTTTTAGTCTTATTGCTTAATTTTTTTTTCTTCTCTCATTATTTTTTTCTGATTCCATTTGAAAAAAAATCTCGTATCTTTACTTTGGCCCCCTGGCGGTAAAATTTGACGACCGTAAGACAACACCAAATGAATGACGGCGCTCACGAATTTTAACCAGCACGGAAGATTTAAAGCTAATTAAATCAACGTTTATGGTAATTCTCAATTTTCTGCCTGTACTTAGTTGCATATTAAACGCTTCAATTGGTTTCATCTTTTTATTTGTAAAAATTTTCATTTCAATCCCTTTAAGTTAAAAGATGTGGGAAAAACTCAATTAGCTCAGATTACAGTAAGAGAAGTCAACAGACGAAGCCAAGGACGAATGTAGGCCGATCGGTTTGTTTTCAACTTACCGTGCTAGTTGACACTCGTGAGCGTGAGTTTTTTTTTGCGTTGTCGCACGACCGCCAAATTTTACCGCCAGGGGGCTAAGTTAATAATAAGAGATTTTTTTTTAATGAAAAAAGAAAAAAATAATAATGAAAGAAGAATTATTTTTTAAATAATAAGACTAAAAAAAGTATATGAAGTAATCATTTTTTTAAATTAATAAGACTAAAAATAATTGTATCGAATAAGAAAAAAATATATTGAAATAGGAACTTTTTGATTTGAATGATAAAATGTTTTGAGGACAATGATTAAAAATTTTGATAATAATGATAATTTTTTTTTATGATAATAACAAAATCACTTTTCTGAAAAGACTAAAAATTTTGGCAGCTGAGGCCCGCCATAACAGCCCGAGATCCTTACATTCAGTTGTGTATCATCGTAGCGTGTGAGACGGTACCTGTTAAGACCTCTCATAAATACGAAGCATCATCTTATCTCTTTACTCTCCTCATCTATCCCTCTATATCCTAGTCCCATTATACCTCTCTTTCAGCTCTTCTGTCAGCTGGATAGAAGATATATTAATATACATAATAGTCACTGCCAATTGGCAATATGTATTGTCACGTAGTCAAGTATAATAATAGAATAAATATGTCAAGGATCCCGGGCCACTATAAAAGGTACAGCCCGAGATCCTTACATTCAGTTGTGTATCATCGTAGCGTGTGAGACGGTACCTGTTAAGACCTCTCATAAATACGAAGCATCATTTTATCTCTTTACTCTCCTCATCTATCCCTCTATATCCTAGTCCCATTATACCTCTCTTTCAGCTCTTCTGTCAGCTGGATAGAAGATATATTAATATACATAATAGTCACTGCCAATTGGCAATATGTATTGTCACGTAGTCAAGTATAATAATAGAATAAATATGTCAAGGATCCCGGGCCACTATAAAAGGTACAGCCCGAGATCCTTACATTCAGTTGCGTATCATCGTAGCGTGTGAGACGGTACCTGTTAAGACCTCTCATAAATACACTGTGTGAAGCATCATTTTATCTCTTTACTCTCCTCATCTATCCCTCTATATCCTAGTCCCATTATACCTCTCTTTCACTTCTCTATTTATGTGGTGAGAGTAAGCACCACAGTCCTGCTGGAAAGTGTATAGAACTTTGAGAAGAAAAGATAAATAATGTATCTGCTACATTCAAAAAATGATAGGAGCCAGTACACTTTTGTTATTATAAATTATACTCGAAAAAATAATATTTTACAGAATTGGTAAACTTGTTTTACAACTAGTTTCAAAGTGAACAAGTAATAGTAACTATTTGAAATAATAAAAGCAAATATTTCATATCAGCTGCGTAAGCTATTCGTCCTTGGTTAACTTATGAATCATGGTATTTGTCAACACCTGCAGCCGATTCGTTAGAACTCCTTGAAACTGATCTACTTCCAAGAAAATAGCCTAGCATGTTTTTGGTTTTCCGCAGCGCTTGGTTTTCCTACGGGATCAAGACGATTTGTTTTGGAGTATTCCAACTTTCAAGGGGGGATTTGACGTCAGTCAGCAGGCGTTCAGTCTGCCTCAAATTGATGTCGAACAGGAATCGTCTCCTTGCTGCTGCAGCTGTCTATCGACGACTGAACCTCCAAAGTTTTACATTGCTGAGTAAGTCATGATTTTTATTATCTTTTTGAGTTGAATTCTCTATATTATTATATGCATGACAAGTAAATAGGAGTTCATTTTCAGGGTCAATATAAATACTTTTACGATACTCGCTCGAATTAATATGTAATTATAAGTAGATCAACTGCAACGGCTAGAAATTTAGTCAGCTTTTAATGACTACGACTAAACGTCTTAAGCTCTGAAATTCGAAGTGGGATTGCTTTTCTATTTTTTAAAATCCTATTACAGTAATTAATTGAGTATGTATGCGGAATCAACTCTTCCAACGCAATTTCAGTTTTCTTGACAATGTGTAAAACGAAACGTTTGAAAAAGCATCTTATCGACCTACATCTCAATAAGTAACAAAGGATTGCGTGTTAGGTCAGTTTCATGTAACCCCATTGGGGTTGTAGCACTCAAGTGGGCGGAAGGAATCGAACGTCTCTTTTTGGTATTCGACGTAAGTTTTTTTGTCAAATCATTATTCATTACTTCTCAAACGGAGTCCTTAATTGGCAAGCATAATACACTAAGTAATTAACTAACCGAGTTTGGTATCGCAGTCAAACCATCGTGATGATTTAAGATTTTAATCGTATAGTATTTTTATTCTTGTATGCTGGTTATTTTGAAATGTATGTATTTTACTATTTTCAGAGAAAAAAAGGGTGCTCCAAGATGACCGGACGGGCAGTTCAAATCGCTTCCTTCGATGCTGATCGTAAATTAAAGTTGCACAAAACGGGGCTGGACAGCATTTTGAACCAACCACACCTTATTGGATTGTTCATTGCGATTTACTCGTTCATCGGAGCCTACAGGACAGGGAAATCGTTCACTCTCAGCTGGATCGAACGTTTCCTCAGATCTAACATAAACCTCAGTGTAAGTATAATAGCCACTCATCGTATTATAGCGCACTCTTAAAATCTATACAATTTCATTAATTCTTATGATTATACCATAGAGCACTGACTGGTTAGCTCAACTGAACAACAACGATGAGTCCCTTTCGAATGGTTTCAAATGGAGAGGTGGTTCAAGGGGTGAAACGCAAGGCATTTGGGTCTGGTCAGAAGTCTTCGTAGTTGACGGTCCATCAGGTCAAAGGGTATGGCTTTACTATTATTTAACTAAAACTTACCAACCATATTATATTTGACTGATTGCTTAGGTTGGTCTTCTTCTGATGGACACCCAAGGGCTCTTCGATAAGACCAACACAGAGCAACAGGACGGCAAGATCTTTACTCTGAGCACACTTATTAGCAGCATACAGATTTTCAATATGAAGAATATCATGCAAGAGGACAAACTGGCAAACTTGCACGTAAATATTAAAAAAAAATTAAACTACTTTGGTTATTGTTTACACTCATCCACGAATTATTTGATAAATTAATAGCTCTTTTCAGAATTCGGACGGCGAGCAATTGCCCAAAGAAACAATTCATCTAGAAGCTCTTTGAAGGCTTTCCAGCGAATTATATTTCTGATTCGGGACTGGCAGTGTCCAACCGAATTTTCTTATGGTTCCGAAGGAGGCAGTGACTATATTAAAGAGTGCTTCGACATCTCTAAAGAAATGGAAGGAACGGACCTGGCTCTAAGACGTCAGCAGATTCACGATTCTTTCGACCAAGTGGACTGTTATCTCATGCCGTATCCTGGAAATACAATGGCCACTGCTGTCGGCAACTTTAGCGGTCGGCTTTCTGGTAATTATCATTCACAAACCAATCTATGTACTCTTGAATCTATCTTCAATCATTTTATTTCTATAGAAATGGAAGACGAGTTTAAGGGACATCTTGAGAAATTCATTAGCTCTCTGTTTCTCGACGGAATGGTCCAACCTAAAACGGTCGCTGGAACTCGAGTTCTTGCTAGTGATCTTTCAGGCTACATCGAATCTTACGTTGATCTTTTGAATTCTGATCAAACTCTCTCTGCTCAATCCATCTTTCAGGTAGTATATATATCTAGAATATATACTTCTTGGTTATTAAACTTTATTTCTTCACTTAGGCAACAGCAAGGATTCATAACAATGTGGTTGCCAGGGATGCTAAAAAAGAGTACAGGGCTTTGGTCAATTCAAAAATTTCGGACGAAGCTTTCCTTAGCGACGCTGAGATCAAGAGGGAGCACGAAGGTTTCAAGAAAGTGGCTCTGGAACATTTTGAAGAGCGTCGAATGATGGTAGATGCCGAATCCGTCAATGAAGCTGGAATATTAGATCAATTAAAACTGGTATGATTAAAAATTTTTATACATAACGAAAATTGTATTATTCTATTATGTAATTTAAATATTAGGACATAGAAGCTGAATTTTTGAACTGGAAAAGCAAGAATGAACTTGTAAAGGTAATGATCACTCTACAATTAAGTTAAGACAATGAGAAGTACATTTTTATTTTATAAAAATAGGCTCGGATTCAAAACTTGAATGAAACTGCGTTGAGTAACGCCATAAAGACGTATTCATCTACGATGGATAATTGGTTGAAGAACACACGGAGACCGTACGTTGAAGTGAAAGAGGTGACCGATCATCACAAGGTGATCCAACAGAGAACTACGGATTCTTTGGGGACCCAGTTGAAGGGTGGTGCTCACTTTGCTTCCACTTTCATAACACGGCTAGAAAAGGTTTTTATTATTAAATTAATTTTGAATTGGTAATGTTACTTATAATACCTTTTTTGATTTGTTAATAGTTGATCAATGATCACCTTCTCACCGTCATTGCCCAAAATGACAACAACAGGAATGTCGAAGAAGAGAAGAGGCGCTTGCAGACTGAGCTACAGGACGAACAGAAAAGAAACTATGAAGCTCAAAGGGATTGGGCTGAAAGAGAGAGACAATTGAAAATAGAAGCGGAAGAAGCCAATCAAAGAGCGGAAGAAGAAAGGCGAAAGGCGAAAGAAGCGAAAGCAGAGCGAGACAAGAAGAGAGAAGACGATGCTGAAGCAGCTAGGCAGGCGCAGCTCAAGAAAGAAGAAGAAATGCGGCTGATAATGGAAGCTGTGAGGATCAATCCTGTCGACGGCGAGATACGCTTAATCGAATTTAATTACGCATCTGAAGGCGAAGAACTATGCGTTCAGATACACAGCAAGATGACTGCAAGTTATCCGGAATACAACTGGATGGTCTTTGTTTTCAAGCAGGGAGTAGACGCAAACATATTTTATACGAACAGTACTAACCTTCAACAAGTGTATGTTCATTGGAAAGACGGGAAGAACGTTGCCGTCTTTCGCTCCAAAAAGACGTCTACATTCAAGCTCGACAGATCCTCTCCCGATTTCATCGCATCCGTGAAGAAAGCTTACACTGAGGCTCAGTCTAAGTACACTAAAGCAGAGAATGTTTCGATTGAGGCAAGAAGGATTTACAGTCCGATTACAAACTTCCAGGAAATTGTCATCAAGAACATTACAAATGGAGATTATTGGTGGCGCCAAAAAGGCTTCTCATTTTATTACAATTGCATTGGTTCCTACTATGTTTTCTTGATCGAGCTACCTTAAATCAATGATGTGAAATGATCTGATGACTTTTCATTCAATTACCCCTAAATTCTGAAATGTGAATGTAGATTTTTCTTTCAATTAAATAATAAAAACGGAGAATATTACATTTTTAATTTGAAAAGATTCTAAAATGCCAGAATGGACTTTGAACAGGTTCTATCGTCCCTTCCATTAGAAATCCTCATTCCCGGTGATACGAATCAGTCTGAACGAGCCATTTGGGCCCCGTACTGATCGACGACGAAAGAAACTAGGACTCCTTCAAGACGGTTTATTAGAGGCTATATACACATATGTTATGGCTCGAAAATACAGATATCTTAATAAATCCCCTTTGAAATAAAAAAAAGCTTTATCATAGTTTGAATTATGTCATCTGGATTTAACTTAGATCTACCTACTGTATTAAACATCATTATATTATAGAAAATGTAACTAATCGCGCACTATATTTTCGGACGAACCAATACATTTTGTAGTGATATCTATTTATTACGAAATATGCTTTAATAATTACACTAACGAAAAAGTTTAAACGTCACTGAGCTGGTATTATTGGTTCTATAATTTCTCAGCACTACTAATTTGAATACACATCCTGTTGCATATTGTAATAAACTAATAATTCAAAAAGTCTAACTTTTTTTTCAATTCAATCCCAACAAAATGTCATTAAAAGGTCACCCTCTGTTAGAATGAAACTTTGAGAGGAAATTTGAGACTCGACAGCAGCGTCCCCAGTATAGCAATCACGATGCTATATATAAATTAGAGTGCAGAAAGAGGATTGTGAGTATACTTAATTGGTACCGTCCGTCATACCTCATTATATCGGCATATTTGAAAGTTGGTCATTAACTACAATGTGATATATGAATACACGCGGATCAATATAGAAAATCGGTTTCAAATTTTAAAAACTGTTTTCTAATAACACAACAGCAGTAGGATTTGTTTTATGTAAATTGAATTCCGATATATTCGATTGACGATGATCCGATTTTACCACCAGTAAAAGAGAAAAACACGCTTCTGTACGACGATTTTTAAATAGTAATAAAGTATACCCATCAATAACAATAAACTGTTGTTTCAGCAGTAACTTGTTAAAACGATGTATTCCATGTATTGTCCAATCTATTTTGCAACAACTTGTTTAAATGTCAAGTAATAGATTTATTACGTAAGTAATGTATTTATTACTTAAAGAACGCTTTAAGAGGGTTGAGTACAGAGACAGCAGGAATTAAATAATCGGTCACAAAGTTTCCTCGTTTCTTAGGCTGGTTATTCACTTGTCTTTGATGTTCTACCTCCAGTTCCTTCAAAGCAGTTTCGGCCCGAAGCTTTTCCATTTCTAAAAGATGTTTCGACTCTAACTCCAGCCTCTTCAATTCACTTTGATGCTGTGCTTCCGCATGTGCTGCCTGTGAAGCCTGCAAAGCTGCCTGGGATTCAGCAGCCTGCTTAGCTGCTTGCGCTATTTCAGCCTGTCTAGCTGCCTCGGCTTCACCGGCCTCCCTCTTGGCGACTTCTTCAGCAGCCCGCCTAGCTGCTGCTTCAGCTTCTGCTGCTAATCTTTTGGCTTTTTCCTGTTTGCGCAGTTCTTTTAGATGGATTTTCTCCAAGCGATCTTCTTCCTCCTTCTTCTTGCTCTCGTTTTGGACCACGATGATGGTAGTAAAATGATCGTTCATTGACTATCAATGAAAATATTTTAGAATATACAATGAATCATATTAATTAACTGTTTATACTTGCTCCAGTCGATCCAGAAAAGAGAGATTGAAGTCAACTGAGCCCCTCAACTGAGTTTTCAGATAATCAATGGCTTTCTCTTGAATCACCTTGTTTTGGTCATTCAGCTCGATGGTACTGAAGAAGGGAACGGTCGAGCTCTTCATCCAATCATCCATGATAGACGAGTATATCTTGGAAGCATCTTTCAAAGCTGATTCGTTTGAATAAACCATTTGCTCCTAGTATAAATTAAGAATGAACGTAATATATATATATGATTGAACAAATTGCTTATTTACTTTAAGGCGCTCATTTCTATTTTTCCAGTTATCAAATTCATCCTCGATATCCTGTATAATATAAATCATAATCAAAAGCTTAATTTCCTCAAGTTTTTAAAAATAAGATATCGCACCTTTTTCAACTGATCCAACAGCATCCCAGCAGATTTTAAATCAGAATCTTCCATTTGATTCTGTTGAAAATGCTCTATGGCCTTCTTCTGGAATTCAACGTGATTCATCCTTAGGTCATCCTCTTCCAGAAAAGTTATTACAGCATTCTCAAAAGAGGAAACTAAAGATTTGTACTCTTGTTTAGCATCTCTGGCCAAAGCGTTGTTGTGAATCTTTGCTGTTGCCTAGTAAATTATTTTAAATTAAATTTAATTATACATAATCCACAAGTGTACGCATCAATAGTGTACCTGAAAGATGGATATTGGTGAAAGACCCTCATCGGAATTGAGTAGATGCACGTAAGATTCGATGTAACCTGAAAGATCACTAGCGAGAATCCGAGTTCCAGCCACTATTTTCGGTTCAACTGCTCCATTAGGAAAGAGGAAGCAGAGCAGCTTCTCCAGATGATCCTTGAATATATCTTCCATACCTAAAATTAAGTACAAATTATGAAATTATACAATCATGCTTATGGAAATGTAAAAACATGTAAAAACCTGATAGGCGGCCATCAAAGTTGCCGTCATCATTGGCAACTTCTCTTCCAGGATGAGGCATCAAGTAGCAGTCGACATCCGAGAAACATTGACGGATATGACGACGCCTTTCACTCAATTCAGTACCCTCGATATCCCTCGTGATCTTTAAGTAGACTTCAAGATGCTTTTTGCCTCCTTTGGAACCATAAGGATATTCTCTCGGATTAGGCCAATCTCGGATGAGAAAGACAATTCTTTGGAAAGGTTTAATATTCGTTGTAGAACTCTTTGAATTCAGGTTCTTTTTATTTAGAGCGAGCCGTCCGAATTCCGCAAAAAGCTGTGAATGCATGCAAATCTTTTAAATGGAGAATGATGTAGGAAAAATATTTGTGTATACATATACCTGTAAGTTTCCTAAGCTATCTTCTTGCATCCTTTGAGAAAGGTTAAAAATCTGGATGCTGCTTATCAATGTACTCAAGGTGAAGATGTTGCCGTTCTGTTTCAGAGTTGTTTCCATCGAAAAGTCCTTGCGTGTCGATCAGCAAGACACCAACCTGCAATACAACATTTATAGTGAAGGATTAGTACAGCGTTAAAAAGATTATATATGGTAATCATATGAGTAATACAACTGTACTAAAAAGTTTTAGGCCTATAAACGATAGTATATGTAGTAAACTACAACTATTTCATTGAAATATCTCAAATATATACAGTTTACCATGAATTTAATGAGATATATTGTATATATTGTTACCTTTTCACCTGCTGGGCTATTAACGATGAAAACCTCTGACCAGGCCCAGATACCTTGAGTTTCAGGTTGAGAGCCACTTCGCCAATGAAACCCTTTCAAAAGTGGTTCCTTATTGTTGAACTTTGTTAGCCAACCAGATCCCTATAACAATAATAACAAATAATGAATGTTAATCCAATAAGGATAAAAGTTTAAATAGATAATAATGATACCTTCACATCGGATGATAGGAAACGTTCGATCCAGGAGAGAAGAAAGGATTTGCCAGTCCGATAGGCGCCGACAACGGAAAGAACCGCAATGGGCATTCCTTTGAGTTCATCTTTGTTATTCAAAATCTTATCCAGTTCCGGTTTCCTCAACTTCAACTTCCGGTTATCGAAAGAGATGATTTGGATCGGCTTTCCAAGCTGAGGATGTTCCATTTTTTCAGACTAAATTTATAAGACTTAACAAAAGAAATAAAAGTATAAAGAAATAAAAAGCAGAAAATTGCCTAAGACCCAACTACGGAATGATGAGCATATATTCACTTATAATTGCATTGTACAATGTGACTAATTGTATTTATAAAACAATTTTTAATGTAGAATTAAGGCATTTTAAATGTATGTAAATTCAAGATATACAAAAATAAAATGAACTTACAGTGTGTACTCTCGCATTAAAAAAGTGGGTCGGCTGTTGGGCGAAGAGACGTTCTTCTTCGTATGACGGCTCCGCGTCGACTGAAGGTTGAAACTAGAAACTAGTCGACTACTCAGAAGCCAGCAAGCAGCCTTGCTTTCTTCTTGAGTTATAGCCTACAATAATCTAATGAGTCATGCTGTTCCCGAGTCATTCGATTTTCTTTAAAATTTTTGAAAGACGATCCGTTAAAAAAAATAAGAAGAAAACTGTATTTAGTTCAACATGGAGAGTTGTCTAAAGTAAAAAACATTGAGTCAGGTCAGTTTCATGCAACACTCGTCTTTTCTTACAGAGTTGTTAACTGCAGAGAACAGTAGAAATAAGAGCTAGTCAGAACAAAGTGGAGTCACTAAACAGTCAGCATTTTTTTTTTCTCGGCGGCTAATAGACCCCTATTGAGGATTTAACCGACTACCGATGGATCGCATTCCAATTTAAGCAGCGCGGTATTCTCTTTTCAATAACTTCTCATACTGCTTCTGAATAGCTCCCTTATGGAGTCATGGAATATCAAATTCAGCCGCCTCGCATTCAGCATAATAAATCAAAAGAAAAAATAAGGTCCTTACCTATATATAAAACTGTTGGTTATGAAGGGATACTTTCTACTATACTTAAAAAAGCGTATCGTAAAAAAAACGTTTAAAATTCAATAGATCTAATGTGAAGTATAAACAGAGCCGGATTAACCCAAGTGCGGGCCCTAGGCCCAAGCCCAAGTGCAGGCCCCCTTTGCCAATTTATGATGCCGTTTTCACATCATGAAAATATCGCACTCCTGGAATATTCCCAAATTCCATAGTGATGTCAGATAAATCTGAGTTGTATTGTGATGAAATCTATTTTTAAAAAATCATTCTGAAAATCATATGTGTCGTATGTCCTATACGGTATCGCACTTCTGCTAAAGACTGCTACGCAGCAGATCCGAGTTTGTTACTAAGTTATGCCGTAGACTTTTTACAAATGCATTGGATCTTTAACAACCAAGGTCAAAATTTAGAAAATGTATTAGGTGATTTATCAGGTAAAAAAATTACAAAATTAATAACGTGATAATTTCGCACAATTAATTGCCTTGCCTAATTTATCAAATTACTAAATTAATAACACCCGCTTGAAAAAAAAATTAAAAATAGTTAGGGAAATAAAAATTTTATTAAGTTTAATAATGCGCTTAAAATGTTCCTTTAAAGTTTCAAATACTATGTCTATATGAAGGTATTTTAGATAAATAAATAAAAATATCATAAAAAATACAAACTCCACGAGACTCGAACATGTATCCTTGCGCTTTCCAGGCAAGTACGCTATGCACTATCAGATGCTTGTGAACTATAAAAAAAAAATTTACGCATATATACAAATCCAAGTAGTAGACTCGAAAATTTATGAATCTTTTATTTTTTTTTTTAACATAAAACTTTTTCTGGTATCATGTCCCTCTCAACAGGCTAAAAAGTCTATCTTCTTAATAGTTTATGCTTACACTTATCGCCATGCTAGAAAGTATTATTTTTCCCTCGTGATTTGATGTCAATAATATTTCATTTACACGTTGCGCCATTCATTCCTTACAACAGCTGCATAGTTGGTCCATTCATTGCACAATCAATTTAAATGTTAAAAACTACTGCTGAACATGGAAAAAGTAGTCCATTTGCCATAAGAGCCCAGCAAAGAATTTTTTTTTGTCTTTGAGATCTATAAAAGTCTTTGAAATTTAATAAATTACTAAATTAATTGTACTTGTTTTTCAACGTAATTTATTTCCGAGCCAAAAATCAATTTCTAAATTGATTTCCCACTTGGAAATTAATTTGCTTGGTAAGCAATTTATTACGAAAAAAAAAATAATTTCAAATTTATTAATTACATACTTGGTAATATATATTCGTTTAGTATGTGATTTATTACCTTAATCACATAATTAATTACATAAATTTTGACCTGGGATCTGTTAATTCCAGGGTATTTTTCAACATAGTCATTCTATTTTTTCTAATCTTTGGTTTTGAACTTTTAAGTGGTCAAAAAAAATTCGTCTGCTCGCTTGATCAGTAACATTAAGTGATTTAGAAAGTTGAGCTATTTAAAATTTGGAGCATATTTTTCAACGAATTAAAAAATAAAAGTAGCGGAAACAAATCTTAATGTGCGAAATATAACTCTCAATCTTATGATTACTTATCGAACATGCCAACCACTGAACTCTCTGCTTGATTTCTAACATATAGGGATTTAGGAAGTTGAGCTATTTAAAATTTGGAGCATATTTTTCAACGAATCATACAGATTGATTAACTGTTTCCAGTTTTAATATGAATCACGCATCCATTGTTTTGATCAAAATTTATAATTTATTAAGTAAATATACTTTTCAAATTCGATTTAGAACATGCTAATGAACCATTATAATCTTTGGAATTGTTAAAAACCTTTTAATCGACCGACCTGCACAACTTCAAGTGCAGTATACAAACTAATTTTTTTTTGTCATCACTTTTTTTATGACGTGGTACCTGACCGATGTTTTAGCTGGGTTCGACGATCATACAGGGTTAACAAGGACTAACATGAGAGCACATGTATACGAGGGCCCAACAACAAATACCTTGGTTTTTTAGATGGAGAACCGGAGAACCCATTAGTATTAAATATGTAATATAGCCGAAGGTCAAATATTTTTTTTACAAAATCACTGCAGCAACAGAAAAAAGTGATTTTGGGAAGCAGTTTTTTTTCTGGAAAAATTCTGTATGAAACCAAAAATCAAAAAAAAAAATATATTTTTCATCGGTGCGGGCCCCCTGTTCGGTGCGGGCCCTAGGCCTGGGCCTCCGTGGCCTACGCCGTAATCCGGCACTGAGTATAAACAATAAGTTTCCTAAACACATATTGTTAAAATGTTGTAGAACGATATAGCACAAATGAGATGTAAACATTCCCTTTACAACGATGTAATAATCTCTATTACATAGAGTCGTACCATATCATATTTCCTGGAAAGCAGCAATAAAATCGTAAATTGTTGGGGGAGGAGGGAGAAGTAAAGAATCGTCTCATTTCAAAGAATTGGTGACCAGCAGTCAATAGAAAATGAGGTACCAGGAAAATCGAAAGAAAAATAAATGTTTTTTGCACCCTCTCGAAAGACTATCGAGGCTCAGTGGACGTCCAGTCGTCATAGCAAGCGGACGCGTCTAACTTAACTGAAATCCTCGACTTCATATAACTCAACCTTCGTAAGTTAATTTTTTTTTCTCTCTTATTCTTTTTTAGTGTGTAGATGTCATTATTTAATTAATCTTTAAATGTGTCCATACGGTTTTCATCTTATAAGGAAATAATGATTGAATTTATATACTTTACTTATCTTTAAGCTATTTTTGTGAAGTTAATTGAATATTTCATACGCACTGTCGTGCTTGAATTGAATATATTATTACCATAAAGTAGCCTATTAATCAAGTTCGATTAGCTAAATGAGTTTCTGAATCTTTCATTTGTCTTTGAATTAAAAGGTGCATCTGAAATTCGCTCAAGATGGGGGAGCCAATTCAAATCATCTCTTTTGAAAACCGGAAATTGAAGCTGAACAAGAAGAAACTAGAGAAGATTTTGAACAGAGAGGAGCTTAAAGGGTTACCTATCGCAGTTCTATCGGTGATCGGTGCCTATAGAACTGGAAAGTCATTTCTTCTCTCATGGATGGAACGCTACCTTTCCTCTACTGAGAAGGTATGATGAGCATAGAACTGAATTAAAATCTAATTGAACTTATTATACTTTTAACACATATGCAATACAGGGTTCAAACTGGTTAACACAATTTGGCGATGAAAAACTGATTGGTTTTAAATGGAGAAGTGGATCAAGGCCTGAAACTCAAGGCATTTGGGCCTGGTCTGAAATAATTCTTTTTGATGGACCTTCGGGCGGAAAGGTAATTAAATCAGCTTATTTTATTCATATTTATTCGCGATGCTAATTATCATTGTGTAAATAATATAGGTGGGTGTCTTGTTGATCGATACCCAAGGCCTCTTTGATGGGAAAAGCACTCGAAAACAGAATGGCAACATCTTCACCTTGAGCACTTTGATCAGCAGCATCCAGATCTTCAATCTGTCTCAAAAGATGCAGGAAGATAACCTAGAAAACTTGCAGGTATAATTATTCAAAAAATTATGAATCTTATAACATTCTATTTAATCGATATTTTTTAATAAAGATTTTTGCCGAATTCGGGCGTCAGGCACTTACTAAGAGCCAAAATACATCGAAGCAGAGCACAGCTTTGAAGCCATTTCAGCGAATTGTATTTCTCATTCGTGATTGGCAGAATCCTAGAGAGCATCCTTACGGAAGCGAAGGAGGCAACTATCATCTTGAAGAGTATTTCGAATCCCCCGATGAAGAAATGGTCGACGCCGATGAGCTGATTGAACGACGTCGAAACATTCACGATTGCTTCTCCCAAACTGAGTGCTACTTGATGCCTCATCCAGGGAAGAAAGTGGCCAATGATGAAGACAAATTTGATGGGCGCCTATCAGGTTAATATAATAATATAGCTATATCAATATATCATTTATCCATCAATTAAGTTATTTAAATTCTCTTAATTAGGTATGGAAGAGGAATTCAAAGAATATCTTGAAAAGTTTCTTTGCTTTCTCTTTCCCGACGGAACTGTTGAAGCCAAAACTGTGGCTGGAAATCGAATCGTGGCGAGTGACCTAACAGATTACGTGGAATCTTATGTAGATCTATTGAATTCAGATGAATCTCTCTCCGCTCAATCCATCTTTCAGGTAGATAACGTACTCAATTATGGTTTTTATCAACACTTAAAACAAGTGATTTACCAAATCATTCAAGGCAACGGCCAAAATTCATAACAATGCTGTGGCCAGGGATGCTAAGAAAGAGTACCAAGTTTCCGTCAATTCCATCGAAGAGACTACAGTAATCTTCTTTGAAAATGATGCAATGGAGGTGCTACACGATGATTTCAAGAAAAAAGCACTCGAATTCTTTGGAAAATATCAAATGGGGGACGATCATTTCAACTCTGAACTTCTAAACCAATTGATCATGGTATACATATCATCCTTTTGAGCTTATAAAAGTAAAATCATACGATTCTCTAACAATTACAGGATATTAATGGAGAATTTGTCCACTGGAAAAGCAGGAACGACCTTCTGAAGGTAATTCTAGAACTTAACAATCGTAAATTGTAGATATTTTATTCTTTTTTATTGCCCAAATAGGAGCAAATTCAGAGCCTGAATGAATTAGCTTCGAAAGAGGCACTTAAGACTTATTCAGCTACAAATGCATGATTGGATCAAAAGCTCTAGCAAACCTTTCCTCGACACGAACGAGTTGAATGATCAACACCAGAAGATCTTTGATTCCACCACCAATCATTTGAAGAGCCAGCTGAAGGGCCCTGAATACTTTACCCAACCTTTTTTAAATCGACTTCAACAAGTACAAATATTAATCTTATTTGATTTATTCATTTTTAAATTCTGGATCTGTTTTATATGATTCTTATAGTCGATGAAAGATCATTTCACTACCATCATTGTGGTCCAAAACGAGAGCAAGAAGAAGGAGGAAGAAGATCGTTTAGAGAAGATCCGATTGAACGAACTGCAGGAACAGGAGAAAGCGAGAAGGAAACCTGCAGAAGTAGAAGCAGCAGCTAGGAAGGCTGCTGAAGAAGTCGCCAGGAGGGAAGCCATCGAAGCCGAGGGTGCCAGGAAGGTTGCAGAAGCCGACAGAGCTAGGCAGGCCGCAGAAGCTGATGCAGCATTGCAAGCTCAACAATTAGAGCACAAGGAAAAAGAGCACCAAAATCAACTAGAGATTCAAAGACAAGCCGCAAATCACCAATTACAGTTGGCCGAGCAGAAACCTGTGACTGAAGCAGCTGCCGCAGCTGCGGCCCAGCAAGCTGCCTATTGGCGAGGAGTCGCAGAGAACAAGAATTATGGTGGCTGTTTAACTATTATGTAACGCCGAGGAGAAGAGATGATCAGAGATAATGCTTGCATTCATTTCAAATTCTTATAATTTTTACATTTTCTTTTTAAATCTTCTTTCTTTGTTATTTGCGCTAACTCTGTCTTCAATCCCAAAATTAATACACAGAAAGTTATAATTGATAACCATCGAACCAGTACCTATATTATATTTTATTTCTGACATCAATTATCACCGCTTAAACAATGTTTTATAAAAGTCCTAATTTTGAAATGAACAAATCTAAAAGGATTAAAGTAAAAGGATCTCGAACTGTTTAGTTTCCTCTCCATTCAACTCAAGTGAGATGTTTGGGTCGTGCGAACTGATGCCGTAAATCACAGTGGGACTTATGGCTCCTCCGAGGATCGTCAAAGGCGTGCGTACTTGTGAACTCGGACGCAATTAAATTGGTTATTATGTAATAAAGAAATGCTCATCGGGAAGAGTTGGCAAATGATCCTGCAGAGTTTGATTGTTTCGTTATTTGAACAAAAGATTACTTATATTAGCTACCAACAACTTAGAAAGGCATGTTCGATATTTAAAAAGAATTGTTAGAGACGATGCAGTACGCAATGAAGTCATAATGAATCAAACATCTCTCTATATATTCCAAGAAGTCATTCAAAAACAGATTCACAAAATGGAAATAATAATGATTCAATCAACTATTCCAGGATTTTTCCATTGCCGACGTTGTCACCTACATTTTTACATTGGAAATAAAACAGAAAAATATTTCCATTTCCATGTCCGTTTCCTGGACTTACTTTGCGTATCTGGGAGGAGATTCATCAATAAGTGTTCCATTCACTAGAGGATTCGACTGATTCGTGGAAGGCAGGCCCGCAGTGAGCTTTACTGGCGCCCGGGTTAAAACTGTCATTTAAGCGCCCCATACGTGATGGATATCGAGCCCTGTGCGCCCCTGTCGGGCTGGCGCCCGGGACAAAACCACCCAGTAGACCCCCCCTCAATACGGCCCTGGTGGAAGGCGCAGTTCAGAAATTATTTGTTTAATTTCAAAGAAAACACAAGCGACTAATGGGAATGTAAAGCAATGATCATGAAAGGTCAGGTCCTGGCTGAGTCGTTATCAGTTTATCTCTGGACGTCGCAGAGATCGGAACTGGCTAGTCTTCTTTTTTTGAGACTCTAATACGGTTAGCTCATTTATTTGTACTGTACATTACTATTTAAGTTGATTCTATATTCATCTTCGCATTTCGAAAACATACTTTAGTTGAACGGAAAACGGTGTTAAAGGAATAATTTGGATTCTCGATACGCTGAATCTTACGTGGATCTACAATGAGTTTCGAAAGATATTGGAGTGTGAATCGTGGAATGAGTCAATCCGACGCCTTGAGTCAAGTAATCCACGTATTCATAGTGTGCAGCATTTTTTGTACTCTAATATTATGTCACTGTTAGATGTTTATTGACAGCTATTGTAACACTGCTGTGGTTATGAATGCCAAGAAAGAGTACACAATCTGCGTCACTTCTATTGAAGAAACTGAAGAAATGTTTCTTACCGACGATCGATTGAATGTTTTAGACGATACATTCCAGAAGAAGGCTAAGGAATTATGCGTAAAACGTGAAAAGGTTACCGGTGAATTCATCTTAAATCAGCTGATCAGTGTAAGTTACAAACAACTAAACTTGATTCACACAATGGAATGATTCTATTATAATACCCATTCTTCTCCAACAGGATATTGACGAAGAATTCGGTAACTGGAAATGTAGAAATCAGCTGCTCAAGGTAGGACAGTTTTCAATCATAATTGTTGTGAGGTGATGTAATCATGTAATAACATGTAATAGGAGAGAATTCGCAGCATGAACGTCTCAGCTCTGAAAGATGCTGAAAAGATGTACTCAACTACGATGGATGATTGGCTAATAAAGAGCTCGACCAAACCTTTCTTCACTGTGAGCGATTTGAACGAAGAACGCGAAATGATCCAAGAGAAAATCACGGATCAACTCAAAAGTCAGCTGAAGGGTCCCACCGGTCCCAATGATGACTTCACCCTCCATTTTCTGGATCAACTTCGGCAGGTATAACAAAAAAAACATTGAAAATTTTACACTACTCACTCAAACACTATATGGCGCTTATAATTAGTTCATAGAGAGTCAGAAAAGGCAGGAAGAGGATCGTTTGAAATTGGAATTGATCCGCATGAAGGAGAGAATGTGGGAAGAAAAGAAGAAAAATGGGAATCGAGCAGAGCCAAAAAGCAAAAGACTAAGAGGCTCACCTGATCAGCAAGCTACTGCTCAAGAAGCAGAGGAACAGCAGTGAGCAATGGAAGCAGTTGCAGTTCAATATGAGAAGGAAGAAAGGATGCGTGCTCAACTACCGCTGATCAGAAACGAGCAGGAGGCATATTAAGAACCCTTAATTCAGATTTTACATGAATTGAATAAAAAATAAAATAATATACTTCTCATTTTTGTCTACTACATCTTTACAATTGAATTGTGTAATTTGTGTTGCTCTTGTTTTGTCCTATTCTAACTAATCTGAAATTTCAGAATAGTTAATCATACAAAGAAATTGATAATTAAACTGCTGATACATGACAGGGAAACCAACCTAAATCTATCCTTTGATAGTAACCATCAGGAACTGGATAAACTATTGAATCACGTTAAACTCCAACAAATGCCACCAATTTCTAGCCGAGCACCATTGGCTTTGCGTGCTGTTTCTTTGGGAAAACTCTCCGATTCGCATTCTCGGATTCGCATTTGTATGATGAATTTATATTCAATATACTATATTTGTATCTATTTTCAAATATATTTCTGAAATGAATTCAAAAATGAATTCAAAAATGAATTCAGAAATCAATTTTGGAATGAATTCAAAAATCAATTTTGAAATGAATCCAAAAATCAATTTGTATTTGAATTTTAATATAATATTAAGGGGTAGCTAATGTCGGGGTAGCTATTGTCGCCAACCAAGGTAGCAACAGTCGGGGTACCTACTGTCAGGGTAGCAATTGTCGGCAACAAAAGTAGCTACAGTCGGGGTAGCTACTGTCTGGGTAGCAAATGTCGGAAAAATGGGTAGCAACGGTCGAAAGGTGGCTATTGTCCCCATGCCTATTAATTTGACTGAAAAAAAACTGAAAAGAATGAATAGCTCAGGAGCATAGTATCAGAATAATCGAATGAATTAAACAAGTTTTTTTTAGGAATGGGTTTTTATAAGTAAAGATGCAATTCGTTTCATTATAACCTGCCGATTTTTTATTATTTAAGTACTGTTTTTCGGTGACAGGTATTTCACCGTATTCAAAAATGAATAGTTTAAAAAATTGACTAGGAAAATATCAAATTTTAAGAAAGATGTATCTGTTATTATAGACTTCGTCACAGAAAACCTGGGGAGTTCGATAGTCCCGATATTTATACAAAAAAACGCATAATTGCACATTTTGAAAAAAAACGTTTAGAAAATAAGAAGAAGAAAAAATAAATCATAGATCAGTACGCGTAAAATGCATAATCAATCATTTCTGTCGTATTCACTCCCAAAACTATTAATTCAAACCAGCTTCGAAGAATGGAAACAATTATAAGTCAATCAACTATTCCAGGAAACTTTTTCGCAGCCAACGTTATTACCTTTTTTTACTTTAGAATAATAATTTAAAAAAATAGTATGTGAAAGCACGTTGGGAATATCCCTTCTTGGATTTATACCTGCGGTGGATGACACATATCTCTTTTTTCTGTTTCAAAGAATTGGCCATTAAAAACGTCGGAACCAATACTACTCTTTTTTCTCTCTCTAGTCCAGAAACTCGGAATAAATTTTAGTTTGATTTTCAGTTGAAGCTCAGTTGACGAACTGTAAGGACACAAAATTTTCTACAACTACTTCAAGTTGAGTAAGTTTTATCTCGAGTTTTATACTCCTTTACTTTGATTTATTGAATACCGCATGATATAGGCATATAATTAAACTCGTATTGTTTGATTGTAATGTATTTTTTAAATGACTCAACTTCCTTTCATTCCAATTTGTTAAATATGTTTATCATTGATTGAATTAATCTATGTAATTTTTTTTTAATTTCTCTTTATTATTATTTTTATATTTTATTTGTCATGATAGTATCAGCTGTTTTATAATGGGTCACCCCATTCAGATAATTTCCTTTGATGGAGATCGCAAATTGAAGTTGAATAAAGTTGAATTGGAGAAAATTGTGGGCCAGAAAAACGTCCGAGGATTGCCTATCGCCACCCTATCAGTGATAGGAGCTTTCCGAACTGGAAAATCCTTTCTTTTGAACTGGATGGAGAGGTACCTTTCATCCGACGAGAAGGTAAAATCTCTTTTAGCCATTTTAAGTTAATTATGACTATACAAATGATCTAATAAAGGGCCCAGGATGGATCAAGGAGTGCAAGAGTAGTATCCATAGTAATCAACCTCTCGAAGGGTTTAAGTGGAGAAGCGGATCTCAATCTGAAACTCAAGGAATCTGGGCTTGGTCAGAGGTCTTTTTCATCGAAGATTCTGTTGGTGAAAAGGTATATAATTCATTATCCCGCTCATTTATAATGTTTTAAAGTACCTTTATCCCTCTAAACTTCACAGATTGGAGTTTTGCTCATCGATACACAGGGACTCTTTGACAGCAATAACACTTTGAAGCAAAATGGCAATATCTTCACACTTAGCACGTTGATAAGCAGCTTACAGATCTTCAATTTATCTCAAAAGATGCAGGATGATAACTTGGGAAACTTGGAGGCAGGCTATTCTATTTAAATTTGAAAAATCTAGACTGTCTCTTAATGCCTCTTTTTAAATAGCTATTTGCATAGTTTGGGCGCAAAGCTCTCACGAAAGGGAATCAACATTCGAACTCCATGAAGACGTTTCAACGGATTATTTTTCTCATCCGTGACTGGCCCTACCCCAATGAAAACGCTTATGGTGCTCAAGGAGGTAGAGATTATCTGGAAAGTTACCTCACAGTCACGAAAGAAAAGGAAGGCACTGAATTGGGTGACAGACGTCGTCATGTTGACGAATGTTTCGATCAAGTGGACTGCTACCTAATGCCACATCCTGGGAAGAAAGGGGCTAATGATGATGGCAACTTTCACGGCCGTCTTTCACGTACTTATCTTAATAATAAATATATATTTTTTTAACGTTACGCCATTCCAAGTGCCCTGAGGATTTCATTCTTCCCTTTCAGGATGATCTTCAGCGAGTATATTCTTTTAATAATGTATTCCAATATAATCAACCATTGAATAATAATTCCAAACTTATTATTAATAGGGCATTGAAGATCATTTTTCAACCGTCATCACGCCTCAAAATGATCACAAGACAAAGATGGAACTGGATCGTCTTCAGATGATCGAATTAGAGAAAGAACGAAAAGCGGAGAAAGCCCGAAGGAAGGAGGTAGAAGCCGAAGTAATCCGGCAGGCAGCAGCTGATGAAGTCGCCAAAAGGGAGGCTGCTGAAGCCGAAGCAGCACGACAGATTGAACGGACTGAGCAGAGAGAGAAGGAACATCAACTCCAACTGGAAGGGCAGAGAGAAAGGGCCAAAGCTCGGCTGGAAACGGAGCAGAAGCGGGGCGAAGAGGTCAAGAGAGGATTGGAGGAAGAACTTCGCCTTGCTCGAGAGAAAATGCAGTGCTCAATTCAATAGATCATCCATCTGTTCTATCTGTTCTTTTATAGTCGCATTCATCTAAATGTTTGCTAGCAGATTGTAGTTTTTAGAATCGTTTGAATTCAGAAATATACTCTGCGATGGCCTGATGGTTAATTAGCGCTTATATATTACAGAAATATCTTGTATTTCTTATTTTAAATTAGTGATAAATTCTTTGTGCATTGTAAATGTAACAATTCCTTTGAAAGGCAATTAAGACAACACTATTACAATAACATATGTATTAAATATTAATTACGCTTAGCAACATCTATTCCTGGAAAACGGTTAGATTTTTTTTATTTATAAGAAAAGCAAATGATGATCATCAATCAAAATGGATTACCGGGAAAAGGACGTAGTATAATCAACGTAGGCTACATAGCCCATTACAATTCGTTTTTTTTTCTATCGACGAATAGTTGGTCATTCGAATCGGACTGCCTTTTCCTGATGGTCCTCGACTTTAGCTCATCTTTCTTTAAGTTTAGTCCATCTTTTTTATATAAATAGAATTTTTGAAGCTTTGAACAGAATTCTCAAATGGAGAATCCAATTTCAGCAGCAGTATGCAAGAAATCCAAGACTGGAGTATTGAATTCAGATGAAGCCCTTTTGGCTCAATTCATCTTCCAGGTGTGTATTTTGTTTAAATTGAATCTAGAATGCATGTGTAATATCCAACAACCCGACTTGTTAAATTGGCATTCTATCTGAATCATGTTTACAGGCAACTGCTAAAATTCATAATTATGATGCGGTAAGGGACGCAAGAAAAGAGTACATGACTCTTGTCGCCTCAATCGAAGAAACTAATGCAGAAATCTACTTGACTGATGATCAAATGAAGCTGAATCACGATGATTATAAGAAGAATGCGCTAAAATTCTTCGAAAAACATCTAATGGGCCAAGACGAATCTAATCACGAGCTCCTGACCCATCAGTTAATCATGGTAAATAGATTATCTTTTACTTTAAAGTAATACAGTTATTTAAAATGATTTAATTTACACACCTAATAACAGGATATCGACGAAGAATTTGGCAACTGGAAAAGTAGGAATGAACGTCTCAAGGTAATAACAAAGTTTTCTTCAATAATTTATATGGAAATTTAATTATTAATTATTAAATTTAATGTTTAGGATCAAATTATGAACTTGAACGAGTCAGCTTTGATAGATGCTGCAAAGATCTACTCGTCCACGATGAATGAATGGATCAAAACCTCAAAGATTCCCTTCTCCGATCATGTTATGAACGATCAACACATGGTGATGCAAGAAACTACTACGAATCATTTAAAGAATAATTTAAAGGGACCAGCGAATTTCAACCTTCGCCTCCCTTTTCTTAATCGACTCCAAGAATAAGTAATAAAAAATGCATGTTAATTTTTATCCTTTCATTCATTTAAACACTTTGATATCTATACAGATCATGAAAGATCATTTCACTAGCTTCATTGTGGTTCAAAATGAGAGCAAGAAGAAGGAAGAACGAAATGATTTGGAGATGATCCGACTAAAAGATCTTCTAAAACAGGAAAAAGCGAGAAGAAAGGTGGCAGAAAGTGAAGCAGCAGCTAGTCGACTTGCAGAAGAAGTTGCTAAAAGGGAAGCTGCTGAATGCGAGGCTTCTAGGCAGACTGAAAGAGCTGAAGCAGCTCGTAAGATGGCACAAATTGAGGCTACTCTTATTCAAAGAGAACATGAGAGTCAACTGGATGGTGAAAGACGATTGGCTGATTTCAAATTGCGATTGGAGCAGCAGAGTGCCCAAGTGGAAAAGAAGAGATTGGGAGAAGCACTCTCCAATTCCAAATTAATTGAATACAATAGCTGTTCAATTCAATGAGACTATGATCATGTAAAGTCAATATTCTAATGAAAACAATAATATTTTATACACATCCGCGTTTATTTTTTTTTTTAAGTGCTTCTAAATTCAGAAATAAACTGAGAGGCTAATTAACTCATTAAATATTGCTTTTAACTGTATTATAATAAATAATAAATGAATCATGGGCAATATAGTGATATGATATCGCAAAGTTACCTTTAAATTCGAAATCAACCTTTCAATTTTTCAAAAAAAACAAAAGCTAATCTACACTTGATATATAATAATAGTGAATCAAGCGTTTTACTGTAACATATATTCCAAGAGGCTATTCACAAGAGATTCGAAGAATGGAAATAATTTCAAGACAATCAACTATTCCTGGGATTTTTTTCGCTGTCAACGTTGTTACTTCTATTTTTTCCATTAGAAACGAAGAAAAAATCAACACATACCATTTCAAAATCCTTGGGGTATTTGCCTTTTTGGAACCATCCAAATCTTTAACCTCTCTCAGAAGATGCAAGAGGATAACATGGGCAATTTGGAGGTTAAAACATATTATTATATACTTCACTAATTAAAGCAAAAACAAAATATAACTTTTATTGTTTCTATACAGCTTTTTGCAGAGTTTGAGCGCCTCGCTCTCAACAATTCGAGGGAATCTTCTGCCGCCGCTGTTTCGACAATGAAACCTTTCCAACGGATTGTGTTCCTCATTCGAGATTGGCCTTATCAAAAGAGACATGCTTACGGTTCTCAAGGTGGGGCAGACTATCTTGAAACATATCTCAACGTCCCGGAAGAAATGGAAGGCACTGAACTGAGTATCAGACGTCGACATATTCGCCAATATTTCGATCAAGTGGATTGTTATCTAATGCCTCATCCTGGGATGAAGGTGGCCAATGATGACAATGACTTTGACGGTCCATCATCAGGTATTAAATGTTACTAAGGTTCTGTTAATACGTTTGATGGTTATTGAAATTTTTTCTTATAATTATGTAAAAATGGAAGATGAATTCAAGAATCAACTGGAAACGTTGCTCTTTTTCTCTTTCCTAACGGAACTGCTAAGCCGAAAATGGTGGCTGGAACTCGGGTTCTTGCTAGTGATCTAACGGATTCCGTAGAATCTTACGTAGATCTTCTCAACTCGGAAGAAGGCCTCTCTGCCCTATCAATTTTTGAGGTAAAAGTCCATTTTAAAGATTCAAAACTTATCATTATAAAAAGTTTAAGTGCATTTTCATAGGCAACAGTAAAAATTCACAACATTTCAGTGGCTACAGATGCCTTGAAAGAGTACAAGGCCTTAGTCACTTCTTTCGAGAATGATTCGGGAACTTTCCTGAAGGAGGATGATCTAATGATGAATCACGTTGAATTCCAGAACAAAGTTTTAGAGGAGTTTGACAAACGTCGAATGGGCGATACTGAACCCATCAGCTCAGATGAGATATTGAGTCAGTTAAAAAAGGTGTTGTTGCAAAAAAAAAATGATAAATCTAGTAAATAATATTCAAATATCTATTACAGAATATTGAAGAAGAATTTGAGAATTGGAAAAGTAGGAACGAGCTTCTCAAGGTAATAATGTGTGTCCATCGCTGAAAGTCAATAGAATTAACAATGATTATTTGAAAATGTTATATTAGTTGGAAAATCTGAAAAGAGAATTGGAAAGAGCCAGTAGGTGCGAAGATGCAGGATCATCCGATCATCGGGAGGTTCGACACCGCTTGGAAAAGGAGAAGCTGGTAGCCGTAAATGAACTTGAAATGGAGAAGCTCAAAATGGTCTTGATGACTGAAAAGATGGACCTCATGAAAAAAGAACAAGAATTTGAAATTAAGAAACTTAAGGACGAACATGGTTTGGAAATCGAGGGAATGTCAAATGATTTCAGTATTCATCATTAATTGAGATTGGAAAGAGAACTTTAAGTGTCTTTTATCATCTTCTTTATTGAAAATCTGAACTTCATTAATCTGAACGCTAAAGTATGTTGAACTAAGTAGTAAAAAAAGATTTATTTTTAATGTCTCAAATATAGATTGTAAAGCTTAGTACGACGAATACACTGGCTTATGGACTATATAGGTGGCCCCCCATATAGTCCATAATCATCATCTTGAGAAGCTGCTCTGCTTCCTCTTTCCTAATGGAACAGTTGAGCCGAAAATGGTGGCGGGAACTCGCTTTTAAATCTTCTGTTTTAATTAATTGTAGGTACTGTTCCAAATAAAATACTGAGTTAAGTAGATTAGAATTAAATATATAAACAAAATTAAAAATTTATAAACATGATTAGATTTTCAAATTAAACTTTTAACTATTGAATAGTAAGTAAGATTTACAAAGAAACCAAGTAGATGTATCAGCGAACTTGTTTTTAAAAATTTGTTTCAAAATATTGATTTCATATTTTGGCGCGGGAATGTGCGATTTCAATATCGTCTGCCGTTAGCCTGTTACCATAGCCACCATCTCAGTAAAGAAAAGAGAATCCATGTCCATGTGTTCGTACTAGTAGCCATTTCGTCATTTTGTGCTTCTGAATCAATCTTCGTAATACAATACTAACGATAAAGTCTTTATCACTCATTATAATTGTGAGCTCATTTTTAATCAACCTTTAGTATTGCATATTATTATCGATATTCCATCTAATACTATTTCAAGGTTACCTCATATTTGCCCTATTTTCTTTTTGTCAATCAGCTGCTGCTGTAAAAATTCCAATAAGATGGGTCAGCCAGTCCAAATCATCAGCTTCGATGACAGTCGCAAGTTGAAACTCAACAAACCGGAGCTGGAGAAGATCTTGAACCAGAAAGAGGAGCTCCAAGGTTTGCCAGTTGCAGTTCTCTCAGTTGTTGGTGCCTTTCGAACAGGCAAATCTTTTCTCCTAGCTCTCCTGGATGGAGCGATTTCTGTCATCTGATTTGAAGGTATGTCAACTCTCAGCACTTATTTAAATAATTATATCAATAAACATTATTTCTGTTAATATTCAGGGCCCCAACTGGCTTACGGAAGGTGTCAGTAATGATTAACCACTTTTGGAAGGGTTTCGCTGGAAAAGTGGCCCAGACCCTGAAACCCACGGCATCTGGGCTTGGTCAGAAGTGCTCATCATCAATGGCCCTGAAGACTACAAGGTATTATTATCATAAATTCACAATTGCTTGCCTTGTAAACTTTTATATAAATTTAGATATTCTTTTATTAATTTTTTAAATTTATAAATGTCATTTGTTTATAGGTTGGTTTGATGCTGATTGATACTCAAGGGCTGTTCGATGGGAATAGCACGACGAAGCAGACCGGTAATATTTTCACGCTGAGCACTCTAATCAGCAGCATCCAGGTTTTCAATCTCTCCCAGAGGATGCAAGAGGACAACTTGGACAACTTGCAGGTTATAATAATTTTGATTTTATTCCATTATTTTTTTTTCACTCTAAATTTTAATTTATTTTTATTTTAAAATAACAGATGTTTGTGGAATTTGGGCGCCTTGCTCTATCCAAAAACGAAGACTCTGCCGATATCATGAAACCTTTCCAACGGATTGTGTTCCTCATCCGTGACTGGCAGTATCCAAAGAGATATCCATTCGGTTCTCAAGGGGGCGCAGAGCATCTCGACGCCTACCTGAACATTACTAACGAAAGAGAAGGGACGGAGCTGAGTGAGAGGCGTCGACACATCCGCCAATGTTTCGATCAAGTGAACTGCTACTTGATGCCTCATCCTGGAGAGAAAGTGGCCAATGATGAAGACGACTTTGACGGTCGCCTATCAGGTTGAATGACAAAGATTATGTAATTTTCTAAAAAATTATCTAAATAATGATTATTTTCCAGATATGAAAGACTTGTTTAAGGATCATCTTGAAAAGCTGTTGTGCTTCATCTTTCCTGATGGAACAGCTGAACCGAAAACAGTGGCTGGATCTTGTATTCCTGCTAGGGATCTAGCAGATTACGTTGAATCTTACGTCGATCTTCTTAATTCGGACGAGGGGCTCTCTGCGCTATCCATTTTTCAGGTATTAAAGGTCCACTAAAGATTATAATAGCCATTTATAATATTTTATTTATTACATATTTATTAGGCGACAGTGAAGATTCACAACAATGTAGTGGCTAGAGATGCCTTTAGAGAGTACAAGGATTCGGTCGCTTTCATCGAGAATGAGTCGGGAACTTTCATGGAGGATGGTGATTTAATGATGAACCACGCTGAATTGAAGAAGAAGGCTTTGGAGTATTTTGAAGTACGTCGAATGGGAGATGGATCCAGTTCAGATGAGACATTGGGCCAGCTGGTAAAGGTGAGAACTGAGAAAAAATAATCTAGCCAAAAAATCCAAACAAAAAAATGCAAATTTTTTACAGGACATTGAAGAAGAATTTCTCAATTGGAAAAGTAGGAATGAACGTCTCAAGGTGATATTTATGTTTATTCATTATTTAATTGTTTTATTTATTTATTTATTTTTAATTTAATAGTTGGAAATTTTGCGGAGAGACGAGGAAGCAGCTAGAAAGGGAGCTGCCGAATCTAGAGCCGATCACTATGTCCAGCACCGTTTGGAAATGGAACTGGAAAAAGAAAAGGGCAAAACGGAGCTTCTAGAATCGTTGCTGTCGGCTGAAAAAATGGCTCGCATGCAAGAAGTATCAGAAATGAAAATCAAAATGCTGGAGGCCGAACATCGTTCATCAGTGTCTTTTTTGGAAGATGAGATACAAATGCTCTATCGCTCTTAATTATCTTTGGAATGGGAAATTTCGTCTTAAAACATAATAATGTTTGAAAATCAAGAATAATAAAAGTGGTCTCTTAAAAACAATTCAAATCATTTTTTAAATTATAATTTTCTTCGTTGATGTAATTAAAAATATGACGGAGCAGATTTAAAAGTTCAATTGTATTGTTCAAATTAAATTACTAAATAATTTGCACTTTGATATTTTAAAATAAATGTTGAAAAAAATGTCGGAATGGGCTCTGAGGGCGGACCTCTTTTCAGCTCTCACTTGGGGGTCACTTGGAACGGGATCGATCCCGACCACATAGCCTCCCTTTCGATAATTCATTAGTTCATCAAGTTGACATGAATGAGTGCTGCATCAGTGAGCTCTTTGGGTCCCCTACTGATCCCGCAGATGACGGCGGTACCCACTACTCCTACGGGACCTAAAATATGTTATAATCTCACATTGTAATATTTAAAATGTCATCTATATATATATATATATATATTTTTCAAGTCAATACTGTTATAGTAAGGTCTCTTTCTCTATTAAAATGTGAATGATTTTAACTTATTATTAATGTGAATTTTAAGGTTTTAAAAATTCCAATGTTACAAACTTTATGGGTTTAAATGATTGCTAAATATCACTGCGGAATCAATGTTTAGTCTAACAATTTTTAAATGAACTCTTATCACATAAACTCTTTAAAAAAATAATTCAATAGTAAGAGGATCTCGAGCTGAAATTTAATCTCCTGCCCACTTCGGCAATCTGAATTAATTTATTTTATATTCATGAGCCCCTCCAGGAAACTCATTGGGTCCCGTTCACTGATAGCAGAAAGGCAGCGATGCCTATACGGCTCCTCCCGGAACCGTTAGAAGCGTGCACTTGTTATACCCTTAGCGCAATTAAATTGGTTGTTATGTAATAAGGAAAGTCGGGCTCTTATAGCGCTTACTCATCGGGAAGAAAAGATCCTGTGGAGGTCTATATTGTCTTGTTATTCGAATCGAAGATATTATTACGCATGTTTTCCTTTAAATAAAACTCAAGTTAAAAAAACTTCTAAGTTCAAAACATTCAAAGTTAACCAATCAACTATGTCAGGAAACTTTTTCACTGCCATCGTTATTGTTATCTATATTGTTATATTAGAAATAAAATAAGATTCACCAATCACGCGCTACTTTAAAATCCTTAGGGAATATAACATCTCTTCTTAAAACTATACATAAACTGGCTGCTATAATGACACCTATTTTACTGTTTCAAGAAAACTATTATTAAAAACGTCGGAATCAATACTACTCTTTTTTCTCTTTTGTCCAGAGATTCAATCCAGATACACAAAAATTAAAAGTATCCAAAAACTTTTGGGATATGTTGCAAATCCGGCTTTTTTTTTTGTCAAATCCTCAACACTTCTTGAAGCAACGCAACTAGTCGACTGGCAGAAGAAGTTGTTTAAAGGGAAGCTGCCAAATGCGATGCGGTCAGCCAGGCTGAAAGAGCTGAAGCTATACTCGTAAGATTGCACAAATTAAGGCTACTCATATTCAAAGAGAACATCAAAGTCATCTCGATGGTGAAAGACGAGCGGCTGATTTCAAATTTCGATTGGAGCAGCAGAGTGCCGAAGCGGAGAAGAAGAGATTGGAAGACTCGCCCTCTTATTCTAAATCAATTGAATACAAATATACAATAATGGTTGTTAAATTAAATGAGTTCGGTTTAGAAATGATGACCTAATACATAATCCATATTTGGAATTTACTCTTTTGAAGGACAGGATGTTCATGAATATATTGCTTACTATTATTGTCACTCCAATCATTAAAATTAGTTTAGAACGTGCTGGTTTGCCCATTACTTTCTGTCGATTACTATTATTATTACTTACGATCGCTATTTCTTGACCAAAGATGACCATCAAAACAGTAATTGGTTTCAAACTCCATCCGAAATTTGCGTTCGATGGTGGAATTGAATTCAACAACTCTTTTTTCTTTCCCATTTTGTGTAGCCAATTATTTGGCGAGTGTATCAAACCACAAGACTTCTTTCACATTTGAAAAACGAGGAAGTTTATAACATATCACTTTGACCATAGGTTAATAGATGTAAACAGCAGCATATAATACATTGTTTATAATATCGATATTCTATTTATTTTATTCGAAAGTCAATTGTTATTCACTTTTTATTACCTATACCATTCTAGTTCAGTTGTAATATAACATAAATTAGCATCTTTCGTGTATGTTATGTTTAGAATTTTGTTTACTATATTGTTAAAACCAAGTTGAAAATATTATATGTATCTATTGATCTATTCAAAATAGTAAATCGATTTATTTGTTATCATTATAGCCAGAAATTTAGCTCTTTGAACTATTTCAACTAGATGGCAGGCTGGATATTTATTATCGCCATGTTATTGAACATTCCGGATAGGGGTAGTATCTCCCGTTTGTAACGAATGACCTGTGCATTTATTAGGCCTATACCTATTTACATATTGATTGATTTGGTACACGATTAATGGTTAGATGCAAAAATGCATAGAAGCTTATAGTATAGCTTCATAGCCGGCGAAGTCTAAAGGGGTCCCCCAAAAATATGGGATACAGTGCATCGAAACTGGTGATTAGAATCCCTGTGGTAAATTTTTATGATTGGATTGACCATACTAGTAAGCAACACATTCATTATCATCCAGTCTCTCAAAATAGTAAATACCAAGTATGGAAAAAGAGATATTGTTACTTACGTTAGCCACCTCATTACCCATTCATTCCACGACTTGATGTTAATCGGTACACCCTTATGATTCAGCATCATTCGACGACATAATTTTTAGCTCATTACAACTGTTTATTCTCATAAGATGACGTTGACACTAGCGCCACCGCTAGTTTTAATCACATTTAAATTTATTTTATTAACTTAAACTCAATATTTTAAAACCAAATTATGAAAAATAGAAAGAGCAAAAAATTCTGCATCTTTTGAGCCCTAATTTGTCAATTTTATCCCCATAAGACGACGTTGACACTGGCGCCACCACTAGTTTTAATCACATTTTAATTGATTTCATTAACTTAAACTCAATATTTTTTTATCGGATAACAAACCGTTTAAAGAGGGGAAAATTCTGCATCTTTTGAGCCCTAATTTGTCAAGTTTGGAGCAATTCCAATCGAGTTCTTACCGACACAGACACACAGACAGACAGACAGACAGAGCGCTGTTAAAATTTCCATGCTACCGGATTAGAAGCTCCGCCTTAAAATTTGATTAAAAATTAAAACATTTTTATTTATGTATGGTGCTGAAATATTAACTGATGAAATGCAATTTCGATGTGATATCAAGAGAATTTAAAGATATAGGTGCTACTATGCAGAATATGAAAATATACGTGGGACTTAGTGAGTAGTAACTAAGCTGCCATTCATGTGAAAAAAATTCGAAAAAACAATGAATATTTAAAAAATAATTATTGTGTCGCATTACTGAATTAGGTTAGGTACTTAGGTTTCACTAGGTTTACTGTCTTTTCCTACAGTACTTCGAGAGTTGAAACCTAGTTTTTAAAAAATCCTGTTATATGCAGCAGTTTTATACCGAATATTTTCATTCATATTTAAAGGCGTAACTTCCATTCGTCAGCAAGACTAAAAGTTATGGCTTTAGTGGTTTTCAACATAAATTGTATTAATAAATTATTAATACAATAATAATATAATTATTAATAATAATTATAGCTCTATCTTTCGTGACCTCTGAAATATCTTGATACACATTTGATTCTAAGATGAAAGTGACTCGTTATTTATTGATAATCGCTTCTTTAAAGTTCCCTTCACTAATATGTATAGTTTAACAGATAATAGACATTGGTATAACATAAACTTGTGAACCGGTTTAATATTTCCCAATGAGAATTTAAATGCAGCATAGGTATAACAAATACTCATTTTGAAAAGTAATAAAAATTAATGTTCATCAAGTAATATAGACACTCAATAAATTTAGGTACTAAATTCGAAAGTTGTATAATAAAACATCTAGAAGCAAGTTTAATTGTTAATTCTGCAGAACTATTTTAAGAAATCATATTATATTTAAACGTATTTGGATTTGCGTGATAAATAACAATTCAGATATTGGAATCCATTTGAATGTAAGGATCGTTCATTTTAAGATACTGGTTTTCCACGTCGGGTCCAAGCATACTGCCAAATTCTCTTTCAATGTGAGAGAAAGTTGGTCGTGTCTTTGGATCAACTTCCCAGCATTTTGCCATTATATCGCCAACAGGATTTGGCATCAATGAAGGCTTCTCAAGTCTCTCCCCATTCCGGAGTGTGCGAATCAAATCCTTGAGCGTAGTAACATCTAATATGTAATTATAAAGAAGTAGGCTAATTATTGCATACTCTTGCAATTAACTTAAAATACAATAATATTATTTTTACCTGCAAAAGGCATTTGTCCAAGAGAGAAGAGCTCCCAGAGGACGACACCGTAAGACCAGACGTCGGATTGAGTCGTAAATATCCTGTCCGTCAAAGACTCAATCGACATCCATTTTACTGGAAGGGCCTCCTATTAATATGCCAATTTTGACGATTAAAACTGGTAATTGAATAATCTAACACAAGTATATATAATATACAGTGAAACAACGACTCAATGCTGAATCTAAATAATCGCGAATCGATTCGATTGATTCGAAGGGGGTGAATCAACCCATATGAATCAGATTCAAAATATTGTATACTTGAGTCTAATCCGAATCAATTGCGATTACAAATTTGGGTGCGAATTTGAATCCCACTGAATCTCGTTGGAGATTAGCAACACTAAAATCAATAATTATTTAGCGCCAACTCCTTTCTTCGTAATGGTATGTCACCAGAGTTGTGCGCACCATGCAAATGTTTTATTCTGAAAAATGTATGTCATCGTCAAACAGTCCGTAAGTTTGGCTACAATGAACCACAAGGAGATTCAAAATGACTCGAAATTTAAGCTTGAATCTGAGTCAGTGAATCAGATAATTTTTTCTGAAAAATTGAATCTTTCAGTTAGTCTTGATTCAGATTCAGTTGGGTCCAAAATAATCGAATCTAATCCGATTCCCGTTAGGCCTGAACCGTTGTTTCACTGGTAATATAATATAAACTTATGGTTACTTGCCTCTCCTTTCTTCAAGTAGGTCCCGTCGTTGTATTTTGTTTGTCGGGATAAGCCAAAATCGGCTATTTTCACCACATTTCCTTCCGCTAGTAGAATGTTACGAGCCGCTAAATCTCCGTGAATTACCTTTAATAAAAGTTAATAAAATACAGTGCAATTAGATATATAGTAAGGGTGATATAGTCGTTGGAAAAAAGGAACAACCTTTTTATTTGCCAAGTGATTCATTCCACTGGCGATTTGGAATGACCAACAGATTAAATTGCGAGGACTGATTATGCCGGCGACATTTGTTGACATTGGATCAGTTGATACCAGGTACCCATCGTCGTTAGGTGACTTTGTAATAGGCTGGTCTTCATCTATGTATAAATAAAATTTGTAACAATAAAGACAAAATTAAAGACGTGTTAATCAAATGGAGCCTACATATACCTTGATTAGATCCCGAGTACTGTGCATGTGTAACCTCTTTTAGCTCAAAAGTGGTTCCCAGCGGATGGTCCGACGATAAAGCTCCAACAACATCATACTGTCTTCTTTATATATATAACAAATAAATTGGTATATATTCAATATTACTGTATACTATATAGACGCGTTAAATAAGTTATTTATTACTGACGATCTTGCTCCAACAAGTTTTTATAGGAAAAACGTATTTCATCAGATCTGTTAATCATAAAACAATCTCTATTTGCGATAAGGTAGTCTCGAACGTTGCCATACCGACAAAATTCTTCAATAACCAATAGCTCTCCTGAATAATATATAATTAATTAAATGCAATCGATATAAGATAGGATATATCAATACCATTGACAACATCGTTGGTACAGGCACCCAACAAGTTGACCACATTTAAATGAGGCCCTAAATGGATCATGATTTTCAATTCTGATGCAAGAGACACAAGGGCAGTGGGGTCCGAAGAGGACTTGATCATTTTGACCGCTACAGTCCTCACATTATTGACTTTTGGATCGTGCAAAGTGCCAATTTGTTTGGCCTCAACGACGACACCAAATTGGCCTGCTCCTAAACGCTTGCCTGTTTTCACAATATACACATTACAGCTTGTATGCGATTAAATATTTTCATACAAACATAATATCAAGTACCCAAAACAATCCTGTTTCGTGGAAATTCCCATTTCAGATTGTAAGGTAGTAAGTCAACTTGTTCCTCTAAGGAGATTTCAGGATTTATGTTTCCTGGATCGCCGCGTAGCAATCGTTCCCGAGTGAGCCGTACTAATTTGTCCCGTTTCTTTATTTTTACCAAAACAAATAACAATGGGTAAAATCGTGAACATATTTACAATAGCTCTTCTAATATAATACAGACTATTATTAACCTTGATAAAGTAGATGTTTCGTATTAAGAGACTGAGTATAATGACAAAGACTACAACAGCGATGCCAATGGCTGCATATACTCCAGCGTTTAAGGTTCGTCCCTTCAAAATCAGCGTAAATGTTTTTCTTGCATTCCCTTCGGAATTGTTAAAATGGCACATTAACTCTCCATATCCACTGCCACTGAAATTGGAGGTTACTCTGAAAATAAGGTCTGTTCTAGAACTACCCGAGTATATTCTGATTCCGTCACTTATTGCTGATCCCTATATATAATATCAACGTCATATATTCGATATCATAGTATTATCCGTATGTATATATAAATAATAATAACATATATTAATGGTTTTTACCTGACTGTCAGTCCAGATGACCGTAGCTGGAGGTATTGCATCTACTTTACAGGATAAAGTCACTTCGTCTCCTAAATCAACTTCCAAGTTGTCATAAGTGGAATCTGTTATAACCGGAGCTTTTGGTTCTATACATGTTTGTATGTCATAATGAATAAAAATGTAAATATATATATATATTTAGGCCTATAGTGTAGGTATACTGTTTACCTAATACAATCATCGTATAGTTTTTAACGAAATCATCACGTCTTAATTTTTTATACATCCACTCGCCTATTCTAAAATCTTTAACTTGATCAAAAAGACTACATTCAAATGTTCCACTGGCGTTCAATGGCAGGTTTTCAAATGTCAGCGTACTTTCGAAGATCCTTTCCGATTCCACAAAACCACTCTGCCAATTTTCGGGGTTTTTAGCAGCACCTTATTATTATATAAATGTATAGTTTGTATAGACTTATAAGTTATAAATGATAATGAGTACATGTGAAGGTATATACCAATTGGGATGCTAAAGTTTTTGAAAATTTGATCATGATACATTCGATCCTCTTTGGATGTCCAAAACCAATCGAAAGATATCCACCAGCCTGGAAAAGGTCTAACTCTCCAACGACATGTTAAAGTAAAGGGCTTCCCAAGAACGGCATAGGGGTTCGAGGCAGAGAGCTCCATTCCTTTAGTGTTAATATATATACATATATATCATGTATATAAACAGTTTAAAAAATAGTTTGGTTTTTACTATTCAACAGTTTGTGTATTTGGGACTACTCAAACTGTTGAATAGTAAAAACCAAACTATTAAAAAAAAACTGTTTATATAATAGTTTGGTTAATTATAGTCATTTTAAAAATAGGTACCTTCAACATAAATTGAAAATGAAAGTCGGTTTTGCCTAGGATCGATATTTGATACTAACAAATTGGAGTCACTTGAGAGTTCTCTTGCATACGAACCCACGACTTCGTAACTACCGTGAATGTCCCACGAATTAATCCTTGTTGAAAATCCTTCAAATTTATCATTGGACCAGTTTTCCGATTCGTTTACTATTCCCGTCAAGGGATAGATCTATAATTTTGAATAAAATAATATAAGATAGTAAAGCGAGCTTTTCTGCTCGCGGTTAATAGTATAATTCACGCTTCGCCTGAATTAATCTTAATGAGACGTGAAGGATTTCGATTGAATTGAATGGGAATTGGGAAGTGATTGTTTTGATGAGGGTTGTTCTGTAGGCCTATTGTTTGTCTCATTTCCCATATTATGAAACTATTTGTTTGTGTGGCTGATTGATATTAAAAGCTTATGTGGGATGACTCGTAAATAAAAATTTAAATTGTCTTTAGTTCTTTGTTTGAAATGAATTTTATGTAATATAAAAAAAATGTAATAGAGGATGTGATATGTGAAGTGCAAGGCGTCAAATCTTGAGAACTCGAGGTTTGCATAGTTTACCATTATACATTCATGGCCTATAGGATATAGACTAGCCCAGGAACAAGCCAGACAGAAAAAACTGAGAGTTACTTTCATATCCACCTAACACCCACAGAGTATCCAAAATAAAGAAATAGACTGACCAATACTCTGTAGGCTTTATGTTGCCTGATGACGAGCATTCGTAGAAGTGAATGCAAAAACAACGGCTAAACTATACACGAATCCATAATCGCTGTGCTATAATTAAATTGAAAGTCGTGGAAACCCACAAAAAACATTAAATATTAGTTCCGATATTTGTTTATGTATATGTCAACAAGCAAGCAGACGACATTCCCCTAGAAACGGGCCCGTCTTTTCCATGGAAGTGGAAGTTTCACGGTTGCAGGGCACTGAAATTGTCAGGGCCATTATGGGACCAAAAAGGAATCGGCTAAAACAAATGTATTACTTATTTAAACGAAAATTCGAAAAAAAACGGACCTAGATAATGAAATTTCCTTTCGAATGAACTATAGTTTAGTAAAATGAAAAATCCCAGAAAGGCTAAAATAATCTGGATACACATACACGCCTCGGGGGTCCAGAAAATTCTGAGAGGACTACTATAGGATACATATGCCCTGAATAGAAGAAGAAATGACTTATTAAGCTCGCTACGCTCGCAATAATATATATATATGTACACTTTATAAATTATCTACAATATATGCCTAATTATTTATAGGGCTGTTTACACCCTACCTGCGCGTCAAGTGACAACGCTGACCTTGGCTAACCGTCTGTGCACCAAATTCAAAAAAGATGCCCTCAAGCTTTCTTTTTTGAATTTCGTGCACAAACGGTTAGCCGAATGCGGCGTTGTCACTTGACGCGTAGGTAGGGTGTAAACAGCCCTATAGACAATGCAAATGTTGATTTAAAAGGAGAATACCTGCTGCAATTCTCTTCCGCTAGATTGACGAGACAGGACCATGTCGACAAGTGGCGAAGTTGGAATAATTCTAACCACAAAATGCCTGGAAAACTTTACATTGTAAATCAATCTATTGTTGTTGTTGCCTGCAAATTCGAAGGGTTCTCTCAGTTGTGAGAATTCAGGATAATCAATGCGGTATTGGCGAAAAGTAAATGCCACCAATGTATTCAAATCTACACGTTAAATAAATAACAATATATAATGGTAACATTACTAATAGCACATGCTTCTATACATGCGTATTACGTATGTACAGACCTTGGACGAAGACGTACTGTGCGGAAAAAAATTGGGCATTGCCATCATAACTTTGACAGGTGTAGTAACCAGTATCAGCGGGGCCGGCATTCGATACTGTCAGTGTAGAAACTGTGGAGCCGCTTTGTGATGAGTGCGTCAAAGTTTCACTTATTATCGAGGCCCTTTCGTTAGGAAGACCATTCGGCCGCTAAAAAAAAATGTTTAATACGGAGTATAGAATAGCATCAGCATATAAGATTGCTTTTGGTGTAGTTACATGAAATGGAAAAACTCTAGATTCTGGTGGGTGCCAGGTAACGTTTCCCCCCGACCTTTTTGCTTGGCAGGTGAGGTTAAAAGT
This sequence comes from Chydorus sphaericus, assembly GCA_030141595.1. NCBI lineage: Eukaryota > Metazoa > Arthropoda > Branchiopoda > Diplostraca > Chydoridae > Chydorus > Chydorus sphaericus. Next base: position 655,288 of record CM057934.1, on the reverse strand, counting down.
GGAGCCAGCTTGAAATACCAAATACTTAACACTTGGCTGAATAATTGGTTTCAAATTACCATCACCATTTTTGTTTGTAATGGCTTTAAATTCAAAAATCGGCAGCAGAATATAAGCATTTAATTTAAATAGTTTTATTTCATTTAGCTATTATTTATTTCAATTAGCTTTAAGATTCAAATTAGCTACCTTCAACGAGGATGCTGAAAGGTTCACTCAGTACTGTTTGTTTGGAATTAGTTATACCACGGTCAGGTTCTGATATTACACATCTGTAAATACCAAAACTTCCAGCATCTTGCTCCGTAAAGGAGAGCTTAAAGTAAACGTATCTGGTTTTCGAGTTCCAAATAATATCTATTGAATGTTTATAATATGCTATATTGAATGGTCAATTTATTATTGTACATATTTAGGTAATATATACTAACTTTCTAGTACGACTGAAGATAATCGTTCCCACTCTCTCCCAACCTTTCGCTCGAGGATCGGCCTTTGCTGCTGCTGATTTTTAATTTCTGGTGATGAATGTAGATGACTCTCATTATTAAAGATACAAGGAAGAACCATAGACGAGGTCGTTGTCGTTCCATCACTTGTTAATTCTTGCAAATTCACTGTATAATAACTTCTCAATGGATCTATATCTCTGATACTTGGGAAATTATCATTCATGCTATTAGTTTCTTTTGATAATGTAGATTTTCTTAATCCTGTATAAATTGTATAATATAGGAATTCTTAATCAGTATTCAACTTATTGTTACAAATAATTTCATTGAACATAGTTTAATTATAATTGACAAACCAAATGGAAAGATGTATACAGGGGAGCTGATTTTTTTGCTTATGTTGGTAGTTCGACATGTGTAGTATCCTTCGTCCCATATTGTCATATTTGAAATAGTCAGAATCGATGTGAACCCATCGTTTCTATCATTCCGACTAGTACTAATTTCAGTTCGACTGGGAAGGTCGTTTTTTACAATGCCTTTAGACACAAGCTTAATGAAATCCTGACAATAATGTGATTTTATAATATAAAGCAATTTTTTTTTTAGAGGGAATTATAATAATATACATCCTGATTGGCTAATTCAGCAAAGTTTAGAGTGGGGATTTCCCAGGTGATATTCTCCGAAGAGTTGCATTTGAGAAGGATTGTTTTTGAATGATGGGAAGAACTTCTTATGTCATATACCATCACTGGCCCTGGTGGATCAATAATCATCAAAGTTGATTGATGCGCAGCAGATTTGCCGATGATCATCGTACAGAATAAAATCATTGAAATTACACGGACCATCAAATAATAGTCTAAAAGAAATATGTTAGATATAATCAAATTATATTAAGCATGTATAGACGTTCTCACTCTTTTTTTGTCAAAACATAAATTGAAAATAAGAATATTTTGGCCTATTTTAAAATATAATGTAGTTCTATACTTCTATTATCATACCTGATGCCTTATTGGTCATTAGAAATGTTGCTGCTTTGGATATATAAATCATATTTATATATAATATAGTATATATAATATAGTCTATAGCATATCATTCAGGCCCACTGTGGCTGGAAAGCTACTAGCTAGACGATATTTTCATTTTTCAAAAGGAGAGAAAAGCTGAACAAGGAAGCAGAACGTAATGTAAACCGGAAACCGATTATAATCGCCTTCCTGCTTGTGGTTTAAAAAAGTTAAGAACCACGATGTGTAGACAACAATAAAACGGACGTCATTCTGGCTGATCGTTCGGAAAACCTCATAAAAACTATACGTGAAGTAATCCCCAGCTACTGCAGTAGTAATGGTGGTAAGGTAGTGCTTAGAATTCATATAATGTAATAATTTATCATGTGAGATTGAATTTGTCCGATTAGACGTTGATAATGAGTTGATAATTGACATTAATAATCTTATCCTTAAACTGCAAACAAGTAAAGACAAACATTTAAAAAACTAAGGTTGAATAGGATATAAAAGGGAAGAAACGAAGTTTTTTTTTCAAAAACTTTCCTCGCTCGAAAGATGACATAAAAAATTATTGTTAAGATGGTATAGGAATACGACAATGGGTACCTTGGATGGTAAAATATAATGAGGCCGTTTACTTCCGAGTTGAAATAATTGAGTGTTCCTGATTTCTGTGTTCTTGCCCTGAATTCTGATTTGCGCGGTTGAAGGGAATGCAGCAGAAGCTAGCAGAAGCGGGGCGAAGAAGTCAAGAGGCGTTTGGAGGAAGAACTAAACAATGCTAGAGGAAAATTTCAATGCTCAGTTCAATAGCTAACTCGACGTTCGACCATAAGAAGCCATGTTAACAGCGTTAAAAAGGGCAATACTTGATAAGAAAACCTACCAAATAACTCACTGGATTTTACATTCTGACGACTCGGAATTAAATTAGTAGATACATAAAATTTCTGGAATCAAGGGAGAAATATTTAAAAATTGCAGCTTGAAAATTGAATTTTTTTACCACCGAAATTCTGATGCTGCTTTTACCCGTACTTCATAATTTTGTTGGTACGCACTGTCGTATATTATATATATTTTTTAATTTCATAATTTATTCGTGAACTAAAGAGTAAATTAAGACATTAAAAACAAAACTAGCTTTTCTCTCCCTCGTTTCAATTTAAAGGAAGTTGTAAACAGTTTTCGGTACATCATACATCACATACATCATATATGTGATGTTTGATGTAAAATTTTTGATGTAACGTTTTCGGCATTGATGTGAAAAAACACATAAATTTTATTTTTTTCGTCAAACGTTAAAATGATACAAAAAAGACGAAACTGAATGAGTAAGCACTTTTTCAAACCTACTTTCAACCAGTTTTGTCATAAAGACAAAAATTTGTAATTTTGGACGAAAAAAAGTGGTATACGAATTGTCACATGTCGGAAAAACCAAAAAATATATTGATGTTTAATGTGATGTTTGACGTATGATGTTGATGTTACCATCGTTTTGAAAAATGTTAACATCAACATCAACATTAAACATCAAATTCGTTTTGATGTAAGTTTGATGTTGATGTTAACATCATACACCACGAAAAAAATTTATGTACCGAACACTGGTTGTAAACAAATCATTGCTTTCGAGACGGAACATTGTATGGCGACGTTGTATGGCGCGTTAAGAACTATATCATGCTCAAATTACTGAGTTGCAGCGCGATTTAAGAACGGGATATTTGATTGGCGATCCTGCACAATAACAGCTTCATTCTTGACCCAATCGCTGTTCAGTTCAGTCATCGCCTATCACATCGCTTATAAGAGCTTAATTAAAGGTTATTATTTTCAATGTATTAAGGATTTATATTGTAAAACTGCTAATAAGCTAAAACCGAGGCTAAAACTGCTCGTCGTCTTATACTTAATAAACAGTACTAAGCCTATTATACCTTATAACCATTCGTTATTGTTCATTAATAATTATGTTGGGTATAATTAAATTGTTTTATTGACTTAAAAATTGTAAATATTTCCGTTCCACTTTAGGTCCTTAAAATTTGAACTGCTACTGTAGATCTAATAAAATGGGGCAGCCGATCCAAATCATCTCTTTTGAGAACCGGAAATTGAAGTTGAATAAAGTAGAACTGGAGATAATTTTGAACAATTTCAAACTCCAAGGATTGCCTATTGCAATTCTATCGGTTATCGGTGCCCATCGGACGGGGAAATCTTTTCTCCTCTCCTGGATTGAACGATTCATATCATCTGATCTGAATCGTAAGGTATTTGAAACATCTTATCATAATAGACTAATACATAATATATGACCACTATATTGCTTCTGTAATACACAGGGCTCCGACTGGCTTACAGAATACATCAGTAATGATGAACCACTATTGGAAGGGTTTCGTTGGAAAAGTGGTCCAGACCCTGAAACACATGGCATCTGGGCTTGGTCAGAAGTGTTCATCTTCGATGGCCCTGAAGGCGACAAGGTATTATTATCTTAAATTCATAATAATTAACGCAGTATTGTGCAATTTTTAAGTTACAGACTGGTGTTCTGCTCATCGACACTCAAGGCTTATTTGACGCCAACAATACGAAGAGTCAAAACGGTTTCATCTTTACTCTGAGCACTTTGATCAGCAGCATCCAAACCTTTAATCTCTCTCAGAGGATGCAAGAAGATAACTTGGGCAATTTGGAAGTAATATACATTGAATAACCTGACTCATCTCTTAGGATGTACCGTAAATAATTTATTTAAAATATAGCTGATGACAGAGTATGGGCGCATAGGTTTTACCAAAAGGTGTCCCTCTTTTTATCTTTTTGGCCTTGCTTGTGGCGCGAAGCCTTTCCAGCAGAGGGGCAACCGACTCTTTTTTAAATCATTTTCTTGGGCGTAGAAAAAGAAATAAAACTGAGAAAATGCTTAGAAAAGCAAGAAAAGGTGGTAAAAGCTGGTAAATTTCTTGCTTTTTCTAGAAAAAAATCGGTAAATTTCCCACCTTTTCTCACTTTTCTACGCGTTTTCTTGCTTTTATACGTCCAAGAAAATCAGTAAAAAAAGAGTCGGTTGCCCCTCGTTTCCAGCACATCGTCTTTCTCATTCGAGATTGGCAGTATCCTAAGAGACATCCTTACGATTCACAAGGAGGAAAAAGTTATCTCGAAGAGTACTTGATCATTCCTGAAGAAATGGAAGGGACGGAGTTAAGTGAAAGGCGTCGTCATATCCGCCAATGTTTCGAGCAAGTGGATTGCTATACTTGATGCCTCATCCGGGGAAAAAAGTGGCTAATGATGACGACGACTTTGATGGTCGCCTATCAGGTTGAACATCAAAAGATATTTTTATTATTTATCTGTTTTCATATGCAATATATTTACTTAATTTAGGAATAGAAGATGAATTCAAGGATCATCTGGTAAAATTGCTCTGTTATTTATTTTTCCCAATAATGGAACATTCGAATCGAAAATAGTGGCTGGAACTCGAATTCTCGTCAGCAATCTTGCAGTTTACATCGAATCTTACGTCAATCTACTGAATTCGGATGAGGGTATCTCTGTGCATTCATCTTTCAGGTATGTAAAGACAACTATTTATACAAAGCCAATTATTAATGATGCATTTACATTATTAGGTGACAGTAAAGGTTCACAACAATTCAGTGGCTAGAGAGGCCTTAAGAGAGTACAAGGCTTTAGTCGCCTCTTTCTAAAATGATTCTGCAACCTTCCTCAATGAGGATGATCGATATAATGATGAATCACGTAGAATTTCAGAAGAAGGCTTTGGAACATTTTAAAGACGAAATATTACCAATCGGTAGAACATGCACATTGGGAAGAGTTGTCGATGGATCCTTTGAAGTTCGATCGTCCCGGAATTTAAATCAAATATTACGCATAGCTACCAATAATTCAAAAGAAACTGCTTTAAAAATAAAAAATACAAATCTATAACGGATATAGTATACGCAATACACTCATAATAAATCAAGCATTGCTGAATATGCATTCAAAGAAGTAATTCAAAATAGATTCAAGTGGAAATAAATAAGCCAATCAACTATTTCAGGAAACTTTTTTCGAAGCCAACGACCCAACGTCGTTACCTATATTTTTACATTTGAAATGAAAAAAAGGAGTATGAAAGTACCTTGGGAATATCCCTTCTTGGATTTATACCCACGGTTAATGACACATCTCTCTTTTTTTGTTAATTCCAGGAAACCATTGAAAAAAACGTCGGAATCAACACTATTCTTTTTTTTTCCTCTAGTCCAGAAACTCGGGCGAAATCTGTATTTGCTTTTTCAGTTGAAGTTCAGTTGAAGCTCATCAGTTGACGAACAGTATATAAGGACGTCAAATTTTCTACGTCTATACTTCAAGTTGAGTAAGTTTTATATTTCTTTACTTACTTCGATGTAATGCTTGATATGTATATTATTAAACTCGAATTGATCGATTTATTGTCTAGTTCGAAAATGATTTGCCTTCCCACATTCCAAATTGTTATCTAGCTGTTTAATACTTTATCAATCTAAAAAATTCTTTTTTAAATATAAAAAAAAAATATGTATTCCACTATTGACTATACTCTATACATGTATTTGTTTTTTATGTGATTTTGCTATTATAGTATAAGCTGCTTCATAATGGGTCACCCCATTCAAATCATTTCCTTTGATGGAGATCGGAAATTGAAGTTGAATAGAATAAAGCTGAATTGGAGAAGATTGTGGGTCAGGACGACGTTCGAGGATTGCCTATTGCCATCATCTCTGTTATAGGCGCCTTCCGGACCGGAAAATCTTTTCTTCTGAACTGGATGGAGCGCTATCTTTCATTTGACGAGAAGGTAAAATCCATTGTAGCCATTTTAAGTTAAGTATCGCGATACAAATGATCTAATAGGGCCCAGGATGGATCAAGGAGTGCAAGAGCAGTAGCCATAGTAACCAACCTCTCGAAGGTTTTAAATGGCGAAGTGGATCTCAGTCCGAAACCCAAGGCATCTGGGCTTGGTCAGAAGTCTTTGTCATCGACGATTCTGATGGTGAAAAGGTAAATCATTCATTATCAAATTCAATTTTTAATGTTTAAATGTATAGCTATTATAAATTATAATCCTTTTAAATTGACATAGATTGGAGTGCTACTTATTGATACTCAAGGGTTATTTGATAGCAATAAAACCTTGAAACAGAATGGAAATATTTTCACACTTAGCACGTTGATCAGCAGCATTCAAATCTTCAATATATCTCAAAAGATGCAGGAAGATAATCTTGGAAATTTGGAAGTGAATTATTCTATTTAAATTAATTCATCATCAATTATGTAAATAATAGATCTAATAATGCATAATTATTGTAGGCCACTGTCAAGATTCACAACAATGCTCTAGCCAGAGATGCGAAAAAAGAGTACAAATCTTTGATTACTGCCCTTGAGAATCTTCCAGGAGCTTTATTCCTGTCAGAGGATGATTTACGGATGAACCACGAAGATGTCAAGAAGACAGTTTTCGAGTATTTTGATAGAAATCAGATGGATGACGCTGAATCCAGCTCTGAGATGATGGACCAGCTAAACAAGGTGTGTGAATAGATAATTTTTATTTTAGAGCTTCAATTAAATAACCATATTATTCAATAGGATATTGATGAAGAATGTACCAACTGGAAAAGTAGGAATGATCGTCTCAAGGTATAAATGGTTTTAAAATATCTTTGAATTAATTCTTATTATTTTATTCGATCATTTATATGCACACATTATTAGCTTGAACGAGACAGCTTTGAAAGATGCTGTTAAGATGTATACATCTAAAATGAGCGATTGGATGAAGAAATCGACTGTTCCCTTCTTCGGTTCCGAAGAGTTGAATGAACAGCACAAGATGATGACAGATGCTGCATGTGATCATTTTAAAAGCCATTCCAAAGGTCCTGAAGATTTCATTCTTCCTTTCCTGTATCATCTTCAGCAAGTATTTTCTTTAGATCTATGTTGAATCAACAAATGTATCATACTTCTTAACTTTCCATTAATAGAGCATTGAAGATCATTTCATCACCGTTATCACGCCGCTCAACGGCAACAAGACCAAGATGGAACTCGATCGTCTTGAAATGGTCGAATTAGAGAAAAAGCGGAAAGAGGAGAAAGCCCGAAGGAAGGAGGTAGAAGCCGAGGCAGTGAGAAAGGCAGCAGCTGATGAAGTAGCCCGAAGAGAGGCTGCTGAAGCCGAAGCAGCCAGACAAATTGAACGGGCTGAACAGAGAGAGAAGGAGCATGAAATCCAACTGGAACAGCAAAGAGAAAGGGCTAAAGAGCGGCTGGAAACGGAGCAGAAGTTGGGCCAAGAAGTCAAAAGGGGATTGGAGGAAGAGCTTCGCCTGGCTCGAGAGAAAATGCAATGCTTGATTCAATAGGTTATCCATTTTCTTTCTGTTCTTATGTAGTCGCATTCATTCATGTTTGCTATCGTAGTTTATATAGAATCTTCTGAATTTAGAAATACACCCTGAAGGTTATTTAGCTTCTATATCACAGAATTATCTTGTGTTTTTTAAAAATTATTATTTATATACTATTTAAATAAACCGGCGAATCATCTCAATATAATTTTTTAAAAATGAGGTATAGATATAGATATTAATTATAGAGAACCATACTTACAATTTTAAATGTATAAATTATTCATTTGAAAGGTAATTAAGACCAAACTATTAAACTAACCCGTATATTTATTAATTACATATAATTGTCCATTCCTGGAATAAGCAGTTTGTAAAAAAATATATATATTTCAAAGAAGAGCAAATGAGCATCAATCAAAATAGAATGGGTTACCTGTAAAAGGACGTAATATAGACGACGATTGCAAATTACAGCTCGATTGTTTTCCTAGCAACGTCTTTGTAAGGTTGTAATAGGAATTGACAGTGATCTCTTTTTGGTCCTTCACTTTACTAGCACATCTTTATGTAAGTATATTTGGTTTTTAAAAAAAGTGTAATAGACGTGTACTTCACTAGCTGTAGTGCTTGTTTTTGTTGATATACGCTGGCGTTATTTACAATTATTACAATATGGTTATCGATTTATAAATAAAATTTTAACTCTTTGAATAGAATCTCCAATGGAAAATTCACTGTCAGAAGTAGTATGGAAGAATTCCACCAAGAAAGGAGCACATCAAGATGAAGCCTTTTTGGTCCAATTCATCTTCCAGGTATAGTAACATAAGAAAACTTTAAATTATGTAATATCTAATCAACCGACTTGTTAAATTGGAATTCTATCTGTAAAATGTATACAGGCAACTGCTAAAATTCATAATTATGATGCGGCCAGGGACGCAAGGAAAGAGTACAAAAATCTTGTCACCGAAATCGAAGAAGCTAATGCAGAAATCTTCTTTACCCATGATCAAATGAAGCTAACTCACGAAGATTTCAAGAAGAAGACGTTGGAATTCTTCGAAAAACATCAAATGTGCCAAGACGAATCCAACCGCGAGCTCCTGACCCATCAGTTAATCATGGTAAATTGATCAACTTTTACTTTGAAGTAATAGTTATTCAAAATCATTTAATTTACATAATACTAGAATATTGACGAAGATTTTGGCAACTGGAAAAGTAGGAACGAACGTCTCAAGGTAATAAGAAAACTAGTCTTCCTTCAATACATTTTGGAAATGTAAAATATAGTTTTTCAATTATGTTTATAGGATCAAATTATCAACTTGAACGAGTCAGCTTTGATAAATGCTACAAAGATCTACTCGTCAACAATGAATGAATGGATCAAAAGCTCAAAGATTCCCTTCTCCGATCAAGTTTTGAACGATTCAACACATGATTGTACAAGAAACTGCCACGGGGAAATTAAAGAGTGCTTTAAAGGGACCTGTAAATTTCAACTTTCGCCTTCCTTTTGTTAATCGACTCCAAGAAGTAATAGAAACCGAAAGCCAGCTTTCATATTTTCATCCATTAAAAAATGTGTATATCTTTATAGATCATGAAAGATCATTTCACTAGCTTCATTGTGGTTCAAAATGAGAGCAAGAAGAAAGAGGAAAGAGATTATTTGGAGATCATCCGACTACAAGATCTTCTAAAACAGGAGAAATCGAGAAGAAAAGCTGCTGAAATTGAAGCAGCAGCTAGTCGACTTGCAGAAGAAGTTGCTAAAAGGGAAGCTGTCGAATCTAAGGCTGTCAGGCAGACTGAAAAAGCTGAAGCTACTCTTAAGATTGCACACATTGAAGCTACCCTTATTCAAAGAGAGCATCAAAATCAACTGGATGGTGAAAGAAAATTGGCTGATTTCAAATTACGATTGGAGCAGCAGAGTGCTGAAGCAGAGAAGAAGAGATTTGAAGACGAACTCTCCTATTCTAGATTAATTGATTACAAAAGCTGTTCAATTCAATGAGGCTGATTTAGAGATGATTGTCTTCTAAAAATAATCTTTAATTTTAAAATGAGTTTCTACTTTGTAAAAAAAAAGTAAAAAAATTTCCATTTTTTTCATTATATACGTCGTCAATTTTTTTTAGTTTTTGTTATGCTAAATTCAGAAATAAACGCAGAAGCTTTAACTAATTCATCGAATATGGGTTTTTATTAAATAACAAAAAAATTGTCTGGGTAAAAATTATATAAGTAATCGATTTAAATTGCACACCTAGTTGCCTTAAATATTAAAACCGAAGCCTTCGGATTTTAAAAACTAAGACAATTTATTTAAGCTTTAAGCGAAAACTATTTATATAGTGCTGTATAAGGTACTGTAAACATTCAGAGAATATTAATAATACCAAGCCTATTAAGTATTCCAGAAAACTTTTATTTCACTATCAACTTTGTTAACAAACAAAAAAATTACCAACATAGACCGTGTTGGAACTATGTGTATGCTGGCTGCTACCTCAATGAACCATTTTTTCCGATATCAAGGTAACGATTAAAAACGCCGGAATCAATACTACTATTTTTTTTGCAAAACATTCACGTCATAATATTGGTGCAGTAGGCTATACTTCTCTCTAAATGTCTTACAATTTGTCCTAAAATTTGAGACATTTTGTCTTGAAATTTCAAAACATTTTTTGCCTTAGCATCAATCCTGGGACAATTTGTCTTAATTCTGTATTTTTGTCTTAAGTATGTATTTTTAAGATTTCATTAGTAGAGAGTTTAATGTGAAAGAGTTTCAGTTCTAGGACTGTAAGAGCAGGAATTTTTTACGACTACCTTGAATTACTTAGAATCCAATGTTTATCTTCTCAATTCGGACGAGGGCCACTCTGCTCAATTAAATCGATTAAAGCCATTTTGTTTTACATAATTAACTATTGATTTGCATTTTAATATAATGTTAGGCAACTATACAAATTCACAGCAATGCAGTGGCTAGAGATGCCTAAAGAGCTTGCAAGAATTTAGTTGCCTCGTTCCAGAATGATTCAGAGACATTCTTAAAGTTTAGCAATCAAAGTAAATGTATTCATTTTTTACATGATTTCATAAATGTAAAAAAAAATGTTTTTACACTAGGCATTTCTATAAAAGCCATGTAGCACAGATTTTTTTTAAAGGGGAATTAGTTATTTTTAATTTATATCTAAAGCTTTATATTAATGCTGTATAATGCTGTGTTACAGACATACAGTACTGCAAAACAACCCAGTAAAAAAAATAATTATAAAATGATTATATGTTCCATCACACTTTAGAATACATAAATAATACAAATTCTATTTTTAAAAAACTTAATAAGCGACTTGAATATATTTGTTTCTTATACTCAGAAATATAGTACTCCTTTAGTAGTTGCTGATGTTGAATATATGAGAAGAAATCGGTGTTGTTACCAATGGCTTCACCAAGTGTTTGCTCTTAATATGTTTCGTATTATTGACCGAGGTATTGACAGAACCATGTTGTGTCTGGTAAAGAATTATGCTGTACGACAACGAAAATCCCAACAGCTAAAATATGAGATATTATACATTAAAATATAAAGAAATAAACTGTAATACAATATACGCACCGATGAAATGAGAGGAAAATCACAATCAATTATATCCATGGCGGTAATTTTTAGACGTGACTGTGAAACTTGTAATCCAATGGTTTGAAGCTTTGAAATTATATTCAATGTAAAAAAAACAAACAATTTTTAATTATCAATAGTTTTTAGTTAGTCTAACTTGAATTTTTAATTGACGATTTTTTTTAAGGTGGATCTGTTGGATCATTTTCGCAATTCGCTCCCCCTAAAAATAACATAACAAAATTATATAGTCCTATATTAATTTTAAATATAAATGGTACATTTACTTCATCTTTTAACTTTTGTGCCGGATAAAGGATAACCAATAATTCAACAAGAACGATTACAAATTTCAGTATATGGCTTGCAATCGTTTCGCCATTATTTATCTTCTCGTACATTAATACAGACTGGCTAGTGTATGTAATAAAGATGTTAGTAGCATTAATGAGAAATATTAGTAAGCATGGTCCGAAACATTGGTTTATATTATGCGCTAAACAGCAAACTAGGTCGTGGTGTTTTCTCCAGTTTTCAAGTTCCGTGGATAATTTTATCGGAGAGCTGTGATGGCTCTCATGAATAAGAATATTATTCATTCGCATTTTTAATTCCTCCAAGAGGATGATTGGTACAAATAGGAAAGAAAGCATCGTCGCAAATAAGACTGAACTGGCTGACATGTAAGAGAGGTTTCCAAGAGTAACAGCGAGTGGATATGGACAATTAGGAATTTTAGTCCAATAAGTTTGATTGATGCTTCGATACATCCAAACAGATGCATCCTTAAGGAAAAATAAATTACAATCGAATTTTTTGACCTGTTTAAAATGAAGTATTTACTTACAGTGAGAAAGAATAGTATTGTAAAAATAGCTGAATTTCTTATTTCTTTGTGAACTTGTTTTGAAAGATTCATCTCAAACTGAATCATTTCTAAAGTATTCAGCAGATCTTTCCAGTAATGATTGAAAAATCGGACGATCATGAATGATAGCGGCATCCCGATTACCATTAAATCGTGGAATAAATGGGTAATGAGGTGGCTTACGTAAGAAACAATAACTTCACTTTGATATCTGGAATTTACTTTTTTGAAGGACAGGATGTTAATGAATATGTTACTTGCTAGTATAGACAGTCCAATCATTAAAATTAGATTCGAACGAATTGGTTTGCCTAACATTTTCCGTCTACTGTTATTATTACCAACGATTACTATTTCTTGACCAAACATGGCCATCAGAACAGTGATGGGTTTCAAACTCCATTCAAAATTTGCTTCTGATGGTGGAATTGAATTCAAAAACTCTTTCTTCTTTCCCATGTTCAATTCAAATTATTGTAGTGATCTAATATATTACGCGTGTGCCAGCCCAGAAGACTTCTTTCACAGTAAAAAGGGAGTCACTTTGACCACCACTTTGAATATAGGCGAATAGACGTAAACAGCAGTATATAAAACCTTGTTTATGTTGTCGATAGAATGGTATTTTGTATTCAGAGCGATTGGTAAACATTATACAGATCTATTCCAAATAAATCGATTTCTTTTTTATTGTTGTTATTACTGATAATTTGTTATTGATGTTGTCACTGTTACGTATTCATAGACTATATATTTTTTTTATTTGCTGTAATTCAGTTTATTAGTACCGTGCCAGTACCGTAAGCCTACCTGGTCAATATTTTAAAATTAAATTGCACGACATTGATAATTTAAAAAAAAACTGGATTTAGGGCTTAAGTTATAATAAAACAATCAGCAATCGAATTATATACTGGCTGTTAAAAACACCTATTTCCCTGTTTCAAGAAAACCATTATTTAAAAAAAACGACGGAATCAATACTACTCTTTTTTCGATTTTGTCCAGAGATTCATGCCAAAACGGTATAATTTTTAGTTCTAAATTCAGCTGAGCATCAATCATGCTTAGTAGCTGGACTGTCAGTCTGTTAAGGCAGCAATCTTTCTACGCGTCCACTTAAAATCAATGCAATCTTACTTTAAGGTATATTATTGCAGCATCATTATTGATCACATTACCGTATACCAAACACTATTACCGTCATTACCGTTAATCTGAACGCCCCTTGTATTTTCTTTCAGCCGCTGTACAGTAGCTTCGAGCTCGACAGTCCATCGCTCAGCTTGGGCAGCACGATCGTTAGCCAGTTTCACGTTCGCTTCTTGTCTTACCAGTTTTACTAATAAGTATTTTTGTCTCTCTTGCTTGTTCTCTCCGTGCTTCCCAAATCTAGGCTTGCTGATTTTCTTCTTCTTGCCTTTTCTCCTTATAATTTCTTGCTAAGATGACGTTGATAAAGTGCTCAGGAATAAACTGTATATAACAAATCCAGAAGTCAATATAGATTGATTGAATACTAACTAAATCAAGTCGTTACATAGCCTTTTAAATTACTACCCAATCATGTTAATTATTCAATTTTTAAAAACTTTGAAAACAATGTAAATTTCTGCATATAAATCTTACTTCGTTGAGTCGAATTTTGTAGTCGTAAGTGATGCAATCCTGACCCTTTCATTTGTTTCTTGCATCAATCGTGACCGTATCTTTATTATATGGATATTATGGTGTTGTTTCTCAATTGATCCATACTAAAGAATGGGGTGGTTGTATTAATATTAGGCCTACTCTTTAACCAATCATCCATGTCCGTTGTGTACAGAATTTCCATTTTCCATTCGAGAATTTTCCAACACTAATACGTTCAACCTAAGCATTTCTGCCTTAAATAGTATTGAAATCTTAGTATAACAAGTCTTTCTTTGTAGTCTTTGAAAAAAATGGGACAACATTGCTAGTTATCCCATGGTTATCTAAAATGGTTCTAAGATATGGCCACATTTCTGGAAAAAAAACTTCGTACAACTAAGTGCTATCGGCTCGATATCAAGTTCTCGGATCATTTAAATAAGATTTCATTCGCTTAGAAATGATTTACTTAAAGAAAGAAAAGATAACTGCAAGATAATTCTTCGTCAAACTATAAAAGTGAGGCCTTCATATCTACAAAAAACATCATTAGAATGTCTTTTGGATGTAAAAAAATCTAGAACTGAAGCTCCGGACCACTGACCAGATATGGATCTATATTGGTTATCCCGGTTCTGTGTGGGTAATAATTAAGTAAGCTAAAGATGTAATGACCCTGATGGTGCCCCCTCTGAGGCTCCTACGACCAACCAGATTTTCCCGATATCGGAACAGGCCACCACAGAGGGTTACGACCACAGAGCCATCAATTAGACAAGGATAAGAAAATACTGCAAAGTAATAGTAATATTTATTTTTGAATACGATAAATCACCATAGCATATTGTTTCTTTTTAATGATTGAAAAGTATTATTTTTAAAACATTTAACTTGTGTTTTTCTTAAATCGCGTATTGCTATAATTTTATGTGTTCGGATACAAAGAAAAGTTATGCTGAATAAAATTATGCGTATAAAGTTATGGATAAAGTTATGGAGTTATGCATAAAGTTATGGAGAAACCTATTATCATATCGGAATGGGCTGAGGGTGGATTTCTTTTTCAGCTCTTGACGTTAGGCCGATTCAGATTCACTGGGAACAGGATCGATCCCGTCCACATCGCCTCCCTTAATTCGGTGGTCCGAATTGGCCTGAATGAGTCCTCCAGTAAGCTCTTCGGGTCCCGTACTGATCCCGCAGATGACGGCAGGACCTACAGCTGCTCCAGGACCGGTTAGAGGCGTCTGCTTGTGACCCTTGGCAGTTAAATTGGTTATGATGTAATCGGGAAAGTCGGGCTCGTAGCGCAAACTCATCGGAAAGAGTTGGTGGTGGATCCTGCTGCTGTCGATCGCCTCTTTGATCGTCTCGTTGAACCACAAATTCCGGATCGTAACCTTTAAATCGAAAAGAAATAAATTTCGAGTACCGTAGATTTTCTGTTGTATTCAAATTTCAGATTTTTTTGGTCATTATTCCCCTAAATTTCCCTCTAAACTATTATTTAAAATGATATCAATTTTGATTTAATGACCTAATTTGAAGCAAATCATCGAATCTTTAATCAATGAAAATGATTTTTCTTGTGCTTTCCCAAGTTTAAACTTTAACTCAATGTTTAAATGTGATTTGATCAAATGAGTTTTTATTCTAATAACCTAACTCGAATTAAATTAATTTTTAATTTTTTCTCTCAACTTCGTAGTTCTTAAAATAAATGAATGTATGTATCTTCATCAATTTTAGAGGAATGAGAAAATGCTTACATAAGCGACGGTGGTGGTAATGGCAGTGCCTCCGGCCCCTCCAACAACCAGTCGTACTTTGCCGGAATCTGAGCGAGTGACGACTGTAGGTGCCATGGAAGATAGAGGGCGCTTTCCAGGACGGATCAAATTAGCCGGACTGGGCGGCATTCCGAAGGCGTTATTCAATCCCGGTGACGAGAAATCGTCCATCTCATCATTAAGGATTATTCCAGTCTGTTCAGAAATAATTCGAGCGCCAAAACTATTTTTTTTTAATAAAGAAAAGACATTAATTGAATTAGTTTAAAGAATAAGAATTTATTTGAATTACTTGTGGTTGACAGTGGAAGTAGCGGCAACGGCCATACCTTCCCCATCGAGAACTGAGACGTGGGACGTGCCGTGATCGTCCGGCTGATAGGTAACGGCGCCGTAAAATTTAGGATCGTTGGATGTGAAAGAGTCGTTGATTTTCAATCGAGTCTTCAATATCCAATCTTCCGAAATCAACTGTTTCACCAACTAGAAAATTAAACGAAAATTAATATTATTTATTTTTAAAAATCAACATTTTTTTTATTTAATTAAGAATTAAACTTAATCAGGATCGATCATGTTATTTATTAAATATATGTATTTTTACTTCGTTAACTTCTGGAACAAATTGCGGGTCGCCCAATTTAGTTCGCTGACCGTAGGCCTGTTTCATAGCTTCGGCGATTCTGTGATAACTCAAAGGATCTTTATTCCCCGTTTTCGGTAGGTCTAAACCATCCAAAATTTTCATAATAGATGCAACCAGCACTCCCGATCCCGGAGGAGACATCGAAAAGAGCGTCAAGTTCCCTTTTAAATTCACTACAATTGGATCAACCCATAATGGCCTAATTGGAACAATTTTTAATTATAATTTCTAATGTAATGAATAATTATTTAATACTTGTATTCTAAAAAATCCTGCTCAGTAAGGATTCCGCCGAGATTCTGGACATCTTCAACCAGTTGACGACCAATGGATCCATTGTAAAAGATTTCCACTCCATTTTCAGCGATGGATCTCAAAGTGGCGGCTAATTTTGGCATCCGTAAGTGATCCCCTTTTTGGAGCACTTCTCCAGTCGTCACATTAATAAAAATCCTTTAAACGAGAAAATGTAAAAAAATTAACATATTTAACTACTTGTTACATAATTAACATTTTTTCTTCTAAACTTTAACACTTATTCATTTCAATTAAAATATTTACTTATTTTGAAATAAATCAAAAATAAATCTTATATTTTATTTTAATTTAATTTAATTTATAATTTGATTATCTGGGAAAAAAATAAAATTTACATATAGACTTTTTAAAATACCCCAGAAACTACTGGAAATAAATTGTTGAAAAATATAATCATATTTAAATTACTTCACAGATGGCACATTTTTTATTATAGGTGATTCAATTTTAAGGGCATTTGCCAAATGCCTATTCACTGGGAAACCCTCTTCAGCCAGCTTGGCTGAAGGCAGCACCAATCGGGACCAATTCAACCTCCCATAAGCCTGATGAGCAGCCCAGTACCCAGCCAATTCACCAGGAACAGCCACCGATAAGGCACCTATCAATAAAAAGTTGATTAAATACTAATCATAAATACGCATTTAATTATATTAACCAATTTGAGAAATTGTTCCATTGCCCCTGAACATGTCCTCAGTGGCTTCCATCGGGGCCCTCTCCCTGGCATTAAGGCAGGCTGCCTTCTTTGTCTTTGAATCGTAGAGGGTCATGAGGAAGCCACCACCGATACCTGCACTCTGTGGGCTCACAACTCCAATGCAGAACAGAGTGGCTATGGCAGAGTCCACTGCATTACCACCTTCAGCCAGAACATCCCTGGAAATTAATTTCTACTTAAATTAATTCAATTTAAAGTGAATTAGTTAACTAATATCTCACCTGCCGATCTTGGAGCAGGGGATGCCATCAGAACTGACAGCTGCTGTACGATAAATGCCCAGCCTTGATTCTGATGGGGGACTGAAGGGTTCAGTTTTGTTATTGGCAGTGCCGTGGTTATTGAGGAAGAAGATGTGGTAGAGAGCAATGGCTACTGGGATGGCAATTGTCAGGAAGCAGAAAATGGCGATTGCACCTGCCTTCAACCATTTAGACGGCTTCCTCCCGGGTATCATTTCTCTGAAAAAGGATGATGTTAATATTTTTAATGTAGTCAAATTGAGTTAAACTTTTTTTAAAAGCTGAGAAAGTGCTGTGTTCAATTTATATGAAAATCTGGCAATGTTCCAGTTGATAGTTTTAAAATAATGAATTTCCCGCGTTTAAGTCTCTTTACTTTCATTATTGATACAATTTTTAGTTAGTCTAAAAAATGAACTATAGTATAAAGAGACTCACACTTGGGGGCCCATGCTTGCTTCTGAATTTCAGTTCGCACTTGAAAAGCTATGATTTCTTGTGGTTTTCCACTTCAACCGGCAACGCTTAGGTCACATAAAAATCTCGTATTTTCAACATCTGGTGCAGTGGAGCTGAATCGTGAAACAATGAAAGCTGAGCTGAATATTTGGACAACTATTGTGTCCTCTCTCACACAGTTGAATAAACAGGAGTGTACGCGATGAATAGAAATCCGTAATTCAATTTGGCGAAAGGAGAGGTTCTTTTTTCACACGTAATATAAGCAAGAATATACAGATATAAATTAACTAATGGGTTTTCGTGAGAAGATGGTGGTGGTGATAACCTCCAGGTCGTTCCTTTATTCACCATGAAGCGCTCGATAGATGCTTGATCCCACTCGTCGAGTGCGCTTGACGTAAATCACGTTCACCAGCTACTAGGTTGGTTCCGTTGTCACTGTCCATGACTCGAGGATGGCAACGAAACGCCGATAAGCGTTGATGAAATAGCCCACTGGATTTTAGGGATTGGCTGCAAGAGTTGACGACACTGCGAGAGATACGGTGGGCTCCAATGATGTCGTAATGCTACCGAAGTTCGCACAAAAGTCGCTCTATCGAAGCGTGCAAGTTTCACTTGTTGAAAGTGCTGGATTACTAGCCTGGTAAGATGATGATCTGGCACTAGGATGATCGGGTACCGGCCCGAAAAAGGGAGCGGTGCACGTTTTAGGCGACCACAAGCACGGATAATGCCATCTTTATCCAGGAATGGAGTAAGAGTGGCAAGTCGAGAGTTCGGATGGTCGCAGTGGCGCTTCTTGAGAGCAAGGTGCTCTCATGTATAAGGGCTAGTAAGCCTTCAATTTCGGCGACGGTGCTTAAGTCATTGTTAAGCGTACCAAGGTGGAGCGATCTATTCATAATAATAGACACTACACTAGAAAACATGTATATTCAAGTTAGTCAACTGCTTTTATGGCTACTTTTAATAGGGTTAGCGTTGATTATCTCCCTCATATTTCCTAAAGTACCAAAACTCTATTTGCAAGTTAAAAGTTCAACTGCATTCTCTAAGCCCCCCCCCCCCTCCAAATTTCGACCCATCAGGAATTGCTTGCCACATTTCCTCAAACTTTTTGTTTTATAGGTATAGATTATTATTATTATTATAGGTTGTGGTGTTTGACTCTTTCCATGCCCTTCATTTGTTATTTTAATTATGGATAGTCTCCCTTTCGAACAAACACGAATTCAAAGCATTATTATTAATACTATAATGCAGCTCCGGTAGTGAATATCCTAGTAGTGTAATAGTAAAGTAATAATTATTGCGTAAAAATGGCTTGAATAATACACAACAGCCAATCATTGGTTTTTAAGTGTTGCTGTCCCTATTCTTTTTTTCACAGTTGTAATATACTATATTTCCTCTTGAAGTGTTTCAATATTCGTGCTGTATCACTTTATGAAAAGTAGTAGGCTGATAGCCGTACATTATATTACATAAGAGGGTACTAAAATAATTATTTTTTCCATTTGTTTAATATGTTTCAATTTACATTGAATTGATGGCATACGAAGCCATCCAAAGTTGAATATTAATTCGTGAGTCATGAATCAAAAAAAGTTTTTAGCTAGGATATCGGCACAAATATCCGCCCACGGCTTGGCCCCCAATTTAGAGATATGACGACATACTAGCCCATTACGCTTATCGCAACTTGGTTATCATCTGATTGAGTTTGAAATCATATTTTTGAAAAGCTTCAAAGGTTGGCTCTAGACATATATTTTTTAAAATAGCATATGATTCATATACATTAGGCTTATAGAATAGTATATTGCACATTTTAAGTTGCTTATACTTAGCCACTTTGGTTTAAGACGGTGAATTATTTTTACTTCAGTTAGAATTGAGCCCGTAAGTTACTATTTATTTTACTTTTTAAACTTTTGTAAATAAGTTATTGTTAGAAGTTTAATAAAAAAAAATATTCTAATCTTCAGTATTTATTTATTTTTAAGCTAGGACGAAGGGACATGGAGACAATCAAAAATGATACAAACAATCATTGGAAAAGACTTGATGTCATTCCAATACCTTTTAAGATTCGACTCCAAGAAGTATGTTTTTTTTAAATATTTTATTTGTACTTTTATATTTAGTCAAGTTAGTAGTATTGAACAGAAAAT
This sequence comes from Chydorus sphaericus, assembly GCA_030141595.1. Taxonomy (NCBI): domain Eukaryota; kingdom Metazoa; phylum Arthropoda; class Branchiopoda; order Diplostraca; family Chydoridae; genus Chydorus; species Chydorus sphaericus. The sequence goes on along the minus strand of CM057934.1, from coordinate 634,860 downwards.
TTGACTTGACTCAAAAAGTTATTTATCAAAGCACTATATTAATTTAATTCATAATATACGTATAGTTTGTGCACGGACAATTTGTTAACGTCGTCGTAGTCAGAAATAACGAGAAGAAAAGGCTAGAAGAGGATCGTCTGGAGCTGATCCGAGTTGAAAATGAGCGAGCAGACAAGTTTCAGACCCGAATGGAAGAAGAAGAAAGAAGGAGAAGGGCTTTTGAAGAGGAAGCAGCGAGACAAGCCGCAGAAGCAGAACGTCAAAGAATTGAATTGGAAGCGCAAATGAGATTGCAAGAAATAAATGCAAATCATGAGATCGAAATGGCTTAGCTTCGTGCTGCCGAGGCTGGGAAAAGGGCTGTTGCAGCGGCTGCAGCTGCAGCACAGGCATCTAGAAGGGGTAGAAGAGGCGTTTGGTTTTTCGGCAAACGAATAATTTGAGAAATTAAAAGATTTTGTTCTGTCTTGTTCTTTGATTTTGCTATAACGCTTTAATTATTGGGCAGTATTATTCAGCTATTATTTTGAACTTTATAAGCAGCGGCTTAACATAACAATAATGTGACCAGAGATGCCATGAAAATGTGCAAGAACTAAGCTATCAAGACTGCTGCTTATTCCTTTGATTTTAATCAAGGTAGTAGTACTGAACAGGCCATTTCACAAATGATGTTAAGGTATTTTAGTGTAAGGACTAAGGCTTAATTTTAAATACCTTCATATGTAAATCTAAATATACAAAATAATGTTTGGAATAGCTTAAGTTCCATTCAGTTCATACCTAATTGTGTAGATGTTACTGATTCAAGGCTTTTTTTGGTTTATAAGGGACGTCAGAATTGCGTGAACATTTTATTGAAAAACTAGTAATTGATTCATTTTTTAAAATTTATTCAAAGTGCTGTTCCGAACTCGTGAAATATACAAATATTCTGGAATAACGTTTTGAAAGCAAAATCCTGTCCGATAGCTAAGAACTATCCGCTGTCGCAATTAATAAAATCATTTATATATATATACAGAAATCTTTGAAAAGCGCGTACAGTACATCTTCAATTACATGTATTCAAATTTATTTTGAAAAGAAACAAATTTTACATATTTCTTTTAAAAAATTAATTACTGTGGTAAATATAATAAGATGGTTTTTAGACCAACAAAATTACTCAAAAATTATCTAAGGTTGGAGTATGGCACTTCCCAGACGTGTTTTCATAATAAATCAAACAAAAACAAAAAAATTTTTTTTTTGTTTGCTGCTTGATAAGATTGTGTATTAATTGTCGAAGTTCGAACATGACAAAGCTATAGAGATATGTTGTCACGAATCAGAACAATATTAAGAAAAGATCATGGTTGATCAAGTATGCCAAATTTAGGTTTACAGTCAGTCAGGGGTTAATTGTTGTAGAGGGCCATTTATTCAGCTATGGCCAAGTGTACGCCGACTTCACCATTTTCAATCATCAAATCGATCAGCTCGATCATATTATAGTTTCTGTAGAACCCACAGAGAATATGAATGTCGTCCCATTCATCGGATTGCTTTGCATTGACGTCAAATCCGGTCAAATCTATTTTCAATCAGAAATTTCGCAAAATTAATTAGGGTTCCTTGCTTGTAATGTCGACAACCAGAATGAAGAGCAGTCCAACCGTCTCCAAGGACTCAAGGTCTACAACTCGATTCGATATCACTATCGATTAAGACGCTTGACCGTATTTTGACTCGATAAGATTTGCTGGTCAGTATTGTTGTTACGTCAGTCGGGGTTTTTCACTGTACACAAGTTGAATGTTATCATCAGTTGTTTTTTTGGGTGTGGTCAACATTATAAATGCTTTCTTTATGTGGGATTTGAAAAATATGCGCTCTTAAAGTACGTACAGTGGCCAATACAGACTAAAGATTTATAATCATGGCAAACCAGCTAAAAATTTCCTACGATCGAAGCCAAATTCTGGGGAAGGGAAGTTATGGGAATGTTTTCTTGGGAAAACTTTTAACGAACGAAGGAAACAACGAGGTTCAAGTTGCCGTTAAACGGATTCAGAGGATCCCAATGTCAACAACGACGAAGGAAGACGATGTAGAATTAACCAATATGTCAAAACTTGGCATGCATCCAAATGTTGTAACACTTCTCCACTGGGAAGACCAGGGAGAAGATTTCCGGTAAATATTATAATATTTTTCTATCATAAAAACATGTATAACCTGTAAAATAATTTGTAGATTTTACGCTTTGGAATTATGTGACGTATCCCTCCAAAGAGTCTACAAAGACCCAGTCAAGTACCGAAGAGTTCTTCCAAGTCACCTTGAATTCATGTTACAACTTTGCCTAGGACTGGAATACATCCACAGCCAAAATTTGATTCATCGTGACATCAAGCCGGCGAATGTTCTCATTAAGTTTTTAAATGGAATTCCAATTGTGAAATGGGCTGATTTCGGTCTGTCAAAGACAATTATAAGGGAGGAATGCATCCTTAGTGGACCTAAGGGAACGGAATTGTATTGGGCTCCCGAAATCTGGAAAATCTGGAAATACAATAATCGTCGTTTAGATAAGAGTAAAAACACTGATAAGAAAATTATGACCATCATGAGCGATATTTTTTCATCTGGGTGCGTTTTCTTTGAATTCTGTACTGGCGGAGTTCACCCATTTGGTGACGGTTCAGATATCATCATTAATCTCTCCATGGAACAATCTAACCCATACAATTTAAAAGGTAGTCTGCTAATATTTTTTCTAACCTTTTTAAATTTATTAAAACCAGTTGACTAACGAATTTCTTATAAATTAGAACTAAAATTGAAACAAAGCCATTTTGCTTACAAAATCATAAAGAAAATGTTGGAAAACGAACCGAAAGTTCGTCCTTACTTAAGAGAAATCATTCCATCATTATTATCTCTAAAGAATATGATTGGTATGAACCAGAATAATTTGGAAAATAGAGACGAAAGCCAGCAAATTAAACAGGTATTTACTGAAACATCACATATTCACAATCATATAAATAATCGATCTAAAATAATATTTATATAGATCGAGCGAAAATTTCAGGCAGCTCTCCTTATCAACTCTGACTGCAATAAAGAACATATTGACGAAGCACAACAAAAGTTAGAGGAGGTACGTGTAATAGTTAAAACTTAATGCTATACTAATTAATAGTTAATAAATTCCATTTGATTTTATTTAAGATGAAAAAGGAGTTGCATTATCTTTGCTCACGTAATGAGCCAACTGAAGAACAAATAGGAAAAATAGTCGAAATAGTGGCCAGAGATTCCATTGGTCTCGTGAACATGGTCGATGATGATGGCTTCTCCCCTCTCATTCTGATGTGTCGTAATAACAAAAGTAGCAATCTCTTACGATGCATTAAAGCGCTACTTAGTAACCAAAGAATTGAAAATGGTGCTAATGGAGAGACGGCAAGAGTCGACGTCAACTATCAAGACCGCAATGGTTACACTGCATTTATGTATATCTGCCGATACCATCAAGGAAAGAATTTCCTGGAACTATTCCAGTTACTGAACCAACATGGAATCGATTTGAACAAAACAGATAAAATTGAAGAGAACGATGCACTTGCCTGGTTTTTCCTGGACAACCAAAGCAATAGCTCCGAAATGGTTCAGATTGTTAAAGAGTTCATCAAAAGAGGAGTCAACTTAAAGCACAAAAGCGGAGAAGGGTGGACTTCGCTTCACCATTTGTGCAGATTTTACGCTCACAGAAACTTGGTGGAAGTCGCCAAATTGTTGATTGACAACGGCGTCGACGTGAAAGCAGCAGAGCAATGCAATGGATGGACTGCGCTTCATTTCCTGTGTCGGTACTACACACATGACAACCTAATCGATGTGGTCAAATTGCTGATTGGCAATGGAGCTGACGTCACTGCAAAGCAATCCGATGGATGGAACGCGCTTCATATTTTGTGCGGGTACTACAGTCACGATAACCTGATTGATTTGGTCAAATTGATGATGGAAAATGGAGCGGTAGGCGACCATTTAATAACCGATGGTGGACATACTGCATCCGACTTGTTACACCGATTCCCGTTCCATAAACATGGGAACACGTCTAAATTACTGGAACTTCTCATTAGTGCTGGCGTGGAGAGTAAAAATCTCATTTAGATAAAACATAATTAACAAAATAAAACTTTTTAATTTCGGGGAAAATCAAAGAATAAAAAAAATTAACAAGCAAAATAAGCTTTGTTACGAGTCAATAGAAGTAGTATAACTGTATAAACCTTTAAGTGTGTGTTGCTGTCCGTTTCGATGACGACAATAAGTCGTAGGTGGCGGGAAAATAGCTTGAATGAAAAGAAGTATTAAGAATCAGGTTGTTTACTTGTTTTAGCTCTATAATATTGCAATGATTGTTTTGGGTTACTTAGATTTTTTCGCATTTGTATCTTTATTATTATTATTATAGGTTGTGGTGTTTGACTCTTTCCAATTTCTTTTAATTTGTTATGAAAATTTTGATAATGGATAGTCTCCCTTTCGAACAAACACGAATTCAAAGCATTATTATAATGCAGCTTGGGCAGTGAATATCCTAGTAGTGAAATAATCAAATAATAACTATTGTGTAAAAATGGCTTGAAAAATACACAACAGCCGATCATTGGGTTTTAAGTGTTGCTGTCCCTATTCTTTTTTCCATTTCTTTAATATGTTTCAATTTACATTGAATAAATTGCATACGAAGCCATCCAAAATTGATATTATTTCGTGAGTCATGAATCAAAAAAAGAGCTTTTAGCTAGGATATCAACACAAATATCCGCCCACGGCTTGGCCACCAATTTAGAGATATGACGACATACCAGCCCATTACGCTTATCACAATTTGGTTATCATCTGATTGAGTTTGAAAACATATTTTTGAAAAGCTTCAAAGATTGGCTCTAGATATACATAAAAAAAAATAGCATATGATTCATATACATTAGGCTTACCGCTTACAGAATAGTACACTGCACGTATTCAGTTGCTTATACTTAGCCACTTTGGTTTAAGACGGTGAATTTTTTTTTTACGTCAGTTAGAATTGAATCTGTAAGTTATTGTTTATTTTACTTTTTTTTTACTTTTGTAATAAATAAGTTATTGTTAGAAGTTTTTAATTTAAAAATATTCTAATCTTCTGTATTTTATTTATTTTTAAGCTAGGATGATGGGCGAGCCAATACAAATCATTTCTTTTGATGAAACAAAGAAACTGAAATTGAATAAAGAGAAGCTAGAAAGAATTTTAAACCAAGAGCATATCAAGAAGCTACCCATTGTAATTATTTCCGTTGTCGGTGCCTATCGTACTGGAAAATCGTTTCTTCTCTCGTGGCTTATTCGCTATCTAAATTCTAATCTTAGGGTATTCACAGTTTAACATCAAATTTTTAACAGAATTTATTAAAGTTTAAGAAAAATAAAGCATATTTTATGTAACCAATAGGACTCTGATTGGCTGCAACAATTTAGAGACGACGAGCCCCTTTTGCAAGGTTTCAAATGGAGAAGTGGCTCAAAGCCTGAAACACAAGGTATCTGGGCTTGGTCAGAAATTTTTGTTGTCAGCAGTTTTTCAGGTCCACAGGTAATAATTATTAACAATTTAAGACATTTTTGAATGATTTAAAATAAACGAAATTCTGCTTCTTTTTTATTTAATTAATTTTACCAAAGTTCTTAAATGTTGAATAAATGTGCAGTTTGCTGTTATGCTGATTGACACTCAAGGCCTTTTTGATGGAAACAACACTATTCAACAGAATGGGAACATCTTCACTCTAAGTACGTTGATCAGCAGCACCCAAATTTTCAACTTATCACAGAGAATACAGGAAGATAACTTGGGAAATTTGGAGGTAGTAAATTAAATACCATTTCATCAATTAGATCATAAATGAAATGTATTTGTGATAAAATGCAGCTGTTTGCAGAGTTTGGACGTCTTGCACTAACCAAAGGACAGGCAAAGAACAATACCGCTATCACACCTTTTCAACGGATTGTGTTCCTCATTCGAGATTGGCACTATCCAAGGGAGCATCCTTACGGTCACGAAGGAGGTAGCGAGTATCTTGAAGAATATTTGAACGTTACCAACGAAAGAGAAGGGAATGAATTGGGTGAAAGCCGCAAACACATTCGTCAGTGTTTCTCGGATGTCGACTGCTACTTAATGCCTTACCCTGGAGAGAAAGTGGCCAATGATGACGACGACTTTGATGGCCGACTCTCTGGTATCACCATTATAATAATAAGTTTTTAAACATTTTCCGTTGATTATGGTTCCTATAGACATGGGCGATAAGTTCAAGGATCATCTTGAAAAATTAGTACCATTCCTAATATGTTCCAATGACGGAAACATCCAGCAGAAAACAGTGGCTGGATCTCAAATTCTAGCTGGTGATGTAACAAACTACGTAGAATCTTACGTAAATCTTTTAAACTTGGATAAGGGCCTCTCGCCAGAATCTATTTTCGAGGTAAAAATTTTTTATTAAAGGTTGAAAACTATTACGCATCTTTTTATGATTTTGTAATTTTAGACGACGGCTAAAGTTCATAACAATATGGTTGCCAGGGACGCCCTAGAAGTGTACAGGAAAAACGTCATCAAGACTGCTGACAGTAACACTGAAATTCTTTTACTTCTAACTGATCAAGAGATAAGCATGTACCACGAAGACTTTAAGAAGAAAGCCTTTGAATACTTGGAAGAACATCAAATGTCGAACGGGTCAGATTTCAACTCTGGAATTATGATGAATCAGTTGATGAGCGAGGTTCGAGCGCTAAAATTTATCTTAATTTATATTTCTTACTACATTTTTACATTGTAGGATGTTGAAGAAATGTTTGAGCACTGGAAACGAAGAAATGAACTCATCAAGGTATAATAAAATTATGGGTTACTCTCATTCTAATTTAAAACAATAATATAATATAATTATAAAAAAGGCAGAAATTATGACTTTGAACGAATCAGTGTTGAAGGAAGCTCAACAAATGTATACAACTGCCATGGATGATTGGTTCGAAAATAATATAAATGCGACAACTCCCTTCTTTAGTATGGAGCAATTGAGTGAACAACACCAAGAAATCGAAGAGACAGTAAAAAATGATAGAAACAATCATTGGAAAGGACCTGATGTCATTACAATACCTTTTAAGATTCGACTCCAAGAAGTATGTTTTTTTTAAATATTTTATTTGTACTTTTATATTTCGTCAAGTTAGTAGTATTGAACAGAAGTTTTGAGTTGACTCAAAAAGTTATTTATCAAAGCTAATTTAATTCATAATATACGTATAGTTTATGCATGGACAATTTGTTAACGTCGTCGTAGTCAGAAATAACGAGAAGAAAAGGCAAGAAGAGGATCGTCTGGAGCTGATCCGAGTTGAAAATGAGCGAGCAGAGTTTCAGACCCGTATGGAAGAAGAAGAAAGAATGAGAAGGGCTGTTGAAGAGGAAGCAGCGAGACAAGCCACAGAAGCAGAACGTCAAAGAATTGAATTGGAAGCTCAAATGAGATTGCAAGAAATGAATGCAAAACATGAGATCGAAATGGCTCAGCTTCGTGCTGCCGAAGCTGAGAAAAGGGCTGCTGCAGCACAGGCATCCAGAAGGGGTAGAAGAGGCGTTTGGTTTTTCGGCAAACGAATAATTTGAGAAATTGAAAGATTTGGGTCTGTCTTGTTCTTTGATATTGCTAGAATGTCTTAATTATTTTTATAATGCTTTAATTTTTGGACAGTATTATTCAGCTATTATTTTGAACTTTATAAGCAGCGGGTTAACATAACAATAATGTGGCCAGAGATGCCATGAAAATGTGCAAGAACTAAGCTATCAAGACTGTTGCTTATTTATTTGATTTTAATCAAGGTAGTATAGTACTGAACAGGCCATTTCACAATTGATGTTAAGGTATTTTAATGTAAGGACTAAGGCTTAATTTTAAGTACCTTCATATGTAAATCTAAATATACAAAATGTTTGGAATAGCTTAAGTTCCATTCAGTTCATACCTAATTGTGTAGATGTTACTGATTCAAGGCTTTTTATGGTTTATAAGGGACGTCTGAATTGCGTGAACATTTTATTGAAAAACTAGTAATTGATTCATATTTTAAAATTTATTCAAAGTGCTGTTCCGAACTCGTGAAATATACAAATATTCTGGAATAACGTTTTGAAGGCAAAATCCTGTCCGATAGGTAAGAACTATCCGCTGTCGCAATTAATACAATCATTTATATATATACAGAAATCTTTGAAAAGCGCGTACATCTTCAATTACATGTACTCAAATTTATTTTGAAAAGAAACAAATTTTACATATTTCTTTAAAAAATAATTACTGTGGTATATATAATAAGATGGTTTTTAGACCAACAAAATTACTTTAAAATTATCTACGGTTGGAGTATGGCACTTGCCAGACGTGTTTTCATAATAAATCAAACAAAAACAAAAGAAAAAAAAACAATTTTTGTTTGCTGCTTGATAAGAATGTGTATTAATTGTCGAAGTTCGAACATTACAAAGCTATATAGATATGTTGTCACGAATCAGAACAATATTAAGAAAAGATCATGGTTGATCAAGGATGCCAAATTTAGGTTTACAGTCAGTCAGGGGTTAATTGTTGTCGAGGGCCATTTGTTCAGCTAGGAAAGCCTTAATGGCATCCATCGTTTCCTTGGGACGATCCGGGGCGCTAGAAACCATCATCACCACCAAGACAGTCATCATCAACAGAACGAGCGAGAACTATCAAATTATATCAAATTAAAGTACGTAAAAGCTTTTTTTTTAATGAATAAAGAAACTTACTCGAATCGGCATCTTGCAGGTCTTAGTTTTCTTTGAATAAGTCTTGGAAAGAATCTGAAAGAAAATCATATAAATAGATATTAATATTTTGCCCTAGAGATAGCTTATTTTCTTTTAAAGAGAAAACAAGATTACTTGCTGTTAAGTGTGAACTGAATCGACTTGGTTCAATATTTCCCCCGCTCCTTGTTTAAATAGCGACTGGAGGCGCTGCAGTCGCGAATCTTAAGTTTCCATCATTCCACTAAGATTGACCATTAAATGACCTTTCATTTTGACACGAACTTTCTGAATTATTGAGAAATGCGTCGGCTAAGTATTCAAATTACCAGATCTGGAAAATATCGAACCAGTAATTCCACCTCAGTGACATTTAAGTTTTTTTTTTATCCGGCACGATCTCTTGAAATTAATGGCTATTTTTAGAATATTTCGTATCGAATTTAATGTCACTATGGTTGTGAATATCATTGAAAGGTCAGCCCGTTACGATTTCTGAAAGCGAACAAAAAATATGTAAACAATTTTGATGTTTTATTAAATTTAATGAAGATTTCTATTATTTACATATTTTTAATTTTAATTTTTTTGTTGATATTGCAACTAAAGGTAATTTTTGGTATATTGTCGTTTATCATTTTAATGCTTTATTTATTGGGCAGTATTGTATTTAGCTATTATTTATATTTATAAACAGCAGCTTAACATAACAGTAATGCGGCCAGAGATGCCATGAAAATGTGCAAGAGCTAAACTATGAAGGCTGCTGCTTATTTCTTCAATCTTAATCAAGTTAGTAGTATTGAACAGGCAGTTTCAATTGATTTTGAGTTATTCTATTTTAAGAATTAATTTTAAATGAATTTATATGGAAATCAAAATATACAAAATGTTTGAAATAACTCTGTTCCATGTCTGGAATAACTTAAGTTCCATTCAGTTTAATTAATAGATGCTGCTGATTCAAAGCTTTTGGAGGGTTTATAATGGACGTCAGAACTGCGTGAAGTTTTTTTAAATCCGAAAACTGTTAATTGATTCATTTTTGTTTTAATTTATTCAAAGTGTTGTTCCGAACTGATGACTCTCTGGTTAAGAACCGAAATTTTTGTAGAAGAATGAACCAACTTGTGTTTACTAGATAACAAATAAAACTTGCTATTTTTATGGTGGATTATAATGTGTTTCTATAATAGATAAAATTCACCGCACAATTTACTCAAATTAAAACAATAACCCATTTGTTTGCTGCTCGATAAGAATGTGTATTAATTGCCTACCATGACAAAGCTATATAGATATGTTGTCACGAATCAGAACAATATTAAGAAAGGATCATGTTTGATCAAGGATGCCAAATTTAGTTTTTAGCGTTGGGGTTGCAGCAGGAGTTCTTGGTAAAAACATGAATGCCTTTAGCACACACCTGATATTTCGTTCCCTTGTACTTCTTGGCGCAATCCTGGTCCGAGTTGCAGTCATCTTGTGGTCCATTTTTCCCGACATTTGGTTTACAATCAGTCAAGGGTTTGTTGTCGAGGGCCATTTGTTCAGCTAGGAATTTTTTCATGGCATCCATCGTTTCCTTGGGGCGGTCCTGTGCAGTAGAAACCATCATCACCACCATGGCGGTCATCATCAACAGGACGAGCGAGAACTATCAAAATATTTGAAATTAATTAAGTTTGTAAAAAGCTTTTAAAATGAATAAAGAACTTACTCGAATCGGCATCTTGCAGGTCTAAGTAGTTTTTTTCTTCTTTGAATAGGTCTTGGAGAGATTCTGAAAATAAATAATAATATAAATGGGTATTATTTTAAAATAAGCCCTTTAGGTATTTTTGTACAAGATTACTTACTGTTAAGTGTGATCTGAATCGACTTGGTTCAATCTTTCTTCCGCTCCTTGTTTAAATAGCGACTGGGGGCGCTGCTGTCGCGAGTCCCAAGTTGCCATCATAAAAGATCATTTCAATAAGATTGACCTTTAAATGACATTTCATTTTGACACGAACTTTCTGAATTATTGCGAAATGCGTTGGCTAAGTATTCAAATTACCAATGCTGGAAAACATCGAACCAGTAATTCCATCTCAATGACATTTCAGTTTTTTTTATTCGGCACGAACTCTGGAAAATAATGTATATTTTTAGAACATTTCTTATCAAATTAAATGTCACTATGCTTGTGAATATCATTGAAAGGTCAGCCCGTTACGATTTCTGAAAGCGAAAAAAAATATACAAACAATTCTGATGTTTTATTAATTTCAATGATTATTTATTTTATTTATAATTCATGAAAACCTTCTGCGAAGACTTTGGTAATTTTCTTTGCAATTGGTTGTTTGACAAAAAAAGGCAGAGTGAACAGCATTTTCGATGCTTATTATATGACTATGAATTTTGTTTAAATGAATAACCATTATTCTAGCATTAAAAATTGAAAAATCTTGCCAAGAGAATTTCTATTTAGAAAACAAAACCAAAATATATGTAGCTCTGCTCAGGAGCTATTAGGTAATTGATTTTCCATTGAATTTAGGATAGTGTTATAAATGTATAAATTCTAAAATGACTCTGAACGAGTAATGATGTCGTTTAATATCTGTTGTATTTTCAACCAAAAGAATTGTCAACATTCATAATCAACGGATTACTAAAAAAATCTTTTATTGAGTCAATCATTTATTGAAAAGTCCTACTTATTCCTTCGACGATATTCCTTATTCTTGGAACCACATAAATGTAATTTAAATTAATGAGAATTGTAACCTTCCAATTTCTTGAATTGTATTGTTCAAATTAAAATACTGGGTTAAAGTTAATTAGCACTGAAATAATTATATAAATAATATTGAAAAAAGGAAAACAGTTTTTTTTTTCTTCAAAAATGTCGGAATGGGCTGAGGGCGGATCTCTTTTTCAGCTCTTGACGTTGGGCCGATTCAGAGTCACTGGGAACAGGATCGATCCCGTCCACATCGCCTCCCTTTCGATGGTCCGAATTGGCCTGAATGAGTCCTCCAGTAAGCTCTTCGGGCCCCGTACTGATCCCGCAGATGACGGCCGGGCCCACGGCTCCTCCGGGACCGGTTAGAGGCGTCTGCTTGTGACCTTTGGCAGTTAAATTGGTTATGATGTAATCGGGAAAGTCGGGCTCGTAGCGCAAACTCATCGGGAAGAGTTGGTGGTGGATCCTGCGGCTGTCGATCGCCTCTTTAATTGTCTCGTTGAACCACAAATTCCGGATAGTCACCTAAATAATAAAGCAATAAAAAAATTGAATTAAGAAAATTATTCTCTAAAAAATAATTATTTCCTAATTAAATTGATTTTTGATTGAATTAACTTAACTTAAGTTGAACAACAAAAAAAGATTTCTAAAATTAATTCTTAATTGAATTATTTTTTTAATCAACTTTCATCACAAGTCATTTAAATTCGTCAACTTGAAATATTATCGAATATATTTGGTAAATTTCCATGAAAAAAGATAAACGTGAGAAACAATTACGTAAGCGACAGTGGTTGTTATGGCAGTGCCTCCGGCCGCTCCAACAACCAGTCGGACTTTGCCGGAATCTGAGCGGATGACGACTGTAGGGGCCATGGACGATAGAGGCCGCTTTCCAGGACGGATGAAATTAGCCGGACTGGGCGGCACTCCGAAGGCGTTATTCAATCCCGGTGATGAGAAATCGTCCATCTCATCATTAAGGATTATTCCAGTCTGTTCCGACATAAATCGAGCGCCAAAACTATTTTTTTAAATTAAATAGAAATTAATTGAATTAGATTTTTTAATAAGATTTCAATTTAATTACTAAAGGTTGACGGTTGAAGTAGCGGCAACGGCCATTCCGTCCCCATCGAGGACTGAGACGTGGGACGTTCCGTGATCGTCCGGCTGGTAGGTTACGGCGCCGTAAAATTTGGGATCGTTGGATGTGAAGGAGTCGTTAATTTTCAATCGAGTCTTTTCTGTCCAATCTTCCGAAATTAGCTGTTTCACTAGCTGAAAAGTTTAGCAGAAAAATTATAATCATTAAAATATCAAACAATTAAAAAAAATGAATAAACGAATTCAAAATTAATCAGGATCGATCCTAGTATTTTCAGTTTAAAAATTCTTATTTTTTATTAACTTTGAAACACTATATTCTCTTCCCAAAATTTTTAAAATAAATATTTAATTGAATTATCCAAACTAAGTTGAACTAGAAAAATAGTAATTGTTATAAATATAATTAAAAATTATTCAAAAATATTAAATCAACGTTCTTAAATTTAGAAAATAAAAAAAATAAATGTGTCGCTCGATATCAGGATCGATCCTACTATTTTCGAAAATAATTTTAGAATTTTCGTTATTACTTCTTTAACTTCTGGAACGAATTGCGGATCGCCCAATTTAGTTCGCTGACCGTACGCCTGTTTCATAGCTTCGGCAATCCTGTGATAACTCAAAGGATTTTTATTCCCCGTTTTCGGTAGGTCTAAACCATCCAGAATTTTCATAATAGATGCAACCAGCACTCCCGATCCCGGAGGTGGCATTGAAAAGAGCGTCAAGTTCCCTTTTAAATCCACTTTGATTGGATCAACCCATAATGGCCTAATTGGAACATATTTAAAATTATTATTTTTTGATGTAATGAATAATTATTTAATACTTGTATTCTAATAAATCATTTTCAGTTAGGATTCCGCCGAGATTCTGGACATCTTCAACTAATTGACGACCGATGGATCCATTGTAAAAGATTTCCACTCCATTTTCAGCGATGGATCTCAAAGTGGCGGCTAATTTTGGCATCCGGAAGTGATCCCCTTTTTGGAGCACTTCTCCAGTCGTCTCATTAATAAAAATCCTTGATAAAAAATGTAATTAATTAGAAATGTGTTTTACTATAATGTAATTAAAAGATTTATTGAAATCAATTAAAATATGTATAACTATAATTAAATTACTTCATAGATGGCATATTTTTTATGATTGGAGATTCAATTTTAAGAGCATTTGCCATGTGCTTATTCACTGGGAAACCCTCTTCAGCCAGCTTGGCTGAAGGCAGCACCAATCGGGACCAATTCAACCTCCCATAAGCCTGATGGGCTGCCCAGTACCCAGCCAATTCACCAGGAACAGCCACCGATAAGGCACCTATCAATAATTAATTTTAAAATAGTAAACTAAAAGAGATGTATGACATAATACCAATTTTAGAAATTGTGGCATTGCCCCTGAACATGTCCTCAGTGGCTTCCAACGGGGCACTCTCCCTGGCATCAAGGCAGACTGCCTTCTTTGTCTTTGAATCGTAGAGGGTCATGAGGAAACCACCACCGATACCTGCACTCTGTGGGTTCACAACCCCAATGCAGAACAGAGTGGCTATGGCAGAGTCCACTGCATTCCCACCTTCAGCCAGAACATCCCTGAAATTAATTTCTACTTAAATAAATTCAATTTAAAGTGAATTAGTTAACTAAATCTCACCGGCCGATCTTGGAGCAGGGGATGCCATCAGAACTGACAGCTGCAGTGCGATAAATGCCCAGCCTTGATTCTGATGGAGGCGTGAAGGGCTCAGTTTTGTTATTGGCAGTGGCTTGGTGATTGAGGAAGAAGATGTGGTAGAGGGCAATGGCTACTGGAACAGCAAGTGTCAGGCAGCAGAAAATGGCAATTCCACCTGCTTTCAACCATTTGGAGGGCTTCCTCCCAGCAATCACTTCTCTAAAAAATGAGAAAAATTGTTGTTTTGAATTTAAATGAAAACTTGGCAACGTTTCAAATGATATTTTAAAAATAGAGAATTTCCCGCGTTAAAGTCTCTCTACTTCCGTTTTTATTACGATTATTAATTAATCTGAAAAATGAACTATAAAATAGTGAGACTCACACTTGGGGAGCCATGCTTGCTTCTGAGTTAGAATGCGCACTTGAAAAGCTACGAATATTTTTTTTGACTTCCACTTCAACCGGCAACGCTTCAATAAATCAAATAAAAATCTCGTATTTCCAACACCTGGTGCTGCTTCATTAATATAATGAAAGCTGAGCTGATTGTTTGGACAACTGCTGCGTCCTCTCTCACCCACTTGAATAAACAGGAGAATAATTTTTATAATATACAACCGGACAGAAAAATCCTTGATGGAATTTCAAAGTAGACCAAGATCAAGATGAATTAGGAATATATAAAGACAAAAAAAAAGAAAAGTGATTTAACAAGATAAGAGCAAGGTCAACTTGACCGGACGGACGGATGATTAATTTTGACGACTACCGAAGGACATCGACAAGAGCTCGCAAAATCCTCATCTTTTGGAATATTTACATATGTCGTCCACTCATTTAAGGAATGTTTTCCAACTCGTTTATCTTTTTTTTTTCTAGCCTTGCCCCTGGGGCTATATTACATATAATTACCATATTTTTATGAGTTACGACAGGTTGTATAAAAGAATTTTTTTTTCGGAAGAAATGCGATTTTTCATCATGTCGTGAAACCACAGAAAAGCCTTGACATTCAAAAGGGTAAGTAAAGGGCGCGCTTTGTAAGCCATCTAGCGGTCAACTTACTTATTACACGTGGGCTGCCATCTGTGAGTAGATTTATCAACTCTTCTCCGCATCCTGTCAAACACAATGATAAATTCCTTTGCGGTTTTTTCAGTATATTATCAAAACAGGAAATATGTTGGATAGAATAGAATAGAAAAACGTGACTTACAATGGAATAGTTTCACAATTCTTCTCCATAATATTTCTCATGCGTAACAATGACGTGATTTGCACACAATGTGAAACTTAAAAACTGAGCAGAAAGTAAAAACTAAAACTCTTCCCTACAAATTCCTTTCTAAAACTAATTCAAAAATACATTCTCAATTGACATCATCACGTAATCACGAGTGTAATAAACTCATTAGGAAAGGAAAACATGTTTAATAGCCCCAAGGGCTTTGCCAATACTGATTACTAGCAGACGACGCAGTAATATAGTCTGCTTTTCCAAACCGCCATAAACGTAAACAACAACAAAAGAAAAAAGCGAATGAATAGATAAATAAGATAATAATAAATGGGAAAAGGGGAGCAGCGGCATTCAACTTCCAACTTTGAGAGTAAAAGGAGCTTTTTATTATCCATTCTCTACTCGATTTTCAAAAGAATGCTCAGCAAAAGGTAAATTTTTGTTAGTGACGTGGAACGTTTTTTTTTGACAGCTGCACTAATTTCATTGTTTTTTCTGAAGGTTTACAAAGAGTAAAATGAAATGGATGATAGGTGCTGTGGGATTAATATGTCTAATTGGATTTACAACTGGAATGGTCCTCTATGGCACAGTTGTGAGGCCCACTGAGCCATTCAGTCCCCCGTCCAGCTCCAGGCTCGGGAAGTACAGGACAGCTGCTGTCAGCTCTGACGGGTACCCCTGCTCAGATGTTGGAAAGTAATATAATTAACTCTAAATCATTTAAATTCAATTAAAATTGATTTATTTTAAAAAAGGGACGTTTTGGCTGATGGTGGAAATGCGGTGGATTCAGCCATTGCGACGCTGTTTTGCATCGGCGTTGTGAACCAGCAGAGCGCCGGAATCGGTGGCGGATTCCTTCTGACTCTTTACGACCCAAAGAGCCGCACTTCCCGCTGCCTGGACGCCCGAGAAACGGCCCCATTGGCTTCCAATGAAAACATGTTTAACGGCAGTTCCAAACTCTCTCAGAAAAGTGGACTTGCAGTGGCCGTTCCAGGTGAATTAGCCGGCTATTGGGCTGCCCATCAGGCCTATGGAAAGCTTCCCTGGGCGAGGCTGATTCAGCCCGCTGCAAATCTAGCTGAAAATGGGGTTAAAGTGAATAGCAATATGGCGGGAGCTCTGCTCTTTGAAGAGGCAAATATTAAAGCCGAACCTTCAATGTGGTAATTAATATATTTAAATCATTTAAATCTTTTAATTCTTTTATTATTTTATTAGGCCATTCTTAGATAACAAAGGGCAATTAAAAAAGGAGGGGGATATTGTGAAGAGACCCGATTTGGCTGCCACTTTGAGACTCTTGGCCTCCTCTGGGGTTTCTATATTTTACAATGGGACCTTGGGGGCCCGATTCGTCGAAGATGTCCAGAGAAGAGGAGGAATTCTTACCCAACAGGATCTCATCAATTACAAGTAAAATGCTTCCCAATATTTATTTTGAAAATTCAACTATAACTATTTATTTTTTTTTTCAATTTAAACTAAAAATATTAATAGAATTTTTCAAATGTGTATCCAGAATTAAGATTTTTCCAGAATCTATTTAGATTTAAATTAATTAAATAAAAATTTTCAAATGTGTATCCAGAATTTAAAAAAAATACATTTCCATCTATTTAGATTTAAATATATTAAATTACATTTTTTAGAATGTGTTAAAATTATTTCCAGAAAATATTTAGGTTTAAATAAATTAAATAATATTTGAAAAATGTAGAGATAAAGATTTTAGTATTTTTAATTTATTTTTTAATTTTCAGGGCCAAGTGGGTGGATCCAATTCGAGTTGAATTGAAAAATAGTGGGCTTACGCTGCACACGATCCCGGCGCCCGGTTCAGGCGCTCTAACGGCCTTCATCCTAAACATTCTAGACGGCCTTCTAGAGCCACTAAAAGAGAACACCCGTAATCCGCTCATTTATCACAGGATCGCAGAGGCGTTTAAGCACGCTTATGCTCAAAGAACCAAAGTGGCCGACCCCGCATTCTCTCCCGAAGTCTATGACGTAATAAAATCTAATATTTAAAAATTTTAAAAATAAATAAATAAATAAATTACAATAGATGTCCTAATTTCTAACATTATTTTCATTCTAGTATTTTTTTATTAAATTTTTAAAAATTAATTAATATAAAATATTATAAATTTAATTTTAAAAAATTAATTTAATTTAATTTAGATGATCTATCAGATAACAAGATAATTTACTTAATTTAAAAATAATTATTAAATTAAATTAATGTAAATATTTAAATTTAATTAATTATTAAACTAGCTAATTTTGAAAATTTTAAACTTAATTTAGATGATTTTAATTAAAATTAAATTTTTTTTTAACTGATCAGCTGATGAGGAATCTCACATCCGAAACCTGGGCAAGAGAAACCCGTGCAAAAATCAACGATAATTTCACATCCAACGATCCTGAATTTTACGGCGCCGTCTTATATAATCCCGACGATCACGGCACTTCCCACGTGTCCGTCCTCGATTCGGATGGAATGGCCGTTTCCGCCACTTCCACCGTCAACCTCCGATTTGGAGCCGGTTTCATCTCTGAGCAAACTGGAATCATTCCCAATGATGAAATGGATGATTTCTCATCTCCAAATATAACCAATTTTTTCGGAGTTCCGCCCAGTCCGGCTAATTTCATCCGGCCTGGAAAGAGGCCACTTTCTTCTATGACGCCATCTATTATGGTGGATTCGAGGACCGGAAGGGTCCGCTCTGTTTTAGGAGCGGCCGGTGGGACCAAAATCACAACTTCAGTCGCTTATGTAATTTTCAGATTATTAATTAACTTAATTTTTAATCAATTAAATTTCAACCATTCTTTGTATGTATTTCTTTATTAAAATTTTAATCATTTAGTTTTCAGCATTTTTAAAATTTATTTAATAAGTTAATTAAGTTACTTAATTATGAATTAAATTTTAACCAAATTAGTTTTTGCCAATTTCTCGGGATTTTTCAATAATAAAAAAAAAAATTTACAATTTCTAATTTCCAAATAATTTAGTTTTTTTTTCTCCTTATTAGGTAATGATACGTAATCTGTGGTTTAACGAGACGATTAAAGAGGCCATCGATAGTCGTCGAATGCATCACCAACTCTTCCCAATGGCTTTTCAATTTGAAGAAGGATTTCCCAAAGTAATAATTAAATTAATGATAATTATGTTTTTGATTAATCCCGAATTTTAATAAAATTTTAAGGCCATTGTGAATTCTATGGAGAGTAAGTTACACAATACGACTTCATACAGTGGAGGGTCGGCTGTCTGCGGAATTTACGTTCAGCCGGACGGGATAATCCAGGCCAATTCAGATTTTAGAAAATATGGCGACGTTGCCGGAATCGACCCTCTTCCATCTTCTTAAACAGAATTAAAATTAATTAAAATTCCTGCCAATTGAAATACGTCACTGCTCATCATTTGTTTTGATTTTTTTTTTCTTCATCTTCTCAATTTTTTCGTTGAAGAGAAAAATCAAACTGGTCCAAACAAAAACACATTTTAAAAAACGTTCCATCGTGCACGATGATGTAAAATTTGAATTTTTAAATTTAAATAAGGGAAATAATACACGTAATGGAAATTTTTCTAATCTATCTTTATTGCTAGTTAGATTACAAGCGAATCTAGTGAAGTCTATTTATCATTTAAGGAATCATCAATCATTTAACTTGACCTAAACAGTCGTAAGTCGTATAGAAAGTAGATTTTACAATGGTTTTTCGCGTTTAAGATATTTTCAATATTTTCAAATTTTTCTTTATTAAACTGTAAAAATGTATTGTAACATTATTCGCCTCGTAAAGTGGATGTATAATTTGTAGGATAAATATTAAGGGGATATAATGTATATGTCTCTTTTCAATTTGTCATATTTTGTAATAATTAGTTACGTTTAAAACTTGAGATGGAGCTGGTAATAAAAGTCTAGAGCGAATCGATCGACTATTAAGACATTCAGTGTTCGATGTCTGGTCTAGTAAAGACGGCTGACCTAGCACCGGTGAGTTTTTAAATCCACAAGCAGCTTTTTCAAATAATAATTGTATGATCGCATAGAATTCATCTTCTTCTGAAAAAAGTATACTTTTTTCAATTGATCGGAATGACTTTGACTTATTTGGTAATAACTAATCAAGCAGTTGCAACTTAATTAATGTTTAAATGAGTTTAAAATACAAATAAGCTACCAAATAATTAGTACCGTAATGAGATTAGTATTAGTAGGACTTGTAATTAAGTAAATGCAAAAAAATGGCATGATTATTGAGCTTACAAGAGTTGGTATATTTAAATGGTCAGCGACGTGGTTCTTGTTGAACTTAACCGCTCGTGATCATCAATGATGATGATCCATTATGCGCTTCGATATATCTCAGCATTGAATTGTAACTGGGATTTCTCTGTCATCACTATAGATACCCTTTATTTACGAAATTTCTGTTTGCAACTCGAGTTTGCAACTTTCAATATATATATTATACTATAGCTGGCTCTTTCTTCGACTTTGCCCTAAATGACTTTTTTGAGTTTTATTTAATTCCTTTTTATCTTTATTTGTAAATCCATCATTCAAATAAAAATGACCAGTTTTAAACAACTACATCACATATTCCAAGTTGCCTCTTTTTAGTCTTAGTAAACCTAACCTAACCCAGATTAATCTAGGAAGCTTTAGTTAGATTGTAGAAGACATTCGAGCTCCCAGTAAAGTGAAAATATGATGGAGTATAAATGGTTCAACGGCATTTAATATTGGTAAGGCACTCGCCAACCAGGATGTGATCGAGTTTCAGGACGAGTTTATCCTACTCAAACTCTGGCAGGTAACACTGCTGTAGTTGCGCATGCTAGGTTGTACCGACAGCATTCAGGGGGATCTCATCCGAGATCAATTAACCCCCATTTAATTTGTCCAGAATTCAAAAATAATTAAATATTAAAAATAAACTGAGACACAGGTATGAATTATATTTCGGTTACTTGCCCGAAATGAATTTTTATTTAAATTGATTGGTTAGATTTTAAGTTAATTTATCGTTAATTAATCATTGAAATACAAATGACCAGTTAAAACAACTACATCACATATTCCAAGTTGAACTGTATTAATCGCAGTGTCATTTTACTTTTTACTGTGCCAATTTGTACCATATTTCTCAGGCGGCCTCTACGGCCACCTTCGTTCTAGGGCTTAAAAAAGGTTTCTCCACAACTTTTGAAAATAGTTGGAAGATAAATTTTGTTCTCTGAAAAACATATATGCAAGATAATCATCGTGGTTTACTGTTTAACTTATGTAGCTTTATAATAGAATTATTAAATTTGCAACTGGGTGTATTAAAAGAAAATGTCATTTTGTCTAATAAGTAAAAAACCATTATGCAACATATTATAAGCTATAAAAATTGCCTGCAGCCTTGAAAAATAGAAATAAATTGTTCATGGTGTATTATACAATTTATAGTTTAATACTGTTATTAAGCAGCAGGGTATTAGACAGGTTTACTAATCCATGCAATAACCATGAAACATGTTAACGCCTTCAGTCTGCTCAATATAATAAAATATGTAAAAATACATCGAGACCTCTGTAATCAGCAGTGGTATTACGTTAGTCCAGAGATACATCTTACATCACTGATCACGTGGCCTCAACGATGGACGATTGCATCGCACCTCATTTAAAAATAGTCTATGGCCCATCGTTAATTTTGTTGATATAGTTGAAGAATGGTTGAGTAATATACATGGTAGGCAGAGCTAAAAACATTCTTCACTACTTTTAACAAATATACATAAATATAGGTTTTCATGCAATCGATTGAAATTGGAACGTGACGAGAAAACCTAATGAATTTTAAGTTTTTTAATGATGAAATATATATAGAAAAACATTTAGAGAATTATAGTAAAACGTATTCTCTATCATATTTTCAACACAAATTATAGTATTGTTTGTATAAAATGTTTGAATAGTTTTGGTTTTTTTGTGCGCCGCAAATGGGTTTTTCCATTCAAATTAACCACAGACGATAAAAACTTGTTCAAAGCATCTCGACAAAAAAGTTGATAAAAATCGAACCATAACCACGTGCCTATTATTCCTACAGACTTTTTTTTCAATTTACTATACTTGGTACATATTATAAGACACCTTCTAATAGCTAATTAGTGGGATAAAAGTATAGACATTTTACAACTATAAAATTCTTTATCCACCCTAGTTCTAATCCGTCAATGTAAGTACCTCTTAATTCATTTTATATAATAGTTGGGGTGCAATTAGAAAAGCGATTAACTATATGATGCTGCGTTCTAATCTCGCTAATATCAGTGTAGGTGCGTTGCTATTGGCTAAATCATTTGTTGCCACGCAGATAATAGCCGGCAATGTACCCAGATTTTCAGTATAAAAGAGGGGTACATCATCTCATAACATCAGTCGAGAGACAAAGTTTTCCAATCTTCTATTTCAAGATGAACTCTTCTCTAGTCGT
The DNA here is from genome assembly GCA_030141595.1 of Chydorus sphaericus. Taxonomy (NCBI): domain Eukaryota; kingdom Metazoa; phylum Arthropoda; class Branchiopoda; order Diplostraca; family Chydoridae; genus Chydorus; species Chydorus sphaericus. Next base: position 612,663 of record CM057934.1, on the reverse strand, counting down.
TGTAAGTATAGAGTTAAATACTATTATCTATAATAATAGGGCAAGTCTAATGATCATGATTTATTTGATGTATTTGAATAGTTGTTGGCTGTGTTGGCGATTGGCGCCGTGTCCGGTCAGGGCCCCTGCTCCCAGCCGGGTGTTGTGGCTCAGATTCGCAACATCTTGGCTACGCTCCAGGCTAACGCAGGCCAGGGTCTTCCCAAAGGTCTTCAGGAAGTTGGAAAACTGGTATAACCATCATCCCAACTATTATCTATTTAAAAAAAAAACAAAGCAATAAACCTCCAAAAAAGTTTCATTTTGACCATAATTTACTTGATAAAATGACATCATAATTGATCATGATTATTCTCTGCTGTTCTAGCTTAGTTAGTTTTAGTTTTGATGTTGCTAATTTTTTTAATGTATTCTTTTATATTATTTTAAATAAATAGTTCAACGCCGCTGACGCTGCTGGACAAAGCGACCTCCAGGTACTTTGGAAAAAAACTCAAATTCAGATTTATTATTGTTCGGTTTATAATATGCATCTAAAAATTTTTAGATTGCCTTCCAAGCGATCTGCAATGACGCTGCAAGTGTGCCCAACTCGGTAAACAGCTGCGCGAACCCAGGCCCTGCTTTCCCTGGTAAAAACTAGAATTTTAATTGTCATTATCTTCTTTAATAACTTAATTTCTTTTTATATCAAAGGCACCTCTTCCTGCCCTCCCGGCTCCATCGCTCAATCTGTAAGTAGGCCTATCTTTGTTTGCCTAATTTAGTAATTCACTATATAGTTGGATGATCTGACTATTATAGATGAAAAGTAGATCGTCCGAGAGGTTGTCCACTCTTTTTCTCATGGTTCAGTCTGTGAGAAATATCTCCTATCTTTTAACAGTTAAAGTGAGAAAAAAGTAAAAGAATGGGCGACCCCTCAAGATCATCATATCCATTCAATTAAAATCGTAATGTAATAGAAACTAAAGAAAGATGATGTAATATCTGTCGTATTCTTTTATCGTTTCCAGACTACGACTTGCGCTGAAGTCAACAACATTTACGCCGGTTGCGTGTGCTCCAACAACAAGGGCTGCCTCACCACCGCTCCCTCCAACGAAGGCGCCTGCCTGACCGGAATTACTGCTTGCTAAAGAAAAGAAAAAAAAAACTTTGGCAGAATATTGTAATGTGTTTCCAATAGTTATCAAGTGTCCATAACTTGATTGTAATAGAAATCAGTAATAAATGAATTTAAGGGCAAACAAAAGTGGCCTAGATGAATCATTCTATTTAAAAAAAAAAAAAAAATTATTCTGAATTTAAGTGAGGGAAAACTTAAAATTAAAATACAAAGCATCCCAGCACGAATAAATTTACATTATTATATTATCTCTTGTATTCCCTCATTTATGACCTAATGTTATTTATATTTATTATACTTCTTGTTTTGGTCTCGGTTTTTGAATTATACATATACAAGATTACATACTTTTTTAAGCCGCTTTATTACTGATTACTGACATTATAAACTAATCTAATTAGGCAATTAACTAAGTATTTTCAATTTGTTTATTACTAACACATTAAAAAAATAATTAATATAATTTTTTTTTGTGAGAGAATTGTTATTTTAAAAATGTTTCCCTTGTGATGTTTAGTTTGTATACAGAACGATTATATATTCACTCTTCATACTAGACGAATAGTTCATAATCGAGTTGAAAACAGACGAATTCGATCACTTGAGTTTGTGGGGAGAAAACTAACATGTCTTATTTTTCATTACAAAATAGCATAACTTCCTCTGTTTAGTCTATTTATTTAATTCACACTAAGCAGTCTCTAAAAAAAATGTCTCAGTATTTTTGCTGAAACACATATTGTCTTGAAAATTGAAATTGAAAGTAAGCCGAAGGCCTATCATAAAATAAAATAAAAATTGTAATCTATATTGTACAGTACATTTAGGCTGTTTAATTGTTTGCTGAACGGATGAAAAATATATTGTTTTTTCCTAAAATGCTTTTAACAGAAATATTAGCCGCCAATTTGAATCGTTTTTAATCGCTAATCTTACTTATCGGATCAGCTTAAGTAAATAACAGTTTTCAGGGGAAAACTTTACTTTGAAGTGTATAGTATGAGAAAATACAGAGAGGAAATGTGTCCATTGAGCCCTTTAATCGATAAAATAAGTCAATCAATCGCATATTTAAAATGTAAACTACCGACTCAACTTATTAAAATAGCTAGTATGCCAGTTGAATCTGTTAAAGTTCAATAAATAGATATTCGAAAAGTATAACATTTTCTTTATTATTGCGAGCGAAGCGAGCCTAATATGTCATTTCCCCTCTATACATTTCCCCTTGTGGCCATATGAATCGTACACAGCAGTATATAGTCTCTCCAAACTTTTTCGGGCCCCTCCGGCTGGTGGCTGTCCGGGCTGATCCTGTCTTTCTGAGATTTTTCTTATTACTATGCGATAGTTCATTGGATAGGGAATTTCCGGTACATAATTATCATATTTTTACTTTTCATCGTAATTAAACTTAGTGATTTTGATTTAATTAATTACCGGCAAGTTAGCATTAATCCGTTACCTAGCAACCATATGTTGTTGTTTTTCGTTCGTCAGCTTGACTTCTGCTGTATTTACGTGGTGGTGAAAGACGTAAACATGTGTATGAGAATTTCTTTCAGTATTTCCAGTTTGGATGAGGTACATTTTGAAACATTTTTATGTATATGGATCGTTAACTCTTTTTATTTTCGATTTAAATGTTTCAGCAGTTCTTATTCGACTTGAAACTTTCTTAATTTATTATGAGCAAATGTGCAACACTTTTCCTATGTTGTTCATACAGTATAAATGATGAAGAGTTCCACCAATGCAACAATTATCACTATACCTTCATGAATGGCATTCAAGAGCCGCTGCCGTTCCATGCAAAATTCACTCTGCCTTCAAGAGTCTCTGCGGTTCTATCTAATATTCACTCTACCTTCATCCATGGACCATGGTATTCAAGAGCATCTGCCATTCCACCTAATATTCACTCTCTTTTAATGGTATCAAAGTATTTACCCTAAAAGCCACTAGGCTAGTCCACTTAATGATATTTAAGTATTCACGCTATTCAAATTTTTAAAAATATATTTAATGTATTGACACTATTTTATTACATTGTCCCGCTATTTAATTTTAATGTTTATTAAACCAATAAAAAAATAAATATTTAAAAGAACAATTTCTAAAATCTTATTTATACCTTGTACCTCCATTTTTTTCTTTTTAAAATATATTTAAAATAAATAAATAAAAAAAATTAATCGATCTTCGATGTAAATATTGAACATTAGGTGGAAGGTATGGTGGCGCCACCATTTTTTTTTATTCCACTGGTCAGTGGTCACATCCACAGTATAGATTTACAGCGTGTGTGCCCCACATTACTATCAATATAATATTCTATTTAAGATTACCAATCAGTAGCTAACAAAATATCAACATGTCTTTCATTAATAAAATATAGTATGCCTTAAATCAGCATGACGCATATTTCAATATATTATGTAGCCAAAGAAATGTATTAACCAATAAATTTATTCAATGAAACCATTTACGATTATAATATTATATGTATTCAATAGTGTTATTCGCAAAAAAAAATTCAAAAGAATACCATTGAATAAAAATACCTCCAACATACCCTTACCAACCCAATCGAGGTAGGGTAACAACCCAATCAAAATAGGGTGATGGGAAAGTAATTAGCACGCGGGATGGGTTAGGTTAGGCTAGGTTAGCCGGTTAGGTTTGGTTAGGATATATAAAATAAATCCTTATGCATCATACCACTTGTAACAGTCACCCCTAGCAGTGAAAAACCACACAACAAACGTGAAACACCAAAACATATAACCAAAATCAGACGATTATTTTTATCAACCCATTACTTCTATGAATTTGTTACTTTGCCAAATACTTATATAATTCATATACAAATGTATATTCAATCAATATACATTTGTTATTCAAGTTACAACCATTTTATTCGCCTCACCCTAATCAAAATCTATCAAATCTCTTGAGATTAATTCAGGCGAAGTCTGAATTATCCTATTAACCGCGAGCAGAAAAGCTCGCTTTACTATCTTAGATATGTAACTATAGAAGGTGATCACGCATTTTCCTCAATTTACTTTGACCAAATCACTGAAATCTCTTAATTTTTATAAGAAAAAGCATGCGGTTTGTGAAGGAAAAACTTAATTAACTTAAACGAATTGAAATAGTTTGACTTCTCTCAAAAGAGTTAAACTAATTTAATTGAATCAATTAATGGAATCGAGTTTCGTCCCGAATAGATTACGAGCACATATACATATATATTTTAAATTTCATTAAGTTTTCTCATAATTTTGATTATATTAAGGGTATTAATGAAAAAGTCTATAGTCACCTTCTATATTAATTTGCAAGTGGGTGTATTACAAGAAAATTTCATTATGTTTTCAAATACTTCTGCGTGTCTATAACAGGTAAGAACCGTTACGCAACATATGCGGTAATATAAGCTATAGATTGTCTGTATAGCCTCGAAAAAATAAAAATCAATTATTCACGGTGTATTATACTAAACATTTTATAGTTTACTAATGTTATTAGGCAGGTGTACTGATGATCCATACAATAACATGATACATGTTAACCCTTTTAGTCGTGTCTATTCAATCTAATAAAATAACTTAAAGACCTATGTAATCATCAGTGGTATTACGTTAGTCCAGCGTAGTACTAGTTCAGATTTCACCGCGTATTATTGGCAATATTTGCCGACTTATGAAAGATAAAAACTAATAAGAAATGAAGAACGAATACAACTAAAATAAAGATTTCGAATACGGCAATATTGTCTATATAGGGCAGCCACGTGCATTGATATCACATGAATATCGTTCGGTCATCAGAATGATTTGACTGGTTAAATGAAAGAAATTAAATTATACACTTGAAAATCTCATATAAAGTATTTAAATTATGTGTGTATATCTATAAAAAAAGGTTTGTAAAATCTAAATACATCTATAAGCCAAATCCAAGAGTAAATGATCGCTGTTTACCGATTCAAAGTTGAATTCATTCAAAATCTCTTTGAAAATGAATCTGAACCGAATCAGAATCCTTTAAAATTAATTTACTACCATTTTAAATTTAAAGTCAATCCTAAAGTTAATTTACTTTTTTCTGAATAGTCATTAAAACATTTGAACCGAGTGATTTTCAGTATTTTTGTACTAATTTTTTTTTGTTCGTGACACTTATATATTTTTTAAATGTATCATATATTTGTCGTTAAGAGTGGTTGGGAAAACATTTTCTTCGAGTCTTGATGTATCTTGAATCTAAATTCAAGAATTTAATTCAATTGAATCTGATTCTAAAATAGATTAAAGGGGCATTGAATCTTGAATCCTGAATCGATTCAAATGATGAGTTGAATCGGTAAACACTGTAAATGATGTTTAAAAAATATCATTTCGATATCTATTCGTTACATCAAGAATCGAAAAAATGGCCAACTGGTGACCCAGAGGAGTTACAAATTGTGCAACATGCGCGCGACCCCTTTTTCGACATTCTTTTGGCTGATGGAACGATGTTCAAAGTTTAGCCATGTGCTGTGTGAGTTATATAAAGAAAAATAAATTAAGACAGCCAGTTAAACTTAGTCGCTATCATTTTTTTCTACTCAAATAAAATTGTTTGTATTAAATGTTTGAATAGTTGTGGAAATTTTGTGTGCGCAACATATGGGTTTTTCCATTCAAAATTAACCAAAGACGATAAAACCTTGTTCAAAGCATCTCGACGAACAATATTGATAAAAATCCAACCATAACCACGTGCCTGTTATTTCTGCAGACTTTTTTAAATTTATTTAAATTGCTATACAACGTAAATATAATAAAGCTTTTACTGGTGAATTAGTAGGATACATGTAAACACTTTATAACTACAATATCATTATCTATCCCAATTCTAATCCTTTAATATAAGTACCTCTTAATTCATTTTATGTAATAAGCTGGGGTACAATTAGTAAAGAGATCAACTATGATGCTGTTCTAATCTCGCTAATACAGTCACGTGGAAGCTGTGAAGGTGTTGCTATTGGCTAAATCATTTGTTGCCACGCAGATAATAGCCGGCAATGTACCCAGATTTTCAGTATAAAAGAGAGGTACATCATCTCATAACATCAGTCGAGAGACAAAGTTTTCCAATCTTCTATTTCAAGATGAACTCTTCTCTAGTCGTTGTAAGTACAGAGTTAAATACTATTATTTATAATAATAGGGCTAGTCTAATGATCATGATTTATTTTATGTATTTGAATAGTTGTTGGCTGTGTTGGCGATTGGCGCCGTGTCCGGTCAGGGCCCCTGCTCCCAACCGGGTGTTGTGGCTCAGATTCGCAATATCTTGGCCACGCTCCAGGCTAACGCAGGCCAGGGTCTTCCCAAAGGTCTTCAGGAAGTTGGAAAACTGGTATAACCATCTTCTCAACTAATATTATTCAGTTTCAATTTATTTAAGAATTCTTAAACCTAATTTTGAAATGTATTCTTTGGTTTGACTTTTAATAGTTCAACGCCGCTGACGCTGCTGGACAAAGCGACCTCCAGGTACTTCACAAATTTCAAATTCTAATTTACTAGTCGGTTTATATAATAGCAATACACTTTAAAACATTTAAGATTGCCTTCCAAGCGATCTGCAATGACGCTGCAAGTGTCCCCAACTCGGTAAACAGCTGCGCGAACCCAGGCCCTGCTTTCCCTGGTAAAAGCTAAAGTCAATTTCATAATCTCTTCTTTTAAAACTTCATTTGTTTGTATTAAAGGCACCTCTTCCTGCCCTCCCGGCTCCATCGCTCAATCTGTAAGTAAATAATATTGTCCTAATTTGCCTTATATTCACTGTATAGTTAAATGACCTGACTATAGAATATAGATGAAATATTCAGTGGACCAAAAAGATTCAATTAAAATTGCATGTCAATACTATAGAAATATATATAATCTATTCTGCGTGAAATTTTACAGACTACGACTTGCGCTGAAGTCAACAACATTTACGCCGGCTGCGTCTGCTCTAACAACAAGGGCTGCCTAACCACCGCTCCCTCCAACGAAGGCGCCTGCCTGACAGGAATTACCGCTTGCTAAAGCAACCAAACAAAAAAAATTCTTTGGCAGAATATTGTAATGTCTTTCCAATAGTTACCAAGTATGCATAACTTGATTGTAATAGGATTCAGCAATAAATGAAGGGCAAAAAGAAGTGGGGACATTATAGATGTATCATTCTATTGAACAAGATCCCGTTCGGGTCTATTCCTATCTACCTTCGGAGTGTAATTTTTTTTAAAGAATTCATAATTAGGGAAAACCGAAAATTAAAATACAAAGCATTCCAGGTCGAGGGGTAACCGACTCCTTTTTAAATCGATTTCTTGGGCGTAGAAAAAGGTATAAATTATAATACGGAGCAACTCCTTAGAAAGATGCTTTTTCTAGAAAAATTTCGGTAAATTCCATTATATCTTTATTACGTACATAAATATATTTATGTTAAATTACATTACGTATTTTCATAATTTTAATTATATTAAGTGTATTAATGAAACAGCGTATATTAGCGGTAATATAAGCAATAGATTGTCTGTATAGCCTCGAAAAAATAAACATCGATATATTCCACACTGTGTATCGTACTACATGTTATAGTTTAATAATCATATTATGCAGGTGTACTGACCCAGCATGCAATAACATGAAACATGTTGACCATTTTAATCGCGTATATTCAATCTAATATATAAAAGACCCCTGTAATCATCAGTGGTATTACGTTAGTCCAGCGACGCATCATACACCATTGATCACGTGGCATCAACTATGGACGACTATCGCACCGCGCACCTCATTTTATAAATAGTCTATTCTATGACTCAATCTCAATGTAATGTAATTGATGGTTGAAAAAATTTAAAATATATATATAGTTTTCACATAAGGCATGTTATAATAAAGTTATACCGATTAAGATAAACTTAATTTTGTTATTTTTTGAGGGAGGTGGAAGGGGGTGCGGTCACTTTGGAAGTGTGATTTGAATAAAGGTACAATTACTTTATTTTTTAGCAAATTTTTGTCAATTTTTGGTACATACAAAAGCTGCTTTAAATGATAGATTTTCTAAATAATTTTAAAATGAACCAACAGGGAAAAAATATATTAGCTACATACATATAAGTAATGCTGCATTAAATAGTGTACTTTCTTATCATATTTATTTGAATGATCATCAGAGAAATGATATTGAGTCCATAAACATTGTTGGATAACACGATGGCGTTTATTTTTGATCAGTGGAAAGTTATATTGGAAATGACCCAAGTTTTCAGAGATATATGCCTTAAGTAAGCTTGAAATGTTCTATTGTCGACTTTTTAACTTGTTCTATTTTGTTTTCACTGTAACATTGGCAATATTTTTGCCGACTTCTAAATTATAAAACTAAGAAAGATTTTAAAAGAAAATAAAAACTTTTCAAATTTAAGAAGAAAAAAAACTAAAAGAAGAAGAAAGAATACAACCAAAAAAAGATTTCGAATATGGCAAAAGGGTCTATTAAAAACCAACAGTAAATTATGTTTAAACAAATTATCTTCCCGATATCTATTCGTTACCTCTAGAACCGAAAATTGACCAAATGGTGACCTGGAGGAGTAACAAAACATGTGATCCTATTTTGAACATCGAACGATGTCCAAAGCTTAGCCATGTAATGTGTGAGACATGAGAAGACAACCAGTTGAACTTTGTCGCTATCAATTTTTCTACTCAAATAAAAGTGTTTGAATAAAATGTTTGAATAGTTGTGGAAATTTTTTGTGCGCAACATATGGGTTTTTCCATACAAAATAAACCAAAGATGATAAAAAAAACTCGTTAAAAGCAATGATATTGATAAAAATCACACCATAACCACGTGCCTATTATTGCTGCAGATTTTTTTTTTCTAAAATTTATTATAGGCCTACTTCCTATACATAATAAAGCTTTTAATGGCGAGTTAGTAGGATAAATAGATAGGCTACTTTACAATTATAATACTATTAATCCATCCCAGTTCTAAATCCTGCAATATAAGTACCTCTAAATCCATTTTATGTAATAAGCTGGGGTACAATTAGTAAAGAGATCAACTATGATGCTGTTCTAATCTCGCTAATACAGTCACGTGGAAGCTGTGAAGGTGTTGCTATTGGCTAAATCATTTGTTGCCATGGAGATAATAGCCGGCAATGTACCCAGATTTTCAGTATAAAAGAGGTGCAAATTAGCCCATTACATCAGTCGAGAGACAAAGTTTTTCAACCTTCAATTTCAAGATGAAATCTCCTCTAGTTGTTGTAAGTATATAGATCTAAGTACTAATAATTCTAGTATAATGATCATTTTATTTGATTGATCATATTATAGTTGTTGGCTGTGTTGGCGATTGGCGCCGTGTCCGGTCAGGGTCCTTGCTCCCAGCCGGGTGTTGTGGCTCAGATTCGCAACATCTTGGCTACGCTCCAGGCCAACGCAGGCCAGGGTCTTCCCAAAGGTCTTCAGGAAGTTGGGAAACTGGTAAAACTATCATTACAACTATATTATTCATTTTCAATCTATTTTAGGATTCTTAAAGCTAATTTTAAAATGATTACTTTTTTAATAGTTCAACGCCGCCGACGCTGCAGGACAAAGCGACCTCCAGGTACTTCACAAATTTTAAATTATATAATTTATTTTGACTTATGATAGTAGGCTAATGATTTTTATAAAAATTAAGATTGCCTTCCAAGCAATCTGCAATGACGCTGCAAGTGTCCCCAACTCAGTAAACAGCTGCGCGAACCCAGGCCCTGCTTTCCCTGGTAAAAGCTAATGCTAATTTCTTTATCTTCTTTTTTTTTAAACTTCATTTGTTTGTATTAAAGGCACCTCTTCCTGCCCTCCCGGCTCCATCGCTCAATCTGTAAGTAAAGAATATTGTCCTAATTTGTCTAATTCACTGATATAAAGTTGGATGATCTCACTATAGTAGACCAAATCCATTGAATTAAAATTGACGTAGAAACTACAGAAATATATAATTTATTGTTGCGTACAGACTACGACTTGCGCTGAAGTCAACAACATTTACGCCGGTTGCGTCTGCTCTAACAACAAGGGCTGCCTCACCACCGCTCCCTCCAACGAAGGCGCCTGCCTGACCGGAATTACCGCTTGCTAAAGAGAAATTTAGCAGAATACTGCAATGTTTTCCCCATAGTTACCAAGTGCATAACTTGAATATTATTTGAAATTTAGCAATAAATGGATGACGGAAGAAGTGTAAACATTTATTCATTATTACATTTTGAAATAATAGTTTTTAGTAAATAATAGCAAATAAATAACGACAAAATGACTATATGAGAAAATATAGAGGAACTATATGCTTTTAGACTTCTAGAGCCTGCAAATTAATAATAATGGCATAAACATATTACAATCAATGCATATTTAAAAATGAAAACTATGCATGAAATGCAACATCAGTTTATATGTCTATTGAATCTTTTAGAGTTTAAGAAATAGAAAATTGAATAAATTTATTGGTATACGAAGCAGCATTTTCTGTATAGATGCATAAAAAATACCGATTGGTATCATTATAAAATAGAAAGGTAAAATAATAATTGTCATCATTATTGTTTTTCGATCAAGAGCCCATAATTGTCGGACTAATATAAACTCACATCTTAATCGTATCAATATATTAATCACTACTGATTTAAATATCATAAAAATTGTATAAAAATTCAATTTTTAAATCTTATTTAATATTAATAAAACGCCAAAGCATCAAAGGCTCAAAGCATTTGGTAGCGAATTATTAAGTTTATCAATGTAGAGAAATGCATAAAAATATGGTGTGCACAGCAATTAGAATAAGCTATAGGACTTAACTGCGCATTTTGAAAGCGGGATCAACTCGATTGTGAACATAGCAAAACGACCTACAGGTAATGGATTAAATAAAACAAAATGGTCTGATCAATTATTTAATCCAATTAATCTCAAGTTATTGTACTTTTATGTTCAATTTAAATTAAGTCATTGTTTTCAGATTGCTTTGCCCGCGAATGCCCTTCCCCTTGGCCCTACTTTCCTTTGGTAATATAACGTCCTTTTGAGTTGGCTATTGCATAACAATACTTCCAATTTTCATATAAACTTAATTATTATAATATAGGCACCTCTTCCTGCCCTCCAGGCACCATCGTATCGGTTAGTAAAGGGACTGTTAAACTCTAATAAATAAAGAACGATTGCATTCATGTAGACTTCTACATGCGCATTCATTCACAACGTCTATGCGGGCTGTACTTGCGCTTATGACCGGGGCTGCCTCACCATCGCCGCTACCAACGAAGGAATCTGTCTGACTGAAATTACAACTTGCCCATAATAGAGCATTGATATACTTACTGAAATATTTTTGGATATATTTGGATTATATTACAATTCAGCCCGGCCCAGACGCCATCTAGCGCTCAATTTCAATACTCTTTATATCTCAATTATCAATAAATCTTAATATAATTTCCTGCTCAATAACAAATAACAAATCTTTAGAAAACAATTTAGTTGCCAAATATCCGAGAAAGCACGAGTAAATGTAGTAAGAAAATGAGGAATGACGAAGTAAATGCAGTTGCAGCAGAGTAATCCGGCTCGAGTGCATCACGGCACGCGGAGCCAAGCTAGCTGCCTGGGGGATGACTAATGATGGCGTCGCCCGCGCCACCGCGCCGTCCTCTTATTCTAGACTACTATCCCCCTGATTGGTTCTGAAATTTTGACGACCCTCTTTCTATTCTGGATCATCATCAGTTTTTACACTTGTTTTTCCTCGTTGTATCTAAAATAATCAATATTGTTTTTCCCTCCGAAAAGTCGGATTGCAACGCTGTATTCGTGGTTGGCGGCTAACGAACCCAATTGCACAACCATAATTATCCACTCGAAATAAAAGAGGAGGACCTCTTGAAAATAGACAACTTGGAGGACTCTCTTTTTGTCTGTTATGTCTAATCGATGTTTTTCGAGTTGAATAGAATCAAATATTCTGTCACCAAAGTTGATTAACGACTGAGAGAAAGAGGAGCAGCAGTAGCTCCATTAGAAGAATTGCTGTTTAGCAGCATCATGCTGATGAGAAAGGAGCCCTGCGGGCGTCATCCATATTCATAGCTGTTCTTTCTTTTATTTCAAAACGGGAGAAAATGCAGCATCAAATCTTATTATTATGATCAAGAGAGCGTTGATAATAAGAGACATATTTTTGTGCTCTTCTTAGAGCATCTACGTGCCTTCGGGAGGGAAATTCCGTTCAGCGGGAATATAGAGGGCGCGCCCCCAATCAGTGCAGGGCTCCGTGAATAACAGGCCTCTTAAACCTGCAGTATCTTCTTGTAACAACATATTAGGCCTTATGTAAGTATGTCTAACTAGGTTCTTCAATCTGCTTCAGCAACTTTTCTTGTCGTAGCCCAAGAAAAAAGAAATATGTTGGCTAAATTAGAGTAATGTTGCGCAGTTCAAAGCTGAGGTATAAAAAGTAATTCCGTGTACAGTGATTTTTTTTTGTTGGGTTGTATAACTTCTATTTTAACTTTAATTTAATTTTTCTTTAGTTTAACGCCATCTTATATCATAATATATTGGAAATGAAACATGGGCAATTTAATTTCCTACTAATTGGTGTGATTAAAAGTATATTTTAAGTGAGCTTGATTGATTTCCCTATGCCTCTATTGTAAAAAAAACTTGAAAGTGATTTGATGCGCTTATAAAATAATACACTTGGCTTTATACTTTAGTTTTTCTATAGTTAATATAATCCAAATAGATTTATTTTTAACTGATATGTGGGCAATTTAATTTTCTTTACATTGATATAGTTTTATGTGCATTTAAACAAATCCATATTAGAGAAATATAGGTTTTTTTAAAGCTCCCTCAACAACGCAAACCATTGATTTCCCTATGCCTTCCGTGTATATCAGCGGTTATATGCATTGATTGTTTTGTTTGACTTAACTCTGGTTTTTCGATGACTTAACGTCATTTAAAATAGAAAATTGGTGTGAGTAAAATGTGGGAAATTCAATTTCCTTTTTGCCGATGTAATTAAGAGCATGCTTAAATTAATTTATAGCTGAGAAATTAATTTATTTCAAAAAGGCCCTAAAAACATTGATCTCTATACGTGCTACTAAGACTTCATCTGCTCGACTTAAATTACAGTTTTTCATGGCTCAAACTAATTTAAGAGAAGAACATTACGAGAATAAAATGTAGAGATTTTAATTCTCCACCCAATAGCATAATTTAAAATAAGCATTTATATGCTACATTTGAAACATTTCAATTTTTGTTGTAACCCCTTTATTTTCATCTATATTTTTCTAATAATAAAAAGAAAAATGATGGGATAATTTAAAAAGGATGATAAATGAGTCTTGATTGGATGACGAAGCGTGCGGTCATCGTGAATAGCTGTCGTTCATCACGAATTAGATCAAAGAGAGGAGAGAGATGCTTTGGATCAGAGTTTGTTAATCACATCCGTCCTCTCATAGTATATAAAAAAAGGGGATAGAGAACCGGGAATACTTTAATAGTATAGGGTACGACGATCTCTCTTGCTGGGATGAATAATAATGAACGCGATGACGAATAATCAAAGTTTAGACGGCGCGGCGGCATCACGTGATGAGCATCAGAGCAGCGTCGCACTGCTCGGCAGTCAACTTTGGCAGCTGCTATAGCTGGTGGCTCAGCTTTGCCCCCGACCTTTATCTAAGCGAAGAAAAACTTTAAAACAAGGAAATTGCGGCGTAAAATTTTTCTATTTAATTTTTCGCCCAAAAATTCAAAAAATAAAAAATCTTGAAATTTATTATTATAAGAAAAGTAATTTAAATTCATTAAAAAAAAAGAATAAAGAATCTTGAAAGTTGTGTAATCTGCATAAGCCTATATAGAGTCAAGAGAGCAGAGAAGAGTAAATTAGTCGCATGGGGGAGGAGGAGGAGAAAGGGGATATCCTGTCGGATAGGACGGAAGTCGGCGGAACTTGGGGGTGACGCTCTGAAGTCGGCAGAGCAAATATCAGCTGAATAAAAGAAAAGAAAAAGTTATGTATAAAGACGACGCATTCAGGAAGCTGCAACTCCTTAATTGGGATTCTTTTAAAAAATTTAAATATAAACAAAAAGTTATGACACACAAAAGACTTCCTAATTTTTTTGTTCGCCTAAGTCATTATGCAATCATTCATAGGGAGAACAAGCGGAGCTTTAATCACTTATAATATTCCCTTTTGATCCTGTATGTGCTCCTCAACTTGAAGCTCAGACAAATTCAAACGAAGCGGAACTTTTTTAGATATTTTTTTTACGTAACTTTCACTCGAATGATCTGCGATTACGATGATGTAGGCCTTCACTCCCGCACGATCCCGTTTCCTGCGGCCGGAGCGAGAATATATATATCGTTCATCTATAATGTGTGGTGTAATATAAGAAGCTAAAAAAGATGGACCGCCCCATTGGTTTCGAATTTCCCGCGCCGCGCGCGCATTGCCCGCGACGCGCCCCACGCGCGTTCCGACCGACGGCGGGAACGGATGACTTCAGTCGCAAGCGAAACTCTCTTCCGACTGCCGGTGATTTAGAGATCTTCTCTTTTTTTCGTGAAAAAATGGGGTTCAGTGGGGGTTGGAGCCGTTTTCTCATCATTCTGATGGGGATCGGGCTCAATGCGTGGAACGGAGCTTTCGTGCAAGGTAAGAGCTGGTTTTTAGCTAATTAAATTTAATGATGATTGAATAAAAATTATTTGAATAATGAACTGTGTAAGAATGGTTTTTCTACATTAGGAAACGGTACAAATTTTTTATTGGAATTCAAAAGATCAATTAAAAATGTAAATATAGTTTTTGAAAACATAATTGAGTTGAGAGTCCCACATAGGAACCCCTCTCGAGACGATTTTTAGAAAATATTTCAATAATTCGATTATAGTTTTTCTTCTCTTTTTTTCGAATAAAAGGCGAGAAGGAAATACTGATCGATGACGTAATCTAATAATAGAATCATCTAGTTTCATATATTTAGCTATGGAAGATGGATATCTCCTACGTGTTATACCCAACTTTTCCTTCCCCTTTTCATTATTAATGGTTCTAAATAACTTTTTTTAAAGAATAAAAAAAAAAAAATATTAAAAATTTATTTTCCTATGATAAAATATTTAAAATGGAGCTCCACTCGATAGAAATCTAAAAATTGTGAGAATCTTCAAATGATCGAGGATATTTGAGAATCCCAGAGAAATCTTTGATTTAATCCAAAAAAAAAATACTAAAATCATGTTGGACATCTTTAAGAATCTCAAAAGAATCCTTGAGATCCCTAAAAATCTTATTTTAAAGGGTAAAATTTTCATTAAATTGGTAACACATTTTGGCATCTTTCAATTATGTCAAAGATCTTAAATATAAATATTGCGATGGAATTTATTGGATTTTCATTTTAATAATAGTATTGCACAACAATTTTATTATTTTTCCCGGAAATTTGCATATTTATTTATTATTTGGTGCGTGAAAGAATCGCAAATATTAAATAATAATATCCCTGAGGCGTATAATAAATTCTTTACAAAAAATAAATAAATTGTTTAGATATTGATCCAATAATAATAAACAAGATTATTAGATGGAGCGTGAATACCGCGGGAAACACACGCGGAAAACAATCATATATATTATATATACGACGAGGCGGGACCAATAAGGAGCTTAGATATATATATGGCATCAGAGCAGACAAACTGTCACCATCTGTCATAATATCAGATGCTACATATTATCACTGATCGAATGGCGTAATTCTCTTATATGTGACATTCTCTCACTTATACATTGTTCTAAAAAATGAGAAAATTAGTTGGAATTAATTCGTTTCCAAAATCATTTTTAAAAAAATCAAATTTATTAATATTAATTATTGCATAATCTTATAAATATTTTTTTTTTCATTTTAATTGAATATGATTAACCATATTTTGAATTGATTTAATTTTATAAATAAACCTGACAGAAATCAAAAAAGGAAAATTAAAAAACTTTTTGAAAATCCAACTAAATTAATTTTTAAAAACTTGGAAAAATCAAGAATTAATTCGAATTATATAAAATAGTTATATCAATTTTCTACTGAATTTAACTAAATTTTCAAAAGTATAATAAAACTTATTTTGTCCCACTAAAAAAAAAGAGAAGAATTGAATATAAGAAAAGAGTGCGAAACCCATTTCAGTGAGAATCGATCCCTAGTGGTCTCTCTCTCTACTGGCAGACTTTCATCTCGTTTTCACGACATTATTTCCTCCGCTTTTTTAACTTTTTTTTCTTTCGTTTGTGTTGTATATATATTCGACTCCATACGGGATTGCCCTTGCAACGCTGTCAACTGAATATAAAGAAAGTTGCGTCTGCTATAAGATAAGATCTTGCTGCTGCCTGCCGGGTCGTCAACGCCTCTAGAATGACGAGTCCCGCGGGTCACACTCTCCCAAAGACTTCTTTTTTCTTCCTATATGTAGAAAATTGAATCTCTTTTTATATTTACACCTGCTTGTGTCTGCACTTTTTTTGCAGTTATAGTCTAACTTTTCTGATGGTATATAAATGCTGTATAGACCTATTTTTCGAGGGGTTGTTTACTCAGAAAAATTTCGTACACCCCAAAGAAATCTATGCCAAAAATCAGAAAAAAAAATCAAAAAAATTCGGACGAAAAAAAAGTCCATAATCCACGAAAAAGAGAAAAAAATCTAGGAAAATTTACAAAAAATCCAAATAAAATCCCAAAAAATCTTGAAAAAGTCTAAAAAAAAGTCCAAAAAATTTAAGAAAACTAAGAATTTTTCTCATTTTCGGATTTAAATCTTACCGTACAGCCAAACCTAGAGTGGTCAACCCCTCGCTATTTTTTTTAAATAAATAAATAAGATCTAAATGATTTAAACAGATTTGTGCTGGATTATCCATTATTTTTGTGTTTGTTTTTTTAAAGCTCATTAGGAAATTATATGAGTTTATAGCAGCTAATGAGCTTGAAGTTTGGTCGTAAATTTATGAGTTTATTATTATTATTTTAGTTACAATTTTATGTAATTTTTGTGGGGGATTTTTGGGAGAATATTATTGATTAATGAGTGGGTTGAGCTCCGTTCTGTGACTGATTGAACTATTGAACAACCGCTGCCTACATTATTAATCGAATCAAAGAGGCGCGGTGTCGTTTTGATTAGCGCGCCAACGATTTCGAAGAAAAATAGAGGCGACAGCGTCAAGTCGTTATATAAAATACATATTTATTTCCCAGAAGCCATTTTAATTTGCTGCTTTGTGATCGCTGGGTACGACAAATAAAGGCTTCCTCTAAATATAAATCGATTTTAAAATGTCAAAAAATCTGGAAAAACCAATAAAAAAAAGTATATTTCCCCCATAATTTAGCAAAATTTATTCAAAAAATCAAGAAAATCGTTTAAAAAATCACTTAAAAATCTAGAATTTTTTAAAAACCCAAATTTATAGAGTGTCTTATAATAATAATCTTAATTTTCTCTGCTAAGTAAATATATAGATATCCTTATTATTTATATTATATAAGAAAATAATGGAGCGGGCGCGCTGCGGTTTCAAATTTCCCGCGCTACTGATGCGGCTCTGACGGCAAGGGGCTCGCGCCGCTCGCTATAGCCAGAAACCGACGTCATTCGTTCGGATCTTGGCCGGATCCCGAGGGATTCTGGCTATCTCCAGTGGCATCCATCGGTCTAAAAGATGCTGCTATATACTGTCTTAATAATCGAGTTGTTCGCTTGTAACCCAAGTCAAAAATGGACACGCCAGACACGGTTCCCTAATCAAAGAGGAAATATACTCTCTCTTTTCAAAAGATATGGGATATTTATTGTTATATATTGTTACACGTCAATTAACGGATACACGCCTGTGTATAGAATGTATTTGTAATGAATAGCTATACATCATTATATTATTTATCTTAATAGGCCTATAATGCTAATCTATTTAAAATTAATTTTTTAAAGATGCTAGAGATGCTGGACATCTTTAAAAATTGTCTTACAATTTTTAAAGAATTTAATAACATTTATTTCAATATATAATTTTAAAGTTTATTTTAATTGATAAACATTGCTAATCTATTTAAAATTAATTTTTGAAAGATGTTAGGGATGCTAAAAAAATTCTATTATTTTTTTATAATTTATAATAACTTTAGTTTAATAGTTTTAAGTCTAATTTCATTTTAATTTATTTAAAAAAAAAAGATGCTGAGCATCCTTTAAAGATTCTGTTAAAACAATATTTGGAAAAAATATAAAAAGGATGTGATTCAATGGTCCGTGTAAACTCTGTATATTTATGTTATACAGCACAAGGGGTTGGAAAAACGCATTATATAAAGATATGAGGCCCATAGCCGCACAATCAACTTTTTGCTCCCCCTTCTAGAACTCCTTCTAATCGCATCATCTGCTAGACAAGAAGAATAAAGGGCGACGGACTAGAAATCTAATACCATCCGAGAGCACAAGCTCTAGAAGCTCAAAAAATAAATGTAAACAAAAGAGCAGCGGAGCGCGCGTTGATTATGTATACTGTGTGATGTCATTTACACCACATACACATCCCTTATATAAGATTTATATCTGGATGAGCCTCATATATAACCAGATAATACCATGCAAATGGATTTTTTTCTGGTCTCAAAACAAGGATTCAATTAGCCCAACTGGCAACAGCGCAAAATTTTTACTTTTTTAAAATTTAATCAATTAAATTTTGATCTGGCATCATTGTAAATTTAATAGTAATTAAATTTAATCTCAATCTCAAGCTGGCAACGTTGTAAATTATTCAAAAAAATTGGCGCCAATTTTTAAAATGATAGAATTTAAAAAATGTAATTCTTTCAATCTGGCAACGTTTTCGACTAGTTAAAGTATACTTTTAAAAAAATAATAATTTAATTTAATTTCAATCTTAGTC
This sequence comes from Chydorus sphaericus, assembly GCA_030141595.1. NCBI lineage: Eukaryota > Metazoa > Arthropoda > Branchiopoda > Diplostraca > Chydoridae > Chydorus > Chydorus sphaericus. The sequence goes on along the minus strand of CM057934.1, from coordinate 593,408 downwards.
CGGCAAATTATTCAAAAATAAATTGGCGCCAATTTTAAGAATTATAGAAATGTAATTCTTTCAATCTGGCAACCGTTTTAGATGTTAGGCCTATAATATAAAAAAGAGTGTTTTATTCACTCTAAAAGGATCTAGCTGACCATAGTAAAAGCAGTCCATTAAATAAAAGAGGGGCTGCTGTACGAGGCTTTCATTGATCGTTCACGCGGGACTAAACGGTCTATATGCTTTAGTAGTACTGTCCAGCTAGTGGCCGATAATCGGGCCCCACTAAAGGCTATTGAAATAAGAGAGAGAGCAGAGGCGCCAACACATAAAAAAGCGTATAGAACCCATCAGCTGCCATATTGACTTATGTAATGGCCTTACGTGATCCCCCTCTTTTTTATATATATAAAAAGGACGATGAAAAGGCGTGTCATAGGTCGTATAGATATATATTTTCGACTTTATATTAATCAATATAGATTATTGTTTGTATTGGTATTGGTGCTATAGGAAATGCAATAACAATGCTGTCACATTTATTACAGGATTTATTAGATTCAAATCAATTTAGCGACTGTGTAATTATATGTAACTTTTTGTCGTGAACATTTTTGTTGGACATGTTGCCCATCTAAAAATGAATATTTAAAGAGTTATAAGTGATTTGCCTGAGGGTTTCCGCCATTTTGGAGTTATTGAGAAAGTTACCTAAAAATTCGGAAAAATCTCAATAAATTCTAGAAAGTTCTAATGATTAGTTTACAATATGTTTAAGTCGACTGTATGTTAATAAATATAGATTATTGTTTGTATCGGTATTGCTGATATCGGAAATGCAATAACAACGCTGTCACATTTATTATAGGATTTGTTGAGATTTATTAGATTCAAATTAATTTGGCAACTGTGTAATTGGAGGTAGTTTTTTGTGGTGAACATTTTTTCCCAATATGTTCCCTATCTAAAAATGAATATTTAGCGAGTTATGAGTGATTTCCCGGAGATCTTCCACCATTTTGAATTTTTTAAGAAAATTACTTTTAAAATTCAGAAAAATCCCGAACAACTTTGAAAACTTAAAAATGAAATTTAAAAATTTATTGAATTAAATAGGCTTTGTGACACCATCGTTTGGAGAGGCGGTTCCCAACGTGACAGTGGTTGCCGGAAAAGACGCCATATTGCCGTGCGTCGTTGACAATCTGGAACATTTCAAAGTATTCTTGCCTAATTAAATCCTTTTTTTCCTGCTGCTGCTGCGCTGCTATGCTGCTAGAAGCCTTGTAAATAAATATAAACTAATTATGCATTTAAGGTGGCGTGGGTGAGAGTCGACACCCAGACTATTCTTACCATTCACACAAAAGTAAGTTTTAGTTTTATTTTATTTATTTACTAATTTATAAATAATCAGAAAGTTAATTAATTAATTAATCAATTAAAAAAAAGAGGAAAGAAATCAGAAAATTAAATATAATTTGTTTTTATTATTAAAAAAATTCCATAAATTAACTTTAATTTAATGGATTAAAAGGTGATTTCAAGGAATCCTCGAGTGAGCTTAGCCCAGAGCAGTAAACGGCACTGGTACCTCCGATTACGCAATGTTGAGCCCGAAGATCGTGGCTTCTACATGTGCCAAGTAATTCATCTTAATTTATTTTTCTTTAAAATAGAAAAAAATTGAAATTAATATTAATGATTAACGCAGATCAACACGGATCCTATGGAGCACAGTAAAGGCTATCTCCAAGTCCTCGGTTAGCTAATATAATATCATTTATTTATTCAATAAATCAGAGAGAGAAAAAAAGAAGAGGAAGGGGGAGGGTGTGCACTAATCGGATTTATTAGACGTGACAACGTCGGGGCGGCGCGGTCTCTGACTTGTTGTCATCTAATCTCACCAGAGTCACTCTCTTTTTTTTTCTTAATGTGATTTTTTACGACCTTTTGGGTGCATTACATAAGAGATAAATAAACTCTTTAGTCTCAATAAAGATAAATTCCTATCAAATAAAAATTACAGGAAATTAATTTAAATTGTTTAAATATATATTTATAAAAATTTTAATTTAAACTGTTGATTTTATTGAATTATAATATTTCTAATAATTAATTTTGATTGCATTTAAAACTAATTCAATAAACATATATTTAAAAAAAATTAATTATATATTTTTTAAATATTTTTTAGTTCCCCCAAATATTGTTGATAAGGGAACGACGGACAGCGTAGTAGCGCGGGAAGGTTCAAATGTAACTTTGACCTGTCAAGCCACCGGTTTTCCCGAGCCCAATATCACCTGGAGAAAAGAGGATGGTTCTGAATTCATTTATAATGGACATCCAGGTAAATATATCCCAAAAAATTTATTTATAACTTTTTTTATATTTAAAATTATTTAATTAAATAATTAAATTAAATAAATAAATAAATCATTTTATTTTAAAGATTAAAAAAAATATATAATTAAAATAAATGGATAACATTTTAAATAAAATTTCATCCCAAAAATTTAATTTAAGTTTTACTTTTTTTAATATTTAAAAATAAATAATAAATAATTAGTATTTTATTAGTATTTTTTAACCTTTAATTAAATAACTTTTTTAAAATCCCGCGGGATAATTACGTACAGAATGTTTCCCGAAATATAGAAAATAGGCCTCAGAGCAGAGCATATTGAATCAAGCTGTAGCAGATGGCGCTGCTGCCGCCTTGTACCAAATCAAATCATATATAATAATAATAATATATAAGAATCGTGTGTTGTTGGCTTGCGGTTGCGTCAAGAGTTAGGAACCAATTACGTTTGCGTAGAGCCCCATTGATCAGCTGCACGACAGTTCCAATAATAAGGCCCTCTTTCGGCTCTATATATTACAACAATATATTATGATGATGACACCCTATATCTTTATAAAAAAAGAGATCAAAGGCGATCGTATTCTTTTAATTAACTTTTCTTCGACACCTTCTTCTTCTTTTTGAAATTAGTCAGTTCGGTGGAGAGCCAAGTGCTCCACTTGAGCAAAGCAAGCCGATTACATATGGGACCCTATCTCTGCATAGGTAAGTTTTTTTAAAAATCGTATTTTAAAATAATTATTTAATGATTTAATTAAAAGTTTTTAGTCCAAATAAATATTTGAAAATTCTTAAAAATGCTAAATAATTATTTTAAGATATTGGATTAAAATCAATTTTTTTTACATTTTTTATTAATTTTTTTTTAAAATTTTTTATATTTCAATTTCAGGTCGAAATGAATATTTTAAAAATCTTAAATAAAGCAAAATAAATTTTAAATAACAAATTGAGATTAAAAAAAAAAATTAACACTGGGTTTCTGGCTCATGGTGAATTTTTTAGGGGGACGAAGAGAAATAATTGAATCCGGAAAATGAGTAAGAATATTAAATTTATACTCATTAAAACCGGAAAACAGTGACAAATCTTTTGGTGAAATCCAGAAGTCTCTATCTATTATGGTTTCAGAGATACAGCTGATTATTTGACCAAGTTTTCCGAAAAAATTCAAATTTTGATTATTTTCGGTAACCCATAACAGAGACTCATAATGATCCTATATTATTTCAAATTACTGTAAAAGGGAGCCTATTACGTCCTTAATTCGCCCCTACATGATGAGGCTTCAATACTTTAAGCATCAGGACTTAAATCACCTTTCTTTCAATGTCCCTTTTTAGTCACTTTCGCGCCTAAAAATTTCTATGAATCTCTAGAGCTCCTAGCGGATATTAAAAATTTAATTTTAAAATAAATGATTAAAAATATTTTTTAAAAGCTTATTTATTTAAATAAAAAATAAAGGACAATTTAAAAATAAAAATGCAATCTTTTTTTATTAAAAATAATAAAAACGATTAATATTCCCGGTTTAAAAAGAGGCGCGAAATGGACAAAATAGGGTGTAGCAGGTAAACTCGTTTTTTGACAAAACAGCTTAACTTAAGAGAAAACGGTTTAAGGGGCCCAGAGAAATCATATTGATCCTTAAGATCCAATAATTAGTTTTATTGTTTTATCATTAAAAATGCCTGAAAAGCGTTACCGAAGTTGAATGATCATTTTCCATTTTTGAACTTATCCTCCCTATATCTCTGAAATGGTTAAAGCTAGCGCCTTGTTCTGTAGACCATCGGATTCACCGTCAAAAATAGTACCAGGATTGATAATTTAGTAATTTTAGCATGTTTTCCGGATTCAATTCGTCATACGATTTCCCCCAAAATAGGCAAAAAAACTCTTCTTGAGCCAGAAACCCAGTGTTAAATGGTTTGATAGAATAAAAACACATATATAAAATGTCTTTATTTTCTGGAAAATTTTATAATAATTATTTAATGATTTAATTCATCATTTTAAGTGCATATAAATATTTAAAAATTTTAATAAATATTGAATAATTTTTTTAAATAATTAAAATAAAATTCAGAAATTTTTAATATTTTTGTACAATTTTTAATAGATTTTAAAGATTTTATTAAGGAATTTTAGGTCGAAAAAAATATTTATAAATTTTTAAATAATAAATTTAGATTTAAATATTATTAAATTGTTTAATTAATTATTTTGAGTCTTTAAAAAATCATAAATACTGCAAAATAAATTTTAAATAATAAAAGAGGATTTTAAAAAATTATTAAATGATTTAATTAATTATTTAAAGTCCAAATAAATATTTAAAAAATTCCTTTCAAGGCAATAAAATATTTGAGAATTATGCAAAAAGAGGGAGCAAAAATTTAGAAAGGGAGAATTAAAATATAGTTGGCGGTTGGTGCTAGTTGGATGGCTTTTAGTGGCTGTCAACTATCGATTCGTCCCACTTTTTTTAAAAAAGAGAGTATAGAGGGGAGCTAAGGTCGCTTCCCCCTACTGAAATAAAAATGAATTGCGATCTCGTCGCTCAAGGGTCGTAAAAAGAATACGAAGCAGCAAGCAAGGGGGCAAATAAATAAATAAATGAGTCAGAAAAAAAGAAGAAAAAAAAAGTTTTACTCACCGTCGTCCTTCACGCAAATTCAACCGGAACTAAAGAAAAATTTATTTTTATTTTTTATTCCTAAGGAATTTGAGCAAAAATATTTTTTAAAATTCTATAAAAATCGGAAATATTTTTAAAATTGAATTTTTATTTTCTAATTTATTTCACAGCGTCGAATGGAGTGCCACCTAGCGTCAGCCAAAGGATCGCTTTGAAAATTCAATGTGAGTCTCTCATTCTTAAATTGACCGCTAGATGGCCTCCCATGTCATTAAAAACTTTTTTAAATAAAACAGTTCCTCCTATGTTATGGATACCCAATCAGCAAGAACTGACCTATACAGGCCAAGATGTCGTAAGTTTTTCAAATAAATTAAAAATGAAAAATGAGTAGAAATAAATTTTGAATTTTGTTATTTGTAAGACGCTCGTTTGTCACATCGAAGCTTACCCGAAATCCATCAATTACTGGACAACCGCCAAAGGGGACATGATCATATCAGGTAGATGGTTGGGTACCTTCTTCTACCTTTCCTTTCTAACCTACAATTTAAAAAGAAATAGAAATAAATAAAGAATTTCCTGTCTAAACGTGCCGAAACTGACATTCCCTCAAGATCCTTTTTACTCTTAAATGTTTTCCGAAATTTTAAAAAATAAAATAAAAAAATCAAATTTTAATTAAATATTTTAAAATGATTTCTAAAAATATAATTCAATTGGAGATTCTAAAGAAATCCAAAAATCAAATATTAATTAAATATCTTTAAATGATTTTCCAAAAACTAAATTTTTATTAAAAAGATTTTTTATTGAAGATTCTAAAGATGTTGGACATCCTTAAAAGATTCTAAGAATCTTCGAAAATATTTTCCAAATAAAATAAAAAGTAAATAAATAAAAAATATTTCTAAATTCTAAATGATTTTTTTTCAAATGAGATTTCGTTAAAAGATAATTTCCTTAAAAAGATTAAGAATCTTTAAAATTGAAATTACATTAAAGAGATTTAAAGATGCTTGAGATTCTTGGCCTCTTTGTTTATTTGAATGAATGAATGAAAAAGATTAACAGATGCTTGAAGAATTTCAGCAGTTTTTAAAGAGACAAATGTTGGCAAAAGAATATGTTGAATAAGACTTTAAATGTGTTTTTTTTTCTGGAAATGAAAGGAGAGAAATACGAGGCGGTTTCTTCGGATGATTCATACCGCGTGTTCATGAGGCTCAAGATTCGCTCCGTTAACCGAGATGATTTCGGTTCTTACAAGTGTGTGGCTAAGAACTCACTAGGAGAAACGGATGGCACCATTAAGCTCTACGGTATTACCTAACCTATTTTCATAAATCTCTTTTTTTATCTCTTTTTCTTTTTCTCTAAAGTATTTTTCGCAAAACTGTCTTTAAAAAATTGAGTTTTAATCGGAAAAATATTTTATCATCAAAAACTATCTTTAAAAAATTGAGTTTTAGTTGAAAAAAATATTTAATTAAAGTAAACTTTTAATTAAATTTTCTTTAAATTTCTAACTACTTAAACTTATTTTTTTTAATTTGCTGATAACATTTTCTACTAGTTACGAAAAAGTAAAAATTCAAAAATTTTAAAAAATTATAGTAAAAGTTTTTTATTAATTTTTTAATTCATTCACAATTTTCCGAGACTTAAATTTATTTTCTTATTTTCTAAAAAAAAAAAAAGAAATTCCTGACCCTCGGCCAACGATTCCTATCGTTACAACGAAGCATCAGCACCATCACACTATACCCACAGAAGCTCCCATCCGGCATCCTAAAAAGAAAGGTATAATATTACCTAATCGAATTAAATTCCTATTTTAAAATCAATTTATTATGTCAGAGAGGAAAAGGGCTAGGCCAAATAATGCTAAAGACAGCCACATTCCTGCTCAGAACGAAGTTATGGACGATAACAGTGGAGGTAAATAGCGATTGAATTTCAAGTTTATTAAATTTGATTTTCACTAAATTTATAAGATTTTATTGTTCCGAATTTTCTGATTTTTGCAATATTTTAATTTCCATTTTTCTGAGTCAATAACTTGCAACTTTGAAATAATTTTACCTCGATAGTCTTAATTTTCAGACTTTTTAAATATTAATTTTACGAATTTTTCATTTATTTTTTAAGTATTTTTAAACTGGATGATTTCGAATTTCTTCGGATTTTCATTCAAATTTTCCTTAGTTTTTTAGGTAAACAACTTGCAAAATTAGTTTAATTACATGAAGATTTAATTCGGATTATTGACAGATTTTTTATTTATTTTTTACATTCGGTAAACTTTAATATTGACCCATATATGTGGATTGCACATGTCTATAATCAGGTGACGTGGTGGAGGACGAGGCCCCATTCCCAACTGTGACAGGCGTCACAACTCACCAACAGACCCATTCCTCTTCATCATCTAGAGGTGGTCAGAATTCATCTCCAACCACTTTTTCTTACTCTTCGTCATCATTCCCAGCAGCCATCTTTATTATTTTCTGTCTGCACCAACTCTATTTCCACCTGTAATAGCACAATAATTACTATTTAAACGTCTCAATTCATCACTCTGGGTGGGCTCTATTATTATTATAAAAACCACAAAAAAATATTATTATACAATATCCCACATCAAGTTATTCAATATTATTTCTGTTTCTCTTTCATTTCTTCTTTGTATAAAAATGTGCAATAAAAAAAGTGAAAAATAAGAGCAGCAGACGAAATAATCATAAATTGTCGGCTGTCAATATCCGGATATTCAACAAACAAAAGAATATACAAGTCTAAAAGAGCAAGCGCCACCTGCCCTACTAGTACCTTTTTAAATACTCGAAAGCAATATTTAGACACGAAAATCCAGTTGAACCAAGTCTTTGGCGGTATTTAAAAAAGAAGCAATAAAAAAAAAGTTTTCTGAGGGGAGAGAAAGAAGGAATTTCAGTGTGGTCCCTAAAGTGGGAGGTGTCGATTCGTTCCGGCTAAAAGTTCTTTTGGGGTAGAAAAAAGAGAAAATCTTTTTTATTTTTCAGGGGGTCGAACTCGTCATTTATGAAAGAAGTTGCAACCCTGGCTAATTACAGGTCAAGAAAATTGGTTGTAACAGTCGAGAAACAGTTTTCTAGAAGACGCATATAAACATGTGGTGGAATGTTAATCTTTCTCAAAATGGCGTCTCTTACAGCGTTGACAGACGAGATCTCAAATAAAATGCAGATTTTGAGTTTGAAATAGAATTTTCGACAATTCTGAGCATAAAAATATTGAAGAATGTTGTTTCTATACTTAAAAATGGCGTGTCGTGCAACGTTGACAGATCAGATTTAAAATAAAATGATAATTTGTTCTACTTATTTTAAGTTTAAATGAATGAAATTGGAGGATTTAGACGTGGAAACGTGGTGGAATGTTAATCCAGTACAGACAGATAAACTACTGATTTTTCTACTTTATTTAAGTAAATAATGGATGAAATTGGAGGATTTAGACATGAAAACGTGGTGGAATGTTAATTCTATACTTAGGAATTGACGTGTCGTGCAACGCTGTTGACAGATTAGATCCTAACGGTCACATTCTTCCTGTCTAATAATCTGGAATAACATGGCTGCTGCTGGTTTCTTTACCTCAGTTCTCGCATGATTGCATCTTTCTCTCTCTTCGGTTTTTGCAGGGGCTATAAGTCGGTCATTCAGAAACCTAGCTATTAGACAATTTTCGTCTGTTGCCTCAGGTGGCACTAAATCACGTCTGGAATATAAGAAAAACTCCGCCTCGAGGAGAGAAAGATTTATATGAATCTCAACAGCATCCCATGGATTATTCATCTTTTAAAAGTCGTAAATCCCGATTATGTATATCAAAGTTGATTGTCACGTGTATACGTATATTCCACTGACCCCTATTTTTAAAAATGTCGTCTGGAGAAAGCTTTATTATTACACAACACCTGCTCCTTTTTAATTGTTTCTCTTTTATCCCTTAGGGTGAGAAAACCCAAGATGGCGCGGTGACAAGAATTTGTTTAAGTGGGTATGCCCCGTAGGGTAATGCGATTGTATTGTTTTTTTACAGCGTTATTACATAAGAATAGAGGAGAGAAAATTTTAAACCATGGCGGCTCGGAAACCGTATTCATCTTCTGTGTGATGAGGAGCTGCATTGTTCCGCCGATTAGTAGGGTGATTGCCGAAGGTGTACACATTAGAGCGGGAATTTTGAATTGAATTTGAATCTTTAGTTAGCATTGGACGGATCAGCTGATTATTGCGATCCCTTCGGATTAGAGGTTTGATTGGGATGACGTGCTTCATCCAGCTGGATGATGTTGAAGGTACTACTTCCGGTTTTAGGGTTCGAGAAGGTCGAGCCGGAAGTGGAGGCGGGTTGCAACTGACGGATGCTGACCAAGGTTGAGCTGAATCAATTAATTAAAAATTAATTTTAATTGAATTAAAAATTTTAAATGATGAAAAATAACTTACAAGTGCCGAGGTCGTATAGGATCTCTTCATAGAGGTGATAATCCGCACCGGAGAGGTCCTCCGCGGGGAGCGGCGGCGGTTGAGGGGTAGGCAGCTTTCGCCGCCCCTTTCGGGCCACTCTGGGCGGAGTGGCCGGCGGCAGCGGTGGCGCCGATGTCTCACAAGGAATGCCAACATTATTGTTCCGGATGTTAATTTTACTCATCCGGATGGGTTTCGGTGGGACGGAGGGGGCCGGCGCCGAAGGTGCCGCCGCGGGTGGCAACGGTGCTTCGACCGGCGCCGCAGAGGGCTCCTCCCGCTGCCGCTGAAGGTCTTCGATAATTTCGAGCATGCACCTGGCAACCCTGGAGAATCGGCTGCCGGATCCGTCCGTCACATCCGCACTCGAATTAGTTGCCTCATCATTAGTCGATCCTGCAAAATTAAAATATAATTTAAAATTAATTTGATTGTAATTAAAAATCTGGCAACGTTGCTTAAAAATAATATTAATTTTAATTAATTTAATGATGCATATATTATTTTAAATTTTTTAATAAAATTAATTAATTTTTTAATTAATTAATAAATTTGGCATCGCAGAGTTTTGAGCGCGAAATTTGAAAAATAAAATTCAAAAAGTGAATTAAAATTCAAAATTAATAAAATTTTATGGGGAAAAAATAATTTTATTTTTAATTTATTTACGACACGACCTATTAAATCTATTTTTTCAACGGGTAGTCGTGAATTTTCGAAGACTTTTTTCCAGCGGAGCGTGACTATAGGGGTGACACAACGTCGCGGATTGTCTTATATATATAAAAGGACAAACGTTTTTTTATTTTATTTTATTCAAAAGAGATTTCCTTGTGGGAATCGAAAGAGGAAGAAGAAAAGGCCGCCTTCTTCTTATCCTTCAAGACTTGTTAAAAGCTTTCGTGAAGACGATTCTTATCTCTTTTAAAAGAGAAGAAGAAGGGGGAGAGAGACAAAGAAGAAAAACTTTTGTCTTAATAGTTTTGACGCATTTTAAAATGAAAAAAAGGAGAAGAAGAGGTCCTCGATTGAAATATCGTAAATCAAGGAGGTAGAGAAAAGAAAGGGTTTCCATTGTTTATTTCGGTTCCCGGGAGAAAGTTATGTAGTAGACGATGACAAGACAGGATTTATCTTGTATTTGAACGACCTTTTGATCTCTTTTTTCTCTAAACCGCACGGGAAAACATCTCAAAATCCCGCAATATATACTTAAACTTTTCTCCTATATCGATTACTGTAATTTATTCCCAGCTCCCTTAACCTGAAATCCCGCAAAATGTTCGCCAACTTCTATTACATCCAACGCCGTAATAATCCCAGCTCCCGACCTCCGAAACCGCAATAATCCCATCTCCCATCCCCCGGAATCCCGCAAAATGTTCGTTTCGTTCTCCTCTATCCAGTGCCAAAATCTCATTCCCAACTCCCAAGACCCCGAACCCCGCAAATTGTTTTAAAAAATCTTACCTAATGTCGGCATAACCGGAAGAGATGCGGGTCCCGATGGTTCAGGACTGGCTGATCGCCGGAATCTGGCTGGGTGTAGAAGCTCTTTAGTCCGGCTGTCGTACCGTTCAATCGCCGTTAAAAGAGTTTTTCTCAGAGAGCTGAGATGATCTAAATCCAGTTCAGAGGATTGCGGGATCTGGGCTACCGGGTAATGATCCGGAGTCGGGCAGCAGGAGCTCTTGTAGCCGGAATCCACTGATCCTGTGTAGAGCATCCCATTTCCATCATCACCACTGTCAAATTCGATCACACTGATGGTCTCTAAAAGCGGATTATTTCTTCCACTTCCGCCGGAATTGGTTGTCGTTCCGTAATGATGCTTGAGTGACGTAAGAGTCTCTTCGGCACCGGAATCATCTTCGTCGTCGGAATAATTGCGGAATTCCATTTTGTAATTTTGGGGATTTTCAAAACACTTCCGCCATTTAGCGAATTCCACCTTTTAGTCAAAAAATAAAAATAAATTATTTTTCATTTAATTTTAATTAATTAAATTATTATTTTAAAATATAGTTTTTTTTAAAATAATTTTATTTTTAAAAATCCGTCATAAATTGAGATTATTGCGGTTCTTATTTTTTTTTTTTAAATGCCAAATTAGGAAGGGTCATCAACGCTGAAAAAAGAGATAACAAGTTGTCAAGTAGCATCCGGGACGAGAATCCCGCCCAAAAACGGGTCCAAGTGGGTCATCACTCCTCATAAAAAAAAAGGAGAAAGAAGAGTGTCGACCCCTTGGACTTGATGCTGTCTAATTTATTATATACTATTATATAAACAAACTTGAAATTTTCAAAAAAAAGAAAAAAAAATTCCTTAATTTCCGGAATAAAAATTTAAATAATTTCTCCTTAATTTTAAAAAAAAAATATTAAAAAAGAGAAAAAAAAAATTCCTAAAGTTCCGGAATAATTTTTTTTTATTTAAAAATATTTTTTTACAATTTCACATTCGTAGAAAATGGTGCTAATAGGAGCTAGAAAATAAAGCCATTAAAAATACCTTTTTTTTTAAAAAAAGAGGGAAAACTTTTTTTTCACTAATAAATTCCTTTGAGGGTCGTAAAAAAAGAGCGGCACTTTAAAAAAAATAATCCTTGGGAGAGCAGAGCGAAATAAAAATGCGACCTTCTTTGAGGACGTTCGGAGAGCGACTGAGGTACAAAGGGGAGCTGTTGAGTTATTTTTCTAGTTCTCCAACGCCTGAGGGGTTTTTTCAAGGGGGGAGAGAGAGACAAGATTTTTTCTGGAGAAAAGTAATGCATTATTCATCAAATGATGGATAGTAAGACACGCAATATCTCTTCTACAGAGTGATTACGAAGAGAGAGAAGGGAGAAGAAGGACCAATCAGGTGTATTGATGATGCCGTGACTACTTTTTGGGAGAAAAGGTGAATTATCCTCGCTTCGGAGAGCATATCCGAGGGTAATTTATATAAATCCATTATTATTCTTTTATTGAATAAAAATATATTTTTATTTTATTTAGAAAATTAATAGCATTTTTTAAAAATATTTTTTGGATTTTTAAATATTTTTTTCGAATTATTTAATATTTAAAACCCTTTTTCAAGGTAAAAAATTATTTTTAATATTCATATTTTTGAATTGAAAATTAACATAATTTTAAAAATAATTTTGGAATTTTAAATTTTAATTCTTGATAATTATTTATATTTTTAAAATCCTTTTTTAATTATTTTTTAAGCGATTAAAATTAGTTTTTTCAAGGTTAAAAATTATTTTGATAGTTAAATATTTTATGGATAATTAACACTATTTAAAAAATAATTTTCTGATTTTATTATCTATTTTTCCAGGATTTTTGTAAATAAAATTAAATACAATTAAAAAAAAAAATAAAATAAAATGTCATATTTTTCCATTTTTCAGGATTTTTTTTTACAATGAAAAAAAGGTATCGGAGCGCGCGAAAAAATATCACTAACAATAAAATAAAAAGGTGTCAAGAAAAATAACAATAAAAGAAACCAGTTGGGGAAAAAAAGAAGTCCACCTGTGGTTCATTTTCACCCCCTTTTTTTCTCATTCTTCTTTTTTTTTTTGGTTGGTTGGGGGTCAACAGGTCACACCCTCCCTTCATTTATATACAATGATGGAACAGTTTGTTATTCCCATGTCTTATATTCAAATTTATTCTTATTTTTTTCTCCCTTTCCACGTCTTAAAACATTTTAGAGAGGGGGTGTATTTTTTTGTAATTTTAAATGAGGCATTGTTATCTGACAGCTCGACACACTATATATATTTTCATTTGTAAAATAATAAATAAATAGATAAATAAAAAGGGTGCAAAATAAAAATAATCTCTATTTGTTTGTGGTTTTTTAAAACAATTTTCTTAAAAATCTATTGTTAGAGGATTAGTATATTAAAAATATTTATGTTTTTTAATCTCTCTTAAGCCTTTTTATTTTAAAAAAAAATCTAGAAATTAATTTCACAAAATGAGATCTGTTAGGAATTTTTTTCCTGATTTTATCGCATTTTAGTATGATTTTTTAGGGATTTTTTCTGATTTTTAAAAATAATATTTAAAAATATTTGGTAATTCTTTGCTCATTTTTAAAGATTTTATTGAATTTAATTTGGATTTTTTAGTATTATGTCTGATTTTAAAAAATCATTTTAGGGATTGAAATTTTATATTTTTTAATCGGAAATAAATTTTATAAATTAAGATAAATTATTTTGAATTTTTTTATTTTTTACAGATTTTTATGTATTTTATTTCGATTTATTAGTGAATTTTTCTAGATTTTTTTCTATAATTTAAGGGATTTTTATGAATTTTATTTGGATTTATTAATGGATTTTTTTAGATATTTTCTTTAATTTAAAGGATTTTAAATTTTTTATTTAATTGATTTTTAAAATATATTTTGGGATGTCTAGAAATATTATTTATGAATTTTTCAGATCAATAACCATTGATATTATTATATATTTTTCATATGTGAAACTAATGATACCTCGACATGAAAAGAAGTCCAACGGTTATGCCACAGTATAAAAGGGTATACACATCCACGTAGCCAATAAACAAGCCATTCAAAAAGTTTTTCCCTCCAGAAAATATAAAAAAATATCAGCAGGGGGTCCCCCTGCTATATACCAGTCTAGACCTAAAATGGCGCCTCTGTGGAATGCTATATAGATATGATGGATACACAATAGGATCAGCTAATTAGATTACTAATGAATTTCTCTGTGGTTTTTAATTGGACCGTTGACAGTTCAATAGAGAGAGTCTATTTGTTGGTCCTTCAGATGGATATCTTTTCAGATGGAATTTTTTGGGAAAATAATCTTTTCCGCTAGGATGATCCTACTGTGTATATCTAATCCAATGGATGTCAACAGTTTTCCAAACACCCTAAAGAAAAAGAAAAAATGTTTTTCGAGGGGGGAGAAAAATATTTAGATGCTTATCTTGATGTACTACTCGGAGATTTTTAGTTATAACCTCTTTCTAAAAAAAATGTATTAAACCAAAATTTCGCCAAAATATTTTTTGTTTTTTGCCAATTTTTTTTTAATGAGAAGATTTAAATAATTAAAAATAAAATAAAATTCCCATTAAGAAAAATAATAATAAAAGAATTTTTATTATTTTTTTAAATTTTGATTTTTAAAAATCCCATTAAAAATAATCTAAATAAACTTGTTTTTAAAAATTAGATTTTAATACAGTTTTAATTTATTAATTATTTAAAATACACATTAAAATTTTTATATTGTTTAACCTTTGATTTTTTATTTATTTTAAAAAGTAATAAAAAAGTTACCCACGCATTTAATTAACAAAGCGCTCTTTTAAAAATTTTGAAATCCAACCCTCTTTTTTATATTTATTTTTTCAAAAAATCATGTTCATCGATGCGGAAGCGGGAAAAAAAATTTCCATCTAGAGTGCTTTCGTGGTTTTTATTATAGAATAAAAAAAAGGGAAATTCTAGGACCGGAAGTGATACCACAAGTTACAGACGGATGGACACACTGAAAATTAAATCACGTCGATCGGGATTTTTTTTTTTACTTCACGGTCACGCATTATATTTTTTATATTGATAAATAACAAGGCGTGACTGATTTTTTTTTTACTTTTTTATATATTTCGTGCAGATACCTAATTTTTCACGCTCGGGATTATTCAAATTATTTTCGATTTTTTCGTCACAAAAGAATATAAATTGTTTTATTTTTTTACGGCCAATTAAAAAGAAAAAGAAAATAATTATTATCGATTTCTCGGAATGGCCGTTCTCATTTTTTTTCCCCTTTTTCCAACTATCGTGATTGGGAGAGAAAGTAATTCTTTCTTAATTGAATATTAAAAAAGTAATAAAAATATTTCTAAAATAAATATTAAAAAATAAATAAAAAATTAAATTTTTCGAAAATTAAATTTAAAAAAATAAAAATCTAAAAAATTTGTGAAAACTCAAAAGATAAAATTTTTAATAATTAAATTAGATTTTTTTTAAATTAAATTTAAAAAAATTGAAAACTCAAAACAATAAATAAATTTTTAATAATTAAATTAGATTTTTAAAAAATTAAATCTCAAAAATTTGAAAACTCAAAACAATAAATAAATTTTTAATAATTAAATTAGATTTTTAAAAAATAATTTTTAAACTAAAAAATTTGAAAATTTAAAAACTATTTTTCACTTGAACTTTAAAAATTTTAGAAAATTCTGAAATGGATCCTGGTATATTTTAAAGGTAAAAAATCACTTTTGTGGTTTAACGGCCTATGCGTTCTGTGCGACCGCAGCGAGGACTTGCAGCTGCCCGGTGTCTACTCGACGAGCCGTAACAAGAAAAATAAGGGGACGTGTAGTATCCTCATGGATTTAAATTGAAAGAAAGAGATAGCTAGGGTATTAGTTAATATAGGAGTTGAAAGGCGCAGGTAGGAAAGGTAACCCAACGCCACCTGGTCACTTTAAATGCTCCCTAATGGAATTCTTCTCTTTTTAAGACAAGATAACGAGTTTCAGATATCATATCCACCAGTTTTATTTTTATAATAAGAATATAACACTTTTCTTTCATTTTATCTTTTTTTTTTATCAAATTAAAATTCTTTCAATTATTTAAAAATACATTTTTAAAGCAATTTCAATTTTTTAAAAATCTGAAATAATGAATTAATTATTTATAAATATATTTTTTAGATAATTAATTTTCATAAATCTTAAATAAATGAAAAAAATTATCTTTTAATCAAATTTAAAAATTTTGAAAAAATTCAAGCCATTTCAATTTTATTTTCCTTTTTTAATAAAAACTAATTTTGATTTCGTTTGAAAAATGAAAAAAGTTAAGTTTTACAAATTTTCTTTGTTTTTGATTTTTTTTTGTTCTGAAAAAAGTAATAAAAAACTAAAATTCGAATTTTGAAAAAAAGGGTAATTTTATTTTTTTATTTTGAAAATAGGAGATTATAGAATGAGTGAAAGGATTAAGATTGCTTCAAATATAGGCCTCGTGGCGATACACGAGCCCAAACAAAAGAGGAACGGAGAAGGTATAATTTTCTGGCGCGCAAGAAGATTCTTTTTTTTTTCCTTTCCTGAAAAGGGCGTGCCCAGGGCGTGTCTACCAAGTCAGACTCACATGCTTCTACTTATTTCTTTTTAAAACACAAAAAAATAAAACCAAAAATAAATATTATGACTTTTATTTTTTCCCGCCTTTTTTCAAATTTTTCAAAATCATAAAATGGCGGGAAAAAGTTTAAATTCAAAAATAACCAGAAAAAAATATTTAAAAATTCGAAAATATTTTTTAAAAATAAAATTTTCAAAATTAAATTCAAAAATAAAATTTTCAAAAATTCCCAAAATTAAATTCGAATTTTTAAAAATATTTTGAATGGATTTTTTTTTCTTCTCTCATTACGAAATCAATTCCGCAATAATAATTGTAGTCCATATGTATATAGTACATCGTCCTAGAAAGTTGGTCTTATATATATGCGCTCTCTTTATATGGGTTCGGTTATTGCTCTAGCCGAAAAAGGAGATCCCGCGGCCGTGACCCCGGCGGGAGAGAAAGAAAATCACCATCAGCGCACCATTTCCTAGAGATTTTTTAAAAAAGAAAAGAAGAAAATCCCGCGGGAAAGAGACCTACATCTAGCTCTCTAGACAGACAATGTCTGTGTCTCTGACATCATTGCCAATGAATAATAATAAATCAGTCGGGACAGACTTTGTCCTCTCCCGAAGGCGGACAATCACCTTATATGAAAAATATAAAAAGAAATTCTTTTTACGCAATCATTTCGAAATGAAACAAAATTTATTTCTCATAATAAAAATTTGAATTTTGGTATTTTTAGTTTTTAGTAATTTTTTGTAACTTTTTAAATAAAGATAATAAAAAATTACATTTTTAAAAATTTAAGGAAAAATTAATTTCAAGAAAAAATTGATTCGAAATTAAAATAGGTGAAAATCTCAATTTTTGTTAAAAATTTAAATAAATAAATAAATGTTTAATTTAAAAAAATGGAAATTGAACCAAAATCGATTATTCCGAATTTTATTACTTTATCAGAATGCATAAAATATTTCTATTTATTTATTTAAAAATAAATTTAGTTTTTTTTCAGAAAGTGTTGTTTATATAGCCTAGCGGTTTGTTTACTCGAACTGCAATCCATCATGGTTGTCACTCACTGATAATAGAAAAGAAAGAAAGAAAGAGAAAATTGCGGGATTTATTTATTTTCCCGCTGCTGTCCCGAAAGTGGCACTCTACAAAAACAGAAGGTCTAATAAAATTAAATCTCTTTTTTCCTTTAGTGGTCAATAGAAGAGAAACTTTAAATTTAATTGGATTTAAATTAAATTTTATTATTTTTTTAAATTTTAAATTAAATTCATTAAAAAAAATTATTATTAATTTTAGACAATAAATAAATCTGTCACGAAATAATTTAATTTAAACTAAATTAATTATTATTAATTTTACGTAATATATAAATCTGTCACGACATAATAAAAAAAATAGGGCGGTATTAGGTCACTATTTTCCAAAAAATCTAAATATGGCGAATCTATAGTTAGGTAATATGGGTCATCACGCTCGCATTCCCGCGTGAGTTGAATCACGCCACCAGAGGGGGTGAAAAAAAGCAAAGAATAAAAGGAAAGAAAAAGAACCCCCCAGGCAGCGCCACTGCTGCTAATATCTATAATGTGATGAAAATGAGCAAACATGTTTATTTTATCCCGCGTCCAGCTGCGGGAATTGCCGGCAACGCTGCGGGGGTCTGACATCCCCGAAAAACCATCATTCTCAGCTTCCAGCATTTTTTTTTATATTTTTTTATTTTTTATGATTGGCTTGCTCCCATTGGTCGTAAAAAATAAAATTTTCCGAGGTTGCCAAGTCATTTTAAAATTTTTAAAATTATAATATAAATTAATAGGCGAGTCAAATAATTAATAATTTTTATTTATAAAAATCGATAATGATATGCAAAAAAATTACGTAAATTATTTATTTAATTTTATTTTAATGTCTGCAATTTTTACAATGTCATGAAGCGTTGCTTAACGATTTAAATATTGTTTTATTACCATTTAAAAATTAGCTTTCCATTTTTAAAAATTAAATAAATCACCAACTTAATTTTAAAATATTGTTTGCATTTTTTTAAAAATAAGCTTTCATTTTTTTTAAATTATATAAATTATGAACTCAATTAAAAAATATTATTTGCATTTTTTAAAATTAGCTTTCATTTTTTTAAAATTATACATATTATCGACTCAATTTTAAAAAATATATACATTTTTTACAACCGTTTGAGGCGTTGCCAAATAACAATTTAAATAGCATGTTACATTTAACGATTTAAAAAAAAGAGTTGCCAAATCGAATTTCGAAACTCACCTTATCGTGACGTAAGCGATGCAATAAATCGTCCATTTTTAGCTGAAGGCCATCTAAATAAAAAACATATTTTTAGAAAAAAGAAAGAAAAAGCCTGTCCAATTCTTTCTTTCTTCTGTGTATGATTATTACTATTATTATTCAGTTGAAAAAAGAGGGGAGAAGTAGAAAAGGTATAGACGATGTTGTTGTTTCTCTACCAATCACGCACGTAAAGAAAAGATGAAGGGATGCTGTGCATATGTAATTACACATCAAGAATCAACGCGCATTTGCATACATTTACCCGCTATATGGCGCCCTCTTTACTAAGAAAAACCAAAAAATTATCATATTATTCAACACCAAGATTCGAATAAAGATTACCGACATCCTAAATCTAAGAAATTGAAGTTAACAATTCTCAAAATCTCAAAAATTAAATTTAAAAAAAATAAAGATATCCCAAAAAAATCAAAATTAATTTTAATAATTTTAATTAAATAAAATTAAAATAAAATCCCAGATTTCCAAAATTAAAGTTAAAGATTCTCGAAATTTTGAAAATTGAATTTAAAAAATTAAGACTCTAGATATATTCCCAAATTTAAACATTTTAAAAAGATTTTCAACCTCCCTAAAATTAAAATTAAAAATCCAGAAAATCAATAAAAAAATATTTTGGCACTTTAAATGTAATTTTAATTAAATTTACAAAAATACCAGATTTCCAAAATTAAACTTAAAGATTCTCGAAATTTTGAAAATTAACATCCCAAAATTAAAAAGTTTAATCAAAGAATAAAAAATATTTTGGCACTCCAAAAAAAAATTATTTCGAATTTTTATATTCAAATTTACAGTGTTGCCAACACAATAAAAAAAATATATATGTTTTCGTAAATGTCAACAAGTATATACAATATATGAGAAAACAGTTTCCCACGCAAGACAATGTGACAAATCTTGTATACAACAGTAACTTTTATGATTTTTAAAAACTTACACGTGGAAAACTCTCAACAGGGAGTATTACCGGCAGGGTGCCCGTGGTACATGTGAAGCCGGCCGGGCGACGACTGCTTAAGCTTAACGTCCATGTCATCCTATCCATCCATAATAATATATATCTTTCCCCCTTCTTACCTTGCCTTCTTGTTTACCTTCCTTCGGGGGCTCAAAAAAAAAAGAGAAAAGAGAATAGCAATTTACATAATGCGACGATGACAGTATATGGCGCCCATTTTGTGGTTTATGCTACTTTTTCTTTCCCTTTTCTTTATTCGAGGACATCTGTTAATGTAATCTCAATGGAATCGGTCTAAACATATAAAATTAGATTGTAATTGAATTAAAATCGATTTTTGGATGATAATTGTGTAATTTTTGTCCGATTTAATTGTAATTAAATTATTCTAAATAATAAATCAAATTGGAATTCATTTAAACTTAATCATAAAAATTTTTAAACATTTGGTTTGATTTAAAAAAATAGAATCTTGAAATTATTCGATTCAAAATTGGCGCCATTTTCGTATCTGTAAACGTCGGTTAATTTAATTCGAATTAAACTATTCTAAATAAAAGATTATATTGGAGTTCCTAAAATTAAACTTTATTATTTGATGAGATCCGATTTAATTTGATTTTTAAAATAGAATTTTGAAATTATTTGAAATTGGCGCCTTATTCATGGGTCTAAGTTTTATCTGTAAACATCGGTTAAACGAAATGAAATCCAATTAATTTAAAAATACGATTTGATAGACTTTGAATCAATCTAAATAATGAACCAAGAATTTTCCGGATTAGAAAACATTTTGAGCCCAGAAAAAAATTAGGAGAGATATGGATGCAGCACGAAGAAAAATGAAGATGATTGGAATAAATAATGTTATGTTCGATTAATTCAATCGTGTTACGAGTATAAAATATTTTTTTAAGTAACCAAAAAAATTATTTTGATTTTTTGTTAGAAATAAGGAAAAAAAAACTGTGGAATACAAGGTTGCCAGTGGCAACGTCTAGCGAAAGCGTATTTTTTTGTTTTTATTGATGTGCGGGCTCAATAAAACAATTTCAGAGGTTCGACTCTCTAGAGGGGTAAAAAAATAAAATCCTCTTTTTTTATTTTTTTTTTTCTCTTTCCGATCGCGTTGAACCCAATCATTACCTTGTAAGGTAGGAAACTTAGAATTTAGGGGGGAGAAAAAAAAAGATATATGCAAATGAGTTTCAGGTCATTTCTCAAAAGCACACTATTACTACCTTTTTACCCTACAGGTAAACAAGGTAGAAAACAAAAACAAAACAAAAAAATCCAGTTTTCTTTGTAAAACGTCATCTTTTTGCGGGATTTGGGGTTGAGCGCGAAATTATCACATTCCTAAGTAATTCTATATAATTTTTTCAAATTTTGGCGGGAAAAAAAAGATTTTTTCGCGGATTTTTATTTATTTAAATTTATTTGCGGAACTCTGGATTGGACGGGTAAATTTTCTAGTCAAAAATTATTTTAATTTGATTTTTTTAAATAAAATAAAAATTTTCCACAATTATTTTCATAATTTTGGCGGGAAACATGTTTTTTGCTGATTTTTAAAGTTTATTTAAACAATTTATTAGCGGGGCTTGGGGTTGCGGGAGATGGGAAATTTTTAAAGTGAAATAACCATTTAAACTTAATTTTTAAAAATAATTTTTTCACAATTATTTTCATTTTCATAATTTTGGCGGGAAAAATGTTTTTTGCTGATTTTTTTAAAATTTTAAAATTTACTTGCGGGGCTCGGGGTTGCGGGAGATGGGAAAATTTTCTAAAAACTAATTATATCAACTTAATTTTGAAAAATAAAGAAATTTAATTTTTTGCGGGATTCGGGGGTAAGCGGAGTCTGGAAATGTATTAACGCACATTCCACAAAGATGATGGATTAGCTCGTTAGGATACATCAACTCAATGACCTTGCAAGGCATTTTAATGAGAGGGCTAAAGTCACGCAACATAAAAGAGAAAAAAAACATAAACAAGTTTCGATTATTCAAATCTCTTTATGGCGAAAAGCTGTTTGATTATATCATCGATCTCAGAGCGGATCGAGGCCATCGACATCTCCTCCCTTCCGGGTGGGATCAGCTGATGCTTCCATCCATAATCCGGAAGAGTCTACTGAAATGCCGAAAACGGAGGCTCCCCGACCGTACTGCTTGAGCACGTGTCCTCGGCTCTTTAAGCTCTCTAATACCTCCTAAATTATGTAAGAAATTATTAAAATGGGATTAAGAGAGATTAAGATTGGATTATTACGGATTGAAATCCTTTTTGGTGGCCTAAGGTCATGGGGAAGAGTTGGTGATGGAGTCTAGGACTGTCAATTGCGTCACTGATGCTCTCGTTGAACCTCAAATGACGGATTAAAGTCTAGAAATTCGGATTTAATTGGGAAATTATTTCTAAAAATTGGAATTTAATTAAAAAAATTAAATTTGGAAATTATTTATAAAAATTCGAATTATTTTTTTTTAAAATAAATTAAATTTATTATTTTTTAACCTTTAATTAAATATATTTTTTTTAAATTTAATTTGATTTGATTTAATTTAATTTTAAAAAAATATATTTTTGGGGAAATCAAAAAGAATTTATGAAAAAATAAGATTAAAATTAATTTTAAAAAGTTACGTAAGCGACTGCAGATGTGATTTGGGAGCCGCCGATGGCTCCGACAGCCAATCGGACTTGTTCCGTAGAAGTGTCAATCACGATGGTAGGGGCCATTGACGATAGAGGTCGCTTTCCAGGCCGGATGAAATTAGCCGGACTGGGTGGAATTCCGAAAAAGTTGGTCAGTCCAGGAGTAGAGAAATCGTCCATTTCGTCGTTGGGAATTATGCCCGTCTGCTCCGACATGAATTTCGCGCCAAAACTTTATTTTAAAATTTACAATTAGTTTTTATTTTAAATAATAACTTGAAAGCAATAAAAATAAAATATTTTAAGATAATTTATTTTGCTTCATACATTTATCTTTAATTTTTTGTTAAAATGTATTTTAATTAATTAAATTTAAAATGTAATAAAATTCGAAAAATTAATTTCTTTCATTTTAAAAGTAAATTCATAAATTACAAATTAATTATTACGAATTTTAAAAAAATATTTAATAAAATTGTTTAAAATACTTCAATCAATAAAAATTATTACAGTAATTTTAATTAATTTTAAATTACTATAAATTGATGGTAGTAGTGGCAGAGACGGCCATTCCATCATGATCGACGACAGACACGTGAGCTGTCCCGTGATCATTCGGCTGATACGTCACAGCTCCGTACATTTCGGGGTCGTTGGAAGTATAAGAGTCCTTAATCAATGATCGAGTCTCTTCTATCCATTCATCTGATAGGAGCACCTTCATCAACTGATTTTTAAAAATTCCATATAAATTCAATTAAAACTGAAATAATTTTTTTTTAAATTTCAAATAAAATTTGGCGGGAAATTTAAAATAGAATCTTTAATTATTTTAATCCAAGCATTAATTAGGAGAATTTTAAAATGAAATTTATTTAATGAAAATATTTTATACTTCTTTAACTTCGGGAACGAACTGAGGATCTCCTAATTTCGTCCGTTGGGCGTAAGCGTGCTTAAACGCTTCAGCGATCCTGTGGTAGCTCACTGGATCGTCTCTATCCAACTCGAGACCGTCCAGAATTTTCATAATGGATGCCAAAAGGATTCCTGAACCGGGAGCCGGGCTCGAAAAAAGTGTCAAATTATTCTTCAAATCCACTTTCACAGGATTCACCCATAGAGCTCTGTTTGAATACATAAATAAATCAGTAAGTTTTCCGCAGAGCTCTCCGTCAAAAGTTCTCCGACTTTTGCGCTATACGCGTCATTTGATAGCTCTCTGACCAGAGCTACAGCGAAGAAAACCTTTTAAAAAATTATGTCGGGGTAAACAGGGTCTCGGCCCGTACGACCCCGGGTCGACCGTACTCGACAAAAGAAAATAGGATTTTGTATTTGTTCAGTTCTCCGTTAAAATGTTCTCCAACCTACGCGTTTTGGTCATTTGAAGTTTTAAAAATTCTACCTGAAAAAAAAATCCGCATAGAACTCCGTCAAAAGTTCTTCGACTTGAACGTGCTACACGTCATTCGATAGCTCTCTGACCAAGGAATTTATTGTAAAATATGGAAGTAACCATAACCAAAATAAAAATAAAAATGAGGTAAAAAATGGATCATTGGTCAAAAATATTACCGGTATTGAAGGAGATCCTCTTCTGTGAGAATTCCACCTCTACTCTGCACATCTTGCACAAACTTCCGCCCAATAGTGCCATTGTAAAACGCCTGCGCTCCTTCTTCCGCTATGATCCTCAAAGTCTTAGCCAATCCCTCCAATTTATAGACATCTCCCTCTTTCTTCAACTCGCCCGTAGTCTCATCTACAAACATGTTTAAAGAAGCCTCTTCTTTTATGAATTTTTCCGACCGTTTCATCGATTCCGCCAGGGGTCGGTTGATTCTAACGCCCTTCTCCGCTAATATTGCGGAAGGTAGGATCAACTTGGCCCATGGAAGTTGACCGAAAGCCTGATGAGCAGCCCAGTAACCGGCCAGCTCTCCGGGAACGGCTACAGAGAGCCCTCCAGATTGCGCGGAACTATTTTGAAACATGGTTTCGGTGGATTCTTTTGGCGCCGTTTCACGGGCGTCAAGGCAGATGACCGCTTTGTGCTTGGTGTCCGCTATGGTCATGTGGAATCCGCCACCTAGTCCGCCGGATTGAGGCTGGACTACGCCCAGGCAGAAGAGCACCGCTAGGGCGGAATCCACCGCATTGCCTCCGCCGAGTAGTGCTCTCCTAAAAATTAGAAAATCGAGTTTTTATTTTTGAATGTATTTTTTCGATTTTTTAAAAATTTATTTGGGAATTATTGAGAATTTTTCAATTTAATTTATTTTTTGGCGGGACATTTGAAAATTTAATAGTTCCCTCCAAAATATTTGAAATTGAGTTTTTAATTTTTTATGTATTTTTTCCTATTTTATAAAAATTAATTGAGGAATTTTTTAGGATTTTTAAAATTAGTTTTTTTGGCGGGAATTTTGAATTTTGAAAAAAAATTGAGAAATTTGTAAGGAATTACATTACTATTTTTTTTAAAGTTTATTTTTAGTAAAATAGAAAATAAATATGTATTATGGGATGATGTAATACCGGCCGATAGTGGAGCATTCGGCGGCATCCGAGCTGACTGCCGCTGTTTTGAATTTACGAGTTCGACTTCGGCCATTAGCTGCTAATGGCTCTTGTTCCTCCTGATTGTTATTATTGCACAACGGTTTCTAAAAATAAATAAGAAAAGAAGGAGACGATTATATTTCGTGTTGACCTGGAATCCCATGTTTTTGGCACCGATTGGCATGAGTGCAAACAAATGTTGACATTCTGATTACGTAATTGTGATGGATTCTTATTATTTCTTATTATAGGGACAAGCTGTCACACTGCTTGGGAATTAGTGCGTAATAATGGAGAAAGTTGCGGGATGAGTTCGGGAAATGTGATTATGACATCAGGAAATCATTGGACGTATATATATATATATAACCTAGAAGTGTCAATCATATTTGCAATGTTGAAATAATAACAGTATTTGTTGTGTAACAATTTTGTGAAAACTTTAAACGATTCAGATTAAATTGAATTTTTTAAGATTTACTTTATTAAATTAATTTAAAATATTTTATGTAGATTCAAATAATTAAGAAAACAAATTAAAATTTGAAAAGTAAATAA
Organism: Chydorus sphaericus; assembly: GCA_030141595.1. Taxonomy (NCBI): domain Eukaryota; kingdom Metazoa; phylum Arthropoda; class Branchiopoda; order Diplostraca; family Chydoridae; genus Chydorus; species Chydorus sphaericus. Next base: position 567,642 of record CM057934.1, on the reverse strand, counting down.
TTGAATTTTTTTCTCCTTTCTAAGTTTTGGTCAATAAATCATCTTTCATAAGATTTTTAGACTAAAAAGTTAATGAGATTCACCGCAATTTGTAAAAAAAGGGCAATTTATTTAATTTGGTATCGATTCACGATAGAATTTTGACATAAACCGTTATGTTCCCGATTAAATATATTTAAATTCGCTAATAAATAAGAAATTTCCAGCTTAATTATACTAAGCGCAGCAATAAATTTTTATAAAATACTTAAGGTCAAAGCAGATTTTTTAAAATGAATTTAAATTAATTAAAAAGCACTTAAATACACACGCAATATTTCTAAATAATTCGGTTTAAATTACTTAACAATTATGTAATAAATAAAACTAAGATAAAATACATTTATTTTGGCCAAATTGAATAAATCATAATCAACTCTCATCTTTTATTAGATAATTTCAAATTAACGAGTAATTAAAAACATAACATCATCATGATAAAAAAAAAAGTACCGTTTGATTGTTGTAGCGATTTATAACCGATTGGATCTCCAGCAGTGCCAAATCGCTGCCATAAAATCCCTTAAAAAGAAAGGAACATAAAAAACCAAATTCTAAATTGAGATTTTAAAATTTTAGTTTCTTATATTTGTTATACCTCTGTTTGGATTGAAGTTCTATTACCCAATAAATCCCGAACATTTACAGCCAGTTGCCTCACCTATTTTGATTGAATCATCATTTTCAACTTAGATTTTTAAAAATAAAATTTTAAAAAGAGAGGGGTTACTAAAAAAAGTTTTCGTACACCCCAAAAAATCTATGCCAAAAATCCAAAAAAATCCCGAAAGTCCAAAATCTAAAATCCAAAATCCACGAAAAAAGGAAAAAAATCGAAGGAAAAAATCTTTTTGCAAAAAAAGTCCAAATAAGGTAAAAAAAATTCCAAAAATCTTGAAAAAATACGAAAAATTCTAGAAATTAATCCAGATTTTTTCCCCATTTTCAGATTTAAATCTTCGTAAACCCAAATGCAGAGTGGTCAACCCCTCGAAAAAATATACTTCGCTGAGAATCTCGTTTAATTTATCTAATTCTTCTGCACAATTAATCCTATTAAATAAATAAACTGAAATCAGGATAAATGTGGCCAACTTGTTAGCCATTTCGAACTCTTTTTCAGACTGAATTTTTTAAAAATTTGAGACCAAAATTTCAGAGAATTTTTTACACCCCAAAAAATCTATGCCAAAAATCCAAAAAAATCCAAAAAAATCCAAAAAATTCGGACGAAAAAAAGGGGAAAAAAATCGAAATTTTTGACAAAAAAGTCAAAATAAAGTAAAAAAAAATCCAAAAATCTTGAAAAAATCCGAAAAATTCTAGAAAATCCAGATTGTTTCCCATTTTCTGATTTAAATCATCGTACACCCAAATGTAAAGTGATCAACCCCTCGAAAAAAAGTGTACTTCGCTGAGAATCTCATTTAATTGATCTAATTCTTCTGCACAATTAATCCTATTAAATAAATAAACTGAAATCAGGATAAATGTGGCCAACTTGTTAGCCATTTCGAACTCTTTTTCAGACTGAATTTTTTAAAAATTTGAGACCAAAATTTCAGAGAATTTTTCAAGTGGAAAAACGCGCTCTTGAAAATGTCATTTTTTTTTCAAGTGCGCGCTCGCGTGATGTAATAAACATTTTTGTGGTATATCAACTGCAATTAGCGATTATAAACTGAAAAATTTTCAACACTCGAGTGATGAAATATTATAAGCCCCTAGAATTCCTTTTTTTGGTCATATCGAGGTCAATTGGTTTTTAGATAGAGAAAGGGTATGAGATGATCTGCTGAGATATTATATAATAATAATACGCAGCAAATTAGCGCTTTCGAGAGAAATATTTCTCGCTTGGAGCTACACTAGGTTGGCTGGAGAAAGCTTTGCAATAATCATCATTTTTTTCTAGAGTTCGCCCTAGAAAAAAAGTGAATTAGAAGCTGTCAAATGGTTTTAAATTGCTTTTACGATATGCAAATTGCAGCAGTTGGTCTAATAGGTAGTCATGGAAACGGCGGGAGAAAGTGGCGCAAACTAATAATAATTTTGAAAAATCGTCTCCTTTTTCCAATTATACACATTTCACGATAAATCTCCAACAGCAAAATTGAATTAATAATTTACAAATATTCGTGGAATAATGATTAAAAATTCGTCTGCTTTTAATTACAATTTAAACAAAATAATTTTATAAAATAGCAATTCAGATTTTTACATAATTTCAAACCTATTAATCAATTAAACTAGTAATTTAGACAAATTAAAAAAAAATTAAAAGTGAAATTTGGTAACTATGGAAACAATAATTCGTATATTTTGACAAATTCGTCTGCTTTTAATTACAATATTTTTCATAAAATAATTTTTTAAAATAGTGATTTGGATTTTTAAATCATTTTAAAACTACTAAGAAGTAAATTTTAAAACAAGTAAAAAAAAAGAAGTAAAATTTAGTAACCATGGAAACCAAAGTATCGCAAAAAATTGACAAATTGTCGTCTGCTGTTTTAAATTGCGAATTATTTTCATTTTCCACCTGTCAAATCGCCAGTGGTAAATTCACTTATCTCTCTCATTGAAATAAATTTAATTAGATTTAATTACATTTAAATTTAAATTAGATTTTTGGTTTGCAGGGAAGATGGCGTGGCATTTGAGAAAGCCAGAAGAGGAGAAAGAGTTGATCAATCTTGTCAGCAGTAATTTGAAGGAGAGCTGCTACATTGACAAACAAGGCAGAGGTGGCTGAGAATAACTGTCATAAATATTCTAATTAGTGTAATTATAATAATACAAGCTGTCTTTGTAGATTGTGACTTGCTAGGACGGTTCACAGAGATGATGGCCCAGGATTTTGGCAAGGCTGCTTCCTACTATCGCTCAACTTGTGATGATTACCAGTCTGGCCCCAGCTGTCTGCGCTTTGCACAGTGTGCCACTTTTGGCAGAGGAGTTGCAAAAGATCCTTCAAAGTAAATTTTCAAAAATAATTCTCTCTTTAAATATTTATTATTAAATTTTTGATAATCTTTTTAAAAATTATTATTTCATTCTTTTGATAAATTAATTAGATTTAAATTAAAGTAAAATAAGATTAAAGATCCCTAAAAGTAAATTTTAAAATAAATTAAAATCAAATATTAATTAATCAATAAAAAAATACAAAATTTAGATAATATTAAAAAAATATATTTTCATTAGATTTAATTTAATTAATATTAAATTAAAATTAAAATAGTCTTAAATAAATAAATACTAAAATAAAAGAATTTATTTTATCCCTTTAAAAATAAATCAATTAAAATTAAATTAAAATAGTATTAAAAAAAAATGTAATTATTTGAAATTTAGGGCATTTGAGTACACCCAGAAAGGTTGCAAATTAGGTGAGCCGGAAGCTTGCCGGATGGCCGGAATGGCCTGCATCCCCAACATTGACATCTACCGTTCTCTATTCGTCAAAACGGATTACCTAACGGGATTGGATTACTTGAAAAGAGGTTGTGAGCTCTCCGATTCCGAGAGCTGCTACATGGTGGGTGGATTGCTCTTCGGCGGAGTGCCTCCGCTCATCCAGCAGGATTCTAAAGCAGCTTATCACTACGATGTCAAAGTAACATTTATTATTTTTAAAATTAATATTTTGATTTTTATTGAATTTTTTTCTTAATTGAAATAGGCTTGTTTATTAGGCAATATAGAGGCTTGCGCTAATCTGAATGGAATTTACTCTCGTCCGGATCGACCTAGCTGCAATGGACTGGAATGGCGGATGGATCAAGCCAAAAGAACGCTTCTATCTAATCATGCTTCAGCCTCTGTTTAATAGAATTTATTATTGAGAGAAATAAATTAAAAAATAATAATATATTTTCTTGAAATTGGCGATTCAAACTCCATCTAGCGGTCACTATTAACGACTCTTTTAAAAATTAAAAATAAAACTTTAACTTTAAAAAAATAATAATTATTACATTTTCACAATTCAATATAATAGTTTTTTTTAGTTTTTTTAAAGTCAACTTACAAAATCAGCAAATCTTGATTAATTACATCTCCAATTTAAAGTAATTTCTGTTAAAATATGTCAAGTATTTTTGGTAGTTATATATGGAGCGACACTTCCTGTGTTATAAATTTCCAGCTCAGATTCTAATGAATTGCTAAAAATGTGGCCTTTACTATTCTATATAAAAAAATATCCATAATTTCCTATTTTAAACAATAAAAAATTTGAAAAGTAATAACTACGGTTAATTTTACACATTGAACACTCCAAACAGTTCTTAAATTATGCACTATATAACTTTTTCAGTAATTATTCTTTGGACTATAAATAAGGCACCTTATACCGCATAAGATTCATTCGACCGCGGATCCTGTTGAATATACCATTCAATATTTCATCGAATTTCGGTAAATTTAGATTTTATTTCTAGCATCATTTAAAAAGTATAAATAATCAGTGCTTCGATTCAATTTGACTGTTGAACTTATTGAGCATTTAGGAGTGAATTGAACTCTTGCGTTTTATATTACTTTACAGAAATGTATAAAAAATCTTATTCGAATCTGGTCCATTGGCTGTTATTTGGATTCTTGATGGTCTCGGCTCATTTGGTTTCTGCTGATGATCCAAACATTCCCGATCATAGCTACTGGTCATCTAATGAAAGAACTGATAAACCAGAAACAACCAAAAATAAGGCCAACTCGTATGTGATACACAAATGACCAACAATAAAAACTCATCTCTATAATCGTCGTTATTTTGATATTTTCCCTTTTACAGATTTCAAATTCAACGTGAGTTTCGGAAGAATCGTGTACTAGATATTTCCGGTAGTGGCGTTGGAGCCATTCTAACTCTTCAAGAACCCCAAAATACCATATCGCAGCAATGGTACATTGATGAAAGCGACGGAATGACCATTCGTTCCAAACTCTACAATTTGTGTCTCATTTCAGAAGGTATATAACCATTTAATTACTTCAAAAGTTAATTTTAAAAAATTCGTTTCTGTTCTTAGGTCCTTACCCTCCCAAGGTCACATTGGGTTATTGTGGTACTCCAAGCAAATTCTTTTTCGGTCAAAACGCCGAAAACTTAATTGAAATGTCTAAAGACGGCGTTTGTTTGGATATTAGCAATGGTAATGACACACTCGGTGGTTATGTCATGGCAACAAACTGTCGTGACCCAATATCGAATAAACGATTGGTCCAAAAATGGTCATTTGATTATACCAAGAATATATTGGAGACGGCAAGCAAAAGGACCGATTCGACTCCATTGTTCGTAATCCGTACTCATATGAATACGCAGGGCGTATTGGACGCATCGAAGAATAATGGTAGAGGAGTAGTATTGAACCACTACGATAACCAAATTTCACAGAAATGGTATATCGGAGCTGATAACCAGACCATCCGATCCGCCCTCAACGACAATTGCCTCGTCTCAAATGGTAATAAGAACCAAAATGGTCGATTATTTAAACCGAAATATAATTGGTATTTTAAAATAGGATATCATCCTAAATTGGTTGGTGTGGAACCGTGTGATTCACCTCTGAATAAGTGGTTCTACAACTCGGCGAACGATCAAATTCAACTCGCAGCAAATCCGTCCAGGTGCTTGCACGCCTATAGAAGTGGTTGTGGTGGTGGCAGTTTGCTTGTGAATCGTTATAGTGGCAATTTGACCGAAATCAGATGCCATGGATCTTACAACCAGATGTGGAAACTTGAAAATGTAGATTCCATCGTGGACTACTAAAAACCATTTAAGTTGACTAACATTGGTCAAAGCTCTTCTTTTGAAATCTGCTAAACAAAATTATAAACAATAAAAAATTTACTTTTAGCTCATTTAATCACTTCTTGATAGTGTTTTTTTTCTGGCTGATTGTGATATACTGCACAATTAAATTGTATGTATCATAATGCTTGCCACAAATATTGGACAAAATACAATCTAATATCACAGCATTCACTATTAACTGTTTTCATTATTATTGTACCGTCTTATTTTATCGTTAAAATCATTCTCACTTAAAAATAAATTTTAAAATTACTTAAATGGATAGGAATGGATTTGAAAAAAAGATAATAAAAATTAGTACTTTAGTAATCAAAACATAATTTTTTTTAAAGATTTTAACCTAATTATATTGAAGATCTCTTGTTATTTAAATTTCTCTTGTTATTTAAATCTTAAGTATTAATTTATGGAGAAATTTTATGTAATTATGTGGCTTGTTGGTCTAGGGGTATGATTCTCGCTTCGGGTGCGAGAGGTCCCGGGTTCAAATCCCGGACGAGCCCTTGAGTGTTAGGTTTCCAGTTTGTGAAGTGAAAACCCTTGACACTGTTTTGTTTACGCTTTTTTCTTCTTCAATATGTCAAAAAGACTCTTTTTAATTTCGATACCTCGCCAATAGCGCGCACTATAGGTAGTTAGCTATACCTCCCCAATACAACACTATAGCGCGCTCGCTATACAGAATCGCTTTAGTGTTTTTATTCATTTTTTTTAGATTTAGTTGGTAGCTTAGCATTTAGTTAGCTGTTAACTTCTCAGTATAGAATTTTAGCCGATGACTTACGCGTACTTCATTAGTTCGTCATTCAAATTTGTTTGCATAATTAGTTATGGCTTTATAGGTAGTTAGTAAGCTATTCAACTAGTAAAGCTATCGGTACCGAATTTGTGATTTGATTATAGGTTGCGTATAACTTCTACAAAAAATAAAAATTTTAAGGATCAAAGCCAAATAGTTTTATATGAAAGTTTGAGATTAAATCATTAAAATTAAGTTATATCATTATTTCGCATCCTAAAGTAATACAAAGGTATTTTGGGAGTCTAATATATGAAGCAGTACTTCCTGTACGCTATAAATCTTCAGCTCAGATTCATACGAATTGCTGGAAAAAATCTGTTGTTATAGCTATTCTACAAAAAATACCAAGATTTTCTCATTTTCAAACTATAAAAAAAATTCTAAAAAAAATTAATTATGGAAATATTATTTGAAGGAAAGCACTGACTGCTTTAAACAATCCCGTACAATTGTCAACGTTCGTTTATTTTATTCCACATAGAAATTTGCGGATTGAGCAATTTCTTCACAATTTTCATTTATAGACTAATATGTTCCATATTAGCTGTATATACAGCAACTATTCTTTGGGCTATAAATAAGGCTCAGTATAGATCATAATGCTTGCCACAAATATTGGACAGAAAATAATCTAATACAGCATTCACCATTAACTGTTTTCATTATTATTGCACCGTTGAATTCATGCTCACTCAAAAATAAACTTTAAAAATGACTTCAAAGGATAAGATGGTAAATAATTTGGTACCGAAAGGCTTAAAAATACGACGATAAATTTTTGTTTGTTTTTAGTATTCGATAGCATAACGTTAATTTGAAAAGATATTAGCTTATTTTAAAGCATCCTCGACGTCGAGGTTTTAACCTATAATATCATAATTTAAAAAATTTCAATATTACAACTTAAAAAATTCTTGAATACTTATTAGAATGAGTTTGGAGAAATTACACTAATCCAAATGGATCGTTGGTCTAGGGGTATGATTCTCGCTTAGGGTGCGAGAGGTCCCGGGTTCAAATCCCGGACGAGCCCTCGTAGGTGTAGACCAGTGCCATGCCCGGCCGAGGTGGAAATGATTCGCACTTTTTTGTTGGATTTTTTTTACAGTCTGTATAAATTCAAAAAGACTCTCTTTTTGTGATTAACTTCAACTACTTCGTCTAAGAGTGCACTATAGCGCACTCGTTATATAGAAACCTTATAGTGTTTTGATTTAACTTTTTCAGATTTAGTTGGTGGCTTAGCATTTAGTTGAATATTTAGTTCTTAGTATAGAATTAAATCAGTTGATTAAGCCGTTGATTTAAGTAGTTCATTATGAAATAATTAAGTTTATTTTCTTACTCTTTTATGGTTTTATCATTTAGTTTGTGATTTGATTTATACACTTAATTAGTTTGATAAAAGATAATCAATAGGATGACAATGGGTGGAGTGTCAAAAAAGCACTATATAGGTTATCACTTCTACTTGAACAAATATAATTTGTTAAAGGATCAAGTCTTCAAGCGAAACTAGATGAAAGTTTGAGATTAAAATCAAGTCACATTCTTTCGCATCTTTTAAAAATATAAAACAAGTATATTTTGGGAGTTCGGTATATGAAGCAGTAGTTTCTATACTATAAATCTTCAGCTCAGATTCCTAAGAATTGCAAAAAAAATCTGTTGTTATAGCTATTCTACAAAAACAAAATAAAGACTTTCCCATTACAAACTATAAAAAGTTGTAAAAATAATAATTATGGAAAACATTATTTGAATGAAAACACTGACTGCTTCATAAACAATCACGTACCATTGCTAACGTTCGTTTCTTATTCCACATAAAAACTTGCGAATTGAGCAATGTTCCATATACAAGAACTATTCCTTGGACCATAAATAAGTCTCCCCTGTGCCTTATAGAATTCATTCAAACAACAGAAGCTGTTGAGAATTCTTCGATATTATACCATAATATTTGAATTTAAGTAAGGTTTGATTTTATATATATCTATAGCTAGAAAAGACTTGCATTGTAATTCATGCAAACTTTTTTTATATAATACGTGTAAAATGTTTTAAATGTATATTGTTTTTAAAATATTAATGGTTTTTACAGAATTTAAGGGAAAATGTATAAAATATCCTTCTCAAATCTTGTCCATTGGCTGTTCATTGCATCCTTGATGGCCTCGGTTCATTTAACTGCTGCTCAATATCGGTGGGACGATAGCAACTCTGAGGAAAGCCCTGAAGAAAGTTCTGAGGAAGGCACTGATTTAATCTCTGGTGAAACCACTGAAGAACCAAACAATACCAGCAAACCGTAAGTATTTTAGTCCACAACGTATCATCCAATCATCTTTCTTTAACTTTTTTTTCTTAATAATAAATTACAGATTTTCGATCCGAAGTGAATTTGGTAGTAAGCGTGTCCTTGGTATTTCCGGTAGTGGTGATGGAGCCATTCTGATTCTGCAAGACCCTCAGAATACCGCATCGCAGCAATGGTACATTGATGGTAGCGACGGTTGGACCATTCGTTCCAAACTCAACGACCTGTGTCTCAAATCAAAAGGTATTTCGATGGTACCCTGTTTAATTACTCCGATCTTTAATTACCAACTTTTTTTTGTTAGGTCCTTACCCTGCTATGGTGGTATTGGGTCCATGTGGTCGTCGAGGCAACAAGTTCGTTCAAACCGTCGACAAACAAATTGAAATGCTGTATAAAGACGACGTGTGTTTAGATGTTAGCGCTGGTAATGAAACACTTGGTGGATATGTTATGGCAAAGGAGTGCGATTGTTCGATGTCAATACGATCAAACCAGAAATGGAGTTTTGACTATACATCGAACAACGTTGAGACAGTAAGGAGAAGGATCAATGGCCGGAAGAACGACAAAAAATCTGAAGAAAGCATTGAAGAACCAGACACTACCGATGAAGACGGATGCGGTTGGACGAGCCTTGAGGAACTAGAACTAGGTCCTGATCCAATCTCAGCCAGGAGAAGGACCATTCACCGAAGCACTGAAGACCCAGACACCAGCGATGAAGACTCTGTAGAAAGCACTGAAGAACCAATTACCAGTAATAAGGACTCTGAGGAATGCTCCCTGGACGAAAGCTCTCTGGATTGCTCTTATTTACTCGATGAAAGTAGTGAAGAACCAAATACCAGGAAAGCAATGAAAAAGCAAAGAAAGAATCAAGATTCTGAAGAAGGCACTGAAGAACCAGATACCAACAATGATAAACCGTACGTTTTAGTTCTTCAAAATAATAGTTCATCAAATCTTGACATTCATTTTCTCTCTGATTATTATACAGATTTACAATCCAAAGTGAATTTGGTAGCAAGCGTGTACTTGGTATTTCCGAGAGTGGTGATGGTGCCAATGTCATTCTTGAAGACCCCCAAAATACCGCATCGCAGCAATGGTATATTGACAGCGACGGATGGACCATTCGTTCGAAGCTCAATGGTCTTTGCCTCAATTCAAATGGTATATAGAATATATACCATTAATTTATTCGATGTATTATAAACTATACTTAATGTTTATTAGGTCCCAGCCCTGCTGAAGTGACAGTAGGGCCATGTGGTGCTAGTGGTACTCATGGTTCTCGTAGGGGCAAAAAGTTCATCTACAACCATTTGAGCAATCAAATTGAAAACTACAAAGACGACTTGTGTTTGGATATCAGCGCTGGCAATGACCGACCTGGTGCAAATGTGATGGCCGAGAAGTGTCATGCTATAAGTTCAAACACATTAAACCAGAAATGGAAGTTTGATTACACAACCAACGTGGAGAAAGCAAGGAAACCGAAAAGGACCGAAGACTCTGAAGGTAGCACTGAAGGACCAGATACTAACAATGATAAACCGTAGGTTATAATCGTTCAAATTACCTCATCAAATCTTGGCATTATTTATTTGGTTTCTAATTATTATACAGATTTACAATCCAAAGTGAATTTGGTAGTAAGCGCGTACTTGGTATTTCCGAGAGTGGTGATGGTGCCAATGTCGTCCTTGAAGACCCTCAAAATACAGCCTCGCAGCAATGGTATATTGATAATGATGGATGGACCATTCGTTCTAAGCTAAACAGACTGTGCCTTATTAATTATTCAAATGGTATCTAGATTCTATACCATAAATTTCTTCTAAGTATTATAAACTATACCTAATTCTTATTAGCTGTTAGCCCTGCTGAAGTGACAGTAGGGCCATGTGGTGCTAGTGGTGCTCATGGTTCCCGTAGAAGCAAAAAGTTCGTCTACAACCATTTGAGCAATCAAATTGAAAATTATAAAGACAACGTGTGTTTGGATATCAGCGCTGGCAATGACACACTTGGTGCAAATGTGATGACCACGAAGTGTAATGCTATCAGTTCAAACAAATTAAACCAGAAATGGAGTTTCGATTATACAACCAACGTGGAGAAAGCAATGAAACCGAAAATGACCAGAATGAAAAAGACTCTTAAACCAGAATTGTTTATAATCCGGACTCAAATGGATTCGAAGATGGTAGTTGACGCGGCATCAAAGAGAAATGTTGCATCACCCACTGAAACCAGTGTAGGCATGAACGACTATGATAAAAATGCAATTTCGCAGAAATGGTATATTGGCGCTGATAAGACCATCCGATCCGCCCTCAACGATTATTGTCTCATTTCGAAAGGTATTATATAAACCATAATTTTGATACCTATCACATTATAAATGTTGCATTTGATTGGTATTGTAGGAGATTTTCCCGTATTGGTCACTATGGAACCGTGTGCTGGTTCTAAAAGATATACCAAGTGGGTCTACATCTCCGATGACAAGCAAATTAAACTGGCGACCAATCCTTCCAAGTGCTTGGAGCTCATAACACCAGGTTGTGGAAATAAGCATGCTCTTGGTAATCTAATGGAATACCATTGCCATAGAAGCTCGAACCAAAAGTGGACACTGGAAAAAGACGACACTATGGTGTAAAACCAATTAAGTTTTAGTATTCCATATGCACATGAACGTCTAATTATTGATGACCACGGTCCTGCCCATATGAAATCTAGTTCCTCATAACAATTAAAAATTACTAATAGCTTATTTAATATTTTTGTTTTTGGCTGATTGTGACACCGCACAATCAAAGTGCATATCTTAATGCTTGCCACAAATATTGGATAAAATACAATTTATTAAAGCATATTACGTTATAAATTGTATGTTCAATATTTACATATATCAAATGGTACCATAATGAATACCAAAGTTTTGAGTTCTGGTCACTCGTATGCTGTTGAGCAATATACAATTTAATTCAATTTGAGAGATCCAGTCTCTTTGTTTTCTTTTCATATTGTAATCTAAAAGTTAAATGATTGGAGAGTAAATTACACGTGATATTTCTTACATCCTTTGAAAATCGAATAAGGTGATGTGGCATCATCGAATGTTAATACTTAATGAATAATGACGATACTTTGCTTAAAGTTTGTACTTATTGTGACATTCTCAATTGAAAATCGAATGGAGGCAAATAATAATATAATACTTAATCAGGAATATTCGTTGTGGGTTATTGTTGCACTTTGAACGATTGTATAGATGCGCGCGCATGTAACTATGATAACAAAATAATCCCAATCTATTTCCCAACCTTATATCATAGAAAGCCGTTCTGCGATGACTTGCATTTATCAAAAATCGTTATTTTAGAATGTGAGCAACGTTTTCGTACCCAAACTCAACTTAGTACAGACTGCTCGTCCATAGGGGCAGGTAGAACGACAACTAGTGGCTCGGTCCTGTTTAAAAACAAAAAAACAAACAAAACCTGTTTACGATTTTATAATGTTGATTAAATACTTGAGTGAATTGGATTTTAAATGAACCTATACTTGACTTTTCAAATAGTGCCAATCTGTTGGGATCGAACTATTCAATATATTAGTACATAATTTAAACTAAAGAAAATAGATCTACGCGGTAGTTGGATTAAGCTTTAAAATTGGCATAAAAACGATTTAGAGCTATTAGTTAGTCGCCCAGAAATATGTTGACCGTATGGGCTACACAACTATTCGTTCTATTTCTTCTGGAATCAGAGGCCCAATCGGTCTCTGTTAAGACGCCCTTTACACCTCCATCGCCGTCGAGGTTGGGCAAGTACTCATCGGCCGCCGTAAGCTCAGACGCCGCAACTTGTTCGGACATCGGAAGGTATTTTAAAAAATCCAATTAAAGTAATTGATTTAAAATTAATTTCATTAAAATTTTAAATAAGAGATGTATTGCTGGAGGGTGGCAACGCTGTAGATGCGGCCATTGCGACCATTTTCTGCGTGGGTGTTATGAACCCTCAGAGCAGCGGGGTAGGGGGCGGGTTCCTAATGACCATCTACGACTCAAAGACCCGAAAGGCCCGCTGCCTCAACGCCCGGGAAACCGCCCCACTTGCCGCTACAGAAGACATGTATGGAGAAAACCCTGAAATTTCCGCTAGGGGACCTTTATCCGTTGCTGTTCCAGGAGAAGTAGCCGGAAGTTGGGCTGCCTATGAGGCCTATGGCACACTTCCTTGGGACAGACTCATAAAACCGAGTGCCGATTTAGCCGAATTTGGGATACCGGTCAGTGACGCCCTTGCATCCGCTCTTAAGAGCTCCAAAGCAATGCTCGCTTCTGATCCATCTATGAAGTAATTTATTTACATTAAAAAAATAAGAATTAATGGAAAAACTATAGAATTGAAAACGGTTAATTTTTATGAACTACAGTGATTTTATCAATCCTAAAACTGGTGATGTTTGGAAATAGGGAGACGTCTACACAAGAAAGACGTTTGCGGCGACTTTAAGAGAGCTAAGTCGCGGAGCTGGAACCATTTTCTACAATGGATCTATTGCTGATCAACTCGCTTCAGATCTCCAATCAGTAGGATCTATAATCGTTAAACAGGATTTATTGAATTATCGGTATAAAAATATACATTTTCAATACTATATCTACAATTTCCTATCTACAATTTTCAGAGCTGAGTGGTTGGATCCCATTAAAGTATCCTTATTGGATAACTTGGAGCTCTATTCGATCCCTCCTCCGGGTTCAGGGGTTCTAATGTCGTATATGCTCCATATCTTAGAGAGCTATTTAGCTGAGACGAACTATATCGACATATCGGATGAATCTATAGCTTACCACTGGATCGTCGAAGCTTATAAACACGCTTACGCCCAGAGAACCAAATTAGCTGATCCAATTTACGAACCCCAAGTCTACGAGGTCATTCAAATATATTTATATACATTTTAAGCAGCTTCAAATTCATCTAAAAATATATAGTTGGTAAAGAATTTAACTTCAGAAGAATGGATAGAAGCGACTAGGGCTAAAATCAACGACTCTTTCACGTCCAACGATCCTGATTATTACGGACCCGTTTTCTATGATCCAGAGGATCATGGAACGACACACATTTCCATTCTAGATGCCAATGGAATGGCTGTTGCAGTCACTTGCACCGTAAACCTTGCGTAATAATTAGTGGCTGTAATTACCATTATAACTAACGATAAATGACCAACTGTATTATATAAGTTTTGACGCTGGATTCGCTTCAAAATCCACTGGGATCATTCTAAACGACGAGATGGACGATTTCGCTTCGCCCGGCTTTCCCAATAAATTTGGGGTTCCGCCGAGCCCGGCCAACTTCATCAAACCCGGCAAGAGGCCCTTATCATCGATGGTTCCCACTGTTGTGGCCCGGTCCGATACTGGAGCGGTCAGGTTGGTCGTTGGGGCCGCAGGGGGCACTAGGATCACTACAACGACCGCTTATGTAACTAATATTAGATTCTCATAGTTAAAAGGGCCTAAATTGAACCCTTATATGGTTCTAATAGATCGCCATACGTAATCTATGGTTCGGTGAGACCATCAAAGAAGCTATCGATAGTCGGAGGATCCACCACCAGCTCCTTCCGATGGAATTGGTAGCTGAGACCAATTTCCCAACGGTAATGGACACCATGAATCATCTTAATATCCTTAATAATTTTTGAACTATTATATGTAGAAAATCGTGGATGATTTGACGACCAAGAAGCATATAATAACGGCAACGACTTCTGCGGCCGTTGTGAACGGCATTTCTGTGGAGGACGACGGGTTCATCTACGCTAATGCGGATCATCGTAAAGGAGGCGACGTTGCTGGGTTCTAATTTCCTCAGACATATTTTTTAGCTATCGGTATATCTGCGATCCCAATTTGGGAAATTGAGCACAAGTAATTGTTTGAAAATAATATTTAAACACCAATAAAAGTTTTATAAAAATATTTGTTTTAAGTATATACATTTAAGTTATTGACTCCTTTTTAGGATATAATTAAACCGGATATGCACAAATAAACTTTAAAAATAGACTTTTCATCATTCTGTTTCCAACTCATTGGTATAGTCCCACCGCATTCACTTATGACTCAGCGGCACATCATTGGATAGAAGAGTTAATCACATGATGTCCACGTCTACCAATAGTAACACGCCTCATCAATGGCTGAGGGAAACTATACACAACATTTCGATTTTGAAACAAATACTGGTTGATTTAAAGAAGTAAAATATTCAACTAAAGTTAAGATGAAAGGAGTAGCAACAATGCTGCTCCTATTCTATCTCCTTCTTATCAATATAATGGAGAAAGCCAGTGGTTCTGCCACATCAGCATCTACAAATCAGCGTGCAGATAATGGTAAAACCGATTTATTACTTTAAATCAGAAATATCTAATGTAAAACAAAACCAAATTGAATAATTTTATGGGAAAAACTAATGCAGAAATCCATTTGATTCATCAAGAGATCCGTCTTCTTAAAGATGAGAACCAAAACCAAAACAAAGAAATTGCTTTCCTTAAAGAGGAGAACCAAAACCAAAACAAAGAAATCGCTTTCCTCAAAGAGAAGATGATTCAACAGGAACAACAGTATCAACCTAATAGACGAGTTAAACGACCTTTCCGGCTCATTCCTAGTGATTTCAGTGACGAAAAAGACATCAGTAATCAATATAATAAATTCTACGGCCCACCCACCAATTGTTCCGATCTAGCCAGAATTGGCTTCACTTTGAATGGTTACTACGTGGTCAATGCTGAAGAGGGCAGTACTACCAATAATACAACCAATCTTGAGGTCGTCTATTGCGCATTCAAACAGCAACACGCAGTTCAATCGATGAATCCTTATGATAAATTGGTAGAAAAGCGAGTAGGTCTCGTCCTTGCCTTAGAAGCGGCAGAAAAACTGGAAAACTTGCTGGAGAATATCAGTAACAAAGATTTATTTCAAGCTATCAAGAATCGACCATCACTTGATGAGGGTTACAAGTTGAGTTCAATGAATGGGATTTTGACATTCGATTCGGCCCCCTTGAATGTGGACCCACTTTATTTCAATCCTTCTACAGGGACCTTTAGAGCCCCCAAATCTGGGTTTTATAAATTTACCTTTCAGGTGGAAATGATCTTAAGGAAATCGAGCGAGAATGATCAGGCAGATATCTTTTTTACGATTTATAAGAACGGTGTCCAGATAGATAACTTTGCATTTGGTGCCTACAATGGTGGCAGTAGTGAGAAACAGTTTGCCTTAATGCAAGAGGGAATTTTCGAGCTGAATAAATCGGATAAGATTTATTTAAAATCTGAGTTTGATTACAATAGCCGTCTCTTAGAATCGATCGAGCTAATTAGATGCTATTTCAGTGGGTCGCACTTGTAAGTAGAAAGAACATAATTCATAGATTCATTTAATATAGAATTGTGCATCTTTTTGGAGGTGGAGGTTGGAGGAATTATTCTTTTTTGTCATGTAGTAAACTATTATATCAAATAAATACAAACATTATAGCAGTAACACTTCAAACACAATTTGTGGATATAGCAATCTACTTTATTTAAAAAAAATTAATTTGGTTATTCAAATCTCATCAAGGATTTTTTCCTTTTTGATGATTCAATTCGATTTCGATATTTTTAGGGTTCTCCAAATATTCCGTCACCCTTTTAATTCCATACTAGTTTCATTATACTTATAGTAAAAACCTAAGAAAAATTTAAAAAAAAACATTATTTTTCTTACAGATCAAAATCTACTTAGTTATTCTTTTAGTTCAAAATAGATTTCGCTATAATAATAGTTTAAATAGAAACCAGCATAGAAGCATATTAAAAAGGGAAAACCAATAATTTAATTGTTCTTATAGTTTAGAAGCAATCTAGAGGTTGACGGTTGCTCATTTCAACAGAAAAAAGTTACATCATTAATCGATTCATCTAATTTTTTTTATTGATAGAGAAGCCAAATGCATCAGTTCAATTGATAAATGCATATAATACATTTCTATAGGAACGAGTAGGCTTCATTCTTCGCTACTTTGAAGTAGCAGAAAAACTGGAAAAATTGACGAGTAATATCAGTAATAAAAATGTATTTCAAGCTCTAAAGACGCCAAAAGGGCCACATTTCGATTTTTTCCCTACATGACTACATCTCAATGACTATATAAATTTCGAAGAAAGTGGCAAATTAGAGCTGAAATATACCTCATTTGGCTATGCTACTTCTTGCAGACGAATTTGTTTGTGTTAATAAATTTGAGTCTTTCCGCATTTAGTCAGAAAAAAAAAGAATAAAAAAAATGATTACTTTGTATAATGAAACGATTGAACTATTAGAAACAGTGAATATTTGAAGCAAAATAATCAAATGTTTATTCTGCAAATATTTTTATCTTGTTTGGATATCCTGGGGGATTTATTATTTTAACATATAGATAAATCAGCTACTAGTGGTTTAATGGTTTTTACCGCAGCTTCTGGTTTAAATGGTGGTAAATAAAAGAATATTATAAAAATCTTCATTCTTATTGTTCAACATTTTATTTAATTAGTGAACATGAAAATGAAGCCTCTTAAAAGCATTCTTAAAAAGGAAAAGGAAAAAAAAGTAGTTTTGTTATTCATTCAGTTCAAAATAGATTTGGTTATTTTTATACTTATTAGTATGCAATTTATATCAAAAATTTTAAATATTAGGCTATAAAATAAACTAAAAAAATATTTCTATATTCGAATATTCAAAATGCAAACTAAGTATAGTTATATATAGCCTTTTAATATAATCAAGAAATATTTTATTGGATGTTATATGGAGCGACACTTCCTGTGTTTGCAGTCGTATAAATTGTATGCAGTTCAGCTTTTAACGAATTGCTAAAAATATGGTGTTAATGTAGTTAGTTATTCCATTAAAAAATATCTAGAGTTACTTATTCTAAGCAATAAAGAGTTCTAAAAGTGATGATTACGGAAAATCGTGTTTCAGGAACACTGTTTATTCTTGGATTATATCCCATAACTTTACAGCAATACAGCGGTTACTCTTTGGACTATAAATAAGGCTTCTTATGCCGCATAGAATTCATTCGAACAACGGATCCTGTTGAGTATAGACTTCTACATTATACAAGACTATTCGAATTTCGGTAAGTTTTGATTTTACTTTTAGCAAGAAAAACCTGCTGCATTCATTTTTGGTTGTACCATGTATATAAAAAGTATATATATTTTGTAAATGGTTCAAGTTATTTTCAAACTTTATAAGTAGCCTTATGCTGGTTCCATATGATGCTTTTCAATTTAATATTTGATTTTTTTTTGTATTGCTTTACAGAATCAAAGAAGAAATGAATAAAAAATCGTATTCCAATCTTGGCCATTGGCTGTTGTTTGCATCCTTGGTGGCCTCCATTCATTTAACTGCTGCTCAAAATCGGCGAGACTATACCAGCTCTGAGGAAAGCTCTGAAGAAAGTTCTGAGGAAGGCTCCGATTTAATCTCTGGTGAAACCACTGAAGAACCAAACAATACCAGCAAACCGTAAGTATTTTAGTCCACAACAACGTATCATCCAATCATCTTTCTTTAATTTTTTTTTCTTAATAATAAATTACAGATTTTCGATCCGAAGCGAATTTGGTAGTAAGCGTGTACTTGGTATTTCCGGGAGTGGCGATGGAGCCATTCTCATTCTTCAAGACCCTCAAAATACCGCATCTCAGCAATGGTACATGGATAGTGACGGGTGGACCATTCGTTCAAAACTCAATGACCTGTGCCTCAATTCAAAAGGTATTTCTCGATTTGATATTAACCAATATAATCACTTAAATCCTTAATTTAAACCTTTTTTTTTTAGGTCCTTACCCTGCCATGGTAACATTAGGTCCATGTGCTGGTCGTCGAGTCATCCCGTTCGTTAAGAACGTCTACGACCAAATTCAAATGCTGCATAAAGACGACGTATGTTTAGATGTTAGCGCTGGCAACGAAACAATTGGTGGAAATGTCATGGCAAAGAAGTGCCAGTGTTCAAACAATTCAATCCAACCAAACCAGCTATGGAGTTTGGACTTTACAAACAACGTGGAGACCGCAAGGAAAAAACCAACCAGTAGAAAGGCCATTGACCCAAAGGACGACAAAGAATCTGATGAAAGCACTGAAGGACCAGATACCATCGCTGATTATGACTCTGAAGAAAACTCTGACGAAGCTCATGAAAGCACTGAAAAACCAAACCCAAACGCTTTACCGTATACATATTGGTTCACAATATCTCATAAATTTGTCTTTTTTAAATCTTTTGTTCTTCATTTTCTTTCAGATTTTCAATCCGAAGTGAATTTGGTAGTAAGCGTGTACTTGGTCTTTCCATGGGTGGTGTTGGAGCCATGCTTAATCTGGAAGATACCCAAAATACTTCATCGCAGCAATGGTACATGGACAGGGACGGGTGGACCATTCGTTCTAAGCTCAACGGTCTTTGTCTCAATTCAAATGGTACATTCATTTAACCCTCAATTATTTAAATTTATAATGAAATGATATTTTTTTCTTGTTAGGTCCCAATAATGTAGTGACGATGGGACCATGTGGTGCTAGTGGTCTTCATGGTTCTCGTAGAGGCAAAAAGTTCGTCTACAACCACATTAGCAATCAAATTGAAAATTATAGAGACGACGTGTGTTTGGATATCAGCGCTGACAATGACAAACTTGGTCAAACTGTGATTGCAAAGAATTGTAATTGCATTAATTCAAAACGGCTTAATCAGAAATGGAGTTTTGATTATGCCATCAACGTGGAGAAAGCAAGGAAACCGAAAATGACAACAATGAAAAGGCATTAATCAGCATCGGTGGGAAGTGTGGAGCTTCCCATATCCACGGCCCCCATAAGAAATCTTGCTCGTAATATAATAGAGAGCGCAAAACATTTATATTATAACCAAGACAAAATTACTTTTAGATCATTGAATCACTTCTTGATAGTTTTTTTAGGCTACATTTGTTACTGTACATTAAGAGTGCAGATCATTATGCTTGCCACAAACATTGGGAAAATACAATCTATTACAGCAGCCATTATTTCATGTTTTAATTTTTTTTTTAAATTAAAGATTGCATGGAGTAGCTTTTATTTCTTACTAACTGCATCAATTTGACATAAATAAAGAATCAAATGGTGAAAGACAATAAATTCACGTTATTACGGTGAAACTATATGACTTACTTTTTATGAAAAAATCATGCATAACGAAGATGTATACTAATGAGATAGAGCTTAGACACTTCAATTTTTTACTTCTCCCAAATAATAAAGCATGTCGCCATAATTTCATTAAATATTTTCCATATTAAAGAAATAAGCTTTAATAAATTAGGCAAATCCCTCAAAAATTGAAGATCATTACGACAAAGAAAGCTTGCGTTTTGGCTCGCCCTTTATAGTTTTAAAACTTAACCTCTGATTGAATACCCCCCCCCCCCCCCCCATCAACAGTCACTTTTGCACATGTATTTCAATTAGTTGAAATACCGGAAAAAGACATACCATATTAGTCTAAATTCTAAGAAATTGAATAACTGATGTAGTTCAAATAATTAAAATATATATTGTATAATAAGACTGGTATTTTGTAATATGTATACTGAAATTTTTATTGTCCGTAAGTTTCCACTTCTGCGGCACTTTTTTTTAAATTCTAAAGAATTTGAAAGAAATATACACGCTTATTTAAAAAAAAATGCTGATTTAAGTTTCGTCTGGCAATCAGATATTGACCTTGGGCTTGAGAAAAAAACTATACATTCATTTATGCATATTTTGAAATATGAATGACGTAGCTTTACGGGATCGGTAGCATATAGTAAACAACGGATTAAAACAAAGGTCGAGACACTACAAGTGAGACAGGCTAACGAACCGTTGATAAAACAATACGGTAAAGTCCTTTGTTTATATAAAATATAGAATTAAGCAATGATATCAGCATTTTTATATTTTGTACTATAGTAGCAGCTTCGATCACTCTTTTTATCATCTGTTTGATAAAATATTCTGCTATTAACCGGTTTAACATGCAAGCAATAGTGAATTATCACTTTTTGAAGAGTCAGAAAGATGTCGACCATATTGGCTACAGCATTCGCGCTCCTTCTTCTGGGATTCGAGGCTCAATCGGCCTCAGTTAAGGCGCCTTTTACGCCTCCATCACCTTCCAGATTGGGCAAGTACCCAACGGCCGCTGTCAGCTCGGATGCCGCCACTTGCTCAGACATTGGAAGGTAATTTAAATGCAATTAAATTAACTGATTTTCAATTAATTCCATTTAAATTTTCAAGGGATGTTTTACTGGAAGGCGGCAACGCTGTTGATGCGGCCATTGCGACCATTTTCTGCGTGGGTGTTATGAACCCTCAGAGCAGCGGGGTAGGTGGCGGTTTTCTGATGACCATCTACGACTCAAAGACCCGAACGGCCCGCTGCCTCAACGCCCGCGAAACGGCCCCACTGGCAGCCACTGAAGATATGTACGGAGGGGATCCGGCAATTTCCGCAAGAGGACCTTTAGCCGTTGCGGTTCCAGGGGAAGTAGCCGGAAGCTGGGCTGCCTATGAGGCCTATGGATCACTTCCTTGGGATAGGCTCATTAAGCCGAGTGCCGATTTGGCGGAATTTGGGATGACGGTCACTAACGCCCTTGCATCCGCTCTTAAGGATAAGCAGGATATGCTCGCAGCTAATCCTTCCATGAGGTAGGCCCAAATTTATAATTTGAACTGCTTAGAGAAAATTTTCAATTACAATTCCTTTATTTATTTGTGAAGTGATTTTTTCAACCCTGAAACTGGGCAAGTTTGGAAAGAAGGAGATGTCTACACCAGACAGACTTTTGCCAATACATTGAGAGAGCTAAGTCGCGGAGGTGGGACCATATTTTACAATGGTTCAATTGCTGACCGACTAGCTGCAGATCTCCAATCAGCAGGAACAATCATCGTGAAGCAGGATTTGTTAAACTATCAGTAAAAGAAATGAAATAATTTACTTGATTATTTCTTTAAATATACATTTTATGTGGTTGAATTTCCAGGGCCGATTGGGTTGATCCTGTGAAAGTGACCTTAAACGATCTAGAGCTCTATTCAATCCCTCCACCCGGATCAGGGGTCTTAACGGCTTATATGCTTAATATCTTGAAAAGTTATTTGGCTGACACGAACGGCGTCGACTTATCGGAAGACTCATTGACTTATCACTGGATCGCCGAGGCCTTCAAACACGCATACGCCCAGAGAACGAAATTAGCCGATCCTGTTTACGAACCAGAAGTCTACGAAGTAATCATTTCATATTTTCAAAAATCAATTATGATTTAATTCAAATGAAATTGATAGTTGGTTAGAAACTTAACTTCGGATGAATGGACGGAGGCCGCTAAGGCTAAAATCAACGACTCGTTCACTTCCAACGATCCTGATTATTACGGAGCAGTTCTATATACTCCAGAAGATCATGGGACGGCCCATATTTCCGTCCTGGATGCCAATGGGCTGGCTGTTGCTGTCACTTGCACTGTGAACCTTTAGTAATAGTCCAATTTCCAATAAGAGTTCCCTTTAACATAATCAAAACATTTAAAAACACAGCTTTGGCGCTGGATTCGCTTCAGAATCCACTGGAATCATCCTAAACGACGAGATGGATGATTTCTCTTCGCCTGGCTTTCCTAACGATTTCGGTGTTGAACCAAGCCCAGCCAATTTCATCAAGCCCGGTAAGAGGCCTTTATCATCGATGGTGCCCACCGTTGTGGCTCGTTCCGACACTGGTGGGGTCAGGTTGATTGTTGGGGCCGCAGGAGGCACTAGGATCACTACATCTTCCGCTTACGTAAGTAAACCGTTATGGCACCTGTGCTTGTTATAAGAATCTATTTCTATGGTATGATTTGAACTGCAATAGACTGCCATCCGTAATTTGTGGTTCGGCGAGACCATTAAAGAGGCCATTGATAGTCGAAGAATTCACCATCAACTCCTGCCGATGGAATTGGTGGCCGAGACGAATTTCCCAACGGTAGTAGATACCTCTATATTATTTACATGTTTTTTAAAATGCAGTTTAAAAAGAAATATTGTGTTGCCAATATCTATAGAGGATTCTTGATGATTTGGCAGCCAAGGGTCATAACATTACTTCTACCAGCTCTGCGGCCGTCGTGAACGGTATTTCCGTGGAGAGTGACGGATTCATCTACGCCAATGCAGATCATCGTAAAGGAGGCGACGTTGCCGGATTCTAAAAATGGAATACAAATATGTTTGTAGAAATAATTACATGGAGAGAAGCAATATACAAAAGGAGAGAAAAATGACATCAATATTCACAATTTATCAAGATCGTTGTAATTACGGCAATAGTCAAATTTTGGAACCTGGATAAAAAAAAAGGTTCAAAACGTAGTACTTGATAATAGCGAACAAAAAGTGTAATAAACAGATAGGCCTATGTAATGAACGCCCTAGAGGTCATCAGACAGATTAAACTATAGACTTGTGTGTTTACAAAGATTTAATTTTAGAGCTATAGTATTTTAATCCTCATTAATTGGCTAATTGCACAGGCTTAGTAGTATTTTTCAAAAATTAGAGTTTCACACACATCTTTTTTATGACATTTAGTCCCTTTTGATAAAAACTCTGCTATTAACCGGTTTTTATAAGAGTGATTATTATTTTTAAATTGAGAGAAAAACAATGAACGCGCAGAAAGATGTCGACCATATTGGCTACAGCATTCGCGCTCCTTCTTTTGGGATTCGAAGCCCAATCGGCCTCTGTTAAGGCGCCTTTCACGCCTCCATCACCTTCCAGATTGGGCAAGTACCCAACAGCCGCTGTGAGCTCAGATGCCGCAACTTGCTCAGACATTGGAAGGTAGTTTTAATGCAATTAAAATACTTAATTTTCATTCGATATAATTTTAATTCTATATATAAGGGATGTATTGCTGGAAGGTGGCAACGCTGTAGATGCGGCCATTGCGACCATTTTCTGCGTCGGCGTTATGAACCCTCATAGCAGTGGGGTAGGCGGAGGGTTCCTGATGACCATCTACGATTCAAAGACCCGAACGGCCCGCTGCCTCAACGCCCGCGAAGTGGCCCCACTGGCCGCTACAGAAGACATGTACGGAGGGGATCCGGCAATTTCCGCCAGAGGACCTTTAGCCGTTGCAGTTCCAGGGGAAGTAGCCGGAAGCTGGGCTGCCTATGAGGCCTATGGCACACTTCCTTGGGATAGGCTCATAAAGCCCAGTGCCGATTTGGCCGAATTTGGAATAACGGTCACTAGGGCCCTTTCATTAGCCCTTCGGAGCTCTAAGGACATGCTCGCTGCTAATCCATCCATGGAGTAATTTATTTCGATTTACGCCAGTTTTAGATAATAATAATTCATCTGTTTTTGGGTATATAATAGTGTCTTTTTCAATCCAAAAACTGGAGATGTTTGGAAAGAAGGAGATGTCTACACCAGACAAACTTTTGCCAATACTTTGAGAGAGCTAAGTCGTGGAGGTGGAGCCATTTTCTATAATGGATCTATTGGAAATCGGTTGGCTGCTGATCTCCAATCAGTTGGGTCCATTATCGTTAAACAGGATTTAACCAACTATAGGTAAAAACATTCATATGAATAGTTAAATAGTTAAATAAATTGGTTTAATTGGTAATAGGCCTGAGTGGGTGGATCCTGTTAAGGTATCTTTGAAAAACTTGGATCTCTACTCGATCCCTCCACCGGGATCAGGGGTCTTAACAGCATTTATGCTCAATATATTGGAGAGCTATTTGGCTGAGCCGAACGGAGTTGATTTATCGGAAGAACCTTTGACCTACCACTGGATCGCCGAGGCCTTCAAACACGCATACGCCCAGAGAACGAAATTAGCAGACCCCCTTTACGAACCCCAAGTCTACGAAGTGATATATCTTCTATTGAAACACGTTTACGCAATTTAATTGATTTCCAATTTAGTTGGTCAAAAATTTGACTTCGAAAGCTTGGACTGATGCTGCCAGAGGAAAAATAAACAATTCTTTCACTTCCAATGATCCTGATTATTACGGCGCCGTTCTGTACCAGCCGGAGGATCACGGAACGGCCCATATTTCCGTCTTGGATGCCAATGGAATGGCTGTTGCTGTTACTAGCACTGTCAACCTTTAGTAATATGCCCTAATTTATAATTTTATTAAATAATTATTTACCATATTTTGCAATTCAGCTTTGGTGCTGGATTCGCCTCAGAAACCACTGGAATCATTTTAAACGACGAGATGGATGATTTCGCTTCGCCCGGCTTCCCCAACGAATTTGGCGTTGAACCGAGCCCGGCCAACTTCATCAAGCCCGGCAAGAGGCCCTTATCCTCCATGGTCCCCACCGTGGTGGCACGTTCCGATACGGGAAAAGTCCGTTTGATCGTTGGGGCCGCAGGAGGCACTAGGATCACTACATCTTCAGCTTACGTAAATATTAACTAAATAACCGTTGATTCTTATCTTGGTTTTCATAATTGAAAATGGCTGTAAATGGTATTAAGACCGCCATCCGCAATCTTTGGTTTGGTGAGACCATCAAGGAGGCCATTGATAGTCGGAGAATCCACCATCAACTCCTTCCGATGGAATTGGTAGCCGAGGCGAACTTTCCAAGGGTATACTTAAACTATCGATAATAATAAGCTCCATCTCTATGCATAATGTAACTATGTAGAGGGTACTTGACGATTTGGCGGCCAGGGATCATAAAGTCACTTCAACGAGCTCTGCGGCAGTTGTGAACGGCATTTCAGTGGAGAACGATGGGTTCATCTACGCCAATGCGGATCACCGTAAAGGAGGCGACGTTGCCGGATTCTAAAAAAGAAATTTAACAAGTTTGTATAGAAATAATTATATCGACAGAAACAATACACAAAAGCAGTTAGGATGACTTATATCTTAGATTAAATGGGAGGAAATGAAGAATAAGCATCAGTTTTTCTTTAGATATTATTGGTATTAGTGATGAGTTCAAATACAGTTGACCATACTTATTACTACATCAAATACCCAAACATGGAGATAATTATAACTCTGATGATAGGCAGCATGACTCATGATTGCTATTTGCTAAGTTTATTATCTATATCATATATGTTTTGTCTTAAGCACCAACCTTTCCAGACGTTTAGTACCTTTTTTTTTATTCAATCTATTCTGCTATACCAGCCGAACCGGTTCAACTTAACCTATTTCCACATAACATCCTTAGTTGGCATTTAAATAGCTATATACATTTTTTTTTAAATGAGGAATCATAACAAAGCACAATTGTTATAAATCTTTTATTTTATTATTCTGCTTTTTCTAATAATAATGACCGGTTCATAGCTATTTGAGTTTATACTTGGCGCTTCATTTAAAAGAAGGGAATTTGAATTAAAATTTTTTTTAAATGTTTAATTTATTGTTCTTATTTGCATAAATAATGTATTCACTCAGAGATGAACAATCAGATAAAAAAAATCGAACAAAAACCTATAATTTACTGTTTTAATAGGTTTTAAGATTTAATTGATTGGCAGCATACACATCAATTCACTGTCTAAAAATTGTATTCCCCTTTTATATTCAATTGAAAGTCACTCTCCAATTTTTTTTTATGTATTTTATTTTTTTATAACGCACTGTTATCTAGAAAGGATTGTTGCAAGGCTGGTCCTCAGTGAATCCGTTATCACGAACGATCTGCGCGTAATATTTTGCAGAGGCTTTAGGTACTCTTTCCAACTCCGTAGTCGAAAAGTCAATAGAAAATAGTCCAAACTTATGACTAAAAAAATAATAAAATTATATAACATAAAAAGATAATTAGCATAAAATATTATACTAAAATCCGCTGCCCCATTCGAAGTTGTCGAGCAATGACCAGGCTGCATAACCAGTCACGTTCACACCGTCTCTTATCGCTAAATTGATAATCAAATACCACAGTAGAGGTAAACAACAACAAAAAACCATTCTTTATCTATATATTTGCTTATTTACCTTTAAGGATCATGTTGATATTGTGCTTATAATAGTGGATACGCTGGAGATCGTCAATGTTGCCAGATCGGTCGCTGAACCCATTTTCGAAAATCATGATTTCTGGATTGTTAAAACGATCTTTAATCCAATTGAGCATGTTTCGCATCCCATAAGGAGTCGTAGGCCATCCCGTACTCGACCTGCATTTAAAAAATCTTCTAAATCGGTTAATTTTCCAATAATTTAAATATACGGACATGTAGAAGGTCTGGTCATAAGATTCCTGGAGATCTTGATCAGCTGCGTAGTCGATAATGCTAATATTACTCGGTTTATTCTCTGTCAACACCCCGAAATAGTAATTTAGTCCGAAGAAATCGGCACTTCCTTTAACTAAGGCCTTTTCAGCCTCTGTGAACTCCGGCAGACGGGATTGGGGGAACCCTTGAGCTGCACTTTTCTCTGAAATCTTAATTCAATCTTCAATTAAATTAAA
Organism: Chydorus sphaericus; assembly: GCA_030141595.1. Taxonomy (NCBI): domain Eukaryota; kingdom Metazoa; phylum Arthropoda; class Branchiopoda; order Diplostraca; family Chydoridae; genus Chydorus; species Chydorus sphaericus. The sequence goes on along the minus strand of CM057934.1, from coordinate 539,981 downwards.
TAAATGAATTGAAAGTTGAATGTCATACTTTCAGCTTCATGATGGAAGGATAATCGCCAGTACCAAAAATGGGATTGGCAAACCATCCGCCGAGGAACTGCATGGCCCTTTCGGCCGCATCATTATTGGCTATAGTATTATCTTTTCCTTGGTACCAGTTGATGTTCAAAGTAATTCCAACTCTCCCTGTAGAATTCAATTCAAGTTATTAGTCATAAAGAGATATTTCTTATTTTTATCATTATTACCTCCTTGACGGCTTTTAAAAGAGTCCTCGTAGAGCCTGTACGCCCTGGCATGGGCCAGAAGTTGAGTATGCCCTACCACATAGGTATTAGTTCCAGGACCAACCTTTCCTATAAAAATTATGACCCATGATTAAATTTTTTAAAGCTATTAAAATCTTGTGATTGAATACCTGGTGCATTTCCACCGCCTCCATAACCTTTTAATGAATAAAAGTATTATAAAATATCTAATATGAATGTTTTTTTTTGTCACATAATTTAAGTTACCAAAATAAGCCTGGCACATAGGCTCGTTAAGTGTAATCCAATATTTTACCTTACAAAGCAGAAAAAATCAGTAAATTCATAATAAATTATTTCAACATAACTATAGATTTTTAATTACATCGTTGCCAAATTCTGTGTAACAGAGACGAGCGTACTCTTCGAACCAGTTGGCCACATCGTAATTGAGCCATCCTCCCAGATCTTCTAAGGCTTGAGGAAGATCCCAGTGGTACAAAGTCACCTTAAAAAATAAACCATATAAATTTGAAACTCGGAAATGGTAATGCCGATCATTACCATTGGTTCAATATTTGCGGCTTTAAGGGCTGCAATAAGGTTTTTGTAGTAGTTGATCCCGGCCTGGTTAGGCTGCCCAATACCGTTGGGTAACACTCTTGACCAAGAAATGCTGAATCGATAATGAGATACCTAAAATAATAATAAATTAGTATTTTAAGTAATTTTGCATAATGGCATTAGACCAATTTATTACTCCAAGGCTTTTCAGAGCGTCAACATCTTTTTGGTAGTACCGATAAGAATTGCACGCCGTTTGCCCTGTGGATCCATCCAAGACTCCGTCAGCAGTGAAAGTATCCCAAATGCTCAAACCTTTGCCTGTTTTAAAAATTGGTTTTTAATGATTCAGCTGACGTTTTTTAAGTTATTTTACCATCGGCATCCCAGCCACCTTCGATCTGATAGGCACTAGTGGCCGCTGCCCACTTGAATCCGGGCGGAAAGGTGCCGTAGAGAAGTGGTTCGTCCACGTAGAGGCCTTTAAGGGGAAGAATCCCGAAAGAAAGGACCAGAACAAGGGATAACATCAAGCAACGATTATCCATCTTGAAGTGGCGTTATAATTGTGGTCGTTGGTGATTAAAAATGAAGAGAAAAACAGGAAGTCGATCGCGCCCTGATAATAATAATAAATAAGCTTCATATATTCATATTTTATTTATGATAAAAGTATCGTATTGTCGGATTTACCTTTAGTCTCAAACAAATAACAAGTATATACGTTATCTGTTTTTGTATGTTTGTATAGGCCTGGTTTAAAAACGTATAGACCGTGCAAGTCTGCATTGAAACCTACAGGTAATCGTATAGAGAAAAGAACGTATATATAACCATCGACTAAATAAATAGGAGAGTGCGTCTTCCAATCTCTTCTTATCATCCACTCCAGCACTCTCCAATATTGCGAAAAAAATTAACAAAATCTGCTAAATCTAAAGAAATCCAAAGTCCAGTTTCTATTTTTCATTTTTTATTATCTTTCTCAATTTTTCATTTTTTCACAGTCATGCTTTGATTGAGCTATAAGCTGTTCATCTACAATATTACCATACCACGATACTGTATGTCAGTATCGTTCATAGTAGACGAGTAGATCTCTGCAGCATTTATCAAAGCTGATTCATTTAAATGGATAATTTGATCCTAAACAATATTGAACAAATAAATATAAATCCCATATACAATAAACGCCCTCTTCTTGTAATCGTCGTGATTCATCTTCATTTGATCACCATACGTAAAATTCAACATTACATTCCTGACGAGTTGACGACTTACTGTTTACATTAAATTTGAAAATGAATTCAAACGCCAGCATATATAAACAAAAACAGTTAACTCTTACAGCTAGCATAGTACAGGTATGTTACTTTTTTTTAAATATGTTATGAAAAGATGAGCTAAAGTCGAAGATTAATACCATAATGGATTAATATCACCTGGACAAAAATATAAGCTGCTCCAAATATGGTGTATAGATCATTGTGTATATATACACCGTACATTAATGTTTACATTACTTCTTAAAATAAAATAATTGTATGTTAATTGTAATGGCCTGTTCAATACTACTACCTTGACTAAAAAACGATCATATATACTTCTTGGAGTCGAATGGTTCAAATTTAAATTTATTAAATTATTGTACTTGTATTCCGTCACTTTAAATATTGTAAGAAGTATTTTCGGACAAACAGCAAAATATGCATAAACATTAACTTTTACTTTTACTTTTTCTTTATGTTATCACTTCTTAATGTTTCTCCGGCTTATCTATAGCCTTATAGCCTACTATCAAGAGAGTTTCATAATTATTGCCTCAAATATTTAACCAAATACAACCTATTGCAGCATCTATTTTCATTCGTAGTTCAAAGTTTAATCGCAGTATTTCATCCTATTCGTATATTATTATACACAGAAAATTGGTTGCTTCGCATCAAAATCTGATCTCGGTACTGTTACAGCATCCTGCGATTTGTCCCGTAACTACATATATATTTTAATTTTGCCATACAAATAACAGTTTATTATTTTTGTGTTGTAATATACGTAATTCACTAGCTAAAAAAGTATTAGGTTTTCATCGTCCAGTTTGCTCATTGGAATAGTACTTGGTTTCTGTGAGAAACATATTAGGTTTGATTCTCGGTGTATGCTTAGGTTAATTTAGTCAAATAACTTAATTTACTTCATTGCTTATAATTTTAATTTTTTTTAAAGATTTTCCAGAGTCCATTCGGGATGACATTCGATTCCATTAATTGACGGAATTAAACTAATTAAACTTTTTTTAAAATAGAAATTAAGTTATTTGAATGATTAATGTTAATTAAGTGTCTCCTACCCAAAACCCCATGTTTTTAAAAAAATATAATTATTAAGAGATTTAAGTGATTTGATTAAACTAATTGACGAAAAAGCGTAGTCGCATTCTATAGTTTAGCACAAAATTTAAAGAAAGCTATTTGGGCGAAGCGGAAACGCGGGCCACCTAGTTAACAATATAATTAACCAAAACAAAAATAATTCGCTGAATATTCAAATTGATATTAAGAACTCTTTAAAGACTTGAGTGACACTTATTCCCGTACGTCATAAAAATTTAAAAATTTAAAATAAAATTATGGGGTTAACGATTATTTCTATTCGTTTGATTATTCACACCTTATTATATTCTATAAAAAAACATTTAGAATGCCTTTTTTTAACAATTAAAAAAAATGGTATAATTATGTAAAATGTAAATATATTTTTGTAGTAAAATTTTGACTGCTTCAAACAATCACGTACGATAGCTAATAGTATTTTCGTGTTGTTTACAAAATGACTTGCGGATCGAGCATTTTTTCACATGTTTATTCTTAGTATTTGGTACTTTACTCAATTATTTTACTTTATTCATGGACTATAACTAAGGCTCTTTGTGTGTATCGCCTGTATGTGATTCAGTATAGCAATTTATCCTGTCGAAGACACAACAATATTACCAGTCCATTCAACAGGTTTGGTAATTTTTTTCATCAATAAATGTTAAATTATTCAAGGCGATTCCTATTTTTGTAAATTTGAATTCATATTTCGCTAGAAAAACGTTTATCTTATTTTGCTATACAAAAACTTAACGAGTATTAAAAATGTATTAAACTGGTGGTGATTTACCCTTAAAGGGACTCTCTCCCCTTGCCAAATGAATATTACTCGGTTGTAAAAAAAAATAAATTTAATTCATTGAAATTTTTGTATTGGATTACAGAATCAAAGGAGAAATGTATAAAAAATCATACTCAAATCTTATCAATTTGCTGTTATTTGCGTTCTTTGTGGTCTCTTTGCATTTGGCTGCTGCTAAATCCTTGAAGGGCGACATCAGCTCTAAGAAAAGCTCTGACTCAATCTCTCATGAAAGCGCTGAAAGACCAGAAAATGAAAATGAAGTTAAGTCGTATGTATAATGAATGCCCTCAATTACACAGTCAATCATGTAATTTTAATTTGGTTGCATTCACTTAATAACATCATTTCAGATATTTTCGAATCCGGAGTGAATTTGGTAGTAAGCGCGTACTGGATATTTCCGGGAGTTATGCTGGAGCCGTTCTAACTCTGCAAGACCCCAAAAATACCGATTCACAGCAATGGTACTTTGATGAAACCATGGACGGATGGAGGACCATTCGTTCCAAGCTCTTCGACATGTGTCTGAGTTCAAATGGTATATTGATTAAACTCTTTATTACTTCGATAAATAATTCAACACTTGTTTTGTTAGGTCCTTACCCTGCCATGGTGACATGGGGACCATGTGATCCTGGTCGAGGCTGGCCTCAGTTCATCCGAACCGCCATTAACACAGTTGAAATGTACAACCTCAAATACGGTTCCGTATGTTTGGATGTGAGCGCTGGCAATGACACACTTGGTGGATATGCGATGGCCAAGAAGTGTAATTTTGCAGACGAGACAGAATTAAACCAGAAATGGAGTTTTGAAAGTATAAACAACTTGAAGGCAGCAAGTAATGAATAACTATGCCTAGTTATTCGTCCCCATATGAAATAACATAGAGAAAAACACATATAATAATTTTTAAAAATCTTTTCACATCGTAAAATCCCTTCTTGATAGTCTTTCCGGCTAATTTTAATGCGTGCCTCCAATATTGGACAAAATACAATCTATTACAGCATCGATTATCAATTCTTTTTAGTATTTATTATTGCAATAGAAGACTGAAATATTAAATAAATAACAATCCCCTTATTATTTTTAGTCCTCGTCGCTTTGAAATAATTTAAAACAAAATTAAAATGCATTAGATGATTAGAATGCAAGGGGGTAAGATATGGGCATCATCATCAAGCTCTGCGCCAAGATACTTAATTATGCAAAGCTCGAGCCCCACTAACAATCGAAAGCAGCGCGAATGTTTTCCAGTATCAAAAATATTTTAGCTCATTAAGCAGTAAAAGTTCATATGATGCACCTAACTTCTGTTGGCGAATGACGCATATAAGTGACGCATTATAGTTGTACGTACACGTACCTTGTGCACTGACAAATTCTATTTCTCTTTTCATACGATTATATTGTATGCTTTGCTGCAGCTTAGTGGTGGTTGTATACGGTACATCATCCAATTGTGAAAATAAGAACATATACGATAACTTAACATGTTCGAGCTATTATGAAGTAGTTTATTGTGCTAATAAGTGTTATACTACTATTACAGCACTTTTCGAGTTGTCCCATAACCACCATTAATTGTGATTTGTGTGGATGTGCCATATAAATTAAAGTTAATTATATTTTAAATGGAGAATATTCATCAAGCAAATTACGGAAATATAACTAGGATAATCAATAAAAGCGGATTATAATAAAACTAAGATTATAAACCAAATATTTTACTATTTAAAAACCAAAACTATGTATCTGATGATGATAAGGCATAAATAATATGATGTTGCGTTTAGTATTGGACGGAATTCAATTTATCATTTATATGATTGTTGGATGGCTTATTATTCCTAATCGTAACTTTAAAAAATTAAAGTAAATAATGAACAAACAACACAACTATAATTTTGTTAGCTATCGATTACAAAAAAAGTTGATAAGGCATAATAGGAGGAATTCAAAATTAAAATCCTGGTTTCAAGCGCATGCGATATGTTTTAGAACAAATTGATTACAATAGAATAATAGAATGATCGGATGTTCGAGTAAAAGTTTCTATTGATATATTTTTAGGAGTATACAAAATATAAAACATAAAACTTATGCTCTATCAACCAATATTGATATAAAAATTGTATTTACAAAAACAAAATAATTCGCCGAATATTTAAATTCATAATAAAGTACCCTGTTATTTAGCAACTTAAAATACACGAAAAAATATTTTGGGAATTGGTAGGGTGTGACACTTCCTGTGTCATAAATCTCCAGCTCAGAAATGAATGAATTGCAAATAAAATTATGATGTTAACTGGTATTTTCTATTCATTAAATTATTGAAAGTAACATTTTGACTGCTTAAAACAGTCACGTACGATAGCTAATAGTGGTGTTGTATTGTTCCACAAAAAGACTCGCAGATCGAGCATTTTTTTACTGTTTATTCTTAGTATTTGGTACATTACTTAATTATCGACACTATAAATAAGGCTCATTTTTCTGTATTCAATTCAGTATAGCAACTTATCCTGTTGAGTACACGGCAATATTACAAGCACATTCAACAGGTTTGTAAGTTTTTTTTTTCATCACTAAACCTTGTTAAAAATAAGCTGCAAAAATGATACAAGACCATTGCTGTAAATTTGAATTCATACAGTAGATAATTTTTTCACATTCTTGTAAAAAGTTTTGAGTAATAATAAGTATTTACAATTTTGTAAACTGATGATGATTCCATCGAGTCTTTTACTTTGCTTAATGATATAAGTCGGTGATAAAAATAATGCTTTTATGGATGGTTCATTGACATTTTTGTTTTGGTTTACATTTTACAGAATCAAAGGAGAAATGTATAAAAAATCTTATTCACATCTTGTCCATTTGCTGTTATTTGCATCCTTGGTGGCCTGCTCGGTTCATTTAGCTTCTGCTACTTCCCGGCAGGCCGATAGCAGCTCTGAGGAAAACTCCGAAAGACTAGAAGATGAAAATAAAGTTAAATCGTATGTATAGTGAATGCCCACAATTACACATCCAATCGACATTTTAATTTTGTTTTATTCCCTTAATAACATCATTACAGATATGTTCGAATCCGAAGTGAATTTGGTAGTAAGCGTGTACTAGATATTTCCGGGAGTTATGCCGGAGCCGTTCTAACTCTGCAAGACCCCAAAAATGCCGAATCGCAGCAATGGTACTTTGATTATACCATCGACGGATTGATGACCATTCGTTCCAAGCTCTACGACATGTGTCTGACTTCAAAAGGTATATTGATGTAACTTGTTATTACTTGGATTCATAATTCAACACTTGTTTTACTAGGCCCCTACCCTGCCATTGTTACATGGGGACCATGTCGTGGAGGCGTAGATCAAGGCTGGCCTCGGTTCGTCCGAACCCAAAGCGACAAAATTCAAATGTATAAGCCCCTCGATTACGCCCTCGTGTGTTTGGGTGTGAGCGCTGGTAATGAAACACTTGGTGGATATGTGATGGCCAAGAAGTGTGATTTCGCAGATGAGAAAGAATTAAATCAGAAATGGAGTTTTGAAAGTATAAGCAACGTGAAGGCAGAAAGTAAAAGAACAGGTTCTTGGTGGTAATGTGACGGAATTCAGTTGTCATGGAAACTCGAACCAGAAGTGGATACTGGGAAATGAGGAGCCCATGGTGTAACCATTAAGGTTGAAATATTACACATTATGAATCATCTACCTAATTATCAATGACCAAGCCCCCATATGAAATAATACAGAGAAAAAAACATGTGTAATTTTTTTTAAATATGTTTGCATCGTAAAATCACTTCTTGAGAGTCGTTTCGTCTAATTTTGGTGCTGCACAATCAAAGTGCAGATCATTATGCAGGACTCAAACATTGGACAAAATACAATCTATAACAGCATCGATTATTAATTATTTTTAATATTTATTATTGCAATATACAAGATTGAAAATATGAAATAAATTACCTCATTATTGTATGTTAGTCCTCGTCACTTTGAAATAATATAATTAAATAATTAAGTAGTATTGGATGATTCCAATGCAAGAGGCAAGATATTTTATATATGCGATGATAATCCATAAATGTTAATTTCTATCTGAAATAATTATTGGAACATATAAAGGCCTTAAACTTTTCTGTTTTTTTTTTAGAATGCGTCCTACAAACAATCGAAAGCAGCGCAAATGTTTTCCAGAATCAAAAATATTTTAGGCTTTTAGCTCCTTTAGAAAATGTTCATATGGTATACCTATAGCTTCTGATGGTAAATGATGCATTGTGACGAATAGTTGTATACAGTAGAATTTTTTTGAAGGTCAACCCAAAAAGTTTCGAGTCACTGGCCTACTACTGTCTTTGTTTTTAACCGAACTTAACCTAATTGGCTTTTTAAGAAGCGCTCTTCCGCCCAAACGTCTTTCACACAAAAAATTGATATGAAATGTAAAAAAAGTATGTCCTTGTGTCGACAAACAGTAAAAGTTCTTTGCCTGTTAGTTCGTTTACCAATACCTAAGCAAGTGTGCTCAAGAACGAACCTTGTAGACGGACAAATTCTATTTCTCCTTTCATGCAATTATAGTGCTGACTGATGGTACAATTATACATAATATAATTGTGAAAATAAGAACATATGTGACAACATGTTTGAACTAAGTAATGAAGCAGTTTAATGAAAAAAAAACAGATAAAATATTTTTGCACTTTTCCTATAGTATTATTGATATGATGATTCCTAGCATATTTTAAATACCCCTCACAAAAAATTCTTTAGAAAGGAGAGGAAGGGGAAATATGTCACCGTTCACCCCCGCTAAAATCAAGGTCTTCTTGTACCGAAACTATTTCTAATAAATCCTCATTATTGGAAAACACAATGAATAAGGGAATTATTTTTACTTATAAACAACACTTAAAAAAAGGTGAATAGCGGGAATTAAGAAGCTGATACAGAATGGATTAAACCGACAACATGGCGCAATAACAGGTTTGCAAGAGAGAAAACTGAACCCTATAGGCAGTATAGGGGAACTCCCCGCGATCAGTTAGTGCGTGAGTTAAAACAACAATGAAAGTGAAGGGGTGTATATAAAGACAACGAGATTAGCGCTAAACAATAACACTTTTTTTCCGCCAACATCAAGCATATTTTAAAAGTAAGTTCCATATATTCATGAAATACATGTATATTTTTAAAAACTTCACTTTTATAATAATTTTAAATTGTATAATATATATAGAGTTTCACAAGATGAAATTTGTTTTTATCTTCACCTTGCTCCTTGTTACTGCTACTCCGGCATTTTCTCACAATAACTGGATTGCTGGCTGCCGTGGCTGCCCTTACAAGTCTGATACTGATTGCATTTTCCACGGTAATGACCTCCGGAGTGTAGATGGAGCAGGAGCCTCTGACTGCGGCCAAATTTGTTATAACGAACCGCAATGCACCCATTTCACGTACGCCGAGGAACATTTGGGGGTGTATAATTTATGCTATCTCAAGCGATCCACCAAGGGCTTTTACGAAACTTCTACCACCAAAAAGGGCTACGTCTGTGGCTTTATTCCAAGTCGGATTGACCAGTCCGTATGAAGTCGAACGAATTAGTAGAAACCAACATGAAGTCAGGAAAAATATTTTTTTTATTGACCGTATGTGCACAATTAAAATCTGTCATCTTATTGTTTTCCGTAATTTTTCTGAAAAATAGAAAAATATAATACAAGATGCAGAATGAAACAGCATGCCTTTGTGCCTATAACGAAGCATGAATCGTATTATACTTCGTTACTCTTTAAAACGAGCATGCTACATTCACTTTTGGAAACAGCCGATTCAATTTTATATATGAATGAGTGGCAATATTTCCTAAAGAAATTATAATAAAAGAAGAAAAAACCAATCAGCAGCTCACCTTCATTTTCGAGAAGAAAAAAAAAACTTTTTTTTTTACATTAAATTGGAAAATTTTCATTTAAAATGCGTTTCAATGACAGATTCAACAAGAAATATACTTCCTTTAAAATTGCTAAAAACCAAGGAAGAATGTTTTCCTTGTTAGGATCCTCTATCTGATCATAGAACTTTAATGGCAGGTTAGCTTCTACTATGGCAAGCCGTCTAACACCACTTTTTTGTCCCAACACTTAACATTGGTTTTAATATAATCCCAGCAATTCTAGTTTAGACATTTCCAATTAACCTAACATAAAATTAGGACATTTTTATCAATTGAAATGATAGTTAATGAGTAATAACAATAAATTGGCGTAGAAGAACCAATGGAAATTGTATTATACCTTTTATTTTACGTTTGAACAGAGTGCACCAGTCCCAACAGTGTTTGGAATGCCCAACAGTGTTTGGAATGCCCAACAGTGTTTGGAATGCCCAACAATAGTGTTTGAAATGCCCAACATTGCTTAGATGGCCCAACATCATTTGGATGACCCAACAACTTTTGGATGGTCCAACACTGTTTGAATGACCCTAAAATGTTTAAATGGCTCAAAATTGTTTGGATGGCCCAACATTTTTAAGACTCAAAGGTGTATAACGCATGTTTGGCAATTCAAACAACAATGTTAGACCGCTAGTTTTTGGGAAAAAATGTAAGTTTAGAACAAACAAAAAGAAATGATTTAATTGCATTAGCTATCTTAGCCATTTGCCTTTGATTTAAAGAGTTTACTATTCTCCCAATTGATAAACATATTAGATTTTTATTTAGAAATCCAAGTTATTGTTAGGCTTTTAATTAAACCGATTAATATTGCCGGGATTATATTAAAATGATTGTTATGTGTTGGGACGAAAAGTGGTGTTAGACGGCTTGCCATATTCTACTCTTAATCCCCATTTTTTCATTGTTTAATTTGTAGGCCTAACCTCTATTTCTATTCAATTTTTTAAATCACTATTCAAACTTTATTTTCTTTAAAAATATCTATACAAATCTCCTGTTTCAAACAATCATAGATTTAAAAATAGTTTAACTATTGGACTAAATCTTAAAGCAACGTTTTTACTGCTTTACACAGTCACGTACCTTTGCTATAATAATAGTAGTTTCATACTCAGAAAACAATCTTGTGGATCAAGCAATTCTTCAAAATGTGTATTTTTACATTTTTCTTCATTACTTAGTAATAATTCATTGAATATAAATACGGCTCCTTGTTCTGTTTTAAGTTCAGTGTAGAAACTTATCGTGTTGAATATAATATATGAGTAATATTACCAGGCTATTCAAATTTAGGTAAGTTTGTAAATATTAAATTCACTCGTAGATCTTGTAGAAGATACAATTCAAAATTTATACAAGACGATTCCGATTTTCGAAAAATTTACTTCATATTTTGATAGAAAATATTTTATTTTATAATTTTATGTCTACCTTATATGCCATCTATAATCTTTACTTAATTTGTTTTAGCAACGTACATGTAAACGGTTTTATTCCCTCAAAATTAAAAAAAATTTAGTTAAATGGTACAAATTTCATTGAGCTTTTCAACATGTCGAAAGATGTTTTTATTTTATAAATTTATTTACTTTTGTTCTTTTTTTACAGAATCAAATGAGCGCAATGTTTAAAAAATCATATTCGAATCTTGTCCGTTTGATTTTATTTGCATCCTTGATGTTCTCGGTTATTAGCTCTGGCAAAAGCTCTGATGAAAGCTCTGAAAGACCAGAAGATGAAAATGAAGTTAAATCGTATGTATAATGATGGTTCACAATAATAATACATGCAATCGTCGTTTTAATTTGGCTTTATTCCCTAAATAACATTACAGATATTTCCAAATCCGAAGTGACTTTGGTAGTAAGCGTGCACTGGGTATTTCCGGGAGTCATGCTGGAGCCATTTTAACTCTGGAAGATCCCCAAAATACCGCATCGCAGCAATGGTTTATTGATAGCGATGGATGGACCATTCGTTCCAAACTCAACGACATGTGTCTCAGTTCAAATGGTACATCTTTTTAACCATTAATTACTTCGGTGTATAATGAAACATCTTTTTGGTAGGTCCTTACCCTGCCATGGTAACATGGGGATCATGTGATCGTTCGGGCAGCCAATTCGTCCAAAACGTCAACAACCAAATTAAAATGTATAAAGGCGACGTGTGTTTGGATATTAGCACTGGCAATGAAACACTCGGTGGATATGTAATGGCAAAGAAGTGTAATATCGGAAATTCAAAACGATTGAACCAGAAATGGAGTTTTAAATTTGCCAATCAAAACACGGAGAAACTGTTGGTAATCCGGACTCAAATGAGTTCAGGGAAGGTATTGGACGCATCGAAGAAAAATGCTTCACCAACAGGTGGAACAGGTGTAATCGTGAACGACTATAATAAAAATGCAATCACGCAGAAATGGTATACTGGCGCTGATGGTATCATCCGATCCGCTTTCAACGATTATTGTCTCGTTTCGAACGGTAATATACTAAAATTTTCAAACCAACAGAAAAATTTCAGAATATTATTATTTTTTAAAAACATTAATATTATAGGAGATTATTTCCGAGATTACCCAGCACTTGTCACGGTGGAGCTGTGTGATTCTCGCCGAGATAATAAATGGGTCTACCACCCTTATGACCAACGAATTAAACTCGCGATAGATGCTGCTTGGCATGCTACCAAGTGCTTGCATCTCATATCAAAAGGTTGCAAAAAAATTAATGTTTTTGCGGGTAATTTGACGGAATTCAGTTGCCAGAATCTCTCGAACCAGAAGTGGACACTGGAAAATGACGATTCCATGGTTTAGCAGCCTAACCATTTTTTATTATTGCAGTATTCTATATATTAACCACCTACCAAACTATTAATAACCACAGCCCCCATACGAAATGATGCTGCAGAGAAAAACATGTATAACGATTTAAAAAATTGCGCATCGTCTTTTCGACAAATTCTGGTGCTGCAAAATCAAATTGCAGATCATAATGATTGCTTCTAACATTGGATAAAATACAATCTATTACAGTACCGATGATAAATTATTTTCATTATTGCAGTATAATGATTAAAATAATAAGAAACATTACGATCGCTTGATTATATTTATATTCATTGATCATTTTCATGAAGTTGGTCAAATTCACACTTTTAATAAGATTGATTAGATTCGCCATTTATATGAGGTTGATAAGATATTCGATGGTGATAGGGAGTTTGTTACTCTTTGTAATTTTTTGACCATTTTTATGAGGTCGGACTCTCGTAGTTTGTTGCAAAGTTAATAAGGTTGATAAGGCAAACCTTAAAACAAAATTAGAATAATAGGAAATTGTGGTTCTGTATAAAATAAACATACATAAGCATGCATAAAATAATATTACTTGAAATAGTCACGCACGATTCTTGATGCTGGTTTCTTATTTCACACAGAACTTGCGGATCAAGCTATTTTTTACAGTATTTTTCTTGGATTTTGTTGCTCTATTTCTTGCATAATTGATTCTTTACAATATACAAGGACTCACGACGGTTATTCTTATCGAATACAAAGCAATATTAGCATTCCATTAATATTTTGGTATGTTTTTAAAATGTATTTCATTATAAGACTGAAAAAAATACATGTTGCCATTATGTATCTGAAATGTTTATTTTTCTTAGCCAAAAGACTTTCATGAGATTAAATATGTAAAAATAAAATAATAGCTTTAAAAAAAACCCCGCCATATACAAATATAGAAGATAAACCACGATTTTTTTTATATGACCAAACCATTATAAAAAAATTATATATTTAGTTTTAAATAAAAGTTTTGCATTTTAATAAGAACGTGTATTATTACGCTTTTAAGTTTTAACATACTGCTATTTGTAGGAAATTTTTTATTCAATTTTTTAAATACCTATAACGATTAACGTTAAACTATTTATGGCGTTTTAATCATAAAAAATAATTCTTTCTCGATGTGGTCGATATGCATTACAATATTGGTCATATATTTTATTCAGACATGGGTGTTAATGTTTACATCATTATTATCACAGACTGCGGTAATGAGTCGTGAGTGATGAGTATAACTGACATTCGATCAATATTGATGCAGTGCATTAAAAGCCAAAGCCAATGACACAATCAATCAGTATATAGGCTAGTAATTTTATTATTATAACATACACTCAGTACCCCACATATATCACTATACATTGACAATTGATTATTGCATAAAAGTCTGATCGCACTATTAGACTGTGCACCCCTCGAGTTCCCAACCATCGCATTTGAACCATGCATAAACGGTTAATTGTTCAAGAATGGAGAATACTTACGGAGTAAAACCATCAGTATTCATAAGAGTAGACAAAGAAGATAAAAGTAAGAACCAAGCAACTCCTTTACTGATGGAAACTCTTGAACCACTTTGGAAGTTTACCCAGTTTACTGGTTTACTCTTGAATTGGAGTGGTCATCCGCCTGAAATTTATTCTCTTTTCAAAAAGATTCTACGAATTTGTATCCTATCTCTATCTTTATCATCTGTTTTCGTCTTAGCCATCTATGAAGCCTACGAAATAACATTGAAACTTGTTGGTAATAATTCTACCCATTTAATTGCCAATTTAGTAATTAATCTGGTTTTCTTCCTCCCACTGCTGGTTCACACTTATCTCAACCTTCTTCAATTTGTATTGCTTAACGAGAAACTAGCAGAACTGATCCGAAATTTTCATTTGTTCGAATCAACTCAACTTTCAATCAGTGACCATATTATTAAGTTTAATGACGTGAAAAGGAGAAGTAGGATTGCTTACATTGTCATCATCCCTTCCAACCTCTTCATGTTTGTTAGCAGCGCTCTTATGAGTTTCATGACTCCTGGTTTACCCATTTTCCTCACATCGAACTCAAGTTTGCGTTACATTTTCTACATCCCGATCCTCCAAGCGTACCAAATTGCAGTGTTTATTTTGGTTCTGCTCTACCAAATCCTTATGGATCTCATCCCTTCACTTGTTTACTATCACGCAGGAGTTACCATTTTTGCTATTTCTGATGAAATCAAACATATTATATCATCAGAGAGTCATTATCACAGAGCATGGTCAAAGTACAATCATCTAAGACAGCTGGTGAAAGATATGGATCACATCTTTGGATGGATGATTCTAATAGATTATGGGATCAAGTTCTTTATGGTCTGCCTCATGTCTTACTCTATTCTACACAACATCCATGAATTGAATTTTATGGAATTTTTCATGGCTCTTTTCATCATGATGGGCTACATGATGCGATTGATTTGCTGTGTTACCAACAAATCTGAGCTCTACCAATCCAGAGAGGAACTCATCACTGCTCTGGCTAATTACCTTAACACTAATTGGTTAAAAATGAATGCTGAAGCGCGTCAGATATTGTCTGCTTTTGAGGGTCAAGTGCATCGGGATCAGCTGGCAGCCTCTCCTAAAGGTCTCTTCATTGTTAAACCAGCACTAATTCTGACTATGCTGAGCCTCATAGTCACTTATCTCATCGTTCTGCTTCAGTCTAATTAATTATTAAATTTTTAGTATTGGTAGTATAATCATATTTGTTCAATAGTAGTATTATTAGTGCACTCTTATAATAAGTATAAGTAATATTGTCGGTGCTTGTCGTGATATTCAAATAAATGCAGACTAATACTCATCAGGTTACATCAAATTCTTCGAATTTATTTTCAAACATTCTGGAATCATGGGAAAAGTAAAGAAAAACGATAGGCCTAAGGAATAGAATCTATTAGGCCTATTAATTAAATTTGTGAATAGCATGAATGCGAAAGAAAATAAAAATTGCTTAAATGTATACATTTAGCGACAGCATATTGCAACAACACACGGA
Source organism: Chydorus sphaericus (assembly GCA_030141595.1). NCBI lineage: Eukaryota > Metazoa > Arthropoda > Branchiopoda > Diplostraca > Chydoridae > Chydorus > Chydorus sphaericus. Next base: position 524,102 of record CM057934.1, on the reverse strand, counting down.
ATCAATAGATGTATAGAATAAGGTTAATGTGAAATGGAGTAAATTTATTACTTTCGTGAATTAAAATAAACACGCCAGATGGTAGCTGTAGAATGAAAATGCTACCAGCCCAATCGTTAAAATTAATTTTTTATTTGATTTTTACCGGAATTAAAAAATTTTATATTTACATATTTACCAATATAGGCAATTTAGATTAGCTATTAACTTGGGCATACATTTTGCATGTTTTAAAATCTGTCAAAGGGTTCAAATTATTAATTAAAAACTGATAAAAAAGTGTGTGTCCGAAATTATACCCGATTTGAGGTGGTCACCTAGATCACACTTACTTCTATAGTGTGAAAAATTCATCTAATAAACTGTATTTAATTTGAAACCTTTCAATATATATCTTTATCTAGTTTGAAACGCAAAATAAGTACCTTCATTTGCGCATTTTTACTCCAAAAGCTTTCAGTTTTGAATTTAGTCACCCCGAAACTATTCAGGTTGCATTTCTGTTGAGATTGTACAAACACTTATGTTTAAACTATTTGGTCCTGAAACCTTTTTTTATTTGTATAACACCACAGCAGGTGTTACCTGATCCAAACTTTTTATTTCATTTAACAACGTGAATTTACTAAATTCCCATTCCAATTCAACAGAACCAATTAGAGTGGCTCATTTTGAATTTTGTACCATCCTTTTTCAAAATGGGAGAGCATTTCTTGAGCGGCTATTGGCTAAGCAACAACTTGGTGACGGAATTTTCGACGAAGGGGTTGAGTTGCACGAAATATTCTTCACACACTGGAAAGCTAATGATTTTTTTCCAGCTGGGACGATGTCTCATCGGGCTCTCTCACTCTCTCGCTTGTAAAAAAATATATAAAAAGGGAGCCTTTTGTAAGGAAAAAGCACAGCCCAGCACCCGCAACTTCCTATCATCGATTTAAGTATATTTTTGTTGTTAACATAGTGTTCTAAATATGTTATTGTATTTTGATATTTTATGTAATAAGCTGTTGTTTTAAAGAGATATTTTTGTTTATCAGAATTAATTATTTTAGAAATGTATCGGAAGACTTCTGTTCCGTCTTTGCTGTTTCCATTCTTGATGACATTGGTTTTAGTTTCTACAGCTACCTTTGCCTCGGAAGACGATAGCCATGACAACATCGAAATCTCAGTTTTGGACTTCGCCCAACGTTTCAAAATCGGTAGTAGTATTTCCTTGCTGATACAATTGTTAAAAAATATTTTTGTATTTGAAAAATACAAATGACCAATATTATATGCTTGTATTCATTGTCCTGCTGTGTCGAAAAATTGAAAAGGAGACACACAAGCTACAGTTTTACCGAAAAGATACCTCAAGATTGCTCTTCTAGTCGAATACAATATCTACGACAAACACTTCGCCAAAGACATGCAAAAGACTGTGAAACAAGTGCAGGATCTGTTTCACCATGTATCGCTGGTAAATATCATGTGTTCAACCCTTGACTTGTAGTTTCAAATTTTTGTGACAAAATCAAATCAATTACACGGATTTTTTTGTTCAGGATTTGAAAGAACTGAATATTATTTTGTCGATAGCCGGCATCGTCGTTTGGACTCAGCCAAACCTTTTTGAAATAGCTACCGACATTGGAGGCAACCATCATCAGCTTTCGAGCTACAGCAATCAATTCAAAAGCGTATTTAATCATGATTATATGATGCGTCTTGGGTAATTTGAAAATTTTCCTAATGATAAAAAAAAATACGAATAGTCAACTATAATGTTTGAATATGGCACCCACAGGAGCGGGTCATTTGCTGCTTCAGCTACACCTGGCGCTACTGGCGCTGCCGCCAGGTATACATTGTGCACAGATCGTGCAGTATCATGGAAGAAAATTTATGTACCAAAGACGGTAAATGGTCTTATAGACTGGGCTGGTACAAGTCATGAAATCGGCCACACCCTTGGATTTACTCACCGCGATAAAAAATGCAATTGCGGAGACCCGCTCTCACTTGAGCCGCCAAAACTGGATGAAGACGGCGACATGGTCTCCCATTGCAGAATGGGTTGGTCGAATTACGTTAAGTAAGTTTTCAAAGACTCATTTCAATAAAAATAATAATACATTTATAAACACGCTGGTCTTTTATGTATTCATAAGAGGAGAGCCTCCAGTATGGGATTCTTGTAGCAGAACGTTTTTTGCATCACTTAGCTTCAGCAACTACACCTGTCTCAATAAATATCCAAGAACGTACGTAAAAACTCATCATATTATATCAGTTCAGTTCATTCAATATTTTAATTCACGTTTAAACCAAATGGAAGATTTCGAATCCGAAGTGAATTTGGGGGAAAGCGCGTATTGGACGTTTCCAAAGGCTCTGCATCAGCTGGTGCAATCGTGATTCTGCAAGACCCCAAAAATACGGTATCGCAGGAATGGTATGTCGGAGGAGACATGACTATTCGTTCAACGCTCAACGACTTCTGCCTCACTTCAAATGGTATGTTTTGTTATTAAATTAAATCGTATCAAGGAGTCCGAATTACCAATTGTCTTATTATTGTTATGATATTTACGTTTGCATGTCTTCAATTTGGCGTTATTTTTAGGTCCTGGTAAGCAGGTGACGATGGAACCCTGCGGAATTCGACGAGACAACAAATGGGCCTACAACTACTGGACTCGCCAAATTGAAATCACAAATATTACAGAGAGTCGGTGCTTAGATATTCCCAAATCCAAAGACGCTCCTGGTATATCACTTACTGAAAACCAATGTGGCAAATCACCAAACCAAAAATGGAGGCTCGAAGGTGAGGATGGTCAGGAAAAGGGCTCCAACATTCTGTACACTAGGTACACTGGACCAAAGCTATTGTTTACTTTCCGGAATAAAAATGATACCAAGTTGGTGCTGGAGGTGTCAAGTACTAGCAAAACCACTGGACGAGCAGATGTAATCATTAACACATCAAATGAGAAGGCGATTACCCAGAAATGGTATATTGCAACTGACCAAACCATCCGCTCAGCCTTCAACGACAATTGTCTCGTTTCTAATGGTAAAAAAAATGTCATAGAATATGTTTAAGATATTTCAATTGGAAATGTATACTGGATGACAGATCCTGGCAAGGCGTCGGTGGAGCCTTGTGATTCCCGCAAGGATAACAAATGGGTCTACGACAATTATTTGCAAGAAATTCAAATCGGTTCAGCTAAAACAACTATCAGTTGCCTAGATGTCCGTTGCAAGAAAAACAGTCTTGGTCCTGCGCTGGAAGTATGCAAATGCGATGGAAATGGTCGGAAATGGACAAAGGAAAGCGAATTCCATAATTGCACCCGTTTGGGTTCGACTTGCAGCAGCGGTTTTTTGAAAGATGCAGTGTTCGATGTGCTTCAAGTGCCAAAATAATGGCCATGTCCCAATTAAGTATGAGCTAGCTCATTGTATTGAGCAAGAAATATATAACTATAAAATTAATAATTTACTTTTAGCTTGTATCATTTAAAACTAAATTCTACATAGGTTTGATGTTATAGTATAAAATCGAAAGATTGTAGATTGTAATGATTGCCTGTAATATTGAACCAATATTTTATCAAATACAACGTTCTATAGCATCATATTAATATGTGGTTTCGTTATTTAATTTATAAGTAAAACATGCCAAACTTTGACTTTATTATCTGCTTCTTGCATATTTTTTTTTTCAAAAGTTGAAATATCCGAATTTCTTAGTGTTAATTTCATGATTTTGACTCTGGATTACTTTTAGATATTAGGCTAGATGCTCATCGATTAGCTAAGATGCAGTAATCTGATGGATCTGCAGCAGAGCTAGGGTAGCCCTGAACAATAAATAAAAATGCAGAAAAACCCTTTCAGAAATAAAAATAAAATGATTTACCTTTCCTAGTCCAGGTTCCTAAATAAATAGTTCGATTAAGTGAACGATCTGTCATCAGCACAACGAGTCTTTGCGAATATTTAAAGCTCGAACTTTCAGAGTTACTTGATGTAACTCCACATGGGCTTAGAGAAGATCATCACTTACAAGGTACTACAACAACTACGTGAGTTGCCAAACCCTACACATCATGATATTGACCTTCCATCCTAACGATTCCCAACCGAATCGTAGCCAACTAAGGAATTGGTGAACCCTCTTCTTCGGGTAGTGCTCTTGCGACTAGGCTGTTTAGGCACTAGTCTATCATACCTCGAGATCGTTCATTCGCATAATTTACTTACCTTGATTGTTGTGTCCGTCCGACCGATTTGGTCTACCTGCCCGTTCCGTCCGGTCTCGCCCAGGTCCCACCTGCCCGATGGGAGAGACGAGTAAGTGGAGTGGGTGCAATTCACTTACTCGTCTACTTTTTCATGGGGTCTCTTAACATATATACCAATTAAGAAAAAAATGTGAGATTGCAAACAAATTTTATTCGTGACAATAAAATAATGTATTTATCTGATGTTCTGGAAATAGCTCGATTAGTTGAACGATCCATCATGGGCAACAGGGTATATAAAATTAAGAAAAATAGTTTAGATTAAAGTATCTATAATAATAAAATAATGATTTATATTAACTACCTGTTCTGTTAGTGGCGCAGTCATTACTACTAATCGGGAAAAGTCTTTATATAGACTTGAGTCTCGAAAAAATAGGACTGCAAATCTCTATTCTCCCGTAACGAAGTTATACCTATAGTCTTTATTCGATGTATAATCTCGACCTCGAGTGCTACACTGCTTTACACGGTCACGTACGATTGCTAATGGCCGTTTCATATTCCAAAAAATGTCTTGCAGATCAAGCAATTCTTAAAAAAGTTTATTCTTAGATTTTGCTCTAAAACTGAGTTATTGTCCATTGAATATAAATAAGCTAGGCTCCTTGTGCTGTATATGATTCAGTGTGGCAACTTATCCTGTTGAATGCACAGAAATCCTACCAGCCTATTCAAACTCAGGTAAGTTTTAAAAAAATATTTCATTATAAGAAACAATTCCAATCTTGGTAAATCTATACTTCATATCGAGATAGAAAAATAGTATTGTATGACATATTTTTAAGGACCTTAGTATACACAATTCTAAGGAAACGGGTACTTATTGTATTGAGCTTCTCAACTGGTCGAGTTAATTTTTGGATTTGCTTGTTGTTTTACAGAATCAAAGGAGAAATGTATACAAAATCTAACTCGAACCTTGTCAATTTGCTGTTATTTGCATCCTGTGTGGTCTCTTTGCATTTGGCTGCTGCTAAATCCTTGAAGGACGACATCAACTCTAAGAAAAGTTCTGATTCAATCTCTGATGAAAGCACTGAAAGACCAGACGATGAAAATGAAGTTAAATCGTATGTGTCCAAAATTATACACCCAATCGCCATTTTAATTTGGTTCTATTCCCTTAATTACAGATATTTTCGAATCCGAAGTGAATTTGGTGGTAAGCGTGCACTGGATATTTCCAAAAGATATGCTGGATCCATTCTAATTCTGCAAGACCCTAAAAATACCGAATCGCAGCTATGGTACATTGATAACGACGGAATGACCATTCGTTCCAAGCTCTACGATATGTGTCTCATTTCAAATGGTATATCTTGATTTAACCATTAATAACTACTTCTATACGTAATTAAATATTATTTTTGTTAGGTCCCTACCCTGCCATGGTGACATGGGGACCATGTGGTCCTCAAGGCAACCAGTTCTTCCAAAACATCCACAACCAAATTGAAATGTATAAAGACGATGCGTGCTTGGATATAAGTGCTGGAAATGACACACTTGGTGGATATGTCATGGCAAAGAAGTGTTATCGGTCAGATTCGAAACGATTCAACCAGAAATGGAATTTCGAAAGTATAAACAACCCGGAAACAGCAGGCGGAATGATTCCCAACCAATTGTATGTAATCCGGACTCAAATGAATTCAAAAGTATTGGAAGCACCAAAGAAAAATACGCATTCCACTGGAACAGGTGTAGTCATTAATGACTATATTAAAGATGCAATCACGCAGAAATGGTATACTGGCGCTGATGATAATGTCATTCGATCCGCCCTCAACGACAATTGCCTCGTTTCGAATGGTATGCATCAGCTAAAAGTTTTAAATTGACAAAAATACGTCGGAAGTTTTTTTTTTATTTAATTTTATTTTATACTATAGGATTTCCTGCACTAGTCACGTTGGAACTATGTGATTCTCGTCTAGATAATAAATGGGTTTTCAATTCTTTGACCCAACGAATTGAGCTCGCAACAAGTTCTTCCAGGTGTTTGGATGTCATACGACACGATTGTGGAAATAATCGAAATATTCTTGGTTGTAATGTGACGGAATACAGCTGCCATGGAGGCTCAAACCAAAAGTGGACACTGGAAACTGACGACCCCATGGTTTAATAACTTATATATGTTGCAGTATTCCATATGAACCATCTACTAAATTAAAAATGACAAGAGAAAAACATGTATGGCATGTAAAAAATTATTTTTTGTCTCGTTTAATTACTTCTTGATTATCTTTTCTGCTTATTCGGTGTACTGCACAGCAATCAAAGTTTAAATCAAAATTCTTACCTTTAATCATATATTCGGAAAAAATACAATCTATTACAGCATGAATTATTAATTATTTTCACTGTTGTGGTATAAGAATTCACATCGTGAAAATTCCAAGCGCTCAATTATTGTTGTTCGCCGTCACTTTGAACAAAAAATTACCAAATGGCATAAGGTTGTTTAGGCAATATTTATGAATATTTGTCTTTAACTTTTTATCGCCCAATGTTTAATAGTTCATCCAATACAATTTAATCAAACTTTTAGATTTAAATATTACAACCAAATGAATAATTATGATTGAAACAAAACAAATTTAATGGCTTTAACTGGCTTTGAAAAGCTTAGGAAACCAACTGCAATAGATGTGACCGTCCCTATTAAAAAAGCATTTAAAATATAGCCCGAAATATTTATGACAGCCATCTATTTCATTAGATATGCCCGATTACCTATAGTTCACATTTGTCCATTGGTTTGCTTTCAAGTTAGTCCGTTAAATAGTCGGATAAACTGGTAATTTATTTGTTTAATTTTACAAACTTTTATGGTATGTGTACGGTAGATGGTATGTCCATTAAAGCTCAGTTTGTAAATGGTTCGCAAGTTGCAACGTGGTGTTAAGTTTTCTACTTAAATTTTTACCCACATTCGAGGCTTTCATTTAAAACTCCAATAAATAAATGTAAAAAACAAATTCTAAAAATAATAGTTATAGAAAACTTTATTACGATAAAATCCTTGACTACTTGCAAGAGTCACGTACGATTGCCAATGCTGGTTTCTTATTACTACACAAAAACTTCTGCTGATCAAGCTATTTATTGTATAAGTTGTAACAGTTTTTTTTTTGTCTTGAACTTTATTGCTCTATTACTCTAATTATTCTTTGGACTATATACAAGGACTATTCTTGACCGTGCTGTAAAAGATTTAGTCTAGCAATTATTCTAGTTGAATTTGTAGTAGAAGGCCAGCTGTAGTATATTAACATTGCCAACAATTTCTTTATATAGTAGTGATGCTCGCCTTAACGGTTGATTTCGACCCCTCTTTAACGAAAACGTAACGATTCAAAATTGTACCACATAAATTCGGCCCCCTTTATTTGTTCGCCACTAGACTATAAGACTATATAATATACACACTTGACGCGTGAACTATTTTTTTTTCATTAGTGCGATAAGGGGTCTAAAGCAGACAAACGGATGAATAATATGGGATGATAACAGTTTATTTTCTATGTTGCTTTAATCCCCGACGACTGTCAAGCAAAAAATAGAGCATCACATCTTTTGTTTCATATCACATTGTTTCATAAAATAATTTATATCTCTTGCTATATGCACAGTATATAGGGCTCTTAAAACGCAGCGATTTTTATCGTCAGAAAAATACTGTTGTTCCACATAGCAGGTATAGTTCTTTAATTATGACAAATATTTAGTTTGTATGTAATTTTATTTCTTAACAATTTAGGATTTCGTGTGGAAATGAAGAAATTAGTTTCCCAGTTGATCACATTTTCCACACTTATAGTTCTTATCGCCTCGACCCAAGTGAAAGGTAACTACGCAACTTTATAACTTTTTACTTAATTAAGTTACACATCACATTTTAATTTTGAATGTAATATACATTTCAAACAGTTCAATACTTCTTTTTGGAGAATGAACTGATCCTAGATTTAGCAGTAGGATCATCGGATGAATGGATCATCGAAACAGAACCGAATCACATCTTCTACTTCAGTTTTCTTACCATCGATGGTGTTGATGATCAACAAATAGCAACTTCCTTGACTGTAATAGTTCCTATATTTTTGTCAGTAACTATTAAATTAGTAAATGTACCTTTAAAAAGATTGTGGACGTGAATAATCCGGATTCTTTACTTTTCCCTTCTGAAACCAACAAATTATCTCCTTTCTACTCAACTGGCAATGCTGTATCTATCAAATTCAAATCATCTTCCTCAACCTTGAATCCATTTCGACTTAGAGCTGAGAAGGTTATCGCAAAATTTCGTTTTGTTTCTTATCCAGTATAATAATCAGATCATATTTTACATACATAGGCAGTGCCTTGCCCTTTCAATATTGGAGGTTCATCTAATTGTGCCAGAGTCGTCGATGAGTTATCATGTTACTGCGCACTATATGCTGCCGTATTTACTATTCATATATAAATATTTTTTGAATTACTCAATATTTTGCTGCTATCTACTTTGTATACCAAAAACAGAGGACATGGGAGGATACAAAGAGTTACTGCCAATCGTACAACATGAGCTTCCTTTCCATACAATCGTATGAAGAAGATTTGGCAGTTTTTAATGCATTTGCCGGATTAGAAAGTACGCATAAAAGAATTAAGCTTTCACATTTTAAAAATTAGATTTTAGATTTATTAATTGATGATTACACCCCTCCAAATAATTAGTATTGTGGATGGGAGCGAGTGACAATGCTAAGGAAGGCCTTTGGATCTGGGATTCTACAGGGAGTCGAATATCTCCTGGTTACCAGGGTTGGGCACCGGGGCGTCCATATTCTAGTTGTCAGGATTCTTCTGCAGATTGCGCTACTTATAATATATCTAATGCTCTTCCAGCCTGGGGAGATGTGTCTTGTACTTCATCTTACGGTGGAATCTGTGAATTGCAGCCTTCAAATTTAATTAGATCGACCCAGCTAGGTACCGTATTAAAAATGAATTATGTTTCAGCAAATATTTCTTTGTTTAACATTTATTTATATGATGGAACAGTGAAACTCAATTTGGAGAAAGAGTTGATCATCGATCTATCAGGATCGTCGGATGAATGGATCATCACAACAGACCCGAATCACATCTTCTATTTCAGCTTTCTTACCAACGATGATGGTTCTATCGATGAGCAACAAAAAAAGGAAATCCGATCATCTTTAACTGTAAAATTATTTTGATTAAATCAAGATATTATTTCAGTCCCTTAATCGATATGGTTTATTATAAAGATTGTAGACGTCAATAATCGGAATTCATTACTTTTCCCCTCCAATTTCAATCAATTATCTCCTTTCTACTCAACTGGGAACACTGTATCCATCAAATTATTTAAACCATCGATGACTTCTAGTTTGAATGGATTCCGACTGAAAGTCCAAAAGGTTTGAATAAAATTGTGAATTTTTCCAGTTATTATCAATGAAAAATTATGCAAATAGGCAGTACCATGTCCTTTAAACTTGGGAGGCTCAACTTCTTGCGGAAGGGTCGTTGATGAAGTATCCTGCTACTGTGCTCTCTATGCCTCTGTAAAATCAAATTCATTCAAATTCATACTATGTAAATACTTTTCTCGTAATACTGCATGCGAATAGATCACCTGGAGTAACATGAAGGATTTCTGCAAGACGAATAACTTTAACTTTGTCTCAATAGAATCTTATGAAGAAGATGTTGCTCTTTACAGTGCATTTGGTGGCTCAGGAAGTAAGCTCATTGTGCATTAAATCTATACGATTTTTTACAATCAATTGATTGATAATTACACTACTTTTCCTCAGTTATGTGGATAGGAGCCAGCGACACTGCTAGTGAAGGAACGTGGGTCTGGGATTCTACTGGAAAGCCAATGTCACCTGGTTACATGGCCTGGGCACCTGGACGTCCATATTCCAGTTGTGGGACCAGTTATGATTGTGCTATTTATAGTTATACTGATATTATTACACTTTCGGAGTGGTTCGATGTTCCATGCTCAAGCCTTTCTGGTGGTGGTATCTGCGAATTGCAGCCTTAGAATTCGTTCACAGTTATTCAATTTCAATAATACAATTGTTTACTAACTAGGCAGTTTACTTAATAAAAGAATCAATAAATATTTAGGTTTTGCAGATGAACTTTGATTCTTTGATTGTTATATAACTAACTTCGACCTATATGATTTGTTGTGACCTGAATACAAGACACGCTCAAATGGAAGATTGCAAAATTTGGCGTTCTGCGATGATGTCCGAAAGTGAGGATAGAATTACTGTCAAAATTGCTAAATATGATGCTCGGAAGTCTACTATGGATGCTGAATTTTATGCTCGACGTTCTGCTATGAATCATGATTCGGCAGCTTGGCGGTCAGCTTTAAGAACGGAGTGGGATGCTTGGGAAGCTGCTGTAAAAGCCGAATCGGAAACTAGGTTTGATGTTATGGAAGCTGATTCGGGAGCTCGACAAGCTGCAATGGATGTTGAATGGGAAGGTATTGATGAAGCTGCTCAAATGGAAAATCGGGAAGATTTCCGTGTTGCTGCTAGTGTTGCTGAATGGGAAGCTCGGTATGCGGCTCGGAATGCTGAAAGAGCAGCTCTGAATGCTGCTATTGGTATTGAACTTGAATCTTATCATACTGCTAGGAAAGCTGAAAGAAAAGCCATGTCTGTAGCTAGAGATGCTGAACTGAAAGCTTGGATTGGTGCTCGAGACGCGGAAATGAGTGCTCGTGTTACAGCTCGGGAAGCCGAATGGGAAGCTAGAGACGCTGCAAGAGGTGCTGAATCAGGAGCTTCGCTTGATGTTATTGACATTAAATTGAAAGCTTCGCGTGCCGCAATAGATGATAAATTTGAAACTTCGTGTGCTGCTGTAGATGCTGAACTGAGCTATTCGCGTGCTGCTGTAGATGTTACATTGGAAGCTTCGCGGTTTTCTATAGACGTTCAAGTGAGAGCTTCTCGTGCTGCTGCAGATGGCGAATTGAGAGCTTCGAGGGCTGCTATAGATGCTGCTTTGGGAGCTTCGCGGGCCTCTATCGATGCTGAGTTTGGAGTCCATAGAAAAGAAGCTTGGAAAGTCGATTGGGAAGTCGCATATAATGAAGGATTGGGAAATTTCACAAATTCAGATCAGGTGGAGCTTTGTTCGATCTGCATCGAGGATTTTGTTCATGTGGTTGGAATCGGCGCCCAACTAAGCTGCAGTCATCGGTTCCACACATCCTGCCTAAAACCCTGGATTGCGCGTAAGCGAACTTGTCCTCTCTGCCGTCTATTAGTGATTTAGAAGCCTGTATGTTGATAAGATAGAAGCGTGTTTATAAGATAGCAAAGCGCGCTTTGTGGCTCGCCGGGAGGATAAGAGTAATTCAGCTCCACTGAATCAGCTTTAAAACAAACCCAATCTTGTTGTAACAAAAGGAAAATTAATCGGGAAAACGGGCGTCAAATTAGAGGTAGAGTTCTACGGTAAACGGGCCGGCAAACTGGTCGTTTTGATAAATAAGTTAGTTTATAAAGAAATAAGTTGGTTTAGAAACCGATGGCCTTAACAGTTCAATGGGGCCTGCGGCCAGCAAATTGGTCAGTTAGGCAACTGGTAAATTTAGCTGTTCAATCGGGCCTGCGGCCGGCAAATTAGCTGTGGATAGATGAAATTTTTAAATTGGATTAGATTGAATTTATTAAATCTGAATCTGAACGGCAAAATGGTCGGTAAAGAGCCGGCAAATTGGCTATTTCGATCGGGCCTGCGGCCAGCAAATATGCCATATATAGATATGATTAAGTTTAGTTCGTTTGCAACTGTTTATCCCCATAAGACTACGTTGACACTAGCGCCACCGCTAGTTTTAATCACATTTTAATTGATTTCATTAACTTAAACTCAATATTTTTTAACCAAAATTAAACGGGAGCATCTGTAGAATATTACCTTTCTTTCAAGACCAAGATTGTCACATTCGGTTGCGTAAAACTTGAGTTATCGCTTGCCATAAATATAGTGACAGACAGACAGACAGAGACGCGCGGAATTTTTTACTGCTAACTCATTTAGAAGCTCTCCCTTTCGGGTCGCAGAAGACTCTTTTGTCAATTTTTTTATCGTCTTCTGCGAGCCCTTCGGGCTCGCAATAAAAACATCTATATAAATTAAAATTTGAATATTATGTAATCATTTCCACTGAATATATATATTAATACAATGTATCAGTATAAATAAATTGTGTTTTCTTTTCTTTTACATTTTTTTTATTAATGCTGCTCTAGTAATAATGATTATTCAAAATTGGGCTTTAAAAAAAATTGCTATAAAAAAGTTCAATACCTTATTTTGAAGAATCAACTCATCTTAAATCTATCAGGACCGTGTAATCTGAAAATTAGATCATCCAAATAGAAACGAAACAGGGGTCATATTTTGTCTAAATCGCAGTGTTTTATTTTTTACGTATTTTATATGACTTATTTACTACATTAAAAGAATTAAACTCTCTTTAGAGAATGATTTGATCGTTGATCTATATCGGGATCACCCGATGAATGGATCAACAAAATCATCTCTAACAGTTTGATAGTTTTAAAGACATACTATAACTTATATTATTAACAAAATTATTTTACAATGTATTCATATTTTGTATAAGGCAACCGACACACGAACTCCAGTTTTTATTATTATTATTCAATATGATAATAAAGGTATTTAGGAGTAGGCGATAACATTACTGCTCTTATACTAAAAGTTCTAATAATTTTCATTTCAGGATCCTATATTTTGCAGGGTGGTAATGTTCACGATAGATGTGGTCAAAGTACATAAATAGATAGAAACTGTTTACCAGGGAACGTAACAGGAAGGGTATGATTGATATGCGGATACAAATACGCAGGAACTATCACGACACTGAACACTCTGTTTCAAACCGATCCCGCAAGCAGGACCACCACTTACATCAATGCTGTTACATTTTACCAATGCGCCTGAAAAATATAATAAAGAAGATGCAGCAGAAAATAATAAAAGAAAAAGTAACAGAAAAGTCTTACGATCCATTGACTCCTGTTCCAGCTGCTGAATATCATCGATCATTTCGTTATCGGTTGGATTGGTGAGTAATAGAGCAACAGCGGCGATGCCCAAGAAAAGAACGCAAATAAACTATTTATAACAATAATATCAACCAATGCAATATTAGTTAAAAACGCATAGGAATAAGCTAATATATGAATTTAAATAACTTACAAACTGTTTGAATACGTTGGAAAGAAGTTAGCACAGTCGAGATTTTCTCTGTATTTATGACTACAATATCTGGCTTCTTATATATCACCGGTTTCAGCAGTATAGTTACATAACATCCGAGAGCCATGACGTGCTGTTCAACCATCTGCTGGAGAAACCTGGACGCGATATTAACTTTTTTCTATTGTTTAAAAAAAGGGTAATAAAAAAGAACAATGAGATTTTCGTGCAAAACTCCTCTCGGGGGAATACGAATTTGGACGAATTTCAAATTCGTCGGGCAAGTGGCAACATAAAAAAAAATTATGTCGATCTTTGATCCGTTGAAGAGTGCGGCCCATTCGCCATAAGGAGTCGGGGTCAGCATAGTAATAAACCACGTTGATAATATAATTGGGTTTATTCTCATTTAGTACTCCAAATTATAACGCAAACCGAAGAAATCGCCAATACCCTTAATCTTTTCGGCCTCCGCGGGTAAAGGCGATTTAACGAACCCTTGCTGGGTAGCACGCCAGCACCCTTCTCTGAAATCTTTTTCAAATCGTTGTATTATCAAATGATTCGTTCGTTGTATTATAAAAGAGTCGTGTTAGATAGGGTTAGCCTTTTTTTGGTAAAAGTTAATTTAAAAAAAAAAAACGAATAAATGAATGCGGCATTGTATTTCTGTAATCCAGAATTAAATTTTAGAGACTCAAACATGGTCTTATGGTGTAATGGTTAGCACTTCGGACTCTGAATCCGGCAATCCGAGTTCAAATCTCGGTAGGACCTTTCTTTTCCAACTTCATATCCTTCTGAAGGAAATTGTTAAATGGAACTTTTTATAACATTCACGTTTATAATTTTTTAATCCCATCGTTAACCAAATCCACAGATTAACCAAAAATAAAAAAAGGCGGTATAAAAAGGTAAAAACAAGATACGAGTTTAAAAAAAAATACATTTTAATATGATTGGGTGAGATCGTTTACTTTAATTCAACGAGACTTTGATAAACATACCAAACGATTGTTTTCATTTATAATTATCACATACATTTTTATGCCTTGATTTATCTAAAGACCAATAAGTTGCACTTTTTTCATTCATTTATTAATTTTTTATTAGAGAAAAAAAATAAGAAAGGAAGGCTGAAGAAACACGGCTGTCTCAGTTCTTGTTATGGAGGTGCGCATACTACTCGATAACCATTCGCTGTCAACCAAACTTGTTCCTGCCGATGGGCTACTCTCGAGGTACTCCATTTTTGGACTTGCTGGTTGTATAAATTCTTTAAGGATAGCAGTGGTAAATTGGCTATATCATAACAATAAGTAACATATTTCACATTAATTTTCGCGTTGAACGAAAAGGCAGAAGGGACTACTGTTTTCTTGAAAAACCGAAAAGCACGCACTTATGCTGGTCACTTATGATTTGCCAGATGGGGCTTCCGGGTTTCTATAATACTTTACATTTCGCTACAAAGAAGTGGTAGAACTAATGAAGTACAGAAAAAAATGAAACTCTCTGATTTTACTAGATTATAACTGAGTTTCAAACTCGGTAAAACCCAGTTAGTTAACTAAGTTTAACTGAGTAAATGGGATTAACATACTAAATGGGATAGATGACCAATGGGATGGAAGTAAAAAAAATAAGTAATGTTTTTTTTTTATTTTACAAAAAACAAATACAACCGATGAAAATGAAACCACTTTTTGTCTAATCTTACTTTGATTACATTTTTTAACGAAAAATTGAGGGTTGATTATTAATAAAACTGGAAATTAGGAGTAATCAATTTCAAAATTATTATCAAGACATATTCAACATAATGAACTGTTTGATTTTTTTTTGTACTTCAATATCAAATGTTATATTATAAATGGCATATGGCAGCCGAAGAAGATCATTAGGATTATAATAATATTCCACTATTAGCAGTATATTATTATAGGAGCGGTAATATTTTTTTTTATTTCACGAGTTTAGTAATCTCATATTCCAATCTTAAAACTAAGGATCTTGTGGAAATGAACGAATTTCCAATTGGTCACATTTTCAGGTAATTGCACAACTGTATATATATTACACAAAAAAAAATATTTTTTTTTAAATTACTCAATACTAAATTTAGTCTTTGAAATGTAATGTACCAAACAGTTCAACTCCTTAATTTTGAGAAATAACTTTCCCTAGATCTATCAGGACCATCATCGTCTGATGAATGGATCATCCAAATAGCTATAGATTCGAATCACATCTTCTATTTCAGCTTCCTTACTAACGATTATGTTGACGATCAACAAATATCGTCAGGTTTTACTGTAATGGTTCCATATGCCAATTCTTATTCAACAACTGCTCAATTTCAGCAGAATGAACTGATCTTATAGATCCATATTGACCATCATCTGAAAGTGAATGGATCATCCAGGAAACAGAATCGAACCATACATCGTCTCTACTTACGCTTACACTTCATACTCTACTATACGATATAATCTTTGGACTTTATTAACATTTCAATTTTGATAATAAAAACAGAAAATGTTATTCCTACCATGACAATGTGTTTTACTGTATGCATCAATATATATGAATATTTTACCATAAAATGTACGACACTTCCTTTCTTATACAAATGATACATAATATTCCTAGATATCCGTGTTAAAAAGGTATAATGTGCTTTTTTTTGCAGATTTATCTTAATATCTATAGATACTTGGTAATGCTGACCTCAATCATTTAAAAAAGTTAAATTAAGCTATTGCAGACAAACTTTGATTCTTTTATAACTATATAAATAAGTTCGACGTAGATGGTTAATAGTTCATGAATCAAACAATGGATGAAATCGAAGACTTCAAAGTTTGGCGTATTACTACAGAAGCTGAATGTGATGATAGAGTTGCGACTAAAATGGCCGAATATTATGCTCAGATGATGGATATTGATGCTGAATTTGATTCTCGACGTTCTTCAATGGATAATGATTCGGAAGCTTGGCGATCTGCTTTGAAAGTGGGGTGGAAAGCTTGGGAAGCTGCAAAAGAAGTTGAATCGGATGCTAGGGTTGCTGTTATGGAAGCTGATTCGGAAGCTCGACGAGTTGAATGGGGATCTTTTGACGAAGCTCAAATAGAAGATCGGGAAGGTTTCCTTGTGGCTGCTAGATATGCTGAATGGGAAGCTCGGTTTGTTGCTTGGTGGGCTGAAAGAAGAGCTCTGCGTGCTGCTACTGATGTCGAATTTAGGACTCATTTTGCTGCTAGAAAAGCTGGAAGAGAAGCCGAGTCTGCTGCTACAGATGCTGAACTGGAAACTTGGAAGGATGTTCAAAATGCAGAATCGAATGCTCGTGTTGCTGTTCAGGAAGCCGAATGGAAAGCTGTTAGAGATGCTGCCAATGATGCTGAATCAGGAGCTCCGCTTGCTGTAATTGATGCTAAGTTGAAGGCTTCGCGCGCCGCAATAGATGCTAAATTTGAAACTTGGCTTACTGCTATGGAAGCTGAAGTGAGAGCTTCGCGTGTTGCTGTAGATGCTCAATTGGAAGCTTCGCGAGCTGCTATTGACGCCCAAGTGAGAGCTTCACGGGCTGCTGTAGATGCTGAATTGAGAACTTCGCGTCATGCAATAGATACTGCATTAGGAGCTTCGCGTGCCTCTATCGATGCAGAATTTGGAGTTCAGCATAGAAAAGAAGCTTGGAAAATCGATTGGGAAGTCGCATATAATGAGGGATTAGGAAATTCCACAAAGTCAGATCAGGTGGAGCTTTGTTCGATCTGTATCGAGGATTTTATCCATTTAGTTGGAATCGGCGCCCAACTAAGCTGCAGTCATCGGTACCACACGTCCTGCCTCAAACCCTGGATTGAGCGTAATCGGACTTGTCCTCTCTGCCGTCATCCCATCAATTAATAATTTAGAAGGAGGTATGATGATCAGATAGAAACCTGTTTATAAATTAAAATTTTGTATATTATGCAATTATTTTCACTGAATATAGGCTATTAATTCTTAATACATTGTGCCAGTACAAATGTATATGTATATATGTATTTTTTATTCCTGCTCTTGTAATAGTTCTTAATCAAAACTGCGGTTTAAAAAAATCTGATGATATAAAAAAAAAAGTTCTTGAATCCCAACTCAGCTGATGTCTTACGATCAAGGAATCGGAATTAACTATCTAATACGATCTTACTGGGAATTGGACACATTTATTCATCGACTCTCGTGTCATTTGACGGCCTGTTCACCCGAGGTGAATCAACAGGCAATAACCGTAGAGTATTTGGGCTACATTTGTATTTACCATCTTCCAAAAGGGAAGCCCTCTTTTTCGAGTAGCAGCAGACTCTTTTGGCACTTTTTTCATCGGCTACTGCAATAAAGTGCCATAACTTCATTTAAGTGCAGACATAAAAGAGGAGGAATCCTCACATTATAGCTTGATAGCCCTCAATATTCTATGGTATGGTTCAAAAATAAATATGGTAATGATTCATAAAAGTAGCTTATTCCACTTTATTAGTTCGCCATACCAGTAGGGCGCAGTATTACAATTTTGTTTCAGAGACTATGAGTATGAATGCACACACTTTATGCAGTTGTGTCTTTTTTATGATAAGGACACAAGGCATGCAAGCGGACTTAAAGGATGATAACAATATTATTTTCAGTGTCGCGTGTATTCCGGATTGTAAAGCAAATGATAATAGAGAAGGTCTACTTTTTAGATTAAATTTGATTGACACATACCCTGCTGCGCTGTTGCGCAAAGTCTATATCCCATTTCACCAGCATTAAACCATACTGATAATCAACCTCACTCCATTCTGATAATCACAAATATTTCGTTTCATAAAAATAATCTATTCTATGGAAAACAGTTTAGAAAACGAAATGATTCAAAAGCAGACAAACTGTCTTACGATAGTTTACTATTGCCGGCACAGCACGTAACTAATAGACTATATTAAAATTTGTATAATTGTGTAAAATAATCCGATTTTCTAAACATAAAATCGGGATAAATGTTGATGGAAATGAAAGTGCGTCTTTTCCAGTTGACTATTTTCTTCAGATTATTCGTTCTAATCGCATCGACCCAGGTGCCAGGTAATTCGTAACTATTATTATTTATTGTTTACTAAATTAAGTAATGAATCAATCATTTACATCGTTATAGTTCGACACGTCTACTTGGAGAATGAGCTGATGATCGACCTATCCGGATCATCTGCTGATGAATGGATCATCACAACCGAACCGAATCACATCTTCTACTTTAGTTTTCTTACCAAAGATGATGTTGATGAACACTTAGTGACATCATCCTTAATGGTAATACAATTTTAATTCGTATAAAATTGGTTTAATTCTGCATGTAAAATATATATATATAAATCCATTTTCTTATGCAAGATTATTGACGACAATCAGCCGGATTCGATACTTTTCCCCTCGGATAACAATAATCAACTGTCTCCTTTCTACTCAACCGGCAATGCTGTACTCGTCAGATTTAAAGGATCCCCACTTTTGTATCCGTTGCGTCTGAAAGCCGAAAAGGTTCATTTTCGTATTTTTAATATTCTTCAGAATTACTTATTTAAATGATATAATTAATATTAGGCAGTACCTTGCCCCTTCAGTATTGGAGGTTCATCTTCATGCGGCAGAGTTGTCGACGAATTGTCCTGCTACTGTGCCCTCTTCTCTCCTGTATAATATCCATTCTTTTTAAATTAAAACAATAAATTAAATATTGAAATGTATTGATGAACAGAGGACGTGGAAAAGTACGAATGCTTATTGCAAATCCTACAACATGAGCTTCCTCTCCATAGAATCATATGAAGAAGATTTGGCAGTTTTCAAAGCCTTTGCTGGACTAGAAAGTAAAAATAATTAATTATTAGGTTGATGGGTAGGTACTGATTCGTCCTTAATTTTCCAAACGGTTAGTTTTGTGGATAGGATTGAGTGACCCTGACCCAAGTACTTTCGTGGATTTCGTCTGGAACTCCACAGGGAAGAAACTGTCTCCTGGTTACATGGGGTGGCTACCTGGTTATCCACTTTCAAATTGTGACCAAAACGATGGTTATTGCGTTGCTTATAAAACAGTTAAAACTCTTCCAGCCTGGGTAGATCTTAATTGTACCTTGTATTACGGCGGAATCTGCGAATCGCAACCTTCTAGTTCGTTTCGATCTACCCAGCAAGGCGATCAATTTATTATATAGACTATAGAATATTATACTGTTTAATATAATACTTATTGATTTAATCCAAAACAGTTCAATTGTCTTTGGAGAAAGAGATGATTATTGATCTATCCGGATCATCCGATGACGAATGGATCATCAAAACAGATCCGAATCATATCTTCTACTTTAGCTTTATCACTCTAAATTCTATGGATGAACAACAGAAAGAAGAATTGAAATCAGCTCTAACTGTAAATCATAGTTTCAAATACAATAATTTAAAAGTTAGCGGAGCAGATTTTTTCATAGATATATTTTTTAATCCATGGTCTGCTGTGATCTTACATTTAAAAGATTGTAAATGCCGATCGTCCTGATACTCTACTTTACCCCTCCGATATTGATGCACTTTCACCATTCTACTCAACTGACAATGTTGTATCAATCAGGTTTATTAGACCCTCGTCGTCTAATCTAAACCGAATTCAAATCAGAGCAGAAAAGGTTTGAATATTCGTTTATTTTTGAAGCATATTATTACTATGAATAAATTGAAATAATAGGCAGTGCCATGCCCCTTCAATCTGGGACCATCATCTTCTTGTGGAAGGGTCGTCGATGAATTGTCCTGCTACTGTGGCACCTTTTTAAAAGTAATTGAATGTATACCTATTACTATTAATAAATGGATCAATCTTTGCAAATTTTAACAGAGAAACTGGAGAGCTACTGGAGATTTCTGCAAAGCCAATAACATGAGTTTCGTCTCCATCGAATCGTATGAGGAAGATTTAGCTCTTTACACTGCATTTGGTGGCAACGAATGTATTAAGAAAAGAAAAACAATACTTAAATGTTTAGCGAGTAGCGATTGACTCATTGATGATGACAATATATTTTTTCCACTACCATAGGTCTGTGGATAGGGGCCAGTGATTCTGCAAGTAAAGGAGCATGGGTCTGGGATGGTACAGGAAAGAAACTGTCCCCTGGTTATCAGGGCTGGATTTCAGGAGATCCAAGATCTACTTGTAAATTCGCCTCGAATTACGACTGTGCTGTTTATTATTACGAATACTGTCCACAGTGCGTCATTTCACTTCCGATGTGGGAGGATTTGGAATGCACAAATAATTACGGCGGTATCTGTGAATTGCAGCCTTCCAACTTGTCCACAATTGAACTTATCCAATAATGCAAGTTACCTATTATGAATTTGTATATTCCCAGCATGCATAGTTTAATCGAGAACAATAAAAATCTTCCATTATAATGGTATAGCGATGATGATTACAATATAAATGAACGAAAGCCACTTGAGATTATTCGGTCTTTTTTTATTTATTTTATTTATTTTTTTATTTTTTGTTTTTGTTTTGTAAATTAGCCCAAAACATTCGTGAATTTTTATACGTATTAATATCAATTAAGTATTATGTAAATACTAAATAGGCAGTGCCGGTATGCTCATCGATGATCTAACTTGGTATATTGTGCTTTCATTATCTCTGACCCACTGTAATCAACATATTAATTAAAATCCGATTTAGACTAATAACGCTTCATGTTTGAACTTTTTTAGTGAAGTTTGAAGTTTCTTTAGTGTGATAAGCGAATATATTGCATGCGAGGCAGTTATCAATAGAAAAATAACACTATTATTTTCAATGTTGCTTAAATCCCTACTGTCAAGCAAACAATAGAGTTATAGCCTACTTTATTTTTCCAACTATTTGATTGACATCTACCCTGCTGCCCATTTCATTATCACAATACAATATAATACAGCAATGTTATATGGTCTTAACCGTAATGATCAGATATTTCGTATAAAAAGCATTTAGAACGAAGCTGTTCACCCACACATAAATACAGTTTATAGTTGAGCGATGGAATCCGGAGGTAGAATAGAGAGAAATAAAGAAAAGTGTGTGACAAAACTTTATATATATACTTTGCACCCATTCTGACTCTAAGTCGAAAAGGTTCAATTCTGTATTCTTCGGTTTTTATATAATACTTTTAAATATAAATAATTAATATTAGGCAGTGTCGTGCCCTATTAATATTGGAGATTCATCTTCTTGTGGCAGAGTCGTAGATGAGTTATCCTGCTACTGTGCCCTCTTCTCTCCTGTAAAACATTTTTATATTTTATTTTGGCAATTTATTGAAATTTCTGATTGCTCATAGAGGAATTGGGAAGATACTAAAGTTTATTGCCAATCGTACAATATGAGTTTCCTCTCCGTAGAATCCTACGAAGAAGATTTGGCAGTTTTCACTGCATCGGTCGGAATAGAAGGTAATAATAAGAATAAATTGGGGGAAAATAATCAATTAAACAGCTTCATCGATTGTCATATACGATTTTAGTTCTGTGGATTGGATTGAGCGATACTGCGAGCGAGGCCAGTTTCGTTTGGGATTCAACAGGGAAGCCAATGACCCCTGGCTACATGAGCTGGGCACCTGGTTACCCACTTTCATATAGTGAAACGAGCAATGGTGATTGCGTTGCTTATAACATAGATAGTACTCTCCCAGCCTGGGTAAATCTTAAATGTACTGCAAATTACGGCGGAATCTGTGATTTTCGGCGGCATTTGTGAATTCATCTACATTTTAATGTTGTTTTCTAAATGAATTAAAAATAAATGTTGGTGCCATGGTCTCCACAAACCGTCACAGCCCACTAGGAGCTCGGCAGAGATATGGAATATGGCCTCATCCAACTCAGCTGATGTTTTACGATCAACGAATCGGAATTATTCTACTACGATCTGGCTGGGAATTGGCCACATTTATTCAGTGACTCCCGTGCCACTTCTTGGCCTGTTGCCCCGAGGTGAAGCAACAGACAACCGTAGAGTAGACTTCAGTTAGACTCGAACCTACTATAATTTTTGCAGCAGACGGCCGCGTTGCCAACTACGCTACGCCGACTACTCTCACAGTGGACTTGAAAAGGGGTTATATTCTACGTTCGTCCATAAAATTGTAACTTTATTCTGACAAATGCAATTGAGTCAAGTTTTAAATTTATTTGAAAGCAAGTTGATAATTTTTAATTGCTAAAGTCTATTAAAAATCAAATTCATTGCTAAAATCAATTATTTCAATGATCAAATTGGAGTGTTATTGCAAGGTTGATCCTCGGTGAATCCATTATCGCGAACGATCTGGGCGTAATATCTCGCAGAGGCTTTAGGAACTCTATTTAACTCCGTTGTCGAAAAATCGATAGAAAACAATCCAAATTTTTGCCTGAGTTGCATAGAAATCATAACTAAATTGAGTTAATTAACTTAATCAAATTAATTAATTACGTAAATCCTCCACCCCATTCGAAATTATCCATCAAGGACCAGGCTGCATATCCGGTCACATTAACTCCGTTCTGAATAGCTAATTAAATCAAATCAATCAAAATGAATTAAAAAATATATAAAATTAACGCAGATAAGAAATTCACCTTTAAGGACGTTATTGATGTTGTGCTTGTAATAATGAATCCGCTGGAGGTCGTCAATATTTCCGGATCGATCCGCAAATCCATTCTCGAAAATCATAATTTCAGGGTTATTAAACCGATCTTTGATCCATTGAAGAGTGTTGCGCATCCCGTAAGGAGTCGTAGGCCATCCCGTGCTAGATCTGCGTTAAAGTCATTTCTTACTTAATCGGTTAATTATTTATTATTATTTAAAATTTAGATTTTTACGTGTAGAAAGTTGGATCGTTAGATTCTTGAATATCCTGATCAGCGTAATAGTCAACCACGTTGATATCACTCGGTTTATTCTCGGTTAATACTCCAAAATAGTAATTTAAACCGAAGAAATCGGCACTGCCCTTAACGTAGGCTTTTTCCGCCTCTGTGAATTCGGGCAAACGTGATTTACTGAAATTCTGGGCAGCACTCTTCTCTGAAACCTGTATTTACCAAATTATTATTTACATGCGCGAATAAATGTATTGCAAATAAACCTTCAATTTCATGATGGAGGGGTAATCGCCATTGCCATAAATTGGGTTGGCGAACCATCCGCCGAGGAACTGCATAGCCCTTTCAGCCGCATCATTATTGGCCATGGTATTATCTTTTCCTTGGTACCAATTGATGTTCAATGTGATCCCAACTCTACCTATAAAAGTAATTCTTATAAATATGTTAGGGAGCTATAGGTTAAGTTTTATAAATACCTCCCTGACGACTTTGGAAAGATTCCTCGTAGATCCTGTAGGCCCTGGCGTGACCAAGAATCAGATTGTGACCGGAATCGTAAGTAAAAGTACCAGGCCCGTAAACACCTAATTTTTAAAATTGAATATAGTATTTAAATGAGTTTTTTTTTATATTACAGTTTACCTGGAGCATTGACTCCACTGCCGTAACCTTTATTATTTGAAATTGAAATTTAAAACTTGATTGAATTATTATTAATTATTATTGTAGTATACCCAAATAAGCTTGGCACCAAGGTTCATTAAGCGTGATCCACAATTTAACCTAGGTTATTCACAGTTTAAAATTATTTGTTTAAAAACAAAATTTCAATATGATTTGCTTATGGATTACATCATTGCCAAATTCCGTGTAACAAAGTCGAGCGTATTCTCCGAACCAATTAATCATTTCGGGATTGAGCCATCCTCCTAAATCTTCCAAAGCTTGAGGATGATCCCAGTGATACAAAGTCACCTTTAAAAAATGAATTAATTAGTTACTGTCAACATATATTTAAATCATAATTTAGATCATTTACCATTGGTTCAATATTAGCGGCTTTAAGGGCTGCAATTAAGTTTTTGTAGTAATCAATTCCGGCTTGATTAATCTGCCCGATACCGTTAGGTAAGACTCTGGACCAAGAAATACTGAAGCGATAATGAGAAACCTTTTTAAAATAATTAAAAAATATTATTACATAATTAGAAACAAAATTTTTAAAATGAATTCAAAATACGCCGAGGCTTTTCAGAGCGTCTACATCTTTCTGGTAATATCTGTAAGAATTACAGGTCGTTTGCCCCGTGGATCCATCCGCCACTCCGTCAGCAGTGAAAGTATCCCAAATGCTCAAACCTTTACCTACGTTTTTAAAATTGATTTTAATTATTCAAATTATATAATTATTGTTTAATTACCATCGGCATCCCAGCCACCTTCAATTTGGTAGGCACTAGTGGCAGCTGCCCATTTAAAACCTGCCGGAAAAGTGCCGTAAAGTAGGGGCTCGTCCACGTAGAGACCGTTGGCAATTTGCATACAGCAAATCAGAAAAATAAGGAAATATTTCTTCATCTTATTGATTTTACTTCCCACTTTATTCAGATTAGAAATCCAAATGAAATAAATAAATATTCCAGACGGTTGATTAATAAATGTTATCAGTTTGTTATTTATTTGCTTTTTTTGATTGCGATCGACTAAAGCGAGTTTGAGATAAAAAGTGTGTTTAGGGATCGAACAGTTCGTAAAAGCGCGTCGACTTTTCCTCTCATGCCGTCTCCCTTTTGCCCAGTCTTTTGCATTCATCATGGCGGATCAGGTAAATCTCTCTCTATTTTCTCCACTTTTTCATTCATTTTAAATCAATCTAATTTAAATTCATTACTTAAAAGTGTGAATTATTCAATTATCTTTAATTCTACATCATTTTCTACCATTCAAACCACTTCAAATCATTTTCAAAGTTGTCTAAATTCGATTTCTGTGGCTTACCCAAGCCGGGTTGTTCTTCCCACATGGCGTCAACGTCAAAAATAGAGAATTTTATAAACTAAATTTTATTAAAAAAGGGAGAGCGCTCATTCCAGCACCAGCCGACCATTTTCCTGAATCGTAAGACAGTTGGCTCTGTCAAGAAGAGTGGCAGGGTAGAGAGATATGTACGGAAAGTGGGCCTGGGCTTCAAAACTCCCGGGGAGGTTAGAATTGGGAAAATCTAAGCCTGTCTACCCCCCACTTTTGTGTTTGGAATGTCTGCACGATTGCATCTCTAAGACTAATTTGCATGTTTACATTTAAACAGAACGAAAAGGCGTTTCAGAAGCAGCCCACCATCTTCTTGAACAAGAAGAGCAATCGTGGAAAGGCCAAGATTGAGAGGTACCACAAGACTGTCGGTCTTGGTTTCAAAACCCCTCGTGATGTAAGGACTGCATGACTGCACGATTCCCTTTTGATTTAATGTGAATGATTTATTAACTTTTTTTTTAATTAATAAACTAGGCCATTGAGGGAACCTATGTGGACAAGAAGTGCCCCTTCACTGGAAATGTCTCAATTCGTGGACGTATCCTGACTGGCGTCGTCCAGAAGATGAAGATGCAGCGGACGATCGTGATCCGACGTGATTACCTTCATTACATCAAGAAGTACAACCGATTTGAGAAGAGGCATCGTAATATGTCGGTTCACCTCTCACCCGCCTTCAGGTATTATTTAAATCTTATTTGTAATTTAGATTCATTTAATAAATTAATTGTGAATTTAGGGACGTTGCTGTGAACGACGTGGTTACAGTCGGTGAGTGCCGGCCCCTTTCCAAGACAGTTCGCTTCAACGTGCTGAAGGTGAACAAGGCGTCTGGAGCCATGAAATCTTTCAAAAAATTCTAGAAAAATTAAAATTTCAAACATTTTTTCATGGAAGATTTTCTGAATACAGGCGCTCTCATGTCTGACATGTCTTTTTCCTCTTTTTGTTTTCGTTCACAATTTAATTTTGATATTTTTAAGACTAGTTAAGAATGCAATGCTGTCAATCTGGCTAATCCCAAACGGTGGAAGTGGAAAAATCTGATGAATTTACTCTGAGTTTTCTTAATCTGAAAGGTGGATGTGGAAATGTGAATTACTGCCAATACCGAGATTGAGCCTAAAGAGTGGAAGTGGAATGGGCAGCTGATGAAATTAGTGGGGTATAAATAGAGTATGGCCTACTATGTATAGTAACTGTTGGGGGTGACTTGGGAACGAGTGGTTGTGTTAGGCCCATTGCGCGCATCACCCCATCTGACGCGCTTGGCGAGGCCGTCAGACTCAACTTGGGACAGGTGACCAACGCGCATCCGGAAGGACACCTCCGTTTGAACACAATTGTGTCGAATGATCCGATTGAAGCCGATCCTGGCCAGGGGACAGCGGTTGACGGCACTTTCATTGTGTAAATTCAAACAGCTACATCCACGTAACCTACCGTTCGGTTGCGTCAGACCAAGTTACACCTACAATAGATTTTTTTCTCTATTGCTGACTTTAAAAAAGCGAATTAATTTTCCAGCTAACTCTCATTTTTGAAAAAAAATTATATGATTTTATAATTTTGAGGACTTAAAATAAACTTCTTTACAAAATCCGACAAAGTCTTTAATTTAAAAAAAAAAATGAAATAAAAGGCAGACAAGTTTTTCGTTTCAACACGATTCAGTTTATCATAAAAACCACTGTATGTACAATGTATTTGCCGAGGGGATTGTTGTGGATATAGTTTAAGAGGACACATCATTCAATAATAGACACACGATAGTCAAGAGAGAAATTAATTCAAAAAAACATTGCAGCCGAAAAAACACATTTTACATCATTATTATTTATCCTAATTATTCCAGAAAAAATTGAAAAAAAATTACACACAATTTTAAAAAAATTCAAAAGGTGGCGCTTCCATTCATCTCAATTATTACATCATCGGGCATATAATAATGTGCGGGGGCTATTTATTTTGTGAGGTAGACACACTACAAATTTAAAAAAAAAAAAAAAAATCTTGATCGTGATAATCAGGGGGGCAAATGAATTAATTAAAACATGATTTCAGTTTTTGAAAAAATTCCCGCCATCATTTAAAAAAACAAAAACAAATGAATAACACTGTACACAACAGTATATAGTAGAGAAGTTAAACCATCATTTTAATTATTATCTTATTGCTTTTATCTTCATTCATTTGTGGCCGCCGAAAAAGTTGTTTTGCTGCTGCTGTTGCTGCTGCTGAGCGGCCATATTGGCCTGCTGCTGCTGTTGCTGATTAGTACCACCCATCTGACTCCTGGTATTCGTAGCGTACAGCTGCTGCTGGAAATTGTGGAACTGTTGGGCGTAGTTGGGATCGGCCGTTGTGGGCCCACCCATAAAGGCCGCTGGGGCGCCTTGCTGCTGCTGCGGCTTGAAAGGCCCTTGCTGTTGAGGCGGTCCCTGCATCATCATCTGGTTGTTGCCGTAGCCCATCTGGTCAGGGGGCATCCCGCCGTACTGCATCTGCTGCTGAGGCCTCATCGGCCGCTGCTGCTGCATGGGTGGACCTCCTTGACCCATTGGACCGTTGTTCATCCCCATGGGCTGCTGCTGCTGGTATCCACCAGGACCGTTCATGTTGCCTTGAGGACTCATGACCCCTCCGCCACCGCTTCCAGGACCGTTCATTCCCATTGGGCCGTTGGGGCCGTTCATCATCATGGGCCCTCCGGGTCCACCTGGACCGTTGTTGAAGAATTGTGGAGGTGGTGGCGGTCCACCACCGCCTTTGGGTCCGTCCATGGGACCAGAAGAGCCCATTGGACCGGTAAAGCGCTGAAGGAATTCGAGGCTTGGAGGACCTCTTGGACTGGGTGCGGTCGTCTGGGGCCTGGCCGGCAGGTACTGGATTGTATTAGGAGCGCTGGCCTTCACCTGGACGTTGGCGCCGTTGAATGGGCCGTTGGGGCCTCCTGGTGGACGGTTATTTCCACCTGGTCCCATCATGCCTCTGGGAGCCATGGGTCCGTTAGGTCCTCCAGGACCCATCATATTAGGTCCAGGTCCTCCCTGCTGCATCCCACCAGGAGGGCCAAAAGGGCCGGCAGGTGATAGGGAAGGTCTCGGTGGTCCACCGCCCATCATCATCCCACCATTTCCACCTTTATCACCCATCATTGGACCAGAGTTGGTCATCATGGGTCCCGGACCATATCCTCCATGCATGTTCTGTTAAAAATAAAGAAAAAAATATGAAAAAAGTTAGTCGTATCCCTAAACACACTTTTTTCAAAAATTCTCGACCAATCCCTAAACACATTTTCTTAAGACATATAGAAAACTTGTGATCTATCCCTAAACAGACCAAATAATAATAAAAAATAAAAAATCGAATAAGTAATCCCTAAACACACATACCATAGGTGGTCCTCCGCCATTTCCTGGTCCCATCTGCATCATGTTATTTCCAGGATCCATCTGATGTTGCTGCATCTGCATCGACGGATTAAACTGCTGCATTTGAGGTCCACCCATTCCCATATTCATTCCAGGGGGTCCATTGGGTCCAACCATGCCCATCATCCCTCCGTGCTGCGGCGGCGGTGAGGATCCACTCGACATGGGTCCACTCCCGCCGACCTGACTCGTCAGCTGTTGAGACATCTGGGCCATCGATGAAATGGGATCAAACGGCTTCGGTCCACCCCCATTATTCGGAACCGGAGGTCCGTCGAAATCCGATGGGGGTCCACCGACCATCCTCGGACTGCTGAGATCCGGGAAAGGTGAGGAAGGCATCTTTATATTCCCGCCAGGATAAGACGAAGGTCCCTGGCCAGTCATCATTGGACCACTCCCGCTGAAAGGTGGACCACTCTGAGGACTGGATCCCAGATATCGGCTATCAACACCTCCTCCAGGAGTCCTGGGACCTCCTTGATGACTTGGAGAAGGTCCAGCAGGATTATATCGGCCTTTATTATCCATGGGACCCAAATTTTGATTATTATTGGAGCTCTGCTGCTGCTGCTGTTGGCAATTGTTGTTATTTCCAGCTGGACTGGGACTGGGAACGGTGAAAGGATTTGTAGGATTCGGTGTCTGAGGACCACCGCCAGGATATCGAGGTGGAAGTGAGCCGTCATTGTTTGATCCACCAGGATTATTCGAAGATGAGGACGGTGTGAGAGGAGTATTTGGGCCGGACATGCCCCTGTTGCCCAGCTGGATGGAGTCTGGACACATTCCACTTCCATCCATACTTTGCATCCTTTAATTCCAAATTATAATTAATTTTTAATAGTTTAAATTGAATTTAGATTAAATTACGAAGGTGAGAGGATGTCCGTGTCCCGTATGCTCGTATTTGGCTGCTTTTGAATAGTAAGCTCCTGGGCCTCGAACGCGTTCAGGTACTGGATTTGTTGAGGAGACGGGACCGGCATCAAATTAGGCTCTTGCTGCTTCTGCATAGGTCCACCACCTCCACCGTGCTGCTGCTTTTGCTGGGCAAACGTCTGCAGCTGCCTCCCAAAGGATACTCCATCTAATTGAATTAATAATTTAAATTAATCAAAAATTCAAATTCAAATTTAATTAAATTAAAAACCTGGTTGAGGTGGACCCGATGACATAAGGTTGCCCATTCCGGGCGAGACGTGAGGTGGTGGTCCCGCTAAAGGTGTCCCAGGATTACTAGGATTCATCCCTCTCCCTCCATTATGATTCAACATGTTATTGTTATTATTGGGTGAATCCAGCGGAGTATTTAACGGACTCGGTCCCGAAGGTATCCTCTGATACTGCTGCTGACGTTGCTGTTGAGATGATCCATCAGCAGGTGAATGAATACCACCTCTAGGTGAAGGCTGTTGCATAATCATCCCACTCGGAGATCCGGGACCGGGACTCGTCATGGACCCCGGAACACTTGAAGATCTACTCTGCTGCTGTTGCTGCTGAGGATAAGGCGGTGGTGGTCCCTGCATCCTCTGCTGCTGTTGCATCATCATATTATTCTGCATAGGCAGTCTGGGACCGGGACTGGGTCCTCCAGGGAGCATCATCTGCTGGCCATACTGCTGCTGCTGGCCCATCATCTGATGATTCATCATGTTCGGGTTATGATGGCCCATCTGCTGCTGTTGAGGTGGAGGGGCTGAAGCGGCTGCTGCTGCTGCCGAGGCGGCGGCTGCAGCGGCCGCCGCAGCAGCTTGAGCGGCAGCACTTGTCCTCTTCTTTTTAGTAGGAGGTTTAGCTGCTGGAGGTGGATTATTCTGTTGAGGTGGTGGCGCCTGCTGTTGCATCATAGGAGGACCAGCTTGCTGCATCATCATCTGATGGGGACCACCGGGACCCATTTGCATGGGAGGACCACCGGGACCCATCTGCATTTGGCCTTGACTTCCGTCGGAATTCTCGGGAAAGAGGAGCTGCTGCATCTTCCGGATTGTGGCTAATTGCTCTTCGCGGTGTTGCCGCTGTTGAGGGGTCAAATTCTCATCAGGGATCTTGACGCCAGGTGGCATTTGCTGCTGCATCATCATCCCACTTCCGGGCCGGTTGTTCATCATTGGACTTCCGGCCGGAAGGCCAGTCATCATCTGATTGGGACCGTTAGGACCTCCGCTAGGTGGACCGCAGGGCACCTGCATTTGTGGACCGTGATTGTGGGGTTGGCCGGGTGGACAGCAGTTTTGCTGCTGCATCATGGGTCCTCCGGGTCCCATATTGGGCTGTTGAGGTCCGGGTGGGCCCAAGCGCATCATTCCTCCACCGTTGCCGCCTTGCATGGGGCCCATGGGACCGCCCATACCCATCTGGCCCATACCCATCGGATCGTTACCCTGTTTAAAAAAAAGTGTGTTTAGGGATAGGTCGTAAAATTTATTAAAATGTGTTCAGGGATTCAACTTGAAAAAGTGTGTTTAGGGATCGATTAAAATTAAAATTTGATGTGTTAAGGAAAAATTAAATTTAGATTAAAAAAAGTGTTTAGGGATTAATTATTTTTGAAAATTTACATTTAAAAAATAAGTGTGTTTAGGGATTGTTCAACAGATTGATATTTAGTGTGTTTAGGGATAAAAAGTATAATTATATCAAATGATTTTTAAAAAATAGTGTGTTTAGGGATTCAACTTAAAAAAAGTGTGTTTAGGGATTGAACATGAAAATTACCGGATTCCATCCTCCCATGTGATTGAAATCTGGCGGAGGTCCTCCACCAGGATTGGGACTCATCATTCCGGGTCCAGGACCGGGTCCCGTACCAAATGGACTCGGGATCCCTTTAAGAGGAGGCATTCCAGGTTGCTGCTGCTGTTGACCGTAAGGGCCTTGTGGTCCACCTGGTCCATTGGGGTTCATTCCTAATTTGTTATTGGGTTTGGCGGTGGCCATCATCATCTGCTGGTGCTGTTGTTGCTGCTGCTGTTGTTGCATCTGCTGCTGCATCCATGTTGGATTCCGGTTGTTCGGGTTCTTGGGCGGATATTTCTACGTGAAAGAAAAATAGTCAAATTAAAATCTATTGACTAAAATGTATATTTAAATAGTTTAAATTAGAATCTTAAGTTAATTTGTAAAAATATAAATTAAATTTTAGAATATCCAAATTTAAATTTATTTTTGAAAATAGGCAAATCAGAATCTTTCTTTAGTTTTTTTAATCACTAAAATCTGTAAATAAAAAATAAAAACATTTAAAACTTTTCGAATTAGAATTTAATTTCATTATCTCTTAAAAATCTAATTAAGAAAAAAATCTAAAATAATTCTAATTAAAAAAATATTAAACTAAATTTTAAATAAATATAAATAAATACCTGAAGTAATTTTTTCGTGCCTTCCTGAGAGCAGTGACATGCGATAATGGTCTGAAACTGTCCCTGCTGCACAGATTCCGCCGCTTTATTCGCCAAACTCGTGCTGAAAACGAATATCTGTGACTGCTGCTGCATGTACTGCGCCTCCATCGTGCTGTTCCCGCCGCCAGGGGCCTTTACGGGTGCCACTTGCTGCTGAATCGGCGCATTGTTCGGCTGCATCGGTCCCTGTTGAGGAGGCATCAGCTGAGGCACTGAATGCTGCTGCTGGTTCATATTGACCATCCCTCCGTGAGGATCCATCGGTCCGCCCATCATCCCACCGCCGGGTCCCATCATCATATTCTGACCAGGATGGCCGCCCATCATCATGTTGCCTGGCATTCCCATGCCCATTCCCATCGGATCTGAAATATTTAAATAAATTCAATTAATTACAGATTCTAATTTGACTAAATTTTTAAAATTGATTTTAAATTTGAATATTATTTATAATGCAATTAATTATTATTAAAAAATTGTAGCATATTTAATTAATTTTTTAAAAAAACAGGTTTTCATTTGACTATTTAAAAAAAAGATTTTAATTTGATCAACTTCTTAAATGATATTAAATTTTTTTAAATTCTAATTTTAATTCAAAATTAGTTTATTAAATTCTAAGTTAATAAAAAAAAAAGATTCTGATTTGACTTTAAAATTTAAAAAAAATACCTAATTGAGCGAAATCTGAATTTGGATCCAATCCGGACTCCTCCATCTTGATATTGCCGAGCAGCTGACTGCAGAGGCCTCCATCCGATCCATCCCCTCCGGAGATCATCTCACCACCTCCGCCGGATTTCACGGAATCAATCGGAGAAAATCGGAATCCATCCGGACCGTCCGTCAGGAAAGAATCCATTCCGGCCGGCAGTAAGGATCCTCCATTCACTCCTTCAGATTTTATTATTTCTCCTCCTCCCATCGGACTTCCGGTTGGGACCGGAACTTCTCCACTTCCGCCGCCAGGTGAACTATTTTGATTCTCAATTAATTCACTCGATTGCTGTTGCTGAATAGATCCTGAAGATGGCGACTCGTTCTTCAAACTTGGAGGTCCACCTCCTCCGCACTCTTCACTTCCGGCTGGACCGCTGGGCGTGCCCAGCAGCTGGCCCAATTCGCTGTTTTGTTCATTATTGACACTTCCGTTGCTCATCGTCCGCTGTTCTAATTGACTGCTCGATGGTGGCGACCCCAACGGCGCATTCAATTCCTCTTTATCCATCATGGGACTTGAAGGTTGCATCATCTGTTGATTGGAATTTGGGGTGCCGGGCGGCTGATTTTGACTGGGCGTCGGTGCGGCCGTAATGGCCGCTGGGCTGTTTTGGTCTCCAGTCGTCATTTGGGCACCTTCAGAGGGGCTTGAAGAGTTGGATCCACCACCAGAGGGCATCATTTTTTTATCCCGCTCTTTTTTGCTCTCTTTGCTCATGGCAACGTTGCCGCTCCTATTAAAAAAATTTAAATTTTAAAAAATATATTTTTTCCCGCCGGATGGCGTCACCCAATCAAGGAGAGGCTTTTCTCCGCCCGCCATTGTGTGCGGATCAACACTCTCTGGACGGATCGATAGGATCAATCAAATAAGAGAGACATCTGGTGGCGGGATTAAGCAACTCTATTTATATAAATTTCATTTGAATATAAATAAATAAAGAATTTTGTGAAACGACCTAGATGGCGCGTCGATCTACTCTATATTTACCCAAAATAATAATAACAAAGGAGAGAACTGTGCTGGCTTCTTTTTTTTCACACGGGGTATTGATCACCATGTCAACCGACCCCGCCCACTCACGCGGCCCAACGCGTTCAAACAAAAACCCCCACATTTTTAAATTAATTATTAATCCATCATTTTCAAATTTTTTTGGCGCTAAAATAAATCTGGCAACGCTGCTGCAAATTATTTTTAAAAATTAAATAATTACGAGAAAAAATCTGGCAACCGTGTGTTAAGAGAAGAGAGAGAAAAGTTGTTGAATTATAAATAACACCCTCCGACGCCGCCGACGTCCGATGCGACCCTCCCTCGGCGTCGGCGGGAGAAGAAGAGCAGCCAGCCTCGGTCGATAGTGTGTGCGGCCATTGCACGCACTACTCTTACTAATATTGATTTCTCATTGAGTTGTAACACATTTATTATTTAATCTTTGAAATAAAAATTCAGAAATGCAACGTTGCCATGTATAAATACCTGAAAATAGAAGAAGCTATTTAAAATGTGTCGAAACGTCTTTTTCTCTCATTCCACGTCCATTCATCCGCTCCCTCCCCTTTTCCCTTGAAGGGCAAATGCATAACAAGAAAAGAAAAAAAAAAACCTTCGGGCCCTTTTTTTTTAAAAGAATAACACTGCGCGCCATCCACCTCTCTCCCCACAACTATTTATCACACTATTCCTCTTTGTTCCCCTCATCCTTAAAAAAAAAAGTGCATCAATTCTACTTTTTTTCTTTTAAATTGAAGCCAAATAAATTTTATGCCATCTATCGGAAAATTTAATAGTATTAATACCTGAATTTATTATTTTTGCTTCTTCAAGAAATGATGTAATCATTTGGTTGACGATATCCACCATCTTGGACGCCGGTAGAAAAATTTCATCTTTTTTTATAAATTTGAAAAAAAAAGATAATTCTTCCGTTTAAAATAGAAGAAAAGAGAAGAAAAAAAGCCGGGTGTCAAACTCACACACACACACGTACACACACACACACACTGAGGAAGAGGAGGAGGGGGGAACCAAAATGGCGTCGGTTTTTTTTTTTTTTACTTTTTTTTCGGTAACACACACAACACACTACGAAGAGAAAACGTTGATGATTTTTCAAAGAGAATCCAAAAGTCTCTTCAACAAATTTTCATTTTTGAAAAACTGTTTCTAGTTAGAGTTGAGACACACTTTGATTGAGAAGAAAAAAAAAAAGAATTCTTATTTTAACTTCACTTCACGTGTGTGACGTCTGGTCGTCTCCGTGTGTGTGTGCACTGCCTGTGGACGCGCACACCGCACTGTACTTGTCTCTACTATACACGCCCAGGGGGCGACAGGGGGGCTTGTGAAGCGAACGAGAATGTGAGGAGGGAATAACAGATGAAAAGTGGGAGAAAGGGGGATCCTTCTCTTCGCATACGCGCGCGC
Organism: Chydorus sphaericus; assembly: GCA_030141595.1. Taxonomy (NCBI): domain Eukaryota; kingdom Metazoa; phylum Arthropoda; class Branchiopoda; order Diplostraca; family Chydoridae; genus Chydorus; species Chydorus sphaericus. The sequence continues at coordinate 488,530 of CM057934.1, read as the reverse complement.
GCCTATGGCAGAGCGCAAGAATGTGCGTCGCTAAACGACATCTAGCGGTCGTAGTTATAAATATTTCCAAATGCCATCTAGCGGTAGATTTATTAAATGTGTATTTATTTGTTTATATGAGATTATAATTGCGAAATGATTTGATAAAATAACTTGTTTACGTAAATAGAAATGTGCGTGATCACGCCATTCTTGAATCAGGTTTTTTGATTCTTTTTACATAACTCATGGCAACTTGAACGCCATCTGGCGAGCGGAATTAAATGATGACAAAGACAAAGGAAAATCCATTTTTTTAAATTATCGCGTCCTTCAGAATCATGAAAAATGGAGTAAAATCATAAAATCAATGATTGACATCACCAATCCATATTCAAAATTTATTATTACTGGAAACTTTATTTTTAAAAAATAAATAGAAAGACGCACTGCGCAGATTTTTGTCTTTCTAGATCGCGTCCGCCTCCTCTCCGACCCCGAAGCTCCCCCCACAACGCATAAACCCCGTTTGCAATCCCAAAGAGAAAGAAAGAAAAAAGTAGCAGCACTACGTCGTGTTTATTTGTTGTGCTTAGACAGTCATCTGATTATCTGCTAGAACTGAATTTATTCAATTTCATCACATCATCTCTTGACATATTTAAATTAATTTGAAAAAAAGAGGTGAAAAATAAGATTTTCCTTTGTTTGTTATTGTTGTTGCTGGGGAGAGAAGGTCGATCAGCTGTTTTCTGCGTAGCAGCCATGACTCAAATTTCCTTCAAGGAGCGTCGCAGTTTTGGTAAATTTAATAAATTGACCTTGATAGAATCTCTTAATTCTCATTTTATTCAAATTATTCAGGTCAGAGAGTGAAAGATGCAGATCTTGTGAGGGAATTGCATCCTAATAAGATTCCAGTGAGTCATTACATCATAATTTTCATCTACAAAGCTATAACCTCTTTATTATAATTCAGATTATTGTTGAGCGATATGCTGGAGAGAAGAACCTTCCACTGCTGGACAAGACCAAGTTCCTCGTGCCGGATCATGTCACTGTTGCCGAGCTCATCAAGATACTCAGGTGAGTCACCGATTTATCTATCCCACCTGGTGATAACCTAATTACACAATCTCTACACAGGCGTAGGATGCAGCTGAACCCGAACCAGGCCTTCTTCCTGCTCGTCAACCAGCGCTCGATGGCCAGCATCTCGATGACCATGGCCGAGCTGTTCCAGCGGGAGCAGGACGAGGATGGCTTCCTCTACATGGTCTACGCTTCTCAGGAGACCTTCGGGGAGGAGTGAGGCCCCCGCCCCCATCAGGATGTACATATTCAATGATTCCACAAAAATCTGGGAAAAGGAGGTGTAGTGGTTGTGTGGCACTTTGGGCTCCTTAAAAAAAAAAAAAATATTATAAACCAAAAAATGTGAAAAAAAAATCAATTTTGATTTCTCTCATTTTTTTCAATTTTTCTTGTGATTTTGTGTCAGTGGTTTTTTTCTATTATACTTTCGGTCGGATTTTTTAATTATTCGTATCACGCATATATTTCGTCCATCTTCTAAAGTGTCATACCCTGTCGTAATGTTTTTGAGAGTATAAAGAAAAAACGAAGATATTCAGCAACACAGAATTAAAAATGCCTGAATAATAATAAAGAAAAAAAAAATGTGTCTGGTATACATCATCACCTCTCTCTCTTTTTTTTTAGTTTGAATAAACGTATTCGAAACTCAGTTTTCTTTTTTTTTATTTATTATCTAAAATAACTAAAAAAAGATGACGTGTCTAGTATTGCGTAATACTTGCGAATTTTTACAAGTTGCTATCCAATTTTTTAAATTTAATTTATTTGAAATAAATTTTTAAATCACCTAAATTATTTACTTAAAAATACAATTTATTTAATTCAAAATAAATACTAGAAATCAATTTTTAGCGAATTCCTATTAATTTCAATTTAATTTCTTTTCTTTCTTCTGTTTTTGGAAATAATTTATCTGAAAAGAGGATATAACCCCTTTTCAAAGCCGTTGAAAGTGTGGTCGGCGTAGCGTAGTTGGCAACGCGGCCGTCCGCTACAAAGATTATAGTAGGTTCGAGTCTAACTGAAGTCTACTCTACGGTTGTCTGTTGCTTCACCTCGGGGTAACAGGCCATCAAGTGGCACGGGAGTCACTGAATAAATGTGGCCAATTCCCAGCCAGATCGTAGTAGAATAATTCCGATTCGTTGATCGTAAAACATCAGCTGAGTTGGATGAGGCCATATTCCATATCTCTGCCGAGCTCTTAATGGGCTGTGACGGTTTGTGGAGACCATGGCACCAACATTTTTAAAATTTATTAATCGCTTTAAAAGAATTATAATTCAAACCATCATCACAGCAAATTATTTTTTCGATTTAGTTATTATTACGTATTAAATTTAAAATATATAGATGAATTAGTTCAAGGCTGAAGTTCACAAATGCCACCGTAAACATTTATACATCCAAAATCATCCCATATCGGAAGTGAACCGTTACCGAATGTGTAATAAGCAGCACAGTCATAATTGGAGGCACCCCCACAGCTAGATTCCGGGCGTCCTGGGCGCCAGCCTTGATAACCAGGGGACATTGGCTTTCCTGTAGCATCCCAGACCCATATTCCTTCACTTTCAGAATCACTTGCTCCTATCCACAGGCCTGATTGAGAAAAATGTGTGTATTATTCAATAAATCAGCCGCTAAATTTAGCTAAATATTTATATAAGCATTTAATTCTTTTAAATACCTCCGTTTCTACCAAATGCAGTGTAAAGTGCCAAATCTTCTTCATATGTTTCTATGGAGACAAAGCTCATGTTGTTTGCCATACAGAAATCTTTCGTAGCATCCCAGGTTCTCTGTTATACAATTTTTAAAAGTTGAGTTATTTATTGAATAGATATAGATTTATAATTACGACAACAAAGGTGGCACAGTAGCAGGACAATTCATCGACGACCCTCCCACAAGAAGATAATGGTCCAAGATTTAAAGGGCATGGGACTGCCTATTATTTTAATTTATTCATAGTAATAATGATATTTAAAAAATGAAGATTCATACCTTTTCTGCTCTGATTTGAAATCCATTTAAATTAAATGACAAAGGCCTATTAAACTTGATGGAGACAGCGTTGCCGGTTGAGTAGAATGATGAAAGGGCATCGATATCGGAGGGGAAAAGCAAATTATCCGGATGATCGACATCCACAATCTTGCATAAGATAATAATTCTTGGAATAATAACTCTCCAAACGTGATTTTTACACATTGAAAATGTCATACACTTAGAGATGATTTCAATTCTTCTTTCTGTTTTTGGTCGATGAAATCAGGGGCGATGAAACTAAAGTAGAAGATGTGATTCGGATCTGTTTCGATGATCCATTCATTGTCATCGGGTAGATGAATGATCGGCTCCTTCTCCAAAGACAATTGAACTGTTTTAGAGCGGTAAATAATTCATTTAATGTTATATTAAATAATAGCTCTAATATATTTCAAATTGATCACCTGGTTTAGTCATTCTAGACGAATTGGAAGGTTGCAATTCGCAGATTCCACTGTAAGAAGCGTTACATGAAAGATCTACCCAGGCTGGAAGGGAACTTCTTATACTATAAGCAACGCAGTCACCATTTTTGCGATCACAATTTGAAAGTGGATAACCAGGAGCCCAGCTCATGTAACCAGGAGACATTGACTTCCCTGTAGAATCCCACATGAATTCGCCCACTTGTGAAGTGTCTGTCAATCCTATCCACATAGCTATAATCGTATGACAAAGGATGCAGTTGATTAATTAATTATTTTTCATAATTTAATCCTATTTTAAATATACCTTCCAATCCAGCAAAGGCATTGAAGACGCCCAAATCTTCTTCATATGATTCTATGGAGAGAAAACTCATATTGTACGATTGGCAATAAGCTTTAGTATCTTCCCAAGTTCTCTGTTCATCAATCGATTTCAATAAATTGTCTAAAACATAATAAGAATGGATGCATATATACAGGTGAGAAGAGGGCACAGTAGCAGGATAATTCGTCGACGACTCTCCCACATGAAGATGAATCTCCAATATCGAAGGAGCAAGATACTGCCTAATAGTAAAATAACTTGTTATAATCTAAAATTTTAATACAGAAAGTTATAAAAATAAACCTTTTCGACTTTGAGACGAAACGGATTCAAAGTTGGGAATCCTTTAAATTTGATGGATACAGCGTTGCCGGTTGAGTAGAAAGGAGATAATTGTTTGGTATCAGAGGGGAAAAGCAAAGAGTTCGACTGATTAAAGTCATAAATCTAACATAAGAATATAGATTTATATTATTTTTAAAATTATTAGTTTAAAGGTTTAAACATTATTACAGTTAAAAATGATGATAATAGATGTTCATCAACATCATCCTTAATAAGAAAGGTGAAATAGAATATGTGATTTGGATCTGTTTCGATGGTCCATTCATTAGTAGAAGATTCGGATAGATCGAGGATGAGCTCGTTTTCCAAATAGAGATGTTGAACTATTTTAGAATATGATTAATTCAATTTTTATTCAGTTGCCAAGTTAAAATGATTAGTAACGAATTAATACCTGTCACCTGGGTCGAGGCAATCAAAACGAATAGTGTGAAGAAAACAGCTAATAGCTGGAAAAGATACCTTTTAATATCCATCAACATTTTTATAAACAGTTTCGTCTTTTAAAGCTTTTTATTTGATGGATGATTTTATATGAAGCAAAATATCTGATTGATCAGTATATTGCCGTGGTGATGGAGAAACAGCAACAAATACTTTTAAAAAATCAAGTAGGGGTCTCTATTATTATTTGATTTCCAGTCTGGAGTTTATCAGTTTACGCAACATTGAAAGTAATATTGTCATAATCCTATCAATCTTCTTCGCCTGCCTTGTGCCCTTATCACTATAAATAAGTTTTTAAAAACCAAGCCTTAAGTGCGTATATTTATAGTCTCTATATCAACATTCTAATACCCTATATTGTATGTTATAGTACGACGAACTTTTAAAATGGATGCTACTTTTATAAATTGATATTTACGATATCAGTCATCTATATAGCTAAAGATGGCTTAATATCAAAAGGCAGCACTATTTTCTTCCTCTCCAATGTCTCTACTTTAATGAGAAATTAGTTTATGCGAGACTATATATTACAAATTAGTTATTACCATTTAAATTATTTTTTTTACATTTAAATAAGTGAAATAATTAAGTAAATACCTCCAGAAGTTACAAAAACTCACGACTATAGGATTTATTTTTATTATTTTAATTTTATAATGCACTAAAAAAGACGTAATATGAGTGGCATAATGAGACTAGCCAGATCGTACTTCGTAGTAGATAAATTGCTGATTCACTTATTTTCAAATTAAAATTTTATTGACGATTTTGATTTCAACACTGACCCCATATTATCTATATTAAATATGAAAGTAATCAAATTTTATTGTATGAAAGTACCAACATTATTTAAATTACTAAAATTAATTGTATATTCATATAATTACCGGTTAGATTTTTAGATTAATATCGACGAGTCTACGTACCGGTAATTCAGAAACAAAAGGTTTGACGTTATTATTATCGAATACACAGTTTTAATTAAAAATAATATCTCAATATAATCATTTTAACAATTGATGTAGTAATGATTTGGATTTGAAATGTAAAAAAAGCAGCAACAAAATAGTATAGATAAATAAAGTCACATTTTAAATATTTTTTATTTAAATTTAAAAAAAAATGTTTATCGTAGGCGCGACTAGGAAGATGTTGAGTAGACGTTTGAGACTTCACAATGCACCGTCAACCTCTGACGACGTCTGTCCCCTGCCAGGAGCGGCTTCAGACGGATCATTCGGCACAATTGCTCTCAAACAGAATTTGTCCTTCCATCCCAATTGGTCATCTGTCCCATTTAGTGCCTGACGGCCTGGCGGTTCAACGCGTCAGATACGGGAAGATGAATGGCCAACGGGCTTAACACAACCACTTGGTCACACAACTAGTCATTCCTTACAATAATAGATAACGTCTACCTATTTATACCCCACCATTTCCACCAAAGGTTATATTGCAAGTATGATTATTACGGGCTACATCCTGGTTGATTTTTTGTATAGAGGAATTGGATAGACGTAATCGAGGGGTTGACGACTCCTTCCAAAAGGTGTACGAGAATTCTGGAATTTTCATGGAATTCTCGAATTTTTTAGAATTTTTCAGAATTTTTTCGGGCTCTTATGTAAATTCCTGTAGGAATTTTTGCAGAGAATTCTAGGGTGTACGAGAATTTTTTGAGTCGACAACCCCTCGGACGTAATTTTATATAAGAGAGGGGGTTTTATGTATATCTTTAAAGACGTATAACCTTTCTTGCAATTATACCTGCCACAGCTTTTTCGAGAATTCAAAAAACCTTGATAATGTCAAAATCGCAATTTGTAAATATAGCTTTGTTAATTATCTATTCAAAATCTTTACACTCGAATCTTTACACTCGAATCTTTACACTCGAACTGCCATTACTCTAACTTTGATTATTCATAAAAAATGTTTTAAAAAATGGTTCAGTTGGTTTTTCAGTTTTCACAATCTAAAAAAAATATGTCAACTTAGGTCTACTTATAAGCACGCCATGTATACTTAAGCCTTAAGTAGATGGGTGTACATCTAGGTATAGATGTATATACTTCATATAAATCTCCAAAGTAAGATATTGAACTGTTTGGTACTGTACATGTTACATTGCAAAGATTAAATTTAGTATTGATTAATAAAAAAAATATATTATTGTGATATTTATATTCAGCTGTGTAATTATCTGAGAATTCATTCGAAGAAGAAAATAGTGTAGAAAATGTGAACAACTGGAAAAGTAACTCTTTCATTTCCACAAGATCCTATGGCTTTATGTTAGAAAATATGAGATTAATAAATCGTTGCAATTAAAAAAATTACTACCACTCTTATGATAATATACTGCCGATAGTGGAATAATATATAATAGTAGCCAATCAGTATCTACCAGCTTTATTTTACAAGACTCCCTTACACTTAGTGCTTGCGGACTTATAAAACGAAATATCTGTTTGGTTTATTGCAATTATTGAGATAATTAGAATGCTTATTTATATAATGACGAAGTGAGCTATATAAATCCTTGTTCATACCACGAATTGAATAAAAATTATAAGATTATCTAACCATTTTAGAGTATGCGATTGTTTTTCGTTTGAAAAATATATTACTAAAGCAAAAAAAAAAGAATTAAAAAAAACAACAACAACCCAATTGTTTATACTGGCACATTGTATAAAATATATATATTTAGTGAATCTGTGAAAGTAATTGCATAATGTACACTATTTTAATAGGCTTCTAGATCCCTAATAGATGTGATGACGGCAGAGAGGACAGGTTCGATTACGTTCAATCCAGGGTTTGATGCAGGACGGTTTGAATTAGTGGAATTTCCCAATCCTTCATTTTATGGATCTTCCCAATCGGTTTTCTTTTCTATGGAGTCCAAATTCGCCATCAAAAGAAGCACGCGAAGCTCCCAATGCAGCTCCAATTGAGCACCAATTTAGCATCTACTGCAGCACGCGAAGCGCTCACTTCAGACTCTCAAGTGGTAAGCTAAGTTTCGAATTCATCATCTATTGCGGTACGCGAAGCTTTCAGTTTAGCATAATAACAGAAAGCGAAGGTCCAAAACCAGTATCGTAATAAGCATCATGTCTAGCTTTCCATTCAGCTAATCAAGCATCCGATCCCGCAATTTGCGCATCGATCCAAGTTTTCAGTTCATCATCAGTAGCAGCAGACATAGCTTCTCTTTCAGCTTTTCTAGCAGTAAAATGAGATTCCAATTCAACATTAGTAGCAGCACACAGAGCTGCTCTTTCAGCATCCCGAGCAGAATACAAAGCTTCCAATTCAGCAATACTAGCAACCGCAAGGAAATATTCCCGATCTTCCATTTGAGCCTCTTCGTCAAGAGCTTTCAGTTCAACATCTATAGCAGCTTGTCGAGCTTCCCAATCAGCTTCCATAACAGCTAACCTCAGTAGCTGTTTGAGATCACGCAATTCACCGTCAATCTCTGTCGTCTGTCCGAGACTATATTTGTATGATTATTACGGAAAACATCCTGGTTGGTTTTTTCTAGAGAAATTTGGTAATTGACGCAATCTTATATTAGGAAGGAGGTATCCGCTTTGCCGACCTAATCAGAAAATTTCTTAATAGAAGTTTTTAAAGTGCGCATTAACGGAAGTTCCAACACTACTGAAGATTTTGAAAACATTTTAATAGAATAAAGAAAAAATGTGTCTGGTACATTTTTAATTAAAAAAATTTATTTGAAACTCTCTTTTGAAAATATATTATTCACGTACTATCACGAAAAATAAAGAAGTTCCTGATTTAATACTAATGAAATCTGACTTAATAATGATACCTACGCATTTACGACGCGCTACGCATTTATTGATTAAAAAATTTAATAAACTTGAAATACAAAATATGAAATGTCATGAAACCGGCGTACATGCGGCATGGTTCATAATGGATAAATGGATAATTTCGAATGGGGCTAAGAATTCACGTTAAACGTTTGGACTATTTTCTATGAATTTCTATATTACGCCCAGATCGAAGATCAGCCTCAATTTAACGAACGAACAACGCCCCAGTTTAATCATCATAAAAATGGATTTTAAAATGCATTTGATTAAAAATAGACGGTTGAAACATTATAAACCAGTTAAATTTCTTTTAAATCGATTAGTCATATATTTGTAAGAAAACCAATTATTAAAAACATTTTTATTGCGACTCTTTTTTCTGAAGCATTTCAGAAGAACAGTTTAAGTAGCCCGGAGGTTTGGTACTCTTCATATCTCGCCCTTCTCTTTCTCTCATTTCTCTCTCTCTTCGATCTCTCTATTATCTCGTCGATCACTTCTAGAGAGGGGACAGGAGCGGGGAGCTCGGTGGAATCGGCATTCGGAACTGCGCCTTCTTCGACAGCGAGGGCTGGAGAAGGGAGCTCAATGGAAGCGACTTCCAGAACTGCTACTTCTTCGACAGCGAGCGCTGGAGAGGGAGACTCGGTGGAATCGGCATCCCGAGCTGCGGCTTCTTCGACAGCGACGACTGGAGAGGGGAGCTCGATGGAATCGACATTCAGAACTACGGCTTCTTTGATAGCGAGGACTGGAGAGTGCTCAATGGAAGCGACATCCAGAACTCCGACCTCTTCGACAGTGAGGGCTGATGAAGGTATAACGGCAGGGATTACTTCTAATTCAGTTTCTTCTGGAGAGAAGCGTTCGACGGCGGCGACTTCTGGAGCTACAACATCTGTGGCAGACACATCAGTGGAATGTTTGGTTGGGCTCTTCCACCAACGGTAAGCAATTAATGCGGTGACTGAAACGGCCGTCGTAACAGCAACAACAGAAAGGGATGTCCTATTGACCCAGCTATCCATATTTACTAGAAGATTCATGATTCTCAGGAATGGAAATTGTAATATTCTTCTAAACCTGCCTGCTATAAGTACTATTCGACCAGAAAAAACTGAATTTGCAAATGATAACTGGAAAATAATTGAAATTAGAGAACGAAACAACAATTTTAAATATAAATCCATCAAGAATTTTGTAAATGCTTAATTGGGCGATTAAAAAATAGTTTTTATTTTAAATTTGGATTTCAAGGGTAGGGTGCCCGTCGGGGGTGTTCAAATAATTGATGACGCTTACTTAACTCTTTGGGAAAAAAATGGCTACAGACATACATTCTAGAATGGCTAGTTCATTCTTTTAACTATCTAGAAAAAAAAAGAAAAAATCTACGACCACTATTTATAGTAGAAAAATCCGTCGGCGCAAACGCGTTTTTCCATAAGATAACACGGTGGAGAGTAGGGGTGTTCAAATAATTCTGGTACCCACTGTATAAGAAATCAGCTACCTGATGTACTGGTAACAGTGAAAATAGTACTAGCAGTATTTGTCTTGCCCTGCTTTACTAGCTACTTTTTTCCCATCTCTTTATAACGTTAAAGATTTTGATTAGACAAAATATTGAGGTGGTGAAATAAGCTATAATAGACTTTGGGAAGTGCGCAGTGTAGGATGTATAAAACAAATATTACATCCGATTTACGTAAAATAAATCGGAGGACGACGAGGACGCGTCAATCAAATATTTAGGAAAGTAAACTAGGCCGATCTATTATTTGCTCAGTAGTCGGGAATTAACGCAACATTGAAAATAATAATATTTTTGTCATTACGTTTATCTGCTTTGCCTATTACCTAGTATAGTTTGTCAAGTGTTTACAAACGAAAGGTTCAATACTATATAGCAGATTTGAAATAAAGATTTGAATAATAAAGAAAAAAATGTGCATGGTTTAGGCCTACAAGTTATGACCCCTCTTTTAAATTAAAAAAATAAACGCAGTTGACATCATTTTGATTTATTTATTTAATTAATATTATGAACAATAAAGAGGTTTGTTATTTCATATAAAAGAAATGATTCTTTAATAAAAATTTCTTTTAAATCGTCTACCTAGTTTATTAAATGTTTAAATAGTGGAGAAAATATTTAAATTGGGATAGAGAGCAGTCTACACCCGGCGTCCACCTTAAAGAGTTTGGTCTTTCCTCTCCCTTCGCTATTTTTACGTAAGAAAAAAGATTGTACTAATCATTTTAGCAATCATCCACTCTTTTTAAAAATTAATTGAACAAAATTTTTCAAGTTCACGTTTTCAAACAAGGCACGTTATGAGTTCGCACACAAATTGCATTTTCGACATTTAAATCAAAATGTGGACGAATTGGTAGGTTGCAATTCACAAATACCACCGCCTTTAAGTTCATTGCATGCATAATCTACCCACATCGGAATTGTACCAATACCACTATAGGTATAAAGAACACAATCAGTAGAACTAACCCCACAACTAGAATATGGATGTCCTGGACGCCAGCCCTGATAACCAGGGGACACTTTCTTCCCTGTAGAATCCCAGACCCAAGTGCCTTCACTTGCAGTGTCACTAGCTCCTATCCACAGAGCTGATGATGATGAAAAATGGGTGTAAAATCAATTGATTACTTAATAGTTTAAATATAATTTAAAATTGAAATTCTTACATTCGGAGCCACCAAATGCACTGTAAAGAGCCAAATCTTCTTCATATGATTCTATGGAGACGAATTTCATGTTATTTGCTTTGCAAAAATTGTTCATGTCACTCCAGGTGATCTGTTACGCACATCAGTACATTTTTATATAAGTTTAATGGATTTAAAAGAAAACCGAATAAATTGTTACCGAGGAAAAGAGAGCACAGTAGCAGGAAAGATCGTCGACGACTCTACCGCAAGAAGATGAGCCTCCCAGATTGAAAGGACACGGTACTGCCTATTACATAATGCTTATTTCATTATAATAAATAGAAAAATGCGAATGCTGTTCAAACCCTTTGGGCCTTCAGTTGGAATCCGTTCAAGATAGTGGTTATGGATGGTTTGGAAAATGTGATAGATACAGCGTTGCCAGTTGAGTAGAAAGGAGATAATTGATGGAAATTGGATGGGAAAAGTAAAGAGTCCTCCTTAGTGACATCCACGATCTTTATAAGATAAAATTGAACCATATTTTGAGTATTAAATATACTTTCTTACATTTTAAAAATATATTTTTATGAATACAGTTAAAGATGATTGGATTCGCTCTTTTTGTTGTTGTTCGTCGATTGTAACATCGGCAGGCGTGATGAAACTAAAGTAGAAAATATGATTCGCATCTGTTGAAATCATCCATGCATCAGACGACCCTGACAGATCAAAGATAAGATCTTCCTCCAAAGAGAGTTTTACTGTTTACTCGTAGAAATGAATAAAAAGACACATAAATGAAAATATATTGCGGAGATATTGTAATAAATTAAAAGCATACCTGGCTTGATCGATCCAGATGAATTGGTTGGTTGTAATTCACAAATCCCTCCGTAAGAAAGTGTACAGTTAAAATCTCCCCAGGCTGGAAGGGCACTAGAAATATTATATGCAGCACAATCCGAAGTGCTTCCCCCACAAGCGCTATTGTCATAAAGTGGGTGATCTGGTGCCCAGCTCATATAACCAGGGGACATTTTCCTCCCTGTAGAATCCCAGACGAATGTTCCTTCACTGGCAGTGTCACTCGCTCCTATCCACAGTACTAATAATTTGGGGAGGGCTTATATAATCAATAGATTTTCATAACTATAGCTTATTGGTTCTTATATACTTTCTCTTCCACCAAATGCAGTGAAAACTGCCAAATCTTCCTCGTATGATTCTATGGAGAGGAAGCTCATGTTGTACGATTTGCAGTAAGCTTTCGTATCCGCCCAATTTTTCTATTTTTCGCGTGTGAAAAATAAACACAGTATAGACAAAGACAAATCTTTTGTATAATTTCTTTGAAAAAAAAAATTATTACAGCAGCGAAAAGACCGCAGTAGCAGGATAACTCATCGACAACCCTACCGCAAGAAGTGGAGCCCCCAATATTGAAGGGGCAAGACACTGCCTATATTACATGTTTATATAAAAACTTGTAATTAAAAAAAAAAAATTAAAAACGCGAGAACTAACCTTTTCTGCTTTAAGTCGGAAGGGATTTAAAGTTGGGGAACCTGATGGATACAACGTTGTCGGTTGAGTAGAAAGGAGATAACCTCTTCATTTTAGAGGGGAACAGTAGAGCATCCGGCTTATCGGCATCCGTTATCTTGTAAGTTTTATTGCTAAAAAAATGAAATAATCTATTTTATTGAAAAAAAAACTATTACAGTTAAAGATGACGAAATTTGCTGTTCATCGACATCCTCATCAGTAAAAAAGCTGAAGTAGAAGATGTGATTCGGATCTGTTTCGATAATCCATTCATCGTCAGATGATCCTTCTCCTAGTTCTAGGGTCAGTTCATTCTCCAAAATAAGGCGTTGTACTGTTCGGTATATCAGGCATTAAAAAAATGAAAATAAAAAAATGATGATAGATGAACTAATTATAGTGGGAAAAATTCAGTAATAGTTGCGTAAAACCTGGCGCTTGGGACGAAACGATAAGAACAAAAAATGTAGAAAACGTGAGCCATTGGAAAATTAATTCTTTCATTTCTACAAGATCCTAAGTTAAACGTTATAATTTTTAAAGATTACACAAAATCTTTTTTTAAATGTTATAATAAACTTACCTGCTAAATACCGATAACAAAAGTAAAATGCTGCAACAGAATTTTCTATACTAGTGAACTACTTCGTTTTCAGGGCCCTTTATACATAGCAAAAGATATTTATTAAACAAAAAATCCAATTGGTTCATTTGCAATGGAGATTATTTTATCACCGTGATGGTGAAATGAGCTATAGTCTTTCTAAAGTGCGCATTAATATAAAATAAATAAAAAGTAGTAATTACAAGGGGAAAACAACAGGTTCATGTCAGTCAAGTAAGATTAAAAGTAAATTAGGGTTCTCTACTATTTGTTTGGCAGTCGGGAATTTACGCAACATTGAACAAAATACTGTTATCATCCTAATGGAAATTCATGCTTAATCTACTATATGTCCTTATCAAACACACACCCACAAAAAAAAACCCGCAGTGCATTCATTAAGTGCGTGTTAAGTGAAAAAAAAGTTTGTCATACTTGGAAAAATACAAACTTATAATATGGAGGTTGCATTTAAAAATAAAAATCAACACAAAAACAAACATATACAATCGTACGTAAGTTTATATTTTCTTTTTCAATTTGGTATATTGAAAATAAATATATTTAAAATTAGTAGTTTTGTTTCCAATTTTATTAAAAATAAATTCTTGACAACCCTCCTTCAACCCGAGATTTATCCACTATTAAAATAAACTTTTCGTACACCTAATTTTTTTATCTTGAAAAAAAAAACAACAAAAAAAGTCTGTTTTGTTTTTAGATTCACAAGTTGACTTCGTAAACTCAAATGAGGAGTTTTCAAATTTGTCGCCAGTAACAAGGCAACAGTCTGTATTTGCGGCCTATAGTTATTAGGAAACGTTGCTATAAAATGTATTGCAGATTTGGAGTAAGTAAATAAATTGTAAAAATTCAAATTATCAAGCATTATTGAAATTCACCTGACCTTAAATGATGTAATATTATAACATGTTTATACTTCATTTTATATGAACCAAGAAGACTATTAAATTTTTTTAAATATTACATCTCTTCAGATTTTTAAATGGCCAACAATTTTTAAAATAAAAATTGAAGAAGAATAGTAAAACGCACCGCACAATATAGGATAATACAAATTTCCAAGTATTTTTTTTTTAAATAGAAAACCGGAAGGCTGCAGTTCACAAATGCCACCGTAATCGTACATGCACGACCAATTATCCTACTTTGGAAGTGAACCACCACCGCATCCGTAAATAGCGCAGTTTAAAAAAAAAGTTAACTAAATATATTATACCCTGCTAAAATAACTATTTTAAAATACATTCTATCAACTATCTATATTATTGTTATAGTTATAATTAAATTGCAAGTATTAATCTATCATCATAATATTTACCAGCACTATAGTGATGAAATGCAATTGATAACTATATTATGGTATTTTTCTGTCGGTGAACAGCTTCGTTCTAAATTCGCTTTACACAAAGCAAGAGTTTTTCATGAAACAAAATATCTAATTAGTTCGTTACAAGATTGAGATTATCGAAATGTATTGTAATGGTTGCCTATACAGTATGTCAATCAAATATAGTTTCAAAAGTAGGCTGGGTTGTTGGCAGCCGCTGGGTTTAAACCCCATTGAAAATAGCTTTGTTATCCTCGCCTACACTAATATGCCCTTATCTCACTTAAGAAAGAAATAGTTGATCCACAAGAAGATGGCTCCAATTCAAATTAAGTGATACGGTAATAAATATAAAAAATTATTAGTGTTATTCAAACATTTGGGCTTTTTAATTATTGCAATCCATAAAAGAAAAATATGATGGATACAGTGTAGCCAGTTGAGTAGATTCTCTATCCCATCGACATTCTTATAGAAATAAACGGAAAAAATGAAAACCCGCTTATGTGATTTCTGTCAAATACTTTATAATTAGCATTCGTCGTATATTTTTTTCGTAAATTGAACTAAGTTTTATTTCTATGAACTGTAAACTACATCATGCAATATCAACGAACGTTACGACATGATTAAGTACCGACATATTTGCCAACATTAAAATCAAAATGCGGACGAATTGGAAGGTTGCAATTCACAAATGCCACCACCCCAAAGGTTTGTGCATGGAGTGTCTAACCACTGCGGAAGTGTGCTACCACTACCACTCGCCCTATAAATAATACAATCATAATTTGTGTTTACACAGCTGGAATATGGAATCCCTGGGTACCAGCCTTGATAACCAGGTGACATTTTCTTTCCTGTGGAATCCCAGACCCACGTGCCTTCACTGGCAGTGTCACTCCCTCCTATCCACAGATCTACGATGACGGTGGAAGAAATATAATGTATCAATCAAGCGATAATTTAATCCTTTGAATGTTATTTTTAATCATAAATTCTTACAGTCAAAGCCACCCCATGCATTGTAAAGAGCAATATCTTCTTCGTATGATTCTATGGCAACAAAGTTCATGTTATTAGCCTTGCAGAAATCCCTCATGTTACTCCAATTGATCTATTGCGCATTACATTAATATACTTAGAAAAGTATTTAGAATTAATTAAAAATTTGAATGAAATCATACGGAGGCAAAGAGAGCACAGTAGCAGGAGAGGTCGTCAACGACTCTTCCACAAGAAGAGGAGCCCCCCAAACTAAAGGGGCATGGCACTGCCTAGAATTAAATAACATTTCATTAAATAATCAATAAATAGAAATATTCATAATTTAGAACCTTTTGGGCTTTTAATCGGAATCCACTCAATGTTGAAGTTGGTTTGATAAATTTGATGGATACAGTGTTGCCAGTTGAATAGAAAGGAGTTAATTGGTTGTCATCAGTTGGAAAAAGTAAAGAATTCGGGTTATTGACATCCACAATCTTGGTGAAATAATAAACCACATCGATTAATACTTTAAAACCAATCTCTTAAAATGTGAATATAATTTATGAGTTTTATGTACAATTAAAGATGACTGGATCAGCTTTTTTTTATGTTCATCGATGTTTTCATCAGCGGGGGTAACAAAACTAAAGTAGAAGATGTGGTTTGGTTCTGTTTCGATGACCAATTCATCAGATGATCCCGATAGATCGATGATAAACTCACTCTCCAAATTGATCTTAACTGTATTGATGTGATAATTAAATCATATTTAAATATTTAAATTCACTTGTATTTAATAAATTTACCAGCTGGTAGGTTAGATTCAGTCGATCTCACAGGTTGCAGTTCGCAAATTCCACCGTAACTATTTCCACAAGGAAGGTCTACCCAGGATGGAAGAGCACTAGCTATACCATAAGCAGCACAATCTGAAGTGTTGCCTCCACAACTGTTATAAAGAGGGTGGTCCGGAGCCCATCCCATGTAACCAGGAGACACTTTCCTCCCTGTAGAATCCCAAACGAATACTCCTTCAACGGCAGTGTCACTCGCTCCCATCCACAATACTAATCGGTGTGGTGGGGGTGTGATCATCAATTTATAAAAATAATAATTAAAAAAAAAAACATGATTATATCCAGTAAGCATGATTTTTTAAAAATTCAATATACTTTCCCTCTCGCCAAATGCAGTGAAGACTGCCAAATCTTCTTCATACGATTCTATGGAGAGGAATTTCATGTTATATGTTTGGCAGTAAGCCCTTGTATTCTCCCACGTCCTCTATTTTTATCATGCAAAAATTAATAATATTAGCAAAACAACTATTAATTTAAAATTTAGGAATATTAAATACAGCAGAAAATAGACCGCAGTAGCAGGATAACTCATCTACGACTCTGCCACAAGTAGATGAACCTCCGATATTGAAAGGGCAAGACACTGCCTAATACGTATTTTAATGTAAAATATAATATATAATATGCTGCTGTATATGTAAACACGATTTTTGTCAAACCTTCTGAGCTTTCAGTCGAAATGTGTTCAAAGTTGATGAAGATGTTTTGAATTTGATAGAGACGACATTGCTAGTTGAGTAGAAAGGGGATAATTTGTTGGTTTCAGAAGGGAAAAGTAGAGAATCCGGATTATTAACGTCCACAATCTGGTACAAACATAAGTTGGTTAATGTTGCATTGTTGGTGAAAAAATGGTAAAACTATTACAGTTAAGGATGTCGAAATTTGTTGAGCATCAACATCATCGTTGGCAAGAAAACTAAAGTAGAAGATGTGATTTGGATCTGTTGTTATGATCCATTCATCCGATGATCCAGTTGCTAGATCTAAGACCAGTTCATTCTCCAAAATAAGATGTTGAACTGTTTGGTATCAGATTTGATTTAAAAAAAAAACATTAGTATAAGTGACGATTAGATTTTAAAATAAGTTTGTATAACTTAATAGAGCGCCAATAGAATAACGCGTAATTATACCTGATGATTGGGTCGCGGTAATAAGAACAAGAAGTGCAGAAAATATGGTCAATTGGAAAATGAGTTTTTCCATTTTCAAAAGATCCTTAAGATTATGAAATATGAACCTAAGTGAAAGTAAATATATTCAATTCTTAAAGAATTACCTGCATATATCAATGGAAATATAGAGTAAGCTCAACAGTTATATATACTGCGCCGAGCCACAAATGAACGCAGCTTCGTTTTGATATAGCCCTTTATATTTACCGTAGTAACAGGAGGTAAGAGATTTTTGAGGAGATAAAGGGGATTTTTTTTAAACGAAAGATCTGATTGGTCAGTCGCAACTCACAATCGAAATCTGTCATTATTGACGTGATCATCAGGTTTTGAAATTGAGATTTGATACGCAAAAGAATATGTAGAGAAAGGAAAACAGGGTTTATTTATGTCATTAAAACAAAATAGAAAAATAATAAAAGTATAGGCAGCTTTATGATTTGCTGGGCAGTCGGCTATTTACGTAACATTGAAAACAATAATGTTATCATTCCATTAACCCATTTCGGACGCTTCATATGGCAATATGCCCTTATCTTTATACAAAATAAGAAGTAGTGCGTGCGTCGAGTGTGTGTTTGCCTGTTTGGTCTTGTCACGTCCACCTTTTAGGGTATTAATTAAGGTGTGACATTATCTATAGGTTCGAATATACTGTATGTAATCAGTGTATTGGGTACGTCTCTGCAAGCAGTCTCCACTATACAAATATTTGATCTTGAGATACTTCAGATATGTTTAATTCTAAGGCTAAATACCGACGTTGCCAACCTAAAATCTAAAAGATAAACCTTTTTATATACATGTATATATATATTACAATGGTCCAACGAGCAATGGCACTGGAACTTATGCTCAACGTTATTGTTACCAACATCAACTGCCGGTTTTATTAAAAAACCATTTTCTTTGTTTATATTAAAAGATAGAAAGTTAAAAAATAGTCCAATTATACCGATTAATTGAAAACTTTTAATAATAAATTTGAAAAACGTGTAGCAACAAAGAGTAATTAATGGTGATATAGAGTAAATATGACCGGTCGTCCTCACTGTTTTTTGGTACCTATTATTTTAGCCATCACCATGATTTATTGATTATAATACAATTTTCATATTTTTTTTCTACAAGAATGGAAATGTAGACGAATTCGAAGGTTGCAGTTCACAAATACCGCCGTAACTATTTGTGCATGGAAGATCTATCCACTTCGGGAGTGGCGAACTACTGCCAGTAGTATAAAGAGCGCAATCCGCAGAAGCGTCCCCGCAATTTGCATATGGGCGTCCTGCTATCCAACCTTGATAACCAGGGGCCATGTTCTTTCCTGTTGAATCCCAGATGAATACGCCTTCACTACCAGTGTCGCTCGCTCCTATCCACAGACCTGGTTGTGATCGAAACAGATATGAAGGTATATAATATTTACTTAAATTTTCTGTTTCTTTTTAAATATATACTTTCGGCACCACCAAATGCTGTGTAAAGTGCCAAATCTTCTTCGTACGTTTCAATTGAAACGAGTTTCATGCCATTTTTCTTGTAGAAATCTCTCGCAGCTCCCAGGTTCTATGTTTCAATATTAACCGATCACTTAATCGATAAAATATTGAATATAGACATAGGTTTGGTTACGCCTGAAAAAAGGCCACAGTAACAGGATAGGTCATCGACGACCCTTCCACAGGAAGTTGATGGTCCCATATTGAAAGGACACGGCACGGCCTGTATTTTATAAGATAGTAAAGCGAGCTTTTCTGCTCGCGGTTAATAGGATAATTCAGACTTCGCCTGAATTAATCTCAAGAGATTTGATAGATTTTGGTTAAGGTGAGTTGAATGAAATTGGGTGTAGAATAACAAATGTATATGGATTGATTCGGATAATGTTTATAGTGTTTGGCATAGTATAACAAATTCATATAAGCAAGTAATGGGTTGATTAATAGAATCGTCTAGTTTTGGTTACATGTTTTGGTGTTATTTCACTTCTACTGTGACTGTTACAACTGGTGTTATGAATGACGATTTATTTTATCTATCCTAACCAAACCTAACCTAGCCTAACCTAACCCATCCCGCGTGCTGAATTCTTTCCCAGCACCCTATTTTGATTGGGTTGTTACCCTACCATGATCGGATTGACCCTACATTCCCTATCGAATGAACTATAGCATATCTATGTGAAAAATCCCAGATCGTCAGAAACAGCCCGGACAACTATTTGACGGAGGGGTCAGAAAAAGTTGGGAGAGACCATATACTGCTGTGTAGGATTCATATGCCCACAAGGGAAAATGCATAGAGGGGAAATGACATATTAGGCTCGCTTCGCTCGCAATCATTTATTTATAATAAAAGTAATTTGAAAGAAACAAGAATGCTCACACTTTTTGAACTTTGATTTGAAATTCATTTAAATTAGGGGGCAAAGGTTTAATAAATTTTATGGATACAACATTGTCGGTTGAGTAGAATGATGAAAGACCATCGATATCGGAAGGGAAAAGTAGAGCATCCGGATGATCGACGTCCGAAATCGCCTCTTACTAATTATAGTCAAAATAAAGAAAATGAATAAGATGACAGCAGACAATCAATAAACAACAATAACAACCCCCCCCCCCCTCCCTTCGAATAACACTTGTTTTGTACACCTGCTCGTTACGGATTATTTCTTTTGAATAAACTAGAAAAGCAAGATACAGTCTGCTGTTTGCCTCGTTGGCATGTTTGATCCTTTTCTGAATTTCGAAAGAATATTCAGTACTGAGCAGGTGGAAAAAGAAATAAGGGCCCTTCGGAGCACTTATTTCTTCCAATTTATTTAATTTCTACAAGAATCTCCATAAGAGCCCGGGAAATAATTCTAACAAATAAAAAAAATCATCCAAAATTCCAGAATTTTCGTGCACCCTAGGAAATAGTCGACAACACCGCAAATTAATTATAATAATCTTCTGGAAACAATGATACATTTCAAACATGACCGATAAGTGAAGGAATAAAATGACTTATCGATGCACATACCTTAGTAAAACCCCTTTATTATTATTATATTGAAAAATTTCGTTTTTCTTTTTAATGGGATCCACCATGTAAGTATTTCCCTGTTTTCCACTTCTTCGTCACTAACACATTAAGATACTTTAAAGCAGCATCCTCAAAATATGAAAGTATTTTAAGTATAAAAGTATAATATTATATTGTCGCAATTTATATGAAAATTTAAGCTGTTACACATAAAACTACAATAATGATTAATTATCCAATATCCTTAATCTGGATACTCTCTGATATCGATGCACTTTCTTCTTTCTACTCAACTAACAACACTGTTCCAATCAAATTTAAAGCATCTTCAAATTTAAATCCAATTCGACTCAAAATTAAAAGTTTATTTTACATAAGTCGCGTTTACATAGTGAACTATAATATTGGCAGTCCCTTTAACATTGGAGGCTCTACTTCTTGTGGGAGAGTAGTCGATGAGTTATCCAACTACTGCGGTCTCTTCACAGACGTCACAGCCTGTGACGTCTTGCGGAGACCATCGAAGCAGAATCGAACTTTAAATTCACCATATTTTGATTAAACTACGATTCTTTGACTAATTTCCGACCATGTGTAATTGATTAAGAAAAGAGTTACACAGAAATAAAATCACATTAGAATTTTTTTTTTCAAACACTAAAACTCGGAGAAATCTGTTGGTTGCAATTCACAAATACCTCCAAAATTGCTTGAACAGAGAGTATCTATCCATGCTGGAAATGGATATGTTACAGTAATCATAACACAGTCATAATTTTCGGCCACGCAATTAGTAAGTGGGTATCCTGGTGCCCAACCCTGATAACCAGGTGACATATTCTTGCCAGTAGATTCCCACACAAAAGTTCCTTCACGGTAGCCCTCCAGAATGCTGTCACTCGCTCCTATCCATAATCCTGATAACAAGAAAAAAAACATTATAAACAGAATTACAAAAATAAATAAAAACGCCAACCAATCGATTAATAACTATCCCATATTTGAATAATTTAATTCTCAATACTTGCGTCTTTAACAAATGCTGCATTAAGAGCAAGATCTTCTTCATAAGATTCTATAGCGACGAAGTTCATGTTGTTTGCCTTGCAGAAATCTCTAGTTTCTGACCAGGATCTCTATTGTAACATGCGTGAATATAATCTGTTAATTCAATGAAATGGTTCAGATAATACTAATTTTAATATGATTAATTACGATAACATATGTGGCACAATAGCAGGATAATTCATCGACGACCCTTCCACAAGAAGATGAACCTCCCAGATTTAAAGGACACGGCACTGCCTAATTAAAGTAATAAATAAATCATTAATTTGAATAAAAAAATTACGAATTGATTCACCTTTTCAACTTTTAATTGGATCCCAGCATTCATTAACGAGGAAGATGGTTTATTGATAAATTTCATGGATACGGTGTCACCGATTGAATAGAAAGGTGAAAGCGCATCGATATTAGAGGGGAAAAGTTGAATATCCGAATGATTGACGTCCAAAATCTTCAAAGGGCAATCGTTTTTATTTATTTCATTAAAAATTATTATAAGCTAAATACATTACAGATAGAGATGATTGTAATTCTTCTTTCTGTTGTTCGTCTATAGAATCGGGATTTTCAGAAGTGATGAAACTAAAGTAGAAAATATGATTGGAATCTGTTGAGATGATCCATTCATCGGATAATCCGGATAAATCAAAGATAAGCTCTTTATCCAAAGATAGTTTAACTGTAAGTAAATTAGTGTTTAAAAAAATAATGCAAAATATGGCTGAGAGATTAAAAATGTATTATCAAACCTTGCTGAGTGGATCGTCTATTAAATGAATTTGTAGGCTGCAATTCGCAGATTCCACTATAATTAGATGAACAGGGAAGATCTATCCAGGCTGGAAGTGCACTAGATATTTCATACGCAACGCAATCCGAATTGTCGCCCCCACAACTCTTATATGACGGGTGACCTGGTACCCAGCTCATATAACCAGGATACAGATCCAACCCTGTTGAATCCCAAACGAAATTGGTTTCTTTCTTAATGTCACTCAATCCGATCCAAAGGACTAATTGTATATATAAAATAAAATTATGAAGCATGTTATCATCAATATACATAATTTTAAATTCTCATTAATATATTACCTTCGAATCCACCAAAGGCGTTGAAGACACCCGCATCTTCTTCGTACGATTCTACGGAGAGGAAGCTCATGTTATATGATTCACAGTAACTTTTCGTATCCGCCCAGGACCTCTAATGTGTTCGAATTGGAAAGTGAAATTATTTTAACAATTTGTCGATTTTATAAGCACATTTATAGATATTACGGCAGCAAATAGACCACAGTAGCAGGATAACTCATCGACGACCCTTCCACAAGAAGACCCGCCTCCGATATCTGAAGGACACATTACTGCCTTTTTGAAAAAAAATATTGTTACAATATTTTTCTGTTTGAAAAAATGAGAAAATACAAAGAGAAAACAAATACAAACCTTTTCGATTTTCAAACGAAATGAATTTAAATTCAAAGACGCTGATGGAAATTTGATGGATACAGCATTGCTGGTTGAGTAGAAAGGAGATAATTTGTTATCTTCAGAAGGGAAAAGTAGAGAATCCGGATTATTGACGTCCACAATCTTATTACATAGAATTGTACCAATTTATTTAAGTCGAGTTTATTTTTTAATTTGGGAATATTATTATACAGTCAAAGATGATAGTATTTGTTGTTCATCATCATGCGCATTGGTAAGAAAGCTGAAGTAAAATATGTGATTCGGTTCTGTTTTGACGATCCATTCATCAGATGATCTTGCTGCCAGATCTAGGACCAATTCATTCTCCAAAAAGAAGTGTTGAGCTGTTTGGTACATGGTTAATTTAACAAATAAGTTCAAATGAGGAATTATTGTAATTAATCAATAGGGTAATGGTTTCGAAATTACCTGGCACTTGTTTCGAAGCAATTAGAACAAATAGTATAGAAAATGTGATCAACTGAAAAAGTGTTTCCTTCATTTCCACAAAATCCTTATTTTTAAAATGAGATAAAACATACATAATAAAGACCAATATATGTATTTAAAGAATTACCTGCTCAACTATTACAAACACTAATTGTGAAAAATCTTAATAGTTTACTCTTGCTTATGAAAAAAAAATTGTTTTTAGAGCCCTTTACATAGTATGAAATTTTATGAATCAAAAGGTCTGATTGGCTAGCCGCAATTGAGATAAGTGGTATATTGTGATGGGAAATGACCTACAGACTATGGAAAAATCCCATTAGGCTTATAATGACTATGTATATATATTTTTAAAAAAACAACAATTGAGCCACATCAATCAAATATATGTAAAACAAATAAACCAGCTAGGCCGCTCTGTTATTTGTTTGCTATTAGTCTGGATTTACGCAACGTTAGAAATAATAGTGATATCATCGTATTAACCCGCTTCGCTGGCGTAATGTCCTTATCATACTAAAGAAACAAAATAGTGCATAGTCATTGGCGTGTTTTTTAGTCTCTTCAAACAATTCTCACGCGTTCTCTGGTGGCGATCTATTATAGTGGAGGCAACCCTTATATGTTTCTTTATTCGGCCCAATCATATTGTTTAAGAGCTATTACTTTAGTAGTGGAGCACTTGTCTCCCCTAAGGGTGCTGGCTCCAAAAGAGCTGGGACAATACCGGTATGATGTTACTTTAGCTGCTACAAAGTGGGAAGCAGGCAAGCAGCACAAAGTGCCGTTGCACCTTATGTTATCGCTGATCTATACGGCGGGCGATAAAAGACGTGAAGCGACGATGGACTTCGGTGGAGATATGTGGATGACGTCCGCATACGGCCTTGCTACCTTAAATAAAATGTAAACAAGAGACAACTAGGTTAGTTAATGACATAAAATTTGGGCTGCATTCCAAGGACTTTCAAGAAAAAATTGTCTAGACAGGTTTTTGGGCTCAATTATTTAAAAGTAAAAGCATGTCTTTGAGGTAATTAGGTAAAATAGCTAAAAGGAAAATTTAAAAAAATCTTCCTAATAAACGCAATCTACCACTTCACGTCTTATACTCGTGTAAGTTTTTAGGCTCGAGATCCATAATCTCTTAGGCAGTATAGAGGTAAAAGAGTGTGCACAGTTTGTCCCAAACATCAATGTTAAAGTGCCCAGTTAAAAGCAAAAGATTCTTACTTAGTTTTCTTGCAGGACGCACGAATGATCTGATTAAATGTGATCCGAGCTAGTGCTCCCACTATAAAGTTCCCGAATGAAACAAAAAGGGAGAGTTATTTTATAATAGTGTGTTTAAAAGAAAAATAAATAAAAAGATTTACCAGATGTGTGTAAGGGCCTCCTCGACTACCTGTACAAGACAACACAATAAAAGAAGATCTCTTGGTTCCCCTTTTTCTTTGGAATGTTTTCTGTAAAATATTTAGAACAATGTGTGTAGTAATAAATAGCTCTTATTTATAATAATTTTTATGATAAATGTTGATGAGAATGATTTCACAGATCAGGGCCGGATTAAGACATTTCGAGTCCCTAGGCACAGGCCGCTTTCGGGGCCCCATAGTATTATCTATGTGATGTATGCTATATATTCAACAATGAAGATAAATCTTGAGTAGTTTATAGTCGATCATTTCTTTCGACCATTCACATATAAGAGTAGCAATATTGAAATTAGAATACATATACGGGGCTGGCCGCAGGCCGAATTTTTTGTGCATTTATTTTTTAAACATGAAAGATTTAATATTCAGTGCATGCATAGCGATTTCCAATTTTATACGACCAAAGCTACCGAAGTGTTCAAAAATTGTATACACAATAACTACCTAGATCAAAAGTATATATCCGATCAGCGCACCTCTTTTGTTTTGTCTTACGAAAAACATGCGTTTGGGCGCTTTTTGGTCAAAACTGGATCCAATCGATTATGTTATAGTCAATAATCATCACACTGATTCATAAAATTAGTCAATCAATAGATAAGCCAAATTTTGCGATGTGAACTAGCTAATGAATTATGATACCTGGCTTATAGCACAATACAATACAAAACCACCGAACAACTCCGTGATTACGTGCCTACTTTTTTATCTGAATAAGCTCAAGATTCTTCCAAGTTTTTAAATTTTAGAGAGTGTGAGTAGTATAACAAGAATAGGATAGAGATAATGACGTTACGCTTAACCAAGGTTCAAGGTACGTTTTTAGAAAAGATTAACAGAAATGTGACTCGATTGGTTAAATTCGTCGAATCGATGCAACAATTGGTCGATTTGCGATTGAGTCTCGTCATTACTGGAAGTGGAAACCACTTGTCTTATAAGCGAGGCAGCACTGCGGTACGAGATGCAATTAGATGATTGGTTATTTTCATTTTTAAACTGGATATCTATTGGTTTACATTTCACATCTATCAAGACGAAAAATTATTAATTTTCAGTTCAGATATGACTTCGAAATACTGATTTCTTCAAGCCCTGCTTTTTCGCTATAAGCGCTTATTAACACAGGAGAATCGGTTGGATCTCTGATACTGCTGTCTGAATACCCATATAAAATTTTGCTTTTAAGTTCAATTATAAAGGCAATTTTTTAATTCGACGCAATTTTGATATACATTTGGTATATATTATTACATTTTATATTTGAAAGTATAGCATCACCAAATGACAAAAAAATTATTGGCTGGCCGCAGGTCAATTTTTTAAAACCTAAATCAATATTTGGTATAGTTTTATAATCGTTTTGATGACATTCACTAAACTATTTTTTAAAAATTTCTACGAAAAAAAATTCTGGTATCAGAGGCCTCCGTGGGGCCCCCAGTCCGTCCGGGGCCCTAGGCACGTGCCTAGTGGGCCTAGTGGTTAATTTTACCGACCCTGTCACAGGTACAGAAGCGAACCCAAGTGTGTGTGTGAATATATGTGTGCAGTGAGTTCGACCCAAACTTTTATTTTTTATGAGTCAAGTTGAAAGTGAGAGTTGCTTGCTCAACTTCCTTGACTGATGTACAGCTGATTTGATGAAATGTGATCCTAGTTAGTGATCAACTAATAAGTTTCTGAATGAAACAAAAGTTTCAAATTTTTATTTGTTCATTTAAAAAAGAAAAGTAATGTGAAAAGGTTTTACCGCAATGTGTCATGGTTGGTAGGGTTCTTCTCAACTAGCTCAGCAAGGCAACACAACAAAAGCTGTAAAATTTTTAAGATAAGACGTTCAATAAATAGCCCAGTATGAATTAATAGACGGAGAGTGGAGCGATAAAAACGAGCACGATTCTCTCTTCTTTTTTTTTAGTATGTTAAGGTGCCACTGGCTTTCTCAAGTGAGGGCGTCTGCATTCCGCTGCTGTGATACAGGGTTGCATTACCGTCACTAGCCTTGCTTGGAGCTGACAGCTATATACACACACAAGTGCCCAGCAACTCCCGCGCCGAAGCTCACGGTTGTTGTTGCGGCACCCAGCTGTCACCAGATCACGGGTCCAACTTAATAGGAACCTTTTGCACCGTCACGATGTTACTAGTTGCAAAATGCAACCTTTTTCTGCTGTAATACTTGCTATTACGAGCTTATAGGTCAGCGACCGTTGTCTTAGACAGAAGTTTAGACAGTTAGTGTTGACTCTGACTCTGGGTTAGTTATTAAGAGACGGCATGCTATACAATACCAATTGATCAGATAATGTGATGACCGTCGTAGTTGATTTGGGCAGTGCCTTGATTACCTCTTTGTAGTCTACCTGAATGTGTTGCCTATTTGCATTTAAAGAAACCATCAAATCCTTCCCGCTAGACGCGAGTTTATAAGGAACGTAAGGAGAAGCTTTGCTATCCGGAATTGCATGTTGCTCTTTAGCTCCAATCGCAATCCAAGTAATGTCGTTTTAGAGAATGGCAGATAAAACCTACGGGTAAACCTCTCCAGTGGGCGCCTGTGTACCGAATATGCAGGGCAGCGAAGGAGGACGTGATCAACCGTTTCTGAGGCCTTGCAACCATTTGGGCACCTAGTTGATGTGTCATGTCAAAATCTACCAATGAACCCGTTTAGCCTCGTCTGACCGGTTCTCAGTCTATGAAGTATTCTTGTATGATGTCTACTCACACACCGAAGCCACGGGAGAAGACCTACGATGGTGCGTCCACCCGCTTTGCGGCCTATTGCCGCCGACACTATTTCACGTCCACACGATTCTCTGACGTACAATTTTTAATGACGAAACAAATTCGTCTGCTGATAGCGATCCGCATAATATTTTCCGTAAGCATTATTAATACGCTTTATTATTAGGGCTCTGAGCTCTGACTTTTTTTAATGATTCGGATAAAATTATATTCACAGAGATTTAATCAAAATTTATTTTTAATCTATTTTTACTGCATTCATATTCAATTCAAATTTTCCGGAAGAAGGCTCCAGCCTCTACTTGAGCGTGCTGCATACTTGCAGACGCAATTTTCTTCTTCGGATCTCGCCCGCTTTAGATACGCTTCATTTCTTGGTAGACGGTATCCTTTAACAGTAGAGAAGTTACGCCAGGTTGTGAAATGAAAGTAAAGTAAATGAACACGCGTCGGGGCCTAGTTCCACAGCAAAAAAGATATTGTAGATTTTTTTCATCTGGGATTTTTATTAAATCTGTCTATTTTCATACTCAAAAGGCGAAGGGTAGAGCCTTTCGTGTCAATCACAGTGAGTGAGCTTTGTAAATTGACTCGGTCCTAGCACAAAATCCTTGGGGTTTTCAAATTGACTCTGAAGGAAAGCCTGAAATCTCAAAAGGAGTCCTTCTCGGAGGACATCGACGACGAAGTCATTTTCATGCTCGACTGGACGGAGCGAAAAGTACTGAAGGTAACTAGTCACAACAGGGCTAGTGATAATCGTTTTTAATGATTGTAATTTCTTTTTAGATAATTGACTTTATCAAGAGACACGAGCCCTACATCTCGTGTAAACACAGTATTAGGCTTGATGAAGCCCAGGCCGAACCAAACATGTAATTTACCTTGTACGAAATATTGTATAATGGCTTATTATGTCTTGTTAAAATTACACGGTTATCTGGCCTAAAAAATGTATTTCAATTAATTTTTTTTAAATAGGTCATACGAAAGTAGTCATTACGGATTTAGTAATTCCATATACAGCAAGGAGGAAGGGTGACCTTTTCCTATATTTTGGGATAGGGGAAAACGCCTATGAAAAAAACTTCCTTTGGGCGCTATACAACAGATATAACACCAACTGTACGAGATCTGCTTTCAATCTGCTTTGCGAAACACATTTCTCGGATCACTATTAAGTTAAACAAAAAAACGACTTTAAATACACTTTTCTTGGATTACTTCAGTTAATCCGGATAAATATTTTTAAAAAAGACTTAAAGCACACGTTTCTCGGATGACATAAAGTTAAACCGTTTCTCGGATCACATAAAGTTAAACCAGGTAAACTGACTTAAGGACAAGCATTACTGGTTCTAGGTCTACCTGGACAACTTTTACAACTTTAAACATACCCTAGGACAACTCTGTGCCGTACGGGGTTATAGACTAATTAAATTTAAATAACTAATTTTAAAAAGAATTTAGATTCGGTACAGTTACTACTACTTCCTTTATTTGTAGTTGCGGTTTGATTTTGAAATTGATTGGTCTTTTTCTAGTGTTATTTATTATCTTTTACCTTGTAATCGTTGCGTGTTCGAAATAACCCTTTTATACTTACTATGTGATGGACTGCTTAGTTCGGGGACGGGACTTTCTAAATGACGGACTTAATTTGTTTTAAATAACCAAGACCAGGTAACGTGCAGTAAAAGCCAGTTCTCAACAGTTAGAAGTTAGAGAGACGAGAGACTTGCCTCATTTGGATGTCTCCGGGTTTTGGAGCGTAACCGGTTAATCCGTTTCGTTCAAATGCCTCCACCCGGTTCCAACCAACCCGTCAGAAATTTTAACCGAATCAACCGGTTTAAAACCGGTTAATGCAATTTTTTCTTAACTCAGTTAAAAACCTGCAGTTCTTATCCGATTAAATTAACCGCTTAAACTGTTATGAAACCAAATAAACTGCCATCTATCATTTACGAAATAGGCTATCAGGCTTTGTCTCTCGTGATTTTGCAGTATCTGTCGTTGATTCGTTAAAAAAATTATTGTATCTATTTTTCATATGAGCATTCCTGGTTATACGAATAATTTATTATGAAAAGTTGT
This sequence comes from Chydorus sphaericus, assembly GCA_030141595.1. Taxonomy (NCBI): domain Eukaryota; kingdom Metazoa; phylum Arthropoda; class Branchiopoda; order Diplostraca; family Chydoridae; genus Chydorus; species Chydorus sphaericus. Next base: position 458,487 of record CM057934.1, on the reverse strand, counting down.
AATCTGTATAGGTTATTATTGAAACTCTGAAAGCAACTATGAACTGAAATGAAATAAAATAATTATAATAGCAACTCAACGGATTGGTTAGTTTTGCTTCAAAGCTTCTTTGATTTCCGACCATATGTAATTGATTTAGCAAGAGTTACATATTGATGAAATCATTTTTTTTTACATTAAAACTTGGAGGAATATGTAGGTTGCAACTCACAAATGCCTCCAAAGTTACTTGAACAGGCAGTCTCTATCCATGATGGAAATGTGTTTGATGAATCAGTAATCATAACACAATCATAATTACTGGTCATGCAACTAGAGACTGGGTATCCTGGGCGCCAGCCCTGATAACCAGGTGACAATTTCTTTCCTGTAGAATCCCAGACAAATGTACCTTCACTGATACGGTCATTCGCTGCTACCCACAAATAATCTAAAAGAACAGAAAAAACACATAATAAACAGAATGGATTTTTTTTAATGGAATAAAAACACTGTTTAATCGACTAACAACTATTCAACTATTCAAATAATTTAATTCTTAATACTTTTTCCCCCAAATGCAGAGTGAAGAGCCAGATCTTCTTCATATGATTCTATGGAGACGAGACTCATGTTATTTGCTATGCAGAAATCTCTAGTTTCTGACCAGGTTCTCTGTTGTAACATGCGTGAAAATAATCTGTTAATTGAATGAAATGGTTCAGATAATACTAATTTTAATATGATTAATTACGATAACATATGTGGCACAATAGCAGGATAATTCATCGACGACCCTTCCACAAGAAGATGAGCCTCCCAGATTTAAAGGACACGGCACTGCCTAATTGAAGTAATAAATAAATCATTAATTTGAAAAAAAAAAATTACGAATTGATTCACCTTTTCAACTTTTAATTGGATCCCAGCATTCATTAACGAGGAAGATGGTTTATTAATAAATTTGATGGATACGGTGTCACCAATTGAATAGAAAGGTGAAAGCGCATCGATATTAAAGGGAAAAAGTTGAATATCCGAATGATTGACGTCCAAAATCTTCAAAGGACAATCATTTTTATTTAATCAATCATGTTTACTCATTTTATAAATTATTTTATAAGCTAAATACATTACAGATAGAGATGAATGTAATTCTTCTTTCTGTTGTTCGTCTATAGAATCGGAATTTTCAAAAGTGACGAAACTAAAGTAAAAAATATGATTGGAATCTGTTGAGATGATCCATTCATCGGATAATCCGGAAAAATCAAAGATAAGTTCTTTATCCAAAGATAGTTTAACTGTAAATAAATTAGTGTTTAAAAAAATCATGCAAAATATGGCCGGGAGATTAAAAATGTATTATCAAACCTTGCTGAGTGGATCGTCTATTAAATGAATTTGTAGGCTGCAATTCGCAGATTCCACTATAATTAGATGAACAGGGAAGATCTATCCAGGCTGGAAGTGCACTAGATATTTCATAAGCAACGCAATCCGAAATGATGCCCCCACAACTCTTATATAACGGGTGATCTGGTACCCAGCTCATATAACCAGGATACAGATCCAACCCTGTTGAATCCCAAACGAAATTGGTTTCTTTCTCAATGTCACTCAATCCGATCCAAAGGACTAATTGTATATATAAAATAAAATTATGAAGCATGTTATCATCAATATACATAATTTTAAATTCTCATTAATATATTACCTTCGAATCCACCAAAGGCGTTGAAGACACCCGCATCTTCTTCGTACGATTCTACGGAGAGGAAGCTCATGTTATATGATTCACAGTAACTTTTCGTATCCGCCCAGGACCTCTAATGTGTTCGAATTGAAAAGTGAAATAATTTTAACAATTTGTCGATTTCATAAACACATTTATAGATATTACGGCAGCAAATAGACCACAGTAGCAGGATAACTCATCGACGACCCTTCCACAAGAAGACCCGCCTCCGATATCTGAAGGACACATTACTGCCTTTTTGAAAAAAAATATTGTTACAATATTTTTCTGTTTGAAAAAATGAGAAAATACAAAGAGAAAATAAATACAAACCTTTTCGATTTTCAAACGAAATGAATTTAAATTCAAAGACGCTGATGGAAATTTGATGGATACAGCGTTGCTGGTTGAGTAGAAAGGAGATAATTTGTTATCTTCAGAAGGGAAAAGTAGAGAATCCGGATTATTGACGTCCACAATCTTATTACATAGAATTGTACCAATTTATTTAAGTCGAGTTTATTTTAAATTTGAGAATATTATTATACAGTCAAAGATGATGATATTTGTTGTTCATCATCATGCGCATTGGTAAGAAAGCTGAAGTAAAATATGTGATTCGGTTCTGTTTTGACGATCCATTCATCAGATGATCCTGCTGCCAGATCTAGGGCCAATTCATTCTCCAAAAAGAAGTATTGAGCTGTTTGGTACATCATTAATTTAACAAATTAGTTCAAATGAGGAATTATTGTAATTAATCAATAGGGTAATGGTTTCGAAATTACCTGGCAATTGTTTCGAAGCAATAAGGACAAATAGTGTAGAAAATGTGATCAACTGGAAAAGTATTTCCTTCATTTCCACAAAATCCTTATTTTTAAAATGAGATAAAACATACACAATAAAGACCAATATATGTATTCAAAGAATTACCTGCTCAACTATTACAAACACTAATTGTGAAAAATCTTAATAGTTTACTCTTGCTCATGAAAAAAAAAATTGTTTTTAGAGCCCTTTATATAGTATGAAATATTATGAAACAAAAGGTCTGATTGGCTAGCCGCAATTGAGATAAGTGGTATATTGTGATGGGAAATGACCTACAGACTATGGAAAAAGCCCATTAGGCTTATAACAACTAAATACATATATTAAAAAAAAAACAATTGAGCCACATCAATCAAATATATGTAAAACAAATAAACCAGCTAGGCCGCTCTGTTATTTGTTTGCTATTAGTCTGGATTTACGCAACGTTGGACATAATAGTGTTATCATCGTATTAACCCGCTTCGCTGGCGTAATGTTCTTATCATACTAAAGAAACAAAATAGTGAATAGTCATGGGCGGGTTATATTTAGTCTCTTCAAACAATTCTCACGCGTTCTCTGGTGGCGATCTAATATAGTGGAGGCAACCCTTAAATGTTTCTTTATGATAGATGTGTTATTGATCATATTTTTTCCCCTCGTAATTGTTGCGTGTAAAAATGTAATAGAGTTAAGATGGACCAAAAGTGATTTCTCTTAATTTACATTTATTGAAAAGGTTTTTTAAAATGGAAATTGGTGTACATATAACAGTAAACTAGGAATAGCCTAGAATAAATAACGTATAAATCATTTCAATAAATGTCCGCATCATTGATGTGAAAACTTTTAAAATGTTAACCTAACGTGTATATAATTATACAACCCCTAATTATATAGTTTCAACTTCCATACATACGCAAAGATAAAATCATTTTTATATCTTTGGCAAAAGGCAAATATCGCTAACTAATGTATAGGCCTAACACGCCAGATTTTAGACAGGTGCAGAGGGTATCTCGTCCGCTTTGCCACCATCTAAATCATATAGGCCTATTTGCTACTGAGTTATTTTTTTATATTAACTACGTTGGTGGTACAGTAGCGGTCCACAAAGTGGGACATCCGCAAAGTGCACGTACAATCCACAAAGTGGGACAAAAAAGAGGGTACACCAAAATCACATTTATATATTGTCAAACCCCTACACGTGTCAATCAAATGGGATTTCGAGAAGTGGGAAAACAGAGAGTATACCATTTGTCGCACTTTGTGGCGTACCGTTTATGTATTATTTTAGCTTTTCTATGGCCTTTTCTTCGTCATCGCCGATTGGCCGCTGTTTACCAATTCAACCGATATGGCAGAACGATTGATAAAATCCAGCAGCAGGAGGAACAGTATAATGCGTTGACCGTAAGGCTATAAGCATCCATAGCATCATAATACCATGTATACAAATATATATTATATCAGGCTCAAACTTGGAATCACATGTTCAATACTAGTATTTAAAGTTTAAAATAACACTGTCGTACTTACTATATGTGATGGACAGCTTACATTTGACTTCCTAAATTACTTAATTTCCTCAAAACAAGAAAAGTAAGACACCAAGGCATGGGCAATAACCATCAGGCACAATCGCCTATAACTTGCACTTACCGCGGAATTTAAATAAATATTACACAAATATTCGACATTAAACATTTATCGACTTATAAATATTGTCATTCGATTTGATGATCGCTTTTTATTTTGTATTGAATGGGATTTAAGCTACAGCGTAAGTTAGCATGGCAGTGGTGTCTCCTGAAGAGTTACACTGCTATGTACACTTCCTTGAAAAGGGCCTAAAATCCATTAGCTCTTATGGAAGACTCAAAAAAGGCGTGCTGTTCCACATGCTAATATCATAGTTGCCATGATTAATTATATCATTTTTTATCTAAAAAGACTACACATTTCTTCAAATGGAAAAAGAAGCAAACTTTGTAAACATGTAAACCCACTTATATCTTTTATTTTGAACGTGAAATTTCACCGAAAAGAGCAATTTAGTTAGTTTTAACATGGTCGACATTGATAACTATCTTAAATTGAAAATTAGCATTGGCGAAAAATATTTTTTGGTTGATGTTAGACGTCAAAGAGACTTAATTTTTGGTAAAAACATAACTTAAGTTAACGGCCATTAAGTACCATTTTGGGTTTAAAAAACGTTCAATTGTGTTAAAAATCACATTTTTCTAGTGAAGTTACAAGTAATTGAAAATTTAACAAAATTAACTTTATTTTTTCCAAAAGATATGGCACGCTGCTATTATTATTACATACCATCAAAATTTCTATTATAATACCACAAATTTTCTTTCAAATTTCAAATTTTAATTATTATTTTCCATTTTAAAATGTCTCACTTCATTTCCTACTTGAATTCTGTATTTATCCTTTCATGAATATGTCCCTCTATGGAACATATGGAGTGACAAAGCTGTAAAATTTATTTGTTACTGACAATTTTTTTATTACCTTATTATTTATTTTTCTGTATTACTGTTATTGTATGTTTCAATATTTCTATTATATACCATCAATTTCTTTTTTTTTTTAAACAAAACCTTTTAAAATTATATGAATAAAGCAAACAGACTCTGAAAAATTTAATTTCCAATTATACGCAATTATGAAAACAGGAATCAAACCAGGATAATCATTCCACTTCCAGTTTTTTTTAAATTTAGAATTCGTTGTATTTCTGAATTTCTCACATTTTTTAAAGAAAAAAAAACAATACTTCAGTTCTGATAACAATTCCTCATTCCTGAAAGGAAAGTGTTTTCCCCTAAAAGTCTCATTGTCTATTTATAAAATAAATATCGCTCAAGGTTCCATACTTCCATTACAGATGAGTGGAACACGCCATGACTTTGGAATGTACATCTTAACAGTTGAAATCGGCGGATATATAACACGCCAGATTTTTAGTCAATAGGTACAGAGGAAATCTCGACCGCGTAAACAACGTCTCCACCAACATGACCAGCAACAAGTTCTTGGTACGTAATTTAAATTGCCATCCGCTAGAGATCTCCATCTATTTGTTACTGACTTGTTGTTACAGACTATGATAATGATATGGTATTATTTTTAGTTTGTCTGCGTTCTTTTCTTGGCCATCGCCGCTGTTGCTCTCGCCAATCCAACCAATGAAGATGATGGAATGATCGATGTCATCCAGCAGCAGGAACGGCAATTCCCCGACAGTAAGGCTATCTATTTCATATCATTTTTATGTTACATCTTTTGAATAATATTTATATGTTTCAGGCGTCCCCTGCTCTGGTGATGATGTCTCAAATTGTCCTCCATGCGAGGCTTATGGATTTACCAAAGCTTGTTTTGATAATCAGATCTGCGCATGTTCATTTAGTGTCTAAGCTTAGTCAGTAGCCCTATAGTACATCTTCCTACGCCTATTTTTGTACTTTGTTAGGGCCAAATTTAGGCCAAATTGAAGATTTAAGTAAAATTATTGGATTTTTAAAAATATTATCAGCAGTTTTTTTGTGTAACTTTTGATTATATGTTATATCTTCATTCTTAGCCAAGAAATACAAGGAGTCTTGCAGCATGAATAACAATTTTTGTTACTAACTTTTTGGTGGATTTCTTTGTCCGTGGACTTGATTAATTTTCGGAGTTGATCAACTTTCATGATTAATTTTCATAGTTTGATTTTAAAATTAAAAAAAGGTAAACCTATTATAATGAAATTAAACAAACTCATAAATTTCGGAGATGGCCGTCTGGGGTATTGCTCCCCCCCCCCCCTACTTCGCCATCGGGCACGGGGTTGGACCGATGAGGGCCCTGTTCGTTAGTCCAGAGAATCGCCCATCGGGCACTCACGGTCGGACATCGACGTGCCCCGTCACTACAATCCGAAGATCTACTTCAATTATATCTTTAATATTTTTATTTTCAACACCCTTTTACTTTTCTCTCTCATTCAAATCCAAATCCAATCATATTGCTTGCCCTCCTTATGCAAATTCTATTTTATTCTATACATATTCATGTGTATGACCAAATTCCCTTCTTGGCCCCTCTCTTCATCGCGCATTAAACTAGGTAATAAGCACGTAAGTGTATTCAAAAGAGCAACATTCATGGTTTAAGTATGCTCAATGTTATTACTTACTATTGGTTGTGTATACTTGAATGAATGATTACGAATGTTTACTCAACTACTAAAACGCGACCTCAATTTATAAAGTGGAGGCAGCCTTCATTATATGTTTCTTTATGATAGATGTTATAGACTGTTAATATAAGGGAAAGTTGAGCAATACATAATTTTAAAATTTATAGAATAAGACGGATTAAATTTAATTAATTAATTAAAATAAGAATTTAGGATCAGTGTAGTGATTTCTGTCCGTTTTTTTCTGTTGCCTTTTGAAATTGATTGGCTTTTATTTCTTTTCCCTCGTAGTTGTTGCAGTATGCATTTACCTAACTAAATCTATAATTTTAGTTCAATATTATTAGTTATAATTTCTAAGCTAAAAAAGCTCGAAAGCCTTCTATCACCACTGTTGCTCTCCCCAATCCAACGGATTGTAGAATGATAAAAAATATTTACTATTAATCATGCAAATCAATTTTTTCTGGTATACATTAAGAATACATTATATATACCATTTTGACAAATACATGCACGAGGCTTAAACTTGAAATTACTTGTACTACGGTATTTCAAGTTTGAAATGCCTCCCGAATTTAACGATGATTATCTATCGATAATGCTGCTCTTATCTTACTTAGGAGCAAGAAAACAAAGTCGATGCTTTAAGTGCGTGTTATTAATCTCTGCAAACAACTCTCGCACGTACCCTGACGGCGAATTGATAAAATGAATGCTTCATATACCACCTTGCATTTATTACAGACTATACTATAGACAAGTGTGACAATGGGGAATAATAATTTTTAATAAAAGATGGTAGATTGGTAATAAGGGCCTTTTGAATAAACAATCTTTATCATTTTAAATTTTTCAATAGTTTGTAGTATATTTTTAAAAAAGAAGTAGAAAACCAAACTTTTTAAGATTGATAAATAGTCATATATATTTCCAATAAACTAACATGATAACATCATCTTTTACAATCTTTAATTGAGTGCCAACTAAAAAGACATCATATTGTGCACTGCAATTCACCACAATTACTACGGTGATGGCGTTATTGATGTCGGAGTTCCTTGGATGGGTTCGCTCCAGCAATTCCGGCAGGGTCTAATGCCGTTTGGACCATGAACGTTGACTCCATGGCCCACTAATAAACAACATTCCAATTAAGGAATATATTAAAAACAAAGTGGCTCGTATGCATTCGCAATAAGTGATCCTTACGTTGATTTTCAAAAAAAGAGCAGCATTTACCACCCGCCTTCCAGCAATTCCCAAAGGTGGTTACTTTTTTTATCACTTTTCCTCCACAGACTAATATAATCAGCAATGAAATAAGTGTTTAAAAAATGAATTAAAGCTTGAAAAACAAAAACAAAAGTATTTTAATGTCTTTCTTACAATCCTCTTGAGTACAGCAACGATGGTGATTCAACGATAGTGTTCAAAGAGATGTCGGTAACAAAAAAAATCAATAAACAAAAGAAATTTTGATTTTAATACTCGTGACTCAAATTCAATTCTGTATTTAAGTTTAAAATAAGTTTGTGAAAATTCTTACTTCCCAAGCCTTCGGTTGTAGCCAAGCAGTAGATGAGAACAAGTGCAACGAAAATAAATACCTTATTCATCTATGAATAGGAATAGATCAAGAATAACAACTGGAAGCGTGCTTGTACATAGGGTAAAAAATATATTTTTAAAAATTTCTTACCTTGAGAGTTGAGAGACTTGGTGTGAAGAATGTGATTGAAGATAATAGTCAGAAGACTGTGCTTTGAACTAAGAAATCGCTCTGATTTTATATTCGTAAAAATGAGTAGAAATTTAGTGAAGGCAATGAACCCATGATCTAAGCAAGCAAAGCAAATGTCGCATGAATCAATAAACCATTACATGCGTCATTTTTTAACGGTGTTTTTGACTTCTCAAAAACTGAAGTCATATAGAAATACATTCAAGTGAACGCTAGTTGTTGAAATAAAAAGTTTAATAAACTCATTAAAATTATTTTCCCTTTTTATTCCCTATTTTATCTAAGTGAATAAATGCTACGAAGGGCACTTGTTTTTCTCACCTGGTCGTTACTAAATATTTCTTTTGAATAAACTAATAAAGAAATAAACCATATCAACGCTACAAACAGTCGACTAAATCTTGTTTTGTTTTTTTCAGTCAAACACTTGTGAATATCATATTTATCAAAATCACCAGACGAGTCAGTTATTATTTGAATGAAATTGAATAAAGTTTTTTTTTTATTCTTTCTTCCTAAATCTTCGGCTATAGCAAAGCAGCAGATAATGACAATGAAATTTAATGAAAATGAAAAGCTTATTCATTTACAATTTATATAGGAGTAATCAAGCACTGTATTTTTAGAGTTTAAAGTAAGAAATAAAATAAAAGTAAATGCTAGTTTTTGAAATTAAAAGTTTTATAAAACCATAAAGATTTTTTTTCTTACTTTTTTTACCCCCCCCCCCCTTTCGAATGACACTTGTTTTGTACACTTGCTCGTTACGGATATTTTCTCTTGAATAAACTCTAAAAGCAAGATACAGTCTCCTGTTTGCATCGTTGGCATGTTTGATTCTTTTTTTTCAAAAGAAATATTCAGTAACGAGCAGGTGTAAAAACAAGTGCCCTTCAGAGCACTTATTTCTTCCAATTTATTTAGTTTCTACAGGAATCTCCATAAGAGCCCGAAAAAATTCTAGGAAGTATAAAAAAATCATCCAAAATGCCATGCGAAGAAAGTTGACAACACCACAATTCAAGTATAATAATTTTCCGGAACCAATTGTACATTTTTACTTGACTAATAATAAGGAAAGGAATAAAGTGACTTTTTCCTAATTATTTTAATTTATTTCGCCCACTTAAAATGAGTTTATTGGGTAATGGTAAAATATATAAATAATTCATAAAATGAGCTCTGCAAATCAAAGAATTTTAAAGCGACCCAAATTAGTTTTGACCGATCCCCGTCAACCATTAAAACTCAATTAACATTTTAAAAATAACATAGGAGATATACGCCCCCTTAGTGTTGTCTACTTAGTACTTGATTACTGGGTTGTAACAGAGTAACTGAATTAACTTAACTTAAATGACTTTTACTCGTTAAAAAAATAATCTCAGTTTCTTACTTAATTATTACTCTATTAATTTATTCCCCAAAGTTATATCCAAGTTAAATTAAGTAAGTTAAACTTAGTTACTTACTGAGTTTTACTGAGTAAAAAATTCAGTAATAATCTAATAAATTTCCACACCCAACTACTGTAAAACAGTATAAGCACACGCTTATCAGTGTCTGTAATTTTTAAAAATACAAACCTGGCAAATTTCTCTTGTGTGTTTTCGTATTTTCAAGACTCAAGTTCATACTTTATAGTTTAAACTGCTCGCGACTGTTCTTCTTCTACTCTTATCTTTGTTAATGTTGATATGGTTAAATTGTATTTTAAATAATATTGCTGCATGTAAATTTCAAGTACGGTACTTATAATTAACTTTATTTTACTTAATCGACTCCTTAGTTAGTTACAGTTTCACTTTAAGTTTTGCCAATTGAATTGATACTGTTGTAGTGTTTGATTTGCTAGTCAAAATGTTAAATTTCTAAACTCATTTCGTATCCTGAAATAATCAAAACAAATACTCAGTTAGTCGTGATTTATAAGCATATTTTGGATATTTTTAGATATTAATTTTTATTAAGTCAACTTGATTTTACTGGGTTTTTACAGAGTAACTCAATTTTACTGAAATGTTTTAAAGATAACGAATTTACTGAGCTTTTAACTGAGTTAAATGGAAAAACCCAGTAAATTAATTTCACGAATTTACTTAATTTGACTGGGTTTTAGAAAACCCAGTAACTTTACTCCATTTTACTGAATTATATATATATAAAAAAACAGTTGACAACACTACGCCCCCTCAAGTTTATCTGCACCACACTGTGTACTTTAAAATTCTTTTTTTCTTATTACATTGGTAAATTTAGTTCCTCTTTTTAATGGGCTCTACCATGTCAAGTTTTTCTTTATATTTTTTCACTTCTTCGTCATTGACACAAGGCACTTTAAAGCAGTATCCTTAAAATATGGCCATATTTTAAGAATAAATAGTAATATTTTACTGTCGCAATTTATATGAAAAACCTTGTTTCGGAATTTCGGTATTTTAAAAAGTAGTAATAGTAATTTTCCATGCACATAAACCAATAATAACACAAATAGACTAAACGTCGTTTGTATTCAAAAGTAAAATGCTACCATTCAACGGAATAAGTGGTGAAATCGGCAGCTACAGGCTAGAAGATGGACAACTCTTTTCAGGTTTTGCAGCAGCCAGTTCTTCTTTGCAATATTTCAACTGTTGCGTCAAGGAGCGAATCTGACCATCCTTCTTCTCCAACCGTTCTTCAAGATCTCTGTAAGCGGGATTTTGTGCCCCGATATCGGATTGATGGCTGTCTCTCCTAAGAGATCCGCTTCCACCGGATCCCAAAAGCTTTTCAGTTAACGTTTTATTCTTTTTCCCGGGCTGCTCCGCAATAGCCTTTGGAAAAAAATTTAAATGTTAAATTATAATGAATAAATTAACTATTTTTACCTGAAGAAACTCAATTAATTTCCCATGCTGTAACAAAGTCACTTCAAATTTGTGTTCCCGTTCCATGTGGATTTTATTGGCGGCATCCAGCGCATAATCCAGCCGAAGTATACGCTCTTCGCTAGATTCTGCTTTTCTGATTGCTTCACTCAGCTTTTCACCTAGCTGAGAATTCATGTTTTCGAGGGAATTGCGCTCAGTTATTAAAGCAGTCGATTCTTTATGAAGCTCGGCGTTTTTCCGTTCGAGTGTAGCCAGTCGAGTGTCGAAGTCGGACTTAGCATCCACTAATAGTTTCTCCAGATTCAAATTGACAATCTTGACTTGCTCAGCTTCAGATTCTGCCCGAATAACTGCTTCTTTAAGTGAGGAAATTTCTTCCTTAAATTCTTTCTTTTGGCTCTTAAGCAGCTCTTCCAATTTCTTAAGACGGTTCTCTGTCAATAGTTTGAGAGATTTGGCTTCGTTGATTTGCTGTTTCGCAGTTGAAAGTTCTTCAGTGATCCGCTCTACTTCATCTTTCAGACGAGAGTTTTCTGACTCTAATTCCAATTCTTTTTCAACCACGCCATTTCCAACTACTTCGACATTTTTCAGTTTTTCATCCATTATATGCAGAGTCTCTTTTAAGGTGTAGATGGTTGCCTCTTTCTCTACTACTTTGGCCTTTTCTCCTTCTAGAGAGCGAAGAAGTTTTGCTTTCTCTTGATTGAGTTGAGTAAGATGCTCTTTTGAATCTTTTAATTCTAATTCGGCGGTTGTTTTCATTCGTTGGAAAATTACTAACTCGGCCTATTATCAAAGAAAACATTAAGAACTATAAAAAAAACTCTCCGTTGTTCAAATATTTTCATAAATATACCTTCAGGCGTTGCGTTTCTCGTTCGTGTTCCCGAACTGTCAATGTGGCCTTACTGGCAATGCCAAGATCTTTTTTGCGTTCCTGCTCAGCCTCTTTATCTTTTTCAAATAGAGATTTTTCTTCCAAGTTCGTTTTTAGATTCTTAACTTCAAAACGAAGGCATTCAATTTCTTCTTCCTTTGCCTATAGTTAGGAAGAAAAGAAACAATGTACAATAAGGAAAAGTGGTTTGTAAAACACTCGCAGACATTATTTTATTAATTTAGTAAGATATAACTTTGTGTCACCGTCTTGGGAACAGTATATACAGAATCTTTAAGGAGAAAACCGACGTTTTTGAAAACTATTATAGCATAAAATCGATTTAGACACAAGAAATGGCCGAGGGGTTGCCCACTCTTTCCCTGGGTGAATCATGAGAAAAATTTCACATGTATAATTTTTCACTTTTTTCTCACTTTTCTTACTTTCCCTGTTAAGAGATAGGAGATATTTCTCACGAACTGAACCATGAGAAAAAGAGTGGACAACCCCTCGGAAATGACTTTCTAATTAAATTAAAGTAGAAATCTGACAAGTAATTGATTATGTGTAATGTGAAAGTTTATCAATGAGTGCAACTATATACCTATTATATATAAATATATAATATATATAACGTTTTATGTATAATCTATACAAAGTTTAGATTTTTTTATCAATGAAAACGCTTACCTTTATTTGACTGTTGTCAAAAAAGTTTGTAGATTCCTCAATTTCAGCCAATTTGGCCACAGCCGTCTTGCTTTCTCGGCGAGCGATTCTCAAATCGATCCTGGAGTTTCTCATCTCCTGCTCCATACGCAAAAGATCAGCTTGGATCGTTCGGTTCTTTTCCTTCTCTAGAGTTAAACTCTCACTGGCCTTTTCCAGTTTTTGTTCCAGTCTTTCAATCTAAAACAAATCAATGAGATTGAAATTACTTATAGAATAAAACTACTATTTATACACAATCTTAAACCAACATGCTCTTCGAGGAAAGCGATTTTAAGAACGCGATGCTCTTCAGATGAACCATGGTGATAAGTAGCACCCCTGCTGGTTCTCCGGTTCAAAACTCCTTCCACCTCTTCATTCTTATGAGACATATATTCGACGGCCTCTGTCACCTGTCTCTGCATAATATAATTGTTATTTTAATCATTTCGTTTAAACGCTCCGCCCATTACCATATTAATTTGAAAACCTACTTTAAGATTCGTGGCGGAGCGGAGGTCGGATTCCAGCTGCCGGATGCGTGACTCCATGTCAAATTCCAGTGTTGTTGAGCTCATTTTCAAAGCTGTAGTGCAATATGCTTGGAAGATGTTGCCTACAACAGAGCTGATGAGCTAAGAAAAAAGAGAAAAACAAGTTGGAATGAGCTATATAACTTTGAAGGATTATGGCGAACTCTTGATAAAAAAGTTACTTTCCATATTTAAAAACATACACTTGGTAAATGGCACTGTTGTAACTCACAAAAAATACCCAATTTGCTATTAAACACCAGCTCTTTCATCTGTTCCGGTTCAGTAATCAGCATATTACTGCAATATAAATTCGTAAGATAATCGTAAAGCTGCGTCTTCGAGTTTATTGCATTTAGAGTGTAATTCAGTAGAGTGATCGATGTTATCAAGTCATGATAATCTTGCGATTAAGTTTAGCAGACTAAATGAAACAGGATCTCGAATTTCATCCTGTTTATTGCCCATTGGATTTAAAAGGTACCCGGTTACCCTGACAGCATTGCTACATTACTTAAATATACGATTATTATTCATATCAACAAACATCGACTTAAACGAGTCTTAAAAACTATTGCAATCTATTACTAGTCAAACCAATGGACCCCATATATTCTTCTGGTGATTACGGGGTAGTTTCACGATTTCGCCATTGCTTTCGTAGTGCTAATGGGGTTATTGGGATCTATAGTGAACGTTCCGTATACATAGCAACAATTTTCAGTTTTGATACTGCCACTTTTCACTCTGTAACTCTTTTTTCTTACCTTAAAAAACGGCAGGAAATATAGTAAATGGCGGCAAAAGTATTTCACATTCTCGGCTGATTTTCTACAAGAGCCATATATTTAGCAAAGTATATAATGGTGTTAATGAAATGAAACAGATGACTCAATTATTCAGGCTATCTTTTTTGTATAATGTGTCACGGACTGATAAAACAGCTATAGCCTTAATGTATTTTGAAAGAAATACAGATAGCAACAAAGAAGGCGGTCACCGAGAGAGAAGGCAAATAATGAATAAAGTTATACATATAGGTAGTCAACACCCAAAATGAACCGTTGGTTATCTACAGTTTACGTATTTCCATTTACAGCATACCTGGGCAAGTAAATTTTAAATTTCTAGGCTTAAAAAGCTAGAAAGCTGCCATCGTTACTGTTGCTCGCTAACGCAACCGATTGCAAAATGATTTAGGATAATCATTTGCTGGAAGAGAAATTCACCGAATGTAAAACCATAATCATTCATAGCAATTTTCGGTTATATATATCCATAAGTATTAAAAAAGTATATTAGGGAAATTTTTCTATGAATGAAAGAACTAGAATTCATTAACCGTGTAATGCCATATATGTAATTTATAACAGCTTCTTGCTATAGGACCATAAATATATATACATTCTCAGGACCAAAATTAATCAAATGTATGGTCTCTGCACATGTCTCTGCACACCCCTTTAATCTATATTTTCTACCTATTTATGTACTTGTACTAATGAGGACCATTACAGCAGGTATCATCTTGACTACACTGAATAACTAATCTAAGTATGAAGCGTAGCATTGCTATATTTTCGTTTTAAATTATTAATACAAATTTTAAAATTATAATAACAATATCTTTTTGCTATGTATCAATTTTGATTTTGTGGTTTGACCTTCGTTCATAGCCAAATATATATCTAGTAAAGCAGCATAATGAATTAATCACACTTTTTACCTGTAGATTTTAATAGAAAGAAAACTTAACTGTCTAGTGTTTCAGTTTCTTTTACATATATATCTATATATGTCCGTTATACTATATATATTGAAATGAGAAAAAAAATCTTCTGACATTTATTTATCATCACATAAAGTATATTTATTTGGAACCCAAATAAAAACTAAAAAATATATTTTTAAAAAGGTGAAGAATTTACTTCGAATTTTCACAATTACAACAAATAAAAAAAACAATTATCATTTTCACAAATATTTTGTGTAAATATTTCTTTTTATCCAAAAATATAACATTTCATATGCATATTGTCCAACATATTCATATGCATTGTAATAATATATTCATGTCACATTTTTATTTGATAACAATTTTTACATGAAGGGAAACAATTTTCACCATAAGTCTTAAAAGGATTCATTGGCCGGTGCAGAAACTAGCGGTTTGATGCAGAAGACTTCAATGTTAAGTGCTCGGCAGATTTCGAGGCAAACACCGCGACAGTAGCGAAATAAAGCCAATGCAGCCAGCATCAAGCAGACCCAAAGCATGTAGTGTTCTGGTATTAATCTATTGCATAATTTACCAAGGATGAGCCACACCGGGGTGTCTAACACCGATGAGTTGAATGAATCCATTTCACCTTTCGTCATGTGGGCAGCCACAAGCTGATTTGTTAGTTTGGAAATGACCAGTCCGAAGGTGATAATGTACAGAGCATGATGCTGCTGGAAGATTTGCTGTAGAGTAGCATCATATGGCATGTGTATGATATGGCATGTGTAAGATAACGATTCCATTTCTGCTTTATACATATAGATTTGTTCTAATTTCCAGTTTTATTTTTATATTTTCCCACTTAATAGCTGCGCGTAAAAGTGATCCGATCCTCGTATCGACCGGATGGGACGTAATCTGTATTATTTCTATTATTAAATTGAATATCGGCATTGATAAAAAGACAAAAACTAGAAAGAAGTACAGCTTATTAAGAAGCTGTTAATTAAAGTACTCGTTACTTATAAAAGCGACGATGTATGCCGACACGACTGCTAGGTAAATTGGAATACCTGGTGACAGTACGCTAGTCCCGGCGACGGTCAATCCGTTCTTTCCTAAATCACCGTTCATGACAGGCACAATGTACTCGGTGAGGATAGCGTAAGACTGTGCCAGCAAAACTAGTAGAAATAAGATCAATTTGTACTCCAATCCAAGTGATGGTAAATGCTGCTCCCATATCTTGACTTCAAAGAGGAAGGTTAGTAAATGCAGACCAATAATGCACCACTGGGCTTCCGTTACGTTGAATTTACCAAACTTCAGCGTTCCTGTGATGTAGGTCTGCCAATGCGCCAAGTAGAAAAGGATGAATCTGGTAAAGCACTGGAAGATCATAAACCAAGGATGCGAACCAAGTCCAACTGTGAGACATGCAGCCAAAGCGGCAAAAACTGTTGATAGAGAATCACATCCGTGGTCGAAAAGCTCTCCTAATGGTGACGCTGAACCGGTTCGACGAGCCTGCTTTCCGTCAATGGCGTCCAAAGTCTGGTAGATAAAGAGACCCAAAGCACAGAGAAGCGCCACCCATCTTGGGAAATCTTGTTTTCCATCAGGGTTGTATTAGACGAGAAGAAGAGATGTTAAGATGTTCAGAATCAGTCCGATGATGATGATGAGATTTGGAACCAGCCAAAGTGGTAGACAGCCAGCTACCCAGTTCCACCATGGTTGGAAATAGGGTTCCACTAGGCTGGAGTTTTCGCAGTTATATTTGTGTTCACTGAGATACTTCAACTGATTGGAGTTTAATAATGACATTTCTTCTCTATTTTCCAAAGGTTTAGTCGAATGCATTGTCAGAAGATTCTATCTTTCCAGTAAATAATAACCTGTTATATATAACTTTTCGGTCGTGTAACAAAGTTTGCAAACCATCTTTGAGTATTGGTTCCATTTATTATTCCTAATTGAACGAATTAGTTTTCTTATTTTACGAACCTGGTTAATATTTTATTTTGTTGCTACACCATTATTTAGTGAAAATAATCGTCGTGTTACCACCATTGGCAATGTGCAATTTGATAAGCTCGATCAGGTTGCTGTAAGCGTATTATGGACTAAAAGGAAATGAAGTGCAGCACATCCATTTGAATTTCTTTACTGCATTATTGACGCCTCTTCTATCAACATCTTTGCTACTTCGATCAAGTTGTCGTGTTTTTAGTATCGCCTCACAAATTAAAGCGCATTCCATCCACCTGACTGCTTAGTGGTCACGTCCACTTCAAAACCAATAAAAAAATAGCTGTGGGTATAATATTGGCATAGAAAATGAAGGGCAGCTCATCCATCATTGGATCGAATAGCTGCAACGTTGCCGTTGCTTTCAATCAATAATTGTGCAATGATGCAATCTCGATTAAGTTGTCTTGTATTTAGCATCGGCAAAGTTGATAATTATCATTTGACCTTTGGGGTCCTAAATGAATTGACATATCTAGCATTCTTGAGCTCCAAAAAGCAAAAAAAAAAAATTAATGAGTCTCGTTCTTACAAGCATCAATATTTTTTCAAGTTCTAAGCGAACTTGAGACTAAGAGAATCGAAATCCTCTCTGATCGTTGTGGTTGTTGACCTGTACACACCTCTGGCAATGGGCAAAAGGGAATTGGCAGGATCAAGCCTATGTGGGCCGCAGGGATATTGACAAGTCTAGGTCGGCGCAGCCCCAAAGGAATTGATTAGTCCTAGCCGGCTCAAGGGTATTGGTAAGTCCTGAACTGCTCGGCCCCAATGACAATCACAAGTTTAGATCTGTCTTCCCAAGGATCTTGATAATCAAGACCTACTTGGTCCTAAGGTCAATCACAAGTCAAAATGGTAGCATCATATGGCATGTGTATGTTTAGTACGATGGTTTCTTCCTGCCTTCACTTCTTGCTACCTCACACCACTGACGTAAGAATTGTAAGTATTCCGGACAAGTCTACTTTTTAGCTTATTTTAAACAGAGCCGCCCTGATTTGTTTTCTTTGCAGCTTGGCGCCTATTTTCGAACGGAAGTAAGTTTGACAAAAAGGGAAATTCGGCCCTGAGGGCATTGGCCCCATTGCCCCCCCCCCCCCCCGACGGCCTGATTTTGAAATTGAAAACAGGAAAAAACTCTGGTTCTCCATCAACTGCGACACCCTTGTAAAAAGTATACGAAAATGAAGATGGTAGAGTTATTTAAGATAGAGTGTATTGATTCCAAGCAAACTTAGGGATGTTATACCTTTAGCTCAATAACTATTTAGAGGTAGAAGATCATCAAGCAACATCATATTAATGTAAGAAAAGTCTATTTTAAAAATAAAAATGGCAGTAGTTTCTCTGCAGTAGAAAAATGGTAATGAGAATATTATGTTAATTAAATTCAGAAAAAAAATACAACTCACTGTTCGGTTTTTCTAGAATATTGATTAAGATAGCAGAATATAACAAATTAACACATTTCGAAGTTCACCGGGTTGATATGAATCATTCAGTTCATTCACTGAATCAGCTTTAAAACAACCCAAATTTGTTGGTAAAATAAACCAGCAAGGTAGCAAAAAACTTGATAATAGCCAACAAAATCCGATTCTCGAATCGACCAGATGAGACGGGATTTTTTAAAAATCGAATCCTTGTTCTCTACGGAACTCCACAGCTGTCGAATGTATTTTTTACTGTTAATTTTTTTAAAAAATACACTCTCCTTTCATTTTCTTTGTGTGTCATTACTATTATTATTATATATCGTCAGCATTTCTATTATATACCACAAATTTTCTTTCTAATCTAAACTTTTTTCATTATTTCCCATTGAGAAACGTCCTTCATGTTTTACTTAAATTCCACTTCCAGTTTTTTATGAAACCTAGAATTCCTTATATTCCTCACATCTTAAAGAAGAAAAAAAAGGATACTTCAGTTCAGAAAACAATTCCTCATTCCTTAGAGGAAAATTGTATATTTATCTCTTTAAAAAATATATCGCACAAGGTTCCATACTTCCATGACAGATTAGTGGAACATGTCATGGCTCTGGAATTTACATCTGAGCAGTTGAAATTTTGCGGGTATATAACACGTCAGATTTTCATTCTACAGGTACAGAGAAAATCTCGATCGCTTATACTTCGTCCCAACGTCTCCGCCAACATGACAAGCAACAAGTTCTTGGTAAGGATTTAAATTTCATCAGCCATAAATCATCATCTATTTGCTACTGACTTATTGTTATTAACTATGAAAATAATGGTGGTATTATTTTAGTTTTTCTGCGTCCTTTTCTTGACCATTGCCGCGGTTGCTCTCGCCAATCCAACCGGAATGGTCACCCAGGACCAGGAACAGCTATTCCTCGACCGTAAGTCTATTTATTTTATATAATTTTTTATGTTACATCTTTCGAATAATTTTTATAAATTCCAGGCGAATCCTGCTCTGGTAATAATGTTTCAAATTGTTCTCCATGCAAGGCTAATGGATGGACCAGCACTTGTTTTTACAACATTTGCGCATGTAAAGTTAGTGGCTAAGCATAGTCAGTAGCCCTATAGTACATTTTCCTCCGCCTATTTTTGTACTTTGTTAGGGCAAAAATGGAAGATTTACGTAAAATTATTGGATTGTTTAAAATATTATTCAGTAGTACTCTGTGTTTATACTTTGTGCTAATTTGATTGTATGTTACCTTATTCATTCTTAGCCAAGAAATACAAGTAGTAAAGCAGCATGAATAACAATTTTTGCTACTAGCTTTATGGTGGACTGCTTAGTTCGTGGACTTTTTTTTAATTCTTGAAGTTTATTAAACAAAGTAAATGATACCATATACAATACGTCTATAACTATAAAAAAATTTCGGACTTTAAGTTAAATTAACATTTACTGAATCAAACATATGAGAAATCATTATTTCCCGATTTCACACTAAAGTGTCGTTTATTTTGGTAGCTTGCTATCATTAAAACAATATTGACTTACGATATTAAATTTCATTCGATTAGGCTTCTAACTTTGAATAGTTTTTGGCTTTAAAATGGTTAGGCAATGATTTGTAATCTGCATTGAAGTCCGTTAACGTAGGAAATAGTAGTGTAATCATCTTATTCATCCGCTCCCCTGCTTTATGCTCTTGTCATACTAAATAAAACAGTTCGTGCGTCAAGTGCGCGCTATTTAGTTCCTTCAAACAACGTACGACCCTTTCTCACACGTAGTAAGGTTGACGATCTATAGGGCCCTCCATTATGTTTCTTTATGATATATATTCCAGACCATTAAAATGTGTAACGATTAAACAATAAATAATATCTAGAATAAGACGAGTTTAACCTAATCCATTAAAAGAATTTATAATCAGTTAACAACAATTTATTCTACTTTTTTTATTCATAATTTTCTTTTATAATTTACTAGCTGGCCCGCGTTTTCGGCTTTGCCCGGAAATTACTTTTAAATTTGTATTGACTGGTGTTTCTTTAATTTATCGTTAATTAAATCATTGATATACAAATGGCCAGTTTAAACAACATCACATGTTTCAAGTTGATCCGTATTAGTCGCGGTGTTATAGCCCGTAAATAGCAACTATTTAACTGTTTTACTCAGCCAATTTGGTATTTCTCAGGCGACATATAGTTCCATCTTCGTTACAGGGCTTAAAACAGGTTTCTCCATAACTTTTGAAAATTGTTGAAAGTCATGTTTTGTTCTCTGAAAGATATATATGCAAGTTAATCATCGTCGTTTAACTGTTATCGGCTTTAATAAGCTCTCTAATATTTAATTCTTTAAGTACTAAAACTACATTTGCAAGTGGAAAGTTCAACTGCATTCTCTAAGCCCTCCCCTAGAAAATTTGGACCAATCAGGGAATTTCTTGATATCAAAGATAACGATTCCATTTCTGCTTTATACATATAGATTTGTTCTAATTTCCAGTTTTTATTTTTATATTTTCCCACTTAATAGCTGCGCGTAAAAGTGATCCGATCCTCGTATCGACCGGATGGACGTAATCTGTATTATTTCTATTATTAAATTGAATATCGGCATTGATAAAAAGACAAAAACTAGAAAGAAGTAACAGCTTATTAAGAAGCTAGTTAATTAAAGTACTCGTTACTTATAAAAGCGACGATGTAGTGCCGACAACGACTGCTAGGTAAATTGGAGAATACCTGGTGACAGTACGCTAGTCCCGGCGACGGTCAATCCGTTCTTTCCTAAATCACCGTTCATGACATGCACAATGTACTCGGTGAGGATAAGCGTAAGACTGTGCCAGCAAAACTAGTAGAAATAAGATCAATTTGTACTCCAATCCAAGTGATGGTAAATGCTGCTCCCATATCTTGACTTCAAAGAGGAAGGTTAGTAAATGCAGACCAATAATGCACCACTGGGCTTCCGTTACGTTGAATTTACCAAACTTCAGCGTTCCTGTGATGTAGGTCCTGCCAATGCGCCAAGTAGAAAAGGATGAATCTGGTAAAGCACTGGAAGATCATAAACCAAGGATGCGGAACCAAGTCCAACTGTGAGACATGCAGCCAAAGCGGCAAAAAACTGTTGATAGAGAATCACATCCGTGGTCGAAAAGCTCTCTAATGGTGACGCTGAACCGGTTCGACGAGCCTGCTTTCCGTCAATGGCGTCCAAAGTCTGTAGATAAAGAGACCCAAAGCACAGAGAAGCGCCACCCATCTTGGGAAATCTTGTTTTCATCAGGGTTGTATTAGACGAGAAGAAGAGATGTTAAGATGTCAGAATCAGTCCGATGATGATGAGGAGATTTGGAACCAGCCAAAGTGGTAGACAGCCAGCTACCAGTTCCACCATGGTTGGAAAATAGGGTTCCACTAGGCTGGAGTTTTCGCAGTTATATTTGTGTTCACTGAGATACTTCAACTGATTGGAGTTTAATAATGACATTTCTTCTTATTTTCCAAAGGTTTAGTCGAATGCCATTGTCAGAAGATTCTATCTTTCCAGTAATAATAACCTGTTATATATAAACTTTTTCGGTCGTGTAACAAAGTTTGCAAACCATCTTTGAGTATTGGTTTCCATTTATTATTCCTAATTGAACGAATTAGTTTTCTTATTTACGAACCTGGTTAATATTTTTATTTGTTGCTACACACATTATTTAGTGAAATAATCGTCGTGTTACCACCATTGGCAATGTGCAATTTGATAAGCTCGATCAGGTTGCTGTAAGCGTATTATGGACTAAAAGGAAATGAAGTGCAGCACATCCATTTGAATTTCTTTACTGCATTATTGACGCCTCTTCTATCAACATCTTTGCTACTATCGATCAAGTTGTCGTGTTTTTAGTATCGCCTCACAAAATTAAAGCGCATTCCATCCACCTGACTGCTTAGTGGTCACGTCCACTTCAAAAACAATAAAAAAATAGCTGTGGGTATAATATTGGCATAGAAAAATGAAGGGCAGCTCATCCATCATTGGATCGAAGACTGCAACGTTGCCGTTGCTTTCAATCAATAATTGTGCAATGAATGCAATCTCGATTAAGTTGTCTTGTATTTAGCATCGGCAAAGTTTGATAATTATCATTTGACCTTTGGGGTCCTAAATGAATTGACATATCTAGCATTCTTGAGCTCCAAAAAGCAAAAAAAAAAAAATTAATGAGTCTCGTTCTTACAAGCATCAATATTTTTTCAAGTTTCTAAGCGAACTTGAGACTAAGAGAATCGAAATCCTCTCTGATCGGTTGTGGTTGTTGACCTGTACACACCTCTGGCAATGGCAAAAGGGAATTGGCAGGATCAAGCCTATGTGGGCCGCAGGGATATTGACAAGTCTAGGTCGGCGCAGCCCAAAGGAATTGATTAGTCCTAGCCGGCTCAAGGGTATTGGTAAGATTCCTGAACTGCTCGGCCCCAATGGACAATCACAAGTTTAGATCTGTCTTCCCAAGGATCTTGATAATCAAGACCTACTTGGTCCTAAGGTCAATCACAAGTCAAAATGGTAGCATCATATGGCATGTGTATGTTTAGTACGATGGTTTCTTCCTGCCTTCACTTCTTGCTACCTTCACACCACTGACTTAAGAATTGTAAGTATTCCGGACAAGTCTACTTTTTAGCTTATTTTAACAGGCCGCCCTGATTTGTTTTCTTTGCAGCTTGGCGCCTATTTCGAACGGAAGTAAGTTTGAGCAAAAAGGGAAATTCGGCCCTGAGGGCATTGGCCCCATTGCCCCCCCCCACCCCCCCCCCGACGGCCTGATTTTGAAAATTGAAAACAGGAAAAACTCTGGTTCTCCATCAACTGCGACAAACCCTTGTAAAAAGTATACGAAAATGAAGATGGTAGAGTTATTTAGAATAGAGTGTATTGATTCCAAGCAACTTAGGGATGGTTATACCTTTAGCTCAATAACTAATTTAGAGGTAGAAGATCATCAAGCAACATCATATTAAGGTAAGAAAAGTCTATTTTAAAAATAAAAATGGCAGTAGTTTCTCTGCAGTAGAAAAATGGTACATGAGAATATTATGGTAATTAAATTCAGAAAAAAATAACAACTCACTGTTCGGTTTTCTAGAATATTGATTAAGATAGCAGAATATAACAAATGAACACATTTCGAAGTTCACCGGGTTGATATATGAATCATTCAGTTCATTCACTGAATCAGCTTAAAACAACCCAAATTTGTTGTAAAATAAACCAGCAAGGTAGCAAAAAACTTGATAATAGCCAACAAAATCCGATTCTCGAATCGACCAGATGAGACGGGATTTTTTAAAATCGAATCCTTGTTCTCTACGGAACTCCACAGCTGTCGAATGTATTTTTTTACTGTTAATTTTTGTAAAAATACACTCTCCTTCATTTTCTTTGTGTGTCATTACTATTATTATTATATATCGTCAGCATTCTATTATATACCACAAATTTTTCTTTCTAATCTAAACTTTTTCAATTATTTCCCATTGAGAACGTCCTTCATGTTTTACTTAAATTCCACTTCCAGTTTTTTATGAAAACCTAGAATTCGCGTTATATTTCCTCACATCTTAAAGAAGAAAAGAAAAGGATACTTCAGTTCAGAAAACAATTCCTCATTCCTTAGAGGAAAATTGTATATTTATCTCTTTAAAAATATATCGCACAAGGTTCCATACTTCCATGACAGATTAGTGGAACATGTCATGGCTCTGGAATTTACATCTGAGCAGTTGAAATTTGCGGGTATATAACACGTCAGATTTTCATTCTACAGGTACAGAGAAAATCTCGATCGCTTATACTTCGTCCCAACGTCTCCGCCAACATGACAAGCAACAAGTTCTTGGTAAGGAATTTAAATTTCATCAGCCATAAATCATCATCTATTTGCTACTGACTTATTGTTATTACTATGAATAATGGTGGTATTATTTTTAGTTTTTCTGCGTCCTTTTCTTGACCATTGCCGCGGTTGCTCTCGCCAATCCAACCGGAATGGTCACCCAGGACCAGGAACAGCTATTCCTCGACCCGTAAGTCTATTTATTTTATATAATTTTTTTATGTTACATCTTTCGAATAATTTTTATAAATTCCAGGCGAATCCTGCTCTGGTAATAATGTTT